>OY292340.1:2618546-3926570 GCA_958496145.1 Heliothis peltigera
TTTGTTACTCTTTCACGTAAAAACTACTGAATGGATTTGAATGAAACTTTACCACAATATAGCTTATACATCAGAATAACACATGGACTACTTTTTGTCGCGAAAACCGACATCCACGCGGGCGAAGCCGCGGGCGACCGCTAGTTTTATCATATTAACAAACTATCCTACCATTCTCCTACCAGCCCTACTTCTTACACAGGTTCTGACATCCTGTATCTATTTCGAGCGTGACTTTGACCCACCGGCCGAGGTCTGAGGGTGTGTCACGGTGAGTTACGGCGCGTTTAATGACAGGACATGTTTAAGATGAAGAAGTTGTCGGTATTTTTAGAATCAATTTTGATCGTGGGAATTTGTATTGTACTAGAGTGTTATGAAGAAGAATTACATAACAATGTAGTTTTTCGCTAGCGGTTTTACCCGCGTTCTATGGAAAGTACACTGCGCAGACGGATAAGAAGTAGCCTATAGGTTTCCTCGATAAATGGGCTACCTTAATATAGAAGAATTTCTAAAAACTTACAACTTTATATTTCAAATCGGTAGCGTAGATCCTGAGATTAGCACGTTCAAATAAACAAATGAACTATACAACTTTGTAATAAAAGAAACTTAGCTATCGCCAGCGATTTCTCCCGCGTTCTATGGAAGCAACTCCGCACGCCCGGATAAAGTAGCTTATAGCCTTCCACAATAAACGGAGTAGTATAAAAAAACTGATATAATTTTTCAATTTGGTACCGTAGATCCTGAGATGAGCGCGTTCAAACAAACAAATGAACTCTTTAGCTTTGTAATATAAGAAATATTGAATCGGTTTTAGATAACTTCACCTAAGAGTGCGTTTAGTTATACCAAAAGAACAAAGAATTAGATGTAGATGATGGCTTATCTACCTCGTGTACACTGTAGGAAGTCTTTTTAACATTTTATTCCAGCTTTGTTCTTAAGGCGTCTACAAGAGAACAAAGAATTAGATGGAGATGATTATTTATCTACCTCGCGTACAATGTTGAATAATGTTTTGAAGATATTTTATTTCAGCTTTGTTCTTAAGGCGTCTATTATTTTTAACAAGATATAATTCTACCAAATGCTTATAGATTGGCCAGGGCTGCGGGTTGTTCGTTAGAGTTACCGTGGCCCTGGTACAAAGAGACCTCCAGAAGAAACATAGAGGGTTAGTCAGTAAGAGTTTGACACTCCATCCAGCTGCACCCTCAGCGGGAGTGATCATGTGATGATTTCCCAAGAAAACGAAAAAAAATAAAAAACATATCGTCGAATTGATAACCTCCTCTTTTTTGAAGTCGGTTAAAAAGGCTTATGAGGCTATACAGCCACAGTCTTACTTCTAAAAAAAAAGTGTATAGGCCATCTTTTTGAATTAATTATAAAGTTGTCTAGACTTGTACGCAAAACGACTACAGATTTCAAAGACAAACAGGTTTGCAAACAGAATTGTAATAAAAACCTAATTTTAAGTGTCTTTTATTGTTTTTATATATTTTTAATGGACGAAAAAACATTTTGAATGTCGCATTATCATACAGTTTCGACTTTGTAATGATTTAATTTAATTGTGATAAGGTAATCTGATTTACATAACTATATATTGGTGTACATAAATCTCGTGGACGAGAATTGAATTGAAATGAAGAGCTCGTGGCTAAGTAATAGCCGTACTTCGACTGCCTCGTTGGTCTAGTGGTCGCAAGGCGCGACTTGTGGCGCGACTGCTGTTCACGGGGTCTCGGGTTCGAATCCCGGGTCGGGCCGAAATCGCTTTGTGGGTTTTGAGAAACTTTCATAAAGCAGCCCGGAGTCTGGAAGTTGGTGATTGATTCACCCGTGCATCGGAGAGCACGTAAATGTCGGTCCTGCGCCTGATCTCTCTCCGGTCGTGTCGGATTGCCGTCCCATCGGACTATGAGAGCGAGGGAATAGAGAGTGTACCTGTGTCTGCGCGAATGCTTGTGCACTATAATATGTCCTGCGCAGCTGGCTGATCTCCATAAAAAAAAAGAGAACGGCCGCCGTAGCCGACAATCGGCCTGGATGCCATCATCATCATCATCATCATCATCATCAATAGCCGTACAAGTCGATCGATCAGAAGGTTAAGCAATCCGTGGCGTGATCGATCCGTGAATGAGTGAACATCTTGCGACGACAAGCTCCTCCGTTTTTCGAAGGCACATTAAATTGGTGGTACATCGGAGCCATTTGTACATGTTTGGCAGTTCTTACGGGTAATTAGAAGCCAGAAAGTCTGATAACCAATCTTACCAAAGGGCAGGTATAGCCCGGGTAACTAGATTGAGGAGGTCAGAGAGGCAATCGCTCCGTGTAAAATACTGGAGTTCAGCTGCATACGGTTAGACTGACAGCCGACCCCAGCATAGCGTGAGAAATGGCTAAGCAAATGATATTATTGATAAAACGTAGCTTTGCAAATGGTTATAATCTAGTTTCAAAAAGAAATATTTTGATCAAAGCTAATCACAGTTTAGTAGCATGTTGAACAAGCTAGGCATGAAATATAGTTAAACATTTTAATTTAAGATAAAAAAGTGTCTAATATATTTATTTCATCGTCATCATTATCAGCCTATCGCAGTCCACTGCTGGACATAGGCCTCTCCAAGTGCACGTCACTGAGATCGATTTTCGGCTTCTCGCATCCAGCTCCTGCCATTTATTTATTTACTGTTCCTAATATTTTGTTTTTAGAGCTAAGCCATTTTTTGAAGGACTTTACTTAGACCATAATATAATTCGGACAGAAACGAATTGTCGCCATAAATTTTGCTGTTAGACAAAAATGTCTTCTACTTCCAAACGTCTGAATGTCAAACAAATGTCGACATTTGACATTCAGGGATGTGACTCGGCTCCATTGTTTTAAGCCTCATCTGAATTCCATATTTCATTAGTATGTCTTGTGTCACTAAATAAGTTTTATGAGGTTGCATTGCTTCATAATGTGTGGGTATGTGAACTGTAGTAATTCTAGAATAATGTTTCAAACACGATAGGAATTTTGATGAATTAAAATGTGTGATATGAATGTGATGATCGTAGATGAGATTGAGACCCTACTTCTTTTTTGAAGTCGGTTGAAAAGCTGTTTGTTGCTGTTGCTTTTTTATTATGGTGTGCCTTGTATGGTATAATGGGCCATGTAGTTTGCAATAGTTTTCTTAGTGTAATGTATTTAATTTATTCTTTTTTCTCAAACTATGTTGGGGTCGGCTTTCAGTCTCACCGTATGCGCCTGAGCACACCTGTGTTTTACATGAAACGACTGCTTATCTGAACTCCAGAATTTAGTTAACTGGGCAGTTTGTTACGCCATGGTAAGACTGGTTTTCAGACATTCAGATCCGTAAAAACTGACAAGACAGAACCCACCCTTTCAGGGCGCCTTCTTTTCATTTTCTGCATTTCTTCTCATTTTAAACCCAATCAACTTTGAACTATATTCTTCAACGATAAAGTTGAAAATCTAGTAAGAAAATTTGACAGATTGTTGCAGTTCTATGAGCTGGCGTCTGTACACCTCTGTATATAGATATTTCAGCCAGTGACGTGGTATTTTCAGCTGTCGCTTATCAATGAGTGACAGGTCGTCAACAACTTGCAACTCCGGATTTCTTGGCTACTTGAAGTGCGTGAGTAATTCTTCTTGTTTATCAATTGCATTACAAATACAATATTGAAGAGGTATTTATAATTAGATTTCAATATGTAAAAAATCGGCCAAGTCGCTTATCGTAACATTGTGAGACATGTTTATTGAAAAAAATTACTATGATAAGTGGGGACAAAGTGTGGAAACGAAGTAGGGAGGGTCTGTGCCCAACAGTGGGCCATGCCAGCATAAGAAAATAAAAACAAGTCCTGCTCAAAAGAAGTGGATCCCGAAAGTTTTGAATTTCTCTTTCAACCAATACTTTTTGAATTTCGAAGACGGAATAAAATTTTCATTTTACTAGAAAATGTTTAAGGAAAAAATACTTCTATAAAATAAAAAATAATATTCCTCCTTTTCCTCCACGAACTATCGCGTATATATTTGAAAAAAAACTTAAAATACATACAAAAATATATATAATTAGATATGTATATTTACATACCTACAATTTCTCAGAATCTTCAGGCCAAGGCAATTCGGTGATCGTATTGTTGTGACAGAAAATTGGCAGCATTTCCTGAACAAATTATTTTTTCCCCAACATTTTCAATCACATGCACCCTAAAATGAAAGTAATAAGGTCGATAATTGCATTCAAATTGTTTTTTAAATACAATTTTATGTCAGCTTTGAACTTTGTAAGGCGCCTCGTGACTGTCCGAAATTTGTACTGCAATAACCAGTATTATTTGAGCCGTGATAGAAAATGGAACTAAATATAATTGTTCTGATTGTAAAATGGTTGTTAGTATTAATAGCGCCACTTGAAATGTCAGGAAATATTGGTCTTTGTGTTTATTTTGACACTGCGAGCATAAAGTTGCATTGTTTACTTTTGCAATAGGAATGCTTGAATGACTCGTTATAAGTAGACGCCAGCACATCAAGCTACAGCTACAATCTGTCAAATTTCCTTAATAGATTTTCAACTTTATCGGTCCAACATATGGTTCAAAGTTGATTGGGAAAATTTGACAGTTTCGAGTAGCTTGTTGTGCTGGCGTCTGTACATATATGGGTACCTACTTACGCATAAATACCTAAGTATATATAATAATAGTTGGGATTTCATACTAATACCTACTAGTTTCTACTAGCAGCTCTAGCCACGTCCCAGGAATTAATACCCGCACCCAGATAAAAAATAATAAAGTTTTTCAAACTATACTAATATTATAATTTTAATTGTAATTTTAATTTTGTAATTTTTTGTAATTTAAAATATTTTTTATATTTTAATATTTTTTATAATTATATTTTTTTTTTTTGTAATTTTAATTGGTGTTCATAATAAAGAGTCTATCTATCTATCTATCTATTATAGAGCAGAAGAGTCTGTTTGGTTGAACGCGATAACCTCAGGAACTACTAGTCCGATTGGAAAAATTCTTTCAGTGTAAGATAGCCCATTTATCAAGGAAGGCTATAGGCTACTCTTTATCCAGGTGCGCGCAGTTGTTGCAACGGAACGCGGTTGAAAAGGCGGAAGCTAGTTAATCTATACAAGTCATCACGTGCACGAACAAGGCTAAACCTAATTAAAAGACTCGCGTGACATAAAAACACAATAAAATTTATTTCCCAGAGATATCTCGGGGTTTTTCATTCAAGTCTGAATGTTATAGTTGTCTTGGAATAATAGAAAATGTTTTTCATTGTAACGTCAAGTCACTTATGACGGCGTGTGATTCTTGTAGCTGTAATGAATTACTTAATATTCCAAGTGCATCATCAATTTTAATTGGTAACTTATACAACAGGTTTTTATGCAATACCCACTTATTTATTGACACTTATTTTTATCTGTTGTGTATTGAAAAGAGTTTCGTTGTACTGTCTATACTTTATGATATTAGAGTTGTCTTTGAGTTAAGAATAAATGCCGTCATTCTGCGGAGTGCTGTCGACTGCATTGTTTTATTCCAGAACCTTCCTAAGAAATCCTGATATTTAACATAATCATTTGTTCTATATATAATACCTGTTAATAACCTACGTATCAAACTGAATCTCGTAAATTCTAACTCACTTTTCGAACGTCAAAACTAAAGACGGCTCCCTAAACGCCCACCCATCACCACTTCCTATGTGTTCTCGCTGGGAAGAAGAAGTGGCGCAAATTCCCCAGCAAATCTTAAAATATCAATGTTAATGTTAAAATAGTGAACCTATAACGGGAGCAGGGTACAAGCTATTGGTCAAGGATAATGGCTCCAGAGACAGAAACTTCCTCACTATACGCGTTGTTTCAAGGAGTACCGCCTTCTGAACCAGTCTCTTTATTTTTGTGATAACTTATGTTAGGTTCAGCTTAGCGTACTGAGGCTTTTTTGTAGGATTTTTTTTTGTGCCAAAAGACGGCTGAGGGCACAGTTGGAGAGAGTGTCATCTTACTGACTCCCACTGTGTTCCTTCAGGAGGTCCTTGCATGCCAGGTAACTCTTGCGAAGAACCTGCAGCCCCGGCAGTAGGGTTCTGAGGCTAAGATTAACAAGTCAATCGCTATAATATACGCCCACAAACAGAAGTTAATAAGAAAAATATATGAGTAAAGTATTTTGAAGGAATTCAAATTCAAGCAAAAATTCTATAAGACTCGTTTAGATATCTAGAAGACGGTATGTACAATCTACATACAAGTACTGCATTTTATAATCTTAGTAGAACATTTTAACCAGTCTTAACTTTATGTTAAAAATAATAATTTTTTATTGGGACAGTCACCAACTATTTCTTCTCCATTATAAAAGTATGTGCATTCTTTGTAATAGGGATGCGGACTAGGTCATAAATAAAATACTTTATCATATTCATTTTGTAAAGCATCTTAAAATAATGTCAGTTTAATTTATCGTTTTGAATCGAAAACTGTTTTTATTTTTTTATTTATAATTTAATCGAAATAAGTATACGGCTTGATGCGAAAAATCTGTGACGTCATATGTGGTGTTTTCATACAAATTGCATAGAAAGTAACCGTTTTTGACAGTTCTAAAAAGTATTGAATTTGACTAGTTGTCCGCATCCCTATTTGTCTCTAAATTCATTTGCGGAATTCCAGAATTAGCTAAAAGCCGTAAAGTCTTCCTCATCTTAACAATAACAGCGTCGCATGTACTCATAATCACGTGCCATCTAAAACTGTGACGCATCACACGTGGGATTATAGCCTAAGAGAATGTAACCAACTGGATAAGCCACTGCCTTTCTCTCTGCCACAGAAACGACATACCCGCTCATACTTGTAAGTACCAAGACCAACACATCAAGCTGTTACAATCTGTCATTTTTTTTTTTTTTTCAACTTTCCCGCTGAAGCATATGGTACAAAGTTGACTCAGAAAATTTAACGGTTACGAATAGCTTGAGGTGCTGGCGTTTTTGTATTTGATAATTTTGTCATGTGGTCGAAAATGCAGGAGTGAGCTATCACTATTTTTGTTGCGTTGAATGTGAGACTTTTGTATACAGAGATTTTTACTCATGGCGGTTCCAGTAATTTAAATGCTCTAAGATTTAAAACGGACTATTATGATCAAGTAAACTGCCCCATTGTGCAATGCATGATGTAACTGCATTAAATGAAGGTTATGTTTAGACAATCTTGTGTTTTACGTTCGTATTAAATTGTTTTGTGTTTTTCCAGATCGATTGTGTGATGACAAAATACTTGAAAGAACTAGGTAGTGTTAATTTTACTAGACTCATGTCATTGTAGACTTAAAGATGAGAGGATTTTTAAGCAGAATATTCCAGCACATCAAGCTAACCGAAACTGTCAAATTTTCCTATCATCATCACCACAGCCTTTTTATTGTCCCACTGCTGGGCACAGGCCTCCCCTCCCGCGGAGAAGGATTGTGCGTTAATCACCACGCTTGCTCAATGCGGGTTGGTGATTTCAGACTTTATAGTCCAGGTTTCCTCGAGACGTTTTCCTTCACCTGTAATCAGTCATTGGTGTCCAAGATAAACTTAGAAAGTACGTATAACTTAGAAAAGTTACATTGGTACTTGCCTGACCTGGAATCGAACCCGCACCCTCATACTCGAAAGGCTGGTGCTTTAACCACTAGGCCACCACGACTTTCTTTTCCTAATCAACTTTGAATTATATGCTTCAGCAATAATGTTGAAAATATTTTAAGGTAATTTGACAGGTTGTGGTATCTTGATGTGCTGGCGTCTACATATTTTAGCTACACGTTTCAAACAATACATGCTTATATTAAGTGTGCAAAAAAAACTGAAAATTCCCAATTCAATACAATCGTGTGTGTGGGCAAAAATGTTTTTTTTTTATGACCACATTGCAAACATCCGCCATGGCACGTTTGTAGGTAATGGGTTTTCGACTTAAATAATTGAAGGTGACCAATGACTACGTCACAATACCTGAAATAAAGCTGCATTTTCACTAGGAGACATGTCGCGAAGACATACCCATAGACGACCCCGTTGACGCAATGGTAACCGTGCCGGAATGACGAGCGGTTCGATTCGCAGCACGGTCGGCATGATTTTTGGCTGTGGTTTGGTTGTTATAAAATGTATTTATAAATATATTTGTGTAAAGTATATTCAGTTTATCAGTTGTGTTTGCAGTCTAACCAAGGGGTATTGGGTTGCCCGGGTAACTGGGTTGAGGAGGTCAGATAGGCAGTCGCTCCTTGTAAAACACTGGTACTCAGCTGAATCCAGTTAGACTAGAAGCCGACCCCAACATAGTTGGGAAAAGGCTCGGGAGATGATGATCAGTTGTGTTGGCACCCATAACACAAGCTAATCAATAGCTTATCTGCGGCTAACCGACCGTGTGTGAAAAAGGTGTCCCGATATATTATTATTCTATTTCCCAACATTCACGTGGTATGTCTCTGCAACTTTGTGGGACAATGACACTAGACATTTCCCTTGTTCACATTGGTCAGGCGTGATCAGTCTATCGCATATATATCGTATTTCAGCAGGCTCATGACAACCGTGGAAACACGTTTTGTCTACCGGGAAATGGACATAATGACAGATAAGTGCCGGATTGACGTAAGATTTCTTTTGAAACGTTTATTTTCTTAAAGTCTACAAGTGACTATACGCGAGTTGAAGACAGAAGACATGTTGACATTGACAGAAAGAGCTTTGTCCTTTCTTGATAGAATAGACATAGAATCGCCATGCTGAGTCTGCAGGACATGCAGAATAGACCGACTAGCGACAAGTTGCGCGACCCGTAATTGTCTACGCGACGTCGTGCAACTCCCTAGTAAAAATACGGCTTTACTGAAAATACTTGAAAAACATTAACCACAAAACACAAAAGACTTCTCAAACATTTATTGGAAACATATTTAAAACCCACAATTCACAACACGGTATTGTTAATTTATGATACGTAATTCCTTATCTGGTACTGGAAAACCCTACGTAAAAATTGTGATACGAATATATGTAGTTTATAATTAATATAGGCTGTTATCAATGTACTAACTTCAATAATGTATGAAACATTAGGTATACTGATTAAAATTATTATGTATGTCTTTTTCCGACCACGGGACTATAGAGTCCCGGATTTTTGGAAGGCGAACGTGGGGCCGAAGCCAACACGCTAAAGCCCTTTTAAGACAACTTTAATATTATGTAATGGTGACACAAAACCGACGATTATCCCTGTATACACTATGGAAATATACCCAAGGACAACCCCCGGTTTGTGCTAAACTATTGCTAACTATGGAAGAAAAACTACTTGGGCTATTGTGATGGGATGCTAGTGGACTAGGGAAGGGAAAACTATGGGGACTATGACCCCTGCCGATGCAAATGTAATGAATACATGTAAAAATGGCAGGAGGAGGCTCGCCAGCTCACTCACCGGGCCCCCGGGAACTAGTAGCTAAGTCGCAACAAGTAATCAAAATAATTATTTCTTTGATTATTGCTGAATGAATGGAGAATACTGTCTCAGTCTTTTCAACTATAATATTTCGCGATCGGCTTGTTTGAATTTTATCCGATGCAATTTATTAGAGGTTATCTGTTCTTCAGCTATCTAAAGTGTTTTCTGCTTTATAAGTTCATGATTACTATATAAAGGTCTCGTTGATTAAAACAAGGTTTCTTAGTCAAGATAATCACAGCAATTAGTGTAATAAAGACAGGTATGAGGTCTGTGATTGTTACTAAGTTCATCGCCGTATCTGGTTATGTCTTAAGACCGTCATGTGACGAGAGGGTCAATAGATTATTGAGTATGGCAAGGAATGTTTCGTTTGTATGCGATAAAGATTTATCTTCGTAAGTTCTGGAAGCTGTTAATTACAAATCAGCTCATGTTTGGAGTCTGTTCTCGTTGATAGTGCCATGGGTGGGAATTTAATTCTCGATTCGGAAATTTCGGAATCTTTAGGTCGGCACCTATGTCATTGGGAAAACCATAAAGAAAACTAAGATGGCCACCAAAAACTTTTGGCGGGAACCGCAGAGAAAATTGACATTAAAAAAAAAACATTATTGCTACCGGTTCCACGCGGTAATTGATTATTTCAACTTTGAATGCAGTTTGTAAATGCATAGTATTCAATCTTGGACGGAGTATTATGCGTCCACGAGGCACGGAGATGCATCTAAGCGTGAATGACTACAATACACGTGTTGGGTTTATTGGAAAATAGTACTTATAGCTTGAATTTATCGATTAATAGACTCGTGAAAGGATGTTTGGTATATGAACAGGTGTTGTTAGTATCACGTGTAGACATGACACGAGTGGGAGATTTTATTGCAAGACTAGAACTACCTACACTTAAACTGACTTAAAATTTATGAAGTTTTAATGTTTTTAATTAAGTGAGCCTATTGGGACACTTGATTTTTTTCGTGGGAAATCATCAAATGAGAATCCCGCTGAGGGTGCAGCTGGAGGGAGTGTCAGACTCTTACTGACTAAAACCCACTATGTTCCTTCTGGAAGTCCCTGTGTGGTAGAGCCACGGTTACTCTTGCGAACAACCCGCGGCCCCGGCAGGCCCACTCACGGTGAGCAGCGATGAGGAGGATTTTTTTGATGATTTTAACTTAATTTTCTTTTTACTTAATTAAGTCTTTTTTTGTTAGGTGCATATTTTTGTCATTTGAAAAATAAAATAAAAAAAATATAAATCTATACTAATATTATAAAGCTGAAGAGTTTGTTTGTTTGAACGCGCTAATCTCCGAAACTACTGGTTCGATTTGAATAATTCTTTCAGTGTTAGATAGCCCATTTATCGAGGAAGGCTATAGGCTATATACCATCACGCTAAGACACACGGGAGCGGAGCAGTAACCAAAGATGCGGGTGAAACCGCTGGGGACAGCTAGTGTTGAATAAAGATAATGAATATTCTGTACAAAAATATATTTCAAGGCATTAGTATAGTAACGCTTACATCGTGACATCAGCTTCACACCTCTCAATGTGCAGTTATATTATCACTGCCAGAATGTGATCGTCACTAGATTCAAAGGCAAATAGACACAGAGGTCAATAGAATCACGTCTACAAAATACATCTTTGTCATTAATTGGCGTACCATTTTTGTTCGGTTCGTTGGGTTCGGCTTCTAGTCTAACCAGATGCAGCTCTGAGTACCACTTTTTACTTGTTACGTTTTTTTTGTATAAAAGGCACTTGGGAAGTTTCCAACTACGTTTTTTACATATAAAACTATATATTCTGTGTTACGATATTAATAATTGCAATTCCTATTCAATGTTTCAGGGAGCTACATTGCCATATGTCTTACTTTCTTATAGTAAAATGGCCAAATTAATTAAAACGTGTAAATATTTGACAGCTATTTGCGACGTTGCCAACTTTCGGTGCAAGCGCTCTTAACATGCGTTCCGGTTTAAAAACATGGAAGAACTCATCACGACAAGAAGGTCACCCATCCACAGACTGACCGCGGCACGGACACACAGCATTGCTTAACCTTATGATTGATCAACCCATACGGCTGTTACTCAGCCTCGAGTTCCACGAGTTTTTTTTGTAGTTTTCTGTGAGTAGGTTCCTTCAAAATTATCTTTAGAGACGATAGGCTTCTAGGAGTCTCCTAGCTTAAAATAGATGACGTGGTCATAAATATCATGTTATCATCATGTCATAGTAACCACATTTCGGTCGCAAAAAACAACAAACATAACGGTTAAACAAAACGAAAATATTTAACCTACTTTAACCAACAAAACAAGGTTGACTCACTTAATTTATTAAAAAAAAAAATGTAAAATCGTTATTTTACATAATATCAAAATTCCACATTCAAAGATGGCCATTTCTGAGTCATGCTACAGTCAACAAAAGAGATTTAATGTTATTAATAAAATTGACACGTGCGACGAAGCTGCGCCTACGCTCCTCGGGAGTTCACATCGCATAATCACACGAACTTGTTAGGTGACGCATTATTTTGTAATCTTTTCAACTGTGTTATGTAATCTTTATCTTAACTAAAATTGTAAAGGTGAACGGTTTGTTTATCAAGTGACTAAATGGTTGAACAAGTTGTAATGGGGTTTTGCATCATTATTATCTGCCTAGTCTTTTCAATCCCGGACTGGATTAAGGAATTCCGTGACGTCCCCGTTTCTCTCCCGTGGGTGTCGTACGAGGCGACTAAGGGTATTTTTAAAGGCCTAGTGCATACCACCAGCACTTTGGGCCAACCGCACGGTGGCGGGTAAACCACCACAACAGCATTCCCAAGGAGGGTTGGTGTCAGGCAGGCGGCCGACCGTAAAATTCTAGTCAAAACCTTTTGCAGCATGAGAAGGCAGAAATTAATGAGCGATAGGGTTAGGGCGTACCCACAGGAGACGCGCAGGGCCAGCACCCGGCTGCTGTGGGAAATGGCCGACCCCAAATAAAACTTGGGATGAGCACAGGAGGATGAAAAATAGATACATGTATGGAAATGACAGTTCAAATCGTCAGCATGTGATAATAACGTGATTTGAATGTCTTTTCTATAAATATCCATTGTTTCTAGAATTACTATTTCTCGTTTCTTGATTATAGAAAGACATCATGGCTAACCATTGGTCTAGCCTTTCCAGTCTTAATTGGATGCAGCTGAGCAGTCTTACGTGGAGCGACTGCCTGTCTGACCTCCTCAACCCAGTTACCTGAGCAACCCGAGACCCCTAGGCAAGACTGGTTGTCAGACTTTCAGGCTTCTGACTATCCGTAACGACTGCCAAAGATGTAGAAATGACAGCCGGGACCCACCAATTAAGCGTGCCATCCGTAACACGGAGGAACTCGTTGAAAGATGGTCACCCATCCAAGGACCGACCGCGCCAAGCGTTGGTTAACCTTATGATCGATCGAGCCGTATGGCTGTTGCTTAGCCACGAGCTCCTTGGAATCTTTACATCGGACATCTTGGCCCCTACATGATAATATAATAATGCATATAACAATTCCACATAATTTGAACACAGAAAGCAGATAGACCTTAATTTAATGGTAACAAGACACTAATACCTTCCTAACAATTAAAACAATGATTGAACAAAGCCGCCACGCCGCGCCGGCCGCAACGATGCAACTCGACACTGGCGCCGCCTGGTGTCATATTGCATATTAACAGTACTTGTCACGCTGACCTTATCTAGTTATGTCAGTTACGTAATCTTGAACTTAACGACCTCTATTAAACATTGCAGAGTAATATCTATACTATAATATAATAAAGCTAAAGAGTTTGTTTGTTTGAACGCGCTAAACTTAAGTAGGTACCAACTGTTGAAACTGTTTAAACAATTTCTTCAGTTTTAGATAGATAATAAAGTAGGGGTGGCCTAGTTGTTAAAGTACCAGCCTCTCAATTATGAGTGCAGATTCGATTCCAGGCCAGGCAAGTGCCTACCAATGCAACTTTTCCAAGTTACATGAACTTTCTAAAAATATCCTGAACACTAATGACTGATTAAAGGTGAACGAAAACATCTCGAGGAAACCTATACTATAAAGTCTGAAATCAATAACTTTCAGGGGTAGTATTCAGTAGAACTCTGACATTCCAGCTGGACCCTCAGCGGGAGGATTCATTTGATGATTTCCCATGAAAAAAAGCCTTCCTCGATAAATTGGCAATGTAATACAGAAAGAATTTTCAAAATCGGGCCAGTAGCTCAAACAAACGAACTCTACAACTTACGAACAGGGGGAGGGATATAATGCGAAAGAGACGTATTGAAGAAGGCACGTTTTGAGAAAGGGACATTCTGCGAAAGGGACATTTTGTTACCTGTAGTTATTTGGAGAAGTGGAAATTTTGGGATTATGCCCTTAAAAAAATATATTATTATCGATTAAAAGGTGATGAACTTGAGTCAGAAAATTCAATTTAACACCTGCCGAAGTAACTCGACTCCTGCACACAATTTGTGTCAAATTACGCGTGTCATCAAATACGCTTGCCGCGCGTGTGGACAAATGATGTCAGTTATGTAATTGACATAAATTGACACAATCAAAGGCAGAAATTTTTCTTTTAGCACATAAACAAAAATTGCTGATGATCATCGATATTTGTTTGGTTTAATATTTAATACTAACTAGGTGGCAATAAGGCAGAAAGTAGAACATGCGTGTGAAGTAACGTAAGGATTATTTTATTATAAGTTTTTGAAATATAATTTAATGTCTTAAAAAAGAAAGAAGTCAGGACGACCCCGTTGGTGCAATAGTTCAACAAACCGCTCTTAACTGTCGAGGTGAAGGTCCCGGGTTCGATTCCCGATATGGTCGACATTTGTGTAATGAGTATGCTTGTTGCCTGTGGTCGGAGTGTAATAATATAACGCATCTATAAATATTCATCATCGTGTCTAAAGTATATGTAGTTAATGATAATAATCTACGACGTCTTAATTTTTTTTATCAAAAGTAGGCCGAAAATGATCAGTTGTTGAACGTCATAAGACAGCTTCAAAAATGCTTTTATCATCATTTCGTTGTCAATGAATCAATGTCTATAACATGCAGCATATAAACTTACTCGTAACGGCTTAAAATAATCTTTTAAAGTTAAAAAAGTTCGTTCAAAAACTCAAACTCAAAATCATTTATTAAAACTTGGCTGTAAAACAGCACTTTTTGACGTCAAATATTACAAAAGACAGCCTCCAAAACGCCCACCCTTCACACTTCGTATGTGTTTTAGCTGGGAAGAAGAAGTGGCGCAACAAACTCCCCAGCAACGTTCATATGTTTCATTGTAAAATATATCATGTAAAACGGCTGGAATGATTTAGATAAAACATGATCTTGACAGGGCTGAAACCGCGAGTTCGAGCTTGTCATAAGAAAAAGACTCATGTCTTATTACATCAATCTCTATTTCTTATCATCATTACAAGAACAACTTGACGTATCGCAATGACGTTCAGCGATATGCGCCCGCGCCGCGCATTCTACTCGATTTACGTAACGAATACGTAACGATAGTATAATCGAGTTAATGTCGTGTATTTATGTGTTTTTTATTGTTTATTGAAAGTAGATGATCGGAGGAGCTCGTGGCTAAGTAACAGCCGCACGAGTCGATCGATCGCAAGACTTCTGTATTAAACCTTCGTATAGACGGAGTTTTATTTAAAGATTTAGGAACTTCTAGTTTTATTTAAACAATCGCAGCTTGCGTGTAACTACAAAATACCTTATCTAAATATCGTGTCACATTCTAGAAATAACCCGCTAACTCTATTAATGCATATACTTCTTAATTTTCCAAAATAGTAACCACAGCTGAACTATCCCAGTGCCTGTCCCTTTATGATTTTGTAAAAGCCTCTCAAATATTTGAAAACCCTCAATATGCGCATGATTTTGTAAACGTCTCTCCGGTATTTGGAAACCCTTATTGAGGGCACAAAAAAATCCACGATGCTTACTAAAATGGCGTATACCAAATAATGGCGTCCAGGCCTCAGCCGTTCTCTCTAAGGAGATTAGCTAGCTACGCAGGACTTATTATAGTGCACAAGCATTCACACGTATCTCTATTTCCTCACCATCGTGGTTTGATAGGGCGGCAATCCGGCACGACTGGAGAGAGATCAAGCGCAGGACTAACATTACATGCTTCCCGATGCACGAGTGTATCTATCACCAACTTTGACAGTTGACATTTTGAAAGTTTCTGAAAACCCACAAAGCCATTTCGCAAGACCCAGGAATTGAAGCCCAAATTGATTCACAGCAGTCGCGCTATACAACTACTAAACCAAACTTAATATTGAAAGGCAAATTCACTACCAACGTAAAACAAAAGAGATGCGGTTAAATCATTGCCTTAAAACCTTGTTTATTTCAGTTCGACCTCTAAATAAGGACTCTCAGTTTCCCCACGCTTGATAACGACAATAACATAACAGAATGGATGCTGTAATTAAATGTATTTTTGTCCTGTTGTTTATGTTTTTATCTGCAAAATTTCCCAGGTTAGGTAAACATGTTATTTCCTCTTGCAGGTTATGATGACTGGTTTTTGAGTTTTCTATAGTCAAAATGGACCGACAAAATGATACATTTGTCGATAAAATACTTAAAAATTTATAAAGGTGATGATGGCTTCCAGGCCGATTGTCAGCTACGGCGGCTGTTCTCTCTAAGGAGATCAGCCAGCTGCGCAGGACATAATAGTGCACAAGCATTCGCGAAGATACAAGTCGTCTCTATTCCCTCGGTCTCATAGTCCGATGGGATGGCAATCCGACACGACCGGAGAGCGACCAGGCGCAGGCCCGACATTGACGTGCTCTCCGATGCACGGGTGAATCAATCACCAGCTTCCAGACTCCGGGCTGCTTTATGAAAGTTTCTCAAAACGCACAAAGCTATTTCGGCCCGACCCGTGAATCGAACCCGAGAATCCGTACACAGCAGTCGCGCCATGCGACTACTAGACCAACGAGGCAGTTCAATTATTTTATAAAGGTAATATTTTTTTAAATATTTGTGTCATTTACTCAAATATTTAGACATTATAACAGTTAACACTACCAAATCTTCAACAACACAGATATTTAAAACATCAAAGGAACACACGATTTATATGTAAACTAAAATAAAATTAGGGTTATAACCTACTACACTATTTCATGTCGACAAACCATTATACATTAGAAATCATTATCCATTTTATTTCAAGTGATTTAAACCCTAAAATATAACACGTCAGTTCAACCAATTTCACTGAACACTTCAAACGGTTTCGCATAATTTATTTACCTAAGGATCTCTCTCGTTAATATATTATAATTTAAATAAATAGTTGAGTGCAATGCCCTGACGTGGTGACGTCATTTGTTGACCTTCGGAAATTTTGAAGATGGAGTATTGAAAGAGGGACTTTTGGAATACTTTGTGGTTTTAACAGGCAATGAATAATAATAATGGCATCCAGACCAATTGCTGGCCATGTCGGCCGTTCTCTCTACGGGGATCAGCCAGCTATACAGGACATATTATAGTACAGACGCCAGCATGTCAAGCTACCCGAAACTGTAAAATTTTCCCAATCAACTTTGAACCATGTGCTTCAGCGATATAGATGAAAATCTATTAAGGAAATGCCATCTCATATCACTACACATTGGTTCTACACAGGTTGGTACAAAAAATTCGTTGAGTTGATTGCTGCTCCGTTTATCAACCAATTTTGAGAAAAACGCTGTTTTCAGAAAAATATTCATTGTGCGTGTGTTTGTTTATTTTCTTAAAAAATTGTACAAAATCAAACATAGGCAAATACCCTATTCTTCATTTGTATAGATTAGAATTATAAGAGATTCGAATTCTATCAAATATTAACTGCTATATTAATTAGGAGTCAACTTTAAATATGCTTTGAAAGGCAAAAAAAAAATTATACTCATAAATAACTACCTACCTTATTAAAAATCGCGCACTGCGGCAAACGAAAAGTCAAAATACAGTTCACTTTAAAGAGCAAATATTTATTTTAAGCCTCATGAAACCTGTAAAAGTGACAACACAAATTAATGATTACCGCGAAACGCCATAACTTATATTAACAAGCCACAAAAATGAGGGGAAAAGTTTATAAATCCCAACAACATCTACTTACGATATAATATACGGTTAACATTAAAAACACCCGTCAGTTGTTTTTCTGTTAACATTACGTCAGAATCAACTCTGATCGCTTTTCCCCGAAAATCTCGAAATGTTGACCCAAAAACTTTTGAAATTCATATTTTACGGAACATTTCTTATAAAAATGTTCACACGCCAGCACATCAAGCTACTACAATCTGGCAAATTTCTTTAATAGATTTTCAACCTTATCACAATAACATAAGGTTAATATTCGATTGTTAAAATTTGACCTGCTGGTCTGTACGTAAATAATATAATTCGGGACGATTCTTTATTCTTTTTAAACGATTTCACACGAAATGTCACGTTTGAATAGCCTAATATTTAATATTAGCCGTTTATCAAGACCGTTTCTACGTATTAAATCGTAAAAAAATAATTTATACGTTCACGTAGGTGCCATGCAGTCTCTATGTACATATTTGAGTTTACAGAATTTTCCTCGAAGATGGTTATAACGCCGGAAGACGCTGGATGCAGGTCGCTTCCAACCGGTGTATGTGGAGATCTAAAGGGGAGGCCTATGTTCAGCAGTGGACGTCCTATGGCTGAGATGATGATGATGATGATGATGATGGTTATAACGCTGTCTGGTGCAATTAGGTAGAGGACTTAGTCAAAAATAAAATACTTAATAACATTCATTTTGTAAAGCATTTTCAAATAATGTCTATTCAATATTCGGTTCATAACAATTTATTGTTTTGAAAATTGTTTTATTTTTTTATTAGTAATATAATCGTTCATATTCTTTCACGCGTGATGGCGTGACCAAGGGAAATAGGGAATCATTTATATATATAGATATACATCGCTTATCAACTGTTCAAAAATAAACTAGCCACAGACCAATAAATTAAACTCCTAGCTAGACACAGTGGCGTTGCCATCAACAAGACAATTTAAACATCTTATTAACACTAGACACTATATTTTTTGCTAAGCCACGCCCACACAGAAAAAAAACTAAGATCATTTTGCCCAATAAAATATGCTATTAATCAGACATGATTCATAAGTACAGCAGCGGTTAACGGCTTACCAAATATGAGGAAGTCCGAGCCGAGTGGTGGATTGGAAAAATGCCATCATTTTATTTATTAGTTCCTTTTGCTTTGAATAAAGTAAAACGTTTAATACGTAAACAGGCATAGTAGTTAAAGCACTAGCCTCTCAGGAATAAGTGAGCGCGTTTATTTTCAAGATAGGCAAGTACCAATGTAACTTTTTTACGTTTTATGTGCTTTCTAAATATATCTTGGACACCAATGACTGAGTAAAGGTGAAGGAAAACATCTTGAGGAAACATGGACTTCAAAGACTGTAATAGGGAATATGCATGTAATTTTTTTAATGACTAAATTAATACACTTTTAGCTGTAATAAATAAATATGAAAGAATTTTAAAAATATTATTTATCGACAAGAAGTTATAAAGCTTCAAAACTGCTAATAAGAAAGAAAAGTCCGAGTGTAAAATTTACGTCACAACTACACACGCCCGTAAGGCTGTCATTGAATATTTTGTGAGAGGGACACGTATACTTGTTTAAAATTGTTATATCTCGTTTGTTTTTCTACTGATTTCGATATTTTTTTCACAGTTAGTATTCTATTTTTGTATATTTATTGATAAACTAGTTACGATTGCAAATATTTTGTTCATGCATATTCCCCATCGCCTATCTGAACAACCGTAGTGATTAACGGTAATTCTTGAGAAGAGTCCTGTGCCCTGCAGTGCAAATAATAAAAACAGTTGATGATGAAAGAAAAACAATTGATGATGCTTCTCATTAGGTACTGCCTGAATAAAAGAAAAAAAAAGTTGCATACGCTTTGCTATTCAAAGAGTTAACTTCAATAAGGTTAGGAATTGGCCATCTCGCACTCTATAAATATAAAAACACAGTTTACATGTTACATTATATATAGGTATATTGCAATTCTTCTGGCTTCTATTTTAATTGGCACATGTAAAAAAATACTGATACCGAAGCAAGGGCATTTTTATCTGTACATATTTATATAACAGTACTCGTGGTAGCAGTACAATCTCTTAGAACGGGAAAATGAGTGGAACCACAGAAATGAGTTAGTTTAAAAAAAGTTTGGAACAACACTTAAATCTTTCCTACCATTACCTACCCTACGAAAGACAATTGTTTACAAATTCCACCTCGTCACTTGATAACCTTAATCATACATATACACATTTGAACCCGGACGATGTCTTTCAAACATTATTTATAATTCTTGGAACTGGAGTTCAATGAGAATACTTGATAACTGTGTATATCTAAATTTTCCATTGTTTACTTGAAAGTGGCAAATGGCATCTATAGTACAGACGCCAGCAGGTCAACCTATCTGATCTGTCAAATTTTACAAATCGAATCCAAATCTTCCGGTATTGTGATAAAGTTGAAAATCTATCAAGGAAATTCGATTTTGTAGTAGCTTGATGTGCTGGCGCCTATACAAAAGATTACTTTGTGATTGAAAGATTTTGTGTGTTCCAGTGATGACTTATGGTACAGAGACGTGGTCGCAAACTATGGGTCTTATGAGGAAGCTCAAAGTTACTCTGAGAGCAATGGAGAGGGCTATGCTAGGAGTTTAACTGCAAGATCGAATCAGCTATAGCCTGAAGAATTGCAAAGCTGAAGTGTCAATGGGGAGCGCTCATAGCTCGCAGAACAGATAGCCGATCGGGCAGTAAAGTTCTAGAGTGGCGACCACGATCCGGAAGACGCAGCGTGGGCAAGCCCCCACTAGGTTGACGGACGATATATTCAAGGTCGCCAGGAAGCAAAGGATGCGGGTTGCTGAAGATCGCGCAAGGTGGCGTTGGCGAGCCTTGGGGGAGGCCTTTGTCCAGCAGTGAACATCCTTCGGCTGATACGACGAACGAACGACGAAAATCTTTTTACATTTCCTGAATTCGGAGATCAATGTGATTTGTCTTACAAGATTAGTCGGATTTGTGTTAATTTTAACACGTTAGTCAGCCATTATGAATTTAGTCATGTGTCAGAATAGATTCCTAGACACGGTGGCACGTGATTGCACAGTTGTCGTATAATATTTTATATTAAAATAATGGATGATAGAAAATAGAACAGTTCGTTTTAAATAAGCTACGAACGCCGACATACCTGTAGTTCGTATATAAAATTCTTAGAACAACGTCATCATTATCAGCCAGCAACAAAAACCTTCTCCGTATCTGAGCACAACATCATCATCATCAGGCAATAACAACAGCCTTCTCTTACTCCAATAGAGAAAGAATAAGGTTTGGCAATTTCAGACTTTTCAGTCCTTGTTTCCTCGAAATATTTTCTTTCAGATTTATTACTGTGGAACTAGACAGGTTCTCTAGTGAAAATTATTAATAATATTACCTAATGACCTAATAAATTGTACTGCCGGTCCTTCGGGTCGTTCGCAAGAGTTACCGCGGCCGTGGCACACAAACACCTCCAGAAGAACCAAAAGTGGGTTTTCCCCAGATGCAACCACAAAAAATAAAAGTTAATAAAATATGTCATCCAGCATCTTCGAGAAATAAATAAAATCACAAACTCACTTTCGTTGTTTACGTTCATAAAGGAGAGATTATAAGAGTGTGTCAACGCTTATAACTCCCTGAATATTTGACACAAATACCATAAGGCCAGTCTGCACGAAGACTCCCTTGAGAAAGTTGCAGAAACATGAGGAAAATACGTATGATATAATAAAATCAGGTTCAAGGTATATTACAGGAAAAACGCTTACAAAATGTGTATGTTTTGTTTACAAAATTAAATTACGAATTTTGTAAGAGGGGGAGACTGTTATAGCAAGCTCGCACTTGACCTCTTTTTGGTTTTGACCGACTAAATACTTTGTTTTTCTGGCTTGGGAAATTGGTGTTGCATATTTTGTAATTTCTTAACGTAATGCTTAAATCAATGTTCTTTCATTTATTTAATGGTATAATACAATAAACTTTTTTACTGGTCCAGGCTATCTTAAGTGAAAATTTTCACCAACGTCCCTTATTTTGAATTTAGTTTGAGAGCCTAAGCCGTTTTATAATACCTTTTGGAATGCAAATAAATAATATAAATATGAAAGATTTGATTGTTTGTTGACTAATGCCCACTGGTCGTGGATGTAAGTGCAAGACACCTTTTTTTGCGGGATATCCTCAAATTGCCGCTCTCTGAGGGTGCAACAGGAGGGAGTGGCAGATTGTTCAGTAAGACTCTAACTGAAGAGACTGACACTTCCTCTCTCCCTCTGAGTTCTAGTCAGCACTAAACCGCCACTATTATGTTCCTAATGTTGAGACACTTTGTTGCTAATATTTTCAAAAAACAAAAAATTGTTATCAGTACGTTTATCTACATATGTACATATTTTTATCGCTAATTGCATATCGGTTCCCCCTTTTAGTAGGAGGTTGACGAAAATTAATGAAAAACATTGTTTTCGTTGTTGCAGTGGGGTTTTCACAAACAATGAGTGCTACTGGTATCAGTAGATAAGGATCGAGGCCAGGCCTTACGTGCTCAGGATAACCGATGTAATGTAAACTTTGTGTAACATGTATTATATGCACATATGCGTCACTAAGCCGCGTGGTTATTTATAAAATGTCATTACAAGAGATGGTATTGAAAAGAATTAGGTTTTCTATAGAAAGATAGATAGATAATACTCTTTATTCGGAAAGTCTAACCAAGGGGTATCGGGTACACAAAGCGATTTCAGCCCGACCCGGGAATTGAATCCGAGACACCGTGCATAGCAGTCGCGCTATAGGCCTACTAGACGCTTTCGAGGCAGTTAACATAAGACGAATATAGGAGAATAAAAAAAATGCTTAAAGAATGACTGTTAAGATCTATCGAGAAATTCTCAAAAAATCCTATTTAAACCAATTCAAGATGTAAAAAAAGCCTATAGATAGTAGGTAGGTAGATTAAGTTTTAATTGTTAGATTAAGAAGTGTTTTATATAAACAATAGTTGTAGAAATAAATTCCTTAACACTGAATTGTATATCAATACTCTTTTTCCTTGCAATTATACCTTAAAATAACAGAAACCTTGAACTTAAAAATTAACAAAACAAACTTTAGAATTAGCAACAAACGCCACAAACAGCCGTAAACAAAGCAATTTAGCAAAACAAGTCGTTACTAAAGATTTATAGCTTGAACGAGTGGCTTAAAATAAAATAACAACATTGGGATTTTAATTAGGAATAGGAAAATAATAAAATAGGGTTAGCAACACAAGTCTCCATGCATCGTTATGTACGCGAGCTATTTAATAATTAATCTCTACTTTCGTTAGTGCCAGGGCCGCGGTATCTCTTGCGATCAATCCCGCAGCCAAGGCAGATAACACTTAGACCTTTTCTTTCGTGGGAAGCCATCAAATGACCTCGCTGACGGTGCAGTTGGAGGGAGTGTCAGACTCTTACTGATTAAAACCCACCATGGTCCTTCTGGTGGCAGGGCCACGGTAAATCTTACGAACAACACATAATTGACTTGTCAAAGAGCTAAGCGCTTGAAAGAGTGACCTTCAAGCCATACTTGCAGTTGCAATAACGCAAGCTTGAATTAGAATTGCTATAGCAGTCTAAACAATATACCAACAACATTCTTAATTTAAAAGAAAATATTCTGAATTCAAAATAAAATACACGTTACCAAATCCCAGAAAAAAATGAACACGATATTCGGGATTTGAAAACGAGAGATGACATTTATTGGACAGCTCACCGTTGACAAACTTGACGATTGTCACCGCCCGTCCTCGTTACGATTTTAGAATCTAAGAGCATTTAGCCTACTGGATACGCCCTGGGCATAAACTACACGACGCAACGCAACAAATAGCGATAGCTCGCTCACTGATGTATATTCAACTAAATCGATAAAGATAAAAATGTTTCCTACATTTTTAAATACAACCACGAACTTGACGCACACCTGTAGATGATGAGAATATGAGCTGCGCTCGTATCTTTGGCAGAGGTAAGCCACGACAACGCCGTTTCCAGCTGTTAAGATGCTCCAAGTTTAGAATAGACAACTGACATATTAGTTCAGGAATAAATGCGTATTGACGTCATTACGTCACTTTAAAAGCTAAAAAAAATGTATTGAAAGGTCGATGGGACGCCACGCGGTCTCGACCGTGGGGTATTTCGAGACGAGATATAAACCTTCTGCCGGTTTAAGATGGAGATGTCATTCGGTTGGATATATTTATTGGTTACGCTTTTAAAGAGCCTCGCTTTTGGGATGTTTACACGTACGATGTTGATTGTTTGATAAGTTCGAGAGAGTTATTTTGTTGGAAAGATGCATGATGACAAATGAGAAAAATTGTATGATTTCCTCGAGACTTTTATCAAATATTACGGTCTTTTATTTTCTGATTTGATACTGAACAGGAGCTAAAAAAATTTAACATGTTTTCTCACCGACAACTAGAATAATATTATAAGGTTGACACATATTTCCAAATATTTAAATTTATATTAAAAAAATTGAAAAGTAAAATAAGTAGCTAAATTGATTTTATTAAATAAAATTGTTTAGAAGCTTGCAACATTTAGAAAATGGCGGCTTTTTGAGAGAAATCAAGCCAATTGTTATACAATATTATACAGTTTGAGTAAATATGAGGATATACTGAAACTCTTCGCGTTTTCTTTGAAGAAGTGCTTTAAAATTACAATCTTTATCTCCTACCTGATAATACGAGTACCTAGTACTACAATATTAATTTCACGTATCCCACTCTCCTCATGCAAAGACTATGAATTTTAAAGCTGCAATCTAACTTTAGCCACGATCAAACTTCAGAGAAATTACGCATAAACATTAAATGCACCCACCGATCTTTCTGTCGGATCCTTTTAAACATCATTTCTTTCATTCTCGCAAATATTTTAGCAGATCAAAGAACTAACTGAGTACCAACACTTAATAACATTAAGGCCCGCCGCTGATTGCAATTTTTTGTTACAAATCGCGTACATTTTTGTAATGGAATTCAACGAGGTTGCCGTGATTTGTGCTCTTGAAATACGTAGAAGAAAAATGAAACGGAAAAAACTACTAGGTGCATTCAATATACACGGAAAGTAAAGGAAAATTCACCGGCCGAGTGACACAAAGTCACCAGTCTCCGGTGTTGCCTGCTGCTGCAACTATTTGTCTCCGTATTATCACGTCACCATAATGAGCGCACTCAATACAGTTTTCATTGCACTTGACTAAGTGACAAAAAGTCACGGTGACAAAAAATTGCAATCAGCGGCGGGCCTTATACGAGTATTTTAACAAATCTGGTGTTCAGCATCAACGACCCTCCAAAGAGCGTAGTGACAGTAGATGTCAAAATTCTGTCGACCGCCATCTTGGAAACCCATATTTCTGTAATATGCCAATTTATGTTTCTTTATAGTGAGGTCACACTTTAAGGTGTTTAATTGGGTCATTGACTGCAATGACCAAGATCTGAGAGCATTTATAAGAAGTCTAGATTATGTATCTTTGTTTTTTTGGCACGCGGTAAAATTTTGATCGGCGGAAAAGTACGTTGAGATTGAGCGGCGCTGCGTTTTTATAGCATTGAGGATGGTGGATTGATTAATAACAGTTTAAAGAGGTTTTACGTTTTCCTTTTATTAACCGACTTCCCAAAAAGGGGACCAATAGGACAACGAATGTTTGCTTGGCAATGATCGCAAGTCCTTATAGAGTGTAAGCCTTGCAATAATTAGAGTATTGTACAGACGCCAAGATATCAAGCTATCAGAAACTGACAAATTTTCCCAATCAACTATGAACCATATGTTTCAGCGATAAAGTTGAAAATCTATTTAAAAAAACTGTCAGATTGTGGTAGCTTGTTATGCTAGCGTCTGTATATAATGCTATGGTAAAATATTAGTCCTCGTTGCTAGCAGCCAGTAAAGCTACCATAGATACAAGCAATAATCTATCAACGTCACTCGCAAATCCCTTATTAATAAATCCTGTACCATTTTAGTCTTTTTATGTAATAATCTCTTCCAAAAGAAGTCTTTTCCAACACTTTTGTCAACATAATAATCTTGGAAATCTCTTTGAGGAGCTTACCGCTAAATAACAGTAGATCGTAAAATATACTATGTTTAAGCAACGCTTGGCGCGGTTTTCCCGTGGATTGGTTACTTGGCTACCTTCTCATAACGAGTTCTTCTGTGTTCCAGAAGGTACTCTTTTGTATTGGTCGTCCCCAACTGTCATTTGATCTTCTCCGGCAGTTGTGAACCAAAAGCCAGAAAGTCTAACAACCAGTCTTAGCAAGGGTTGACGGTCATCTGGGTTGAGGAGGTCTGATAGGCAGTCGCTCCCACATATCGTACACTGGTACCCAGCAACTTGGTTAGACTGGAAAACAAACCCAACTTAGTCTAGGAAAGGTTGGGCAGATGGTAACTAAATAATCAATTTTTGCTCATGAATATATTTATCTTATCTTCCATACGCTTTGGAAAAACCTGATTTGTATTGTTATATATTTTGCAAGCGATAATAAACTTATCATGTCATCTGATGACTAGACTAGTGGTACAACCGTAGAAGCTAACCGAATCTGACATATTTTCCCAATCAATTTTGAAACATATGTTTCAGCGATAAAGTTGAAAATCTATTAAGGAAATTTGATAGGTTCTAGTAGCTTGATGTGCTGTCGTCTGTGCAATGTTGCGCATGATAGAAGATAACACAGGAGTGGGTTTATAAATTTCAATGTCATAAACGGTAAATATTTAGTGCTATGTATTTTTGCTTATTTAGATTCTAACCTCTTTTGAGCCTAGCTTATATCACTACGGGCGCCGGGTGTCGAGGGATGACTCCCGACCACCGTAGGCGCGAGTCTATGGGCGGTGAGTGTGGGTAGCTCATCGTCCGTACGTCTAAGGACGACAGACCCGTGTCGGCGGCGCGTTCTGTTCCATGCGCTCCTCGTAGAGATGTCAGCAACATAGGAGAGGCCCATAAGGGCCAGGGTCTGCCTGGGTTGCGGGTTGTTCGCAAGCAAAGCACAGGGACCTCCCGAAGGAACATAGTGGGTTTTAGTCAGTAAGAGTCTGACATTCGTAATTTGACGATTTCCCACGAAAAAAAAAATTGCTGGTTGTAAATCATTATGAATTTTTGTCACGTTTTTGTGAATTTGGTTAAAACATACTCTTCAAAGTCATTAACTGTGGACTCATTAAAATTTATTTTTTTGGAAAAATACCTATCCTATATAATCTAGTAGATGTAGGCATCAAGTCTATTATAAAATTGATCCTACACATTTTTTCTCCGAACTGTGACGTATACAAATTCACTTATGTCGGGGATTGCAAATAAACCCTCACAATATAATCTGATATATCAAAAAACAACGTGTCATATCAAGTCAGACTTGCAGATACGTCAAGTATGGCGCCTTCGGCCTAAATATCTAAAGGTGAAGTCATACCTGTCAAAACGGTAAAGGAGGAACATTTTTAGTGACAAATTCATATAAATCATTTCTCAGTTTTTTTTTTGTAATGCTCCACTGGGCCACTCTCCTATCACTCCATCTCAATCTGAACTTCCTGAATCTTAAAATACGACTCAAAATTCAACATCACATTTTACATCTACACTGACCCTTAGCGTGGCTACTCGCTCATAGTGACTTATCTTTTAACCAAAGAAACAGTAATATCAATGTAATACGATATCTTGCATTATCGCCTGTTATATGACTGAATATTAAATATCTACGATATGAATCATAGCACTCCTTATTCAGACAGACACGTCAAGCTACTCGAAACAAACAAATTTTCCCTAGCAAGTTTGAACCATATGCTTCAGCGATAAAGTTGAAAATTTATTAAGGAAATTTGACAGATTCTAGTAGCCTGATATGCTGGCGTCATAGAAAAATATATACGACTATTGATCATGAGTGGTTGCTTCTTCATCTCTTTTCAAAACACAGGCAGCCGGATTTTAACAATAATAAAATAACAATAGATTTCGAACCCCAATTAAAAAAAAGAAAAACAAACATACATCAGTATTAAAAACATCTATTGTCTTGATAAAAACAGGGCACAAAAGTACGAAAGTAAAAAGCAAAAACCTTAACTAAAATCTACTCCTGCGCATTCAAATCCTTATAAATAAACATAGGCCTATAAATACCTTCTCCTGAGATCATCACGTAGCCACGATGTCTACGTATTCCTGGAGTGGTGCCAGAAACCTCTTGAAGCCACCAGGAGCAGTAAATCCAGCAGTCAAGGGTACCTTTGATGTTTGACGAACTGATTTATGTACTGTCAAAAAACTGCGCATGATCTTTCAAATGGTAAATTGTTATTTCCTGTGATTTGGTGTGTTTTTGTAGGGTACGAATTGATTACGGATAACTATGTTTTGAAATCGATTTTTAGTACAATTTTGCTTGATTTTTTTATCATTAGTTGGAAAATTTATTAAGGTTTATAGTTGTTGATTCAAGCTAATATTTTTACCGAAAAAACAGAAAATTCCAGTTTTTAATGTATCAGAATCTTGTACATACACGAAATTTGAAATGACTAAGGGTATCGGAATTTTCTTTTTTTGAAGAAATACTTCCATCAGATCGGACTATTGTTAAAACTGGTGATTCAACCTCAGAAACGATACATGCCTTTGATAATCCAGATACATAGATTGATAAGCAAAGCCAAAGCAAAAGTTTTGAACGATTAACAAAATTGACCCATGAAAGGATGTATGTGTGTTACAATTTATTTAAGTAATAATGAGCTCTCCAACTTCTTTAAGCTGTGCCCAACCGGGTCCATATATAAAAGTTAAGTAAAATATTTACACAAAAAACAATAATTAAAAATGGCGTCATAAAATTCCTCCTCATCGCTGCTGCTCACTGGGAGTGTACCCAAAAGGCTGGCGGCATTGCCACGTTGGATGGTAATGCTTATCCGTTGACCGAAATAAAAGCCAGCCTTTGAGTCACGGAAAGTGTAAGCGAGTCTCTTCAATATTGTTTCTTTATTAAAAACCTTTTATAACATATGGAATGCTTACAAAGAATTGAGTACTGTAGCAGTACCCTACGTATTTTGATGAAGATTTCCTGGTTCGATCCGACAAATGTGTTCACAGCAATGCAATCAGTCAAGTATATGTTGTATAGTTTGTTTTACACCGATAACAAATATTTACACGTGTTTTTGGAATGATCAAGATTTTCTTGGCTGATAGAAAGGATTTATTACATACTAGCGACCCGCCCCGGCTTCGCACGGGTGCAATGCTGATACTAAAATTATACATATAAAACTTCCTCTTGAATCACTCTATCTATTAAAAAAAACCGCATCAAAATCCGTTGCGTAGTTTCAAAGATTTAAGCGTACAAAGGGACATAGGGACAGAGAAAGCGACTTTGTTTTATACTATGTAGTGATAGTGACTAGCTGTGTTCCTTGACTTCTTACCTTGTCTTACATCGTCCACTGAAGTTTTTATAGATACATATTTTCTTATTCACTGTCACTTATCACAACGTAATGTTAAACCCTATATTTATACGCAATTGTGATTAAATCGCGATTTTTAATATATAAAGGTACGATCTGAGGGCACGGGAGTGCCCCAGCTACCTTTTTCTTTACCCGACGAGTCGGTCGAATTGCTCCGACCGTGATCACGGGTGGACTGATGACAGCTAGTGGCGTCTCCAGAGGCGCACGTTTTTACAACTACCCTTGTTTGATCGGCACAATTTTCGGATCTTCAGATTCGGATTCTCTTTTTGGATTTGCAATGTCATGAATGAACCCTAAAAGCTACACTAGCGACATCTTTATGCTTTGTGATGAAACTCGCTGATGGCAGGATACCACGATATTGGTAAGTGGTATCCATTTTCACGGTTGATTTTTTTATATTCCGTAATTGTAACCACCATTATCAATACTTAAAAACTGAGCATTATTTGGTCTCATATCTTCATACAAACAGTCGGAATTTATGTTATATGTACATACATATATGTTAGTGTAGATTGGATTTAAAATGACGAATGTGCATGTTATGATGCATCGAGTACATTATCGAAAATATGTATGTTATCGCTTTGTACACGTATTCCAATGATTTATTTGTCATGGAAAGTTTTTCTTCAGTAAGTAATTTTGAGTGTTGATTTTTTATCGAGATATGGTAAAACGGATTTGATAGTAAATCATTAATGGTTCTAATGCCCCAGAGAGCTGTTTAATCATACTATACTGTAAAAAGTTAGTAAGTTAAGTTATGAGGTGAAAGCTAAAACCCTATTTTGATAATCCGATAAAAATCTAATAGTCTGTTTCACTACAGTTGTCTTAAAAAGGTTTAAGCGTGTTGGCTTCGAAGGCACGTTTACGTTGCAAAACCCCGAGTCCTGCAGGCTTAGCATGGCAACCGTAAAAACAAGTTTTGTCTACCGGAAAATGGAATGAACAAAATGAAATGTCATATTGACGTAAGATTTCTTTTGACACGTAAAAAAGAAATTTTTCTTTTCTTCGATCGACAAAGAGTCTGCAAGTGATTATACGCGAGTGGACAGGTCGCGCCATACTCGGGCAGAAGACATTGACATTGACAGAAAGAGCTTTGTCATTTCTTGATAGAATAGACATAGAGTCGCCATGCTTAGTCTGCTGGTAGCCGGCAGAGACACAACATACTAAAAATATTAATGATTTTTCCCTCCTAATCAAAATAAAGCTAATAAACATAAGACAAGCTAGATAAAGGCAAGAGGATAACAACATAAACTTAATCAAAATGCAAGCAAATTCAACAGGAAAAACAAATGAAGACAAATAGTTCCAGAAAGATCTTTAAGCGCAGAACACGACAATCATTAATTGTTTGCATATACATATGTAATATCCTTAAAACATGTTGCAAACAAAGGTACTCCAAGTTTTCCTTCCTCCTCATACTACGGAAACTTCCAACATAATAAATAAACAGTGGAATAGTGTTTTGAGTACATAAATATTAACTAATCAAGTTATGGAGAACGACTGGCCTTGCCCCGTAGTTTCAACTGATAGGCTTAATCCAATGTGTAGATAAAATATCATCATCATCTGCCAAAACTTTTCCCAAGCCATGTCGGGGTCGGCTTCCAGACCTTACCGTATGCAGCTGAGTACCAGTGCTTCTGACCTCCTCAACCTAGTTACCTAGGCAGTCCGATACCCCTTGGTAAGACTGGTTGTCGAACCCGCACATTCATACTTAAGAGGCTGTGCTATATAGCACGCCGTCAAAGTCAATAATTAGTCAGTTATTTACCAGAATAGAAAAGACTTATCGGAACATTAAGATTCTTATGCAAGATTTTTACATATAATATTTACAAACAAACGAACAAATACATAAGCGTCATAACCGCTAATTGCTTCTACCACTTTACAGCGAAAGCGTAAAAAACAAACAGACTCCCTTTCGCATTTAAAATTCTAAGCATCAAAGTAAATATACTTAGTTCAAATACAATACAAATGGCATTCTTCTATGCATTTAACCGCTTGGGACTGAGTTTTCCCTCTAGACTTGACCTACCGCAATTATGACGCGTTGAAGCAATCAGAAGGCTTGGTACCTGTCTATGCTATTTAGGTCTTGGTCGTGACGTAGCAAGGTGGCTAGCGAATTAGCATTGTATAGCTTTGCCTGTCAGATTTTTCTAGAAATTTCAATGAAAATGTACTTAGTAGGATATTCTTAAAATAGTTAAATGAAGGAGCTTTGATCATACATGTTATATTTCTTGGTTGCTTTTAGAGGGCTATCACCGAAAGTTGGCGACGGCGCAAATATCTGTCAAATATTTACACGTTTTAATTAATTTGGCCATTTTACTATATGAAAGTAAGACATATGCTCAGGGAGCTCCCTAAAAGATTGAATAAGAATTGACTGTACCATACATTATGTATTGCCTTACATAACAGGACATAATCAATATTCAACGTTATCTATTTTAGAAGCGGGTGCGAAACTATTGAATATGAAGTGGCTTACTCATTGTTTGTGCGGATCGAATGGCTACGTTAAGTCTACAGGAAAATGCTATGGAATTCTATTAATCTTCTTTTATTTGGTCGTTGGAGGTTAAAACTGCATGCATCGAACATTCAAACTCTTAAATTGAGCATACAGAAGGGAAAGGCAAGGAGCGCTTTTGTAAAATTGACTTTTAAAAAGTGATTTTCAGCCTCATTATCATCTCCAGAGCCTTTCCTCAACTACATATGTTGGGGTCGGCTTCCAGTCTAACCGGATTCAGCTGAGTTCTAGTGTTTTACAAGGAGCGACTGTAATTTTCAAACTGATTATTGTCAGCCTATTATGAATAAATAACTTTTTATGATTTTTGGTTTATTTCAAACAACTCCACGAAGATTGCTCTTAATCTTAGATTATTGCGCGAAATAGGCGACTGACAGCTCAGACTTTAGGAAGGCTTTATACAGCGTCTATAAAAAAGCATCCAGTCAGTGCATAACAAGTCATGGTATATTATAGGGTGTAGACCAAATTTTTATAGCTCGTTGGTTTATAGCAAAATGATTTTCCAAGTCTGTGATCATAACCAATGATTCCAAATTATCTAACTAGGAGATTACAATTCTATTGGCTAATCTTGTAGTAGGTACAATCGTGACCCTTTTACTTCGTCGACATTGACACAGTGTAGAATGCTAAGCAGATGATTCATACAACCGCTTTGGACATTCAGAACCTGCTTTGATTTTTTGATAAGATAGGAGGCCATTTTCTTCTGGTTTGTTGAAGATGACATCACCTGCCTAGTCTTTCCCCAAACTATGTTGGTGTTGGCTTCAAGTCTATCCAGACGCAGCTGAGTACCATTGTTTAACTTGGAGCGACTGCCTATCTGACCTCTTCAACCCAGTTACCTGGGCAATCCGATACCCTTTAGGAAGACTGGTTTTAAGACTGCCTGTATTTGAATACCCATAATGAGCGCCAAAAATGTACAAATATTACATCTGAAACCCACTAATTTAACTTTCTTTCCGAAACACAGGAACCTTCCGATCGATCGATCCGTGCGGCCTTTTACTTAGCCACGAGCTCCTTCCTACCTTCTATGAAATTCGTGGAAGAATCTTTGTATAGATGAATATTGGAGTGACGATCTGCAACAGGCTAAAGATGTCATTCACGGATTGTGTTCTAGCTTCATGTATATATGTTTTACATTCTCATACCCGCTAAAGCACAACATTTTTGTTAACATAAATAAATTGTATATTTCCTTACAGCACTTGTTCATATTTCATTGTATGTCTTGCCTTTACCCAACTTTTGGCGGCAGCTTCCAAAACTAGCTACTGCCAAGTCCCTTTGTTTTACATTTTCCGACCGTGCCTATTTGTTCATGTTTACAAAACAAAATAACAATCTAATTACTTAACATTCTTGCTAACCATCCATCGATCGTCATTACTTAACAATCTCGAAGTTTCAGCCAAGGTCTCACGCATTCCATTGAGCTAACAGTCTAAGTAAACAACTTTACAAAAGGGTGACATAATCTGAACAACTTACACAACAACGATTGTAAGGGTTCTATACAAACAAGTAAAACCAATAATCGATGCTATTCAAGAAGTATTCAGGCTATTCAGTAAATTCTTAACAACGTAAGAAAAGACTGAATCCATTGCTGTATGGTGCCATTATTTCTATGATCAGTCTTTGTTTTGTGGAGAATATTGGTAAGTGATTAACGTATATTGAAATAGTAAAGTTAGATAATGTTAGAGAGAAATTATAATAATGGCATCCAGACTGATTACCACGGCGGCTATTCCATGTAATGAGATCAGTCAACTAGGTACGCAGGACATATTATAGTGCGCAAGTATTGTCTATTCCCGAACTGTCATAGTCCCATGGGATGCAATGGGGAGCAATCCGACACAACCGGAGAGAGATCAGACCCAGGACCGACATCTACATGCTCTCCGATGCACAGGTGTATCGGACGATTAATGGATGATAGAGAATGCTTTAAATTATATCACTTAATTGCTAGATAAATGCTAAATTATATGAAAGGTGAAAATGTGAATATGGAACAGTTGAGATTTCCTTGTTATTTAGTAAACATCGTAGATATTCTACCACTACTCATCGAAAACATTAATGTGCTTTGGGAACATTATAATGAAATATTATCTAGAAAGCAAATGTGCAACTATCCAATGTTTAAGTATCCATGTTTAAGTAGGTATCATTTTAACACTTATTTTTTATAGTTTAGGTACCTATTCTTTTATCAACCTCAATAATAAGACCAGTTCCATTATCAAAATCAAAATATTATTACAATCATGGCCTGTTATTTAGTTTTGTTTTAAATCAAATCGTTTGAACAACAATAAAATCTGTTGCTATGACATTATCGTTGCCTTAAATAACAGGTTTGGCGCCTTTATTATCGTCTCGAATGTATTCGTATTTTGTTATCAATACTGTATACTGTCACTTGGTCTGACCTTGCTTTCAAGAAATGTAATCGTTAGCGAATTCTGTTCTTCTTTGTCCGAAATTTATTATATTGTTGTTGTTTTTTGTGATTCACTCAAGAACTATAGAAGGCTGTTATTAAAGTTGCCTCGTTGATCTAGTGCACGGGCTCTCGGGTTCGATTCCCGGATCAGGTCGAAATCGATATTTGGGTTTTAAGAGACTTACATAAAGCAACCTGGAGTCACCCGTGCATCGGAGAGCAAATGATCTCTCTCCGGTCGTGTCGGATTATCGTCCAATCGGACTATGAGAGTAAGGGAATAGATACTACCACTGTTTCGGCGCAAATGCGTTTGTGCTCTATAATATGTGCTGCGTAGCTGGCTGTCCGCTGCCGTGCAAGTTTCTCTGAAAACAAAAAATTACACTGTATATAGATATATACAGAAAATACTTGTTCTATTTTCTATTTTAGTCCTGTCTGTGATAGAAAATACTTGCTTACTCTATTTCATCAAGTTATTTTGTTCCACAAGTCTTGCTAAAGCGGACTTATCGACATTTCTCTCTGTAACTTACCCATGTTATTGTCAGCTGACAATGACACATGTTACGGGGATTCAATAAGCTTCAGAAAAAATATATCTTCTATTTTCAATATTATTCTAGGAAATCTCAGTATTACGTAAATAAACTAGGTATTATGTATTTTCGATTACTATAACGTCAGTCCAATGTATTACAGAAATTTCTGGAGAGAAATGCTTTGACAGGTGAATGTTTATCTAAACGTCAGTAGTCACAACCAAAATCTTCATCTTAAAAGGCTCCTTAGCCTTTCCTCCCCAGACTTCTGTCTAGTTTTGTATCATTAATTCGACGATGATGTTACATGTGAAAAATACATTCTGTAATTTTTTGTCAGAAAACTGTCAGATTGACGTAAGATTTCTTTTGAATTTTTTTTTCAGTTTTATTTTTCTTTTCTTCGATCGACATAAGTCTACAAGTGATTATATGCGAGTTGACAGGTCGCGCCGTGCTCGGGCAGAAGACATGTTTCACATTAACAGAAAGAGCTTTGTCTTTTCTTGATAGAATAGATATAGAATCGCCGTGCTAAACCTGCAACTGTAAAACTTCAAAAATGAATGGAGCTTGTCGTAATTCAGATTAAAAAACGCACAGGTGTTGATAATAACGATAAAATAGTAACATAGCCACAAACAAAACATTTATGCATCGAAATCATCGATCATAAAGCAGATGCAGAAAGAAATGTAAACACAAACAGTATTACTGCTACAATGTATGTGTAAGAGGGAAAAATAGTAAACAGGAGTGATACTCAAGATACCACACATAACCAAACAATATCATGGTATGACAGTCACACTAGGAATCTTACAACATCACAGGTAGTAGTAGACATAGACCCTCCTTTTATAAAATGTGGTCTTAAAAAAGTACCGCCTTTAGTACTAGCCATCACCATCTCCTTGAACAAAGTTATTAGTCTTAATCTAGTACTAAAGGCGGTACTTAGACCCCGTTTTATAATAAAGGGGAAAAAGTTTAGTCGCTCGCGCAGCTCGTAACAATGACTTGATTGGACAAGAATAACATTAAGTTACTTCATTAGGTATTAACTCTGTATATAATTTATTAAAGTTTTTGATAATGAAAATGAATTCTATCTATAACTATCTTATATTGCAAAGAGGAAAGATTTAGTTATTTATTTGTTTGAATCGAAAAGGCTCCAAACCATGACCTATTGGAAAAAGTCTCACTGTTCTGAGTCTATATTAAGCCTGATAAACATAGGCTATGTTTTATCCAGGCACGGCGAGAAGTTCCCCAAGGCCACGGGAGAAACCGCGAAGAACTTCTAGCTAGTCTTAGATAAAGACAAAATTTACATTGAACAAGATATAGATTAGAGTGAATAATAATAGAATAAAAATTGTTGCTATCTCAATTATTATAGCCAGGCAAGAAGATAAAGCAAAGAGAAAATATGTATGTTCTTAGTTTTTATATATAAATGAAATCCAGCGATTCTTCAGTTGTTCGAAAATGTTGATAGAAATTATGATTAACATCTGTAAGTCATGTCATCAAAATTTGTCAGCATGCTAATAAGTGGGTACTTCATTTATCTTGTCAGCGACAAGACGCAGAGCAATTGATAAACAACAATAACATAAATCCTTGGTTTTTGCGAACACTCGCAATTATAACGAAGAAAAACAAAGTCGGAAGATTAATGATGATGATGGCGACGCTTCACATATAAACCAATTTGTAGGTCAATAGTATATAGTTAGTCATTTGTATTTTTTACACTTTCAGGTGTGTTTATGCACGTCAATGTGGGCACTGGGTAACGTTTCAACATCTTTGGCAGTCGTTACGGGTACTCAGAAGTTAGAAATCTGACAATTAGTCTTACCAAAAGTTGCGCGGCTAACTAAATATGGACAGTCGGTCTATGTAAAACACTGGTATTCTGCTGCATCTGGTTAGACTGGAAGCTGATCCCAACACAATTGAGAAAGTGCTAGGCAGGTGATATATAATATGTCATGTACTTACAATATTTGCGCACGTGCAAGTGTCTGCTTTGCAGTTAGGACGAGCGTTGCCTAAATATCATTGATTCCCGAGATAGGCCAAACTGGCTGTTTTCTTGTTAACACTAATCTTGTATCAATATTATAGGTTAATTTGTATACTCTGAGGCTGGCATTAGAGATGAGACGACATACCGAAAATAACTCGACGGTAGTTCAGAGTGTAAAAGACATTTCATAGAACACACCTACACACATAGAATCTGCTAGGTGATGGTGTTTTCTCTTTCTTCTTTTCTTTCAATCTTTGTAACAATCTCATTTAGGAAGCTATCAGGTGGAGTTGTGAAAGCTCTGACAGTAAGACTAATGAGGGAAGGCCCAACCCATACAAAAAGAGTCTCAGTTGTTCTTCGATTTACAAATACCTCATTATACTACCGTCCCGTCACGTCAAAATCATTATGGGTCTTTTTGTTTATTTTCAAAGCACATTTATACAGTAGACTCTAAATCTTTCTCAAGAATTGTTTTGTTAGAAACAACATAAAATCATCGAGTGACGGTAGGTCAACATTGTTTTGTAAATAAGGAAAAACTGTAATTTCCTTGAACGATCGTAAAGTTGGCAAAAAAATGCGCTGTAACGTCCATGGACGTAGTAAATATTTTGTTTGGAGATAGCTATTATATATAGGCAGATATATATAATTACGTAGACAATTTTTATTGACGTCAATGTGGAATGAAGCTCATCAGATAAAAGGACCATGGATTCATGACAATAAAGAACACAACCAGCTGCTGCTTTGTTTTTTAAGAATTTAGAATAACTGGGCGGCCCTAGCATATTCGGTGGGATTGATTTAGTCAGTAAGGTATTTTGCAGCGCAGCATCTCCCAGCTCCACCCACCACGTAGCGGCAGAGGACATTTGCTTGCAAAAAAAAGTTATGCAGTTTTGAAATGATAAAGATATTTTTGTGATTAGTTACATCTCAAACTATACTTATATATACTTTGGTACTTTTTGGGTAGATGAAGCCTGTCATTTCCAAGTATCTGTAATTAATTTTCACCCTGTCTTTACTCATAGGTACTTTTAGTAAGTCTTATTGCCAAGTTAGGCTCTCTCAGGGAGTCAGGGAATGCCTCGTAGCCGGAGAGTTACTGCGGTCTTGGCACACAAAGGTCCTCCAAATGGATTAAAAGTTTGTTTGAGTCAGTAAAGGTCTGACGCTCCCACCAGCTGCACCCACAGCGGGATGAGTCATTTGATGAACTCCCAATACACACAGGACCTCCAGAAGGAACATAGCGGGTTTTAGTCAGTAAGAGTCTGACACTCCCTCCAGCTGTACCCACAGAGTAAGGGGTCAGCTGATGATTTCCCACGAAAAAATGACATACCTAGCTGGCACGCTTAGATTTAAATTCAACGAAGAAGCATAAACAGTCACGTGACCTTCCAAGGTGCATAACAAGTGTGCAACACAATGGCATACTGCAATCAGTACTAAATAACAATGTTAAGGAACTAAATGTCAGAGCTTCGTGCCAACATGGCGTTAATTGACAAACATCCTTCCCACACAAACATGCGCACGCAGGCTTGCGTACACGCATCGTTTGTAGTGTATTAATGTGATTGTCAACATGGCGCTTGAATATAAAAAAGTGAATATTCTGAAGTTATTTTATATTTATATAAATAAATATTATATATATAAATATATATTATATAAATATTATATTTATATAAAATAATAGTTCAGTAGAAGTTTGGTTGGGTGTTCCTAATTAGTGCCAAAAAATTTGTATTTTTTTTTTATTTTAAGCAAGCAATGTATTTTAATCATAATCCAGTTACTGATTTGTTTTCCCGAGAAAGTTTTAAAAGTTAACAAAAAATTTGCTCATACACAAACTTTTTTTATATATAAAATATATTTTTTAATTAGTTAAGATACATCAACAATCTAGAAGGTCAAATGGATCCAGATGTGCACTGTCTAGAAATGTCAATATCCAGTGCAATAATATCAGTGACGAAACGCACGGTCTTGCCAAATGCACGACATTACGACGACGACACGCCCTCTCTAAACTATTTATAGTTCTACACACTGATAAATTCGCCCTATCTCCTCTCTCACTCACGTATTGCGCAGTTGTTATTGAGAGAAAAAGAGGGCAATAAAAAACAGAAAGAGCTCGCTTCAGGGCTGTCAATTACAGCTGATTTTGTGAAAAAATGTGTTCCTGATATTTTTTGTTTGTTTTTTTTTTTGTAGGATTTTTGTGTTTCGTTTTTGCTGACCTATTAAAAACTTTGTAATGAGAAGAAAATTCTGCAATTTATACTGATTTATGGTGCTGTTTTGACAGATCTACTCCGTGTTTTTGTTTGTACAGACGCCAGCACATTAAGCTACTCAAATATGTAAAATTTTCCCAATCATCTTTGATCCATAATGCTTCAGCGATAAAGTTGAAATTTGACAGATTGTAGCAGTTTGATGTGCTGGCGTCTGTACTGTAATTTGTATGTGATGATTAGTGAATAAATTAAAAGTTGAATAGTAAAGCCAATCGTCACACTAATCAATTTCAGCCATTTTTTTATTCTTACCGAAATGAGGGAATCACTCCCCGCACCCGGATAAAAAGTAGCCATGTCCTTTCTCAGACTTTAGCTAGACTATAATATTTCTATCAAATATTAAAATCGGTTCAGTAGTTTTGGCGTGAAAGCGTGACAGACAGTCAGACAGATAGAGTTACTTTCTCATTTATAATATTAGGAAGTTTTCTTGTAGTAGCGTGACCTTTAAAATAAGGTCAATAATCTATCATAAACAAAAACAACAACAAAAAAAACTTCACGACATGGATCTACCATCCCTATCACACCTCTCTGTCATCGTGCGATTTTGGGAACCAAATGCTGGAAGTCTGCCAACCCTCGGCCTGGAGCGAAGGCAACTACCTCCGTACTCATTGCTTCCCGCTAAATAAACTGTCTGGTGATACTGCCAAATGCGACTTGATGATAGCCACTTAATTTGTTAAGGGTCATAAGGAAATGTCCCCCCTCAGTGTGTGAGTGGGGATCTTGAAGGGGTGATTGCGGTAAAATTGTGTTCGATTTTCGTATCTTAATTAACGGCCAAGTCATCGGCTTGATCGTGTTGAATATCTATGGATGGATTTTCTAAAATATTATTACACATTATACTTTATTGTACACATAAATACAAGTAATACTAACAATTTGTAAATACTATATTAACAATATATTATGTACTAATACTAACAATATTATGTACAATATGATAATAATGAATAAGAAGGGAGAAGGGAGTTTGTTTGTTAAAGGTATTACAAGGGGTAGCACAACACCTTAACAAACAAATTAAGTGGAATTCAAGTCCATTTAAAAAATGAAAATATTAAAAAAAAATACGATTTTTCACTTTTTTATTTTACTAGATTTCCAAAAATGCAACAAGCAGTTTTAATAACAAAACCTCTTTTTTTTTGGTATGTCGTCAAGAAATTACAGATCTCTCATTCTGATGACAATTATTAGTACCTATTACATATTTGCTAAAACATATTAAAACGAAACACTGAAACACTTATGAATATTAGCAGATCAAACAAGACTATAGGTTTTGATAAAAAAAAATCTACACGTGCCAATTTTCCATTCAATGCCAATAACATTATAAAATTAGGTAATAATAAAATAAAAACAATGTTACATTCTAAATTAATCGTTCCTCTTATGTAAGGCAGAGACACATAAATCTGATCTCGTAGACAACCCAAACATTTGGAATAGAAAAAAAAAGGTATTTGTTTTACAAATTATAACTACATTCAAATGTCATCTTCCGCGATTAATATTAATGAAGTTTAATAGAATAGATTTGAGCCCACATTCAAAAGGTCTAAATATTTTTTTTTTTGTTATTTTGATCACTAGTTTGACAGGGTGCGTGGCACGTTTCAACATGAGGTATTTAAATCTGACATTGAAAAAAGCTATAGTGTATTGACATAACTATGCTAGGGATATCATCATTATCAGCCCATTGTCCTACTGCTGGGCACATGTCTCCTCTCACACAGAGAAGGATTGAGCGTTAATGGCTTGCTCAATAGGAGTAGGTAATTTCAGACCAGTTTTCAGTCCAGGTTTCCTCGAGATGTTTCCCTTCGCCTACTTCGAGGCGTTTTATTTTTGTGGTTTTTAAATTAATATGCTATAAAAAATCAAATTAATATAAATATAAATACAGAATCTGTACTTAATATAATAAAGCTGAAGAGTTTCTTTGCTCGAACCAGCTAATCTCAGGCAGCTGATCTCTTGACCGATTTCAAAAATTCTTTCAGTGTTAAGTAGCCGATCAATCGACGAAGGCTATGGGAAAAATTTTAATCCGGATGCGCGGAGTAGTTCTCACGAACTGCTCGTGGCATCCAATTAAACAATAAAATTCTCATATACATACATATGTAGTTTTGAAGTCGAGTACGACTCTGACTGGTTTTGTCCTTGACTGAAAAGCGTTCTATAAGAACATTTTGAATAAATGAATCCAGGTGTCCAGCTAACCTACTGAACAATAGCAACGCAAAAACTTCATAGACTTTTAAATAATATAGCCATTAGCCTATAAACAACACTAGTAGTGACTCGCGATTCCACCCGTAAGATAATCTTAAATTTTCATTCGTGTTTTATCTCTTGGTTAGTTTCTAAGCTTCTTTGAAAGCGGGTTATCTTAATATTATAATAGTTTTTTACCGTCCAAACGATATGCATGCATTCTTTATAGTTTTTGTCATGTAATCTATACTTATAATAAATCTGTACAGAGGTCAATTCTGTACATTGAATATATTTTCAAAACAACTATCAGGGGGTGATCAGTGATCGATACTGATGCAAAAAATGCAATCAGTAAAATTTTTGTCTGTCTCTCTGTCTGTCTGTCTGTCTGTCTGTCTGTATGTTATTAATAGGAACAAAAACTACTGGACGGATTTTAATGAAACTCGGTACAATTATTCTTCATACTCCTGGGCAGGTTATAGGATACTTTTCATCACGCTACAATCAATAGGAGCAGAGCAGTGAAGGAAAATGTTGGGAAAACGGGAGAAGTTACACCATTTTTTAAGCTTTCGTCGCGTGTGCAGCCTTAATGGTTAAAGCTACATAGAAATCATGTATGACGGAAATGTTCTACATAAAATTATCTAAAAAAAAATCTACAACAGCATATGTCTATCTTTAATGGTTGACTCACAATAACACGTATAACTCCCGATAGTTTACCAGTTCGGAGCTTTCTGATTATTTGTTATTGATTTGTTTACTCTTATGTTTATAATATTCTCGCTCATGCCTAAGTAACAAAAGATAATATTATAATATATTCTATAAAAAAGAATCATAGAAATCGGTGTAGAAATACCAAACTTATACATAAAATACGATAATCAGCGGGTCGGTCGGTAGGTATATAAGGCGGGAGGTCCGAGCGCGAGCTTCTCATCCCGACAAAAGTTAGGCATTGGTAGCGGTAATCGACATCCACACTGGCGTAGCCGTGGGGGTCCTCTATAGGTTCTACATGAGAACAACACATAGACTACTTTTTGTCGCGAAAACCGACATCCACGCGGGCGGAGCCGCGGGCGACCGCTAGTGTATAATAACTTGATGACTTGCGCAAGACGGCTGGCAGGAGCTGGATGCGAGAAGCCGAAAATCGATCTCAGTGGCGTGCACTTGGAGAGGCCTATGTCCAGCAGTGGACTGCGATAGGCTGATGATGATGATGTATCTCATGATATATAATAACTGTCAGTGTCTTCGTGTTGTTTCCATAAAAATGTTGCTTTCTTTTTATATTTTTACTAGCCCGTAAAAACTATTCCGCGCATCCGGAAAAAAAGTGTCTATTTACCCTTCCTCGATAAATTGGCTATCAAATATTGAAAGAATTTAGAAGAATTTTTCAAATAGGTTCTGTAGTTCCTGAGATTAGGCCGTTTAAAAAACAAACAAACTCGTAAGCTTCAAAATAATTAATATAGATCCTTAGTAGTCTATCGTAGCGCTAAATAGCTTATACTTGCTTGATATAGGCCACTATTAAATGCAAGAAGATATACCTATTAATATCTGACCAGTTATTTATAGCAAAATGTAAACAAACAAACAAACTTTTCAGCTTCATTATATTAGATTAGACGACAGATTTACTACGCAACAAAATATTTTATCAAATTAGGTCAAGGCAACAGCATAGACGTGTCTACTTACGCAGTTTCTGTGATATTATTCATTCACTAATTGATGGGTGCGACATTTTCATTCATTAGTTCATTCGTTCAAATGAAGGCTTTGGGAATTATGTGTTAGTAAGTTCGGGGAATAAATTGTTATATTGAATGAGTTTGTGTTTTGAGAATTAAAAGGGCCGGAATGCGCGCGATGTAAGCCATATTGAAAATCATGGGATTCAAACGTCACTATTACGGTAGGTATTTATATTTTAATGGTTTTATTTTAGTAATAAATTACTTTGAATCAAAGTATATATTATATATATTAAAAAAAGTAATGGTTCTCACCTGAACATTGTCTGCCTAGCCTTTTCCAAAGCTATGCTGGGATCGGCTTCCAGTCCTAACCGGATGCCGCTACGTACCGGTGTTTTGCGTGGAGCGATTGTCTGTCTGACCCATGGGTGAGACTGCTTGTCAAACTCTCTGGCTTCTGAATACCCGTAACGACTGCAAAAATGTGAAAATGACCGCTGGGATCGATCAATTTAGCGTGCCTTCCGAAACGCGGAGGAGCTCGTCATGACAAGATGGTTACCCATCTACGGATCGACCTCGCCAAGCGCTGCTTAACCTTATGATCGATCAACCCGTGTGGTTTTGGCATAGCCGCGATCTGTTCAAGTTCCCCTCAAGAAACTAAATTCAAATAATTAGGTAATTTTATTAGACCAAAATGCCTATCACGTTTTAATATCGAGGTCAATGTCTGCATGCATATAAAAGGGTATATTTAAACCAAGCCGTAAACTAAGACCACTAACCTTTTTAATTATCTAAGCAGAGCGTGCGAAATGATCAAACTAAACGTATACGCCATCGTGCGAGTTACATAAAACTAAAATTCAAACAAATTATGAACATTCCAGAATGGCAATTAGAATTTTCATAAAAACAACAAAACAATGAATTTAAAAATGGAACGCAATAACTCGGCTTTGAGTTCGAAAAGATAATAATCACGTCAAAGCCATACAACAAAATAAAAACTCAAATATTCAAAAAGGGAATTTCATTTTAAACCAGCCAGCGCTGTTTTACTCAAACTTTTTCGCGAACGAAATGGAAAAAGTTTTTATCGCTGGATTAAAAAAAAGTAAAACGTAATTACGTATGTTTTTTCTAAAGTACAGAATTTATGTTATTATCTTACATCCTTTACGAATTAATGCTAAATCTAAAATGTGTTATTATTTTTATCGGCTAAGTGATAAATTTAGATAACCAATATGTATTAAATTTATAACAATATGGAACTTCCATATCGAACCTAAAGTTAAATTCGAATTATCTTCGTGAGGTGATCGATAGGATTTCCTTCTTTAGATAAAATAACGCGTAACAGCTGATTCATATTAATTGTTGTGATAACATTTATCTAATAATAAATAATTATTTACAGCGACATTATTTTTGGTTAAAGGTGAGTTATTTTAAGTTGTCGTATGATAAATTGCCTACTTGCTTTCTTAACTACCTTCCAAGGTAATACGGGACTTATACTATGTGCTTATATCATCTCATCATCTCCCGAGCCTTTTCCCAACTATGTTGGGGTCGGCTTCCAGTCTAACCGGATTCAGCTGAGTACCATTGTTTTACAAGGAGCGACTGCCTATCTGACCTCCTCAACCCAGTAACCCGGGCAACCCAATACCCCTTGGTTAGACTGTGAGTAATGCGTAAGCTGAGTGTAATGAAATAAACTAGACAAAAAACCTTCCTTCTACGATTCTAGAATGTTTACATTTACATATTATGTATTTCCTCTTCAACATAAAACGTTATGGTGGCAATCTATTTCGGGTCGCACGCGCACTTCGCCAATGTCGGTTATTTTTAAACTGCAGTTCATATTTAGAAGTCTATTGTCATGGAGACAGAGACGGATTGAGACTATCTTTTAAACGCTAAGGTGATCCATTTTCCAATGCACCTAAAGAAGAAGGTAAAATCAAAATGAATAATTCACAACAATGATAACTTGTATAGTTGTATATACATATATTTTCTGAGTATATAATGAAATATAACTTAATTAGTTAATAACGTTTTTACAACTTAGTAAGACCCAATTTGTGTCTTGAAACTTATGTAGAACACATTTACTAACTTATATAACACACCTTTATTTAGCACTATAAGCTAAAGAGTTTGTTTGTTTGAACGCGCTAATCTCAGAAACTGCTGGACTGATTCTAAAAATTACTTCACTGTTAGATGGCCCATTCATCGAGGAAGGTTACAGGCTTCTTTTCATCCGGATGCGCAGAGTTCACACGTCCCGTCTTTACTAATATAATTTCTATAATATTAGTAAGCACATAGTCCGTGTCTGTCTGTCGCTCTATATAGCAAACAATTATCATAAGCCGAGGACACAACAGATAGACTATTCTGAGCGCACTCCGTGTTCAACATTCGTACATTTCCTCAAATAAAGGCATGCGCCCATCTGCGGTATTAACTGCTTATTTTTCAGACATGCACATGTAAATACATATACGTCTTTGATACAATAATGGCGTCCTGAAATCCTGAAAAATGGTGATCTGGAAAACTAAACCAATTTGCTGTTTTATTAATATAAAATTAACAAACATGACATCACTACATATCTCTATATAAAATAATGTCAAACGAAATTTACTAAACGTAAACTAAACTTTGAAACGACCGAAGAAGTTTTCTACGGCTTTCACCAATTAATACAGTTCCTCATAACACAAAGGCGAAGCTGTAAATATTAGCACAAAGCTAAAAAATCTTAGGAACTACTAATCCAATTCGAATCAAAGAAATCCATAAGCATATCCAGATGTGCTAAACAATGCCCACGGGACGGGGGTAAAACCAGTGGCGCAAAATTAGTGTAAAGTTAAATAAAAAACCTTGTCTTATCAGTGGACTCTGTCCCTAAAAGGTTGCAGGCGGATATTGGAACGCATTATGACTTAAACATACACAGTAAAGATATTAAGCGCTCTTCCTTATGTATTAACTCATATCCTAAAATGTATAATGTATGTATGTACATACATTAGAGTTATTGAACGTGTTTTGCATAATAATAGCTATTCTTGACTGACAAAGTGTCACTCAAAAATGATAATCAGATTTGTGACATAATTGTTATTATTAATTAAGTAGATTATAAGGCTTATCTGAAACTTTGGACTGATATTTACACAGCTTTCTTAATAATAAAGACATATTTATACATACATATATATACATACATATATATATACATACATACATACAACCCATCAAAGCCCGCAGGGCATCTGAGGCGGATGTCGGGGAGTAGCGACCCCGCGGGTACCGAGTGCTCCAGGGAGAGGATACTGTCCCTCATCTCCGGCTCGCCGGAGTGAACCCTGAGGGGGGACAGGTCTCCCGCCTCTGGCTTGCCTTCATTGGCCGTCCAGAGTGGAGTCGCTAGAGCAATGCTCGGAGGGTGAATGCCTCGGGTAAGTGGCGAGTGGGCACAGAGATGCTGGACCCTGGCTTGATGCCGGTTTTAAGGCGCGTGATCTGGGTAGAAAGCCGGCCGGGGCAACCTCACCCTTCAGCCGCTCACGTCCCCGTTGCCCCCTTGTTGCGACTTAGCGACTAGTTCCCGGGGGCCCGGTAAGTGAGCTGGCGAGTCTCCTCCTGCCATTTTTACATGTATTTATTACATTGTTATCGGCAGGGGCCATAGTTCCCATAGTTTTCCCTTCCCTAGTCCATTAGCATCCCATCACAATAACTTACTTAGCAATAGTTTAGCACAAACCGGGGGTTGTCCTTGGGTACACTTCCATAGTGTATACAGGGATAATCGTCGGTTTTGTGTCACCATTACATAATATTAAAGTTGTCTTAAAAGGGCTTCAGCGTGTTGGCTTCGGCCCCACGTTCGCCTTCCAAAAATCCGGGACTCTATAGTCCCGTGGTCGGAAAAAGACATATATATGTCGCAGGGAAATGAGGATATCAGGTATTTCACGAAATCCCTAGGGATATAACTATATAGATACTTTTAGGAAGAAGATGTAATAAACAAGAGTATTCGACATCTTCCGGATTTTCGTGATATCCCTAGGGATGTCGTGAAATAACGGATATCTTCATTTCCCTGTATATATAGATATCCGATTTCGGAATACGGGAAAAAACGAACGGAATATCAACTGCCTAGTCTTTTTCCAAGCTATGTTGAGGTCGGCTTCCGATCCAAAGAGGGCCAGTGTTTTGGGGGGAGCGACTTCTTATCTGACCTGCTCAACCCAGTTACCAGGGCAAACCAATGCCCCATGGTAGGACTAGTTGTCAGACTTTCCGGCTTCTGACTACCCGTAACGACTGTCAAAGATGTACAGTCGCCAGCACATCAACCTACCTCAATCTGTCAAATTTATTTAATAGAGTTTCAACCTTATCACAACACTGGAAGGTTTAATATGCGATTGGTAAACTTTGACGAGACATACTCGCCGCATTTCAGTTTCGACTAAATACGCAGTAACATTACAATTTTCACACAAAAACAAACCTAGGTACTTGTTGTTTATGCTTCTAGCGGCCAAAACATACAAACATTCTAAACTCAAAAGATCATAGAATTCAATTAACACTAAAAATAATTATTTGTAAGTCGAAAAACATGCTACTAGCGTAAAAAAACACAGATGCGTATTTTTTTTTTCACGTGACAAAAGCTTGCTTCGGCACAGTGTAAGATGAGTTATTTTTACAGAATACCACGTGCTTTTGATCACGTGCGCTATTGTTTACAGACACGCTTACACACCTACAAATTTCACATATAATAAACCCGAGGACATAAAACAATAACCCCGAGGACGCGTAAAATCATCGTAATAATTCGATTTGTATTTTAAGCTGAAACAACAATTTAAATCCTCCGCATCGCATGCCGAAGAAAATATTACCTGACCTCAAATAGCTTTGTGTTACATTATTAACTTTCTTTAATAGATTCTCAACCTTATCACAATACTAGAAGGTTAATATTCGATTGGTAAAATTGGACAGATTTGGGTAGGTCTACCAAACAAACGGGTACCACAAGGTTATCTAACAGATACTAGATTAACAGCAAAATAAAATTCTATGGCGATTTCCTTTCAGAACGGCTTGAAACCATCTCCGTCGTGAGCGCAGAGCACTCGCGTATCTACGTCATAAGAAAATGAATGAATATGTCTGTTTTTTTCACCTCCAAGACTGTTTTATATCGACACAAGTTATTAGGTATGAGAATAGAAAATAAGGTGATAAAAATATTGCAAAATTTGGTCTTAAAATGGCTACTGCTATACTTACGAAAATGTAGACGACTCATTGGTCTTATAATCGCATGGCACGACTGCAAAACACGGGATCTCGGATACGATTCCCGAGTCGGACCGAAGTTTTTAAGAAATCAAAAAAGCAGCCCATAGTCTGAATTTTGGCTATTTATGTACCCATGCATCGGACAACACGTAAATGTCGTTACCTACTGCTTACGCAATACGCAAATGCTTCTACATCATAACATACTCTGCGCAGCAGGCTGATCACCTTAGAGCACAAAACAACCGCCATGGCCGATTTTCAAAAAAATCTTGCGATTTTCTATTGCTGCATTTTTATATTTTTTAGATAGATAACGGCCTAAGATAAATAATATAGGTCTACTCTTTATATAATAATGTATTTTCAGCCTTAAATTGTAAGTATCTAGCTAGGCAAAATGCTAGTCCACTGATGACATACCAATCATCTTTTCTACGGTCCATTTACATAAGCAGAGTCAAGTAGTTCTACCAAAGATTGACATACCTACTCCACGATAGTTTATCACCAGCTCGTACCGGTTTCAAGTGGATTTCAACTAGTAATCAATTGATGAGAGAATACGGTACAACTCCGTCGTGGACTTGATAGCGACTGGATACTTATAGAAAATAGATAAAACTGGAATTAAATTTGAAATCAAAAGTGGAACAGAGATAAGGGTATTTATAGAATATACTTACCAATTTATTTACAGAGTGTTGTAATCGGTCATTTATGTCAGTGATCGGATAATCGATGCCTATTTACTTGAACTAGAAAATATGGAAACGGCTTCTTAAAACGTTAAGAAGATATATATAAATATCATTCATAGGCATAGGTCTTATAATTAGGTAAGCTAGGACTATAAACATACTTATTATAAACCTATGCGAGAGACTGGTGCCTGATCTTTTAATTAAGACCTGTGTTACAGGTCACCAGTTCCCCACCCTCGGTTAATATAAAACACACACACACATAATCACATTACATATGTATTCAACCCATGCATGTGAAACACTGGTACTCGAGCTAATCTATTCAGACTGGAAGCTATCTCCAAAAATAGCTTGGAGATGTAGCGGGATAGCAACCTAAATCTCTTTATGGACATGCGAAGTTACAGTTGTCCATTGTCACAATGTTGACTAGTTTTACCAAAACAAAAACCGTTCGACAAAATTTCTTTTTCAAACCCTTACCCCTTCCTATTCAGAATACTAGCGACAGAATTAACATGATGGCATCCAGGCCGATTGTCGGCTACGGCGGCCGTTCTCTTTTTATGGAGATCAGCCAGCTGCGCAGGACATATTATAGTGCACAAGCATTCGCGCAGATACAGGTGCACTCTCTATTCCCTAACTCTCATAGTCCGATGGGACGGCAATCCGACACAACCGGAGAGAGATCAGGCGCAGGACCGACATTTACGTGCTCTCCGATGCACGGGTGAATCAATCACCAACTTCCAGACTCCAGGCTGCTTTATGAAAGTTTCAGAAAACCCACAAAGCGATTTCGGCCCAACCCGGGAATCGAACCCGAGACCCCGTGCACAGCAGTCACATTAACATATACATAAGCTATCCGGCTACCCTGCGTACTAAATTCAAATCACGATTGCCTCATAAAAACAGCTGGAAACATGACCCTGGAAAGATCTAGAGCACGTTTAAAAATTAATACCTCCTCAATTGTAATAGGCCACAAATTACCCCCATATTAACCTATTTACAGCTTGTTATCATTCCTATACAAACGATAGCGAAAGCTGACGTAGTTTGACGTAGACTTTGATCGATTGATTATAGACGTACAGAGACTAGGTTACGAGGGCATGGAATCGGTACACAGTGGACCATTGTGTGTATGGTAATGGGGCCATCTCCCTCCACGAGATTAAAGATACAATGTCATGATTGGGAAAATGGCGACATGTAATATTGGACTGATTGTTTCCACTTACTTGTCACAATTTGTGATCTGAGAAGAAGTTGAATTATTCATCATCAGCCCTTTTATCGTCCAACTGCTGAGCACAGGCTTCTTAGAAAGAGAAGTGTGGAGCGTTAATCACCAACTTTGCTCAATGCGTATTGGTTATTCCAGACTTTTAATCCAAGTGTCCTTGCGATGTTTTTTAAATGTTTCATTGGTACTTGCGTGATCTGGAATCGAACCTGCACTCTCATAATTGAAAGAATTACCAATTTCAAAATACCCCTTATTGCCTTCTAAATGTAATGATAGCCTTCTATGTATATGAATTTACAATAACTTCGACTCTAATTTTATCAAATTATGATATCACTTATTGCTCCAAATTAAAAATCTTAATACTTCTCCATACAACAGCAAGCACCTTAAAATAATGTCGATTTCATTTATCGTTTTAAAGGAAAAACTATTTGATTTTTTTTATTGATAATTTACTTAAGTAAAATAAGTATATGGCTTGATGTGAAAAAAATGTGACATCATCATTCTTACTTTCATACAAACTGCATAGAATGTAACCGTTTTTAACAGTTCAATAAAAGTAATTAATTTGACTAGTTTTCAACTATCCTACTGCTAACACACCTTCACATCTCTCACCAAGTCAAAACATCTGATCCAATTCAGAGTTCATAAACCAATTTCTGCTTAACTTATTACGAAATGTTGATTACACAAACCATGTAACAGGTCATTGATTTTATTACCCTATATAAAAAGGGGGTAACATAAAAACATTTCGCGCGAAAATGGGTGAAAACAAAGCTGTAACCCATATTGATGGCAACCCAGATTTCTGCGCTAAAAACGGATTGTGACGTCAAAGGGAAGTGGGTTTAGTGGGCAGTTACATCATAACTAGCTGCCCCATGGTATTTCTTGGATTTCAAGAGAAACTATTTACGTAATACATATATTCTGATTGCTTATTAAGCGTGTCTGCAGGGTTTGCTTGAATCACGTCTTAATAAAAGGGATTAGTGTATGATTATTTAAGTCGACGACGAATCCCCAAACTTGTGTTGAAGTTAGGCGAAGCGACAATTTTTAAGTTTTACTCTAAATATCAAAAGCCTATTACATGGTTTGCATAAGTAATTGTTAACTTAGATTTAGTATAGGTTTTTAGTAGTGAGTCTAATTAAGTAACCGTATTTGTCCCTAACCAATAAAAATACATTGTGAAATGATAACAAAATCTACTCAGAATTTTCCGTTCTACATATGACCCAGTGCGTTTTTACAAAATGTATTTTTAATTTTAACAAACAAAATGTTTTTTTTTTATCTTTAATTTATTAAAAGTGAATTAAATTCTTACTATCGTGATCACTAAATATTTTCAGAAACCGTACAACGGCAAATAACTTCCTGCAGGCTCAGCACGGCGATCCTATATCTATTCAATCAAGAAAAGACAAGCTCTTTCTGTCAATGTCAACATGTCTTCTGCCCGAGCATGGCACGACCTGTCAACTCGCATACAATCACTTGTAGACTAATGTCGATCGAAGTAAAGAAAACTTTATTTTCTACGTGTCAAAAGAAATCTTACGTCAATCCGTCACTTTTCTGTCATTATGTCCATGACAAAACTTGTTTCTACGGTTGCCATGCTGAGCCTGCTGATCTCGACTCCATTAAGAGTCTTCCTCCAAACTTCTCAGGCTGACGTCATCACGCAATATAAATACATTTACGACAAGATAAGTTCTGAAGCGGGTTGTCGAACTTTTGAAATCTGAAATTCGAAGAAATATGAAGATTTAAAAGTGTAGTTGTTGAGTTATTTCGACATTAAGTGTATCTCTTTGATAGATGAGTATCCATGCGAATATTGCAAAAGTTTTATTAAAAGAATGTTTAGTTTATTAGAATATCGATGATTCTATAAAATGAATAAACTAGATCTGATATTGTAGTCTTATTTTAATACATAAACACAATTTCGTAGCTAAAATAACATTGTTTTTTAAATAAAATTAATGAATAAAATTGATTGCTAAGTATGCAGTAAGTATGAAGTATGTATTGTAAGTATGCAGAGAGTTATTTAATGTAATTTATTATTTAACTCATCGGCAAAAATAAAAAATGGCACTTATAAAATTTGAAACTATTTCCAGATGCCAATTATTTTTATCCGACTTCTAAAAGAGGAGGAGGTTCTAAAGGACCTTTATACTGAAAATATAACTTCGCCTTACGTGATACACATATTACGTCAGTGGTCTAGTTAGTAACGACAATACAACATTTGGAGCGATGCGAATGAACCACCAGTTATTCAAGGATAAACTGGGAAGGGTATTTTAGTATATTATACGGAGCATGCGCACTGGCTTGCTGAAAATCCTCTGAAAAATTACAAGTGTGTGAAAAATTAGTGTCATTAATATTAAGATTATTGCGAATAATATGTTAATGTTTGTTTAATTTTGTAAATTTCGCAAGTCATCGAGAAAAGTTTTTGTCGTAAGAGTACGAAAATCTAAAGTTTAATTTAGGACGACACGCATTTGTCCGCTACAATAAAGTACTAGATTTTGATGAACAAAAACATGCGTAAATATCTATTTAATATAAATATTGCCGAATGTGTTACTAAGCGCAAATCTCGAGAGCAGCTGAACCGATTTTGCTAATAATTTTTTTTAGAATATTCCTTGAAGTTCTTACGGAGAGAATAAATTAAAAAATCCTGAAAAATATTACACTTCTAGACATCCTATTTATTAGACATCCTATCAAAAAACTCAAAAAAAAAAAACTCAAAATCATTTATTCAAACTTGGCTGTAAAACAGCACTTTTTGAACGTCAAATATTACAAAGACAGCCCCCAAAACGCCCACCCTTCACCACTTCCTATGTGTTTTGCTGGGAAGAAGAAGTGGCGCAACAAACTCCCCAGCAACACAATATGTCTGTCTGTTGGTTTAAAGGGTATCTATTGGACATCCCTATTTTTCCTTTTTATAATCTTTTTCACCACCTACGCATAAGTTTATCTGCTCAATATTTTCATACAAATTCTGTTCAATTTTCGGACACTGGCCCCAAATAGTAAATATTACTAGCGCATATCATAAGATCACGCCTTATATCTGATATTAAATTAGGTAAAATACCATAAAACCATTCTATATTCTGATTTCTCTAAAAGGGTTTTTCATCCGGCAAGTCTAAACCCTCCACTACTTTCCGAGAGTAAAGCCCTCATCCCGATGACGTCAACAAACGTGCGCACGCGCAGACGAAGTAGGTTACACCACTCAACTGCTGATCGCTGTTGTTAATCAGAAGCTGTTTGCTGTAATAGATGCTTGAAGTGCACTGCAACTGATCTTCGATACATCTCACCGCCGACTGAAATTAAAATTATCTTAAAATTATAGCCATTTCCAGTGAGGCTTGCCTTTTAAGACCACAGGCGACCGATCATATAGTTAAGCAACTCCTGGCGCGGTCGGGCCGCGGTTGAGTGACCATCTTGTCATGACGAGTTCCCCCGTGTTTCTGAAGGCACGTTAAATTGGGCCGCGGTAATTTGCATATTTTTGACAGTGGTTAAGGATAGTCCGAAGCAAGAAAATCAGACAACCAGTTAATTACAAAGGGGTATCTGGATGCCTAGGTTGAGTAGGTCAGATATTCAGTCACTCCATATAAGACACTGGTACTCAACTGCATCCAGATAGACTGGAAGCTGATGAGATGACGCAGTTTTCTGGAGGTAAGCGGAACCCAAGATCCTGTTGTGGTTAATTTCTGAAATGGTTTCTACCTAATTATCTTTCACAAATTTTATTATATCAGTTTATTCTTCCATTCGTATTATTTTCCTTGAACCAAAAATAACTATAGTTAACTTGAAATTATTTTAAGTACATAAGTAATACTGCGTAAAACACTACTGCGCTATTAATAATGTCGTAAAATATTATGTATGTATGTTAGTATCGGTCTCAATAACACCGATACCGTTTTACGATACCTCTAAAGTAAACAAAGGGCTGAATGCGTATGCGCAGTTCATATCATTAATAGGCCACAGATTTTATCGGATCACACACTACCATGCTCCGGTGTGCGGTCTTTGACCTTAAATATTTTGATTTTATAGGTATATTAAACTCAATGACATAGAAAGAGGGGGGTATCCCCCCCCCTCATTCATATCTTTGTAACTTGACCAAAAGAAAATAATACATGCGCCACGCCTCTTGTAGAAAATGATAGCTGCTATTTTAAGCGTGTCCGTCTGTACTTGCGTGTTATACTTGTAGCCGCAGCCGTTGTTCAACTGGAGTTAAGGCTCCATTTTTTGGGGAATCCTCTCCTTGTCAAAGCTATAGCTACGTCGGTTATTAAACTGTTCAGATTCAGACTTAGGCTAAGGATTTCCTTAACTGAGCCGAGTTTTGAAGTTTATTTTAAGTATTAGCCTAGCCTTTTCCCATCTATTCTTTTAACTGAAAGCAAATCCATAATTCTGTAGTAACTTTTATTAATCATTCTTTCACGTGATCGGAGAGTCGATGACTGACTCAGACACGATCTTTAAATTGACCTACCAACACCATGACGAAATTTCAACCGTACATTCGGTGACAAGTAATGGTGGACAACTACTTCATATGTATTTTTATCATTGTAAAAATTCTTTATAATAATGATCAGTTGTTCAATACAGTAAAATAATAATATTTTTTACAATTCTCAATAAAAAAAAAAGAAAACTTGAGGAATCCCTAGGTAGCCCGGCCCAGGCAAGACCCAATGCCATATTGTAGTACAATTTAAAATGTATATTGTCAAAAAATTTAATATTTTTTTCCATTTTAAATAATAAATTAAAATGTTCTTATGATTTTACACCAAATATCATATTTATAAAGGATTTTATTTTTGACCTATTCAACTACCAAATTCTTATTTCTACCCAGCTAGGTAAAATGAACTAAACTAAATTCTCTGTCCTATATTTTCCTGCTCTCAAGTGTACGTCATCAATACCAATGTACCCAGTGCTTAGTCACATGGTTGAGAACTGGGGAGTCACGCAGCAAAAGAATACAGTTTCAGCTATCAGTATTGATTGATCGAAATTGATCTTATTTATATATGATTTTGATTTCAAACAACGATTGTACCGCCTTGCACGCCGTGGTATCGTGCGAAAATCATCATGTGATTGACTAAGTCATTCATTTGTTATGAATGTTATACGTAATATTATAAAGCTGAATTGTTTGTTGTGACTACTGGACCGATTTGTAAGTCTTTCAGTGTTAGATAGACCATTTATCGAGGAAGGCTGTAGGCTACTTTTTAGCCGTGTGCGAAATGTCTGTTTGTTTGGTTTCAATTCTAGGGTTACCTAAAACGATACAGTTCTCATAAAATTAGCCTTGGAGGCTATGTTATGTGTATGACAATGTGAGTCATCTGAAGTCCGAAGGGTAAACTTATTTGACAACCCCTGGCAGACCGTAAGTCACACTATCAAGCTTAAGGAAACCAGCAACGTTCAGCAGTTTAGACGTAGATGATCTCCCATCTATGGCAAATTGCGCTTAACCTTTGATGGGTTGACCCGTGCGGTTATTTCTTAGTAACATTTTTTTATGAATAGAATTTGTTGTTATTTTAGCATCTCATAAGATAAAATCTTTGCTTGTATTTCAGCACAATGTGTAACACCAGATAACATGATTTATAGGCCTTTATCGGATAAACTAGATGATAATGTCACTGCCAACTCAATAGTACACTACCGGGTGATTTAACTTTTTCTCGATCTCGTCAATTAAATGTGTGCAAAAAAGTAAGTAAAGATTTATTAGAACACACTTAAAACCTCGAATATATTGTATACATATTGTATATAGAGGCTAATATTATGTAACACCTTAATGTACTGTATTCTGACAAATAAATTTATCTTTATCTTTATACATTATTTGCAATGCGCATTGTAGAGTTTCGTATTTCAATTATAACTAAGTAGATCAAGTAACAGCCAAAAGAAACAGAATTATATTCAGTTATTTAAGAATGTCAGTTACTAAGTCCTAGCTCAAGAACATTAACCCTATATGTGTGAATAGCCAAACTACTATTGGAACTTCTACCCATATAAGGATGATAATGAAATTCACAATCTAGCTTTCGAAGATAAAGGAATTATCAAAATCGATTCAGTAAATACAGACGATACTACGAGCACTACCTCACAAAGTTTAAGTTTAGTAAATGATAAATGATATTTATTTTGCAAATAGGTTGAAATCAACACTTTTACACGTCAACACATTTTTTAAAGAAAGAACGAGATGAGGTCGGCATTTCCTAACTGACTACCTCGAAAAGAAACGCCGAAACAAACTCAAGGGTCAAACAAAAGAACAAAACAAGATTTTTAAAGCCTTATATAAGTAGTCTTATATACACCAAAGTGTCAACTATGTAATTACCAGTTTATTTGATAAACAGACCACTCCACCTGTCATGTTATTCCCTCATAATTCAATCAAAAAGATAACGCATATATAACGCATCTATTTTTACCGGACCACACACAAACAGCCATTTATTCAAACCAGCTGTTTTTCGTGGTTTTGTCCGCTTGCCAAGCGACTTCTTCCCGCAACTGGCTAATTATGTAGCATTAATCCCATTATTCCGAAATATAAGCAATATTACTGATTTTATTAGCAGGGGCTTTTTCCTAATTTAAACATCCACACAACCAAACTTTAATATGTATAATGTCTTCTGATATTCATACCGTAAAAAAATCACTTTCATTTGTCGTTCTACAGGCTTAGCATGGCAATGGTAGAAACACCGGAGTACCGGAGAATGGGCATAATGACAGATACCTAAGTGACAGATTGACGTAAGATTCCTTTGGACAGTTTTTGAAGAAATTTTATTTCATTACATGTGAATTGACAGGTCGCGCCATGTTCGGGCCGAAGACATGTTGACATTGACAGAATACATAATTATAAAATCGCCATGCTAAGCCTGCAGAAGGAAAAACCGTTTCAATTTTTTTTTTTACAGCTTCATGCGGAAAATCTGTGACGTCATAGTTCTTATTTTCACACAAAGTAACCGTTTTTGACAGTTCAATAAAAGCAACCGTATTGTACAGCATAACCGTATTGATCAAGAAATAAATACGTTAGATTGGCACAGCAACAAACGAGGACTTTAAAGTTTATCAATAGTAACGTGTTGTGGCGTTTCAAGACCATAATATTACAAAGCATTGCTTACAAAACTAAGCCACACGTGGTACACGTGATTTGCCCATAATATTTATAGTATTTGATAATTTGGTAATAGCAAACCACCTTGAATATACTGTTATGTTTTATGGACGATATAGGTGTTGAATTTTTATGGCAAAGTAATGATTACATACCTTTATGTACTTCTAAGTATATCTTGGACACCAATGACTGTGTTTCGGATGGCACGTTAAACTGTAGGTCTCGGCGGTCATTGAACATCCTTAGCAGTCGTTACGGGTAGTCAGAAGCCAGTAAATCTGACGCCAGTCTAACCAAGGGGTATTGGGTTGCCCAGGTAACTGGGTTAAGGAGGTCAGATAGGCAGTCGCTAATTGTAAAACACTGGTACTCAGCTAAATCTGGTTAGACTGGAAGCCGACCCCAACATAGTTGGGAAAAGGCCCGGGAGATGATGACCTTTATGATATAGGAGTGCTGTGAACGTTATTTATAACTATGTACTTGAATTCATAAATTATGGAAACCAAGGGTTCAATGCACCTTCATTTATTGTCGATTGAACCACATATTGACCTAAAGGTAGACTGGTAGAAAGCGCCAAAGACCTCCATTGTAGATTGTGCAAAAAGTATTTAATAAATAATAAAAAAAATATTGCATAGAACTTCATTTGAAAAGTACCTAGTCGAAGTAGTACTCGTATTTCTCCTATATAATCAGGTTTTTTTTTTGTTCAGGCTGAATTGCCCGCAATTGTTCGTTATCTATTACTTGTATAACGATGTCTAAGAACCGTATTGAAATAAAAATTTCCTTTGCCTTGTGAATATGGTTTCGAAGTTCAGACGTCAGCACATCAAGCTATCTACTACAATCGGTCAAATCTTTAAAACTTTACAAAAATTAGAAGTAACTGCTAAGTGTATAATATAATATTCAAATGCTTATTTTGTAACTACATATTTTATCAAACATCAAATAAAACGACGCAAGCGCACGCAATCCTTAACCAAATATGAACCGCCGCCAATCTGTCGCGACCTTTGGTCCAACAATCCGGATCATTAACCAGTAACATACGAGATTATGATTACTGTCAATGTTTTTGTAAGTAATAGACAGTAGAATAATGATAAACCACGATAAATGCAACTGCGTCGCTTGGGAACTACTCTGCGCTTGCGCACCCAGATAAAAAGTACCCTACAGCCTTCCTCGATAAATTGGCTACGTAACAGTGAAGAGTTTTCTAACATCGGTCTATTATCTTCTAAGATAAGCACATTTGAATATGCAAATATACATCCACAACTCTTAGTCATAATAATTTGATACGCAAAGATTTCCTTACTGTCTAAAATATGTATTAAATTGTGTCGTAATCGATCTCAGTGGCGTGCACTTGGAGAGGCCTATGTCCAGCAGTGGACTGCGATAGGCTGATGATGATGTGTCATAATTAAAATACACTATTAGAAACTCAAGGAATAAAGAAACTCTTCAGCTTTATAAGTATTTGATTTAATAAAAAGATAAGATCAAAATCACTGAAGAAAAAACTATGCCAGTAAATATCTAAGTAGATTTGAAAATATTAAAGCATGTAATTTGTAAACATCTTCTGACCTATATTGTTAAACAAAATAAGAAAACTTTCCACTTTTGAACCAAACAAAAGCTGATAAATAAAGTAGGCATGGTAACAGCCCGCTTACAAAGTATTTATCAAATCAGCACTGTAAAGGTGGACGCACATTTAAAATAATATATAAAAATATGATATGCCTCACACAATATTTAACACAACGTCATCTAGTCCCAAACCAAACAGAGCTTGTACTATGTGTACCAGACAACTGATGAACGTACTTCTATACAAATCTTTTGTAAATAATTACATTCATAGAATCACCCAGACTAAGTCAAACACCCATGTTCATCAACACAAATGTTTGCCGAACCCGCGACCTCTAACGTGGCAAGCAGATTCACTTACTACTACGCCATCTGGTCGGATTTATCGGAGCCAAAACGTCGCAAATTCTTTTGTTTCACATATCGGAAGATTCGACCCGCGCCAGTAGGTTTCACAAGGTTTAATTTGAAGAATTCTAAAATTAATTGTATTCGGCACGTTCTGCTCGGATAAATCTGTGTGCACCTTAACCATCACGTTTACCAAATCACACTAGATACCACGTGAAGATACACTTGATAATACATAATGGTTATATTCTAAATATTTATCTTATAATAATATTGGCTCTTATAACACAGCTAGTTCATTGTCTAACTGACTTACCTATCTATCTGTTGATTTTCTTTCTCACCTATTTATTGATAGAATGCGCCATAGTAGCATCTGACGTTTTTTTTGTACAGACGCCAGCACATCAAGCTACCCGAAACTGACAATTTTTCCCAATCAACTTTGAACTATAAAACTTCAGCGATAACGTTGAAAATCTATTAAGACAGATTGTAGGAGCAAATTCATGGATTGATCCAGAAAAGTCCTATTAATTCTAAACTCGTCTGGAATTTGGTCATAATTCGAATTAGGCCAGTAACAACAATAGCGTGGTCTATAACTACCATAGACTTGACTGCTTAGAGCATTTTAATAACGGCGCAGAAACCTATACGAAAAATTCTGCTAACTTAAAGGCAGGGGCTGAAGCAACGCAAATTATAAAATAGTGACGGCTCACTCATAGAATTTCGATCACATTTTTTTGCACACACACACATGAACAAAACTGTTGAACACAAGCAACTCGACGTACACTACGATTAAGAAAGAACAGGCGCCAGGACATCAAGCTACCACAATCTGTCAAATTTCCTTAACAGATTTTCAATTTTATCGCTGAAACATATGGTCCAAAGTTGCTCGGAAAAATTAAAAGAAGCCAGTCTTGTACTTTAGACGGGGAGGAAGGCACGGACACGGCGTGTCTGGTTCTTTACATGCTCTGAGCTAGACCGTGAAATGAATTCGCGACCCTCAATGACTCAAGTGGTCTAATGACGAGGAATTAATTTCCACCGATGACGGCGATGTTCGTCATTTTACGTTTGGTTATGAGAACTAGTGAGCACTGGTAACAGTTGATTTATTCCTGTTAATTGTGATTGTTGGTTGTTGGACTGATTACGTGCGTGTCCACGTCTGCCGGGGCTGCGGGTTGTTCGTCAGAGTAACCGCACTGGCACGCAGGGAACTCCAGAAGGAACATAGTGGTTTTAGTCAGTAAGAGTCTGACGCTCCAGCTGCGCCCTCGGCGGGAGGTCATTTGATTATTTTCCATAGAAAAAAAAACCGGCCAAGTGCGAGTCGGATTCGCGCACGAAGGGTTCCGTACCATTATTTATAAAACGAGCAAAAAATCATGTTTGTTGTATGGGAGCCCCCCTCAAATATTAATTTAATTTTAATAACATTACTTATTTTTAAAGTAAGCAATACATTCCATATTCTGTGAATATTTCAAGCATCTACCTGTTGCCGTTATCGATATCGAGCAAAAATTAACAAAAAAATCACGTTTGTTGTATGGGAGCCCCCCATAATATTTATTTTATTCTAGTTTTCAGTATTTGTTGTTATAGCGGCAACAGAAATACATCATTTGTAAAAATGTCAACTCTCTAACTATCACGGTTCATGAGATATAGCCTGGTGACAGACGGACGGACGGACGGACAGAGGAGCGAAAACAATAGGTTTCCGTTTTACCCTTTGGGTACGGAACCCTAAAAACGTCAACACTTGTGTAAGTCAGGTGGTTAAGCGACTAACATTATAAATATTCAATAGACGCTGTGGTTCTAATTCCCCCAGAGATTTGCCCTGTTGTCCTTTGTTATTGTTGTTTAGATAACGCAGAAAGGGAATAATGCTACAAAAATGTATCTAAAACAATTTGTTAAGTACCAGAAACTGGTGCATCACCATAAGTAAACCGTGTTTCAGAATGTACGCGAAAACACAAAAACTTTAGCCACCCTTATTATAAAACGTAGTTTGAAAAAGTAAAGGGTTTAGTGCTAGGTTTTGACCATTATCTTCGTTCAAGAAGACCTTTTAAACTTAGCACTAAGGCTAGTACCTTTTTAAGAACACGTCTATCCCAATGTACTTATTGTATGACCTTCTACGTTATTAAACTCTTAAAACAATGACAAAGTAGCAAGAAAACTCATCAGCAATTTTCGAACACCCTTGACTTTGAATATCAAACCAAATCCACACAAAACCAGTTAGCACCAGTTCTGGCTAACTCTTAACGAGAAGATTCTCGCAAGTACTCGCAACTAATTGAAGAGTGATCTAGGTTCACAATGAAGATTGATGGATCCTCGAATTTGTGGGCCGCCAGTCAGTTTGTACTCGTTACGAGTGACTAAGTGACCAAATATTTTTGTGTCATCGACTTCCGAGCGCTCTCGGATAAAAAGCACATATTAATATACCTCCGCAGACTGATGGGGTGAGTTTATTTTTGTTTTTGAATTGTTACATTAACGTTATGGAAATCCAATAAAACTGATTTGTTTTAAAACAACGCAAAATTTTTACAGCTGATTTCACGTGTCGATCGTTAAGATTATTTCAAAATCCATTGCTAGTTTTTTTTATTTTAGCGGTATTATTTAAAAAAATGAAGTACTGCATACGAAGAACGTAATTTTCCATTAAAAAAAAAAACAGAATAATCCGTAAAAAAAAACAAAACGAAACTGAGAATAATTCCAGTGGAATATGGTTCAAAATAATCAGCTGAATGCACCCTATCAGTCTGCGGATGGCTGTCCCTTACACCCTGTATAAAATATGACGGGAGGCTACAAACTTTTTATACGAGTGTTATCGTGTGCGCATCCGCTAGCATTTCAATATGTCTGTAAGTCTAAATCTTAATCTCTTTACGGTGAGATTTTTCTTTCTTTATTTATTTATAGGGGCTTTTACGCCATGCCGGCCCCATCGTAAAATCAATTACAATACGCTGAGATCATAAAATATATTTTGACGCTTATAGGTAATCTTTACCATGCAGCCATGGAGTCTGTTTACGTCTTCTTAAAATGAGTGACGTCAAACATTTGCGTTTGTCGTCAGTTGTCAAGCACGTCATACCACGATCTGACATCAAAGGACGTAATTGATAGCTTATCAAAACAAAATCCACAGTTTAATGTTGTTTTTATCGCTTACGTGTAGGTAAGTGCGGCGTTTTATTAAAAAAAAAAACTGTTTGTTTTTTGTTTTAAAGTTGCACCTGTTTGCTAATGCCCCGTTATAGCATCTGACATATTTTTTTGTATATTTTGACAACTTATTAGTAAAATGATTTCATTCTACATCTAGGCTAGATGCAAAGACAGGTACGGAATAAAGGAAAATATATCAAATTAATCGTCATACAGCAAAATAAAAAACGAGAATTTCGTCTTTAATCGTGACACACGCCAGCACATCAAGCTACTATAATCTATCAAACCTTAATAGATTTTCAACTTTATCGCTGAAGCATTTCATATCGACAGTTTCGGGTCGTTTGATGTGCTGGCGTCTGTACAAAGACGCGTTCTCAAAGACTGACACTCATCACACACACGACCTCATTGATGATTTCCCTACACAAAAGCAATACCCTATATATTGCTTATATTAACTACGAATTCCAATGATACAAGTAAAAAACACATGCTTTGAAGAGAAAATTAAAGGATAAACAGGAAGTGCTTCTATTCCAATTTTCTCTAATTACAATCATCAATAAAAATCCGTCATTCTGACTAAGAGCTGGTATATTAGTTTCCGTGGTCGACCAGAAGTATAGCTTACATTACCAGTAAATAGTAATCGTCATAAAACGGATATTATTTTATTACATTTAATGCAAGACCTTGTGGTGTGCGGTATCGGAAGGTAACCCAATATCTGATGCTGGATGGATTAACCAACGTTGTCATGAAATGTGACGTCATATTAGTTTGCTAATTAGTTTGTTAACTTACTGCCTCGCTGGTCTAGTAGTCGCAAAGCACGACTGCTGTGCACAGGGTCTCGGGTTCGGTTCCCGGATTTTGCGAAATCGCTTTGTGGGTTTTGAGAAACTTTCATAAACCAGCCTGGAGTCGGAAGTTGGTGATTGATTCGCCCGTGCATCGGAGAGCACGTAAATGTGTCGGCTTGGCGTCCCATCGGACTAATGAGAGTGAGGGAATAGAGATTGCACCTGTATCTGCGCGAATGCTTGTGCACTATAGTATGTCCGGCGAAGCTGGGAAGCGGCGAATCTCTATAAATGAGAACGGCCGCCGTAGCCGACAATTGGCCTGGAAGCCATCAATTAGTTTACTTTATGCATGAAATGTGGAATGTAATTGAGTATTTACTTTGGGGTCTTTAGTTTTTTTCCCGATAGTTTCCATTGAATTGAATTTTTTACTTTAAAAAAGTTTTTTTTTTTTCAAAGTAGGCTGACAATCAGCATTTTTCGGAGGTTATTTTTACAAAAGACAGCCCCCAAAAATGGAGCACAAAATTGCAATACACCTAAACTGATATAAAGCTTAGTCCTACCTGGAAACTTCACACTAAAACTAAAACTAGCTAATACTCAGAAATCCAAATATAATGATTAGACTGGCGGATATTAATAGATCACGTGACCGAGCTGGCGCCATACATCTCTGTCAAAACAAAACTTGCGCGCGCGCCGCACTCTTATACAAATATTCTAATTGGTGCATTGGTTCCGTATATGAAATAAATAGACATTTCATTTTTTTACATTACTTTTTTAGACCGTCAATATCATGCTAACAATATTGTTCCGGTAGAACCTTCTACGATCTCATGCATTGTCCCTTTTTTATCCTGGGAAATCATTGAAAGACCCCTCCCGCTGCGGGTGTAGCTGCAGGGAGTGTCAACCTTTTACTGACTAAAATCCACTATGTTCCTTCTGGAGGTCCCTGTGCACCAGGGCCACGGTAGCTCTTGCGAAAAACCCGTAGTCCAAGGCTATAGCCCCTTGATTGTCATCAAAAGACATTACACTATTCTAACGGATGAAATATTTTAGACGCCCTGCAGGACCTTTAAAAGCATAGGGAAAATTGCACGGAGGTACTTAAAAGTTTAGCATATTGCTTGACAACGATAGATACACAATTTAGAGTTTATCAGTACACTATTTAAAAACGTTTCCCGTAACCCAAAGGACCAATTACTTCGGGAAAACAGAATAAGAATTGCCATTCAACGTGGCAATGCTACCAGCCTCTTGGGCACGCTCCCAGTAGACAGCGTAAAGACGAATTTTTGGATACTTTTTCCTTTTTTTTTATTTGTAACTAGTAACATATGCAGGCTAATGCAGGTATATTTTCATAGCTTTGTAAATAAGTAAATATATTTAAACTGTAATTAAAATATACAGCTTTAAATAAATATTAAAAACACCTTTTAGTACTAAATTGGTAATCGAAAATGTGGATTTCCAATGACTCACAATACAACACGGAATCCTAAAATTATTGTTTATTCCACAGATTTATCTCAATGCGCTTGTATTGATAAAATGGGTTTTATGATAACTATCATTTCTGAGTGCACTTTTTATTTATTTTGATAAATCTTTATCTGAGAATCGAAGTAAGTTATTGGTACGTAACATATTTTTATCTTTAGGATTTAGGTGACATGGCGGGGTTTTATTCACTTAAGCTAGTTTTTCAGTTGTTTACAAGACAAACGAGGGCATTGCGATCCATTGTTTTCCATCGTGAATTATATGAAGACTGAGTTCTTGCTGAAAAAGCATTTTTCACGGAACTAGCTAATATTACAACAATAATCATTTTACTTAATCGTCCTTAAGATATTTAAGCATCATTCTCAAATTAACTTTAGGATTGAAGAAAGGGATAATATTTTTTACCACATAAAAGGACCAAAAATATTCTCCGAACAGTACGTCCAGTCAATAGGTCCCTCAAATTAATATTCCAATAGTTTTGAATGATAATAGGAATTACATGAAATATAATTCATATTAATATTTACAATGTATTTACAGATATACATATATATTATGAAATATTAAAATTCGATTTTCTTTTTTGTCCACAGAGAAGAGTACACCATGCCATGATGGCTGTTCTCTCTAAGGAGATCTCCCAGTGGCAGCCGCTCCAAGTAAAACCCTGGCTGCATCCAGTTGAGACTTGAAGCCGACTCCAGCATAGTTCCAGCATAGTCGGGGGAGTTGGTTGCGCCACTTCTTCCCAGCAAAAACACATAGGAAGTGGTGAAAGGTGGGCGTTTTGGGGGCTGTCTTTTGTAATTCTTGACTTTCAAAAAGTGCTGTTTTGCAGCCAAGTTTGAATAAATGATTTTGAGTTTGGGTTTGAGAAAAACCTAGGCAGATGATAAATTACTTGCTTATACCCTCTCCTATTACCTATAAAATTAGCGCGCGTTCTAAAACTACCACAGTTTCGGCGTACGTGCAAATCAGACAGATAACTATTCATGATTTATTTACATTAACCACTAGATACGTCAGATAAATGGACTAATGCTTGAGTGCGAAGTCTAGTATTAAAACGCACTTGCCCGTTTCCGTAAATATTTACAAAATAGAATGTAAACTGAACAGTTCCAACGAAATTATGTCAGGGTTCCAAGTGTTTTAATCTTGAGGTTTTGGTTTAAATTTATTTATTTAAGTGCACGTATTGACCGAAAAGAAGAGAAACATAAATATTTTTTCAAATGGGATCAGCATTCCTGAGATAAGTGTACAACCAAACAAAACATCCTTCGCTTTTTAAAGGCGTCCAGACCACGGTGGCCGTTCTCTCTAAGGAGATCAGCCTGCTACGCCGGACATATTAGAGTGCACAAGTATTTGCGCAGACAGATGAACTCTCTATTCCCTCACTGTCATAGTCCGATGGGCCGGCAATCCGACACGACTGAGAGAGATCAGTCGCAGGACCGACATTTACTTGCTGTCCGATGCACGGGTGAATCAATCACTGACTTCTAGACCTCAAGCTTCAGGGGTCACGGCTGCTTTTTGAGTCTCTTAAAACCCATAAAGCGATTTCGGCCTGATCCGGGAACACAACGTGAGACTCCGTCCACACAAAGCCATCGTACTAATACTAGACCAACGAGGCTGTTATTAGATGTAAGTTTCAATAACAGTTTGAATTCTGAACAGTGAGTTCACAGATGCAGTAATACGTTAATTTTATCAAGTGGAAGCTGCACCATAAATACGTATGACTACAGCAATGACACATGCAGTGATTCGGATTTTAGCGTGGTGTCATACTACTTACATATTTAGTAACAATCTGTCATAGATACATATAAATATTTTATTTATATTTTTTTTTCTATTTTGATATTCCTTTATTTAAGTCAACTACTACCCATAGAAAAGAACAATATTTATGTATAAACTACCATATAGAATTTTAACACTATATAAAATACTATACATAAATATTATAAAATTGAATTATATACGATACGATAATTATATATCGTATATAATTTAAATTATATATTTGTATAGGTACGTATTTTAATTTATATAAAATATAAATATAATAGGTATATAATTTAATAGTTAAGTACAGTTTTTCATGTTCATAATTAAATTATATAGACCGTACAAATATTTACCTATTTAGTATAAATATTATTCGATTATAACTAAAAAAACTAACGCACACGAAGAGTCAGCGTTGTGTTGCGCTCCGTATTTATATTGCCAAGTGATTTATTGCTTGTTTCGCATGATTTTATGCATTTGGTGCTTCAAATTCTAGAATGTTCTAATGTTTACCTATTACGTTAGGAAATAAGAATAGAGTATTCCACGTATTGTTGAAGTAATTTGACTGTTTCCACAAGTATCTTTGTTTGTAAACACAGAGATGACTGAAATACCAAATTAATGTAAACATGCGTAGATATTTTTACTGTATGAGAACTTTACTTCCTTTTTATTTCATCATGACTTAGTAAAAGCTGAGAGGTTGATCAATCATAAGGTTAAGCAACGCTTGATACAGTTGATCCGAGGGTGACGGATCATCTTGATAAGGAATTATATTCAAATTAAATCATGTACAGACGCCATCATGCACATCAAGGAACTACAATCTGTCAAACCTTTTTAGATTTTCAACTTTATCGCCAGAGCACATGGTTAAAAGTTGAATGGAAAATTTGACAGTTTCGGGTAGCTTGATGTCGTATTCCATAGTATATATTAGTGCAATCGATTCGCTTCTGTACCACCAACGCAAAAACCAAAATAAACTAAAACAATGAAAAAATATTTTTTGTTCCCTTACCCAGCAACAAATGTCCCCGGAAACCTTAAGAACCCCGTTGCTAAGGAAAACAATTTCCAAACTTCTTCCGAATCAGCCGAATTCTTCAAAAACCTGGAGAGTTGCCAACACAGAACAAGTGACGTTCAGACGTCAGACGATTTCCTAGAACATCCACAGACGTGAAAATGATGTAAAGATTGCAAAGTGCTCTTGGTTTTTGGAAATGGCTGTGATCTGTTTTTGTTTACATTTGAGAGGATACCTATATTTCTTCAGTGTTCAATCATCAAATGACCCCTCCCACTGTGGGTGCAGCTGGAGAGAGACTCTCATGGACTTAAACCCACTTTTCTTCTTCTTCGTCTTTGTGTGCCAGGGCCGCGTTAACTCTTGCGAACATCCAGCAGGCTTAGCATGGCAACCTTAGAAACTAGCTTTGTTTACCGGAGACTGGACATAATGACAGAAAAGTGACAGATTGACGTAAGATTTCCTTTGACATTTTTTGAAGAAATTTTTCTTTTCTTCAATCGTCATAAGTTTACAAGTGATTATATGCGAGCTGACAGGTCGCGCCATGCTCGGGCAGAAGACATGTTGACATTGACAGAAAGAGCTTTGTCTTTTCTTGACAGAATAGATATAGAATCGCCATGCTAAGCCTGCTGAAGTCCCGGCAGACGTTATTTCTACCATATTTGTCGATTTCTATAGTCGTTCCCATACATCTTTTTCGTTTCTACTAGCGGCTAAGCTAGTTTAAATATTATGGAAAGACTGAGCATTATGAAAATAATCTTTCATATATTTTATAAGTGCAGTGAATACACTTCTAAAATTATCGCTGATTTACACACCAACCTTCACGAAGCAAGGTAGTTAGTACGCGCTCGTAAAATGTTACAAGTTTTCATAAAAAGCTGGATTTATTGGCAAACAAAAAGCTTGTTATGTCTACGGTCGGTGAAAGTCTTACAACGGGTCATGATATAATGAAGCTGCACTCAATTTTCATTGTTCTTTTTGGGAAAAATCTTTTATGATGCCTTGTTAAGAGCGATAGTTTAATGTCGATGTTTAAAAACAATCGATATTGTTATGCATTCTCCTTTCATCCGGATAAACTTTTAAATGTGCATCCTTATTAATAATTGCATTAGTAATTACCCTGAAAAATGGCTAAATTCATTTAGAGGACATTTGGCACAGAGACTGGTAGCATCCTGTAGACAGACATGACTTAAGCGGGTGATAGGTAAAAAAATAACATAGCATAGCATAAACAGACATAGCTTAAGTGGTGAAGAACATTTCTCCCGGGACGCTAGGATACCGCTCAATCGCATATCTATCTGTCTATCTATCTTGCATCCAAAATCGGGGGAAAAAAATCTCTTCCTCCTTCCACCGGACTCTGTCCTCTTGTCAAAGCTATAGATACGTCCGTCCTTCCTTAAATAAAGACCTCCTCAAAACACACATCAACTAAAAAAACTGGGTTTAAAATGCACATTTGAAGTCTCAAATTACAACAAGACACATGATTATACCCACGTTTATACAGCAGTGTTTACAAACAAACGTAGTGGGAGACAGCACTGGCTATATATAGCTGAACATCCAAAATAACTCCTTGAATACGTAGGTACTTATATTGATAGCAATAACAAAAATGTTCCTTTGTTTCAGACAGTTTTAAGGTCAATAGCTTCTATAGATATTTTTATTTGATTACTTAAACTTATTATTATAGAGTGATGACAGAAGTCATGGTGGGCTAGTGGTTAAAGCACCAGCCTTTCGAATATGAGGGTGCGGGTTCGATTGCAGGTCAGGCAAGTACCAATGTAACTTTTCTAAGTTATACGTACTTTCTAAGTTTATCTTGGACACCAATGACTGATTAAAGGTGAAGGCAAACATCTCGAGGAAACCTGGAATATAAAGTCTGAAATCACCAACCCACATTGAGCAAGCGTGGTGATTAACTTTCAATCCTTCTCCGTGGGAGAGTAGGCCCGTGCCCAGCAGTGGGACGATAAAAAGGCTGTGATGATGATGACAAAAGAATCAGTATGAAGAAGAAAGTTTTTATCATGCAAGTAATGGCAGAATATGTAAGACCAATTCCAGATACAATAGAATTTGAATCTGCAAAATATGGGTACATGCATAGAAGTTCGAAAAAGTATATGTGTTATGTAATGACCCCTCCCGCTGAGGATGCAGCCGGAGGGAATGTTAGACTCTTACGACAAAAACCCACCATGTTCCGTCTAGAGGTCCCTCGTACAGAGGGATCTCCAGTTACTAGTGCCTAAAACCAACTTCAGGCTGGCAGTTATTCTTTTTAGAAAAACAAACCGCGCTGATGTTTTTCCCTGTAATCACACGACGAATCATAACTATCCGAATAAACGCCATTAAAAGCATAAAGATAAAATTTATAGAACAGATTTGGTTTAAATAGTTTGTCATTTTATTGGTTTATTATAGGGGAACCCCTGGCTATGACGTAGAAAAACACTTTTAGAAATATGTCAATTGACTGAGTATAAGCGCAATAAAACTATATTTGCCGCTGTAGAATAAAATAGTAATAAACCATGTTTATTTAAACTACATGAAACATATAAGGTTATTATGGTTTTACGTAATTTTTACGTAGATATAAAGGCTCACCGGGCCCACCTGGGCTCCCAACACCATCGCTGTGTCAGCAGAAGGACGTCCAGTGCTGGACAAAGGTATCACCCAAGATTCGCCACTTTGAGCGGTCTTCAGCAATACGCATCCAGTGCTTCCCGGCGACCTTGGCGATATCGTCCGTCCATGCTGTCTTCTGGGTCGTGGTGGCCACTCGAGAACCTTTGTTTCGAGAATACCATAAAAGACAGAAATTAAGAGTACTCTAACAATATATGTAGTTTTCTAGTTAAACAACTCCCCTGGTCTTTCTAGAGCATGGGTCGATCGATCGTACATCGTTACGGGTAGTGAGAAGCCAGAAAGTCTGACAACCAGTCTTACCAACGGGTGTCAGGTTGCCCGGGTAAATGGGTTAAGGAGGTCAGATAAGCAGTCCCTCCAATTAAATAACGTAGGTGGTTAAAAAGTATGGGATAGGTAAGTGATGATGATGGCGTCCAGACCGACTGTCGGCTACTGCGGCCTCTCTCTAATGAGATCAGCCAGCTGCGCAGGACATATTATAGTGCACAAGCATTTAAATATAGGACAGATAAGTACAGATGCCAGTTAATCAACCTACCTCAATCTGTTAAATTTCTTTAATAGATTTTCAACCTTAATACAATACTGGAAGGTTAATTTTCGATTGGTTAAATTTTACAGATTTGGGTAGGTTGACATAGTTGCTCGCTCCACTAAGGTTTTTCGATAAGGAAGTTTTTGATAAATAACCATATCATCATCATCATCTCCCGAGCCTTTTCCCAACTATGTTGGGGTCGGCTTCCAGTCTAACCGGATTCAGCTGAGTACCAGTGTTTTACAAGGAGCGACTGCCCATCTGAACTCCTCAACCCAGTTACCCGGGCAACCCAATACCCCTTGATAAATAACCATATGTTACATAAAAATAACTAATGAATTTATTCCGTAAAATCATATCAGCGATACTAAATAATACTTTATTTATCGCTAAAAGCCATGGATATTGTGTGTTGTGACCAATTAACAATGAAATATAATGAGCTAAAAATATAAATCGCAGTGAACAGCCCTGATAACGTGTTGGTTGCCATGGACTATAACGTAGCTTGACATATAAAACTTTCCTTTATTATCTTCGCTTCTATAACTTTCTTCCGTCAGTCGTCGTTATTGTAATGGAATATAATATACATATTTATTTGCCTAAAAACATGATGTAAAAGGTAATGTTACCTAAAATGTCAGAATTTACCTACAAAAGGGTATTTGAGGATAGTTCATCATGGCAAAATAATTTATTCATATACGAGTATAAGGACCAGTTTTACGGGTTACGGATAGCCACTATCCAGACAACTACCTACCAGAAAAATTCAAAAATGCAACAGAATTTGTATGAAATTATCTGCCAGATAAACTTTCTGAAACTTATCCATAAGTAAGACTAACACTAATACTAAGATTACCAGCCATATTGGTTAACCTCTACCTCTATATCCCATAGAAAAAGTCCCTAGCGATGAGACTCAAAGTTTCTTTGTTAAAGTACACACCTTTGTTTTCATCTTACCGAACCACTTATCTAACTTTATTTATGTTCTTAGAAAAAAATACGAATAAAAGAAATCTTCTGAAAACACTTAAGTCACACAAAAGATCTGAACCCTTATGTAGGTAAGGCTGGTCTTAGCCAGCGGTTTCCACCCGCGTCCTGTCCGCGCATGAGGAAAAAAGTTGCTGATAGCCTCCCTTGATAAATGGGCTATCTAACACTGAAAGAATTTAACAAATCAGAACAGTAGTCATTGAAAAAGCAAACAAACAAACTCCAGCTTTATAATACATAACGTACGTTTTATACATGAAAGAAAAATAGTTACAGGGTAAAAAACTATGCTCTTTCGTAAGCCCACCTGTAAGTGTTCCCACAAAAGAAAAGCGGATATCATGTTACACAATAACTCTACTCTTTCATAACAAAGCTTTCACCTATTAAGTACTCAGTACACTCGTTAACTTAATATCATCTATACCTACTATAAATATTATAAAGCAGTTTGTTTCTTTTTATATTTTGGTTGCTTAAACGCGCGAATCTCAATAACAGCCGATATAAGAAGCCTTTTTTCCGAGTGCACGGATTTTGGGTAGGAAATAAGGAACTTACTACCAGAGCTGTTATTATTCATATTCTTTATTTGCTTTCCACAAGTTTTATAAATGATAAATGATATTTATTTTGGAAATAGGTTGAACTCAACACTTTTACACGTCAACACATTTTTTATAAAAAACGAGATGAGATCGGGATCTATGGTGTTACACAATGCTTAGCTATGAACAATTGTGGACCCTGTTAGGGCACAGCAATATTAGGCATTTAACGCCAGTACATACATATTACTAAATATATTTATATCTATCGACATTATTATACAAAAATATTATGGCATAGCACTAGTTAAACATATACCTAATACCAATCAGTCTTTAGTTAGTTTAGTTGTTAATTAGTTGAAACCGCAGACCAAAACTAGTTTACAGTTACGTTTGAAACCTTAAAGTACTTAAAAGGAACTTAACTTTAACACCTACTTCGCAGTACCCAGACTTAAAAGTATATTACGTAATTCGAGGTACTCGTATTAATTTTGATTCTTAAATGTCATCTTTTTACGGGACTTTTTGTTTTGCAATTTATATTTTCCTTACGAAGCTGCAGATGAGTCTCATTCCAAGAACAGACCGCGGTAAACACGTCATAACCTTGATCAATCGAGTGTCTGTGACTATCGATAAGTCTTATACCAATGAGCCATCTCCTCAATGGATACTTAATAAACAGCAACTACATGGTAATGTACAAATTGATAAACACCATCAAGAAATATGAATGAATAATCTTTCTGTCTGTCTACGGAATATATGAAACCGCCGCCGAGGGATCTTCTTCCCGCATTCGGATAAAAAGTAGCCTATGTCCTTTTTCAGACTCTAAACTACATATAAGTGTACAAAATTATATTTAAATAGATTCAGTAGTTTTGGCGTGAAAGCGTGAGAGACAGACAAAGATACTTTCGCCTTTATAATATTAGTAAGGAATACACACAAATTCGAAAACCAGATGGCGTAGTAGTTTGTATCTGCCTGCCATGCTGAATGTCACGGAGTCGATTCCCGCATAAGAGAAACATTTGTGTGACAAACATGAGTAATTGACTAAGTCTGATGATGTCTGCAAAAAAGAACGCTTCGCTAAAGTTATTATATATCTCATACCAAACTCATACCAAATGAAATAGGTCGAATAATGCGTCCCTTACAATTTCATCTCACCTTTGAATAAAATCATAAAAGGATACCGTATCAATTTGAAGAATACCTCTATAAAAAACAAGGCTTCTAAAAGGACAGAGGAAAATAATATTTTTCTCAGCAGAAAATACAAAAATCAGAGGAAAGCCCGAATAAATTGCGCTCGGTAAATTCCGAGTAACGAAAGGTTATTGACCTGCCCTTTCTCTTTTACATTAAATATGTACCCTGCTACAGTCTAGACTGGGTGTTGGGCCGACCTAGGACGAAATACTAGTAGAGAAAAAGTCTATTTTATAAAAGGAGTTACTTAGATCATTTTCCATTATTGCTTCAGTATTGAATCTGTATTACATACGAGAATAATAGTAGAGTTTCAAGGTTCGATCTTCGAATTTGTAAAAAAAATATATATTTTGTGTGTATGTAATGAATAAACTTAAAAACTACTGAGCCGATTTCAAAAATTCTTTTACCATTGGAAAGCTACATTTACCTTGCGTAACATAGGCTATAGTTTATCCGGGTATGGGTAGAAGCTTCCACGGGAGGCAGGTGAAACCACGGAAAACAGCTAGTATCTAATAAAATATTTTTCTGCGCCGTACCATACAGGTAAAATCTATCAATAGGTAGAAAACGTCTAACAGTAACAAAAGTTGTTTATCCCCAACCAGCACACCATAGCAACCAGTAACAAGAATCGATGTGGAAAAAATCGAATACGATCAAATCGATTCAACAAACAATATCGGATCCTGTGATTATCGTAGCGAATCGGGTCTTTGTTATGTGAACAACGGGCCGATTGTGGAAAACAATGCTAGGTATCGATTACAAATTGTATCGAGACACTCGAAGCGATTGTCTGCTTGTTCCCAAGGTGTAAAGGGCTCGTTATTTTGTTGCACATGCGTACTGCGCTCTTTACAGTTGTTATCGATTTTTGGTTGTAATGAACTAATTGCATTTGTTTCGGGAGGTCTAGACTCCAGAGATTTATGAAAATTTCCAAATTAAAATGAATATGTAGCATGGTTTTGTACAGACGCCAGCACATCAAGCTGCCGCAATCTGCAAAAAGTTTAGTAGTTTTAGGTACTCTAAATACTTCATCAATTATTAACATTTTCAATTATACCTGTAAATTACGAATTACTAAAGACTATGCGTTTTGTTATGTTGCATGAATCCATGCCAATCAATAATTGATAAAAATATTTATTATTCTTTAACTTTAAGCTACTTTCGTCTTATCTGTCAGCCTACACAAATAACATGTTTTCCTGAATTCTGCAAGTCAGAATGACTAATATCAATAAATGTGCAGTGCAGCGCTTAACACGCATGATTTGACGATTTCCAGTTAAATATTGTATTTTAAAGGACATAACATACTAAGGATCAGATTGGTGTAAACCAGGATGATTTAATCTTTCAAAAAACAAGAATTTTGAACCCAGAAGTATAGTAAAAATCACTCATCTCGCGTCAAAATATATCTCTAACTATGGCTGTTTCAACCGATCATTTAGTATTTAGTTCCAGATAGTTTATCTGGTAGATAATTTCATACAAATTCTGTTGCATTTTTTAATTTATCTGGTAGATAGCGGCTATCCGTAACCTGTGAACCTGGCCCTTAATGTTTTTCGTAACGGCCTGGTTTTGATAATGACCAACCACATTATGAAGGTTCTGTGGAATGCGTATCTTCTATGCGAAAAGATAAAGCCTCCAAGTTCCGAAATATGGATCGATAAAAATAAAATACTCATTAATATTTATTATAACTTCAAATTTTATTTATCTACTTGTTTGAGGCTGACGGGCCTCACATGTCAATATAAAAAAGAACTATCTACTTAACTACTTTTGACTTTTACTAAATGATTTTGTATTTAATTGATCTTTTGGCCAGTCCCATAACAATATAAAAATACAAGGAGATCTCTACAGTACCTACCTATTCAATGTTTTCTTATCTTAAATGACAATGTATTAGGAATATCGCATCAACCGTTACTCTCCTTCGAAGAAACGGGTGTGGATTATTAAAAAAAAACAATTCCTTGTCACTGTTTAGTAGGAATTATAAAAATATCCATCTATATCTAATCAATTAAGTTTTTCTTAAGAATCGTGCGTCACAACACCATTTTGTAAGTGCAATAAATGTATTTTTCTACAACTTAGGTAACTAAAGATAAGTAATTCTATATAATTACCTTTATTTGTTAAGCTGTGTTCTTAGAAATTTATTTACTAGGTAGTATGTAAAGCAAAAACTTGCTGTTTGCTTACATGGACATAAGAACTTCAGATAGACAAACCGATACTTAAGTTTATTCAAAGTGTTCTAGGAAAACGTGTTGGCATAAGTAAATTCACATGAGATCATAATTTCAGAGTCACATCGATTGACATATAAACAGGTTAGAATCGGACTTGTGAAATTCCCTTTAATATCCTCCAAGAATAAACAAATCACATGATTCACAGGGGTGTAAGGGACAGCCCTCCGCAGACTGATAGGGTGCATTGAGCTCCTTATTTTTTATAGATTTTTAGGTATTTTTTTTTCTTTCTTTCAATTAAAAATTACATTCTTTGTACGCGGATCTTATTTTTTTTTTTTATAATAGCGCTAAAATTAAAATCATCTGTTTGCGGAAGGCTGTCTCTTACACCCTGTATACCTAAGCTAATAAAATTCTACTACTAATGTTTTAAGATAGGTACTATTATTTACTAGATTTTACCTCCTAAAATTCAGTTAAAATTGCACTCTAGTAAAACCATAAACAATATCGACAAATCAAGATGGACGTTTCGATAAAGACAACTTTCCCGCCGATAACGTACGCTTATCTAAAGTGGCGCCAAGTTTTTACTCATCGTTTTTATATACAAAAAAAAATATTATATAGTTATTTTATCTGTTCAATAACATTGCAATAAATGTAAGTTTACGTCATCTGTTACTTCTAAGAAAGGATTTTAACAATTAGTCATTTAGTACCTACTTAGATAAATTGTGTTCACGAGTGAAGAACGTGTTCAATATATGGACATTTTGATCTTAATCTACTAAGCGAAGTGTTTTTAAAAGGATAAATAAGCTGTTTTGTCCTAATTATTTGTCTTTCGTAAAGGTTGTCTATTCGTCATCTTGCTGTAAAAACCCTACATACCCGATTACATTCGGAAGTCTGGTGTAGTTAGTTATGAACTACTTGTTATTCATTTTCACCTTTTCAAAGAAAGGAAGAGGTTCTCAATTATATCTAAAAGTTCGGCGTCAAACTGAATAACATCCTCGAGATACCGACTTCTAGGTCAATGATAAAACTTTTTTTATCATATAAGTGTTTTTATGAAGTTTATTTCTAAATTCAAAATAAATAATTTCACCGCCACAAGCTCTGTCATTGACCAAAACACATTACCAAAAAAATAGGTAGGTACCTATAACAATTACTTTAATCATGAATGAGATTGCAGAATTAATAAATTGATGTACCGTGTACGAATAATCCCTGTGAATGAACAGTATTTCTCGGAAATAAAAGCACCTAAGTACATATACCATAGATTAACAACGAAATTACGCGGGAAAGTGCTCCATTTTGTGACATGACGCGCCTCGTTCCACGAAACGAGACCGTGTAGGCGTTTACGCTTAATTTGTGTTTAAAAACCCAAACGTGGATTAACACTGCCGTTTCATTAGTTGTTTGTCTTCATAGCAAATTAAACATGTAACTGACTTAATTACCAGATGATTAAAGGAAAATAACATTTGTATTACGATTAACTGGAACTACATTATCTGCCTAGCCTTTTCCCAAGCCGTGTTGGCGTCGGCTTCCAGTCTTAACCGGATAGATCTTTTTTACGTGGAACGACTACCTGTCTGACCTCCTCAACCCTTATCTGGGCAACCCGATACCCCTTGGTAAGACTGGTTGTCAGACTTTCTACTACCAAAGATATACAAATGACAGTCGGGAGCCACCAATTTTGACAAGATGGTCACCCAGCCACGGACCGACCGTGCCAAGCGTTGCTTAACCTTATGATCGATCGACCCGTGCGGCTATTACTCAGGGAATATTTTCTACTTTTCTCTTTATTCCCTCTGGGAAACCGGGATATGTGAAAGTGTATTCAAAGATATTTTCTCGTTATGAGAGCGGGTACATTATGTATTTATTACATGTTTTATGCATGTTTCAAACGAATTTCTCTTCGAAGGTGAAGTTCAAGAGGTATAGATAAGAGGCTAGTTAGTTAGTACGACAAATTATGTGCCCTATATATAGACCTTACAGGTTAAATGTGTACTTCATTACTGTATTCGTTACGATAAACTCGGTATATAAAAAGGCGTTTTGCACGATCCAAATCGACCTTGGAAGTGACTTTGGTACAGTTGGTGTGAAAATCTATCTTGAAGACGTTGGTCGGCCTACCAGATATAATCGGAGCCAAACGCCTTTGGTCGAGAGCGCGTCCATCGCGACGTTGACGACGAGTTGACATCGCAGGTCAGCCCTAACGACGTGAGACGCGATCAAGGTCATCTCTGTCGGCGATCGGTATGGATTGTGTAGATCACCTTTTATTGGAACGATGGCTTTTAATTGGTCCTAAGGAAAATTTTGCATACGATTGATCATTAGCTGAAAACCTCATAGCTTGGAAGGTAACAGCCGCACGGATGTACAGCTCATAAGCAACGCTTGGCGCATCGATGCAACGATGATATAATTCGTCTATCTTGCTATGTAAATGCAGATAGCTCCGAGAATGACTCATAACTCCTCATGTAGTATGCTCACATCAGTTTATGAGAGTGTTGTTTTAAGATTATTTATAGCTATGGTCAGTTCCTAAGCGTCAATTTTTGATGGTGATGACGCTGTTGAGTTATAGGTGTACCATAAATTTAGAATGCATTATTATTTCCAATGATTTTTTTATGGTTATTCTCCTGCCTTTATCCCAAGCCAGTTTGAGAGACGTTGCAGTATCCAGTCATCATCTGCCTAGACTTTTCCCTAGCTGTATTAGTGTCGGCTTCCAGTCTAGCCGTATGTAGCCGAGTACCTACCTCCTGAGCTCCTTATCCCAGTTTCCCGGGCAACCCGATACACCCTTGGTAAGTTGTCAGACTTTCTGGCTTCTGACTACCCGTAACGATTGCCATAGATGTCCAAATCACAGCCCCGCGCACTAATCAAACGTCCATCTGAAACGAGGAGAAAATCTTTCACACCCATTCACGTACCGACCGCGCCAAGCGTTGCTTAACCTTATGATCGATTGAGCTGTGCGGTTGTTACTTAGCCACTTACCTTGCTTATACATAATTGTCTCCTGTGTGTAGCGTAGTACCTTCGAAGGCTTCCCATTGATCGGATTTAGAACCTCTGTTACGAACCATAACCTACTTTGTACGAAGGAGGTACTTATGTAAAAGATAACTATACTTTGTCAGTGGTAGCTGCATATTTTAGCGCCAAAACTTGATGCTAACGTTGACAGTGAAAAGTCCCAATACTTTTTTGTTAGAAAAACACGGATATCGTATTTTAAAATCTGTGTACGTATACGTATTTATATTACCTAATAAGTATTATCATGCTGACGAGTTTGTTTGTGTTGTTTGAACGTACTAATATTAATAACTATTGAACGGATTTGAAAAAAAAATCTCCTGCCACTTTTTAACTGAGTGAGAATAGACAGGATTCCCACGGGATGCAGGTGAAACCGTTGGCGGACACTAGTTTTCAATATACATAGGTGTAACAACAACGATTTATATGTGTAATAGGTATATATATAATATGTGATGCTCAATTAATTTAAATTTACAGCTTATTCTTGTTGGATTTCATTACCAAAAAAAAACAAGCAAAAAAGATACCCTCTAATTCACTAGCAGTTTTAGACAGAGACCATTTTAATTTTTAACATAAAAATAAATCTCATTACTCCCAAACAGAAGTTTGACGAAAAATCATTAGCCAACATTGGTTCCAACGTGTGACCAAAAGTCACATACCAATGACTTCAATATTGCCTTGTAATTTCACAGTTCAATGCGTTATTTGGACACGCATGTCGATGTACTCGTGCACTCATTACGCAGTAACTGGATCAATAATGTCGGTCAGATATTCATGTATGGAAATATAGGTGCAGAAAAACTAGCTCTATAAATGTGCAACCCATTTGTGAAGGATTTGTTGTAATTTTCCCTCAAATTTCTATTTTCCAAAATTCACCGCCATGCTCAGATTCCAACTTTAAAATACGTAGTATCGTAAAACAATTCCTAATTTAAATAATACTGACCAGCCAGTTATGCGTTTTAATAAATAATTTATGGTCTCAAGTGAAGGAAATCAATCATGTCACAACTCTGACCATTGCTTGAGGAGTAAACAACTCATCTAGCAGTGTAATTAAACAGTAATAACGTTATTATCATTATTTATTGTTCAATATTTATGTGTAGCGATAAATAATGTAATTCAAAATTAATATCATTAAGTTGGAAGAGAACGACACAGTTTGACAGGGCGGGAAATGTGTTGAGCCTGTATCTTTGGTCATTAATTTAGTCTTCAATTATAAGCAAAGGTATGCAAACAAATCCTATTTATTGTTACTTCATAAGGATAATAAAAAAATTGACACAGTTTTCTAGTTTAAATTTCTTTTAATGAAAAAAGAAAACTTACTAAATAACTTAAACGAGACATTATTTACATATCACAGATCGACATTACTAGTTGATTTAATATCTACTTTTAAATAAATACACAATACATGTAGTTAATATTATATATAAAATTATTTTACCGTATTGTATTGATAGATACATATTTTTCTTAAACAATGTTTTAGTATATAACTGCCAAAAAAGAAAGTAGGTACCATAGACAATTTATATTAAAACAAGGAGGTTAAAGAACTCTTTTCCAGTTTCGGTAGATGATTTAAAAATTCCATACCTATTTCATTAACAAAGCAAACATACATTATCTAACTGTGTTTACGTATGTACATCATGATTTAAAAAAAGTTCCATCAAGATAACAATTAATAGCTGCAAGGTCTACATAACATACCTACTGAATTTTGGTACAGAAAAAGAGCGGTCAACTTCTTCCTTAGGACCGAAACCTGCCTTAGTATACACATGGCTGCAGACGGACCAAGGTCAATAATGATGGCAAGGAATTTATGGATTTACTGAAACTGCATTGAATGCTATTCATCATGATGACAATTAAAAAAAAGACTATCATTATGATCCCTTGTATTTTTCCGTGACCGTATTGTTTCAATATGTAAGTAAACAACAGTAAAAAGGTATTGTATACCGATTACAGATGCCAGCACATCAAGCTACCTTAACGAAACTGACAAATTTTACCAATTGATTTTGAACCTTATGCATTTGAAATTTGACAGATAGTAGTCTAGCTGTACACAATCCATGTTTTTACTTGAAAAACATTCATTTTAAAGTGCATAGCTTGGTACTAAGTACCTACATAACAGGCGTATAGATATATAGCTTAATTATATAAGAGTCTAAACGTAACAGATTTTCTTACATTTAAACACAATTTTCACACTACGTAATTTCCTTTCTTAGTGCTAACTACATTGCTCACAAATATCGATAACATCAAGAAAATTATTATGCTAATCGTTAAGTAACGTTAAAAATACAAACATTATAAAATTATCGATATAAATTAACTCGATAATTCACATGTATACCAGCTATATTCTTTAAATAATTGCTCAAAAATGTTGAGACGAAACTAAAATTGCATCTTACATAATGTCTATCGCCTATTAAAAGGTATATTGTATGTATTTGCATAAACGATATTTATATCGATAGCTACGTCTACGTAGATATGTAGGTTACCTTCAAATTTTATCGACGTGGCCATGTGTGAACACACACGAATCATCGGACATACCCTTCGATAAAACTACAAGCGATTATTGTTTCATACTTATCTACATTTCCCCAATTAAGTATTGTAATGCATTGCAAATAAAATGAACACCGTAAAAATACAATTTTCAGGGAAATACTGCTTTATTCCGACACAGCTAATCATTTTCCAAAATGCAATACAATTACCGGTATACGGCTTATTAAGTTCATTATTCGCTAACAAAGTTTATATTTAAAAACTCCGTAGCTAAATAACCAGACAGATCTAAACAATTAATTTAGAATTACAACAGAATACAGCGACAAAATTTTACATTTCAGTAACACATATTAAGTCTAATCTAATCCTTTAAACATTTGCTTAACACAACAAAAACTCATTGTTTTTGTTGGATAATCGTCAAGTATAATCAATCTACACAAAGAAATTAAATTACTCACCTAATAGTACTTAATTAGATAACAATGTATCTGTACATATTTTGTGACTAGTTTAATTAATCACATATCACTTTCATTGCTTTCTAGCGAGGCTGCTCTCACCGACTCGCTGACAGGCACTTCAAGTATCTCCCAACAGCAACCATTACGACGATAAACACAGACGAATGCATTAATAAATAAACTTAATATCTTGTACTTATTCTATCCTTTTGGTATTTCAAAGGGCCATGTTAGCGTGGCAACACCGCACGCAGCAGGCAAAGGCAGTAAATTCGGAAGTCCTTCCAAATTCAAAATATTTTCAACACTCATCGTATTCCGGCAATGCTGGCAGTTTCAGGCACTGTTTTCTGTGTTTCCGTCTCCTGTGCACCATCTTGCAAGTTTTTTTCAGCTCTATGTTGCTGCATTCTTTGTCCTCTGGCAATGGCGCGAGATTCCTTTTAGGCCGGCGAGGCAGAATGCACTCGGTGGCAAAATTGTTGACCTCTTTACACCTCAGCATGTCGACGTCCGGGTAAACAGATGCGAAGGTAGGGAATGCGAGTTTCACTAACATTGTTGGTTGTTCGTAACGTAAAACACGAGCGTTCACCACGATAGCGACTTTATGACTGAGGCCAGTGCAAGTGATAGCTAGCAACTTTATTTTTAGACGAACAAGTTTGGCGCACGCATAAAATGGGTTCGTCGATAGAACGTAAATATCAGACCGTGCCAAATTAACAATAGTGCATAAAGTTTAATATGCGTAAATTGTAACATTGCTTTGCGTGGGTTGTATTACTGACCCGCTTCGGTAGCGCACCGATTATATAATCGAGTTATTGTTTGATCCAGAAACGATTCTCTGTGATCGGTGTTTGTTTACATACCTGGATCGGTTTGTGAATGAACTCGAGAGAACACCTGTCTCCTGAGCAGCCAACTATTTAATTTATGTCGCTAGTGAGAATAATCTATCGTCACCTTGCCTTGGTTGAAGTTCATTCATTGATCACAAGCAAACTATTAATTAATTTAAATGTTACTGTAATAAAATTGTTTAGATCTATTTATTTATGTGTTTTCGAATTACATGGCTCATTCCTGTTTGTTTCCATCGCGAAAAAATTAACGGTAAACCTCCCTCACAACGCTGTATTCAAGGTGATCGATCTTAAATTACATAGACTAAAAAACTAGTTAACTCAATACTTTAAAAACATTACATTATAATTATTGAAACTTTCATAAGTGAAAATGTCGGTAGCAACTTACTTGTTAATAAAATCAAAATTAATGTTGAACACTCTCATATTTTCGATCATATAAGTTTATTTTGATACACTTGACCCAAAAAACAATTCTCGATAAATTCTAAAAACATAAGAATGAATGGTTTATGTATGTTTATAACAATTTATTTCAAAACAAACATTTCACAAATATCAGCGAAAATATTTCAAGGAAATGTCTACCCAGGGTTGCTTAAATTGGGATTGGAAATGTACTTAAAAAGTTATTTCATCTCAAGGATATAAGGTTTAGAATAGTACCAAACATATGTACATTATTATAATATAAAATAACTAACCCGTATTGAGCAAGCGTGGTGATTAACATTCAATCCTTCTCCATGTGAGAAGAGGGCTGTGCCCAGCACACGTGGGACGATAAAAATGTTAAAATATATACTAGTATAAACTAGTATAAATTCATCATCATCTCCCGAGCCTTTTTCCCAAATATGTTAGGGTCGGATTCTAGTCTAACCGGATTTAGCTGAGTACCAGTGTTTTACAAGAAGCAACTGCCTATCTGACCTCCTCAACCCAGTTACCCGGGTTATATATTATTTTTTATACCTACTAGTAGAAATTACCAAGGTAATATAGCATAGTAGGTACTGCCTCATAATCACATAGTTACCAGTACCTTAGAACTAATAAGACTAGCAATCAATATTTTCACATAACTATGAGGTAACCGGATTTAACCAGTTAGTTCAACAAATTCCTCAAATTACAAATGAAACAAGGTCATAATCATTAGAGTCTGGACTCATCAGTTTTGCGAAATGATTCAGTACTTGTAAACAAACTGTCATCTAATTTTGGGGAATTTCAGAATTCAGAGACCAAATTCTCGTGAGTCAATGAGGCAAAATTGATTTATAATGAGTTCTCAAATCTCAATACAACTTTCTCTTTTGTCACTTTCTTTCTTACTTTTAAATGCGGTAGTAATTCAATATTGCTTTTTTGTCTTCACTTTCGATAGTAAAATTTTTTTTGTATTTCTGCAACTCTGCAAAATGTCTAAATTAGTTTTCGTTGATGGTACCAGGGAGGACACAGTTTTGGAAGGTCCAAACGTCAGCACATCAAGCTACCCGAAAATGTCTAATTTCCCCAATCAACTTTGAACTATATGCTCATGCGATAAAGTTGAAAATCTATTAAGGAAATTTGACAGATTGCGATGAGTAAAACTATTGCTGGTTACCAAGACTGAAGGGACGGCTTCACCGCCCCGTAGGGCCGAGGTCTGTCGAGCCTGCGGGTTGTTCGCAAGGGTTACCGAAGTAGAAGGCGAAGGGACCTCCAGAAGGAACATAGTATCCTCCAGTTGTATCCTTAAGGGGTCATTAAGGGACGACTTTAGCAATGATAACACTTCCTCAATATTTTAGTTTCAATTTATTTTCTGATCATCCATTCTTATATTAAAATGATCTACTAAAAAAAATTTTTTACAAAAAAATAAAACCGACTTCAAAAACACTGAAAAGTGAAAAAAAAAAGCTTTTAAGTACATCGCTCTAGAAGTCGGTGTCCAAATAAATACAGTATTACAGTTGCAACTTCTTGACACCGACTTCTAGAGCGATGTACTTAAAAGCTTTTTTTTTTCACTTTTCAGTGTTTTTGAAGTCGGTTTTATTTTTTTGTAAAAATTTTTTATTTTTATCTTTTTAGTATCAGGTCCCAAATCTGTTTTCGTCATCCATTTATACACTCCATACCTTCTATAATAGCTATCATAACTCAAGTTTGTAGGAAATTCTCATTAACAACAACATCATCCACATACACATCGTCCACATAAATCAAACAAATGCTCATAAAATAAAAAGTACTGAACCAAATTGGATGAAATTTTTATGGGACCAAATGGCAAGTATACTGCATCGAACAAAAAAAGAATTACACAAATCGGACAAGAAACCTCGGAGTAATCGGTGTACATACATAAAAAAAAAAAAAAAAAAAAAAAACATACCGGCCGAATTGAGAACCTCCTCCTTTTTTTGGAAGTCGGTTAAAAATAGATACTTCTTTACGAGTGTAGTTTAAATGAACCGTTTACATATTGAACAATTGCAACAAGTAGGTAGTTAATATATAAAGACAAATCGTTCAATTAACAAGATAACAGGTCTAACGACCTTATCGCGACATACGTCAGCTATAATCGGTGGAAAACTTAGCAGGGTGATAGATACCTACATAGTGTTTTTATAACATTACATTACTGTATTTTAGATTTCTTAGACTGTTACAGTTATCTTTGAAGCTTAGCCTCTTTCGAGTCGTTTATTCGACGGCTCGCTTTTGCGTGTTACATTTAGAATAGAATAGAATAGAATAGAATAGAATAGAATAGAATAGAATAGAATAGAATAGAATAGAATAGAATAGAATAGAATAGAATAGAATAGAACAGAACAGAACAGAACAGAACAGAACAGAACAGAACAGAACAGAACAGAACAGAACAGAACAGAACAGAACAGAACAGAACAGAACAGAACAGAACAGAACAGAACAGAACAGAACAGAACAGAACAGAACAGAACAGAACAGAACAGAACAGAACAGAACAGATCAGAACAGAACAGAACAGAACAGAACAGAACAGAACAGAACAGAACAGAACAGAACAGAACAGAACAGAACAGAATAGAATAGGACTTTATTTGCTAAGAATGCAGGTACATACAAATAGGATCGAATATAACATAGTAAAGAACCGTGTACATTCTGCCTTTTTGGCATGCAAATACAATAATTTTTATAAAACTAAAATAAGCTAAAGAGGTAATTATAATTTATCATTTAGGAAATCCTGAACAGAATAATAACATTTATCTACAAGTAATTCTGTAAAACATTTTTTAAATTTCATCAATGGCAAGGTTTTCATATGATCAGGAATTTTATTAAAGATAACAGGATTTAAATTTATTAAAGATCGGGACACTTTTAAACGAAATCGATTAGCTCCACACTGTTGATAAGCTTGTGTTATGGATGCTGACACAACTGACAAATTATATACGAGTACATTTACATAATATATATATACTAGCGACCCGCCCCGGCTTCGCACGGGTGCAATGCTGATACTAAAATTATACATATAAACCTTCCTCTTGAATCACTCTATCTATTAAAAAAAACCGCATCAAAATCCGTTGCGTAGTTTTAAAGATTTAAGCGTACAAAGGGACATAGGGACAGAGAAAGCGACTTTGTTTTATACTATGTAGTGATATGCATGTATGCAATATAATTACAAAAAAAAACTAATACCCACACCACAGCCAACAAGCATATACCTACTTATCACAAAAATATTTCTTGTAAACCCGGGACTTTCAGCTCGGTAGGCCGCCATACTGACCTCTCACATTTAATGTAGAGTCACGTTAAAAAAGACGTCTAAACAAAATAGTCTTAAATGACTTTGTGTTCTACAAAAAATACTTTGACCTATCGTAAAACAGTAAACTATTAATATTAACGATTGCAGTGACATTTATTTATAAATTATTAACATTATCTACAATTCGCGGTATAAAGGACATGGCGAGTTATTTTCCTTAATCGTCAATTGTTTTATTTGCGAATTTGATAAGCTAGCAACGCAACGGTATCATGACGAGCGAGACGCCCAGATAATGTATGAAAATTGATATTTGATATTATGTATTGTATGATTATCCTTCTTGTTATAGTCAATAACTCGGCTAAATTATGAACTGACAAATAATTAAATTGCTTTTTATAAAGAGAAGATAAGGTAATTAGATAAAAATTAAAAAAGCGCTAAATTATACTCGGAGTTACATTAATAAGAGTTCGCGGGCTGCATACAATGCATACCTAATTTTGTATGTCTCTTCTAGACCACGGGACTATGTACTATAGAGTCCCGAATTTTTTTAGAAGGAAAGTAGGCCTGAATTCTACACACTGAAAGCCTTTTTGGGACAACTTTAATAATATAAGTAATGGTGACACATAACCAGCGATTATTCCTGTCACAATACTATTAGTAAACACAAAACAGGCCAATATATGTATGTATTATCAACAGAACATACCGTTATTTCATTTTTATTATCATCATCAAAATAAATACATGACTAATACTTGAAATCTCATGGTCAATGACGCGAATGTTGGTCACGATGGTTAAGAATGCACACAAGTAAAAAAGAGGTTTTATTATTTTTATCTTGTTTATGATACGATAATGATACCGTTAGTAATACAGGATATGCGGTAACGTTTCCATATTTATATACTTTATTATACTTATTCGGGATTACTTACTTAGTTCAATGTACATAAAAATTGAATCACGTCCGCCGTACCTCAAAACAAAAAACGGAACTACTACCGTGAAAATAAGATCATTATGTCATCCGTCTGTCGCGACCATATCAGGAATCCGTGGAAGAATCGAATTAAGTAGAGTAAAAGTTAGGATCCCATAAAGTTTTTAAAAATTCAAACTTTTAAGGTGTCGTAAAAATAAGACAATATGGCCGTTTATTAAGCAAAACAATCGCGTATATTTCGGAACTCGAGGCATTCAAAACCGCAGGGTATTTTCCTTAGTTTTTATAAGGGGTCGATAATTGAATCTACAAGTCCAAAGCTGTGTGTATTTCCCCTAGTTTTTCCACACAAGTAATAACGCTTTTGTTTGACTACAAAACAGTCCTATTTTAATTCTTTTTAGAGACCAACATCGAGGACCTATATATTCGATTCCTTAACTATTCACAATGATCGTATTTACCAATGCCTCGACTTGTGAGACCGACACGCACTTGTCCGGTTTTTAAATTTGGAATGTGATTTTTGAGTTGATTTGTATCCATCATCATCTGACTAGCCTTTTCCCAAGCTATGAGGTCGGCTTCCAGTTTTAAACGGATCCAGCTGAGTACCAGTGTTTTACGTGGAGCGACTGGTGAGGGGATGGAGGTAATTTGTATTCATCGACGCAATGTGACGAAAAGATTTGTTTGGACTGCGACCGATAGCAAGGAGGCAACGCACTTAATCAACCTAAGTAAAAATTACGAGTATAATAAATTACACATTTAAATCCTAATTAAAAATATGTAAAGCTAGAATAATAGAGTGGCTAGTGGTGAATATGAACGATAATGCCAATACATCGGATTCATTTTTTGAACACGGCCAAAGACCAGGCGGTATGGTCGAAAGACCTTAGCCTGCCCTAAGGGCAAACAAAAAAAATCGTTTTTTCAAAGACAAATAGAGTAGAGAAAGTCTATGTCCTAAACCTAGCCCTAAAAGTGCAGGCTCACTTTTTAAAACCTAGCTTTATTATAAAGTGGATCTGCTTTAAATCCAAGGGTCAACAAGGTTTGAAATTGGTGACCGTAGCGGCTGAAATCGTCACCCGGAAATATATGTATATCGAATTCTGCTACACATTACGAACAAAATTAAAAAAAAAACAATTGGAACTGTAACAAAAGACAATACTGGCGGGAACGCGTTGACATTGTGTGACATTTTAGTTTTTTTTTTTTTAATATTATGTTACATCGGCAAACAAAACAAGTTATAGGTGTGAATGATAACTTGATAAAAAGAGAAATATTATTTTATGCCTTTGTTCAAACCAAGTAGGCTCTTCAAGGCTTTTCCTAGTATTTATTTATATTTATATATTAAATAGTTAAGTCTCTATATTAATTAAACAGATCGTGGCTAAGTAACAGCCGCACGGGTCGATCGATCATAAGGTTGAGCAATGTCTGACGCGATCGGCCCGTGAATGGGTGACCATCTTGTTCTTCATAGGCAAGAAAGACCGAGGGGAATCGGGTTGTCTAGGCAAGTAGGTTGAGGAGGTCAGATAGGCAGTCACTCCACGTCAAACATTATTACTCAGCTGCATCATTGTTATCACTCTGTGTCACACTGCGCGAGCACGGGCGCAATGTTGGGTACATACAACTGTGAGAACTCAAATACCAAACATAGTCTTATTTGCGGTGACATCTTGCTCATCGCTTATCATCAGGCGTCCCTGATATTCATTGTTTTTACTTACCATCTTATATCGATAAATTAAAAGTTATGACTTTTTCTGTTCTGTTTAGACCCAAGTATTACACATTTAAATTAAAAATTGTGGTGAAATTAAACACGTTTAGTTTCGACGTCGCATAATTAACTATATTTTATATTATTGTCCTGAATTGTCCCACTGCTGGGCAAAGGCCTCCCCCATATCTTTCCACTTATCTCTATCGCAAGCTTTATGTGGCCAGTTCTCGCATAATTAACTACTTGTTATTAATTGTAAAACCAACTATACTAAAAGAAATCTTGAATTTCGGACGCTGTACATATTTATAAATTATGAATACCTTAATTCAAAATGTACCGTGGTAGGTAAACACTAAAGGTAGGAACCTACTCCTCTATGTATCCAACCTTGAATACAGTTACAAAACAAATTATGGTTATTGTGGAAAACAGCAGGTGTGCTACCTAACCCTGAAGTCTTATGTGGCACAGGCCAAGGGGATATGTGATGGATAGCCAGCGCCTTGACCTGATTACAATCTAAATGTACCTACGTACTGTAATTACGTGACTTGAAGGTCTGGTTGTTGGTAATTAACCAGGTAAGTAGGTGTGTATATATTTTGTGGTGATAGGGGAATCATGTTGTACCTACCTACTGCAAAATACGTAAGTATACCAATTCCTATTCATCCATTCGTATTGTCCATCAAGCTGCAGCTTATAACCTAAGAACTTGAACTACTGTAGGAAGACCAGCTATCAACCAAAAATCCGCATCCAAATACAAACATGGGGCTCAAACTTTTGACCCTGTTTTTGTATCGAGGGTTGAAAACAATAACTATGCCAGTATCTTATACAGCCTATCTCAACCTATTTATTTAAGTATTGATCACTAGACTTTACGTGAATGGAAAGGTATAAACTTTTAATTACAACGCAATATCAATCAATATAAATAACACCGTTGTCGACGTTGTCGTATTGCATAACTTTCATTGCATAAAACCCAAGGACCTGTTTACCACGTCCGCCATGATCGTAAGGACTAGTTCATAAAGGCTTGATTGTGTTGCTATCAATATCTAAAAAAATCTTCTTTTCCGTTATACATAGTTCTGGAACAGAGGTCTTGTGTGGTTGGCTGCGGGTTGTTCGCTAGAGTTACCGTGGCCCTGGCAAACAGGGACCTCCAGAAGGCACATACTGGGTTTTAGTCAGAGAGCCATGCACCTCGGTGGAACGATGACTCCTAGCCTACCGGGAGAGGCCTGTTTTTTTTAGATAAAAATAGGATCTCGATCTATTCAACTCAACTTAATTAACTACTTACTACTTAATTAGCTTTTGAGGTTCAATGCAAACGGAAAAAGCGACTTAACTCACCGATACCGCAAGTTAACTCGCCCTCTACCTACTTATTGAAATGTGATTCGGGCTTTAATTAAGAGCGCCAATTTTACCCTTAGATATCTACCAATATTGGAATCAGGGCGTTCCCTACAACAAACAATCTCTAAAGCAAACAATTAGTATCACGCTCTGCACTTTGCTCTCTTTAAACAAGGCCTTATAATACAAATTAAACGCGTCAAATGTCACCCGGTCAGGCGCAATCAAATTATAGATCGACATTTGCTCGTAGGTAAGTGGCACAATATGCGGTCAGCTGGTGTATTTGGCTCAGCTATGAACTTTAAATAACGCGCGTGCCAACATCCGTATTTTTGAGTTGCGGGGTGTTGACAAAACGTAGGTCAGGTTGTAATTTGCTTCAGAAAGTTATTAAAGTTAGTAGAAGAAAACAGCGATTAATATAAACTTTCTGAAACAATATTAAATATTTGCATGAGCTATCTATAACTGGAAAATATGTTTTTTAATCTCACGCAAGGCAAGAATGAATGTGTCTACTACTGAGGTTTAGTCGATTCTGTTGTGAAAAATGTTCGCATGGACGTGGCTTGGACTTAATATTTACTTTAACCTGGAACACAAAATTACATTGACTTGTTCGAGACAAATAAAATCAAATCAGAAACACATAACTCGATTTTTACTTAGTTAAATTCACAACATTAATCTCAGTTTCGTAAAATCTCTGTCTCAAAGAATCGACTAAATAATGAACGAAACGTCAAATCGATGACAATCGAAAACAAAATGGCCGACGTAAACATGGCGTCGTGATCGTGATAACCAAGAAGGTGACGCTTGTCCTTGTTATGATAGAATTATTTTATTGATTTCAGGTTATTGAAGCAAATAAATACGATAAATTATTGGAACAGCAGGTAAGACATCTTAATAGTTCTTATAAGTTACTTATTAAAATCGTAATAACAGTTATTTTTGTTCAAAACGCGTACCCGGCCGTCGCCAGCACATCGAATTGAATTAACTTGATCTGATCTTGTAAATTATATTCTATATATTCCACTCTTAGCCTTAGCTAATGCTGCATTTATTGATTACTTAATTTAATATGTCTTCAGTTACGGCGACTGATTAGGAAACTAAAATATTGTGCCTCAGTGATGTTAAAATACTTGAGTAATTACTAACCTAGCTGACCCTTAGCTCGTACTAGAATACGTGTCTTGTTAATTTAACTCTTTGTATAACTACTAAGAGAAAAAGTACCCTAGCTTTTGGTCTGACACATGAAGGTGTTACTGTTATTGTTTCAGGATATCTGCGTGCCATGGCTGCACCAAACAGTTACAAACAAAACACATCAATGTCGATGCCGAGCCCTCAAAGCAATCCGCGTTTGTATTCCATACACATATGTAATAAATTAGACCATAAAAACAATCATAGCATAGATAACAGTTTAGCCGACCATAGACTTACAGCATTTGAAACTGTTCTCTTTGAATGTTTGAATAATATTGTTTCTAGAATGTTGTTAGATACTAACTATGTAACATGTATCTGATTTCAATGCCTTTGCAAGCTTAGCAGGGCTGAGATCTGTTGTTGGTATGGCTGGTACCTAACTGCTGTTATGACCCTCGGCAGCATGACTCCAATTCTATGCTTGTTTATTTCAAAGTATATGCATTAGTAACATATTTTTATTTTCTCTTAATTTGATCTTTACGCATTAGACTTACATTTACTCTTATGTTGGTTTTGTTTCATGTTTTGTTATGTTGAAACAGACTACATGATTGCGGGGCCCCCCATGAGTTTCGGTATGATGAAAGGTAATGCTACAATCTGATTTACTTTTATTTTCAAAATTTGTTCTCACACCCTCATCTGTTTTGGAAATAGGTACTCTGTGGGGATTTAAAATTGTAATTGCACCAAATTATTTTCTCGTTTTCACATCACAAGTCATTGTTTCACACCAGTCTGTACTATTGATTCTTGAATCTTTACGCTAATTAAGCCTACTAAATACTATGCTAGTACTGCTCGCTCACACTAATAACTTCCACTTAACATTATGATTTGAATTTATTTAGATGTTGTGCATTTGATTATCTTTTGTTTGCCCGCCCTCTCCTGTCCCATTCCCTTATGCTTTTTGTTTTTTTCTTTCATTGTATTGCCGCCCCGCTGCTTGGCTTGAAGGCGGTATGAATGCACCGCCGCCGCACCATAACCAATACCAGTACCACCCGCAATACCAAGGTGGTCCTTCGCTGGGCCACCCGGGAGGGTACGGCGGCTGGCCGCACACCCCACAGCAACAGCGTTTCGCTGCAGAGGGCGCGCGCCGCGCCGCCGGGGCTGCGGGCGGCGGCGCCACTGGCCAGGCCGCTAAAGACGATAAGACCAGTCCTTTTGTATCCACCGTACATTCACATCCTGGATTTCAGCCGCAGAAGATCGGCAAGGGTGCCGGCGCGGTGAGTCGAGTATATTGGGTAATATTTTGTGAGTTTTATTAGTAGACAAAAGATATGTTTCAGATTTTTGATCAGAAATGTTATAAGTTCTGCTTTGATTCTGAAATTGATGTCTAATGCCAAATTATCACTTTTCAGCTATCTATGACAAAGCTATAGTACAAAACACTAATTATATCTCCAACAATATTTCAGGGCGCGGGCCTACCAAAGCCCCCGAAACCGCCAGAAAAGCCCCTGATGCCATACATGCGGTACTCCCGACGGGTATGGGATACCGTAAAAGCGGCACACCCCGATCTAAAGTTATGGGAGATAGGCAGAATTATTGGAGGCATGTGGAGAGATCTGCCTGAGACAGAGAAGGCTGGTTATGTTGATGAGTATGAGGCTGAGAAGGTATGGATATTTTTGTTTTCTTTTTATTTAATTATTTGGTGTTGTGAATGTGCTCTGGGTAGTGTTTTTCGATTTGATTGACAAAAAAGTCATAGAGAAAGTCACTTAAAAAATTGAAATATCCTCTTTGATGTGACTATTTCATGAAACAAAATGTCTTAATATAAAGATCCAAAAATCATCTGAAAATACTACCACTGTAACTTCATATTTGGGGAGAAATTACATCAAGAATAGTAGTATACCAAATCTCAATTACCAATCCAAGATAACAGTATTTTACTTTACAAAAGGGTTAAGATAAAAAACAGCCTCTCCTATCCAGGCGCAGTACACAGAAATGTTGAAAGCTTACCAATCGTCGCCCGCCTATATACAGTGGCTGGCACACAAGTCCAGAGGTACAATAATGAACCCTACGCCCCATGCATTGGGTGCAAATTTGTGCATAATCACACCATCACTACCGTGCTTGACTTAACACAGGGATTTAAGGCTAGCTCTTGCTGTTTTGTGACTAATATTCAAATGGTTATCTACATAATCCGATTTTATATAACGAAAAGTTCAAAATTGTATGAAAAAAAAGTTACTAGAATTTATTATACACAATACGCGGGTCTTATGAAATAGTTATGAAAAGTTATAAAGACATGTACGCTACCTCTATTTCTCTCGATTTTTCGGCCGAATTACACCGACCGTGGTCACGGGTGGACTTGCCTTTGTAATTTTTAATCGCGAGTAAAACCCGTGTGTTGTGTAGTACAAGTCGGGGAAGTCTAAAAACATTACATACTAGACTTTGCACAGACGCCAGCACATCAGGCTACTACAACCTGTCAAATTTCCCTTATAGATTTTCAACTTTATCGCTAAAGCATTATGGTTCAAAGTTGAAGGGGACAATTTGACAGTTTCGGGTAGTCTGATGTGCTGGCGTCTGTACCTAAAAGGCATTAGGTTATATGATATTTTCACCTGTTACAAACTTAACATAATATCAAATTAAGTGAAATATTGGTTAAATAAATTTTATTAGTTGAATCTATCAAGCAAGAAAATATTAGATTACCGTAATAAAGGTAAACATCAAAAATATCACAAAAACAGCAAAAGCATGACAAAGGAACATGGTCGACCATTGTGTGAGCACATAAGCCATCATGTTCCATCGCTAGGTGACATTAGAGCCACTGTATATGAATGCACATGGGTACAGCCATTAAATCCATGCCGCTAAATGTGGTCCGGTCCCTTACCCGGTGGGCGATTTGTGTTTAGTTTATTCCGTTCTGGGTTTGAAAATGTGTGGACTTGTTACCATGTTTTATACATATGTGTAATGTGTTTTCAAAATACCTTTTTGAATTTTATAATCTAAACTAATATTATAATCCAGAAGAGTTTGTTTGTTCGGTTGAAGGAGCTAATCTTAGGAACTAGGGTCCAATTTGAAAAAATATTTCAGTATTGGATAGCCCATTTATCGAGGAAGGCTATAGGCTACTATGTATCCGGGTGCGCGGAGTTGTTCCTACGGGACGCGGGTGAAACCGCTGGCGGAAGCTAGTGTTTTAATAAGCGCTCTTTCTACTAAAAAACTAACTGGTTGTCCCCGAGAGGGATAAATTGTTTATCTTTCATTTTACCAACCACCCTTTTACACATTATGGGATGCAATAAAGTCATTGGGTATTGAGAAGTGTCCAGTATTCATTTTTTTCTGTCAAGTTTTTTTTATGGAATAGATAAAGATAAAAATTTATTTATTCTGAGTAGGCTGAATATAAGCACCTTTTTGTAGTACTTTTCTTCTACAAAAGACAGCCTCAAAAACGCCAGCCCTTCAACACTTCCTACGTGCTATCGCTGGGAAGAAGAATCGGTGGAACAAACTCCCCAGCAATATGATATAGAAAATAATATAATAATTTATTAAACATTAAAATGTCTCCATAATACACGTCCACCCACTTCCAAATTCCAATCGTGACTAACCCGCACAAGTCAAGTAACGCTATTTTGTCCTTCACATGCACCACCTCATGTATTTGCACGCACGGGAATCATCTGAAATATCCAGTTGGAGTACGAAAAGAGTCTCAAGGCTTACCACAACTCGCCAGCCTATTTAGCCTATATTGCGGCGAAAAATAAAGCTGTAGGTAAGGTTACAGTGAGGTCGCATGTTTTGACTGTCTTGTTTTTTTTTTGGTGCTGGCAACACTTTTGTGTTGAGTGTTGCCATCATTGTGTAATGAAGGCAATTTAAAAAAATATATGTGGTATTTAAAGTGCTTTTTGTGTTTGTGCTTTTTGTGTTTGTGCTTTTATGTTAAATGTATAACTTAATTATAAATACAAAAAATCTACAATATAACTTATATTTAATAAAATTTAAGATAGATTTTATAATTTCGCCAATATTTATTCTACAGACAATAAGAATAAAGCCAAGTTTTTCGAACTGCAATTATCATAAAAACCGCATTAAACTAAACAAAAACATATTAAATGCATGCCACAATGTTGCTTCATACCTCAGAAATAGAAGTACAATACAGTTACTAAAACAATATTTGTGTCAGCAGTAGGTAATCTTGAAGAGGAAAGCTCCAGCAAGAAGGGAGGTTCTCAAAAGGAACAACAGCAACAGGATAGAAGAATTGATATACAGCCTGCTGAGGATGAGGAAGGTAACAATATCCTTTGATACCAATCTATTTCTTAGAAGTTGAAAAATGACGTTTCATTATCTGCCTAGCCTTTTCCCAATTATGTTGGGGTCGGCTTCCAGTGAAACTTCTCATATGAAATGATTTCCTATCTAACCTTTTTAACTCTGATAATGGACCAACCTGATAAACCTTGGTAAGACTGGTTTTCAAACTTTCTGGCTTCTGCTAACAACTGCCAAAGATGTTCAAATGACAGCTGGGCCTACTACTGGACCGAGGGAAGTCTTATGTTGTAAGTCTAGCCAGTCATATCAGGGCTCACGCTAGGAGATGAATTGCCGTAGGTCGCCGTTATCGAAACCGATAAGGAGGACTATATATATGTTGTAAGATAGCCCAGTTATGGAGGAAGAGTACATGATACGTTTTATCCGGATGCGCGGAGTAGTGAAACCGCCGCCAAAAGGTAGGAATAAAGCTAAATAATTTTTAATACGTTTTTCAGACCAAGACGAAGGTTTGTCAGTGAAGCACGTGGCTTACGCGAGATATCTCCGTAACCATCGTCTGATCAACGAGATATTCTCTGACACTGTGGTGCCGGACGTGCGCTCCGTTGTCACCACGGCTAGGATGCAGGTTAGTAGACAAATTTTATTATACCTAGGTATTTTTATAAAAAGACTAGCTTCCGCCAGCGGTTTCACCCGCTTTCTGAGGGAAGTACTTTCCATACCCGGATAAAAAGTAGCCTATATGTTATTCTGATGTATAAGCTATATTGTGGTAAAGTTTCATTCGAATCCATTCAGTAGTTTTTACGTGAAAGAGTAACAAACATCCATACATCCATACATCCATACTTACAAACTTTCGCCTTTATAATAGTAGTAGGATAATGTTAACTTTAAAAAATAAGACCTAAGGGCCAGTTTCACAGGTTACGGACAGCCATTATCTACCAGATAAATATAAAAATGGAACAGAATTTGTTTGAAATTATGTGCCAGATAAAATATCTGGAACTTATCAGCAACCGGTGAAACTGGCCCTAAATCATAGGATTGAAGGAAATGGGAGAAAATAATGGTGTGAGGCGAAACTTTGAAGGTTGACCATGACAGCTGGTCGCTCTATGGAGATCAGCCAGCTGCACAGGACATATTATAGTGCACAAGCATTTGTGCAGGACACAGTGCTCCCTATTCCTTCACTCTCATGGTCAAATGGGACGGCAATCTGATACGAATGGAGAGACACCAGGCGTAGGACCGACATTTACGTGCTCTCCCCTCTCTCTCCTCATGCACGAGTGTATCAACTTCCAGACTTCAAGCTGCTTATGTGAAAGTTTCTTAAAACCCACAATGCGATTTCGGCCCGACCCCGTCAGCTTTTGACTATAAAACAGAAAAAAAGAGTTTATATGTGAATGGGGATTTTTTTCTTACAAAAATTATAAAAAAAAAAAACATAAAAAAAGTATTAAGTAAATTGAGTAAAGAGACCTGTCTCTCAATATTTATTTAATTAAAATGCCATTGTAATTGTTTACAGATCCTGAAGAAACAAGTGCAATCCCTGACGATGCACCAGAAGAAGCTCGAAGATGAACTGCAGCAGATTGAAGAGAAGTTCGAAGCTAAGAAGCGCAAGTTTATTGAGAGCAGCGAGGCATTCCAGGAGGAACTGAAGAAGGTACCTATCTGTTCTATTATGTTATTTGACGGCAAACAAAATCTTGTAACGGTAAACAATTGAAAATTTACTGTAATACGGTAGATGACAACTAGTCAAATAAATTCATTACTTTTATTGAACTGCCAAAAATGGTTACTTTGTGTTCAATTTGTATGAAAATACTTAGTTTTGACGTCACAGATTTTTCACATCAAGCCATTATATACTTTTTTCGGTAATATCCTCTATATACAGGGTTACTGGGTAAGTCGACCTAGATCCGTTAAGGGCGTGCAGTACCCATCTTTTCTGACTGATTTCACTATGAAACAACCTACCCCAAACCTAACCGTTTTCGAAATAAACGAATGTTAATTTTTATTATAAAAAATGCCGATTTTTTACCATTAAATATGGTATTTCAAAATTAGTATGCTTAATTATTTTTATTTTTTACAAGCCGGTTAAGATGCTCCATGAACTTAGTAACCAAAATCCTACGTAAGTTAACTAAATACATTGTTCTGGACGATTGAAAGTTCAAAAAGTTATTGAAAAAAATTACAGTTTACATTTCTCTAAAGGATATTAAAAAAAAGTTGTATGGCAGACGTTCGGCAGATATGCCTAAAAACATCTACGTTTCATCAGCTATCCAACAAGGTATAACAATCTAGGGTCTTATTTAAACTCGTAAAAAAAATCTTAATTTCATAGACGATAGTGGACGTAAACTAATTACGCTAATTGATTATTCCTTGGCTGGCCCTAGAAACTAAAACAAAACAGCAGGTCAGTTTGTACAAAATAACATTCATTAACGTCCTAGATTAAAGTTCGTGTTCAACATGTCCACCTCTGCTTTGTACACATCTTCGCATTCTTCTGCGAAGCCCAGTTTTTATTACTCAATAAAATAGTCAATGTTCTTCTAATTTCGTTTGCGTTGATTATTTTGTCTTTCAATTCTTCGACAGACCCGATTGGATTTCGCCTGATTTTTAATGATTTGCCACTGAACCTAATTAGGGACATGTGGTTCCAGCATGATGGCTGCCCTGCACATTTCCGAAGAAGTGTCAGACATTGGCTGGGCACAACTTATCCTCATGAATGGATAGAACGAGGTGGGCCTTTACCCTGACCAGCCAGAAGTCCGGATTTGACCCCCATGGATTTTTATGTATGGGGGCACATGAAGAATCTCGTCTACAGCGAGATAAATCCAATTGCGTCTGTCGAAGAATTGAAAGACAGAATAATCAACGCAAACGAAATTAGAAGAACATGGACCACTGGAGTAATAAAAACTGGGCTTCGCAGAAGAATGCGAAGATGTGTACAAAGCAGAGGTGGACATGTTGAACACGAACTTTAATCTAGGACATTAATGAATGTTATTTTGTCCAAACTGACCTGCTGTTTTGTTTTAGTTTCTAGGGCCAGCCAAAGAATAATCAATTAGCGTAATTAGTTTACGTCCACTATCGCCTATGAAATTAAGATTTTTTTTACGAGTTTAAATAAGACCCTAGATTGTTATACTTTGTTGGATAGCTGATGAAACGTAGATGTTTTTAGGCATATCTGCCGAACGTCTGCCATACAACTTTTTTTTAATATCCTTTAGAGAAAAGTAAACTGTAATTTTTTTCAATAACTTTTTGAACTTTCAATCGTCCAGAACAATGTATTTAGTTAACTTACGTAGGATTTTGGTTACTAAGTTCATGGAGCATCTTAACCGGCTTGTAAAAAATAAAAAATAATAATAATTAAGCATACTAATTTTGAAATACCATATTTAATGGTAAAAAATCGGCATTTTTTATAATAAAAATTAACATTCGTTTATTTCGAAAACGGTTAGGTTTGGGGTAGGTTGTTTCATAGTGAAATCAGTCAGAAAAGATGGGTACTGCACGCCCTTAACGGATCTAGGTCGACTTACCCAGTAACCCTGTATATAACTGTAGTTCCCGGCTGTCAGTGAACATCCTTGGCAGTCGTTACGGGTAGTCAGAAGCCAGTAAGTCTGACGCCAGTCTAACCAAGGGGTATTGGATTGCCCGGGTAACTGGGTTGAGGAGGTCAGATAGGCAGTCGCTCCTTGTAAAACACTGGTACTCAGCTGAATCCGGTTAGACTGAAAGCCGACCCCAACATAGTTGGGAAGAGGCTCGGGAGATGATGATGATCCTCCATATATATAAAAATGAATTGCTGTTTGTTAGTCTCTCTCAGCCCACTCCATCAAATCTGAGAGTAAAGAAATTCTATTTGGTGTTTAAAAACTTCTCCATTTCTCTCTGGTTGGGCCTTATCCCCAGTTCTTTAATGAAGAAACGAGGATTATTCCCTACAAACGGTAGTTTTCGCTCTTAGGCATAAAAGAAGAATCGTCACCATACATAAGCTAATTAAATCGTTCTTCAAACCAAACATTTCGATTTTTAGTTTTACTATATTAGTATACTCCGCCTCTTGAATACTTGGATGTTTTCAAGACCATCTATTCCTTGATGTTTCCAGCACTGCAAGCCAGCAGTAGACGAGGAAACATTCTCCCGCATGGTCGAGCGAGCCATGGAACAGATGCGGCGTGGTGTCAGCGCCACCGCGCAGCCCCTCGCGCCGCTCAACCCTGTGCCCAGCGAGAGGAAAGATGAGGTAATCCGAGTATAATATTATATTCCTTAAACTTTCTTACAAACGTCATGTAGTCCCAAACTAAGCGGAGCTCGTACTATGGGTACTAGACAACTAATACACGTAATTACACACTTGTTTTGTAAATCATACACCCAGACTAAGTCAAATATTTGTGTGCATGAATATAGGTATCGGAAATCGAACCCGCGACCTCCGGCGTGGCACACAGACTTCTTACTTCTGCGCAGTCTAGTACTATTACCATACCTCCGAGTAGCTTAATTTACCGGCGTCTGTACATAAAATTAACAAACAACATTATCTTCCAGCCTATGGAACAAGACCAGAATCAAATCAAAACAGAAACCAACGGACCTAACTTGCCCACACAAGTAGACAAGGTTTCCACCACGGAGGTGAAGGCTGAAGGAGTGACAACCGAGCTTAAACCTGAAGCGGAACCTAAGAAGGAGGAGCCTGAAGAGGCTCCACCTTCCAATGGACCGGATCCTGAAGGTACTGAAAATATTTACTAACTAGTTTATTTGTTTCTTTTTAAGGATCTTTTTCGCATAGTGTAAGCCAGTGGGATGGCACGTTAAACTGTAGGTCCCGGCTGTCATTGAACATCCTTGGCAGTCGTTACGGGTAGTCAGAAGCCAGTAAGTCTGACGCCAGTCTAACCAAGGGGTATTGGGTTGCCCAGGTAACTGGGTTGAGGAGGTCACATAGGCAGTCGCTCCTTGTAAAACACTGGTACCCAGCCGAAACCGGTTAGACTGGAAGCCCACCCCAACATAGTTGGGAAAAGGCTCGGGAGATGATGTATGCCAGTCCCATGGTACCCTAACCATATATGCATCACATAATAATCAAATACAATAATAAACAAACACATCAAATACAGACAATTAATTTATAAGTGGCGGGCCATAAATTTGAACAAAACTGTCGCATCAACTCCATTTGGCTACAACAAGATTTCATGGAAAGTCAGTCTTGTTCAAATTCAAAGTTGATATTATATTATTTCTATCAACTAGTCTTCGCCCGTGACTTTGTTAGCGTTGTCAGGGAACTCTATCTCGGTCCTGGATAAATGGATAGCCTTCTTACCTGTCAAATTTCACTTCTAATGGTTCAGACAGTGGATAGGATCTCTGCAATTCTTATAGAATGAAAACAAAGTACAAGTAAAAATATCAGATGAATTGTTTGCTGTATACTATTTATAAGTAACCTACTTGACCTATTTGAAAGATTCTTGCACTGTCGGGAAGCTACACTACAAGCACCCGTTGAACAATTGCAGGTAGATAGATTCTTCTTTATTGTACACCATAATAGTCAAAATCACAGGAAACAACAAACAAAGAAACAGTACAATTGGTGATCCTATCATCGTTTAAAATAGCCTAGTTTTATCCGGGCATGGGGAAGAAGTTCCCCGGGAACGCAAGAAACTGCTAGTCTTCTTATAAAAAAATAACTTTAATCAGCCTTTCGTATTGTTTTGCAGGTGAACGTAAAGAAGAGAAGCCTGCGGCCAAGCCGGAGAGCAAGGAGGGCGCTCCCCCCGCGCCGCCGCACGCGCCGCACGTCACCTCGCCGCCGCACCACCGTGAGACACATTGCTTCACTTCTAAATTAGCAGCTGTGCTTGTCTGACATGTCTATTTGTGACGTCACACTATACGCACAAAACAGCTATATTCAGAATAGGTCTTATTCTTATTTTCGGGTAAAGGTTTTGCCAAACTTGATAGACATTTAAAGCAGCGCAAAAAGGAGTAGACATTTAGTACACAAGTGTAGTAGTAATGCCTATTTTGATTAGTAATTTATTATACACATGAAATATTTTAAATTAATTTGATTTTTCAGCGATGATGATGCCGCCGAACCCCAACGCTCACCCGGCACCGCCGCACGCTGGTCCGCCGCCACCTCCAGGTAATCATATATATCTTATCTTTGCGAAAAGTGAGTAGCCATTTGGTCTATTTATTAAAATCGACCAAGTGCGAGTCGAGAGATTGGATGTTTAGGCAATAACTTCCCTCTCACTATTTAGTGGTAATAGGGTTTTTAGCTTCATCCAGATTTCACCCGCTTCCCGTGGCAACTCCGCGCACCCGGATAAATGTAACTTAAAGCCTTCCTCTGGAGGCAACCCGTGTGTGAATAAATGGAATTATATCTGTCTGATAGTTTTATCTGACGCACAATTTGTAGCAACTTAGGAAAATATTCATTAAATGAGTCATATATGAACTTCAATAACATAGAAGTTGTGTGGTCAGGTGCGTACGGCGGCGCGTACGGGCCGCGCTACTACGGCGGGTACGCGGGCGCCTTCCCCGCCGCCTACGGCCACGCCTACTACCCCGAGCACTACGCGCCGCACCACCTGCACCACCACGCGCCGCACCGCGACCTCGACGCCAAGCGTGAGTCTGCTGCCACCTCCTGCATTCGCATTAACCTTTTGACCGCTACACTCACGTATACATGACACGCCAAGTGACTACCACGCCACGGTCACGACTACATGACAGACTTTTAAAGTTCAAAATTGACAGTCAGTTTTAATCGATATGATTCGGAAGTATTTTGGGTGATCGATACATGGATGATTTCTTAGCTTAGCGTTGAGGTCAAGTCTTTCCCTTTTTCTGACTTGGCAATCAAAAGGTTAACTTGATGCATGAGTTCTAAACTTGTCGTGAAAACCTCGACTATAAAGTCTGAAATCATCAACCTGCATTGAGCAACGTGATGATTAACACTCAATCTTTCTCTGTGTTAGAGGACTCCTTTGCTGATGATCAGTAGTTGTTCAAATTTAGAACAAAAAACAGCCCAATCCAACTTCTCTACTTCGTATGTTATCGATATGCTCAGATGCACATATATTATCTCTGCTTTGGTAATTTCGCAAACAACAACTTCTGTGCCTAGTTGAGGCATAGGGTTCAAGGTTCAATAACCTTTGGTCGTTCGAATTCCGAAATTAACGTAATATTGCTCAAAGTCACTATTCCACACGGACAAAGTCGCGGGTGAAATCATGTATAAAACAAATAACGATATCCAAACTAAAATTGCTGACTTTTTATTTTCAGAGGAAGAACCACAGCCGAAAAAGGAGGGTGAATGATCGTCGCCTAAACGCGTCGTCAAGAGACGGCGCAAGTCCTCCACTAAGGACGCACAGTGAACGCGTTTAACGCGCCCTATTCACTGGACCCAGCTTTGAATGACTGTTCTTGAAAATACTATAGTGATAATAAGTGCAGAAGTTTCTTGTGAAAGAGTTCAATGATGGATTGTTCATGAAATATCATTTTGAAATGTATAGTTTTTTTTTTTAGTAACTGATATATCCTCGAAAACTGATTAAAGATTAGCTTAGGATCAATATCATGCTACTGAAATATAGATCTAGGTACTCATTTTGCGACTGTATTTGAAATTAGTTTCATACTTCAAGTTTGAAAGAAATACGATCTTGGCAATTTGGCTAAGGTTTATCATGATCTTTTATGGTCTGTTTCTATAACTTGTCTATTATATTATATTAATTTGCTAACTAGAGATAACTATTTGACATTACTTGTATGGGGCTTATTTCAAAATCCCATCTCTAGTAAGCAAATCATCCTATATGTAGATAGGTTATAGAAATCCATCGTTAATAGTATATACAGATTATGTAAGAAATACAATTAGACACGTTATAAGCTCCATATAATGTAACATTTGTAAGCTATATTCTATAGTAAAATATTGTCCGTCTAGATGTAAGTGTAGGATTACTATAACTTTAGTTGGAATTACAGTTTTATAGTATCAACAAAGAATATTTGGGGAAACCATGATATGAATATTGATGAATAAGGGTGCTGACACACAGCAGTTTTATAACGTTATACAAAATTCAAACACGATGTGTAACACTATAACATTCATAATGATGATGGCATACAGGCCGATTGTCGGCTACGGCGGCCGTTCTCTTTTATGGAGATCAGCCAGCTGCGCAGGACATATTATAGTGCACAAGCATTCGCGCAGATACAGGTGCAATCTCTATTCCCTCACTCTCATAGTCCTCAGGGACGGCAATCCGACACGACTGGAGAGAGATCAGGCGCAGGACCGACATTTACGTGCTCTCCGATGCACGGGTGTATCAATCGCCCAACTTCCAGACTCCAGACTGCTTTATGAAAGTTTCTCAAAACCCACAAAGCGACCGGGCCGATCCGAGACGCCGTGCACAGCAGTCTACTAGACCAACTGGGCAGTCAAAATAATATGATAAACACATTCATAATATTATCGTGTTATACAATGTTGTATAACATTATATAACTGCTGAATGGTAGCACACTAACTTGTAATTAGGGTGTGGTGATAACGCTTTGTAAGGTAAAATAAAATATTTCAGACATCTAATAAGATTTTATTTCAATCGAATATCAGATTAATGGTTATAAATGTCTTAAATGTAATGAAAGACAAGAAATATATTAAATAAGTGCTAGTTTTGTCACCAACATATCTAAATCAGTTCAGTGATTATTTCAAACTACATTTTATTACATAAATTGAAAACTTTAATACATGATATTGCACAAAATGACTACATGTAATACTAATGCTAGCATGTGGCTACGGCTGTCATGGCAAGCCGCCCGCGGCTTGCTTTGTGTCTGGACATAACGGAACAAAACACCTGTATCACAACTTTGACTTATCAATGGTGTGATAAGTTATATTTTTTCCTTTATACATATAAAAACTAGGTACCGCCAGCGATTTCATCTGTGTCCTGAAGAAACTACTCCCTCCACCCAGATAAATAGTAGCGTATATGTTATTCTGATAACTAAGCTATATTACTGCCAAGAATCAACAAAATCAGTTCAGCCATTTAGGCGTGAAGAGGTAACAAACATACACAAACTTTCGCTATATATGGTGTGATTAAGGAAAAATATTGAGTTAGCACTATTTTTATGGTTAATCTGACATAGGAGTAGAGAAGTTTGTGCCAACTCAAGTTATAACAATTCAGCCATTCAGAAAGAACTGTGTTTTCACACTGAAATAAGGATGACAATCAGGTATGTTCCCTGACTACATACTGCAAGTCAATTAAAAAAATCTACCGTTTCTTTATAATAATTAGTCCACAAACGTCGCCGTAGCCACAGTAGAGTAGAGCCTAATCGAGAATCTCGTAAAAAATAAAAAGACAAGAAAATAATACATTTAAACACCTTATGTTAGACATAAGACTTAGAGATAAAGCACAATAATAATTCGTATCAAAACGCTTACCTATTCCTAATAATATGGGATCGAATTTTCTAGAATCCTAATCTTATAGATGGTCATACCAAACTGACAGAAATATTTTTTGTGTGCAATGCTATGTTCCCGAAACAGCCAAATTTTCCAAAACAACTTTCAACCATATGCTTCAGCAATAAAGTTGAAAATCTATTACGGAATGAGCTTAATGTGCTGGCGTCTGTACACTGAGCATTGCATATTAATTTTGTCTCCTGAATTTAGTGATACCATTGTTATCACCATTTGATCACATATAGTTGATACATATTTTGTAAATAAATTCAAACCATTGTATGAAATAAATCTTTGATGTATGATGATGTAATATACGACTACCCTTTATTTTGCAGCTTACCATAAATAACAATTTGAACATACATTTTATTGTTGACCTTTAGTACTCAGTAATATTTAAACTGATGCCAAGGCAGTGGATGTAATAAAACTGAAAATATACTGCTGTGAGTATTCATAAATGAGCCATAATATCTAAAACAATGCAATTTTCTTACTATATTTATGTCCCTGTACTAAAGTACAAGTTAATAAAATATACCTACGTAAAATTAATATCGCTTTGCTATAATAAAATACTCACTCAACACACAAAATGAACAAATCTTAGTGAAATAGCCTAAAAACAGCACTAAAATCAGTATAGGCGTTTACGATCTAACGGGCCATAGACGGACAAACATTACCTAAATAACAGGGTAAAAACGCGCTAATTTGGACTTCATTGTGCGTGGATTTAATCCTAATAAAAGCTTCTACTTTATAATATTCATAGCCTAAAGTTACTCACATCCCTTATACATATAATAATGACATTCATACACTGTTGATATATCTTACCAGTTGGCATATCTTAGTATTTTATATTCACAGACATAATACGTGCCGATCCCTCTGAAGGGTAAACTAAATATTACACAGGATTCCGGGCTGAATAAGCAAATTCTTATTCAATATACCCCTTAGAATTCAATACACCCCTTAGAACTTCGAGCGAACAGTCAAATGCTGGGATTATGTCGCGCTACTAATCGTAGTTTTAAGCGTCGCATCGTGTAGCCAGTGCGGATATTGTAGTTATATCCAGTTACCCCCACCACAGTGTTATGTTTAGCAATTTAAGTTGTAAAAAAGATGGCATGACATATTGTCACTGACGACGTCGAGCAAGCTCGATTCTTTTATGACAGCGAAATTCTGAAATATAAGCAACTATATTTTGGGGTTCCCCGATCGACCGACATTGTGACTCCCCCTCCCGCCCGCAGCTTCGCCATTACGTGTTTGGAATTCAAAATATTTCCCCTCCGGTCGAAATTCGAATGCACTTACTGCAATATTTTCAAGTGAAAATAACGGAGTGAATTTATCTGTGATCATCTTGAATCCTGTTTGTGTTTCTACCGAACTCTGCGATAACCGGTCTGCCGCTCATGATAGTGCCGTTGATCTCCTCTAGTGCTTGGATTGCGAGCTCCTCGTCTAAGAACAAAATAGCGTAAGTTTTATACAAAGTATAAGAGTGAATAGGCTTCTTCTGGGTAAGCTGGTAGACATCCTTGCCCTCCAGGCTGGCTTGGGATCAAGAGCCAACCCATTATAAATAAGAAAAAAGTATAGTAGTCGCCAAAGTTTATGGCGGATCGAAACTAACTTCAGAGCACACGTACACGTAAAACTATTTTCTGCGCATGCTGTTCCGAGTCGCCATTAAGTTTGGCACGTCTTAGAAATATACTTTTTTATACTATTTTTGATTTCAATTTATTATAAATTAAATATTAATGGAAAACTTACTTTGGAAAGCCACAAAGGCCTGACCCCTCATACGGCCGGTCATGAGCCGAAGATCGACTGGGCCACCGTTGGCTAACACAAACTGATTGAACAACAGTGATAGCTGCTCTTGAGTTACTGCCGGAGCTATATTCTTCAAATATAGAACCTGAAAACAGCGAATTATTTTTATAGCAACATTATTATTCATATAATCAGTTTATGTAAAGCTTAGCTTCCGAACAAGGCGTCTATCGCGCGTGACAGACATAAGATTATATGCGTTTGCATGTCTGTATATGCAAATTTATAAGACGCTGTTCTAAAGTGTTATTGCATATTCTGGTAGGTATTTTTTTATTAATCTTGTATATCTCAGGTGTGAAATAGGTCACGCCTTATTTATTTTGCGAGAATGGCCTATATTATTCACAGTGTGGAAATGTATGCGACGATATCTGTCGTTGACTGCGCGCTTCTATCGCATGCCTCAGAAACAATTTCATACATTCAAATACTTTAACTATTGACGCTTATGTCGCGAGCCATTGGTCGTGGGCTGAGCGATGCAGTCGCTGTATCAAGGATATGTAGGAAAGTATGTACCAAATAAGATACACTATTATGGATAGACAAAAAACATACCTTGGAAGGTATTCCAGGCTCATAATCCTTAAATCGTTCCATTTTCTTGATGTCATCCAGACACATTTTGGTTCCCTCCAACAGCTGAGCTTCAGCATCGTTAACTGGTACCACAATGTCCACTGCCCTATACTCCTGGTCAGCCTGATCGGCCTGTACCGGTTCAAGTCTTACAATTTTGTTGTCTCTAACGGTATACATTGTCCTTAAATGAGGCCCCATCGCATTTTCCTCCTGGTCTCGGCTGGTAACGGTGTGAGGAATTAGACGTGGCATTTCTCGCACATCCCATAGGCTACCTGGCTGATCAACTCTAGACGTACTAGGTATTGTGCTGATGTTAAACGGATTATCTAGAAGCAATCGTTCTTTTTTTCTTTGTAAACGACGTAGGAGTTTGCGTCTTTTACTCAGCGGTATCATATCGGTTTTTATGTGACCAACTAGATTCTCTTCTAGTTGTCTCAGCTCATTCATGGGGTGACCTTCAGGGTAGAAGGTCAGAGGCTTCTGTTGCAGTCGTTCTATGAGATTTTCAGGGGCGGAAGATGTGCTTGGCTGTTCATTCTTATTGGAATTATTGTCACTGAAAATATGAAACTTTAATTTTATTAATTTGATCAACTATATTTATATACCATTTAAGGTAAATGAATTGACTGGAATTTGGATTTAGAAAACAATATGACATTGTCACCACTGTACATACAATAAGAAAAGTTACCTTTTGCTTTCATTGTGCATATTGCTGATCTTATTATATATTTCTTCCAATTTATCTTTAAGGACACCAGATTCAATCTTCTTCCGTTGGTCCAGGAGCCCTGCCTCATTTTCTTGATATAACTTTATGTCTTCGCTGGTCAGACCTGCTTTTTTTAGCCATTCCTGGTGCTGTACTTCTTCTTCAGCTTTCCGGAACTCTTCCATTGATGATAATCCATATTTGGTAAAAGGTAGAACCTCTGTTGTCTTTTCAAATTCCTTCGGCACTGATTCCGAACTAAAACAGCAATGATAAAACATGATCAAACAAAAATTAATTGAAACTATCAAGAGTATTTTGAGTATTTGTTAGTAGCAGATCACTGACCACATCCTGATTGCTCAGTAATATAACAAATCCATTAAATAGAAAAATAAGCAAACGAACAAAACAAAATATATAGAGCTTTTTTATTTCCCCGTTATGACAGCACGAAAAAGCTTCCAAAATGACGCGATCGATTAGCAGATATTGGCTCTGAAGCTTGGTCTTTTCAGTTTAGATTTTAATCGTAATTTTGAGTGCAGCTTTATTAGACACCAAAATATTATTATGGTCTTGTAAAATACAATGTAACTGGATTTTTTTAGCCTTAGATAATTACTTGAGTAATCACTTAATTCACGTTCTTGTAAGATTTGATTTTAAAGTCTCTTCGTATCTCTTCGGTCGACTTTTAAGTGTCAAGCAAGTCAAAGTCAAGACGTCAAGTGTATTGTATTGTTTGATAATCGAAATATCGGATTTCGGAGTTCAATTCAGTAATTTGATTTAGATTTTCGAATTAAGGCGTGAAATTGAGGATTGCGAAGTGATTGTTACTGTAAATTAGCAAAAGGAGAGCAATCGTCATCAGATTTTACTATTTGAGACATTCTAGAAATATGAATTCGTGGGGAAACGAGCAGTACGCCATGCAAAACATGATGCATGCTATGCCTAATATGATGCCCAACATGATGCAACCGGGAGCGATGGTGCCTCCGCTAATCCCGCAATTTACCATGATGGGCGACATGAATCAAATGCAAATAGCTCCCATGCCCGTAGTGAACCCCCCGCAAAGTAATGATTCGTTTATTGGTCCTGTGATACCTCAGACAGAAAATGCGCCAGTTTCGGAAGCTGTGGGGGAAAGCACTGAACAAAGCGAAGTGCAAGATAAACGCCACAGTAGGGACAGAAATGAGAGACGGGATAGAGATCGCGAACGTGGTTAGTTTATTTTTACATCTATATATTTATTATATAAAAATGAATCGGTCAGTGCACTTGGAGAGGCCTATGTCCAGCAGTGGACTGCGATAGGCTGATGACGATGATGATGATGAATCAGTCAGGGTTCCTTGGTCACGCCATCATGCGTGAACAGCTGGATGATTTCACTGTTTTATACTTTGTTGTGTTTGTTGTTGTTAGGAAAAGCTTCTTATGAAAAAATAACAACAATGTATGTCTGTCGAGTCAGCTACTCTTCAGCTTTCATAAAATCCATATGCCTTGGCGAGTTTCTTCATGTATCTTGTATAGAATGTTTAAAACTCTAACTTAAATTACTTAGAAAGTATGCTATACTAGGCATCAATAAGAATATTTGTTTTTGTTGAATGAACATTCCAGCTTCTGAAACTTTTGCATACCCACTTTTCCAAAAGATTTTAATAAATCTTATTTATTAAGAATTCTTAGTACACACTTGATAGAGCATACTCTTTATATGTATTTTTATTTGTTATTTTTTGAAACAATAATTATATAAAATTTCATGTTTGCTAATTTTCACTCCTCTAACAGCAGTCTAAGTATGTCCTTTACGTTTTAGATAGGGGACGTCGCCGCTCCAGGTCTCGTACTCGTGATCAAAAGGAAAGATCAGGCCGGAACCGCAATGAGCACCGAGAGAGACAGTCCAAGTGGGATAACAATGATAGAGTGACTCAGCAGCAACAAAACATGCAGGCACATAACACTATGATTATGCAAGGTAAGTTCTGTTATATAATTTGTAATAGCATTTTGCTTGATGAAGGTTTTGAGCATGAATGTGGATGGATATAGAGGAAGGGGACGAAAGGGAAAGAATGTAAATTGTGAGATAACGGTAGATAGAAGAGCGTGGAAGACAAAAGCATGCTGCGCCAACCCCAAATAAAATTTGTGATAAGGACAGGAGGATGATGATGTTATTTAGCAAGGTATTCTATAATTTCTCCAGGAAATCAAATGATGCAGTACAACAACATGATGCAGAATATGCAAAACATGCATAATCCCATGTTAAGCCAACCGATGGACATGCAAGCAATGGCCCCCATGAATTACCCAGGCAACATGATCCAACAGATGATCATGATGAGTCCAACTGTGCATATGAGCAACCAGTCTCTTTATTTCTCAAATGGAGTTATACTCCCTGTTCTTCCTGGTACTACAGTTCCACCCAGGAGAGACCCACTACCAGGGTGCCGTACCATTTTTATAGGAGGTCTACCGCAGGGTATCACTAAAGAAACTGTTACAGAAATATTCGAAAAATTTGGTCCGATTGATGAAGTGAAATTGCATAAGCAAGGAGTTTGTCATGTGCGATTTGAGAAACCAGAAAGTGTTGAACATTCCTTCTTTATATCTGGATGCCGTATCAAGTTTTACAATCAGCAGGAGAGTGAGGCGTCGACTATTTTCATTGATTATGCGTTGGTAAGTGTAAGTATTATGTATCTCCAAATAGGTAGAAATATCAAAAGTAATGACTTGGGATGCTTCCAAGTTACTTCCTCAAGTTTCTATAGCAAGGATTTTGTATATTTTCCTAGAATCGCGACGATCAGAATGAACATGAGAAGAACAAACGCAAGAGGTCGCCCACTCCACCCCGCGTGGAACAATTCAGTGCAAGCACTCTTGTGGCTATTGGGGAGAAGATTAAAAGTGACAATGAATTCTCTGATGCTGCACCAGTGAGTATAATAGCTTTTCATTATTATCATGACGCTATATTTGGCAACCACACAATATGACATACAATAAAATCTCTTTGGGGTTTACAACGTAACGCAGTACACCTAAGTAATTATTCATAATTCTCCTCAGACCTTAGCAGCCTGGCTTGAACGAGGGGAATGCAACAAGAAGAACGCAAACACCTTCTACACATTAATTCAGGCTGCCAACAACCAGCTGCGTAGACTCTTCAATGAGAAGATGCAAATAGACGATGAGTACCAGACTTTGAGGAACACTATTAAGGACAAGTTTGGACATGTTGTCGCTCAGTGTAAGTAGATAGGTTTTATTCAGCTTAGAATCTGTATATGCCTGGTATCGGTGTACCATTAGTACGACTTTGGTGAGGGTGACTTCAGGAGGGTGGAAAGGCAGAGAGAAGAAATTGGAGTTTTTAAAAATAACTTCTTTTCCGAAATTATTAGCAACAGCTTGGTGATTAGCAGCCGGGAGACTTAAAGTTGGTGCTGAAACTTTTAGTTTGAAGTTTTGCGAGACATTTTCGTTTTATTTTTATACGTAAGTAAGCTTAGGCTTTTGTAGCTGGTGATGCAGTACAGCAAGTGGACGTGTTCCTGAGTTCGCTAGGCGATAAAAGGACTACATTATTCCCTTAAAAGGGTTTTAATAAACCGAGGAATCCAGCGGTTGGCTGCGGAGCTGAAGTTGAAAGGTTGGTTGCAGACCTGCAGTTGGACCTATGAAGCTTTTCTTTGCAATTTGATTAAATCTTTCGCATAACAGTTACTAATGCCACTGTTATGAAGGCGTACATCGATGTCTTTTACAGTGGTGTCCAAATAACAACGTGTAGCTGGTTTGCGGTACTCAAACTGAATATATTGTTAATGCAACAGGTAATTTTATCATTCACTCCAATTCACGCTGATAAAACCTCAAAAGATGGTCATCGCAACCATGACCAGCCATTTCTGCCTCATGGCAAACAGATGTTCCAAGCCGCTATTAAGTATCTGCCGTGAACTATAATGGCCGAGTGTCCGGAAGCAGCCTTGACTCTAGCCTAGAGCTCTAGCCTTGAGTAAAATATAGGGTAGGTAACATGGACTGTGGACAATGGCGTATCAAGGTAGTTTGAGGGGGCTGCGATATTGTTCGGCAGAGTTACCGCGCCCCTGATACTCAACGAGCTCCTGAAGAATTATGGGTGGGTTTCATTCAGTAGAAATCTAACACTTCTTTATGCTTTAGCTGCAGTGAAAGGAGTCATTTAGTTATTTATTCAGATAAGCGTATCAGGGTGTGACCGTGGAAGTGGAAGTGTCTTCAAGTCTCAATTGAAGACGGGTTGAGGTTGTTACGAAAATAGTGAAAGGTTTGTGTCCAGAAAGCAGATTAGGCTTTCCAAATTATTCAGTTAAATACAGTTATAGTACAAAGAAATCTCGTTTTTATGTAAGCATAAAACTAGAATCGAAAGAATAGTTCAATTTAATTGCATCAGTCACTGTGTTTCTGGCACTTATGCAGAAACCGGTACCTGGTTTGGCGAGTATAAATTATTCAAATCGGCTAAGGAATTCCAAGCCGTTCGCTTTGCATAAAATTGTACATACACCAAAATCTACTAGCATTCAGCCAGTATAATGGCCTAACATGTATTTCTGTCAATTAAACCTGAGCAATTTATTCAGTTAAAAAAAAAAATACAATTTAACACCTAAAGCTTGCTCCAAGGAAGATTGCCATACAACATACAAGCATTTGCTGTCTACCGTTGTTGCCTTGTGGATCAACATGCAATGTAATTTTTATGGAAACATATAAACAAAACAACTAATAAACATTTAGATTTATCATCAACACTGACATTTTATATTTTGTTTGCTTACAAGACCTCCGTATTGCAAAAAATGGCATTCATGAATTCAATGAGTAATAATTGAGTCAAACAGAATGTAAAATGTAGGTGTTATTTTTTAACATAAACCATTTGTCAACGCCAGTCGAGCAGGTAGCGAAAATTCTGACGGCAGCTAAGATCCAGCGTGTTTCCGACCATTTCTCCAAACAACAGCGCCGGAACATAGAGATGTGGCTCAAAATGACTGAGGTACGTTACATTTTATTAGGTGCCGGAGAACGTGTTAACGTATGCATGTTGACACGTTCTGTTAATGTCTACCTGTCTGACTTTGAAATCACAAAACAAGTAAATTTCTATATGACTGTGGGTAACGAAGACATCGTCTACATAGAATTGATTTCATAATTCCAAATGTGTACAATGTACTGCTACAAGAAATTCTCTGAAAATGCAACAGCCTTCAAGATTGGTACAGTGAGATATTATGGTAGTGAGAGAAATCGAGCAGACTTAAGAGAAGGTGCTTCTTTCGGTAACAGGGATCTGGTAATATCCGATACCCAAGTCTAGTGGTAATGGTGAGTTATTACCTATAACGTAAATTGGTGTGACGTGGGCAGTTATTACAACGACATGGAGAATTCGCCAGCTTTTAATCTTCATGTGTATATCTGCAACGACCGGTAAAGTATTGATTTTCCAATCTGTCGGGTATTGCAAAATAATTGTGATGACTTCATGTTATGAGCAACCAAGTCGTGAATGTCTACGGGATCCTTTGCATCATCTACGAGTTTCTTCGATTTACGAGTTGCCTCTTCGCCAGTAACTCCTGAGGGTGTACTTCGATTCCTGATACTACACTACCAGCCACATCATCATTGGTCTTATAGCTTGGAGTCGTCACTTTATTTCCATTAGCTTTTACAGTTTCATAACAAGATTAACGTAAATTTATAATTCATAATTGTTTTAGCTAAGCAATACTTGGGCAGATTCGAAATTTTTCATTTTTATTTTGGATGGAGAGTGTGCATCCTACAAAATGTCTTCCTGTTCATCTGCTCGTCGATGAGATATACCTGAAATAGTCTCAGCCATATTTTAACAACATGCTAATCATTATTACTTTGTAGGAATTGGACAACATCCGAGAGGAATATAATTCTCTGTTTGATGAAGATGAAACTGAAAAAGCGGGATCGAAAAATATGGTTCCCTTGGAGAAATATGAGCAACTGAGAGTAAGTTCATCACGATTTCATGTAAAAAATGCATCTTTACCTTAAGGCTTAATATTGAATTATTGTGCCCTGGGACCCTTGTACCATGGGAAATCATAAAATTACCCGTCCTGCTCTCGCGCGTGGGTGCAGCTGGAGGGAGTATCGGACTTTCACTTACTGAAACCCACTATGTTCCTTCTGGAGGTCTTAGGTCTAGGTCTCTCCTTAAAACTTTCTCTCTGTTTACAGGTGGAAAATGAAAATCTGTCGTATGAGTTGGAAGGATATAAGAATGAAGCTCATTTAGCAAAAGATGAAGCTGAAAGAAAATTCGAGAAGTTTAAGGCACACTTCATCGCTCAACAGGCCTTGCAGCAGAACAAACAGGTAATAATGCAACCCAGCTTGATACACAAGACGATATGTCTGTGTGTGTGTGTTAATAAGATCTTAAATCGGTAACTGGTCGAATGGTCCCCTGGTTTTGTTCCGATTTTTAACCAGTTTCAGTTTTTGTCAAACTTCTTTGCTTATACGATGTTGCCATTTGACGAGTCGCGCATGCGCTGTGGTGTTTTTTTCTTTCATTTGTTCATTTGCCTTTAGTTGTCATCTTCGGACAAGTAAAGGTAGTCGACAATTTTGTGATAATGTATTAGTCTCATTCTTTATAAGGGCCTTCTAAATTGTTTCTTTTGTTCCAGGTATACCCACCATTGCCTCCGCCGCCAATGCCAAACCTCACTTTGGATACACCCGTGAAGCCACAACCTCCGCCTCCCCTACCGGATGACCAGATCACATCTTCAGAAGCAGCCGTTACTTCTTCCGAAGCCAAGCTCATCAGCTTACTGTCAGCATTCCTCATGGTACATCCTCGAGGAGCCACATTAGATTACTTAGTGTCATATGTGAAGTCATTGACCCCGAATGTGACTCAGTCAACTGTTCTCGACGTTCTGAAGAAGTATAACGATGTCTTTCAACGTAAGACAACTGGAGTCGGCGCATGTATTGAACATAAATGGTGTTTTTCAATATTTGATAGCATGAAAATGGATTGATCATGTGTAATGTCTATGTTTTAGTGTCTAATAAATATTCTTATTGGATTTTTGTTGTTCTTCCTGGTAATATTATTAGAATAATACAAACAATCTTCTTAGCAGATTATTCTAAACAATGTAAAGTGTTGTGGCCAGTTTCAGTTCCAGATAATTTATCTGGTTGATAATTTAATACAAATTCTGTTCCATTTTTGAATTTATCTGGTACATAGTGGCTATCCGTAAACTGTGAAACTGACCCTTAAAGTTATAAATTGTCACTACTATTATATCTAAAATGTATCTATATAATGTATCTATATCTTAAAGTGACAGTCTAAACAGTTCTAAATTATATAATGTCTTGTCATTAACATACTAACAGCATATAACCACGGGAAATCCGACGAGCTAAAATCTAGCCTTGACTAATTTCTACTAACGGAAACTTGGATTTCTACCACGTAGAATTTTATTAATTACTTGTTTACACAGAAGGTAAATAAAACGGGCTGGTAACATCGAGAGCCACTGTCAAAAGCAGTTTGTTGAGATTTGCAGTGTGGGGTGGTTGTTATTTTGTTTCAATTAATTTTAATTTCGCTATAATGACGAAATGGTGGAATTGGGTGCTCGGGCTCGCGTTGTTCTGTCTATTATTTGTCGCCATACCCATATCGCTAAATAAACCGAAATCTAAGGAAGAACTCAAGCCAATGTTCGATGATTATATAGCAAAGTTTAATAAAAGTTATAGTAATCCCGAAGAATATATGACAAGATTTCAGCACTTTGTGGTAAGTTCCAATTTTGAAAAATATTTTTTATTGAAATGGGTCCATTAAGGCAAAGGAATCGACAGACTACCTATGTGACTTGAAAAAAGTTTGTTCATGATTTTACGAGTAATAAACTTTATTATCAGTTTTGTTTGTTTAATACCTTACGGTATCAGGACTATATTATTATCTTAATATATAACAAACAAGGGCAAGATTGAGTCTCATTTTGAAGGCATAGGCTTAGGTACTTGTATCTGTTGAATTTTTAATATGGTGCAATAAAAACTTTCTCATTAACATGTACTTTTCTGTTTGTGTAGATTTTTAAACTTGTTATCTTAGCATACATGCTACATATTTATTTTTCTGTATTCTTCTTATCTTAACAAACATTAAATATAATATAATTACAAAAGCCTCTAACAAGTTTTTAGTTAGGTACCTACAAAGTTTCGTTCTTAAAGACAAGCTTTGTGACCAACAGTTTATTTTTATTTATAATTAATTTTAAGTCCCAATAAGACTACAGTGATATAATGAACTCATGAGTCATCGAAACCCACTTGTTGTAACAGTAAATGATTCTCTGAATGTTAATTAATAAGATAACAAACTTAAAATGCTCACATACACACACACACAATCATATTTTAAATTGATAGGTAACAATAAAAAGCATTCATAATGAATTAATTCTTGAAATAAAAATGGGCTGGAATTGGGAAGAGTAGGTATTAATACTGCTTTAGTTAAATATGAAGAAAAAATGTTGTTGTCCCTAGAAAATGACTTTAAATATCATTAAAAAACACTTTGTTAGCACTTTGAGATTGGTATATACATACATATATCTCCATATCATGATGTGCTAGAGCAAGACTTGTGTTCTAGACTTTGAACTAGTGAAAATAATTTACTTACAATAAATTATTCACCCATGACACAAAAAAGAAGTTAAGTTTTATTACTCTGTGTAATTGAAGTAATTTATATACCACAATTTTTTTTTTTATATTCTCTCAAGATGAAAGATAACAATAACAAATAAATAATTTATTCAACATAATAATATGCTGAAAAATCTTTAAAGGTCATTTGTTGAGTGTGCCTTGCCACTTTAATTTCAGAGTGAGTAAAAGTAATTTCTCTGTAAGATAGAGGGGATTATATTAAAATATTTTGGTCTAATTTTCAGTTGAGAATCTATACATATAATAAAACAGTAAAAAATCCGTGTCTGTACAAATAATATATTGACAAAAATAATAACTGAGGGGGGTTTAGAAAAAGCAATAGAACACGAATCCGAAAAAAAAATTATGTCTGTTTGTCTGTTTGTCTGTATGTCTGTTTGTCTGTTTGTCTGTTTGTTTGTACGCGCTAATCTTCGGAACCACTGGACAGATTTGAATGATTCTTTTTTTGTTGTATAGGTGTTAGGTCGGGGCAACATATAGGCTATAAATTATCTTGGAAACTTGAACACCTGATGCAGAACAGCAACAGACCAGCTTAACTATAAGAGATAGAGAAATGCTGCCATAGCAAAAACTGTTCCACGTGATGAGCATTTTCTTCTGCGAGATAAAATTTGAAGATCTGGAACAGCTGTTTTGGACCTCCTAGAGCCCAGCTACACCATTACACATATAGAAATGGCGTCTTAGCAAAAGTTGTTCAGCCTGATGAGCACTCACTGTTGACGTATAAAAATTGAAGATCTAGAACACCTTCTATGGAACTCTAAGAGCCCAGCTACACCATCAAACATATAGGACTGACGTCTTAGAAAAAGTTGTTCGGTCTGATAGGCATTTCCGGTTGACTTATAAAAATCTAAGATCAGACACATTTGATGTGAAGAACCTCCCTTTTTTGAAGTCGGTTAAAAACAACATCAGCTGAAAGTACCTCAGCGCGGTGAAAGCTGTAACAGTTTAGGACTGCGTTTCGTATAGACGCCAGCACATCAAGTTACCCGAAACTAAATATTTTCCAATCAATTTTGAACCATATGCTTCAGCGATAAAGTTGAAATTCTATTTAGGAAATTTATTATTATTAATAATTTTAACAGATTGGGAATTTTGACTTTGGTAGCTTAATGTGCTGCATCATTGAAGATTCCGGCCAAAACTCCCATTTTTTTTTATTTTATCGCATTAATATTCCTTCGCATTTACGTTATTTCAGTTTTTAATTTTCTTTTGATTTTTTGAATTGACACGGTTGCCTGCCAGAGAGTTTAGATTTTTAAGGATCAAGTATCTTCACAACAAAACTATAACTATGCTTACAAAAAGTTAAATTGTTTCCATTGTCCAAAGAAGCTAAGATTCATCGGATCATAAGATCCCTAGAATCCAACGAAGAGCTAATTTAAGTGTGGAGAGGCTTGATGCTGTTCGAGGACAAGGCTGCAACTCGCACCGTTGAAACCTTTTCGGATGGAGAATTACGCCCGCGTGTTCAGCGTATTTACGCTTCCACATCCAGTTCTCTATAAAGAGATCAAAGAAGGGTATGTTGCGCCACTGACCGCTGGTTCGGAGAAACCAATTACCGATACAGAATTATGCTTGACTTCTCAGCGTATTCGCACATCTACTAACGCTTATGAAAGCAGTAATTAACCTAATGCACGACTAATTTCTAATCGAGATTATCATACATTGTCCAGAATGATGGCATCCAGGCCGATTGTCGGCTACGGCGGCCGTTCTCTTTTATGGATTTATCAACTTTTTTATTCATTTATCAAATTTAAAAATTTATCAACCAGCTGCGCAGGACATTTATTTTAGTGCTCAAGCATTCACTCTCTATTCCCTCACTCTCACAGTCCGATGGGACGGCAATCCGACATGACCGGAGAGAGATCAGGCGCAGGACCGAAATTTACGTGCTCTCCGATGCAAGGGTGAATCAATAACCAACTTCCAGACTCCAGGCTGCTTTATGAAAGTTTCTCAAAACTCACAAAGCGATTTCGACCCGGGAATCGAACCCGAAACCCCGTGCACAGCAGTCGCGCCTTGCGACTGCTGTGCTGTGCTGTGCACATCAATGAGGCTGTTCAGAATAAGCACATAACGAAATATTCATAAGCAGTTAGAAAGTGGAAGATACGTATAAAATTGAAGATCTGGAACAACTGTTATGGTATTCCAAGCGCCCAGCTACACTGTTAACTATTGGGATTGACGTTAACAAAATGTTCAATTTGAGGCATTACAAAAAGAAATCGTCTCGCGCATCGTGTTGTTTTCCCGTCCTCGGACTCATAGAATTCGATATCAGACGTTTCAAATCGATTTTGACGGCCCTGTAGTCGCTGGCATAAGCGACTGGATCCGCGTACGAAGTCGCGGGCAGAAGCTAGTTAATAATATTAAGCACTTCAAATCAAAATGATAAAACATTTTTTTTAAATCAGATAAATTCTAATGAAATTAAAAAAATCTAAATTGGATCAAAGATATTTAAATGCCCTAAGCAACATGCATGTAGATCTAATAATCTTTAAATTGATGACCTTTTTGTTGCATATTATGCAAATTATTGCCATGCATTAATTTAAATGATAAAAATAAATAAAGACATTAATGTATTATTCTGATGATATTTAAAAATAAACATAAAAAATAATATTTGTTTCAATAAACACATGCACTAAATATTTATTAGTTTTGGTTTTTTATGTGATATTAATAACAAAAGGTAGCCTTAATGGCAAAATACCATTTAATGGAGGTATGAAAATAACAACAGATTACTTACGTAATTTACTTAAATAAATACCAGCAGTATTTATAAATGATATTTATTTTGCAAATAGGTTGAAATCAACACTTTTACACATCAACACATTTTTTATAAAAAACAAGATGAGGTTGTCATAATCACATTAAATATACATTTGAGACAGACATGTTTGAACTTAAATTATATTATTTACTACTCAAGATGGGGTTTATTATCATGTGCACCTTTACTATCCCAAAACAAGGCACAGGCCTCTCCTCACGCAGAGATGGAACTAGCGTTGATCACTATGCTTTCTCCAGGAGGATTAGCAATATTACACAATAAAGTCCATGTTTCCTCAAGATGTTTTCCTTTACCTTATTTATACTTAGACAGTATGTATAACTTAGAGTTACATAGGTACTTGCCTGATCTGGAATCGAACCCAACCATATCATGCATATCCCTAAGCAATAACTTTGAAACTATTTTCTAGGCATCAGTACAAGAAATAGAACTGCTGAATGCAGGATCCAGAGGTCCAGACCACTGCAAAGCCAAATACGGTCTGACAAGACTGTCAGACATGTCCAAGACTGAGTTCAAAGACATACATTTGTCAGACGAAAAACTCCCAGTTGAAGCTATTAATAGGAGGAGGGACAGATCTAATAGGATAGCAAGGAATACGGATGAAGATAAGCCGTGCAATAATGAGCCCCATGATAATGTTTATATTATTATAAGGAAGAAACGGGCAGCGGCATTACCTCTACAGGTTGATTGGTAAGTTTTTTCAGTTATTTAATATTTAATTCGCGTATTCTTCTTTATTCAGAATTTAGCTATTTGAATTTTTTAGCTTCTGAAGTGTTGAATTAATGTAGTACGCTGCGAGGTGCCGTTCGAGTGAGGTTACTAGATTCGCAAATAGCGCTTCAGCAGCGCGACTATAGCAGCGCGACAGAAGCGCTTCACAGGCGGCTAATTTCATACTAAAAAGAGAAGGAGATATGTCTGCAGCGCGGCAGCCGCGCGACAGCAGCGGATGCCGCGCTGCTGCCGCACCGCTTGCGACGTAATGTGAAGGCACCCTTACCGCAGTTCTATCACATAAAGGCATCCAAAATGAACAAATGTGGGTTTGAGTCAGTAAAAGTATGACACTCCCTCCAGCTGCATCCACAGCGAGATACTTAACAGGCTACCAGTATTGTAGACCACTAGGGCCACATTTTGGCATTACTATCCTAGCCTTTATAGCTTCATGTCATTACCTAGAATATCAATATCAATCTTTCAAAAGAATCTAGTCACTTTCTGGGTTTCTTTTAATGAGACAGAAATAAATACCAACTGCTTTTTATATATTTTCAAGCAAGGAGAACCCTCGCAAAGGATGAATGCTCCATTTGGTGTCACCAAAAATTTCGTACAAACCTAGCGCATATTATTAATCTACAATTGATCTCATTGTTTGCCCTTGATTGCATTGTGTGAATAATCAGAATCGAGTATTGCGAATAGGTACATAGGAGTTATGTAGAAGCGTATGCATTCTGAGATAAAGTGTCATCGCCCCACGTTTTTTCGCTAGAGTTAATAATATTTGTCTAAATCTTTAAATTTTGTCTTTTAGGTGTTTGAGCTTAAGAACGTGGTATGGTCTTATTTTATTTAATGATCGAAATGTTTCATTTTTTTAATCCACTCTACGCCATTATGCCGTTCTATTTTAGTTAAAGTTCGTTGTTAAAGTATCTTGTCTGGGGTCCTGTTTTTATATAGTGTTCTAAAAGGTCTTGGTCGTGGCTAGTACACACGGGTAAACATCAAGCTACAAAAACCAGTTTGTCTTGGATTCGCTTTAAATGGTCTTTCTACAAATTGAACGGTCAGCTTATACTGGTTTTTGTATAGCTGTATGAGTAGTTGTGCGTACAAAAAGGGCTCCAAAAGGAACAGAGGCTGAGTCAGAAAAAGTCGGACACTCTCTCTCGCTGTATGTGTAGCCATCAGGTCATCTATCGTCCTGTTATCAAACTGAAAATTATCAAACTAATTAATGAGGGCTATAATCGGGTAGTTAGAAACCAATAAGTACGGGTAGTCAGAAACCAATAAGTCTGACGCCAGTCTAACCAAGGGGTATTGGGTTGCCCAGGTAACTGGGTTGAGGAGGTCAGATAGGCAGTCGCTCCTTGTAAAACACTGGTACTTAGCCGAAACCGGTTAGACTGGAAGCCGACCCCAACATAGTTGGGAAAAGGCTCGGGAGATGATGATGATAATCTTTTATGAGAGCCTGAATAGCCAATGGAAATGAAACATCATCAACCACGACCGCTCTGTCAAGAGTGAAGTACTCTGGAGGGAGGGATATTCATGAGCTAAAACTGTCTAAAATTGAGGGTCACCTATCTACGGAATGAACTAGAAAACCTAGGATAGGACCTTGATTAAATACAAAAAAATTATCTTATTTTAGATCTAATAATAAATTGCATTATCGTCATCGGAAATGCAATAATATTAATTAGTTTTCATTATTTAATTTAAGTGCATTTTGCTTTTAGATAATTATCTTTACGTCAGTATCCTGACCTTTTTCTTGATAAGGTAAACAAGTAATTTTTATTTTGTCTCATTGTGATGAGAATGCATCTGTCGATGAGTGCCTTATGCTAGGTCATAGAAATAGAAAAGCTGTTTTGTAGATAGTATGAGGTTGGTCGAGGAGGTCTTAAAATGTGTTTATTAGGCCAGGGTTCTTGAGTTCCTGCATAATTAGGAAATATGCGAAGTATTACGGAAACTTCAGCAATTTTTCTGTGATCTCTGAATCTGTGAAGATTTGAGGCTTTGCTATACCGACCGCCGCGCCGTCTTTTGCTTCGAGGAACGAATTGCGATTTTATTTAATTTTGTCAACTTCAAAGTCTCTTTTCTAAAACCTAAACCTTTTCATGTACGCCGTAAACTGCCCGTATTCTATTCTTCTGCTAAATTCCATCCAAAGGTTGTCTGGAAGAAATTGCTTTTTAGCTATAAGACCGCCAATTTTACTGTTTTTGTGTTTTGTTGTTGCCTATGTTTTTTATTATTATGGTGTACAATAAAGAATACTCTATGTCTATCTAAAAATTCATCTTCTATAGCGTGTTAGCTGTTTTGTTCAGATTCCAGCACATCAACCTACTTCAATCTGTCAAATTTCTTTAATAGATTTTAAACCTTATCACAATACCGGAAGATTAATATGGGCTTGGTAATTTTTACAGATTCGAATAGGTTAACTGATGGCGTCTACATAAAACTTGATCAACTCCATGGTAGAATTCAAGAACAATAATATCTTTTTTTAAAGACAATAAGAACTAATATAAGTAGAACTAAGTACATACATAATATCGTACCGAAGTAGATACAACGATTTTTTATTTCGTTAATTTCGTCAATCACCGCTCCGAAGGTTATACGCCAACTAGCTTGTTTTATATAACCGGTTTTGTATCGAAGGCATGTTCTATGATAATAAGACAGTTGGACGAGATATCTTTGGTCATCCCACGGATGCTCTAGCAATATACTTATATGTAAAAGATCATAGTTCTTGCAGAATTTGTATTTAATCATTATTTAGGTTTAGGAGTTTGAGAGTACCTAGACATATGTTGAGTGTTGGAAAGTCTAGTAAAACCCTTCCCCCTTATTATAAAACGTGGCCTAAAAAACTACCGCCTTTAGCGCTAGCTATAAACCATCTTCTTGAACAAAGTTCATGGTCTAAATCCAAAAAATAAAGCCGGTACTTTTTATGCTCTCGTTTTATAATTATCTCTGGGGGCTTATATCCAGGTCTTATCTCCAGGTTGGATCTTGTTTTTTAGAAACCATTTTCAACAATCGTGTCAATCAATCCTACTAAATAACTTTGGTTTTGAGTGGGAAATCACCAAATTACTTCACGCTCTGTGGGGGCAGCTTTAGGGAGGGTCCGGCTTTTACTGACTAAAACCTACTTATTCCTTCTGAAGATCTTTGTGTGCCAGGGCCACGGTAATTAACGAACGATCCCGCAGCCCCGGTAGGGCCTACTAAATTAGCCTGCGGCTTGATCGCAAGAGTTACCGTGGCCTTGGCACGCAAGGACCTCAAGAAGGAACATAGTGGGATTTAGTCAGTAAGAGTCTGATACTCCCTCCAGCTGCACCCTCAGCAGGAGGGGTCATTTAATGATTTCCCACGAAAAAATAATTGCTACTAAGCACCTTAGTCCTACGTCTTACCACAATTTATCTTTAGATATATGTATAAGCCCGTCTCTTCTCAATATAATTTAAATAGATCGATTCAGCTATTTACCGTAGGAATCAATGCAATCAGGTGGACATTAGAATTTAAAATTAGTCGCCGATAATTATCAAATTACACTCTATTAGCGTTATGAGAATTGATTAGACTAATCACTTAATTAAAGCGAAAAAGAAAAGAATAATCCTTAATGTACTTCATTTGAAATGATTTTCGAATGGAATTACATTAAGGATTCTAAAATCGCTTCGGAATTTAATACCGTCAGCATATTAAGCTGAACATATTATAGTAGTCTGTCAAATTTCCTTAATAGATTTTCAATTTTATCGCTGAAGTTATATGGTTCAAAGTTGATTGGGATTTATGAGTTTATGCATTAAGGATTCCAAAATCGTTTGGAATGCAAGTACATTAAGGACTTTTTTCCTACCCCTCACATCACCGGCCCCAACATAGTTGAGAAAAGTTTAGGATTAAAAGCCCGCGCACACTACAAACTTTCATTTGGCTTATATAGTCCTCCTTATCGGTTTCGATAACGGCGACCTACGGCAATTCATCTCCTAGCGTGAGCCCTGATATGACTGGCTGGTTACGAGTATAGGTGTATGTCGGCTTGGGCCTCTCTTTTTGGGTTTGCGCTTTTCGTCTAAAGTCTCGAGTCGCTTTATTTCGAATGACTTGACATTTTCGTATATTGTTTTGCGCCAATATAGTTTGATCGGAGTCATAAATCAGTATAAAGATGAATGCAAGTGCTCAAATCTCTAAAACGATTAGGAATCCAGTCAGTTGGTATCAGACAAACTAAAAAGATTAATTGATCACCTTTTAATAACTGTCGGACGACAGGCGTCGCCGTCTGCCGTGTGCGGGTGCTCTCCGAAACCAGTTTTTTATAAATGGTTCTTTGTAGCGTCATACTTAACTTTAATTAATATTATGTAATAATAAATGAGGTTTATTTACTAATGCTCTATTAATCGATCCTATACGAACCTTTATCTTTTTTTATTGTTTAATAATTATGTGTTTCATCAATAGCAATAGATTTTAACTGCTGACTTTGGTCTGCGCCATGGGAGAATAGGGTATTTGCCTGTGTTTGATTTTGTACATTTAACATAACAAATAAACACACGCCCAAGGAACATTTTTCTGAAAACAGCGTCAAAATTGCTTGGTAAATAGAGCAGCAATCAACATTTTTTATATTCTTATGATGAAGAGTGGGATCATAGTGGGGACATCTTGCTATCTCTTTTGCATATGCGTGATCAAATAGCGTTGACGTCACAAGCTTGTATGTGCATCCTTTTTCTGTTATCTAACTGTTTTACTTTCTATTGATTTTGAAGGGTTTATAAATTATTACTTATTTCTCAAGGGATTCCATGCTACTTTTGATATGAATAATTTTAAAAAAAAGAGTCAAATACCCTATTGCGTTCCACACGGCATACCTGGATACAAGTGTCCCATCCCTATGCCAAATTTCATCTCAATCGTCATCAAGATTTATAATATTAACTAGCTTTTGCCCGCGGCTTCGCTCGCTACAAAATCCTTTCTTGCGGGGCGCCTACGTCATAGTAGCTCTATGCATGCAAAGTCTCAGCCCAATCATTTTAAAATTGGACCAAGTGTTATCCCCTATTTTATTCCTTTGGGGGTAGAATTGATCAAAATCCTTTCCTGGCGGGTGCCCGATCCGTCTAGTGATTTGGGCTATGCGTTGATAGATCACTATGTCATTAAGTCAGTCAGACTTTTGATTTATATATATTTAGATTAGATAGGCAGTCGCTCCTTGTAAAACACTGGTACCTACTCAGCTGAATCCGGTAAGACTGGAAGCCGACCTCAACATGGTTGGGAGAAGGCTCGGGAAACGATGATTAGATAAGGATGATATTACCTATAATTATTCTATTTTCCGCAAATATTTCCGAATACGAATATTTGTAATTGGTTACGCTTTCATAGTTAAGTCAGTAGACCGATTTAATCTAATCCTAGCCTGCTGTCTGTATATTTTGGTATGGAATTACATACCAGAACTTGCGACATATGAATGAAGGACTTATGACATGCCTGCGTGTTGTTCGTAAGGGTTACCGCGGCCCTGGCACACAGAGCACCAGAAGACACAAAAGTAGGTTTTAATCAGTAAAAATCTGATACTATCCAGCTGCACCCACACAGAAAGGAGCCATTTTGATGATTCCCCACGTTGAAAAAAGACATGCGTCAATTTTAATCAAAAGCAAAAGACATTAATAGTTTTTTGGGGTAGTGAAGGTACACTTCATAAAGAAGGGGGGGATCCTCAGATCAAGCGTGTATTGTGATGTGGGCAAATTCTCCCGACGATTGTTATCCTTTGCATCTTTATGGACGAACCTTCATAAGCGTGGATTTTTTAAATGTAAGAATTCGATATGTCAGTTCTTCATGAGTAACATAGATGGCGCTGTAAAATAGATTTTGTAGTGTCGCTACAGATTCAACAATCTTACCTCATCTTCTGAATTAATTTAAATTTCATTTATTATTAGAATAAGCATGAAATCCTGGATAATGTTTTCATTCAATAATGTTTTAATTCTGGATAATTTGTCAAGATTATTGTTAGCTACACACTACACTGCAAGCTGGTCCTCATCAGCTAGCTACAGAGTTGATTTTTTTCAATTCCAGGCGGACCAAAGGAGTGATAGGTCCTGTACAAGACCAGGGTTTATGTGGCGCGTGCTGGGCGTTTAGCACCGTTGGCACCATTGAAGCCATGTCAGCCATCAAGACTGGAAAGCTGGATAAACTCAGTGTACAGGTATGGATTGTGATAAATGATATTCCTTTTGCAAATAACTTGAAATCAACATTTTTACACGTCAATATATTTTTTGCCAAACGAGAGGAGGGCATTTCCTAACTCACTACCTTGTGGATAGCAGTATTTTGTTTTTTTTTTTTAAGTCTGGACTGTTCCACTGCTGGGCAAAAACTTCCCGACTTCGTATCCACACCTCCCGATCTATAAAGCGTGTCTATCAATCACGGTGGTAGGAGTCCAGGTAGTCCCGACATCTCTTTCGTGGCCTTACGTCTGCGGAGGCCGTCTTGCGTATCCATTAGCGACGATATTGGCCCTCCTCTCCGAATATAAAGTAACAATATAACAGTATATTGAATGTGGAAGTCATCGTGCCCTCGTGGTAACGCTTAACCATTCTACATTTGTGAAGAGGCCAGAATTGCCCAGAAGTGGGACAATAAAAAAGGCTGATAATGAATTACAATTCCAAAACTTCTTTTGGAAATTACTCGACCAACAAGGTTACCTATGTAGTTTAGATAAAATACTCACAAGATGACGTAATATCTTGACACCCAAAGACGCGTCGGGTGACCATTGTAATCTTATAAATATTGATCAATGTCCAGTAGGTACCCTAATTTAAGACAGTCGGTATAAAATTGCGTCGCTTATAGTAATGATACCAAAAGACTCGTAAGGGTTAGCACACACCGAGACGCAACGCGACGCAATGATAGTGACGCAATGATAATGAAATGTGTATCTTATTCCTATTGTCCTTTATTATTTTGTGAACGCTTGTTAACCACACGCTTGTTACAAATCACAAGACACAAATAAACATACATAGCTCTTCCATACACAGAAGCTATTTTTAGACCCTAATAAATAATCTTTTCGTTTCGAAAATATAGCTATATTTTGAATCGCTTTTTTAAAGTATGCGCGCAGCGTCGCGTCGCTTCTTGTGTGAGCTGTCCCTTAAACGATGTGTTATTGTAGTCATTCCTGTAGCCATTCTCCTGCGTCCCATAGGATCTGCTACGCGTGAATGCAAAGTATTTATATTATATCCTTTCTCGATAAATGAGCTATCTAACACTGACAGAGTTTTTCAAATGGGATCAGAAAAATACCATAAAAAAAATATCTCGTTTCAGGAAGCAATAGACTGCGCAGGTCTAGGCAACAGCGGTTGCGCGGGCGGCGATATCTGCCTACTTCTCGACTGGCTCACGATGACCGACACAGCTATTCCGACCGAGGCAGAATATCCACTCCGCTTGACTGACGGAGTCTGCAAAGCCAAGAAAAATACTACGGGAGTTAAAGTTGAGACTTTTACATGTGACGAGTGAGTTTTGAACTTTGTTTGTTACAATATACAAGGTCTAACAAAAATAGTGCACCATATTCTTACAGGTCATCTAACACATGCTAAGGATCATGTTTACCACAAAAAAGTTGCATGACAACGGTCAACGATAGAGCGCATTCATAGAAACCGGCGTTATGCCTAAGAACACAATTATAATTTGGCGAATGTGATGATTCTTTTAATATGGTTTTCATTACTTTTTGGTGGTAAAAATGATCCTTAGCATGTTAAAGATGACCTGTAAAAATATGGTGCACTATTTTTGTTAGACCTTACATAAGGTGGAGAAGCATTTGATTTTTAATAGGTAGCTATAAAAGACTTATCTCACCGACGGCATGCGTATTGTAGGAAATCATTTAAAGTATAATAATTCTGTATATTCCAGTTATGTGGGTGCTGAAGATAAAATCCTGACGGCATTGGCCAACCACGGTCCAGTCACCGTGGCTGTCAACGCGCTGACCTGGCAACACTATTTAGGAGGAGTCATACAGTTCCATTGCAGGTATGTCAAATATTTTGTCAAAATTTGTTTAGTTTGGTGGACACGACATTACCATACGGGTACAATTTACAGATAGGGTGTAGTTTTAATGGCTTATTTGGAATTTCCTAATAGAAAGACATAAAAATAGAAAATGAGTGCGCACACACTACCTATACATAAAAAAGTATAACAAATTATAAAATTACAATAGAAGCAAATAGTTTTTTAGTCCGAGTTTGTCTCCAGTCGTATAAAGCTTATTTTATAAGCGTTCAATACCTATGTATTATTTAATTCAACCTTTTAATTTTTGCACTGAAATATATTTTTGCAGCATGTTTTAGCACTGAAATATATTTTTTTCGCATTTTGATTCCAGGATTCTATTAATCCATAAAAATACACCCATCAGGGATAATAATCATTTTAAAAATAATTTCACAGCGGGTCAGCATTAGAACTAAATCACGCAGTGGAGCTAGTGGGCTACGACTTAACAGGCGATGTTCCGTACTACATAGCCAAGAACTCATGGGGCAAGGCTTTCGGCAATGCCGGCTATATCAACTTGGCTATAGGCTCGAATATCTGTGGCTTAGCCAACGAGGTCGCTACCGTTGATGTCAAGTAGAAATATAGAATTAAATGTACAAATTATAAAACGGTGATTTGAAAAGGATCTTTAAAGACTTTTACAATATGGCGTCTACGTCAAGAATTGTCTTGCCATTTTATTTAAACATTTATTTTTATTAAAAAAATACAGATTAATAGATTAGATTATTAAGTGAACTTGTGTAAGCTGAATTGAATGTAGGTGATTTCTCTTGCGCTAAAATGATGTAGAATGACCATCTGAAGAGCAACTAGACCACGCATACTAAATCGCCAAGAACTCGTGGCTATACGCTACGATATTCGTAGCTTGGCGAACGAGTCTACTACCGTCGTCAAGCGAAATAGGTATATTTTATTTTTGTTGAATTTTTTATCATATCTTGACACTTTATTGTACAAACGCCAGCACATCAAGCTACCCGAAACGGTCAAATTTCTCAATGAACATATGTTTCAGCAATAAAGTTGACAATCTATTAAGGAAATTTTACAGATTGTAATAGCTTGATATGCTGGCGTGTGCACACTTTTTTTAGTTCAATGTAAAGTAATACAATTAGCACTTATAACATAACTACAATTTAGTTTTTTTTTTTATTTAAGTAGACATATAAATGTTGTACTTTTTTGCACTTTTAGTTTCAAACGTTTTATGAGTGACAGAAAGTTTTTTTTTATATGATAATAGCAAGTTATGCCATCATTCTGCACTTCACCTAAAATAAACGTAAATTGATCAATAGTGTGCCTTGTATCGTTATTAATTCTTAAGGTAATAACTCACTCATTTTTGATAAGATTTTTTTGTACTCGCCAATTGTAATGCAGGGTAATAAGCAACTAGTTTAATATAGATTGTAGAAACAGCAATTATTATATAAAATGTCCATTTTTGTAAAAAAAATTTATTATAAAATACGTATTTTTATGTATTATTAATATTTTGTGTTTGTTAATTCTTTACTCATTATTAATTTGGACGGTGTATTATCTAAACACAAGACGGGAATAAGGTACCCTCATGTGTTATTGTATACATAGGTCTAACAAAACTAGTGCACCATATTTTACAGGTCATCTAGAACATGCTAAGGATCATTTTTAGCACAAAAAAGTCAAGAAAACAACAACATATTTTATTATATTTATCATCACAGTCGCCAAATTGTACGCATAACGCCGGTCTCTATGAACGCGCTAGATCGTTGACCCCTAGGTCATTCAACTTTTTTGTGGTAAACATGATCCTTAGCATGAACTAGATGACCTGTAAAAATATGGTGCACTAGTATTGTTAGATCTTATATATGTATTTTAATGTGTAAGTACAATTTAAACATAATAAATATGTACATTTTTATATAAGGAAACAGAGATTATTTTGTTAAATAAGTTACAAATTAAGTTAGATTTAAACAGATGTTTCTAAGCATTTGATTTAGTTAGTTAATGTGCCAAGCAATATCTTTTTATCTCATTTCGAGCCTTAGAAATAAAGAACAAATAATAATTAGTATTAAAAGTTAGAAATATGCTCGAATAAACAAGGTATTATGAAGCCATGACAATTTGTGTTGCCCATAGTAAAAACGTGCCTTATTATACTAAAGTGCAGTCGCCAGCAGATCAACATACCCGAATCTGTAAAAATTTCTTAATTAATTTTGACCCATATGCTTCAACAATAAAGTTGAAAATGTCTTAAGGAAATTTGACAGATTAGACTCAAACTGATCTTAGATAACCATACTTACACAACTACTTATTTGTTATAATATGTGGTAATACAAGTACAGAACCAAAACTTAATATACCTACATAATAATATATGTGTATTAATTCTAAACTAATATTAAAAAGAGGTAAAAAAAATCATTTTGGGTCCGTGTATGTTTGTGATGAGTAAACTCAAAAACTACTAGGCCGATTTCAATGAGTTTTTCCCTATTCGATTTTATCCGCGTACAAGTAGAAGTTACAACGGTAGGGGGATGAAACCACGGGGAAGAGCTAGTCTGTCATAAATAATAATAATATCCCTCACACATTCACACAACGTCATCTAGTCCCAAACTAAGCAGCGCATGTACTATGGGTACTAGACAACTGATAAACATACTTATATACTTTTCTTTTGTAAATACATACATATTATACATAGAAACATCCAGACTAAGTCAAACACCCATGTTCATGCACACAATTGTTTGACTTATGCGGGAATCGATCCCGCGACCTATAGCGTGGCAGGCAGGTTCACTAACCACGCCATCTGGTCGTTATAAAATTGTTATAGCTTATAGCATTCCGAGCCAATGTTTTTGTACAATATTATGTGCTGTAAGAACAAAATATATAAAGGTTGTTTTGAATACAAACAGTATTTTTATTTCAACAAACATATATTATCATCTCCCGAACCTTTTCCCAACTATGTTGGGGTCGGCATCCAGTCTAACCGGATTCTTCTGAATACCAGTGTTTTACAAGGAGCGATTATCATCTGACCTTCTCCATCCAGTTTACCCGGGCAACCCTCAACTCCTTGGTTAGACTGGCGTGAGTCTTACTGGTTTCTGACTCCCCGTAATGACTGCCAAGGATGTTCAATGACCTACAGTTTAACGTGCCATCCGAAACACAGTCATTATACTTAACTTTATCGCTAAATCATATAGCTAAAAGCGGATTGGGAAAATTTCGGGTAGCATGATGTGCTGCCAGATTGATGATCAGCCATTTTCTACCAATCTGCAAGCAATATAACAGTAATTAAACTTTCAATCACAATATTGTATAACGTAGGTAATTAATATTACAGGATAGTGTGTAGAATATCCTTGATAATTATTTATGGTTCTGTCCTAACGTCCAATACATATTATATAGGAAAATATAGATTTAAACAATATCATTTGATGTCAAACTCTTTGCCCCTTTCAACGCAAAATGAATAATTTCAACATTATAATTTTTATAGTGTCTTTAATATGTATAATAATTCAAGTGTCTGTGTTTCTAAGATGCATATTTGAGATGAATACGTTTGATAAGTTAATATTGAAAGAAACAGTTAAAACTTTGGACGTGGCTAAGCTAAAGTTTGACGCTTACTTGAAAGATTTTAATAAAACTTATCATGCTTATGAATATGATAGAAGGTTCCAAAATTTTAAGGTAAGGTTATTTATTACTTTTTTTCATCTATACTAATATTATAAAGCTGAAGAGTTTGTTTGTTTGAACGCTCTAATCTCCGAAACTACTAGTTCGATTTGAAAAATGCTTTCAGTGTTAGATAGCCCATTTATCGAGGAAGGCTATAGGCTATATACCATCACGCTAAGACACACGGAAGCGGAGCAGTAACCATAGATGCGGGTGAAACCGCTGGGAACAGCTAGTAATAAAATAAAGTGTCGGTTTAACTGGGGGACAGACCGATTTTGATGGTGTTCGATACGTTTATTTTTTCTCCTTCTTGAATAGCAGAGTGAAAATTGCCTGCCTCGTTGGTCTAGTAGTCGCAAGGCGCGACTGCTGTGCATGGGGCCTCGGGTTCGATTCCCGGGTCCCGGGAGTTTTGAGAAACTTTCATAAAGCAGCCTGGAGTCTGGAAGTTGGTGATTGATTCACCCGTGCATCGGAAAGCACGTAAATGTTGGTCCTGCGCCTGATCTCTCTCCGGTCGTATCGGATTGCCGTCCCTGAGGACTATGAGAGTGAAGGAATAGAGAGTGCACCTGTATGTGCGCGAATACTTGTGCACTATAATATGTCCTGCGCAGCTGGCTGATCTCTTCAAAAGAGAACGGCCGACAATCGGCCTGGATGCCATCATCATTATATAGGTGGTACTAGGTATATTATCTATACTTATAATAAATCTGTAGAGAGGTCAATTCTGTACATTGAATATATTTTCAAAATAACTATCAGGGGGTGATAAGTGATCGATACTGATGCCAAAAATGCAATCAGTAAAATTTTTGTCTGTCTGTCTGTCTTTCTGTCTGTCTGTCTGTCTGTCTGTCTGTCTGTATGTTATTAATAGGAACAAAAACTACTGGAAGGATTTTAATGAAACTTGGTACAATTATTCTTCATACTCCTGGGCAGGTTATAGGATACTTTTCATCACGCTACAATCAATAGGAGCAGAGCAGTGAAGGAAAATGTTGGGAAAACGGGAGAAGTTACACCATTTTTTAAGCTTTCGTCGCGTGTGCACCCTTAATGGTTAAAGCTACATAGAAATTATGTATGACGGAAATGTTCTACATAAAATTATCTAAAAAAAAATCCACAACTGTATATGTCTATCTTTAATGGTTGACTCACAATAACACGTATAACTCCCGATAGTTTACCAGTTTGGAGCTTTCTGATTATTTGTTATTGATTTGTTTACTCTTATATTTATAATATTCTCGCTTATGCCTAATTAACAAAAGATATATAGACAGACAGACAGACAGAAAGACAGACAGACAGACAAAAATTTTACTGATTGCATTTTTGGCATCAGTATCGATCACTTATCACCCCCTGATAGTTATTTTGAAAATATATTCAATGTACAGAATTGACCTCTCTACAGATTTATTATAAGTATAGATATTCTCGCTTATGCCTAATTAACAAAAGATATCATTATAACATATTCTATAAAAAAAAGAATCATAGAAATCGGTGTAGAAATACCAAACTTATACATAAAATACGATAATAATCAGCGGGTCGGTCGGTAGGTATAATAAGGCGGGAGGTCCGAGCGCGAGCTTCTCATCCCGACAAAAGTTAGGCATTGGTAGCGGTAATCGACATCCACACTGGCGTAGCCGCGGGGGTCCTCTATAGGTTATACATCAGAACAACACATAGACTACTTTTTGTCGCGAAAACCGACGTCCACGCGGGCGGAGCCGCGGGCGACCGCTAGTAGTTCATATTTTTCCATTGCAGATCTCGCTAAAAAATATAGCTAAATCAAATGCGCTAGAAGGTAGCAAAGTATTTGGTTTAACAAAGTTCTCGGACATGTCGCCGCAGGAATTCATGGATGAGTTACTAATAAATTCTACGGATTACCACAATTGCACTAAACTTTCACTTGATTGCCTTAAGAGTTATGAAATCTCTAAGGAGACTCTTTATGACGAAGAACCGCCAATCTCCTTTGACTGGTAAGAAAGAAGTACCTTCATATTTTATTTATACCTATAGAAGAAAGAAAGAAGTGTTTAATTGCGAAATTGAACGCACACATAAAACAACATAATATTACAAAAAAAAAGATATAACATAATATACAAAAATAACAAAATTATATAAAAATCAAACATGAGTGGGTAGTATGCGTCACAATCTCGCAATACGGCCCTCGCTCAGCATAATGCTGCGACCTAATGCGAGAAAAACTCACAGCGCTGATTTTCAGCGATAGCCGAAACTAACAATGTGACGTCAAAAGGGAATAAGTACAAACATAAATAAATAAGATATGAGGTCTGATACTCTTTGTTGTTTTTTTGTTTTCGTTTTTTCTTCACCTTTATTAAGTATCTCACGTTACTGTAACAGTAAGACAACCTCTATTTCCCTTTGTAACGCCACCACATCGCGTGACCGGATGGTTGGTAGACGACACATAGTCTAGAGTCAGAGAAAGGACATACGCTACTTTTTATTCGGTTGCGGGAAGCAGGTTGTTCGGGCGGCGGCTGGAAAAGCGGGGAACAGCTAGGGGATATTACAATCTAGCTTCGTATTTGTGTGAGCTTGTCGTTAGCAATATTGTTATTCACACTCCATCATCTCCCGAGCCTTTTCCCAACTATGTTGGGATCGGCTTCCAGTCTAATCGGATTCAGCTGAGTACCAGTGTTTTACAAGGAGCGACTGCCTATCTGACCTCCTCAACCCAGTTACCCGGGCAACTCAATACCCCTTGTTTTGACTGGCGTCAGACTTACTGGCTTCTGACTACTTGTAACGACTGCTAAGGATGTTCAATGACAGCCGGGGCCTACAGTTTAACGTGCCATCCGAACATTGTTCCATACTCACACTATTAATTTCATTATTATTGATTAGTCTGTAAGCTTACTTTTATGTTGGTTGCGACTAATTGCTAAACGGTTCCAGGCGCCATTTTGTTTGGCGTGAGCAATACCTAAGTTGGAACGGAATATTTCATCGGTAATTTTTCTGCAGGCGACCAAAAGGAGTGGTGAAGCCGATATTGAACCAAAAGAAATGTCTAGGCTGCTGGGCCTTCGGTATCGTCGGGGTCATGGAGTCCATGTCAGCCATACGTGGTCTTGACCACGAGAGTCGGAGCATTCAGGTATCATAGCATATAAAGAGCCTTTGGACACTTTTCCTCAGAATTTTTCTTTTGAGTCCATCGTTAGTCCTAGTGGTTAAAGCTCCAGCATCTAAAATATGACTGTGTGGGTTCGATGCCAAATTGAACGGCTGATTTCAGCATTTAATGTCATTGGTGTCTGAGATATGATGGCATCCATGATTGCATGGAGAGAGATCGGGCGCAGGACCGAAATTTACGTGCTCTCCGATGCACGGGTGAATCAATCACCAACTTCCAGACTCCAGGCTGCTTTATGAAAGTTTCTCAAAACTGACTGTAATCTTAACAGTATGAAAGGACTGTAGATCGCCCAAGAACTTTAATTTTCCAGTAAACAGTCATACTATTTGGCTTTAAAAATATTTCGAAAAAAACACCGCCAAGTGCCCGACGTTATTTTTTTTTTATTTTGATTCATGTAACTTCTTTTTATTATACTAGGAAGTGCTAGACTGCTCGAAGTATACCGAGGGTTGTAAAGGAGGCAGCGTCAGTAGAGCACTCAGTTATCTCTGCAAGTTTCAAGTACCAATTGTCAAAGAGACGGAGTACCCCTTGACCTTGGGTTTGGAAAAAGACTGCAAGTTGCCCGCGCGTTACACCGGCCGGCGCATACGCCATTTTGATTATCAATGGTAAGTTTTGTCAGACAGTGAACACTTATAAAAATGCATTATTTTAGTAATAAGTCTGTAAATTATGTTGTAAATAATTATTTTTATATATTTTCGCGTATATAGGATGTAACAAAACTAGTGCACCATATTTTTACAGGTCATCTAGTACATGTTAAGGATCATGTTTACCACAAAAAAAAAGTTAAATGACGATCGAGCGCTTTCATAGGAAATAAAAATACCTCGCCAACCCATTACAAAGGATGTAAGACTAGACTAAGCCGTAGGTCTCTCTGGGTTCTGTCAACATGTAACGACTACCGATGCTTACGTACCTTGTCATAGATGGTCAACCATCGTTGGACTGACCGTGACATACCTTCTTTAGCTACGAATTCAAAATATAATTGTTCTTGTAAATATAATAATAAATAAAGCCTGAACTATAAGGTACATAACATTTTACAGAAAGTTTTGACGTAATTCATTCATAAGATGTCCCGCAGTTCAGTTTGCCTCTTGGCATAGGCCTCCTCCAACAACTTCCACTGAGTTCTATCTCGAGCTACTCTTCTCCATTTATTTCCAGCTGTGAGTTTGAGGTCATCCTCCCATCTCATTTGTTGACATCCTCTGTTGCGTTTGCCGTCTCTGGGGCTAAATAGGCAAATATATTATTTCAGCTACTTGAACGAAAATGTCATGGTGAGCCAGATAGCGTTCCACGGGCCCCTGGTGGCTACCGTGGACGCTTCCAACTGGAGCAACTACATCGGTGGCGTCATTCATCGAGCTTGCACGTATGATATCATTTACATTCTAACCTACATAGAATACATTATAATATATCTCACACATAACTTCCACGTTGGTCTAGTAGTCGCAAGGTGCGACTGCTGTGCACGGGGTCAAGGGTTCTATTCCCGCATAGGTCAAAACATTTGTGTGCATGAACATGGGTGTTTGTCTTAGTCTGGGTGTTTCTATGTATACTATGTACATATGTATTTACAAAAGAATAGTATATAAGTATGTTTATCAGTTGTCTAGTACCCATAGTACAAGCTCTGCTTAGTTTGGGACTAGATGACGTTATGTGAATGTGTGAAAAAATAAACTATACCCACAACATCCTACGCCAAACCTCAACATTTATCAATAAATAGCTTCCGCCAGTGGTTTCTCTCGCGTTCCATGTGAACTATTTCGCGCACCCGATCAAAAAGTAACGAGGAAGGGTATTCTTTCCTCAATAACAACAATTATTATTATTATTAGTTTTAATGTTATTATTAACAATAACATTAAAACAATTTTTCAAATCGGCCCAGTAGTTTACAGTAGCACACACATATATATATATTTGTAAAAACATAGTATAACACTCAGTTAAGCACAAAATTTACGCAGGATGGATGATATAGCGGCAGGTAACGGGAACAACTTGCGACCCACGTATTCCCCTTGAACTTAAGGGGAAGATCCATAAGACTATGGTCTGGCCTGCCGTCCTGTATGATTCAGGGTGCTGGCCCACAAAAGAGATGAATGAAAGACAACTGCATGCAGCAGAGATGAGAATGTTAAGAGGAATGTGTGGTGTTACGCGAATGGTTAGAGTAAAAAATGAGTATATAAGAGGAAGTTTTAAACTGGCACCGGTACTACGGGCTTATAATGCGGAGGAATGAGGATCATGTCGTGAGAAAGGTCTTGAACATGAATGTGCATGGATATAGAGGAAGGGGACGACCAAAGAAACGATGGATGGGTTGTGTGAAAGTTGATATGGCTAGAAAGAATATAACTTGTGAGATGACGGCGGATAGAAGAGCGTGGAAGACAAAAACATGCTGCGCCGACCCCAAATAAAACTTGGGGTAAGATAGATAGATAGATAAGTCTTTATTCGCTTTAAACATGGTATAAAGTTGTTACAGTCAGCAGGTAAGGGCAGGAGGATGATGATAGTATAACACCCAGACGACAGCCATCAAGCATGCTCATCACATAACCGACCGCACCGGGAATCGAACCCGGGACCGTCAGCTCGGCAGTCAGGCCTGCGGCGTTAGCCAAGTTGTCTTTCTACAATCGTAAACGCTAGTAGAAACGACAAAAATGTATGGAATTGACATTTCGACTCACATTATGACCACGTGACTTATCGATTTCAAATGTCATTTCCATACATTTTTATCGTTTCTACTAGCGTTTACGATTGTAGAAAGACAACTTGGCTAACCCCGCTGGTTACCATTGCGCCAACGGTTATAAACAGTTCTTGATGTCTATGTACAGACGCGGTATATCAAATCACGTGGTGCAGGTTGTGGGCTATGTGAAAGATGCGCCCACGCCGTACTATATCGTTAGAAACTCGATGGGGGAAGATTTTGGTGAAAACGGGTACGTAAAGGTCGCCATGTTTGATAACGTATGTGGTATCTCTGACCGGGTGACAATGCTTGATGTCATGTAGAGAGAATGGGGTACGAAGTGCCAGGGGAGGGTTGGTTCATGACGATTTCATGTATTAATAAGGTATTTTTCTTTTTACTTTTAGTTTTAATTTTTTGTTTTGTATAATTACGGCCAGTTTCACAGGTTGCTGATAAGTTTCAGACAGTTTATTTAGTAGATAATTTCATACAAATTCTGTTCCATTTTTGAATTTATTCGGTAGATAGTGGCTATTTGGACATTGTGAAACTGGTCCTTAGTATAATAACATATGTGTAAATAATGAAGTTTCTAGTACCTACTTAAAAGATATTGCAATGTAATGTCTTAATTGAATAATAAATTAATAATTTTTTATTGAATATTTCCTAAATTTTTATTCACCTACTAGTGTCCGCCTGCAGTTTCGACCGCGTCCCTAGGAAACTACTCCGCGCACCCGGATATAAGGCCTTTAGTATTCCTCGATAAATGGGCTAACTAAAACGGTTTTTTTTTTTCAAAAATTCAATTCCTTTACTCGTTGAAATAAAGAAACAAACCCTTCAGCTTTATAACAGAGATGCATAGATGCTTAGTAGGTATAATATGTAGATTTCAGCAATATTTTCCAAAACCAAAACAATTTTACATTTTATTCGCATAATATCAAAAGATGCTATAAGTGGGTAGGCACTATTTTACTTTCAAATGTTTTAATATAAATAGCAACGAAATATACCTATTTTTTTTATAAATTGATTGTAGAGGTCTAGTAGTTTTATCTATTCTGTGGCCGCAGTATCTAATTCACACGAACATTGCAACACTCTGTATAAATTCAAATAAAGAACTTCACACCAGTTCGGGGCCGGCTGCCGTGTTGTGTGGACGTGTTTACGTACTGTTTATCGCCCGGTAAGTTGTATTTAATAACTTTGTTATTTCGTATTATCAGCGCACTTTATGGTGGTACTTTTAAATGATAATAAACGATAAGTTTTATAATAATGTGTGTTATTATGTTTGAGATAATTGAGTGCTTGATTGTGAACACTTGTATTGTTTATATGATTGCTTGATGATAACACTTGAGCGATTGTCGCCGGTCTTGTAAATTGATCTTCAATTTATGTAGTTTTTGCAGTATTGTACAGGAACATTGTTTTGCAGTTGTTCAATGCTTATTTGTTTTAAATAATTGTATGTGTGTTACGTCATTAGGTTTAATTTCTTAACTTTAGTAGGTAACTATCTAACAAAGCGATTTATTTTTCAATCTTTTAGGTGCCTATTTCATTTTGAGGCAAATAATATAAAGGTCATTAAATATCGGGAGACACAATACAATTATGCTTCAGCCTACTCCTGACTTGACTTTATTTCGGAGTGTCGCAATAAATATTTTTTAAATCTTAATTGAGATTTTTAGTATTTTTTAAATAATTTAAATATTTATTGAGGTTTTTGATCCGATTTCATCAAAAGGAGGCTTATTTACTAATTACTTATTAGTCCAGAATTGTTTACCTATATTGCTAGTGAATTCACAATGGTAAAATATACTAACAAAACACTGCTAAAAGGCGTCAAATGCTAATTTCGGAGAAGCACAGTTATTTGACGGGACTGTAGATATTGTTTTATTTTTATTTTAGAGTTTAAGGGGTATCGGTTTGCCCGGGTAACTGGGTTGAGGAGATCAGATAGGCAGTCGCTCCTTGTAAAACACTGGTACTCAGCTGAATCCGGTTAGACTGGAAGCCGACCTCAACATAATTGCGAAAAGGCTCAGGAGATGGTGATGTAGATATTATTATACTTACGTGTTTTTTATGCCACAGATATAAAAAATGGTGACTCTTAAAGTAGAAGCCTTCGGAGTGTACAAAGATAAGAATGTTCAGAAGTTCACATGGACCACCTCAGCTGGAGCGGAGGTGTCTGTGATATCTTACGGAGCTATCATCCAGTCTTTAAAGGTAAACACATATCTACGTAATAAGAAAAAAAAACTATCTATTTACCAGATGGGCTAATAGTCGCATCAGTTCGCGTCGTTTGTACAGACGTTTCGTTCCCAAGCAATTTTGAACCATATGCTCCAGCGATAAGGTTGAAAATCAATTAAGGAAATTTAACAGATTGTAGTAGCTTGACGTGCTAGCGTCTGTACCATCCTCACCTTATCATCAGCATTTTTATCGTCCCACTGGTAAATTTTAAGTAGAAAGGCCTGACTTCCACTTTCGTATCCACGTTTGTAAAAAATCATTGACAATAACAACTAACCCTCGAAACTTCTTCATAAACTTCTAGGTGCCAGACAAATTTGGAATCAAGAAAGACCTGGTCCTCGGTTTTGACGATCTAGAAAGCTACGTGCAGAGGAATACTCCGTACCTTGGAGCGACTGTCGGGAGGTGCGCGAACCGCATCGGCAATGCTAACTTCGAAATAGATGGCAAGACTTACAGGGTCGCCAATAATATTGGGAAAGATCACTTACATGGAGGCATTATAGGGTTTGATAAGGTAGGTTTACGTATTATTTCAAAGAATTATTGTTGGACCTCATGGCATAGTAACAGTCGCAAGGGTCGTTAAGCAACGCTTGGCACGGTCGGTCCGTAGATAGGCGACCATCTTGAATCTAGAAGGTCTGACAACCAGACTTGTCAAGGAGTTTTGGTTAGCCCCGGTAACTGGGATGAGGAGGTCAGATAGGCAGTCGCGTCTTGTAAAACACTCGATCGGTAAAAGGCTAGGCAGATAATGCAGATGACGATGACTATAAATATGGACGAAAACAGGGAAATACAGAAGTTGCCAGGGGTAGGCAAATGTTTAAGTTCTAACTGATAGACTTGAGAATCGAAAGAAAAATTTCGTGATCAGCAGACGTCATCATCATCTCCCGAGCCTTTTCCCAACTTTGTTGGGGTCGGCTTCCAGTCGAACCGGATTCAGCTGAGTACCAGGGTTTTACAAGGAGCGACTGCCTGTCTGACCTCCTTAACCCAGTTACCCGGGCAACCCAATACCCCTTGGTACTGGGGCGTCAGACTTACTTTGTGATCAGCAGACGTATTTAAATAAATACACCTTAAGAAATGACCTCTCATTTCATAAAATTCCAGGTAGTATGGGAAAGCACAATAGTAGGCAACAAAGTCATCTTCAGCTACTTATCTGAGGACCTAGAGGAAGGGTACCCAGGAGACCTCATCACCAATGTCATATACGAAGTCACTGACGACAATCGACTTCATTTGGACTTCAAAGCGTCCACCACTAAGAAGACTGTGGTCAATTTGACGAACCATTCGTATTTTAATTTGGCGGGTCACGACGCTGGTGCTGAAGAGCTTTATTGTCATTGGGTGGTAATAAATGCTACGAAGTGAGTATGGAATTATTTATAAAGCGTAATTGTTCACCGTAAAAAAGCTAGAACTCCGTTTCGCTTCTGTTTTGAGACTCACCGGTCGTGTCGGATTGCCGTCCCATCGGACTATGAGAGTAAGGGAATAGAGAGTGCACCTGTGTCCGCAGATACTTTGCACTATGTCCTGCGTAGCTGCCTGATCTTCTTAGAGAGAATGGCCGCCATGGCCGACAATTGATCTGGACGTGCTAATTTTGCTAAGGGCCCTGTGTTTTCTTAAACCAGGACTGACAGTGTCGCATAATTCATATTATTTGACTTTTCTGTCATTGTTCAAATTGATACAGGTGTTGTATTCAGCATAATAAATTAAAATAGTAGGTATATTTAAAAATGTTTCAGACATTTATTTATTTACATTAAATGATGATGATGATGGCATCCAGGCCGATTGTCGGCTACTGCGGCCGTTCTCTTTTATGGAGATGCCAGCCAGCTGCGCAGGACGTATTATAGTGCACGAGCATTCGCGCAGATACAGGTGCACTCTCTATTCCCTGACTCTCATAGTCCGATGGGACGGCAATCCGACACGACCGGAGAGAGATCAGGCGTAGGACCGACATTTACATGCCCTCCGATGCACGGGTGAATCAATTACCAACTTCCAGACTCCGGGCTGCTTTATGAAAGTTTCTCAAAAACCACACCCAAGTGATTTCGGCCCGACCCGGGGTTCGAACCCGAGACCCCGTGCACAGCAGTCGCGCCTTGCGACTACTAGACCAACGAGACCTACATACTGAGGGCACAGTTTTCATATCCTGGTACCTTGCTTTCATAGCCTGGTTATGCTAAAATATTTTCTTATTTTTCTAGAATCACCAAGACGGATGCCAACTCAATACCTACTGGTTCATTCATTCCTGTTCAGAACACTCCTTTCGATTTCACTGTCCAGAGGAAGTTGGGAGACGCCATGGCTTTGGGCAGTAACCTGTTCGATGATAACTATTGCGTTGAGACCTATGGACCTGAGGTGAGAACCTCTTATTTTTAAGGTGGAAAAGCATCAAATGACCCTTCCTGCTGTGGGTGCAGCTACAGGGAATGTCAGACTCGTGCTGGCTAAAACCCACTTTGTTCCTTCTGGTTGTATTTGTGTGCCAGGGTTGGGGTAACTCGTGAATAACCCGCAGCTCCGGCTAAGGATAGATAGATAGATAAAACATTTATTCAGTACAAAAAAAGACAAAGATATATTCACAAAGAGAAAGGAAAAAAAATGAAAGTGGGTACAAATATATTATTAAAAAAATATCATAATGATGTGGATGATAATGGTGGTGGTGGTGTGGATGCGGTGTGTCTTAAGTTTGCACCGAGGAGACATCTCTTGAATATGCTTTTATTTGGATATCAAACAAACTCTCCAGCTTTAAAAAAAAAAGTAAAAATAAAATAGGTATATTAACCTTTCCCTCGCGCCTAAGTTCCATATTAACATAAATTGATTTCGCGTTCCATTCCTTTGCAGATCCTAACCTTCGTGTCAGCAGTGACCCACCCATCTTCAGGCCGTTTCTTAGAAGTCCACAGCAACCAACCAGGAGTCCAATTCTATACCGCTAATTTCCTTCCTGCACCATCAGAACCAGCTCTGGTAGGCAAAAGTGGGGTTGGCTATCGTCGCCACGGAGCATTTTGCTTGGAGACACAGACCTTCCCAGATGCTGTACATCATGAGAACTTTCCGACGGCCATTTTGGTTCCTGGTGAGGTCTACAACCATAGAGTGGTGTATCGATTCGGGGTCTATAATACTGATAAAGTTGTTGAAGCTCCCAGTGTGATGTCAGCTTAAGTTTGGGTAAAAGGGATAGAGATATTTGTGTCTCGCTCTAATTTAAGGAGCGTTATTCCCCATCCTTCTCTGTATATTTTATTTATTTTAATTGTTGAATATTTATATTTTTTTAAGATGAGCATTTTTTACAAAATGTATAAAATACACCATATATCGAAATAATAAATGTATTTATTGGAGATGTTGAAATAAAACTATTTAATTATCGAACATCGTTTATTGACTTAAAAAAGGGAATTGAGACTTGGCTGGGGCACTCCCGTGCCCTCAGATATATTTTTATTCGATAAATCTCAAAATGCATACTAAATTAGGTATGAAGATTTTATTTCAAAAGATCTTATTTGAAAAAAAAACATCAAAAATTATTACATAATTGATGATTAACATTAAATGCCATTAACAAAAATAACACATCACAATCTATTCAACTCTATAATTATTAAGATTCAATTCCATTTTCCCCGTTCTCCCCATTTTCCCCATTCTGTCCATTCTCTTTGACCGCATCTCCCCACGTGAGGTTCAGGCTTCGCTTCATGTTGTCATCTAGTGGGGGGATGAGGGAACGAGGCAACAAGAATGTTGACAGGTTAAATAAGTCCAAGAACACTTTATAACGGTCACTAGAAAAAAAAGGAAAAAATATTTATTGTTATTTAATGTAAGAGCTAGGTATATTTACATATTTTATATACAGGGTGTAACGGAAAGGGAGTACCTACACATCCGGATTGAGGTCAATGTACTCGTAAAACTGAACAACTTTCAAAAGAAAAAATACGATACCTACTCTCCATACAATATTTAAGCGGCAAGTTCTATGAAACGTCCAATATTTTTTTATCGTATTTTTTTCTTTTGAAAGTTGTTCAGTTTTACGAGTACATTATCTCCATTCATTAGGTCCATTATTATATTTTTGATTGTTTTTTTTTATCAACCGGTGATAAACCAACGCTTTAGTTAGCCTTAAAGATAGTTAAAATTCTAAGTTTACCTTAGCGTGGAACGAAGATACTGGTAGCCAGAAGATCCGCCGGTGCCGAGCTGCTGGGAGCCTATCATACGTTGTACCATGATCACGTGGTTGTCTGGTGAATATAGCATTCAGTGGTTATGTCAACATTTCACGGGTTGGACAGGATTTTCTTTACACATTATTATGTATTTGAAAATTGTATGATGTTGATATGTTTGCCCTTTCTGCTAAGCAGATTAGATTAGTACACACGGTTACAGATCAAGCTATACAAAACTAGTATAAGCTGACCGTTCAATTTGTAGAAAGACCATATAATGCGAGTCCAAGACAAACTGGTTTTGTATAGCTTGATGTGCAGCCGTGTGTACCAAATTATGAGTTGCTACACCTCTGCCTTTAAGAACCTTTTATTATTGTTATTTTTTGTATTTTGTGTTAAAATGCGAATAATCATTTTGTTTAGGTATACTGTAGGCATGTACTACCTAGGAGTTACTAGATGTTTTACAATATTATTATTTTACCTATTATATTACCTACTAGCGACCCGCCCCGGCTTCGCACGGGTGCAATGCTGATACTAAAATTATACATATAAACCATCCTCTTGAATCACTCTATCTATTAAAAAAACCGCATCAAAATCAGTTGCGTAGTTTCAAAGATTTAAGCATACAAAGGGACATAGGGACAGAGAAAGCGACTTTGTTTTATACTATGTAGTGATATTACAATATTATTTTCTGTGGAAAATATCGTTGGTAGCACATTCACTAATCCGTTGTATTAGTTTGTATGTATTAATTAATGTGTTACTGTTTATTTTCCCTACAAATAAATAAACAATCAAATACTCACATCGCCATTTGGTTATGAGGCTGTCTATGTCCATAAGCAAAGTAAGCAGTTGGTGGGGCTGCGAGAAGCGCGGCTCGTCGCGGTAGAACGTTATCATGATTGCACCTTGTAGAGCTTTGTGGGATAATCTGGAATTTAAGATAAATTGGGGATAAGCGCAAGGGGATGATTATGATCATACTGCTATACTATGTCAAATTATATCTCTTCAAAACGGACCAGTGGGTCCTCAGATTAGCGGGTAAAAGCAAAAAAAAAACCAGTGTTTTACGTGGAGCGACTGACTCTCTGACCTCCTCAACCCTGAGCAACCCTATACCCTTCTTAGGACTGGTTGTCAGACTTTTTGACTGAAAATTCTTTTTCAAAATTCTTTATGGATAGTGGTGTTTTTCTATTTACCGTTTGGCACTTTCAAGGTTGCATACCCCGACCAACTGGACCACCATGATGTCAAAATATAACCCTGTTCGTATTGGGATAGTTGGATACCTACCTTCGTTCCCCCCTGGACCTGAGCGCATCATGGACAGCAGGATCGAAGATAGAGCGGTAGATCTCGCGCCTGTTCTCCGCGTCCTGTAGCCGGTGACGGCGGACTGTCTCGTTTGTTTCATGCTGAAAATAGCATTAAAATAAGCTGCTGAAGTGACCAACATTTGATCATTATTTTGGACAGGTTGTAAGTGCATCAAAGTATCTCGGGAATTTTATGTCCAAAAAAATACGTAAAATATCCAACACTTAAGAAAAGTCCTTTTTTGTCAGCCTTTATGACTCAACTTGGAGATTAGAGGCAAGAGTTAGGTACTGCGGCCCTGGCACACAAAGAACTCCAGAGGGAAAAAAATGTGTTTGTCAGTAAGTCAAGACACTTGGACACTACCTGTAGCTGCACCCACAGCGGGAGGGATTTTTTTCATGATTAATCATCAAAGAATTCCCGCTAAAGATGCAACTGGAAGGAGTGTTAGACTCTTAGTGACCATTATGTTCCTTCTGGAGGTCCCTGTGTGTCAGGGACCCGGTATCTCTTGTGAACAACCCGCAGCCCAGGCAGTACGGGATGATGTTATTTGAAGTTCTTCTAATCTTACTTCTACTTCTTATATTGCACTTACAGCAGCAGCATCGATGTCTTCCTTGATGAGTTTGTTGACGGCAGCCTGGAACTTGCCCCAGAAGTTAAACCCGTGCGTGGTGAGGCCGGGCGTGCGTTCTAACCAGCGCTCGATCAGAGCTAGGAGGGCTGGCTCTTGTTCAGATCTGAAATGGAGATCAATTTCGAGGATTTACTAAATAGAAGACAAACTTTAAGGGGAACTTTACACATCTTCATTAGTGGACTAGTATCTCATAATTTGAGGGTAGGAGATGGATTTCTTAGGACTAGGTTCTGTGTGGCGTTGAGTGAAAACTACTATACAATTGCTATACTCGGGTGCTTCCGTCCATATTGTTGCTGGGGAGTTTGTTCCACCATTTCTTCTTCCCAGCGATAACACATGGGAAGTGGTGAGGGGCGGGCGTTTTTGGGGGCTGTTTTAGTCTACTTTAAATAAATGACTTATCATAATTAGGAAAACTCCTTTTAATTTTTATTCATGTGCTTTATCAAATTTAGACGTTACTATGTATCTAAAGATTTTCCAGTTTCCACGAAAAAATATACGAGGATATAGGCCTGCCTACCTACTGAACTCTAACAACTAGATAAAGAGTAACAAAAAAATGTCCTGTCGTTAAATAATAATGAGAAGGTAGTTACTTTTGCAACGCTTCGATAGCTTCAGGGTCATCTCCGAAGACAGTCTGATAGCTCTGGTTGTACTTCACACGTAACGCCTGCTTCAGACCCAACTGGAAATTGGAAGAATTATTGGTTAGTTAAAGTAATGAAGTATCTCGACTTAGCGCAGACGGTTGTCGCCAAGTGGAATGTGGAAATGGCTTTCGTCGACAATGGCCAAGAGCCTCGACCAACTTCTCAAGAGTGGGTTAAGGGTCTGATTCAGAAACGGCAACTTGGAGCCTGTTTTCTCCCGGTTTCGGTGGTCCCCTTTTTCATTTTTTATATACCTATGTAATTGTGTAATGATCGATAAATCCGGACAAAGTTGACCTTAGTAGTTAAATGTGAAAATCAAGCGGGGAAAGTGAATGACGTACGTACTAAGCTTCTTATAATGCTGTGATAAGTTTAAAGTAAGTTATATAAGATATGGTTTTTAATTTAAAAGCCCTTAAAGTCTTAAAACCTTACGGCCGAAATTGATAACCTATCTATCTGTTGTTTCGCTTACTAGAGATAGGAATTTGACACAAATTATATGGGGCTAATGTCAAAATTCAGTCTCTAATAAGCAAAACAACGGATAGACAGATTATTAATTTCGGCCGTCAGTGAATTTGGAGTGCCTACCTATGAGAAACGTGTTTCTTTGACAGGATTAAGCTCGGAAAGCGAGGGAAGTTGATGAAATGAAACCGCGAGAAATAGCTAGTGTTATAAAAGTAAGCGATGAATAAAAGTCAATACCATATTGATTGAAACTATTATATTATTGTTACCAATTGGTGTTAATAAAGCTATTTGGCCGATACCGATAAAAAACAATATCGTGATCGATAACAATATAACTATGGTTCTTTTTATTCAACTATTTATTTAGGTGTCATGATCAAAATTAATGACTTATTAACTGCTTTTATTGGTGTAGTTAGTCATTTAAACTTAAGCTTCAATGTTTAAGTAGTTAGGTACTAAACGTAGGTGGGTATTAGGTATATAGGTATCCCCTAAGTATAAGGGGAGGTCAGTGCTCAGCAGTGGACGTCCTATGGCTGAGATGATGATGATTATAAGGTGGGTACTGATATTATTGTTTTATAGAATTTTTACCACTTGGCCAAGCCTTTCTCCACCTTATTCCTTTCACCATAAGATCCATTATACATTGTAAACAAAAGCACAATATTACCTTATTTTCCAGTAGACGGAACTGCAAACTCTGGAAACCAGACGCCGGGCGCAGGTAATGCCTGAAGTCCATAAAATCCAGAGGTGTCATCGTCTCCAGGATCATTACCTGGTCTACCAGTAGCTGGAAATAGAGGGGGCTGTTTAAAAAAACCGTAATTATAAGGGCCACCGTACATAGCCTGCCGGCCAAATATTGAAATATCGGGCTATTATCGGCTGACCGTTTAGCTTGAAGGTAATCATGAATGACAAGAACAGTTTTAATCGGATGATATATAATAAATCTGCTCTCGACCATACATTTCCATACTGATTAACTCTCTGCGAACTACGTGGAGTCCTATACTCCCAATACTCGACGAAAATGTACATATTGAAGAACTTTTAGCTTAAGCTTATGGATGGAGTTCTGTAGAGTGAAAATGCCGGCTGCTGTTATATATAGGGTGTTGTAAGCTGGGATATTATTTCTTTGTTAACCAGTGCTAGAAGCAGTTCAGTGAACGAGCTGTCATATCTTCTGAGAGCCAATTCCAAGCTGCTTACGGTACTGCCTTCTCTCTTTTTCCAGCTATGTATCCCACATGGTGGTGGCGTCAGCTTTCCTAATTTTCGTCATCTTTTTTTCTCCATTTCGCTCTATTCTTGACCTCGCTCTCGGACAACTGGCATTCTTTCATGTCTTTCACTACTAGACCCCTCCATTCCATTTTCTCCATCTTTGAGTGGATTATGATATGTTACGATTCTGAACTGATTTGATAAATAAAAAGCTTCTTAGATCTCTTGCGCGACTCATAGCAGGTAATTCCTCGAACAAATTCTTTAATCTTGTTGCGGAAAATATTGACTAGCAATTGCATTACAACATAAAAAATTTCCATAATCTAACTCAATATTTTATTACCGCAATAAACCGTACGTCGTCATGCTATAAGTAGAATAATTGTTTTTAATTGAGTACCAAGAAATAAACGTTGAGAGGAAGGAAAGTTTTTATATTAGACTAACTGTTCCCCGCGTTTTCACCCACGCCCCGTGGAAACTTTACGTACTAGTGGCGTAGCAGCGGGGGACGGTGGACGGGATATTTTTTTACTTTTCATTAATGATGTAAATAGGTAGGTGTTTGTTAATAAGTTGTAAATATTATGTCTATAAATAAAAATATGCCGTATAAAAAAAAAACAGTAAATTAAAAATTCTAACAAAAAAAAAAACAACACCCAAGTCAACATCCAATCGCGAATCCATTTCGAAGTTCAGACGCCAGCACATGTCACTACTCGAAACTGTCAGATATTCCCAATCAACTTTCATTATGGTTGAAAGTACAGCTACAGCGATAAAATTTAAAATTGTAGTAGCCTAATGTGCTGGCGTATGTAAAATTTACACCAAAACTTACTAATCTACAAAAGCACTTAAAGATAAACCTTTTTTTTTGCCGTATTTATGTATCTTGAATAGCAAGCTTTAAGCCTACAGGCAATCGATATGTTACGTATTGTTTTTGATTCATGAAAGCTATCATATATAACTTATTGATATACTCGCATTCTGTTTATCTAGACTCACGACACATGTTACATCATACGGAATAGTTAAAGCTGTTTATATAATGTTATATTTACATCAACAAATATACATACATAGATAAATAAAGTGTCTAGGAATTATAAACATTGAGTGCCCATTTGCTAGTAGCAGCGAGGGCTGGGCTGGAAGGAAAGAGCATTACAACCCAAGAAGCTGTCTTTGTCATGAAATGACTTTTTAATGGATTGAATGGAGGAAATGAAGTAAATCAATTGGATTTTTTAAAGATGTTTTCAAATGTGAGTTATGAGTATTAGGTATATTCACGCGATGACCTTTTTTTCGTGGGAAGTCATCAAATGATCATCCCGCTGAAGGTGCAGCTGGAGGGAGTGTCAGACTCTTACTGACTTAAAGCCACTATGTTTCTTCTGGAGATTCCAGTGTGATACTGTGCCAGGGCAGGGTCGCGGTTTCTCTTACGAACAACCCGACACCTCAGCACCTCAAATCTTGGCCTGCCCTATTGATTGACGCGTCTGTCTCCAGTGCCATTTACCTGACACATATACATGAAAAGAGTGTAATTGAAATCTCCCAATTACAAATGGCGGAATATTTCCCACGAAAAAAAATGGCGGCTATTTACAAATTTCAAAATATAGGAAATCAAAGAATTCATTATTTTACGGTAATGTTAAACCGGTATATGTATAAGGTAGGTATGTTAACTTAAATAACGGTATACAATAAACAAGAAAATCTTGTTTGCTGAGCAGCTTTTAATGACGTCAATGGCTCTATTTATTGCAAAGAGTTTTGACGATTTAATAGAAGAAACGGTAGTATGTATTTTGTGATAGAATGAAGATTCGATTGGATGCTTAGTCTAATAATTCATTGGCATGTGTGACTCACGTGAATATCACGCGATCTCAATATCATTCTACATATTTCTATTTTCTATACCCAATTGTGTGATATATAGTCAAAAATATAATCCTTTATGATATTAATTAGGTAAGTAAAGCGTCTTAAAATAAGGTCACTTTCATTTATCGTTTGGAAGGAAAAACTATTTGCATTTTTTTAATGATAGGCTACTTTAAGTAAAATATGTAGGTAGGTTAAAAATGTGACGTCATAAGTCTTACTTTCATACAAATTATTTTTTCCCTATTACGATAAATTTTGAGTGTTGTAGGTAAGTATGATTTTTTCAAACTGATAGCTTGACGCGTGCGCCGGGTGAACAACCTAGGTCCAAAGACTATAGAACTCTAGGCGATCTAGCTCATTATAATGTTAGATAACAATGTAATAACCGGTTTAGAAAGCCGTTACTGGCAAGGCTTGGAACCGGTTTGAAAATAACCGGTTATTAAACGTTATTAATCGGTTTTATCTTTATTTCGTTCGGAGTCGAAACGTTAAAAGAACTTTATTAAGAACCCTTATTAACCGGTTTAATCCGCAAGAGCCGAGTAATGCGCGGCGCCGCCTTCGGTTGTGCGGCGCTCACATCACAGCGATCACGCGTCTTTCTACGCTACATCATAGACACGCACCGACTTGCTTGCGCACCTGACGCTTACTTGACAATCTTGGGTGCCTTTCGCACGTTCTTCTGTATTCGTTAGGTGACGTCGTGATCTTGGTCACAACGCGGTATGGTCCATCCCATTTAGCCTGCAGTTTAGGAGACTTTCCTTTGCTTCGCACTGGGTTATGCAACCACACTAGTGACCCGTCGTCGAACCCACTATTGTTCATCTTCCGGTCATAACGAGTTTTTACTCTCGGACATCTGTTGGCCTGATTGTCTGACATGTTCGTACACGTCATTCATTTTACTGCGCAGGTCATTCGCATAATCCGTTATACAGCGTGGCGTATCGGGAGGAAGGCCGGTTATCAATTCCGCTGGTAACCTTAACTTTCTGCCTAAGTTAGCAAACGCAGGGGTCACGGTCGTACTCTCATGAACAGCACTTCAGTACGACAGGAGAAACGGTTGAATGTGCTTGTCCTAGTCCTTTTGTCTGCTTGAAACTACTTTGGCCAGATATCTTTCCAACGTCTGATTAAACCTTTCCACCATTCCATCAGACTGTGGGTGGTACGATGTGGTTCTGGTTTTATGTGAACCCATCACTCGACATGTTTCCTGAAAAACTTGCGACTCGAAGTTTCTTCCTTGATCGCTATGGATTTCCAGAGGTACTCCAAATCGACATAAAACTTCGTGAACCAGTTTATCAGCTACCGTCGTTGCCTCTTGATTAAGAATAGCGAAGACTTCCGGCCACTTGGTGAAGTAATCCATGACAACCATGAAATATTTGGTCCCTCTGTCACTTTCGGGGAATGGTCCGGCGACATCCACAGCTATCCGTTCCCAGGGGGCTCCAACATTGTAGACTTTCAATGCACCCCTGCTACGGATCTGAGGTCCTTTTACTGCAGCACAACTGTTGCATTTACGACAACAATCCTCAATATCCTTACGACAGTGGATCCAGTAAATCCATTCTCGGATCTTCAACAGAGTTCTCTTTACTCGCAGGTGACTTCCTGAACATCCATCATGGTAATGCCCTAGAACGTCTGGTACCTTAGCTTTTGGAACAACCATTTGCAGGTGACATCGGTCCCCATGGGCATTTTCTCATCTAAGGCACAATACGCCATCCTGGATAACCAAGCTCTCTCACTGTGCCCAATGGCTCTTAGTGATTATACTCATCGATGCTACATCACACCATTTAGGCTTAGGAGCAACGGCCTCAACCCTATCGCGTATTTGTCTTCACATCTGGGTCACTTCGCTGAGCATCTTGCAGGGTTCCCTTCCACTCATCACTAAGATCCATCCTTAGCATCCTTACAGGTACAGTTTCTTTATTTTCTTGCCTGACACAATGCTTACAATCCTCCGGACAAGGTCTTCGTGATAACGCATCTGCGTTGCCGTGTGACTTCCCAGCAACACCAGCGATATTCGATGGCGAAGTCATACTCTTTAAATGTGCGAGACGCTCCAGTATCCAAAGTCAGTTTACGTGGTCTTCCATTCACTTCACATTTGATGAGCAGGCTGTTCCTATCGCGGGCTTGTGAGATCGAAAACCTTGGGGCTCTTTTAAAACCAGCCGGCACCGGCCCCGCAGTCCTGTTTCCCTGCTGCTGGGCGGCAACATTAGCCGCCCTTCTTTCTCGGCTATGATCTTCGGTGGCACTGTTTCGCTTCGGGCAGCTCGACTGAAGATGGCCCTTTTCTTCGCATGCGAAGCACCTGGGACTGTAGCTACTTAAAACGGTCCCGTAAAAATGGTGCTGGTGCCGCTGAAACCACCCTGACCACGGCCACCTGGCACGATTGCGTTTTCATATTGCCTCAACTTCCAAAGCGTGAGGTACGGCACTCTTCAAAGACGCGTGCTGCCCTTGACTTACAATAGTCCTAACATCCAGGTCTCTTATGTCATCGACAAATGCCTGCACACTAGTCGATTCGATATACCCAGTCGCAGACTGATTCGCTTTACGAACCAGCTTTTCAATCTCCGTGGCCCATTGCTGCAGATCTTCACCAACACGTTGTACCCGATCCTTCGGCTGAACGCGATATACGCGTTCCAGGTGTGCATCGCCGTATTTGGTTTCTAAAGCCTCAATCAGCTAGTCGTTGGTCATGTTCGTAGCACGGATAAAGTCTGGTCACGGAGGCCTAACTTCAGTGCCGTCATGGCTTGTTTGTCTGCTTCAAATTAGATTCTATACGACGACCAGGGAGATGTTCCATCAAAAGGTGGCACCTTAAAGTCTCGCATCGTTGGCGCGGCACCTACGGGAAGTGTTATCCCGTCTCCAGCCCTGATACTTATCGACCTACGTTACAATATTATTAAATAAATTATTGCCATTTAACTCGAACGAACGAATTGTTTTTGAGTTGATTGCATCACAATACAATAAAAACTGTTTAAGTACAAACATTTAAGTAGTCAAAATTTACCTACGACGCGCGCTGAGACGAGCCGCACAAACCAGATTTAGACTCTGGTTGATTCAGCAAGTGTAGGTAACATAACATACAAAACCGTTTAAAACCGGTTAATTGAACTAAAACCTATTTAAGAACTTTTTTAGCTTGAAACCGTTTAATTTTCGTTAAGGTTAGAACGAAACCGAAAGCATTAGTTCACTATGTACTTGGGCGTTAACCGGTTCGAAATTTTTTCCGGTTTCCAAGCCCTGGTTACTGGGACGCAATAACACACATTACTAGTGCGAGCCAGATTATCGATAAAAATTACGTGTTGGTATCGATAGAGGTCAGATGTCAGGGATCCTCACTATCAGAGTTATGTGTAATCATATAGCAATATAAACATGTATGACGTACGCATGACTTTAAGTTATAAGTGAGATACTTGGTTTTGTTTTTTCCTGAGCCGAAAATCATGCGACGGCAAAACGTGATAAAGAAAAAAAATTAAGTAATAAGTACCTACTAAGTTAAGCTTGGAAAATGGTTATTCCTGGCCCCTGAAGTTTACTATCGTAGATGAGTCGACTGTTTAAGGTTTATTGTTCAAGAAATCATCAAATGACCGTTCCAGCTGTGGGTGTAGCTGGATGAAATGTTAGACTTTTACCGACTAAAACCCACTGTTGTTCCTTTTTCAGGCCTTTGTGTGCCGGGGCCACGGTAACTCTTGCGAACAATCCCGCAGCCAAATAGATCCCTTCTTTTTCAAATTAATATCATAATTATCGATAACATGGTTATCGACTTCAAACACCACTAAGTCTTAATTTGCAGGTGACCTGATCTTCGTAAGCAAGAGGAGCGCTTAAAAGTATTTTTTTTAACAATTTTTGCCACAACTTATTTATAAGCTTACAACTAACCCGACTGATGGTATCCTGTCTTTTTCCTAGTCATAAAAACCTTCTCCTGACAATAACAAACATAACAAAGAAAACTGAGATCAGTCCAGCGATTTACGCGTGATAGCGTGATCAAGAGAAATAGCGATTCATTTTTAAGTAAATCCTACCTTCAAAATTAGTACGATTCTGTTGAGCCTCTTCAATATTTCCATGGTGTGGCTCTCGTCGAGACCTTCCACGTCCAGAAGTGCCCGCACTGAGTCCACTTCGAAGATTATCTGCTTGAACCAGAGCTCGTATGCTGGAAATTAAATATTTACCTCTATCAATACATTTTTGGATGATCGCTCTATCAATTAGTATCAATATATTAAAAATCTCTCGATACTTCTGTACTAAACACTTGTAAAGTAAAGGGCTTGTGATAACACGTAGGTAAAAAGAACAAATAAAAATTTTTGCTCATCAGAAACCTTGGGTTTTGTGCCTTGCGTTTTGTGCCTTGCGTTATTTCGTATTTATCAATATTATTTTCATTAGACTTCCTTGCTTGAAATTAAAAAAAAACTGGTTTCAGATCTACATAATATATATAATATATAATATAATAATGTATAGTGTTCTAATGCTGTCTATTAAAGATTGAACCTGAGTTAAAGATCACCATAGTCTTTTGTAACTGACTGTTCCTATGTAGCCGTAACATCATTATGTTATATTCTCCCTTTGCTGTACACAACCAAAACAAACACATGCCGATATAAAGAAGTTCATAGGACGAGATAACCGAGGCCCGAAACAAAATAAGGTCTTATAGCTGAGTTTCATTCTGGCTGTATTTAAGAGAGGCTGTATGTTGGCTATTTTCTAAATTAAATGTAAGTAATTCTGAGAGCTGAGGGTAGAAATCTAAATTGCCTTGCCAAATATTGGGAAGATATAATAAAAATGAAAGATTATTGCGTTTAATTCAAGAATTAGGCGCAGTTATTTAATAAGTACGTGCTCCTTAACCAGTTCAAGTCTAAGAGGTGACATCCGGCGCCAGAGATAAAATATCGCAGACTCCGTGGTCGTACCCCAGATAAACATTAAATTTTGGGTCACAAAACTAAACGAAAATTGTGTTTGATTTTCGTAAACATAAGAAGCGCTTTAAGTTAGTAATTTTGAGGTTAAATATTATTTTAATATTCGAAGCCTTCACTTCAGCAGCAGTTCAAAATAAGGGGCCTTCGTTCATAAGTTTTGATGACTTGTCAGAATTTTCATGTGGAGTTGAATGGTATTTTTTCACATTACAGTTATGGTATGACCCAGTTAAACTCGACAGAGGTACTTAGGTCTGATAGGCCTAGATTTGACACATGACTAAGGTTTGGTTTTGCAACCAACCCTTAGCTACTTACCACGCAAACGCGCCTGTTTTTGCTTATAATCTTATAATACCTACGTACTAGATAATTCCAGATAAAATAATGACCTTGATCATTAGCATCTGTCTTTTTTTGGATATCATCGAATGACCCCTTCCCAGCTAAGGGTGAAGATGAATGAAGTGTCAGACTCTTACTAACTAAAATAAATTATGTTTCTTCTGGAGGCCTTTGCGTACCAGAGGCGCAGTAAGTCTTGCGAACATCCTGCAACCCCGGCAGTCTCTAGCATCTCATTCTTACCTTGGTGAGTGACAATAAAAAGGTGCTCATCATGAACAGGTTTCGAAGACTCGGCGCTGAGCATCCTCTGTGCCGATAGGAGCTTGTCCAGCATGAGATATTCTCCATAAAGCATCCCAGCCTCATTTCCTAGGTGATCCCCTTCTTGTGCCATGCTGTCGTCCATTACTGATCTGTAAATAAGGAAGCTAAGGGTTATACTTCAATCGCCTTTAAGAATGAAGTAATGGTGACCGGATGGAATAGTTCTAAGTGACTTTCTCAGGTCACGGGTTAATTTCCGCATAAGTCAAACATTTGTGTGCATGAACATGGGTGTTTGACTTAGTCTGGGTGTTCCTATGTATGCATTTACAAATGAAAAGTAAATAGTATGTTTATCAGTTGTCTATATTACCCATAGTACAAGCTCTGCTTAGTTTGGGACTAGATTACGTTGTGTGAATATGGGAGGAATATTATTTAGGTGCTGGATATGCGGCGATATACCTAGAAAAGTAGAGAGAGGCCTACATGTAACAGCTAGATGATTTGAAAGCCAAGATAGTGTTCTGTGATTCTTCTAGTTCCTCAAGCCGCATCAGCATTTTATTTGTGTAGGTACATTCTTCTATCTGCAGTCATCTCATAAGTAACATTATTTCTAGCTATTAGCGTAACACCACACATTCCTCTTAAAATACTCATCTCTGAGGGAGGCATGTGGTTGTTTTTCCTTCATCTCTTTTGAGCGCCAACTCTCTGAACCGTACAGGACAATAGGTCTGACCGTAGTCTTACAAATCTTCCCCTTATTACATTACGAGAAAATACAAGATTATGCAATACCTACAGTATTGCATAATCTTGTATGATAGCAGATACCATTGCCGAAAAAAAAAAATTAAAAAAACAGTAATGTTACGTATGAGTTAGATAGTAAAGCGTTTTCATTTGTCATCCGTAAAAACATGACAAGTGAATACTTCTAAATTTAACTTTTAAGTTATCGGGTTCAAAAACCGGATCGACGACGTAACAACAAAAACTAAATATTAAAACCGGTGTCTGATATTCAAAATTGAAGTTAAACAGATAAATTAGCATTTACTTACAGAACTTGTATAACCTGTCCATAAGTTCTAGTGTAACTGACGCATACCTACCTATAGCTACTACAATCTGTCAAATTTCCTTTGTAGACTTTCAACTTTATTGCTGTAGCATATAGTTTAAAGTTGATTAGGAAAATTTTACAGATTCGGGTAGCTTGATGTGCTGGCGTCTGTACTTTTTAAAGTGGCTCCGTGCTCGAGTTAATTAGGAGCACGGACGAGTCTGACTGTTTTTGTGTAGGGCAACTTCAATTCATGTTCCAAACTTCGTCGCCCTTATGTATTATAAAACTTAAAACCATCTTCTTGAACAAATTTATTGGTTTAATTCTAGTACTAAAGCCGGTACTTTGTAAAACTACTTTTACCTTTTATGACGACTATGATATGGGGTTGTAGGTTAAGTTTTACCAATAATAGGTACCTATTTGAAATTTGTACCTAGGTTCATAAAGTAAATACCAATATAATATAATAGGTACATATTATGTATGTACGTTAGCACATTGAAAAACTAACTAACTAAACCGAAACTTAAATTTTCTCAATCAACTTTGAACCATATGCTTCAGCGATAAAGTTGAAAGTCTATTAAGGAAATTTGTCAGATTGTAGTAGCTTTATATGTACATTACGACCCGTGCGGATAAAGAGTGGGATAAGAAATGGCGATACATCTATATTCACTTCTCATTAACAGATTTTTTTGCATCAATACGTAGACAAGTCGGTAAAGTCTCTCAAGGGCAAAAAATAACATTACCCCTTCATTAACTAACTATTTGGAAACGAGAGTGATGATAGCCGCGCGGCCGAGCGTCATTTGTTACACTAAGATAATGCTGTCGCGAGTCGCGCGCGACTGACGCCTGTATAGTAATAATTTTCACACATTTCCATATTCTGTTGCTGCTGCGAATCGCGTGCGGCTTTCACGAGGCGCGTCTCCGAGCTGGCTTTAGTATAAATGATAATAATTTACCTTTTTTTTGTCATCTAAAGATTATTTAAATGATTAGTCCCAGAATTCATCATCAACCTTTTTACAGTCCCACTACTGAGCATTAATCCACGCTTGCTCAATGCGGGTTGATGATTTCAGACATTATAGTTCAGGTTTCCTCGAGATGTTTTCCTTTACCTTTAATCAGTCAGTGGTGTTCAAGATATATCTACTTAGAAAGTACAGTAACTTAGAAAATTTGCCTGACCTGGAATCGAACCTGCGTACTCATACTTAAGAGGGTGCTTTAACCACTAGGTCACTACGACTTTTCCCAAATTATAGTCACACAATTATCAGAAATGAATAAGCCGCCATTGCACTGACATCACATTTTTTTTAAAGTAAGTGGGTATATCAATCGTACATTGTGCCTGCTTCTTAATGAACCGTATTATTACGCTCTTATCGCGAAATATAGTAAAACTTAACCTTGAAATTGAACAGCGTTCTCAAAGAAATGGTTATATTGTATACACTTATGTATACATAGTACATGACTGATATCATTTTGTATTAAGGTTCTTGCAACTAATAACTACGACGATACGAATGAAAGTCGCTTAAAGTGAGAGATTGAGAGATCGTGTTAGATAAGATTTTATATAAGTAACTACAGGAAGCATAGTCGTGGTGGCCTAGTGGTTAAAGAGCCAGCCTCTCAAGTATGAGGGCGGGGGTTCGATTCCAGGTCAGGCAAGTACCGATGCAACTTTTTAAAGTTTGTATATTCTTTCTAAGTATATCTTGGACACCAATGACTGTGTTTCGGATGGCACGTTAAACTGTAGGTCCCGGCTGTCATTGAACATCCTTGGCAGTCGTTACGGGTAGTCAGAAGCCAGTAAGTCTGACGCCAGTCTAACCAAGGGGTATTGGGTTGCCCGTGTAACGTGGAGGTCAGATAGGCAATCGCTACTTGTAAAACATTGGTACTCAGCTAAATCCGGTTAGACTGGAAGCCGACCCCGACATAGTTGGGATAAGGCTCGGGAGATGATGATGAACTACAGGAAGCATACAAACAAACTTCGGTTAGCCATGAAAGCTGTCAATCTATAAGAAACAAGAAACAATTGAGCATTTAATTTAACCTTTTATTGTTAAAACCCTGTTCACTACACATTAATATACTGACCTTTAAAAAGTTTAATCGCATCTTTACGACTTACATCCGTTTGAATACTAACTATACTTTTTTTCAAAAAAGTTTTTGTATTCATTTAGTATCCCGCCATTTTTATTTGCGGCAGAATATTTTACAGTTGCACAGGTTATGGATAGCCACTATCTACCAGATAAATTAAAAAATGGGACAAAATTTGTTTAAAATTATCTGCCAGATAAACTGGAACTTATCAGCAACCTGTGAAACTGGTCGTAGAACTTTTAATCTGACAGTTATTTTTAGTTATTTTTTCAAACAAACGCTGATTTAAAAAAAAATATTTAGAAGGACTGTGTTTGGTAGATTTCAAAGATTTGATTTGGGTTTACTAGTCAAACATTGGTTTATAGTTTCTTATAGATAACAATTAGTTAAAATAATAATATATTCCTAAGAAGAGATAATTTGCAATGTCGGGTAAGTTTTTGATTTATCCATAGTTATCATAAGAAAGAAATGCTCAAAAATCGTCAAATGCTGATAGGATGAAAAATTATGTCTATGGGTCGGAAAAAAAATTGCCTTCCCTACTTTCTTATAGGTACCCTAGTTTTATTTTTATATCCTTGTTTACGACTATTAATACGTTAAATAAGGATGTTTTTTTTTATACAATTATAAAATAGTGTTTTGAATGTCTCTAAACCTTACCTCATAGGGCACGCCATGTTAAAAATGTGTGTCTATATCCTTAAATTCACTCAAAAACTAAAATACCGCAGAACACACGATACGGACGCGCTTTCGCGACGCGCGGCGATTCGATACTGAATGAGTGCACATCGGATTCGATTTCGTCACTCGTCTGATAGTGTAACTTAAAACGGTTTGATATCGATTTTCCGATGGCTAAGTTAATCCGATGTTTGCGTCGGCGACTTTAACGTGGGAAAAGTTCAATGAAACGTGCTTCCTGTGTTGGAATAAGATGATCTAGGTTGAGGGAGCAGTTCCGTTGCCGGCTGCCAAAAACCCGAAATAGAATTAAGCCACTGTTGAGGTTTTAGGATTCAACAGGTAACTGTATTGGTTATATTATGTTCCAATGCAATTTATGCAATAGCTTTAATAAAAGACCAAAACACAAGCTTGGTAAGCTTCTATTTTGGTCAAAGATTTTCTTTATTTTAACGAGTAATCTATATAACTAGTAATATTATAGAGAGGACAGATTTGATTAAATATTTTTTTGTTTGGATGGAATTGGTTCCGAATATACTTGATCGATATGCAAAATTCTTTCGCTGTTGGGAAGCTTCACCGCTGCACCGGTGCCAAATTATAGCCTATGTGCCCCTGTGAACGCATGGCTATAATTTATCCCGGTTACGGGAACAAGTTCCCCGGGGCCGCGGAAGAAACGGCGAGGAACTACTAGTAAGTACCTACTCAAAGTAACAAAAATCCTTTCTCAAGAGTTACGAATAAGCTAAATATTAAGTTCTGAATAACTTTTGATGTCTGTTATTATTCAGGACTTGTATTGATTTATCTGCTTATTTATTAACCACTAGCAGTTGGCCGCGACGTTGTCCGCGTGGGCATTAGGTGAACATCCCCCCCCCCCCGTACATGATAACGTGATAATTTGTAGCTCATATTACTATGTTGACCCGACCTCTTAGTTATATAAATGTCAAATTTGAAGCAAATCCATGCAGTACTTTTTGAGATTATCCCGGACATACCTACATACAGACATAAAATCTTAACATATATTTTTTTGGCTTTGATATCAATTGTGGACCACGTCTCAATTATTCTTTTAAAAAAAAATTCAATGTACAGTTTTTGACTTTTCTACGATTATATTATATGTATTAGGTAATAATGCAGTGAAATCCTTTAGCTACGCTTTTTATTCGTACCTGTTTATTATTACTACTTAATATACTAAATACTTCATGGTTTATCTGTTATTTACTTTGTAGTGACTATGTTGTGTGCGAGGCAGAGGCTATACAGGTCATTGACATCGATCAGTCATAGATTAGAGTGGAAATATAAAAAAAAAAACTCACAAAATCGCTCGTCAATTTACCTGTTATGTTTCTTATTAAAATATGTTCTACTGTACCTAAGTGAATGTGTAATTATTTATGAGAAATTAAGTTTCTTAAATCAGAAAAAAATACTGCTTGAATAATCGTAATATTTGTTTTAATTTTTTAATTTCCTTATTGATATAAGAGTGCACCGTGCATCACATGGTCTTTACAAACAAAACTAACATGAATAAACATATGCGAATAAAAATTCTACGCAAATACATCTAGTAGTTGCCTCAGCCAAATTCTGACGACACAGCTGGTTTGTTGGAATCAGCTAATATAATAATGTTATGCTTATGATTACGCGCGAATGAAGCGTGTATCGGAAAGCAAGAATGCCTTACGACGTAATATCGGAATATAAATTGGTAAAAAAAAATATGTTTGTTTCATTTTATATTTGTAAACGTACCTACCTACTACAGAATGAAGGATCTATATTGTTTTAAAATACTAAAAATATATATAATTATACCCGACTGAATCATCATCTCCCGAGCATTTTCCAAACTGTTGGGTGGGCTTCCAGTCTAACCGGATTCAGCTGAGTACCAGTGTTTTACAAGGGGCGACTGCCTATCTGACCTCCTCAACCCAGTTACCAGGGCAACCCAATACCTTGGTTAGAATGGCGAAAAATCTTAAATAACAAACTGAAAATGCAGAAATATGTTGAACTATCGCTGTTGGGCGACATGCTTGCTAGATTTTTTCATGTTATTAAAACAAAATATTTGAGTCTTTTGATCTAGGTAGGTCCTCAGGTAGGTCCGCCTCGTATACATGTTGGTAACGACGATAAAGAACTTATTACTTATTCATAAAGTATTTTTTTACAGGATAATTATATCCTACCAACTATTTTGGAATTTTCAAGACGACGAGTCTTTTAATTTGCTATCTATTAACTTCTCACACATGCCAACCTATTTTTTTAACGACACATAATATTAGGTTTTCGTAACGAATCCAAAGAGATAAGAAGTAAAAAACAATATAACACGCATGCATAATACGTACCTACTTGCAAAGTACAACATGCAAAAACCCCGCGAAAAACTTCGCTTTGAAAGTGAAAACAAGTGGGAAAACGTAACAATTTTACCACATTATCGAAACGAGAAAGTGCATGGTAGTATGTTCATTCAATAGATCTTTAATTTGACACCTCCAGCCATTGAAACTGAAACCTCTTCGGTATCATGCATGACACGTTCAAGGAAATCCGACGCCAAAATCATCTGTCACATTTTATGAATGTAAGTTTGACGTGACAAATTTTGCACTTTTCGAGTTTTTTTTCTGTATAAAAATTCCGTTTTGTATGATTAAAACAATATTCAAAAGATATTCTTTCAAGCTGTTTCTTTACAAGTTCTTTAAAAAACGTATACACAGCAAAATGATGTTTGGAGCGTCAAAAATAATGAGGCGAGTGTGTTTTTTGTATTCTAGGTGTGTTGGTTTCCACCTGCAAAATGTAATGTGCTTTTTTCACTGAAACCACAGTTCAGTTCAGTCACGGTCTATGAAGTGTGACTAACCAGCTCCATAAGTATTTTTACCCGGCGATGCGGCCCAGGCCCGTCTCAGTTAAACCATTATTTTGTAAAGCATAGATAAGGTTTGAATACAGTTTAATGGCAAGTAGATTGAGGTAGGTGTTGTCAAAGTGATAATGCCACTTGAGAAGATAGTTAATTTAGGCTATCTAAGTGTATTTACTTCATAATAATCTATTTGATATGTAACTAAATGCTGCCAACACCTATGACTATTATTCTACATCAGCATCTGCCTAGCCCTTTCCCTAACTATGTTGGGGTCGGCTTCCAGTTTAACCGGACGCAGCTGATTAGGCACAAGTTTTAGTTGTAGCGACTATTTGACCTCCTTAACCCAGTTATCTGGGCAACTCGATAGGTATATGTCGTAAGTCTGATTGTCAGACTTTCTGGTTTCTGACTACCCGTAACAACTGTCAATAATGTACAAATAACAACCAGGACCTGTTCGGTAAGTACAATTTAGTATGCCGGCCGAAACACGGAGGAACTCGTAATGATAAAGATCTCAACATGGACTGCTAGGTCCTTGTGGCTGCTAGGATACTAAAAAATGCATAGTAGTATGGCGTGATAGCTATGATACGTAACGTAGTGTAAGTATAAAGTCAACATGACATATATATGATCTTTCAATTCACCAAGCAGATAAATCTCTCTCAGATAATAATTATAGCCTGTACCTAAGTTGTTTAATATTCGTCTGTACTTTTGGAATTGAGTGCAGGTTATATTTCGTGTTCATGCTGCATAAATAGGTCTATTGATTCTTATTTAGGCAATGAGTCAGGTTCTTGAAATTCTATGGCCTGCTAATTATACTACTATTCAAATAATTATAATGAAAACTTGGCAACACTGACCCTGTCTTGTGAACTAGAACTGTCACATTGACGTTTCTCAATCTCTGAAATTCTCGGATTTTATTTACCTACGCATTTTGGTGATTATTATAAAAAATAAACCTTGGTTTGTTTTAAAATATCACCATTGTGAACGTAAAGGATACTTGTGTTACCAAAACCGTGAGTGAATTTATTTGTATGCTTTGTTTTATGCGTGAGGAATAACATCGCAGTATAATATGTAAGGGGTTTTATCTTATCTTTTTTTGTTGTTATAAATTTGATTATTTAAGTTTACTCAGTGCGGAGCAAGATTAATATGTTGTACAAACAATATGTGTGGTCATTGGGTGCAGTATCATTGTACTAGTATCATGAAAAAGGTCTTTTTAACGGTGATATAAGCAAAATAATATATGACATCAGTTTAGTTAGTCATATCTAACTTTATGTTCTATCGATTAGGTTAAAAATAATCGTTTTATGATTTTCTATGTACTCGTGATATTTTATGACGACTTGCCAGATGTTATGTCTTTAATTTGTATTGTGTATGTATCAATTTCTCTTAGGACATTTTTAATATAGGAGACCTTTAATCTATTTTAATTTTGCTAGAAAACCTAGCAAGGAAGTGAGTATTTAATTCTCACCAACCTTCATAAGCATATAATAGGCAATTTAAACAGAATAATACTGATACAATATCCCAAACATAACCATACATAAAAAAATAAGTCTATTTCTGTAAAAAATATAATTTAATTCTTAGTATAAGGTATATACTTGTGTGAATTCACTCTCAGTTTCTTATCAAAAAGGTTAATTCTATGTAAACTAACAAATAATAGTGTTATGCAGTAATTTGCTCATACAAGTAAAGATAGAGTTTGTACTTTATACTATCTTGGCTTGTAGTTCGATGTGCTAGGTTCAACTATAGTGATGGAAGCTACTATTCAAATTTTCCCATTCTATATCCTTCTTCTTGACTAATGCACCCTTAATTAGAAGGAATATAGGCTATGTGCTTTAAAAATAATATTACCTAGTGCAACAGATGAATATATTTGTTGCACTCACATTTTAAAATATAAAAAAAATGTGTCACACTGGTAGTCTGAATGTGGTACAAGCTACCGGCTTACCTACATTGTAATGACAATGTTAAAAATGAAGAGTCAAGAAAACCCTTCTTCTATTTCAATACATACAACCGATTTATATGCATTCTGTGTAATCATTACTTTGGATTAGTTTATTCATAAAATTTAGGACATACAACAACAACAGCATAATTTTAATTTTGTTCTAATTGTTAACACACACGCATACAGTATAATTTGTTAGATACTTAGATCTTTTCAAACAATAGCATTAGTCACACGAAATTTCTAAATTAGAATATTAATTATCTGTTTGAGAAACAGAAAAATAGTAGATGTTTTTAATTTAAACTATGCAATATTGTTGGGAACACAATTTGAAAGGAAAATTACATTAAAACTGATGTAATTTTGTATACAATTTACGTTTTTGCATTTTAATTTGACTGAATAAAAATGTTTATAAGGAAATGATAGAATAAATACATACACTTATCTCTGACATTTATAATTAAAATTAGGTAAATCCAGTTGTTTATTTCAAATTTCCAATTTATTATTTTAGAATTTATTGCACATGTATAGATCTTCAAAATATATTGTGCTGTAACAGTTTGTAGTTCTTTGACTACTAAATATCTTCTCTATCCAATATGGAAGGACCATATCACAAAATGACAGTCATGTCCACAGTTAAGCATGACCAGTTATAAGCCTGAACATTAAGACTTATGCAGGACATATTATAGTGCACAAGGATTTGTGCAGACACAGGTGTACTCTCAATTCCCCCACTCTGAATAGTCCGATGAGGCATCTTACACGACTGGAAAAACATCAGGTCTATGACCTATGTTGACGTGGTCTCCGTTGCATGGGTGTATCAAATACCAAGTAATCAAATGTATCAATCCTAATACTCTTATAAAGGCGAAAGTTTGTAAGTATGGATGTATGGATGTTTGTTACTCTTTCACATAAAAACTACTGAATGGATTCGAATGAAACTTTACCACAATATAGCTTATACATCAGAATAACATATAGGCTACTTTTTATCCGGGTATGGAAAGTACTTCCCTCAGAAAGCGGGTGAAACCGCTGGTATAATATAAAGTAAAATAGTGATTGTTCTGTTCTGCTCTATCCTGAGTATGAAGTATTTTTTGTCTTCAATGTAAATGCGTAATAACACACATTCACAGTATTCACAGTATTTGCTTTTAACTTTAGGACTTTTTAGGATGTTTTTTTTTTTTTTTTTATTTGTTTCTGCCTTAGAATAAAATGCTATCATTATTCGGATCTTCATTTTAATTTACATTTTAATGGGTCCATTTCGCCCACTGTTCTTTATCGTACTTACATGTTTAAACCTAAGTGGTTTTCGGATGTTATTGAAAATAGATAATCCTGTATACTTTATAATATATTATTGCAGAAATGTTAATAAATAAAATTTAAAATGTACTTATTAAATTTTGCAGAGTAATGGGGCAAACCCTATCAGAGCCGGTGACGGAGAAGCAATCCTCGACATGTCAGGACAGCCGCTACCTAGTCGGCTCGTCCTGCATGCAAGGCTGGCGGGTCTCCATGGATGACTCTCATACACATATACTGTCGCTACCTGAGGATCCTGGGACTGCGTATTTTGCGGTGTATGATGGGCATGGTGGTAAGGATCTTCACAATTCAAAAACAATAATAGGCACCAGTTTCACAATGTCCGAATAGCCACTATCTACCGATTAAATTCAATAATGGAACAGAATTTGTATGAAATTATCTACTAAATAAATTATTTGGAACTTATTAGTAGGTGGTGAAACAGGCCCTAGTAATCATAGTACAAACGCCACATCAGCCTACCTCAAACTGTAAAATTTCTTTAATAGATTTTCAACCTTATCACATTATCTGAAGATTAATAATCGATTGTAAAAATTTGAAAGATTCAGGTAGGTTTACCTACTGGCTCCTGTACCTACTTGTGGTAGAAAATGAATACTTAGCACAGGCTAACTTACCATACTTGTACTGTGTTGCCAGGTTCAAATATAGCAGAATATGCTGGGAAGCACTTACACAAGTTCATAACGGCACGACCTGAGTACCACCTTGGCAACATTGAAGAGGCTATGAAACAGGTACTTATGTTATTTGTATATGTCTTGTTTTTGTTGTCGGTGAGTTGCTGCGCAGAAATTTATTTGCGGCGTGTTCTGTTCCACGTGATCCTCGAAGACAAATCGGAGAAATCGTAGGGGCTTCCTTAAGGCCAGGGTCTGCTGGGGCTACGGGTTGTGGCACACTGGGGACCTCCAGAAGAAACATAGTGGGTTTCAGCCAGTAAGGGTCCTCCCTCCCGCTGCGCACCACCCACAGCAGGAGGGGTTAAAATTGGAGGACATTAATATTTTATGACTTCCCACGACAAAGTAAAAATAAAATTAAAAAAGGTCTACTTATGGCGGATGCACGAGCGCCCATGCGTACTAAAGTGTACTAAATTTTTTTACTATACTTTGTGGTTTTTTTGTGAACTTAATTCAATGAAAAAAGAAACTCTTCCGCTTTTAAATATTACTACATTGCTAGCTGTTCCCTGCGATTCCACTTGTCGCCCGAAGGAACTTCTTCCCGCACCTGGATAAAAAGGTTCCTATGTCCTTTCTCTGACACTAGATTATATACATACATATATGTCTACCAAATTTGATTTAAATAACGTAAATAACGTGAACGTGATAGGTATACAGACAGAGTTACTTTTGCATGTAAAATGTTAGCAAGGATGGTGTACTAAATTCTAAAATAAGATTTTCCCCGCTCGTACATAATGACATAGCGTGACTTGGCCGAATTTTTACATAATGCAGCATCATTTAACTATTTATATTTGTTCAAGTTAACAATGTATATTTTCTCTGTATACAAACGTCGGAAAGTGACCTTAAGGAACGTGCATGATCATTGCATGTTCGTGTGTGATTATTTTTTTAGTTAAAACCTCATTATGCGAAGCCTTACACGTGTTATTATATTTAAAACTAGTAATAGGGTTGTCGAGGTCTTTTAAATTATTCAATACTGTTTTTTTCTCGCGGTTTCTCTCGCCTCCCCGGGGAACTTCATCCCTTACCCGGTTAAAACATCGTCTATGTTCACTGGGGATACTGTAGCTTCCCAACGGTGAAATAATTTATAGAAAGTTACTCACCTTGTTTAATTAAGTGTTTTATTTCTAAGTGCATCCGAATTTAATTAAAAAAAAGATTTTAGCTTTCGAAAATACCTAAAGAAATAATTTTCCAGCTTTAGTTTGTCAGAGAGACTTCACGTTAGTCAAAATATATAAACAAAAGACTACGCACGCGCGAGGCATCAAAAGGCTAAATTCAGATAATCAAAGTCAAATGACAAGTACTGTTTATAGATTAATCTTGGTCCACTTCATAAACTATGTACTTTCAATTAAAAAAAAATGTAAACATGTCGAATTGAGAACCTCCTTCGTTTTGGGAAGTCGGTAAAAACGGAACGGAAATTTTCAAATTCGTTTTATGGTAACCCTGTGACGTCATAAGCTTAAGTAGGCGTTGGGTGAACGTTTGTATTGCAAACAATTAATTTATACTAGACTGGTAATAATGTGTCCATTAGTCTTCTTTTATTATTACACACTATGTTATATATGGTATGGAAAACGGAGTCAGTTTGTCCAATTTAAATAAACATACTATCCATAACATTGTATGCTTCTGTCCTTTAATAGTTTTATTCTATACCTACAAATGTTGTAACCCTGAAGTTTGTTTGCTTAAACGCGTTTGTCTCTGCAACTACTGGACCCAATAAAAAATCTTTCACTGTTAGATAGACCATTTATAAAGGAAGGCTACCGTAGTAGAGTAGTCCCAACGGGACGTGGAAGAACCTTTAAGTGTATAATTATAGCTTAGAGGATGACGAAGTTTTGGTGTAGCCAGAGGTATAGGGGCCCGAAAATGCGGCAAAATGGTTCCTGTAAAGATTGTATGTACAGCAGTGTTTGCTTTGTGCTCGACTTGGCGGGGGCACTCCCATGCCCCCCGACATTGAATTTAAAATATTTGAACACGAAGCTGATGATCACACGATGAATAATAAATACATAAAAAATAACACATTATGGATAGCACACAGCTTTGTACCTATTATGTTTACAAATATGTAGTGATGTAACTACCAAATATATCGATAGACATCTATGATCGAGGCCTGTGCCCAGCAGTGGGACGATAGAGATTCTGATGATGATCCGCCTGTCCCCAGGGTTTCTTGGACCTGGATCAAGCGATGCTCGAAGAAGACATGTTGCAAGAGAAAGTGGCTGGAAGCACGGCAGTCGTGGTGCTGGTCAAGGAGAATACTCTTTACTGCGCGAATGTGGGGGACTCGAGGGCGGTGGCAAGTGTTCGAGGGGGGGTAAGTGTGAGAGATTGTCTTTTGTAGAAATTGCAGTAACACTCTTAATTCTTAATTGTGATCATTATAACTTATCACTTCCACCAGATGAGGTAGTAGTAAGTGAATCTGCTTGCCGCGCTGGAGGTCGCGGGTTCGATTCCCGCGTAAGTCAAACATTTGTGTTCATGAACATGTGTGTTTGTTTTAGTGTTAGTGTAGTTGTTTTGTTAACTAAAGATTGAATTTTGACATTAGCCCCATATAATTCTGCCTAGGCTGCAGGTTGTTCGCAAAAGCTACCGTGGCCCTGGCACACAGGGACCTCCAGAAGGAACATAGTGGGTTTTAGTCAGTAAGAGTCTGACACTCCCTCCAGCTGCACCCTCAGCGGGCCCCTCCCGCTCATTTGGTGATTTCCCACGAAAAAAAGCCCCATATAATTTTTGTCAAATTCTTATCTCTAGTAAGCAAAACAACGGATAGTTAGGTTTTTAATTTCGGTTGTTAGATATTAAATTTTAAAAAATCTTATTATTCTCAAACGAATTTCTGTGCTACATAGGTAGAGGTGCTCTCATATGACCATAAGCCGAACAACGAAGAAGAGTTGCGTAGGATCACGGCTGGGGGAGGTTGGGTACAGCTCAACAGGGTGAACGGTAACCTGGCGTTGTCCAGAGCGCTGGGCGATTATGTGTTCAAGAGAAATTATAGGCTGTCGCCACAGGAACAGATTGTTACAGGTATGTATTTTATATAAGGCATTTCATTAGATTCGATATCATCATCATCCGATATCAGATCATTGACGACCCCGATGGCGCAATGGTTACCACGCCGGACTGCCGAACTAATGGTCCCGGGTTTGATTCCCGGCATGGTCGAAATTTGTTTGATGAGCATGATTATTGGCTGTGGTCTGGGTGTTATAATAATATGTATTTATAAATATACATCTGTAAAGTATATGTAGTTTATCAGTCGTGTTAGCACCCATAACACAAGCTAATCAATAGCTTACCATGGGGCTAACCGACCGTGTGTGAAAAAGGTGTCCCGCTATATCATCATCCTCCTGCCCTTATCCAAAATTTTATTTGTGGTCGGCGCAGCATGTTTTTGTCTTCCTCGCTCTTCTATCTGCCGTCATCTCACAAGTTACATTCTTTCTAGCCATATCAATTTTCACACAATCCATCCATCGTTTCTTTTGTCGTCCCCTTCCTCTATATCCATCCACATTCATGTTCAAGACCTTTCTCACAACATTATCCTCATTCCTTCGCATTACATGCCCATACCATGCTAGCCGGTTCCCACATAGTTTTTCGGTTACCGGTGCCACTTTTAAACTTCCTCTTATATACTCATTTCTTACTCATCCATTCGCGTTACATTTTACCAATCTGTCCTAATTAAAATTTTAGTACAGATAGTTTTTATGAGATATGGGAGCTGTTTTCAGTGTTGTGTAATAATTTTTTCATCAGTTTTTTTTATTGCCCCACTGCTGGGTACAGGCCTCCTCTCACACAGAAAAGGAATGTGCTTTATATTAATTTAAGATAGTTTTTATTCCTTAAAAAAGATTTTGTAGAAGATTATTTGAAATGGTGGAATTATTGGTGTTTCAGCATTTCCAGACGTTCAAGTGAGGCAAATAAACGATGATTGGGAGTTCATAGTGATTGCTTGTGATGGCATCTGGGAAGTGCTATCCAACGAGGTAATCAGGCGTTTTCATTATTTGATCAATTTTCAACCTTATATCCCTTCCGCATAAGAGCGAGAATTAGTTATGAATGAAAATATATCGTTGACCAATTTTGAAATTTCAGTCTTTGAGAATAAAGCGGAAAATAAATGTTTATTTTTTAAAGTTTATGTGTGTTGTCCTATATCGAATCATTAAAGTTACCAAAAAGGTATAAAATAAGTTACTACACAAATAGTACACATCTTGCTTGACTCATTTAGTTGATATCATTCGACCGTCGAAAATCAACCTTAATTCTATAGCTATAAGGTGCAAAATACATTGAACCTCAATGTCAATATTTAAAATATCTCCTGTTTTCTTTAGGAAGTGATATCATTCTGCCGTGTACGCCTACTAAGTGGATGGGAACCGGCAGCTGTATGCGAGGCACTGATGCAGCGCTGCCTCGCGCCGAACTGTGCCACGGGCGGCCTCGGCTGCGACAACATGACGGTACTCATCGTGTGCCTCGCGCCTTTCCCGCGCATCGACCCAGCTGTGAGTAGCGCCTTCACTCAATACTGCCCTAATTGAGATTGTGCCTTTTATCAAAGACCTCTACGAATAAAATAGGGCCTTGCTTTTTGGGTATTTTTATTATTTGTACAGCACACATCAAGCTAATACAATCTGTCAAATTATCTTAGTAAATTTTCAACTTTATTTGCTGAAGCATATGGTTCAAAGTTGTGTGGGAAAATTCTACAGTTTTGTTTCATTTTATTTACTTTAATGTCTGGTAAAAATATTTTGTTGTACCTGGTCTTTGGGTGAAGGGCAATCTCAGAAGGCTAAAAAACTATTTTTGTAATCGTTACTCTGCATGTCTGCATGGTGTAGCATGATCTATTAAAAAATATTCGTTTAGTTGCCAGCATTAATCTTTTACTACTATATTAGGTTAATAATCGCCGTCAGGTTTCAAACCTGTATTATGATTTTTAATTATTCTTAGAAATTACCGAAGTATATTCTTTACTATACAATATAAAAAAGCAAATTTGACCGGATTTATTATCACTACATTTTAAAAACCAATATACCCACATAATGTCCTCGAAAAAATTTACAAATCTTAAGGCCTGTTTCACCACTTACGAATAAGTTCCAGTTAGTTTATTTAGTAGATTATTTCATACAAATTCTGTTCCATTTTCGGTAATTTATTCGGTAGGTAGTGGCTATTTGGACATCGTGAAACTAGCCCTAAGTAATTGGCACAAATCAAAGATTTTATACATTAAAACATCATTTTATACTACTCTAGTTTCCACATTTTTATAATTTAAACAAAAATGGCGTATTTATTCCACAGTCGGCATTCAAGTGCCTCGATCCGAGCCGTCCTAACAAGTACTGGACGTTGACACCGTCTCGGCGGTTCTCTTAACTTTAAACACTGCCCATCCCCCCTTTGCACAAGCTTTAATACTTCTAGTGTGTCTCTGTTACTGTGATCCACACAGTTTTACACTTGGTTGATTTTTATTTTTTAAATTAATTTTCCGGCTTAAAAGTACGGTTTTTTTTCGTAAATGTGCCAATATGCTAACATTTTTGCTCTTATAAGCGAATGTTAGACCGAGTATTTAATTTATCAGTGTGTCTAAAATTCACAAGGAGCTTTCATAGTCACATTGGTCTACAAAAAAGTTAGACACAAGTTTGACACGTATTTCAAATAATTTTGCATACAATTTTAAATATGTGTCAAACGTGTGTCCAACTTTTTTGTAGTGAGGCCCGATATTTTTCTGTGATTATATTTCAAGTACTACAAGTACATCAGTTATTGTTGAATTTTATAAAGTTTTAAATTTCATGAAGCTAAAGAGACAGATATTTCGAAGTATTTTAGCAATATGAGGTTAATTAAGAAAATATTATGTTCACATTTTTGCAGAAGTTTAGGTTTTTAAGATATTAAAGTTCCAGAAACAAAAAATTACCACTGCGGGAAAGCCTTAAGTAAAATACCTAACTATATTTTTTTTCTCAATAAATATAAAAATCAACCAAGTCTAAGTAAAAAAATTATCAGCGTAATGTTTCTGTGATTTTGTGAATTTAAATTGATAAGTAAGTATTGTTATTCAGGCGTTTGATTTTTACGTCTTGTTAAGGAGCGCTCTGACCACCCAGCTTGGTGGTACAATGATGCAGCTTACATGGATGATTCTCAATGGACTAGCACCATCTATATATATTTATAAACTAGCGGACCCGACAGACGTTGTCATGTATTTTTTTCCATAAGAACCTTCTCCTGACAATAGCAAACACAACAAAGAAAAAAAGTGATCGGTCCAGCGTGACCGATATTAGGGAAAAAGGGATTCATTTTTATATACAGGGTGTAAGGGTTATGATATACTGAACTCACTTCTTCAGTCTGCGGAGGGCTGTCCCTTACACCCAGTATATAGATTACGCGTCACGCGTTCTAAACTACTTAATAGATTTTAATCAAATTTGCACACCGTGTGCAGTTTGATCCAACTTGAAAGAGACGCAATATTATTTTATTGCGTTTAACAAAATCCTTTACCACATCAACGCCTGACCGGGTCTGCTATATTCTTACAAAAAAGAGATATGGGGTCTCAAGGAAAAAAATATGCCCCGCATGTGACCAACTTTCATGAAGTTGACTAGTAAATGATAGTGGGATAAAAGCATAAAACATTCTAATTTATTGAGATTCATCCTAATCGGCTGTTGTAATCAAAAACCAAGTTGGGTTGCCAGTAAACTAAATAAGACTGTTGTGTGCCATCAAAGAGAATATACAGCGATACTGTTTTATAATAAATGTGGCTTTCAATGTTACCATTCTGAAAATATATTTTGGTGACAAGTTTATTTATTTTAATTTCTAATTAAATAGAAATGAGTTAAGAGTTTGTTAATTCTGTTGAAAATTCTACCAAAATGGTAGATGAATAACCAATCTGTTTTCGAAGCCTAATTTTGAGTCGACATTTTTATATTTATATTATTAATAGGTATTCCTGTCTTGTCATTGAAATATGATTTTCGATAGAACCGTGAATTATATTCACCAGAAAATTTATGAGTTTATTTAATAAAAAGTAAAAAAATATATTCTAAAATATGTTGTTCTAATCGTAATATAGAATAAACAGCAATAGTTTAGCCACAAACGTGCTATATTTCCATTAAAGGTACTTGGGTTTTGTTTGATAAAATTACGTTACCTAATAATCTCATTTTTTTATTATTTAAAATTAATTATACTATCATAACTATCACACTTTTTCTGGCTTCAAATGTTAAAATGGCCACACTGAATTTACTACCAATTCCTACCTTTTTGTGAAATGGTAGCTTTTGTCAGTGTTGCCATATGTTTGTATTTTTATATTAACGTTAGCAATAGTGGTTTGCTTTCAAAGTTTTTGTGTGCGTTTTCCCATTTTAAAAATATTCTTTGGTTTTCGTGTTTAAATCATGGTTTGAAATGTTTTTTGTCGTTGTTTGCTCGTGTTGTTTAAATTAATTACATACAGGCCTTTTAAAGTGGTATGTCCGCATGAATTTCATACAATAGCTTATGAAATATAATATATAGATTTATTATATAACCTGCATGGTATTTTTACTGTTACATAAATACATATATAAAGATGTCTATAATAAATTGTTGATGATTGACAATTCAGTAAAATAAAGCTTTATTTTTGCATGTTATGTAGCGTTTTTAACATTCGCTTATATTTGTGGAGTTTTTGACAATATAACATTATGACTGGCTTTGTTTTGCTCTTCATCCGGGTTACTGACATTTTTAGCTCAAATTTATTGGAATATTGTCAAATATAACACATTTATATAAATTAGTATATTATTAAAAACATATAGGGTCTGGCAAAACTAGTTCACCATATTTTTACAGGTCATCTAGTACATGCTAAGGATCATGTTTATCACAAAAAAGTAGAATGACCTAGGGGTCAACGATCGAGCGCGTTCATAGAGACCGGCGTTATGCGTACAATTTTTCAAATTTAATAAAATGTGATGTTCTTTTCATGACTTTTTTGTGGTAAACATGATCCTTAGCATGTTCAAGATGACTTGTAAAAATATTGTGCACTAGTTTGTTAGAACTTATATATTTATATTTTTTTAAATTTTAGTTAACACCGCCTGTTGTTTGTGTCCACACTATGTGTTGCTTAATAAACTCATTGGAAAGCATGATCTGATTTTTTTCTTTATTCCTGTGGTCTTTACTTGTTCTACTGTAGTAATTGTTTAGTAAGTCAGTGACTGATGCAGTATAGTGCAACTACGAATGTAAATGTAAGTAAATGTTTTTTTTAAGTAAAATTTTATACTCAATTGCATGTTGATTTTTTTTTTAAACTGTGCTGTCGACTAAAACGCCCCTAAGTGAACGTAAAACATATCAACACATCCGACAGAAAATTTATGTGAAAGTACCGCCCGTTGCCGCTATATATCGACACATGAAGAAAGAAAAGGAAGGTTCTAACAGTCCAGAGCCCGGAACATCGAAATGCTTAACAGTTATACAAGAACCGAATAATATATCTTATAACCTAAACGTGGACCATCCGACTTTCGTACCCAAGTATAAGGACGCAGTGAAAAAAATTGAAAAAAGCTTTTGGGCATGGAAGCATTTTTTCGAAAAATATCCAAGCTCTCGTAATTATGACGTGCTGCAGAAAACTACGAGGATATTGAATGAGGCTTTGGAGGATCAGAAGACGCGAAGCACAATATATAATGAACAAGAGAAAATTGTGTCAGGTACGGTGTGCATACCACTGAAGGCTATGGAGAAAAGGGCTTTAAAGATGAAGGAAAATAAAGCCAAAAACAGGAAGCGTTTGGGTGATTCTGAAAAGAATTCTGTACCAAAAATGAAGAAGTAATTTTCGTCAATTTTATTGTCAATTCTTAACAGTGTACTGGGTCTATCAACGAGCTTAAAATAATGCCATAAATTAAATTGTGTGATTATTCTGTGTTAGTATTAAAAAAAATATGTCTACATTGTATAGAAATGGCTTACTCAATTACACTAAATGATGTATTAAACATTGTGTAGATCCGTTATTAAATGTAAATAAAATTGTGTGACGTTTTATTAACAAATAAATAAAAAAACAAGAACCAAAATTTTACCATTAAAAAGTTGTCAATTGGCAAACCAAAATTTTCGCGTTTCTTCCAAATTTAAATGATTACGTTTTAAATTGGCAAAAAATCCAAAATTTTATTCGGTAAATCAAATAATTGGCAATTTTCAAAATTTGTATTTTTATTTTTTAATTGGCATTTAAAATTCCCAACTTCCTTTGCATTTAGCTGTAGAAAACTTGTTACAATATAGATTGATTAAAATTATTGCTTCAAAAACAACGTGTCTAGCTTTTTTGTCTCTTTTTGTGTCCTTTTTAACTGTTACTTGATATCTAAATATTATAAATTTCAATCAGGCTATATTTTAACGAGTAAAGCATGTATTTCCCCAAAATATACACTCGCCATGCGAATGATTGAGTTGAACCCCTATTTATAGGCACAATCGGAGATGTGGGCCCTTTGTATGCAAGCCATATTTAGTCAACCATGCTTTGGTTGACTATCTAGGACTAGGCGAATCCTTCATTATAACAGCTATATAATGATAGCTTAGCGATAGTCATCATTAACTACACTTATCTCAGTAAGTATGGTAAAACACGAGGTAGGTCCACATTATCACCTATCTCAGAATACTGCGTAATCTTGTAAAATATTTGAGTAACATACTTAATTTCAAGTTGTAAAAGTATCATTACCACTCTTCATCCATTTTCATCATCATCATCATCATCATCATCATTTTCATTAGATGAAAAATAACTAGGTTACAAATTATAGCCTCTTAGGTTTTGTATGTATGGTAGCAACACAATCAAAATTACAAAATATCTGAACCAACTGGCAGGATTACCGAACAAAATAATCTGGCCATATTGTACATAGTTGTTACATTTGAGATTTTAGTGTTCAGGTATTTTGTTGTATTTTATGTAATTTCATCACTTTCTTTTATATTACAAGACCAAAAACTATAAATACTACAATAAATTCTAGCTAATACTCAAGCAAGCTAGTCTTGAATTGTAGCCTGCATCTACTTCAAATAACTGCTGCTTATCATGTTGAAACAGACAGTGTTGCCACGCAGAAAAATCGCTAGTTTAAAAATCCTCGCCTTAGAACGCTGCCGCGATTAGTTTTGTTAGCTTGGGGTTTATATATGGATGCGGTAACATTTACGAAGCTTATGTGGAGGTGAACACTTTAACCAGCTTGTTAAATATCTTATAGCTTAAAAATGCATGAAGCGTGTGCGTGTTTTTTTTTCAAACAAACAATTATCTTATTAGCAATAGTTATTTATTATATAGGTCAGCCCTATTAGATATAGTAAGGGTGAACTAATCAGAAATATATAAAATAACTGCATCCTGTCTTGGTCACCCGGAGAGCTCGAGGTTGCGGGTTCATAACGGGCAAGTATGAAGAATATGAACCATAAAATATGTACATTCTAAGACTACCTTGGATGCCACGGAATTTTGAAGAATATTTTCTGTTTGGTAAGTAGGTAAGGTAAGCCAACTGCTGTGATGGGTAGTTCTTATGCCCCTGGTCCTATACCTAAAGAAGAAACGTTCGTTTTGCTTACAGACGGTAGTTTTTTTGAGAAAAGGGGCCATCCATAAAGTATGTCACGGATTTCATGTTTTTTGGACACCCAATGAGCATTGTTACTGGTGGTCATACATTTGTAGTTAGTAGTTTGCCTAGTGTGACATTATAAATTTGCAATTTTTGATTTAATTTGATATTTGAAACGAGATCACAAAATTTTGGACCCCCCATACTTTGTCACACCATGTCTTGCCATGCCCGCGTCGATTCCCCTTAACCACCTGTGACGTACATCATAGATGTCCCCAAACCTAAGAAAGCCCCAAAGCTAAGATAGACGCCAAAAAACTACCATTCGTAAGCATCAGATCTTTTCTTGTTTATAGGAACCGGAAAATAAAAGGCATCTTTGTGAATTAGAATGTTCCAAGTATAGGACAATAGCTGGCGTGTATGTGTAGCTCACGTATATAAACGAACAGCACAGCGAATTATCTACAGATAAAATATGCTATGTTACAGTGATACAACCAAATATTTCTTATGCTTCTGTAATCAGTAGTTTTAAGTAGTTTTTCATGGGCATGGCAACATCACGAACTAATAGAGTTGTTACTAACATAACTAAAATTATACTAACAGCACGTTAGAAGCAAAAAGAGAGAAAGACATTAGGTATTGACGAGGAATTTTTCAAAACCTTTCCAGACTACACCAGTTCCCGAAGAGCAGGAACTAAACAGCAAATTCATGACGAAAATGGAAGATTTACTCTACGTTGAAGATGAGGAAGAGGACCTAAAATGAAGTATTAGAACTTTGCTACTGTAAATGTGTGTACATAGCTAGGTTAGCGGTGTTCGACTCTATCGTCAACGGATTAAGGTTGATAATCGTTTGTAGGAATAATGGTTATTAGTCGTTCTGGTTCTTATGCACAAATGTTGTTATAGGAGCGTTTTATATTATCTGATAGGATAGTGTTAGAAGTCTATAGATGACGTTTTAACGTTTGTTTTTGGAGCGGGTGATTCTGAACACATTGGTACGTGAATGTGAACCTTTTGAGGCTGTTGGGTAAACAGGAACATAGGTTTGTCAGCCACTTTGGTAAGGGAAATAAAATCTTCATCATCATTTCAGCCATAGGCCGTTTATTCATATTCATATTCTTTATTGCATTACACGTGAAAGTGGCTGAACATTGATTTCCAAAGGTGAGAATATCAATCTCCCATACTTAAATAAGAGGATAGTTTATATAAAATTAAAATGATTTTATAATTAAGGAAAGGTATTCTGCCACATACATAAAGGTATGGGCCACAATATTAGGTATAGATCTAAATGCGACAGTGTGCAAGCCAAGTTCAAGCAAAAGTGGCTAGCTAGCGCCGAGTGATGATTGAATAAAACTGACAGATGGTTGACACATGAGCCAGAGGAGGTCAAGGCCTTTTTTTCGTGGGAAATCATCAAATGACCCTTTCCGCTGAGGGTGCAACTGGAGGGAGTGTCAGACTCTTGCTGACTAAAACGCTCTGATCCTTCTGGAGGTCCCTGTGTGCCAGGGCCGCGGTAACTCTTACGAACAACCCGCAGCTCACGCAGAAGGAGGTCAAGGTCAGTCTTGAATGGGAACCAAGTAAATGCATACATCGATAACCAAGTAAGTATAGAAATATTCACGTGCAAATAAGTTGAGATTCGCCCTTATTGGTCCTAGTATCATTCGTTAGGTCATTTATAGACTGCTATACGCTATATACTAGTCTTGAATTCCTTATTCAATCCAATTTTAATAATATTCTCACACTATTATGTATTACAGAAGAATTTTATAAAGTGACATTCACATTGTTTTATTTAGTTTATGTATCTTTATTCAATTATTGCATGTCGTAAATAGAGAAACAGTTTTTTTTCTATCAGCCAATATTTTGTAGAAGGTATATGTTGTGTTTATTTTATTGTTTATATAATTTGTTACAATAATATTTTAGCTATTGCATTTTGCCATATTAAGGTGAGAATTTAAATATTATTTTTTCTTTCTTATATGACTTATTTTGATAATTATGCTGTATTCATAATTTTGTTTAGATTGCAGTTTCAAGTAATTGCTTTAAATGTTTATATTTAATTGCTTTACCTACAAGTTCCTCAGGATTGGCCTCTTTGTAAATTGTAAACAGACGACGAATCTTTCAAAAATATTATTATTTTAGTTTTAAAAACAAATGGTTGTGTCGTCAGTATTAAGTTACTTATTCGAAAATTTTATTTCTGTGATTGCATGAAATGTTATAATTAGTATGGATAAATAAGGGCCGAAACACAACCGAGTTGCGACATCGCGACGCTGAAATTGGCAGTTTGCGTCACCGCCGATTTCTGCGGTGCGAGGACGCAGACCGGCTTAAATTTCAGCTTTTTAATTTACACATACTTATTGACAATGATTCTATTTATTTCTACACTCTTGCAAACAACACGCGTAACCTGGAAGCAGTTAAAATTAAAAGTCTTCATTTTGACATCGATTTGTTATATCAACGCTCGTTTTCAATTTTAACTGGATTTTATGCCGGGCTACGGTTCCGTACCGCTGAAATTGGCGGTGACGCAAACTGCCGATTTCAGCGGCGCGGCGCCGCAACGCGGTTGTGTTTCGACCCTTATTAATGTGTAAAAAATAGTTCTGGTCAATCCTTATCCTGTGATACTAAATAATTTTAGCTTTTATATTTGAATTTTGAATTTAACCTTTATTTTGCGATTGAGTCGAAAGTTTTGTAAAGTCATATTTATATTTTCATTTTTATTATTACACTTGTTGCATTTTGCACTCATTTATTTAAATTTATTTTAAAAGTTTTTATTTTTAATATTTTGAAGCATTTAATTGGGGCGCTGATATCTGTACTCAGCGCCTAAAATGCATTATTTTAATATTAATTTAATTTCTTTGTTAATTCATGGATATTGTTTGATGCCATACAATAAAATACATGTTTTTCACATACTAGCTAAAATACATATTTAGTATTTCTGATAAATAAGGAAAAATTATTGAGCTAGAAAAAAAACTACATTCGTTATGTTCCAAAATAGGTTTTAATTAAAATACTAAATTGTTCTATATTGGTTTTGGTTGGAAAACATTTTTACTGTAAAAATTAATTACAGTAAACAATATTGAGCCTTATTAATAAAATAAGTTTTAGGTTAAGAATGAAATTCGATTCGCTAAGAAAAATCTTTGACGAACAAAAGTTAATTTTTTATTGTTTTTGTTGGATACCTACAAAAATGATTTTATTTAGTTGACTTATAATTTCGTACTTTTATTTTTAATACAAACTAATCATGATTATCAAAGTTATAAATTGATGACATTCTACCGGCTTTGCTACATAGAAGTTTCCAGCAAAAATTCACATGATTACCGGACGAAAGAACTCCCCAAACGTACTTTCTACTACCTATAGCTGAAGCGTTGCGCATTGCGCTCAAATCTCAGGTACAGTTCTCGCCAAACCTTATGGCGGCTCGCTATTGACTTTGGAGCACCGCAAGAGAACCTCCCCAGCGCTCAGTCCCAGTTAGTTGTCCCAGGAAGTTACCTGGTAGATAATTTCATACTAATTCTGTTCCATTTTTTAATTTATCTGGTAGATAGTGGCTATCCGTAACCTGTGAAACTGGTCCTTAAGCTATCAAATAATATTGACGAAATAAGAACTTTTTAGCTCGAAGTTTTACCTTAATGATTTTAAGGACTTTTTATCATATGGCAGATATTTAGAGAAGAGGAATGTAACCTAACTGAAAAGCTTGGGGGGGTTGAGTTGATGCTAGGTACTGGTGTAGGTACCTAAGTATCATGGGACAGCGAAAACCATTGGTTTATGCCTTTTGGCTTTGTAACATCTAAATGTATATCTAGACAGTTCCTGAACAAATATCTGTATTTAGTGCAACTGCCCATTAACGGATCCCCTATTGCTCAGAATCAGGTCATTCAACTTGAGTGGGTGATCAGCAAATGACTGTGTAACTGGAGGGAGAGTCAGAATAACTGACGAAAAACACACTTTTGTTCCTTCGCGTGCACGAGCCGCGATAACTCGCGCGAAAAGTCCTAAATAGGCCGACTGCGAAATAGCGCATGCGCTAGTAAATAATATTATCTTTGATATAGTTTTCATCAGAAAAGGTGGAGTTGCAATAAAGTTAGCTACTGTTTTTCAAGTTTATATTTATTAAGCTTAAATTTTGAAACTGTTGATAATGTAAATAATGTTGTTTGAATGATTTTGTATCTATAACAACAATTGATGAAGTAGAATTTTTATTACATGTAGCTTTTTTATAATCGGGGAAATTATTCGTAAATTTTAACAAGTCTTATCAAGGGAGAATACACGACGAAATCTTAGTTTGTGTTGCCAATCCAGCTCGCATATTATCATGGTACAGATGCCAGCACATCAGGCTATCCAAAATAGACAACTTTGAACCATTAAATGCTTCAGCGATAAAGTTGAAAATCTATTAAGGAAATTTGACAGATTGTACTAGCTTGATGTGCTGGCGTCTTTACTTTTAGGAATAATGAAGGGATGAGCTGTGCCTGTTTACACAAAAACGCTAATTACTGCGCAAGAATGCTCATGTCCTTTTTCTTTCGGTCTAAACGCACGCCTGTGTCGCATTAGCATCACGTGTCTCTGTCTTGAATTTGACCTAAAATTATATGTCTAGTGCCATCTATCTGATTCTAGTCACTAAATATCTTCCCACCACAGACCTTAAAGACAACTATGTATGCATAAAAAAAGCATTCCTTCCCGTGTATTCCCGTTCGTCCCCTCAACTTCGTCCCCCGATGGGGACGAACGGGAATTCGTTATTTATTTTCCCGATGGTCCCTAAAATTTTTTTCAGGGGACGAATGGGAATGATTTATTAATTCTTTTTATTAGGTCTTTTGCTTGCCCCCCAAATAATGTAAGACTGGTGGCTTTATTGGTAAAAAAAACAAATTTGAAATAAAAATCACAGAATCATCTTTGCGATAACCCGCAATATTTATATATAATATTTTTTTAATGAGAAATAAAATTCCCCTTATAACTAAAAATTCTGATTAAAAAATCAGTGTAAAGAGCTTATAATAAGACAAGTCTGTCTTATGTTACAATTAAACACTACAAACAGACTTTTTATCATTCAGGTTGTTTCCTTTTGAAATATAAGTCACTATTTTTGTAGTCACAGTTGCATATGTATGGTGGCAACATTTTACGTTTAAAATTAAGTGATTAAAAAAAATCCTCATTATTTTAACACATAAATAGGGTCAGTAAATTATCACACTCTCAAAAGCAAAATTAAATAAAATACCCAAAATATCACAAAATCAAGGTAAAAATAACAAAAAAAAACTTATCGGCCTAATTTTTTTATAGTCGCATTTGCTTATATGTATAGGTATACGGTGTCACATTTTTGTGTTAAATGTTGTATAAGGAATCAGAACAGGTTACCCATTAATTTTACACATAAATAGCGTCAATAAATGAGAATGTCAGGTAAACCAATAGGATTTACGCAAATAACACAATGTTATCGGCACTCTTTTGTTAACTACCGGCATTGCCGGCGCTTCCCGCAAATATAATGAAACAAGGATAGAGAAGAATTTTGTAAAATAATGATTAAATGTAACGAAGTAACTAATTTAAAAGTAAACTACGAAACGACAAATAAACATATTTCTGCACAAACCTTTTTAGTGGGACGAATGGCACTAATCGAAGAACATATTCCCATTCGTCCCCTCTTGAATTAGCATTGGGACGATCGGGAACAAATTAAATATTATTTTTGTAAATTCCCGTTCGTCCCCATCAGGGGACGAAGTCGAGGGGACGAACGGGAATACACGTTCCTTCCGATACAGATGCAATAAAGAATATGAATATGAATACAGGCCAAGTGCTAAGCTCGGCCAATGCGATAATAGACACAGTACGGGAATGTATGAGACCGTTTCTAAGGCACGCAACAGCCACGCATAGGTCATTCTATGAAGGAAGGGAAGCTATAATATATATATAAAGGATATAAATTGATACTTTTCTCTAGGTTAAGCCTAGATAAAAGTATCAATTTATATCCTTTAGTTCTTCTGTTACCGAAAGATACACATAAAAGTTACTAAAAAGTGTGAAATCATTAAATGACGACACCCCTCGCTGTGGGTTCAGCTGACGAGTGTCAGACTCTTACTGACTAAAACCCACTATGCTCCTTCTCTTCTTCTCTCCTTCTCCTCCTGCGTGCCAGGGCTACGGTAGCTCTTGCGAACAGCCCGCAGTGGAAGTTGCGAATCATTTCCCTGATTGTATATTTTATACTATAGAACAATAATTATTTACTTAGTTGTATATTTTGATAATTATGGTGACATATCTGGAATTGCACTAGTCGTGTTGTATAGTAGTCCGGTGTGTACAGACCCTTATGTTAAATTGTGAAAACATTATGTTTAATAAAGTTGTACATTTTTAAAGTTTTTTTGTTTTATTTTTAACACATTCCAACCTGTCTCTTATATCAAAGAATCTTATATCTAATCTGAATCAAAATTGCATGAATTTCTGGGTTATTCCCCGAGTACCCGGATCCCCGAGGCATCCGGCCCTGAGAACCCCGAATACAAATAAACTGATAACATTTATTTTATGTATTGTTTTCGAGTTGTACTGCAGCCATGAAAAGTGAAAAAATATAACATATTAAAAGCAATTGATTTGAAATTTTGTACAGTATCAGGGAATAAGCCGAATTTCTTACCCAAGATTTGTTAAGTATAGTAAGTACTAGTCAGCGGATAAGGCATATGTTATCCATATGTGTATGGTTCCCCCTAAGAAAGTACGTACAAGATAAATTATCATGAATTACACCAAATAGAGTACCGTTTAGTTCTGATAAGTACCTAGGTACGTACAAATCAATATAAATATGTAGCGTACGGTAGCCCCATAGAACATGATAGCTTGTCCCTGTATTAAATTAAAATAAGAGACAAGTTAGTTAACAAAGAGTTTGTACTCTTTTTTTTTTATATTGCTCACCGTGGGAACTTATCCCTTTACCTAATAATTGCATTTCAATACAATCTGACGTTCATTGTGAGAACAGCCTTATTTCTCATTTATTTTCCACGAACTGAACTTCCAAAATAGCTAGTTTTTAAATATGAACAATATCACGCTAATCAGTGTAAAAATACCTCAGTTAGCAACGAAATCTATTACAAATACCACGTCCAGACAATTAACCTTCAACCAACAAGTTGTGTACAAACAACAGCGTGGCAATCGGCATCGAACCGGGTACATCCAGGTGAAAGCCTAATTGGATCATGTCGGCACTATAAGAGGGAGGGGGGAGGTCTCCGCGCAGGAGTGGCGTCTCGTCAGCCACGGCGTTCGTTTAGTCTCGTAAGTAGATTTTCTATTGTTTTATTATACCTGAACTGTACAACTTATTCATGAATATTATAAATGTGAAAATCGCATGATGAACGTGCCGTTCGAGTGTTGAAAAGACAGGCCTGAGTTCGAATCTCAGGGCTGGCGAAGTGTGGAAGAAATGGAAAGTAGTAGGTAGGTAAATGGTGCCTAGTTTTGTGTGCCGTGCGTAACAAATGCCAAAAATCATAATTGGCCTTTACCTTCTATGAAAACAGCTGGTAAGTTGCTGAGTAATTTATAGCAGCTAATTTTGTATTTATTTATGATAGGTAAAGTATTTATCACTGGTTAATAAGTCAAGAGTCCAATTGCCTATACAGTGGTGACAAAGTTACAAATAAAACAGACAAATTAACTAACCTTTTCTTTTGATCATTTTTTTGATCATCATGTCAACTTGCTTATCTTAAAGCTTTAACTGTAGCTTACTGGGGAAGCTTTTTGTTATCAAACATCAGTCGGTACGATCTGTGTAACAATTTTTATTATATTAATTAGGGCCAGTTTCACAGGTTACGGAAATATTGATAGCCACTGTCTACCAGATAAATTAAAAAATGGAACAGAATTTGTATGAAATTATCTGCCAGATAAACTATCTGGAACTTATCCGTAACGGTGAAACTGGCCGTTGTATCCTAATAGCTATTTTGTTTAGCTGGAGAGTTTGTTCCATCAGGGACCGTCTTTTGTAAAATTTTACGTTCGAAAAGTGCCTACCTAGGTACCTATTTTCAGTCTACTTTTAATAAATAGCTTTTTATCTTACCTACGAAAAAAGTTCTGCACAATATTTCTTGAATATTTTGAAGGTTTGAAGCATCATAAGTCATTTCAGCGCCCATTTCTTAGTTTGACGTATCTTATACTCAAATGTACATAGGTCTAACAACACAGAGCATTCCAAACGCGTGTTATGTTAGAAGGATTGTTTGTACTTATGTACGTACACGCATTTCAAAGGCTTTGTATCTCCATGTAAACAGGTGAAGGTAAAACGTATTAGCGTCCGTAGACAAATGACAACTGGAATTTAGGTTCCATTTTTATATGTAGCAAGTAGATCACTTTGAGGGACTAGTGCCTACAACTTTTGTATATTTCAGTATAAGGAAAATTTATCCCTTGCCTCGTCGCTATTATAATTTATTGCCAAATCTTAAATCATGGTTAGATCAATCGATGGATCTCCTGTCTGAGTGCTGAACAATACAATAATCCCATTTAAATGGCATCAAATGTAAATTATGTATAATCTAACCATTTTTTGGAGATGGGAAATCATGAAAAGACTCTTCCCGCTGTGGGTGCAGCTGGAAGGAGTGTCAGACTTTTACTAACTAAAACCAATCTTTGTTACTGCTAGAGCTCTTTGTATACATGGGCCGCAATCTTTCAAACAATCCCGCAATCCAACCAGGCTACTTATTTAACCCTATAAGGGGTAATTATGAAGAGATCTTCGTAAAATAGTTCGAAAAGAGGTACCTATACTATATAATCTATAGCATATTTCAACAAGCAAAACGAGCGCGAAAAATATTTGTAAAGAGTTTTCGTAATTTCTGTTCACCTACTTTTAAATCATGATACCTAACTCTCCACGATCCCTCCAAAAGCAAACCATAAAAAAATATATAAATTAAAAAAAGAACTATATTTTATTCACATGTCAGCTACAAAAACTCGTGTTGGCGCAGTTTAAAAAAAGTTTGCGCGCTCTGTTGCGGATTGTAGCGTAATTCAAAAACTGTCGCATTTTACATTTTGTTAATTAACATTTTTATATGTAGAACTGTTATTATGAGAGATAGATGGAAGCTCTGAGGTTTTATTCAGCTTTCGCTGTGGTTTTGATGAAATGCCTTTAATTTCTAAGAACTAACTAAAAAAACATCAACTAATTTCATCCGCAGATGAGCTAAGTTTCATGTCTTCATGGGTTGATTTCAAGAAATCTATACCTAAACGAATTTTGTTTGATGACCTTGACCTTGAAATAAAATCGGAGATAAGAAAGCACCTTTTTCCCACGGATTTCCCATGCTCATAGGAACTACTTCAGTATTTCACGCATGTGGATAACTAGCTTCCGCGAGTGGTTTCACGCGCTTCATTGTAACAACTCCAAGCACCTAATTAAAAAGCCTTCCTCGATGGGCCATGTAACACTGGAAGATTTTTTAAATAGATTCAGTAGTTCCTGAGATAAGTGGAACTCAATTTTTTTTTTCTTTTTGTTTTGGACAAGGGTTGTCCTAAACACCTGCATAGGCAGCTGCCTTATCTTAACCCCTCTTCTATCTAGAACACAAACACTTGCACAGACATCTCCCAACCTATGTTAGGGTTGTCTTCCAGTGTAACCGTATGCAGCTGAGTACCAGAGTTTTACGTGGAGCGACTGCCTATCTGACCTCCGCAACCCAGTTACCTGGGAAATCCGATAGACTTTGGTGAGACTGGTAGTCAGACTTTCTGGCTCCTGACTACCCGTAAAGACTGCCAAAGATGTATAAATGAAAACCAGGATTCAGCAATTTAACTTGCCTTCGAACACGGAAGAACTCGTCATGACAAGATGGTAACCCAACCACCAATCGACGGCGTTTCTTAACCTTATGATCGATCGACCCATGCATCGTTTTCTTAGCCATGAGCTCCTCCATCTCGTTTCCATCTCCAGCCTCTATCTAGGACACAAACATGATCATCAATTATTGAATTACCAGACACAGTAAGGTTATGTCAGCAGTAAGTAGGTGACGGTCGTAATCGTCATGTCAAGCAGATTATCGTACAGTCTACGTAGTATTTGTATGGCATCATGCGTGGCCTTATGCCGGATCTTTATTATGGTATTGTAGGCGCTTGGAGGTGGGTCGGTGTGAGAGAGGCTTTTTGGAGTCTTTGGGTACGAACATTTTGCGAGAAGTTCATTAGGAAACGTGGAATTGTTGACTCTAGAAGTAAGGGAAGACGGCTTATCAGGCACGTGAAGTTTCAATCAAGACTTCTCTCAAACAGGGGCCAAATAGATCACTGCCGGGTCTGCGGTTTGTTCGCAAGAGTTACCACGGACCTGGCACAAAAACGGCTCCAGAAGGAATAAAAGTGGGTTTTTGTCAGTAAAAGTTAAACTCTCTCCAGGTGCACCCACAGCGGGAGGGCTCAAAAAGAAGGGTAACTTACAGGCTATCAGCATTTTTGACCACCACGGCGGCACTGCTAGCCGCTGCTCTTTCTCTATAGTAGTTTTGCAAATTGATGTTCATTTGCGCTCTGGGGCCAAAAAGTTTTTTTTTCCCGCGGATTTTTATATAAGAGCTCTTCCGCACTAGTAAAAGAAATCGAAAAAATATTTCCATTGATGTAATTCGTGCATTCGCCAAATGTTTTGATGAAAGACTTAAGGCCGTTGTGCCTTGTTGAAGAGTTTTGTATTTAAAATACCTTCATTTATCCAGTGCAGCTGCTGTAACTACCTACGATCGTTCAGATAATGTTCGACTTTATAGGCCTTCATTGGATTAAAATGCAGATTAAATTGAATTATCTAGAACCTTCGGGTTAGCCTAGTTACTAGGCAATGTAGGTGAATGTCTGTTTCCAGTGTGTAGATAAACAGTCTGCCAGGGGGACGGACGCCGCTCCAGAGCATCGTGGGGTAAACCGCCAACATGGCCGAGAAGAAGGACCTGGAGGCAGTAAGTATATAAATTATAATCTTTTACTTTTTGTGATACTCAATAAGTCACTAATTCTTTATTCTTGGGAAACAGCCCATAAAAACTTTTTGTTACAAGGCCACATGTGTAGTGAGTACTTAACTTACTTCTTAGGCAAAAAAAAAGTATATTTTTTCTAATTCAATATGAATGCTCTAATTTCAAATACAAAAAAAATAAACGACTCCTTTTAATTAATGTTTTACGTTCGAAATTTAATTTGCGTGCTGTTGCAAAATTGGCGGGATTCATAATACTAATTAATTCGTACCCAGGGTGACCCCGAGCTAGAATGTGTTCGGAAGCCGATGGACCTACCAACCCTGCCGAAGCCCTTGACCCTGGAGGAGAAGAAATATCTCCTGGCTGTCGAGCGAGGGGATATGGGCAATGTGAGGCGGTAAGTTAATTTCGAACTAGAATCTTTCATAGAGTTTCCTAATGTTAGGACGCTTCGCGCAAGCGCAGTAGGTAGTGTTTTGTCCATATATTTTGTGCATCGTGCAGTCACCTTCGTTAGGTGGACGCGCACAAATTTTGTATCATCTCCCGAGCCTTTTTCCCAACTATGTTGGGGTCGGCTTCCAGTCTAACCGGATTCAGCTGAGTACTAGTGTTTTACAAGGAGCGACTGCCTATCTGACCTCCTCAACCAAATACCCCTTGGTTACACTGGCGTCAGGCTTACTGGGTTCTGACTACCTGTAACGCACAAATTTTGTATATGATACGTTTTTTTATTTAATTTTACAGACGCCAGCAGGTCAACCTACCCGAATCTGTTAATTTTTACCATTCGAATATAAACCTTTGATTATTGTGATAAGGTTGAAAATCTATTAAAGAAATTTGACAGTAGGTACGAGGAAGGTTGTGCTGGCGTCTACCTTATACATATTTTGGGTATTTCTTATGTTTTTACAGAATTCACTTAACATCCAATTATATTTCGAAATCCAATATAAATATTGGAATGTCTTTACAAAAATAACTCAGCTTATATCATGTTTGACTTTCTTTGGCAAAAATAACTCGACTTTGATTTGCGAAAATGTAGGTAAATAACAAAGCTCAATGGGAAATTCTTAGGTATACATTCTTGTACAGACGCCAGCACACCCAGCTACTTCATCACATTACAGTAATAGATTTTCAACTTTATCGCTGAAACATATGGTTCAAAGTTGATTTGGAAAATTTGACACTTGCAGGTAGCTTGATGTGCTGGCGTCTGTACTTGAAAATATAATGTAATGCCGATTTGCAGTCATATATTTATCACAGTTTTTAACCTACTTCAAAAAACAGAAATAGGTTTTCAATTTAACCGTATCTATGGGTATATATATGTATATCCTTTCTATAAATTACGTGTGGCGTTGTTTGTACGCGATGGACTTCTAAACTACTTACCGATTTTAATAAAATTGGCATACCGTGTGCAGTTTGATACAACCTTAGAGATAGGAGAGCTTACATCTTAATTTATAGTCGCAATAATATTTTATTGCAAATGATTTGTCTATTCCGTCTCCCGAGCCATTCTCTCCATCTAACCGGATTCAGCTGAGTACCAGTGTTTTACAAGGAGCGACTGCCTATCTAACCTCCTCAACCCAGTTACCCCTGCTTTGCTAGTACAATATATATGTATAACTTTTCGTAAATCACTAACTTAACTATACTATTATAGCTTCTATTCATGGCATTGCCGGTTTGATATATTATGAACAAAACATTCTATTTAGTTATCAATAAAGGTATTTTTGGAATCGATCCATTAGTCTAGTCTCCGAGATTAAACCGTACACATTGCAGCCAAGATGCTTATACATTGCAGCCAAGATGCTAAAATATCCATTCAATCAAACAGCTAATGATTCAGTGGTGATTTTAAGTCCAAAAGGCTAGCTGTTTAATTGAATGGCTATTTCAACCAGTTGGCTACGACATAATAACATATGGGTACCTACTTCAACGACAGGCATACGGTCGTCAGTAAACTTAATTACAGTTTTTTTGCTGTAATTGGATTAAGGCATTAACTTTGTCCAACTGAAATCTGTAAAAAAAATTCTAAGTACTTCATTTGATATATTGAAGCGAATAGATATGGATTCATATTATGAAGAATTGGCATTTCAAGGTCAAAGTTAAAATTGTCTTAGATTTCAACTTTTCAAACCTACATCGTATCGTTATATGAAAGTCATTTGCCGATTTTTGTCAATTTCTGTAAGCTGTCGATCGAAATATGATGAAAGATTTGCAATTTTGTTTTGCTGTTATTTTGACCTTGGAGTTTTCGCCAAATTTAACTTTTGAACGCTTCATTTATCTATCTTTCTCTCTACTGCCTCGTTGGTCTAGTATTCGCATGTATGTCTAGTGACTGCTGTCTGGGGTTCGACTCCCTGTATTTGCACAAATGCTTGTGCACTATAATATGTCCTGCGCAGCTGGCTGATCTCCTCAGAGAACACCCGACATTACCGACAATCGATCTGTACTTCTACATAATTCTATGTTTCATCTTTTCTGCAGGATTCTCCAAAAAGCCCATCGTAAGAAACACATAGAAATTAATTGCGTAGACTCGTTAGGTCGCGGGGCTCTGACGTTAGCCATCGATGGAGAAAACCTGGAGATGGTGGAACTCCTGGTCATCATGGGAGTGGATACTAAAGATGCGTTACTTCAAGCTATCAATGCCGAGTTCGTGGAAGCTGTTGAGCTGTTGTTGGAACATGAGGAGCTGATACATAAGGAAGGAGAGCCTTACGTAAGTATTAAATGTTATTTCAAGGTACTTGGTTGCCAATAATTTTATATTGATTTAAGTGAAATCATACATTATGCTAGAATAAAACTTAACTAAAAACTACTATCTATAATTACAAAAAAATATATATATTTAAATTAACATAATTATACATATATACATACATACACGTCAGGCATCGAAGTATTCCTCCGCGTCGCTGTCATTTAAGTGAAATGTTTTTAATTTATAAACGTACTTAGTTGATTTGTCATTTATTACCATATAATTTACATTCTTAAATGTTTAATTAAAAATATATTAAAAAAAATAATTGTCCACTGAATCGGGAACAGGGTCATTAGTTAGTTGATTATTGTTAGCATCATCCTTTATTTTATTGATTTTTCTCATAGCGAAGATTGGTTTCATATTTTTATTTTACAAAACAACGTACCTATACTTAGAAGCTTACTTATGTAGCATGTTGATCTCATTTTGTTTTGATAATTTAGATACAAGTTAGTAGCATAAGATACAAAATATGACAAAGTTAAATACGAGGAGTTAAGTTAAAAATACGAGTTTAAAAACAATTACAAGCTTTTAAATATATCCCACACAGAGTTGGCAGAAAGTAGACCCCAACACAGCGATGTTCACTCCAGACATAACCCCTCTAATGCTGGCAGCCCACAAGAACAACTATGAGATCATCAAGATACTGCTCGATCGCGGAGCCACGCTTCCCAACCCTCATGACGTGAAGTAAGAATTTGTTATACGTAATTACATCTTTAGCTGTTTGTAGCATAAGGGAAGGTTCATTTCTGACGTAAAATACGCCGAGCGTATCATCAGTTGCACTATCGTATCATCGTTTGAGTGTGAACGGTCAAGTGTTTTTCTATACATTTGTCTTTTATGGCGTTACGCGACCGATAATACGCAACGCCTGTTCCGTCAGATATGAACCTTCCCTAAGACCTACAAGAATAACCGTAAATACATACAGACACTGATATGCAACAATAAAAACAAGATATTCTTATATTTTCTTATCAAATCATCACGAATAAGATATAGGTAACTAAAGCTTTTAATGTACTAGTTTCTTCTTCTTTCTCTTCCTTTCAGTATTTTAGATTATCAAATGATGTGGATTCTTTTTCTATTTCGTACTCTGTTCCGATATTTTATATATTATGTGGATTAATTACCCGAATAGTTTATTTTATATTTAATCCTTGATTTTTATCGTCGGATGGCTTTATCTGGGTAACTTTTTGATAAATGATATTTATTTTGCAAATAGGTTGAAATCAACACTTTTACACGTCAACACATTTTTTTATAAAGAACGAGATGAGGCCGGCATTTCCTAACTGACTACCTTGAGAAGAAACGCCGAAACAAACTCAAGGGTCACACTCTCTTTTAGAGTCCAGACACAAGCGTTTGTCGGTCTTCGTTGAACTCAACAGTAACATAGGAGCTCAAATCTCAATCTGTGTTATTTACTGTGCTCAGTGTAAGTATAATTTGTGATCATTAGGTGCGGTTGTGAGGAGTGTATCCGTGAGTCTACAGAGGACTCGCTCCGCCATTCACTGGCTCGACTCAACGAGTACAGAGCGTTAGCATCACCATCGCTAATTGCTTTATCTTCAACCGATCCTATCTTGACAGCTTTCCAGCTCTCTTGGGAACTGAGGAACTTGGCTTTTGCTGAACAGGTCAGGACTATGAAATTTTTGTATTGATGATTTAATTTCTTCGAAACTCCAATATTAGATAGTTTTTCGAAGTCATTATATTAACTCCTAAAGAACAATAAAACCTATTTTTTTATGTGCATGTGCTGTAGCACAGCCTTTGTTAGATTTCTAGTGACTTGTTACGTCATCATCATCGGTATACTCTCTATCTTTTTTTTTATTGAAGCAACAGAGTTTCTTCCTATAAACCCTGATCGTTAGAGTCTAGAGAAAATTTCATGATTGTAGGAAAGTAAAGCAGAATATCTAGAACTCCGCCGTCAGTCGCAAATGTTCGCGGTAGACTTACTGGACCAGTCGCGAAGCTCTCAGGAGTTGGCCATCATTCTGAACCACGACCCAGACGAACCGGCCTTTGTTGATGGTGATCATATGAAGCTGGCTAGATTGGAGCTTGCTATAGATTTTAAGCAGAAGAAGGTTAGTATCTGTAATACTAGTCTGAAAGTTTAGAAAATCTTCGCGTTATTAGGTGAAATAAATTAAATTGTTTTATAAATAGGTACCCAAGTTTCAAGTCACCTTTAATTTTTAGATAGCGGTTTTTAGTTGAAGTAAACATAAAATTTTGCATCCGACTATTCAGAGAGCCACAGCGATCATAATTTCTGTGATGAGCTTATATTGACTTAAGTGGATATTTGCTGTATAATGTGTTTTGTTGTATAATAATATGAAATTAACTACGAGGATAAGACTTAATAAAATTGCAAAATTAGTATCTGACCAAAATACTGACAATATAGACACTTTGATAGCTTCGGTCTTTCCATTACCTACATTTGAACTTCGATAACTAACCAAAAGTACTATCTTTATCTCCAGTTCGTGGCCCATCCTAACATTCAACAACTGTTAGCCTCCATCTGGTACGAAGGCGTCCCCGGCTTCCGTCGCAAGACTGCTATGGAGAAGATCATGATCATCTGCCGCGTTGCCTTGCTGTTCCCTTTTTATTGCACCCTGTATATGATCGCCCCTAACTGTGCAACCGGCAAGCTGATGAGGAAACCGTTTATGAAGTTCTTGATTCATGCTTCTAGTTATTTATTCTTCTTGTGTAAGTTTATTTTGGTACTAGTTTCTGCCAGCGGTATTACCCGTGTTCCGTAGGAAAGATTTCGCCCATCCGGATAGAATATCTTTTCCTAGTCTTTTCCCAAACTCCAGAATATCGGTAGGTATACCAAATTTCAGCAAAATCACTTCAGTAGTTTTGGATTTGAAATTTTTAATATACTTTTTTAAGAAGCTTTTTTTGTATATAATTTCTATTTAGACATTTTTATTTTTGTCTTTCCAATTTTTAAGCTCTCTTTGGTTACTAAGAAGTTTATTTGTAATTTAGTTCTTGTAAATATCCCCAGTGATTCTAATCCTGGTATCACAAAGAGCGGAGGTGCAAGCAATACAGCTGTTTGGTCCAGAGTGGATGGTCAAAGAGCTCGAAAAGGAACTTCTTAAGCAACGAGGAAATGGCCCGACATACTTGGAGCTGGTCGTTGTAGTGTATGTCTTAGGTAAGTATGTCAATCTAGGATCAAGTTTCAAATTATTTGTGACAACTTCATTATATCTGGATACTAATGATTTATTATTATCTGAGGCTATTTCGCGTATTTTTCCTTTCCCTGAAATTATGACGGTGCTTTTTTTTCTATCATCATTTTATTGTTATGTATTATAATGGACTGGTTCTAAGCTTTCATGTCAAATTCAGTAGTATATTTGCATTGTAAGATTCTTCGCTAGAGTTACCGCGGCTCTGGCACACATAACGTTAGATGGAACAAAAGTGGGCAAAAGTTTTGGTCAGGAAAATTCTGTCACTCCCTCCAGCTGCACCCTCAGCGGGAGAGCATTTAATGATTTCCCACTCAAACAAAAAATGAATATTGCATTATCTATTGAAGACACAGCATTAAAGAAATTAATAATACTCTTTCCACAGGCTTCATTTGGGAAGAAACGCAAGAGATCTACATCGAAGGCATACGATCCTACCTTCGAAACATGTGGAACTTCATCGATTTCACCAGGAACTCTCTCTATGTGGCCGTCGCTGTGCTAAGATTTGCTGCCTACATACAGCAGACTACTGAGATTAGAAGAGACCCACAGACTAAGTTCATTCCTAGAGAGAATTGGGACGCTTTTGATCCTCAATTGATTGCTGAGGGATTGTTCGCTGCGGCTAATATTTTCAGGTATGTTGAATAAAGAAGTAAGGACCTTCCTAAAGCTTATAGTGACAAAATTGTTTTTTAATGCAGTTTTTTTTAGAGCTAGCGTCACGCGTCGTGATTGATGCTTTATTATTTTCTTTGTGAGAGGAGGCCATTGCCCAGCAGTGGGACCATAAAAAGGCCGATGATAATGATGTAGCTTTTTTATACAAAATGTTTAAAAAGCTACATTATGCTACAGATACGTCACAAGGGCTTAAGACACGGCTTCACGTATCACAAAGTTACAGGACCATGAAAATGTTTCATTACCTGTGTTATTACTGGAGTTCTACTGTTAAGTTGTATCTTGACGCTTCTGACCATATTTTTGTATTGACACCAGTGCGTTGAAGCTGGTTCACTTGTTCTCCATCAACCCTCACTTGGGGCCGCTGCAGATCTCCCTCGGCCGCATGGTCATCGATATCGTCAAGTTCTTCTTCATCTACAGCCTCGTGCTCTTCGCGTTCGCTTGCGGTGAGTTGAAGTTTTTTATTTCTGAAAGGAATAGAATTTTATTTTGTAACAAGCATTTTGGGACATGCACTGATGTTTTCCTCATTATGCTAACATTGGCGTAAATTCATTAATTATTAATGTATAATTAATTTATTCATTATTAATATTAAACTGGCATAGACCTAGTCTTAGAGACGCAGTGAGATCTTGTGTGTGACATATTAATTCTCTAAGTGAAGACCAAACATTATGTATATGAAGACATTATTAATAACAATGATGATGATAAACTTAGGGTTAAACCAACTGCTATGGTACTTTGCGGATCTGGAGAAACGAAAGTGCTACGTGCTACCTGGTGGTCTACCTGACTGGGATAATGCTGGTGACTCCTGTATGAAATGGAGGAGTTTCGGGAAGTCAGTCCTTTTCGGTGTTCAGTTGCGCTAGATTTTCAAATTTTTGTCTTGTACAGTCACCCGCACATCAGTAGACACACTTTGACCTTGAGACCGCCTCTATTTCCTACGACATAAGAGCTGTTTTCGCAGTTCAAATGTTTCCACTGATGTGCGGGTGACTGTACTTCAGCTAGATTACGAGTATTGGCTAGAGTTCTGGAGTATTACCAGCTTATAAATGTAATGTTACGGAATAACAATATTACTTTTAAAATATTAAAATAAAAACATGACCGTTACATTACGTATTTAATATGAATAATAAAATTAATATTTCGTATTTTTACAACCAAAAAGTTTTTATACAATTAAACTTCTAACCTGTTTTCAAGGACATTGTCATTGCATTGACTCATTCTGTTACCAAGGCAACCAAATACACAGTTTTGTCAATTTCTTCGTGGGAGTGTGTCGTCGAATTTTGGATAGTGTTTATTTTTGAAATTATTTAGTTCTTCTTTTGTAATAATGGGAGAGGCGCAGTTTGGGGTACGCCACGTGATCGGGGCCCCTGTAGCCATTACCAGGTTGTCGGAGCAGGCCATAGTATGCATGCCGCCAAGGACAGCCAAGTTCACTCTCGCCGAATGGAAGTTAAGCAACGACCAACGATGCAGGAACACAGAAGATCAACAGCAACTAGCGGACAGAGTCCTTGGCGAGTCTGGTCGAGTGCGAGACGAGACTGCAGAACGCGCAGAAATCATGAAAGCCACCACAGATAGGCGTATTGAGGAACGCATTGGAGATATCGAGTTCAACAGAAATGAGCTGCAAATACAACGTAAGGAAATCTGTTTGGAGTTAGAAGCTCTCTCCATGTATAAAACTCGTCTCTTAGATTGCCTTGCGTCCCTCCAGGCTAACGCTTTGACCATATGCCGCAAATGTCTTATGCTTAGAGATGGGCGTATTGGCATCGATTTGGTTGTCGATGAAGTGGAGTCGGCCTTACAGCAAGAGATCACAACTATTCTTGGAGGACAAAGCCTTTTAAGGCGAGTGTTGGAGCAATTAAATGAGCAAATGCGTCGTCTACGTTCTACTCGATACCTTCTCGATCGTGACTTGCAATACAAACAAGCTGCGATAGACTTGGACAAAAGCAATCTGTCCCTTAAACCTACTGATTTATGTCTCTCCGTCTACGAAGGTTATGCTAGCCTCGATCCGGCCAACATATCTGCTGATGAGTACAACGCTTATTCGGCCAAAAATATACAAATGGCAGCTAGAGAAGTGACAAGTGCTCGTCCTATCAGAATGTTCGTGGACACAATTCTCAAACAAGTAATCGACGACTTGTGGAACGCTTACAAAAAATGCAATCATGCTTTCCACGAGCGTATTGAAGATACTAAGCGAGCTAAAGCTAAACTCGAAGACATGCATAGAGAGACGACGCAAAAGATCAGTGACATGCAGAACAATATCTTGCAACTTCAGAAAGCTCTAGCCGATAAAGAAGGTCACACTGCTTTAGCGCATACAAGGCTTGGGAAGCGAGCTCAAAGAGTGGGTGCTGAGCTGGTGAGAGACCCTCCAGGGCAGGCTTTATACTACGAATGCGAAATGTTACGTCACAGCACGGAACAGCTGCAACAAATGCTGCACGAGGCGACCGCATCCTTGCGCTATTTGCTGCAGACGCAAATCCAATTGGAAGAGGATATTAATGTGAAGATGAATACTCTGAAAATTGATGAGGTGGATTGCATGACCTTGCGAGAGACTATGGACTATCACTCTTATTAGAACTTCGTCTATGTTGTTTTGGCATAAGTAAATACCGGCTGCTTACAACATCTTCATATATTTATCTCAATAGGCGTTCGGAAGTGTTTACGTTTGGAAAACTTTTGCGTGCGCTAATATTGATCAAATAATGTCCCTATGTCCATGACAGTAAATGTGTTAGGGTCGTGTTGAAGCTTCCGTTGATAGATTAATGTTTTACTTTTAAATGAATTATATTGTAGGTTTGTAGTGACTGCGTGAATGTACGTGTATGCACCCTACACATTGGTATCAGGGGTGAAACTTTTTAATTAAAATATTTAGTTATTTCGAAAATATGTTTGGAATGTATTTATGCTAGTTTTTAGAATTATAATTTTGTAGTGTAGTTGCTGTTTATGTATTGGTGTTTTTAATAAATTCATTGTGATTTCTTTTTGAATTTTCTTGATTTTCCATTGAAGATCTCGTGGTAACAGAATTTTAAGAGTAGTGTGGCTAGCTTAATTGCGTAATGGCAACGCTCTAAAGTCGAAAAGTGTTCAATAGCTACCATTTTCAATGTTTTAGCGACTGAAAATGTTTTCTATGTAAAACATATTTAGGTAGGTACATTCATCATTTCATCGGCTAGAGCAACTTACCTTTCAACTGTTGCCGACAAGTATTCATATGTATTTAAAAAAAGCGTCCACAAATAAATATATTTTACCTATTGCCTCGTTAGCGTCTTCGAAGCCTCACAATCTCTATTCTGGGCGTCCTTCGGCATGGTTGGACTGGAAAACTTCGAGCTGGCCGGAATAAAGAGCTACACCCGGTTCTGGGGCTTACTGATGTTCGGTTCATACTCCGTCATCAACGTCATCGTGTTGCTGAATCTCCTCATCGCTATGATGTCCAACTCCTATGCCATGATCGATGTAAGTAGTCTTTTGTTTTCGCGTTTGTTCTACAAACGTTGGTGTAATAGGAATGATTTTGAAAATTGTTAAAAGCAGTTTTGTTGGGGATCTTAATTAGACACAGTTAGGCCCTCTGACATTTTTTCTTAAATAATAATTATAAAAATAAGATCTAAAAGCAATATTAAACTTAATATAACGCTTATAACGCTTAATATGACGCTTATTTATATGTGACCAGCTGTTCTCCGCGTTTTCACCAGCATTCCGAGGGTAGTACTGCCCACACCTGGATAACAAGTAATTTTGGCGTTAATGCACCTCAGACATACAGAAGAACAGTACTTACTTAGTAGTCAATTAGTAGTTACTTTAATATTTATAAAAGTAGTAAGGATGATATGGAGATAAACTTGAAGTCTATCTAATAATGATATAGGAATGTCTGAAGTACCTATTTTCTTTTCAAAATTGTAGTTAAGCCGGGACACTATGCAGTTAGATAATCTAAGTACTTTATTGCGTTTTCATTAGAACCATTGTATTAAACATAGAAGGAGAAAATAGTTCTGTAAAGTCGTCTAGTGCAAAGTTGTTTGTAAGTCCGATTCAACTTTAATAGTTTCTTTATAAAGACTAATGCGGTCATTGTAAGTGCAACAATATTGCGCTTTTATTTCTGAAGTTTACGTCGCCATTGCACGTGCGGAGCAGTTCGTTGAGTGATTAAAAGTGTGAATAACTGTGTTTAATTATTTTTCTTAATAAACTAAAATTATTGTCTCATATTTCTTAATGATGGAATAAAAAAGTTACCCATTCTTTAACATTACCTAAAGTTTTCACATACATCTGCCGGGGCTGCCGGTTTTTCGTAAGAGTTACCGCAGCCCCAGCACACAGGGACCTCCAGGTTTTAATCAGTAAGAGTCTGACACTCCCTCCAGCTGCACCCTCAGCGGGAGGGGTCATTTGATGATTTCCCACGAAAAAAAGGTTTTCACATGTATAGGAATATGTTTCGTGGTTGTGGTTATTAATTATAATATTATGGAACTTTTAATAAACTTTAGAAAGCAACTACCTGGAAAACGGAAAAAAAACGACCGACAAAAAACAATGGCGCCACAGGCGAATGAAAAACAAAAAGTATACAGGTTGCGTTCCTATATACGAACAATTGTTGAGTATAAACATTTTTATATGCATCAAAGCAAAATCTTAAAACTTTCATAAGTTAAAAATCTTATAACTTATTCCATGAGGTACAGTACCTAGGTATACTAAATAAGAAAATGCTAGCAAAAGGGATCAGATACAGATACTCGTTCAGTATTCTTATCTACCTGGAAACGGGATATTTTAGTAACATCTGAAAAGTTCTGAAATGCTGGCTATTGAAATTAATAGCATGCTATAAACTGCAATGAGCCAGTTCTCCCGAGCTGGATATAACATTTGTTTAGAATTTTTTGAAAGATAATCTTTTACGTGGGAAGGTCCCACGAGGCTTAGACTCTGTAAAAGATTTATAAATATATATAAGGGTTATAAATATATATTTCATTTAATACGTAAAACTTATGGATTAAATATTAAGGGTTTCTTTTAGATGAAGGGTCTTAAAGATAAAATTTTAAACAATTACTTTATAACCAAACTTTTACTTTTAAGACAATCATTATTACCCTCGATCTTCTAAAAATCGGTTAAATATTTTTTTTACTATTTATTGTGCTAATCTATTATAATCGAATATATCTTTAACCATTTCAGATGGCGAATTTACCCCTGAAATATTTTTTTCAGTTCCTACTTGAGCTCTATTTCAGTGTCTGTCTAAGTAGGTACAGTCCATAACTAAGTTATAGGCCACGTCTGGTTAGACTGGAAGCCAAACCCAAAATAACATGGAAAGAAGCTAATTAGTTAAAGTCAATTTTTTATGCTGAAATTTTGTCTGTTTATTTGTAACATTATCTCTATCATAGATCTCATTTGAGTCAAATCTCTAATGTAATTAATATTTTTTTAATGTATAGGCATATGAAGGAATTAGTTCCTTCAGGATATTTCTAAAACCACTTTCAATTACAACCCTAGTAATAAATACTATTTTATTTTCCTTAGGAACACTCAGATGTCGAATGGAAATTCGCTCGCACCAGGCTCTGGATGAGCTACTTCGAAGAGAGCGCCACTCTGCCGCCTCCTTTCAATATTTTTCCTACGCCGAAGCTTGTGCTCAAGATGCTCGGCTTGAGGAAGAAGGATAAGCTGAGGAAGATGAAGACGAAGGTAAGGGGGCAATTGAAATTATCACGAACACATAAGAGTGGGGGAGGGGCGTGGGGGGTCCGGACTATGGACTAGAATTTAAACAACAAATAAAAATATTTGTTATTTAAACATCTCGTCTCCGCCTACTTAATTAATCAATCAATAAAAATTAATCAGCCATTGGCGTTCAAGATATACTTAGAAAGTACATATAACTTAAAAAAGTTACATTGCTACTTGCCTGACCTGGAATCGACCCCGCACATTCAAACTCAAGAGGCTGGTGTTTTAACCACTACATACATTTATACAGACCTTAAAAATACCTACCATTGGCGTTATTATAAAAAAAAGTTAACAAGACGTTTGACACGTGTTTAAATTTTCTAATAACATTATAGGTTCAAAATTTTAATATGCAGTACGTGTACCTATCACTTTAGTATATTACACGCAGCGTGTGATCTCACTTAATATCCGGTAAAATTTAAACGAAGGTCTAAACAGCTTTTGCTCGACGCCCTTAATTAAAAGATCCGGATTTTTATAATGAAAACTTTACTTATTAAGTTAACAATATTCTTTGTGTTAGGTTACAAAAGTTATTATATAAAAATAGCTTTATTAGGCCGTACACGGACGGTTAAAGCAGTTAGCGGCTGAGTGACGTACAGACGCCAGCACATCAGGCTACTACAATCTGTCAAATTTCCTTAATAGATTTTCAACTTTATCGCTGAAGCATATTGTTGATAGTTGATTGAGAAAATTTGACAGTTTCTGGTAGTCTGACCTGATGGCGTCTGTACATGGACGGCTTGAAGCGGTCGCGAAATTTTTCTTTAAATTCGTGTCAAACTTTAAAAAGTTAGACAGCCTTTCGACACGTATTTATAATTTTTCATATTTTTTTTTCTTAAACTAGTGTCAAACGTATGTCTAACTTTCTTGTAGTAAGACCCATATTTTTTGTTTACACTTATCTTACTACTTGACCCAACTAAGCTCTAGCTCTAAGCTGCCACTTGATTATCATTCATTAGTTCGAGTGTTAGTTAAATAAATGATTATATCGGTACATCGGTACATATATTACATCGGTACATCTTTTTTTCACACACGGTCGGTTAGCCCCATGGTAAGCTATTGATTAGCTAACTGATAAACATATATATAAATACATATTATAACACACCCAGACTACAGCCAACAATCGTGCTTATCACATAAAAGTTGACCATGCCGGGAATCGAACCGGGGACCCTTAGCTCGGCAGTCCGGCGTGGTAACCATTGCGCCATCGGGGTCGTCAAATGATTGATTCGCATCACGTCCCCTTGTTTTCTCCGAGACGTTAAATAGTAAATCATTGCTGTCACCGTAACGAGCGCTTAGATAGCGTACTTAATTACTAGTTTTGTTTTGGATAGAAACAATGGAAAATTGATGATCTGTTTTACATTTTGATGTTCAATCTTGTTAAATAGATGCTGTACTAAACAGGTTTTTTTATTGGTGTCCGAATCCTCACCCAAAAATATATTTAAATCTAAAAATGTAAGTTCGGACACAGTTCCCGAATATTTTGTGTCCAAATCGTCACGTAGTTCTTAATAAATACACGATTGTGAGGTAATTTCAAAAGAGTTACTGAGTTTCGTTTCCTACAAAGCTAAGAACTTTTTTAATATTGTATTTTAATATTCACTTTTTAAAGGTACATCCCCTAGCGGTTGAGTCTTTAATCCTATGTAAATGTATGGAAAATTATTCATTAAATTTCTATTATGTTATAATTATCATTATCAGACATTATGTATAACTAAACCGCGGTTAACTGTACCTGCCTATTGTGTTACGAATCCTGGTTTGGGTTGAAAGTTTATATTTATTTAGTTAATTGATATTAGCTTCTTTATAGCTTCATGATCTAGGTACTTGGCAATGGGCAATACTTAAAGCAATGGGCTATCATAATTAGTATAATATAATATCCCTCACACATTCACACAACGTCATCTAGTCCCAAACTAAGCAGAGCTTGTACTATGGGTACTAGACAACTGATAAACATACTTATACACTTTTCTTTTGTAAATACATACATGCTATACATAATTATGTTCTATACAGGCAGATTAGTCGTTTATAGATGTTTGAACCAAACACTCTGTATCACTTTATTTAACCGCACCGACTTTAATGTGTATTCGACGTTGCGATCAAGAATTCGTGACTTCAATAGCCAACCATTGCAGACGCCAGCATTTCAACCTACCTCAATAGATTTTCAACTTTATCAAAATACCGCAAGGTTAATATTCGATCGGTAAACATTGGCAGATTCTCGTAGGTTGGCCAGCTGTCGTCTGTACAATTGACTTGAATCTACTCTATATACAAAAAAAAATAGGTTAGTTCGAAGAATGTACAACTGAAAATCCACAACCTAACAAATTCGTAGCTTTTTTTTAATATTTCACCAATCATCCCAAATTTATACCACAGGAACAAAAAGAGAAAGAACACGATGTTCGCTACACAGCGGTGATGAGAGCTCTGGTCTGGCGCTACGTATCTGCCATGCATAGGAAGATGGATGATGAACCGGTTACCGAAGACGACATCAACGAGCTAAAAGGAGATGTGTCCGCATTGAGATACGAACTGCTTGAGGTCTTCGAGAAGAACGGGATGGATGTCAGCTTTACTGATAGAAAAGAGAAGAGTAAGTGGAACTTTTTAGAACATAGTGTTACGTAAAATGAGGAGCTCGTGGCTAAGTAACAGCCGCACGAGTCGATCGATCATAAGGTTAAGCAACGCTTTGAGCAATGTCTTAGTATATGGGTGACTATCTTGTCGTGATGAGTTCCTCCGTGTATCGTATAGCACGTTACATTGATGGGTCCCGGCTGTCATTTGTACATCTTTGGCAGTCGTTACGGATCGCCCAAAGCCAGAAAGTCTGCTAATAGTTATCAATTCTAAAGTATATAAGGATGTGCATATGTATGTTATTTTCGTTACTCTTTCACGCTAAAATTACTAGATCAATTTTGCTGAAACTTGACAGTAATATAGCTTATATATCAGAATAAAAAGTACTTTTTATCCATGTGCGGGAAGTAGTTACCCTACGACACGAGTGAAACGTCCTGTGGAATCTAGTACCTAAAAGTAAACATGAGTCAATCGAAGAAATTAAAACTGATTTATTTACGCTGTATTTAGAATCAATAACACATACATATACAACGGCATACCTAGAAAACTGTAGGTCCAGATTTTTATCTCTCATCCATGCTATGCGTTTTAAATAGAAAAAACGAAACTGATCATCATTCTAATTCCAAAATTGTTTACAGTGGTTCTGGGCAAACGCATGAAGGTATGGGAACGTCGTCTCATGAAGGACTTCCACGTAGCCCCCGTGGCTCTGGATGAAGAGAAACCAGCCGATGAGGACGGACTGTCGCGGTTCAGAAGAATCGCTAAATTGGCAGTCGCGAATACATCTAACGCTAAATGGGACCAAACCCTTGCTAGTACTGGGATTTCGTAAGTATTTTTGAACTTTAACATATCGAACGATTTTCTTCAGGTAAGATTGATGGTTCTAAAATCAATTTAGGTAGGAGGACAGCAATTTGACTCTCTTTTTGGTACAGAAGCCAGCATCAAGCTACTATAATCTGTCCAATTTCCTTAATAGATTTTCAACTTAATCGCTGAAATAGCATAAGGTTTAAAGTTGGTTGGGAAAATTTCACAGTCTTGTTGTTTTTGACTGCGGTTGTAGTATTTCTGCCTTCCAAAATTTATTTTTTATATTCATATTTATTTTTTAGCCAAGACAGAAAGATTTTTAACACAAGTTTCTGCTTTTAGTTTTCGTGTTTCGCTTTTAGGTTATCAATAAATTTTAGTTTACTAGAAATTCATTTAACTTTTACGTTTGTGTTCTTAACATTAATAATGGTCTAGTAACTAGAACTAGAAAATAAAACTAGAGTCTAGTTCAATAGTAGTTTTTAGTTTTATTTTGCTGACGTAGCTATGGTCTTCAGGTCTCAGATCGGCCGCTGTCGCAGTAGAGAGTCGTTCAAGAACCAGCAGAACTTGCAGCGAGCTATGGAAGAGGCTAGGAAGTTGGTACTCAGGTCACCATTGCCAGGTAAGGTTTCGCGTGAAATATAGGCACAGGGTCTTTTTTATGAAGATAAAATTGAGAAGGAATATTATTTTAACCTAACGACAAAAGCCGTAATGGTATGATTTGCCTAAAGTGCCTTGATAGATTTTTGGGTTCAAATATTTTTTTGGGATTTATCAGGGACCCATCGAATTTGCTACTGCTTTTGTGGTCAAGTAGGTATTATTGTGGTTTGGGGGACATGGACTTTTTTTTAATTTTTTAACCTTTTGACCACCACAAAAAAAGAAGTGTGCCCTCAGCGCAAAGCTACGAATTGATCCATAAATACCTACTGTATAGTAAGGAATTCGCAATTATATCTATTGAAACTATTAATTTTAAACTTTGCCATGTAGTTGAGGCGTGCTGGGCACTTTTTGGCTGTCATCTATACGTGACTGTGGCGGTCAAAAGGTTAAATAACTAAGATAAAATTACCTTTGAACAATGCCTAACATATTAGATAACTAGTTAGATAATGTAGAAAGAGGACATTGAATCTAAGTGATAGAAGTGATAAAAATGGTCTGTTAGAAAATGGTGTCCAATAAATTTAGTTTATGTCACATATTAGGGAACAATAAAGTCAAACGTTTTTGAAATGGTGCCACAAGGACTAGAGTGGCTGCCAAAAATTTTCATTTGGCGCAGTCTAGACTTTTTACTTTTATTTGTAACTAGTTTCTAAGTAATGCAAAGTTTTCAGAAATGAAGTCTGTTTTCTGGGAATTCTGATTTAAACTTTCGTATTTAAGAAAAAGAATTTGGCATCATGAAGGCTTGATTTAGAGATATTCCAAAAACAGTTCGCAGGGTCCTTTATTCTTTCTACTTCTAGTAGAACATCGGTGATAAATACAAGGCAAGCGCTGAACCTACTGGTTGGAAATTAATTTCAAATGATATTTTTTCTTACTAGGCTGGAAAGCTAAGCCTTTTTCTTCTAGGTTTCATGTAGCTTATAGCTTTTGGATTGCAACATAAAGAATGTTTTTACAATTTAATTAAGATTATAAGCCCTTCACGTATTAATATGTTCAATGTCCATAGCTACGGAGCTACCAATACAGAAACTTCCTTAGACGAATTGGTTGCATTTGCAAAATTAATATCTACCTGTGGATCCAATTTAGTCCACATAACAATTTCGCCACAGCTAATTATCACTTGGTCAGAAGGTTCGAGAGTTGGAACACCTATTGAAATGCCGATCAGTCCTGGTCACACACTCTTGGAACTGATCAAGGATATATCTACTGAAGTTGGGGAAACCGATCCTGAAGCCACTACATCACCACCCAAGTCTCCTTGGAAACCACCAGGTAATGTGGAATTAGCCTTTATGGGTGTAGGTAGATCAGTTTTTACTATTAATTTCTTCCTTCTATCTAGGATTTAAGGACTAATGGAGTAAGGTACATTTTTCTCTATCCTAAGTTCTTTACCTTTCTATATTTTGATATCTTATATAATTATTTGTGTTATATAATGAGAACTTACTAACCTTTGATATTCTGTATCATTATCTTATTTATCTTCTTCATAATTATGTATCTCTCCATTTATCATCATATGTATATATCCCTATTATCTATACATATATCTTTCTTTTTTTAATACTTTATATTTACTTTATCAACTAAATCATTATAATTATCATAATGTTTGGTGTTTGGAATGGTCTCAAAAAACTTTCAAAATATCTTAAGTCATAGAATTCATTTTCTTAGTCTTAATGAAGCTGTTATGGCGTTAGTTCTTTATCATCTATTTATCCTCATTCAGGTGAAGAAGGTGTACCAGGTATAGCGGTAGGAGCATTACTTTCCGCAGCAGACGCTCGCAGTAGACCGGTGTCTCCTAAACCGGCTACTCCATCAGCCCCATCTCCAATCCCAGGACCTTCGGCTGCACCCTCACCTGTGCCTGCCAAGGTTAGTTCTTTGATTATATTTTTGCTTTCCTAAACTCAAATTTCAATAGTACCTGTACTCTGCGAGAGTATTTGCTTCTAAGCTCGACATTATTTCTTTTTATAAACTGTTTACTGCTTAAACGAAAATTCTAAGCATCGCCTAAAATTTAAGGCTTCCAGCAAGGGGCTGACCCTACTGCACAGCTGGACCCAAAACAACGGGCTTACACAAAAATAATTCCTATATGTTATCCCATGGGCACCTGCGTTATCAGACAAGTGCATAAGATGATCTTTATGGGAACTTTACGACATCATTTTTTATCCTATTTGCATGAACAGTTGTAAATGTATTATCTGTTTTATCTTGAAATAATATTAACTTTTGAAATCATATTTCATCATTATAGCCTGAAAAAAGGTATGAAGTCTATAATCATATTTTATTTATAGAAATAAAAATAATATTTTACTACATTCCGTAGTTGCGAATATATTACATTTAGTTTTCGCTACACACGGCGACGGCGATAATGAGATCCGCACTTGTTTAACTATAAATTACTCACAGTTCAGAGTATTCACGTCATCAAAGTACTTTTATTCCTGTCGCATTTGATATACATATTCAAAAGGAAACCCGTTCATATTTCTTTTGTATATTTACGAAGCTAACATTTTTTTTAATTATGTGTCGTTGTGCAATAATTTAGGGATGCGGACAACTAGTCAAATTCAATACTTTTATAGAACTGTCAAAAACGGTTACTCTCTATGCAATTTGTATGAAAACACCACATATGACGTCACAGATTTTTGACATCAATCCGTATACTTATTTCGATTTTATTCGATTCAAAACGATAAATTAAACTGATATTATTTTTAGATGCTTTACGAAATAAATATCATAAAACTTTTTATTTATGACCTAGTCCACATCCCAATACTCTTTCCAAAAAATTGTATGTCTATCACACGTAGTTGTTATAACTACAAAAAGTTGAGTAAAGTTGTATGCGTTCATAATTTGAAATGCATTGTAGCATAAACTTGAGGATTGAAGTTCATATTTCTCTCAAATATTTTGTTTGTGGAATAGATATGAAAATTACTTTCTTTGGTTTTGGGAAAATGTTGAATTATCGCGTCTGGCGTGATCATCATCACAGCCTTCTTATCGTCCTCCTGCTGGCCACAGGCCTCCTCTCCCACGGAGAAGGATTGAGCGTTAATAACCACGCTTGCTCAATGCGGGTCGGTGATTTCAGACTTTATAGTCCAGGTTGCCTCGAGATGCTTTCTTTCACCTTTTAATCAGTCATTGTATAACTTAGAAAAGTTACATTGGTACTTGCTTGACCTGGAATCGAACCCGCACCCTCACTCGAAAGGCTGGTGCTTTAACCACTAGGCCACCAAGACTTGACAACGACCACGACTTGTATAGCTTGGATAGAAGTTATTGATTGGAACCGTTTGATGCCTGGACACAATAAAGTTGTGAAGTTCCAAGGTTTTATGGTCTAATCTGTGGATCTTTAGGAATTTGTTCGCAAACAAGTCTGAAAGGCAGAAGTTTAGTATTGTATGATTAGAACTGAAATATTATCTGCGGTATCTTTGAAGTATATTTAATGACTAAACCGAGTCGAAACTACGTTGCTAGGTCATTCGTAGACATAATTCCACAATTCTTTATTGCAATAACCTTCCCAAGTTTTTTTAGGGGGTTTCTAATAATTACTTCTTCTTGTCCAACGTCGTTATAAAAGATTTTTTCAAAAATTTCATACTCCTAAAATTTATAGCTCTAGAAGTGCTGTAGGTACACTGATCGATAATTCAGCCAGTCAGTAAATTACTTTATTTGTAAAGAAAATCAAGATCACTATTTCAATCAATTTCTCATTTTGCCCAGACTCCGCCCAAATGCCCATCGCCAGTGCCAACATCAAGGGTGGCTAGTCCGGTACCACCTACTGTTAGTCCAAGTGGCGAAGCAACTACTTCTCCGCAACCAGGTATGTAACCACATTTTACTAAATAATGACTACGCTTGCTCAATACGGTCTAGATATTTCAGACCTTATAATCCAAGTTTCTTCGAGACGTTTTTCTTCACCTTTAATCAGTCAGTTTAGTCAGTGTCCAAGATATCTATACTAATATTATAAAGCTGAAGAGTTTGTTTGTTTATTTGTTTGTTTGTTTGAACGCGCTAATCTCCGAAACTACTGGTTCGATTTGAAAAATTATTTGAGTGTTAGATAGCCCATTTATCGAGGAAGGCTATAGGCTATATACCATCACGCTAAGACACACGGGAGCGGAGCAGTAACCAAAGATGCGGGTGAAACCGCTGGGGACAGCTAGTACTTAAATACACATATTGCTTAGACAACTTATACACACTATAAAATCAAAATTTTAATGTTTCAGTCAAATGTTCCGATAGAATGTAGTTGGGGTATAAAATTAACGAAACATTGATAAAATTTTTGCTTTTGGTAGTCAATTTGGGGAGTCTTTCTCCTGTCCTGAGACATCTTGTGTGTGGGTTGTGGGATTGTTTGCGACATTTACCGCGGCCCTAGTACTCTGACGGCTCTAGGGGGAACAAAAGTGCATTTTCGTCAATATGCGTCTGATACACCCTCGAGTTGCACCCACAGCAGGAGGGATCATTTGATGATTTCTTACTTAAGAAAAATGCTTCCTCAATGTAATTTAGTCTCTTCGTAAACTCGTGATATTTCTTTTTGGTAAAGATTACCAGAAAACAAAAACGTATCAATTCATTATTTATATTCGCTCTCTTCTTTATTTAGTATTCCTATGATTAACGATGTATCTGACGTAGCTAAGAAATGTACATTCATTTCATTCACGTTAAAATATGTTTCCCGCATAAAATGACGATGTTTTTTGTTCTGGCAATACGCCAGGATATCCTGCGACGCAGTTTACTTAAAACTATTTTAGGGGGCATAATGTGATGTTGTTTTTTGTGGGTGTTTACTTAAAATACTCATCAAGCTTATTGGTCAACTGTATACATATATTCGAGTCTTTTATTAAGATTAAACTCCCGAATAATACATTTAGAACGTTATACAAAAATATACCCTCTTTTTTTGTGGAAAATCATCAAATGACCCCATCCCGCTGAGGGTGCAGCTGGGAGCGTCAGACTCTTACTGACTAAAACCCACTGTGTTCCTTCTGGAGGTTCCTATGTGCCAGGGCCACGGTAACTCTTTTTCGAGCATCCCGCAGCCTAGCCCAGACAAAAATATACCTAAGTTTTACAAATGCCGCTATATTGATGAAATTCCCTTGTTTTGTTTTATCTACCCTACCCAGTTCCTCTACTCTAACTTTCAATAAAAAGGTCAATTCATAAAGATTTGGATTTTGACGTACTTTGACTATGTATACTTACAAAGCTGAAGACTTTGTTTTCTTGAACGCGCTAATCTCAGACTGATTTGAAAAATCCTGCAATCTTAGAGATAGTCCATTTGCCTAGCTATCTTTTATCCGTTTGCGCGGGATAGCTTCCACAGGACGTGGATGGAACTGTTTTTGGAAGCTGTATAAACAACTGTACCAACATAATAATTGTTTTATTACATTTCTAACATGCGGCGTCACCCAGTCTGTCCAGGATTAATAGTTATTGTGTCACCAACTGGGAATTGGGTTGTGGTACATATTGTTATGGCTTTCAAAGAGTTGATTGTCCTAGTTTGCTTGATAGTGCTGTTCCAATAATAAATTTGGGATGATTTATTGAGCTATCACGCATATCTAGAACAAATTCGCTTTCTTTTCTATTAAGTTAAGGGGTATTCTTCTGTTAATTGAAATAGAGTTGCTTTAGAGATGGGATTTGCTCCTTCTCTTCGCATCGAGTGAGCTGCAGATTCAATCAGTTGATAAGCCCTAGTGTCAGAGTTTTCTCACATCCTTCTGACGACCTATGACGTGGAATTGTAATAGCTACTGCTATTGAGCATCAGGGGTCGCCGGTTTTACTTATGTGCTTTTCCAAGCATGGGTTTGTGAAACAGATTCCAGGCTGTTTGGTAAGTTTCAAAAACCTACAAAGCGATTTTGATCTGACCCTAGAATCGAAACTGAAACCCCATGCACGGCAATCGCACTTCCCACCGATGAGAAAACAAGATGAGCTTAAGGGGTTGTTTTTCCTTAGACCCATTAAGAAATATAAATAAAATTTAGCAAAGAAACTCCAATTCACTGGATTTGCATATAGCATGCAAATGTGTAAAATAACCGTCTCTGTTTTGTTCAGATCCAAGTCCTTTGAAGGCAAAACGTGTGCCAGGAGAATCGCCACCTAAAGTGATCAAGAGAAAGCCATCAGGACCACCGTCTCCTTCATCGGTAAGTTATTTATAAGTAATCAAACATTCTTAAGATACACTCCAGTCTTAAAACTCCGTTGATTATAGGACATTACTAGGACTGTTAGCCTATGGGTTTTGATGTTACTGCAATACTTATGATGGGAGCAGAAAATCTAAATCGCTATCTCGTAAATTTTTGTGCGTTTCTTCAAGAGAATTATATTATTACAACATACGTAGGTACTTAATAAAAGATAATCCATTTGCTGACCATAATCATTTCATAAACGATCCCGATATATCATATCATAATCGTATTCTGAATTGAATACAATAATTAAGATATAATGCCCCATAATTGTATTCCCGCATTCGCAGGCTTCTGATAAAGCGGAAGAAACTGATACCAAACCTGTTGAAGCTATTGCTGTAGCCAGACCAGTGGCTCCTGAGATCAAGCCTTCTGAAGGAGCTATACCGCCCCCACCACCGCCTGTCAAGCCTAAGGTAATATGCGAAAAAGTTCTTGAACATCAAGATTTTAAAACCTGCATTTGTGACAGATTGACTATACTTATACTTGTTATTATACTTCGAAAACTTGTTTCGTTATGAAGTGGTTCATATTTTTTTTTATTCATTATCCTAACGAGGAAGATTGTGAACAAAAACGAACTACGTCTCCTGTTCATTATGTCCTCATTTCTTTAATCAATTTATTTTATCTGACAAGCTTAGACCAAACAAAAGTTCGATATCTAGTGCGTTTATCAAACGAATTCATTAAAAACGAGTCAGTAGACTTCATCTTCCTTACCACACTATTATCACCAATTTGAATCTACCAGGCACCACCAGCACCCACAATGGAGGTGACCCCCAGCACTCCGCCCGTGCACGCTCCGTCACCCCCTGAGGCCAAGCCGCCGTCACCCCCGAAGGCCGCTAGCAAGCCGCCGTCACCTCCGAAGGTGGCCCCACCAGCGCCTAGGGCGGCGTCTCCACAACCTTCCACTTCAGCTAAAGTTGATGTGAGCATCATGTTTTTTGTATCATTATGTAATGGAAGCACAATGGAAATATTTGAGGGGATTATCTAAAATAATATCTTATTGATATTTATACATACATCTTCATCTAGTTTTAAAAAGCTAACGATATAATTTTACTAAATTTAATTAAATAGATTTTTTTTTCTGAATTAGGGTTCTAATAAAATATATGAACCTATATGGTTTATGTGCATTGTACATTTTTATGTGTGAAAAGGCAAATAACATTTTATTTCTTCAGCCATCACCCCCGTCTCCGCCTAAGCGGCTGACTTCGACTTCGAGCACGGAGCAGCTAATACCGCCATCGTCACCCGAACCACTCCGCCCTGCTAAGAAACTGGATGAAATTAAAACTATTAAAAGACAGCAGAAGACTGGCTGGCTTTAAATATTTCCGTAGTATTCTCCTAGATGTTATATTAATTCATTTAATGTAATTCTTTAACAAACTATACCCACGGAATTATTGAAAAAAAAAACTTTAAGTAAGTCTCAATATCTAAATAATTCGAAATTGATGTTTTTAATTTAAAAATAATGTCGCGTATTTTGTAGAAACCACGTATTTAATCAAATAAAAAGAAAACATGTCACAACGGTCACTTTTTTTTCGTTTTGCAGTCCAATAGTATATATTATTTAGTTAAATGAGTTAATACAATATCATAATAATTTCCTGAGTGTCCTCATTTCTGCTTAAGATAAAAAATAATATTTACAGTGTTTACGCGCAGCTAGGTTTGGTTGGAAAATGAATGAAGTAAGCTAGAGGAAAAAACTAAAAAAATCTTGTATTTTTTATTTGCAATATATAAATATAATTTACTATATTATATCAATATTTTGGTTATTCGTATTTTGTCCGTCTGTTAAGAAGGGTTATATTTTTCTAAGTTTATTTTAATGGCTCATGAAAAGTAACCCTAAAAGTCTTTTTTTGCTGAAATTGTCACCCTCGAAAAGATGATCTTATCTTTTGGCATAATATATTCCTCAAGTACACCATAATCAATGACTAGTCGTATATTTTCATGTCGAGAGCTCGCGTGTAGTTTCAGAGCGTCAAATTCATGACTAATATGAATGTCTGATAGACCGCGGTAGTCCCGTCTGTTATACGATTCTTTATTGATTTGGTTACTCGAATCTCCATCTTTTATTCTAAATATAAAAATATGATTTTTTGCCGCCATTTTATTTCATTTGACAGATAATAATGACTTTGCTTTTTTTTACTTCTTGTTTTGAAATTGTTGTTCTATTTTTAAAAGCACTTTTTTTTCTTTATTATGTATGCTTTATTATTTTTAAATAAATATTTGGTATTTGTTATTTTTTTGTTTCTTTTGATTTTATTTCGTTTTTTACATAGAAAAAGTGAGTCAGAAATAAGAGAATAAAGTTGAAAATTTTAATTATAATTTGGCCGGAATCCAACTTTTTGTGTTCTAGTTTTAAGGTTCTTAAAAATGTAACTATACCAATCCCGAAATAAAAAAATATCTTCTAAGTAATTCTGCCCTTAAAGAAAACATAATAAAAAGAACAAAAGACAAAAAAATTGCCCTTTCTGAAATTATGTTCCTTGCGCAGTGTTAATTAGTAATATAAAGGATTGATGAAGAAATATGTTCAAATGTTTTGTACCAAAATTTTATACCCTAAAATTAAATTTTTGCCTGTCTTTTCGTTTTACTTATTCGGAATAAATTTCCAATCCCACTTCCCACAAATTTAAAGCATTAATTTATCTAATCGATGAAAACTGATGCGGTACTCCGACATGAAGACACACGTCTGAACCACCGCTTGAAACGCACATTACAACCAAAGAACGCGCATCAAAATCGAATCGTCCTTTTAGTAGTTACGATGCCTTAGACAAACAAACACACAAACATAGCGGTCAAACTTATAGCATCCCTCTTTTTATGTCGGGGTCATGGGTCTGGGTTCAATAAAATATAGGTCAAAATCATACAAAATCTGCTGAGTGATGAGCGATCACTACAGCATTCCTAGTGAGTTGCGTAATGCTCAATAATCAGCCTAATAGTATTTTCCACTGATAAAGTATTTTTTATAGAATAAGGATTGAATGTAAAAATTTGCTTCTAAGTTATGTTCCTTTTATATTTACTACGAGTACTAACATAACGGCATGTAATAATTCAATAGTAAATCTAGTCCCCAATAAGGCGTTCCTTTTTTTCATTATTATCTATCTACAACTTACAGAGGCTGTATACCAAACTAGGTACAGACGCCTGCACATCAAGCTACAATCTAACATATTTCGTTAACAGAAACTCAACTTTATCGCTCAGGTATTATGTTTCAAAGTAGATTGGGAAAATTTGACAGTTTTGTAGGTAGCTTGATGTGCTGGCGTACACAAATACCTTACCTGCGTTGATATTAATTCCCCGGTCCCAAAGCAAATGAATTTACTCAGAGTTCGCCACACATGCGCACACGATTTCATTATGTCTTTTGCCTGTGCCTAGTAAAGCTGGGTTTCCACTGGGTAACATTTTTAGGACTATTAAGGGTGGGTTTATATTTGTCTGACGTGTGTGTTGTGTCTTGGCAGAACGGATTATGTATCATAAATTTATACGGAAACTTGTCGTGAAGCGATCTGATGCATTGCTTCAAAAGATTCTAGACTAGGTTAAAAATAAAATACTTTATCATTATTATAAAATACTATATCATTATTCATTTTGTAAAGCATCTTAAAATAATGTCAGTTTAATCTATCATTTTGAACCGAAAATTGTTTTTATTGGCTTTTTGTGAAAAATCTGTGATGTCTTAGGTTGCGTTTTCTGAGAGTTACCGTTTTTAATTCGTCTTTGATCGAGTTCTGTAAAAGTATTGGATTTGACTAGTTGTCCCAGTTCGCGTCAGTAGTGGGCTGGAGGGGAGCAGCCTATGCATGTATTCTATTAGGATCTTGAGATTCAAGAATGATAAATGTAATTTGGTTTTGCTTTATAACGAAGTTACAACAAAGAGGGCATCGGCAAAAAAACTTTACTGCGAAGGTTCGCTTTATTTGATCTAAATCTGTCTTCTACATTCACTATGTTAAAATGTCTCCGTTATTTTTTTTATTTCACGTATACCTCGATGATGTACTTATGCTATGTGATGCTACTATGATGTATGGTCCGCCAGAAGCTTGCCGTGTTCGTTCCCACGTTGTGTGCAGTTAGCTTTACTCGTACAAAGGTTGTGTTTAATAAAATAGTCACAAACGTAAACCAAAGGTTTTATTTTCTTTATTAACCATACGCTTAAGACTAAGTCAACAAACTACAGAACATGTTGGTCCTATAAAGGCATATTGTTACAGAATTTGTGTGCTTGCGTTACTGTGTCGTATGTTACTATTATGTCTTGTTAATTTAATGCTTAACCTTACCTTTTGACCGTCACATCAAAAAAAAAGAAAGACGTGCTCTCAGCGCTAAGCTAAGAATTCTTCCATAAATACTTACAATATAATAGTGAGTTCGGAACTACATATATTTTGATCAAAAACTGACTATTAAGTTTTAACTTTAAAAGTTTGTCATGTATTCGTGACAGGGCACTTTTTGGCATGTCATCTATACGTAACTACGGTCAAAAGGTTAAAACATATCGGCAATGACAGACAAACAGAGTTGCTCTCGCATTTATAATATATGTGAGTAACAAATTAATCCAGAAGTAGGTATTCAAACTGTACATTTTTGTTTATGGCGACATTATTTTAAAATTTTGCATATTAATCAATCTGTAGACACAATATCTGATTTCTATATAAAACATATATAACTTATCAACCATTTTAACACTAACAGTTAGGAAATTACATAATTCTATTGAAAAATACAATTCTCTTACTTAAAGAAACAATGGCATTAACAGTTGACAATAGAAATTAAACTTAGGATCGTTCATTCTTTAGCATTTATTAATAAGCCACTCTTAGAAGTTAACAAAAAGGGTATACTTTATGAAAGAACTTGTTGGGGGAAGTTTTGAACTCCCTTACAGATAGATAGATCCCTTTTCTTCGATAATTTCTAAGTATGTATATATACATAGATAGAAATATAACGTCATTGTAGATGAAACTGAAATTTCTTCAGTAAACGTTAAAATGCAGACGCCAACACATCAAGCTTCTACGATCTGTCAAATTTCCTCAATAGATTTTCAGCTTTATCGCTGAAGTATATGGTTCAAAGTTGATTGGGAAAATTGGACAGTTTCGCGTAGCTTGATATGTATTTGTCTGTAAAGATGACATTTATAATGTAGAAGTGTCCGAAACCTATAGATATTTTGGTTAGTTCTAATATCAGATTATTATGATTGATTATTAAATACGTGAATACTCTCCTAGAATAATCGATATATTTGATAATCATCACCATTATCACGGATATATTCACGGAATTTTTCTTTTTAACTAAAGAAAAGTTTTAAAGTAAAAGGTATTTATGTTGGATGAAAAATAGACTGGTTGTATTCTAATTAATATTAATATTACCTAAGTATAACGTACATATCTGGGTCACAAGCTAGTCATAATTTAATTATAGGATGAAGGCACTTTGGTGGTCTAGATGGACATTTGGACGGTATATTCCTGGAGATAAATTTTAAACTTTATTGAAGTAAGATTAAGATTCTATATTGCATACTATGCGTTTATCGATTGTATGTAGAATGAAGACGTTCTTTCGTGGTTTTTAAGCATTATTTTCGTGGTGTTTAAGCTTTTTATTTCTTTTTAATTCTAATAATAATATGATAGCCCTTAAGGCAGCTGGCCGTGATAGATTTTCTGTCTAAGGAGATCGGTCAGCTACGCAGGACATGTTATAGTGCACAAGCATTTGCGCGGACTCATGTGCACTCTTTATTGCCTTATTCTCATAGCCCAACGCGACGAAAATTCTACATCATCGGAGAGAGACAAGGCGCAGAACAACTTCGTGCTCTCCGATGCTCGGGTGTAACACCAACTTTTAGACTTCGGGCTACTTTTTCTAAAAGTTTTAAGATTCTTTAGCAATTTTGGTTCGACCCGGGAATCGAATCTGAGACACCGTGCTTAGCAGTCACGGCATTCGACTACTAGATTAACGAGGCGGGGATAGAGTGCATTCTAAAGTTGGCTTTAACACAGATTGAACGGCGACAATTATTATTAGAGAATCATATAGCACTGTAGTTTGATTCGCTTTTCCACCTTCAGAGAAAATTCCAGAATAAGAACAAGAAAATATACTGTATAAAAATCCTCTTAATACGACATATAACAAAGATGATATGTGGCAGTGATTTTTGTCTAGACCTGTGACCCAGACTGATCTAAGTTAATCAAGGACAGTTAGATAAAACTAGTTATTGCTCTAACAACATATATCTCACTAATACGTCGTCGATTCGTTATACACTTGGGAGCAAAGAATTTGGGTCAGCACAAAAACGCTAAGGAAAAGCTGCACGGGTCGATCGATCATAAGGTCAAGCAATGCTTGGTACTGTCAGTCCGTAGATGGGTGATCTTGTCATGACAAAGTCCTCCGTGTGTCAGAAGGCAGGCTAAATTGGTGGGTCCCGGCTGTCATTCCATTATCTTACCAAGGGGTATCGGATTGCCCAGATAACTAGGTTGAGGAGGTCAGATAAGCAGTCGCTCCACGTAAAACACCGGCACTGAGCTGCATCCAGTTAAGACTGAAAGCCGACCCCAACATAGCTTGGTAAAAGAACAAGCAATGACAAAAAATGAAAAAATACCTTCTTTTTTAATATTTCAAATTAAAATAAAAAAAACTGCCAAACCTAGAAGCACTATGGTTTTTCATCACTGACTTTTTAATCGGCTAAGTAGTTAGACGTGTCTTTAGCAACTTTTTTTAATTCTAGTATCTTAAAATTATTCACGAAAAAATACTATGTATTATTTTTGTAAAGACCTCAATTCCGTTGCTCCCAGCCGAGATTCAGGCCACACGTAATAATGACTAGACATCGTAATTCGAAATCAGGCCAAAGGTCTTAATAAATAACCTCAGAGCCATCCAGAAACCACTTTTCCTGTAGCTTTAGACTTGCCCCGACCTCGCCCATAGCTAGGCGAAGCTGTTGGACTAACCCTCGCTGACCTAGGCGTAGTAAATGAAGACCTTTGAGGCGTTACCTCTGGTTCACTGACATCTGACGTCACTACTACCGTCGGAGGCTCTGACGTCACTAATACCGTCGGAGGCTCTGACGTCACAATAGGCACCTCTGACGTCATCTGCTTGTACTGAGACTCTAAGCTAGCAGCTGATAGAATCTGTTCAGACTGAGAGTGAACACTTGGAGTTGGAGTGATTGGCTTCTGGAGGTTGGAGTCCTCTTCTTCAGTCATGTAGAAGGTCCTGGTAGGGGTATCAGGTTCTATGGTGATGACGTGGTCTGTTGATTGAAATTCTGTTGGAGGGGGGAGGCGGCTGCCGTCGGCTGGGTCGAAGGCTGGAGTGCTTGGCTCTGACGGCTCTTGAGATGAAGATTTGAGGGGTCGTGTTTGCTCTGATCCACCTTCTGAACCTAGGGATAAGGTTAAGTTAACATTAGTTGATAATATGAAAATTATAGGTAAGTTATTCTGTAAGGTTAATGTTAAGCACATAATCATGTATTTTTTAAGGTATTTCGAATTTTAGTAAGGTTATTATGGAAGAAATTTTATTAGTGGCAACTGGCAACACGTCATCTTTTTTTTTATTTCATTTTTTTATTGATCATTTAAGTAAAATAAGTATATGGCTTGATGTGAAAAAATTGTTATAATTTTGCATACAAAGTAACCGTTTTTGAAAGTTTTATAAAAGTATAGATTTTTACTAGTTGTCCCCTAATGTTTTCATGGCTATAATAAATACGTCTATTTAAGTAGGTAGGTAGATTTAACGTAATTAACCAACAGAAAAACATACTAAATGCCTTTTACACATAATTAGATTAGTATGGATTAAATATGTTACGGCTGTTAACAGTAAAGCAAACATTTCATTCGCAACATTAGTATAGTAAGTAGAATTTCAAATTTTTTTTTGCTGAAAATTTACCGGTAAGTCTTTTCTTTCTTGAAACTCAAATCTTGAAGTCTATTCATTTGTTCAAGCTGTAAATAATTTTAAATCTATCTAAGTATAGCAAAAACAATTTCAAATGATACCTTATGTGGAATTTTGAATTAAAATATGTAAATTATCAGGGAAAATAATAAACTTAAGAGACTTAGTACAAACAAGCTAAATAAAGTTTTTTCTTTAAGTGGGAAATCATCAAATGACCCTCCCGCTGTGGCTGCAACTGGAGGGAGTGTCAGACTATTACTGACTAAAAAGCTACGGCGGCCGTTCTCTTTTAAGGAGATGCAGCCAGCTGCGCAAACACAATTGCACACTCTATTCTATCAGTCTCACAGTCCGATGGGACGGCAATCTGACACGACCGGAGAGAGATCAAACGCAGGACCGACATTTACGTGCTCCACGATGCACGAGTGAATCAATTACCAACTTCCAGACTCCAGGCTGCTTTATGAAAGTTTCTCAAAACCCACAAAGCGATTTCGGCCCGACCCGGGAATCGAACCCAAGACTCCGTGAACAGTAGTCGCGCCACGCGACTCCTAGACCAACGAGGCAGTCAAAAACACATAACTATATCCTATATAGTTTTTAACATAAGTAGAACAGCAAGATAAAAATTTAAAAAATACCTTTGTCCTCAACATCTGCCTCCACTTCAATTTCGTTTTCATTCAGACCTTCGTCATCTGAATTCTCAGGGATTGGAGTTCTGCTACGGAATGAGCGAGCTATGCGAGAAAAAACAGTAAAGTTATAATAAGGAGAAAAATATGCCAAGCAGAGAATGTCTTTTTTGTGGAAAGTTCATTAAAAACACAGTTCTGGTATTGACGGCTAATGTAAGTCTGACGCCAGTCTAACCAAGGGGTATTGGATTGCCCGGGTAACTGGGTTGAGGAGGTAAGATAGGCAGTCGCTCCTTGTAGAACACTGGTACTCAGCTGAAACCGGCTAGACTGGAAGCCGACCCCTACATAGCTGGAGAGAGAGGAAAGGCTCGGGAGACGATGATGATGATCGGCTTATTTTGCTAGATTTTATGCTATAGATGCCTCTTATCATTTTATAATCAAGTTTCTACATAGAGGTCTTGTTCTAAATTTGTAATTGAAAATTTATTATTTATGTCAGTTTAGTGCACCCACAGTAAGAGCCATATGAACCATCATCATCATCAGCCTTTTTATCATCCCACATTTAGGCACAGGCCTCTTCTCACTCGAAGAAGGATTTAGCGTTAATCATATGATAAAATTTAAAATAAAAAACAGCTTACCACTGCATTTCCTACAACTCTCTCTCTTTTTAGGCGCGTCAAACACCTCGTCTTCTAAGCTGAACTCTGAAAGTCTTCTTCCTTTCTTCTCCCGCTCGGTGAAGTCGGATTTTATCTTGCTCCTCATAAACTTGGCGTAGGCTACCCTCGTGCATGGAGAGACGGCGGCCAGTTGAGGATTGTATTCTAAAACAAGAAGGTTTTCGTCATAAGAATGCTTGGTGATATAATTGATTGTTACACTTTTATTATAAATTTAATTTTTTGATATTATATTTGGTCTTTTTATGGTTGTAAGTTCTCTATTGGGAAGAACTTTTTGAGATACAGTATTGTAATATATAATGTAAAAAAAAACTGACCGTATGAGTTTATCGATTTTAATACCTTTAAAGATTTTACGAAAAACAACTTCAAGCGATCACCAAGAATGATAGAGGATATAGTTATGTGTACAAGCGAACTTGCCAAGGTTTTGTACTGTCAATTTGCGCCAAATGATAACTTTGTTGTAATCAACATGTTAGCAAAGTGTATTTGAATAATAAACAGTTTATTCACGTATCAATTTGATATCATTTCGTTCGGAAGTTCAACATACAAATTGTATACCGGAACTATATGTATGTATTGATTTGTATATCAGTGTGAGCAAGTTAAGTATGGCGTTTGGGAAACGAGGTTTTTTTTTGATTACGTAATGGTTTTATAAATGAAGGGATAGCATTTGAAATATACTTGATGAGCTCGAAGCTAAGAAATATTCACATCGATCATGAAGTCAAACAACACTTGGCACGCTTGGTCAGTTGATGGGTGACCATCTTGTTATGATGAGGAGGCCAGTTAAGCAGTCGCACCATGTAAAATCTTGGTTCTTAACTGCATCCAGTTAGACTGGAAATTGGCCTCAGCATAACTTGTAAAAAGGCAGATGAAACATACCTAATAGTTTCTGTGGATCAATGGTCCTGCTAGCCATATTCTCCAGGATGTGAGCTCGGAGGGACTGGCGGCTCCTCCTGGTCTCCGCCTCGGCAGTAGTGCCTATGGGATCCTTACGCGCTGTGTTAGTTCGGACTAGCGCGTTCCAGTCGCGTTTTTTACTAAAACAAATGATATGAAACTGAAGAAGAATATAAGGCTCCGCGCAAATGGGCCACCGACCAGAGCCTACGGGTGCTTTCAAATTAACCATAAAGTGCCGCGCTATGGCAGGGCGGCTGATTCCACCGCTATAAATTGAAAACCTTGGTATTATATTTTACTAGCTGTAGATTCACCCACTGTAACTACTCCGCACACCTGGATAAAAATCAGAACTTCCTTCTTACACTAAAAGATTCTTTCAAATCGGTCCAGTAATTTCTAAGACGACCGCGTTCAAACAAACAAATTCTTCAGTTTTATAATATTAGTGTAGATTATTTATATTTCTCACCTGTCTGTGCTACCTCTCCTCACAATAGCTTTAGCGATCTGACTGAACACATCTTTAGGCTTGTTTTCTTTAGATATAACGTCTTTTATGATGCCCTCTACTATACCAATGTGGAAGTCCTTGAGAATCCTTCTCTCCATCACTTTGCCTTTTTTGCCGGCAACTGGAACAAACAGGATAGAACCAAAACTTTCCTCGGATTAAAAAAAAATGACTATTAGGGCCTGTTTCAGGGCTTTTTTTAAGTGGAAAGTCATAAAATGACCCCTGCTGATGTGGGTGCAGCAAGGAGTGTCAGACTTTTACTGACTGAAACCCACTTTTAGTCCATCTGCAGATCTTTGTGTGCTAGGGCCGCGGTAACTCTTGCGAACATCCCGCAGCCCCAGTAGGCCTCGGCTCTAATGAGCAAATAATGAGGTATTATATCCATTTCTTTATACTCTTGTGTTAATCCAGTGACATCTACTTATGACCTTAATAAATTAATAAAATGAAGATTAATTCGGTCAACCTTTACACCGTTCACCATATCAATGACTATTAATAAAAATCACCACATCTCACCAGTAGCATCCTGCATAGTAATTCTCGGCGTCTTCATGCCATTATTATGCAATATATCGATCAGCTCGTATCTTAACGTAGAGATGTCTTGTCTGATCTCCATGACGTCGTCCTCAGTTACTCCGGTCTCGTCTCTGGCCCTCTGTTCCGCTGTGACGTACCGACGGACTAGTACTCTCATCACTGCTTCGTGCTCTTGGCGGGCTTTCTCACGGGATTTGTTCTGGGGAATATAGTTTGTGATTTTATGTGGAATTTAATGAAGAGTATAGATTGGTTGAGTTGACTGTGTGTTGTTTCATACTGAAAAATTGAGAACCTTCAAGCACAGATTGTTCTTTATCAGATTTTACACTTTTTAACTTTATCTTGACTATTAAACCTTTGCGTGTCTGAAGCGTGGACCCACGCGAGACACAGTAGCATTTCTATTGTTATATTTTTTATAGTTGCACTCGAAAGGTTAATTGGTTTTGCCTTCCCCAATGACCTAATTAAGTAATGTATTTTATCATTTTTAATTAGACATATACTTACCTATCAATTTTAGGTGTTTTGCAAACATTCAATACATTGTAATTTTGTTTAATTAACACGCTTTTATTATAATATAATATTAATATGATGTAACACCTTAATGTACTGTATTCTGACAAATAAATGTATCTTTATCTTTATCTTTAAATTTATCTTTAAGGCAGTTCTCTTATGAAAGGCTAAGCAGGCAAAAACTCTTACAATGATAGATCCGCGATCCCTATTGTTACAGCAGCGTTTGATCCAGCACATGAAGTGTTTGGGGGTAGGAATTATGTTGAAGGGGGGAGGGACGGTATCCCCGTCCTCGAAGTACGACATCCACAGGTTGCTGCGAGCGAACTTCCACTCGGTGTCTGCTCGTTCCTTGAAATTGGATTAGAGGCATTAGGTTTTTGAATTTTAATTTTGGTACTTGTTTCGTAAGAAAAGGATAAAACAACTTCAACAGATGAAGTACACTAATCATGTTAAATTAACAATTTCAGTCTCAGGAATCTGAATTCATCTCTAGATTATTTTTACCATCGCAATTATATGTAACGCTACTACAAGCAACCATCTGGCGTGGTTTGACTTGTTTATTATATAATTCCTTGTAAAATTTACCCAAAGACAAATTACGTCTAGTTAAGTGAAATGTACAGACGCTAGCACATCAAGCTACTACTACTCTGACAAATTTCTTGAATAAACTTTCAACTTTATTACTGAAGCATATGGTTCAAAGTTCATTGGGAAAATTTGATAGTTTCGGGTAGCTTGAGTAGAATTTTAGTTTTACATATTATACGATTACTTACCGAAATAATTTGATAAGAATTGGACATCATAGCTATAAGCATATTCAGGAGCACAATGATATTGATCACCGAGTAAGACCCAAAGGTTAGGAGAGCCCAGAATCTGGTGAAACTCTTGATGCCAGTCAGCTCGAAGGTGGTTAGGTCTACCAAGCCGAAAGACGCCCAAAATAGTGATTGAGATGTCTCAAACAAACTGAAAATATAACATTAGCACATCATCAATGTACGTTGGACGTATCAATCCAGAGAACACTGAAAAAATGCGTGGGTGACGTCAAATAGGAATTGCAATGAGTGATCCGAGTGAATCTTGGTTTGGGTTATCAATCAAAAATGATCTTAATGTTTCAAGTATTAGCATCTATTTTGCTCTGGAAATTAATCAAAGTGGATTACTTCGCGTATCGTCTCCATATAGTGCAAGCTCGTTCTTGTCCATCAAAGTCTGGCATTCCGTTTGGATGATGGTAACATTTATTCTTTTCTAGCTCAGCGTAATACCACATCAATTGATTTAAACCTGTCAAAAACAATAAATATTAATTATTTGGAGCTCGTGGCTAAGTAACAGCCGCACGGGTCGAGCAATCATAAGGTTAAGCAACGCTTGGCGCGGTCGGTCCGTGGATGGGTGACCATCTTGTCATGACGAGTTCCTCCGTGTTTTGAAAGGCATGTTAATTTGGTGGGTTATACATCTTTGGCAGTTGTTACGGGTAGTCAGAAGCCAGAAAGGCAAGGGGTACAAGGTTGCCCAGGTAACTGGGTTATGCAGGTTAGACAGGCAATCGCTCCACGTAAAACACTGATACTCAGCCACATCCGGTTAAGAATGGAAGCCAAACCCAGCACTGCTTGGGAAGAGGCTAGGCACAAGGATTAATTGTTTTGACCTTGAAAACCATATATATTTAAAACTTACCACATCCAAAAGCAAAGAGCACCAGCATATAAACAAAGAAGAATTTGAGAATATCCAAAATCATTCTTCCCAGGGACACCTGCAGTGGTCCAAGATATGGATTGATGGAGAAGATATGGACTAGCTTGAGAAAGGAGAAGATCATGCCTGCTGCAAACGCGCCTTCTGACAGCAGCATGGGGTCGTAGGAATCCCAGCTTTCTCGAGGATACCAGGGGTCTACGCCTGAATTGTAATCACGCTGAAAAATATTTAAATATATGCAACTAAGGGAAAGAGAAGACACTAGAATAGATATTGTTGACGGTCCTAATGACTTGTACGTGAGGTTACTAAAATGTTTAGCAAATGTTCGTATAAAGAACACAAAAGTACAAAGTCTGAACAGTTAGTTTCCTTCAACGCGCTAACCTTAGGAACTACTGTACCGAATAGTAAAAATAAAAAATAAATGTTTTAAATAACCTCTTTGTTGAGGAAAGTTTTTATCTGAATGTGCGGGGAGTACTTTCTATGCAAAGGAACCCTGGTGGAAGCTAGAATAAAATAAAAGCAAAATATAGCAAAAAGGGATAATAAAGATACTCATAATTTCTTCACAAAAACAAGGTGACTTAAATCTGAAATCCTGTCCTACAAAAGTAAAAAAAGACATACCTGGACAATATACCAAGATGAAAATCGTAAGCTAATCCATGCGATGTAAAATGCATTTGTGATAAAGTCCACAATATTCCACAGATCACTGATGTACTCTGTGATGCCTCCTGTCCACAAGGATCTTATTTCTGCCCAGATTAGACCTGCAATAAAGGTACTGTCAGTTTCCAGTGGGAAGATATATATTGACGATGTGATAAAGGATTTAAAGGTGTTTTAGAGATCGCAGGTGAACGCCTGTCTTTTACAAAGCATACTATACATGTGATTAAAAATAGGATTCAGGGAATATTTCAGCAATTACGTGAGAAGCTAAAATTTAAAGGAGTTCTGAAAACTTATTAGAAAATTGTATTTGAGTGATAAATGATATTAATTTTGCAAAAATCAACCATTTTACACGTCAGGACTATTTTTTAAAAGAGATGAGGGCTCCATTTCCTTACTGACTACCTTGAGAAGAAACACCGAAACAAACTCAAGGGTCAAATTCTCTTAAGTCCAAACATAAAAATGAATACCTATAATACTAAATATGTATATGGATGAGCAATCAAGGCCTGTGTCTTTCGAGTTTGAATGGACCTGTCCAATCAGCTGGTAAAGAAGAAAGAGTAAGAGATAAAAAAGTAGATGATGGAGAAAAAATTTGATTGTTCGTTTAAAAGTCGAAGAATATTCATTAAACATCAATAATAATATAAAACAGCATGCCAACAAACGCAAATTTACTTGCTATGTAGATGATGACGCCGAACTCGATGAGGCTGGGCAATGACCCTCGTTCATGCTCCTTCCAGTATTCCACCAGTTCCTTCAGCCAGGAGATCCCAGACCACTCCAGAACTAGGTAATCCGCCCTTTGAGATGCTAGTGAGAGAAGTGCTGAAAGAACATCCAATTTATATATCTTTTTTTTATTGTTAGGCCTTATAAATGAGTAGCTTCTGCTATGTTACTGCCAAGTTTCATAAGAATCCATTCAGCAGTTTTTGCGTGTACTAACAAACATATGAGGAACATCTTTAAAAACTTTCTCATTTTAAGTATTAATCGTACTATTAATTATTTTGTTTACTATATAATTCTTTGTTTTCCAAACTTGTAATCACAAAGTGAATGAACTATATCATAGGTTTTTTTATCAATTTCGTACATCAGTATAATTTTTTGTAACATAACAACCTTTACCATTCATTTACTACCTACTCTGTCTTTGTACTCTAATTTAAGTGGAATTTCTAAGGATAAGTCATTGATATCTTTTCTTAGACCTGTAACGGTATTTTTTTAAGATAAACGCTAAATGTCTGCCAAGCGTTAAATGTTTTCATGTTTTCCCTTTAAGATAAGCAAAGCTGGGTGACATTAATTTTGGGAATGCGTCCTTATCTTTGTGTTTATTTACAAAAAGAAGAATAAGAAGTAGCATATAGCCTTCCTCAATAAACAAGCTATATAATACTGTAGGTATATAAGATTTTTAAAAATTGGACTAGTAGTTCCCGCGATTTGTGCGCAGAGAAACAAACTAACTCTTCAGTTTTCTTTATAAGGTAAATGTGTAATTTAAAACGCACTACGTACGCGTTAAACGTACAATAAAAAAAAAAGTACACTAAAGGTGAGACTTTTATATTAATTGCAATAACTTAGACTCAAATGTTCCTTGCTGTTTAACTTGGTGGCCTTTGACTTGCAAATTCTGTATGCAGCTTAATCACTTTATTAACTAAAGTTTTGTTACATTCGCTAATTCCCAAGAGAGTTTCGACGCGTATACTATTAATACGTTCATAAAATAACTTATATACTGTGGGACTAATATAATAAAGAAGAAATATTTGTATGTGTGTGTGTAAGAAAAAACTCAAAAACTAAAATGTTTTCTATAATATAATTTTAACAGTAGGTCCTTATTGTGTGTTATTTCATATTATGTTCTATATCATCAATCAAATCATCATCATCATCAAACAGTCCTGCAAGGTTGTCGGTGTTTTAGAAATCATCCTGTATAGCGTCACTTATTTATTACGTGTATTTTTTATTTTAATTTTATTTTTCAAAGTCAAAGTTATTTATTGCAAACATAAGTTATAAGCATATAATACATGATGACATAATAAATGTGCGCTATGTTTCGGCTGTCGGCATGCAATTATAAAAGTCGAATATAATTTTATTAAATGACAATAACAATAATATTTATATAATTTTATTGAATGACAATAACAATAATATTTATATAATTAATAATGAACCATAAACCTTTCATTTCTGTCAATATTGATTTTGTCCATTTTTATTTACTGATAAACATTTACACTTTGTAATTCTAAGCTCATATTAATCATAGATCCCTTAAAAGTTACTAAAAAGATGACGGAATATTAAAAAAAAATGGATTATCCTAAAATAATCAGCATACTTACTAAGAAACAACATATAAGATGAGCTGTGACAGATAAACTTGACGAACGGTTTCTTCATGAACCGGCCATACTCGGAGTTAGGTGCCAACATGTATATTGTACAATATACAGGGAACATCACTCCTAGTTTAGCCACCTGTAACAATCAAAAAGAGGTATAATAGATAAGACAATTCACCCCTAAAGAGGCTCTTGTTAGACAATTGGATCAAAACATTCAAGAGTACGCAACGTCAAGAGGTCTCTCACTTTAGAGCCCTTACCGCCGTAGCTAGGAATATGTTCCCGATGTCGGTGGGATAATATTTTTTATTTTTGCATGTATAAAATATTTAAAATGCTATATTAAATTTAGAATGAACGAAATAAATATTACTGAAATCTCACTGCTGACCATTAAAAGAAAAAAAAAATGAAAATATAAAATTATTTAGCCTCGAGGAGAGCTATTGAATAGCTCGTATTATGGGTGCTTTGATTACTAATGAATTCGTACTTACTGTATATTATACCTGCTTAGTAAAAGGAAAGGACTTTTTAAATGTGTATTTTTTATCGTTTCTCTATCTCTTATCTATGTATCTAGGAAATGCAATAATTAAAAGAAAAGCAATTACCTGTATACACTGTCCCACAATATTTTTTCTCTTGAACCCAGGCAAGCCTTCGTACCATATCGCTCCTAATAGTTGCTGTACATTTGGATGAGCTACGAACTGGAACAAAAAAAATATTTATATATATTAAAGAAATAAATCTAGGGCTACTAAGAGCTACTCGAGAGGTAAGAGTCCACTTAATCTAGACAAAATATCTAGACTTGCACAAAAAAGTCTGAACATCTACAACTTGACTAACTGTGATGATAAATGTTGATGTCATCAGCGTCTCCCGAGCCTTTTCCCAACTATGCTGGGGTCAGCTTCCAGTCTAACCGGATTTAGCTGAGTACCAGTGTTTTACAAGGAGCGACTGCCTATCTGCCGGTTCATGTAATGTATTGGCTTTTATTATCACCTACATATCAAAAGACTTAAGTCGAGCTATGGAAAAATATAGTGTATACAGGGTGTCCCTTGAAGTACGCATCAAATTGATTACGGTAATAAACTTGGTCATTTATGTGTCAATATCTTTTGACTATATATAAAACTTTGCATAAATTCTAAAGTAAAAAATCTGGCCCACGTCCCTCGATTTGATCCAGACTACGAGTGTCACCCTGTATAATTTAAAACAAAAAAATCATCATACTATTCACACGATAAATTTAAACTACCTATGTGTATGATGTGAACACTGTCGATATGCAATCACATTCTAAAATACATCACTGTTACACTCCAAACTGTTTAGACTGCCAGATGGCAGATGAAAGAAAAGGGTATAAATAAACCGTTAATTCAATTGTTTATTTCTCGATTGTAATGTTGACGGCTTTATACGCGAACTGTTAAAGTAAGTGCTAAATACTCGCAAATTAGCAGTAGCACACTTTTTAATGGAGTAAGTAGTGACAGAAATAATGACTCACTGAGATTTTTTTTCAATGTTACATATTTTTTCGCTCCAAAATTCAATGACTTCATGATAGTAAAAATGTATGTACGAACAGAATGATTAAGCGCATGCATGTGGCGTCAAAGGAATCAAGATATTGTGAATCAGCGGTGCTAAATGATGGCAAAGTATTTAATTAACCGATTTTCGAAAAAGGAGTCAGTAAAAGGTCTATCAAGGTCTGTCAAAATGTCAAGTTTTTTTGTTCAGTACCTAAGCATACATATATGTAAGACGAAGTATATAAAGTTGTTGTTACAACCTCATCACTCATGCCCAGCTAATATTATAAACGGGAAACTTTGTAATAATGGATGGATTAATATTGATGTCTGTCCTTGTATTGTTTCTTATAAAACTTCTTATAATATACTTGACAGAAATAGACGGAGAGCTCGTGGTCGCCGGTTATAGATAAAAATAAATAAATAAAATAAAATCTCTTTATTTCAGGCATATTTAGCCTATAATTCAAAGAAAAACTACGTTTGGCATTACTGACTAAACCCCTTTTGTTCCTTCCTTGGAGCCCTTGGTGTTCCAAGGTCGCGCTAATTCTTGCAAATAACCCCGCAAACTCAAACTCAAAATCCCCCGGCGCAGCATGTTTTTGTCATCCACGCTCTTCTATCTGCCGTCATCTCACAAGTTACATTCTTTCTAGCCATACTTACACGCAATCCATCCATCGTTTCTTTGGTCGTCTCCTTCCTCTATATCCATCCACATTTATGTTCAAAACCTTCTTCACAACATGATCCTCATTCCTCCGCATTACATGCCCATACCATGCTAGCCGGTTCTCACATAGTTTTCGGTTACCGGTGCCACTTTTAAACTTCCTCTTATATACTCAATACCGCTTATAATTCCCATCAATATAACAATTGATTATTTATCCTTACGTATGATTGCTCTAAAAATACTGAAACAATGTATTAATACATTTTTCAATGTTTTTAGCTTTTCGTAAAACATTTTTCTTAAAATGCATCTGATAAATGCGAACTACTACTTTTCATTAAACGGTAAACAAGTCCATCAGTTATTTTCGCGTTTTCTTAAAGAAAATATTATTTCAGCTTTTAGCAATAACACAAATACGTAACTAAGTTTGTTGGTATGTCTAAATATACACTTAAGTAAAGTTAATTGTCAATAATGATGGTTGTCAAAAAGGAATGTGGACACAATATTGATAAAGAACACATTATTATCTAATAAAAATTGTTTTTGATGTGTTTATTTAGTCTGAAGTATTTGTCTAAAGTACTTAGTCATAATGTGATCCAAGTAAAGCCAGGGGCTAAAACGTTACTCTTTATATCTAGGTCCTTTATGCAACTAACACTAATAGCGCCTTTGGACGCTACATTGAGGTAATAGATCAGAAACAAATTTTAATGTACTGTCAAATTTTCCCAATCAACTTTGAACCATATATGCTTCTAGGATAAAGTTGAAAATCTATTGAGGAAATACGCCATATTTTATTAGCTTGATACTTGTCTGTGCTTAATAAATTACTCGATTCACCCACACACCGTAAAGTTCAGACGCCAGCACATCAAGCTACTACAATCTGTCTAATTTCCTCAGTAGAGTTTCAACTTTATAGCAAAAGCATAATATGATTCAAAGTTGATTGGAAAAATTTGTCAGTGCCGGGTAGCTTGATGTGCTGGCGTCTGTATAGTGGAATAGAAACATCGATAGTCCATTCTCTTACGAAACAACTCGAAACTCGATAGCTTTTAATCTAAGTCGCGCCACGTAAGTGTAAATTCGTCCTTATCTGTCCGAGAAAATAAGGAGTGACGAGACTCCAGTCTCCAGGTAAGATGTATACCAAACTAAGTGAGGTTTATGCTTAGAGAATGTAACTAGCTGGAGACGCTACATTGTCGTGCCGATATTTCCGTGGGAAATCATCAAACGTCGTCTCCACTGGTGCGGCTGGAAGTTATCACGAACCTGGCACACAAAGACCTCGAGAAAGAACATGATTGGTGAAGTCTATCACTCCCTTCAGTTGCACCCTCACCCTCAGCGGGAAAGGTAATTTGATGATATGGGCATTATATAATAAAAAAAGTCGTCGTGGCCTAGCGGTTAAAGAGCCAACAACTATGAGGGCGTGGGTTCGATTCCAGGTCGGGCAAGTACCAATGCAACTTTTCTAAGTTTGTACATATGTACTTTCTAAGTATATCTTGGACACCAATGGCTGTGTTTCGGATGGCACGTTAAACTGTAGGTCCCGGCTGTCATTGAACATCCTTGGCAGTCGTTACGGGTAGTCAGAAGCCACTAAGTCTGACGCCAGTCTAACCAAGGGGTATTGGGTTGTCCGGGTAACTGGGTTGAGGAGGTCAGATAGGCAGTCGCTTATAAAACACTGGTACTCAGCTGAATCCGGTTAGACTGGAAGCCGACCCCTCCATAGTTGGGAAAAGGCTCGGGACATGTGCATTATATAATAAGTGCAGCTAGAGAGAGTGTCAGACTCTTACTGAATAAAATCCAGTCTTGTTGCGGTAAACGACCCGCAGCGTTTTTGTCGTGCTTTCCAAATTAGAGCACCTTTCATACTCGTGGTATACCTACATTTTTATGTCTAGTATATACTTGTGTTTGCTTGTTTATCTTGTCGATTTGGCCGCGTGGGTACGTGATAATGTTTTCGAAAATGCATGAGTTGAAAGAAGTATTGTTTTCCATGGCCGGTCACACACAATTTTTTGCAAAGAGATTTGTCCTCATTGCATGTCCAGTTGGTTACATGATCCACGGTTGCGTACTATACGAAAGTACTAAACCTAAATAAACTTGTGGTACAAAAATGTTGATGTAAAACATTTGTATTTATGTTCTTTTTTTATGCAAGGATTATAAAAAGTTGTGCGAATTTTAGTGGCGAGGTGTCTGACTGGGTAACTGGGTAATTTTATGTTGATTCCAATCTTGAAGTGTAGGAGTAGGTACATAAAAAAGTTATGATTTAAGAATTTCGTGGACTGTTGCTCAAAATGAAACAGAAAACCTGATGACAGCGACGTGGAGGAGTACTTCGACGCCTAACAACGCACAGTGCACACTTATTTTCGTATAAAGGTTTTCTGATTTTCTATAATTGTATAAGTTTTAAGTAGGGTTTATTATAGATATTAGTTTTAAGTAAGGTTTCTTATAAATAATAGTTGTAAATTTTATTTTCAAATTCAAACCATTATCGGGGGTATGGAAAGTTGAAAAGTTATCTATATCAGTATTAAGTTCGGATGGAGTCCACCCTTGAACACGGTCGATGAGATTCGGCCGCAACGTCTCTCGAGAGAACAAGAGGTATCGTACCCCTTTATTTATTCCATCGCGAGTAAGACATGTGTCTTGTTGTGAAATCGCGAAAGTCTAGAAACATTCTAATTATTACTTACCATTTTCTGCTTATACTTAATAGCCAGCTTCAGCCTGCCAAGAGTCTGCCGCTCTCCCGGCTCCCAGCAGTCAACGTCCCAAGGATTATAGTTCAGCATGATCTCCAATTCCTTGGAAGTCCTCGTGTGATCCAGCAAGGAGGTCGCGAACTCTTGACATTGTTGGCGCAACGCCTACGAAAAAATTGGTGAATGAATGTATCTTTTGTCTTTTCGTAAATAAGATTGGTCTTCAAACAAAATTTAAATGTGTACACTACATTTTTTAACTTCCCCTCTCCAACTTTACGTCACCTTATACATTATGCTGTCAAAATCTCGAAGTTCATTAGTTCAACTCGCAAACACGCTCGCACGAGTAGCGCTAGTGTAGAAATGAGCGCGGATTCAGAATCGAATTTCTGAGTGAAGTGGAGTGATGCTTACAGAATCGACCGCAGCTGCAGTACTAGTATTTTATACGAAGCGACGGCTTATTTGACGTCCTCAACCTAGGTAACATGTAACTAGGTAACATAATTAGGTAACATGATACTTGGCTGTCAGAATTTCCGGCTTCTACTACGCGCAATGACTGCGAAAGATCTTCAAATGACAGCTGAGCCCAATTTAAAATGCCTTCCGAAAAAAGGAGGAACTCCTAATGATAAGATAGTCACCCATCTACGGTCTGATCGTTGCTTAACCTTATAATCGGTATGTGCGGCTGTTACTTAGCTACTAGTAACGAAAATAACGTCTAACATAATTTAAAAAATATCTGGCGCTGCTTGTTCTATTTATAGGTATGTATATTGATTGTAAATTTCTAAGGGACTAATCTTGAAGTATTTACCCACCTTATACTCAACCCTGAACTCTGTTTCCATTCTACTCAGCCTGCCCAGTTCCCAAGACAGCTGAAACGCCGTCAGTAGAGGGTCCGCAGACGATAGGGCGATGAGGGACGGGGAGGAGAGCGCTCGGTACGCGTTGATACGCGCCTGGGAGTGACGGAGCGAGTCCTCTTGAGACGATTTCACACATTCGTCACAACCACACCTGTTTTGATAAAATAGAAGTTTGTTTGTTGACATTTTATCTTGGCATTATTTGGCGTTATATATAGGTATGCGCTATCATTATTGTATATGATATATTGTATATGATGTATATATTCTGGGTTTCATGTTAATACGTTCACGGACATTAATTTATCTAATTAAATCTATTAAAAAATATACAAATAACGGGTTTTATCTTCAACTGACAGGATAATATTTAAAATAACATAATTATATATTATAAGCCCAATCATATAATTGTAAAAAAACACAGATTACAAACAAATACATACCAACTTCTTTTATAATAAAATTTATATATTTTTTCTTTATTGTAAAATGCATTTTTATAGAAGGCTTTTAAGTAGAAGTTCTTAGTTTTAATATAAATAGGTACACTTAATATGTTTTATATTATAAGTCTGTATCATAATTATTATAATTTAACAGAAAAAGAAAATTCGCTTTGATCTATATTGTTAACTAAAAAATACATATTATTTTTTTGGTTGTTTTAAAAATAGGCACAAAATAAGTAAATTTTCACGAAGTACGCTACCTACTTGACGTCGTGTGGCACCGGCAGCGTGGCGCCCCTGTCCAGCAGGATCTTGAGGATCTCGTAGTGGTTCCTGTGGGCCGCCAGGATCAGGGGGGTGATGTCTGGCGTGAAGGTCGCCGAGGAAGGGTCTACTGACTCCCAACTCTGGTGGAAATTAATAAAATGCTCACTTAAGCCGTAAAGTGACGGAGTATAAGTGTTGATTACTTTAAGATATAATTACACGTGCATGTTACTTAGCCACGAGCTCCTCATCCATGAACAAATAACATTGTAAATATAAAATAGTTTCATCAAAATTCGTTCAGCCGTAGGCGCGCGAAGAAGCAACAGATATACACACACCTGTCTGATAATTGTACAGACACTTCAAGTCATCAAGCTAGTCAAGCTACCCGATGTAAACTGATAAATAATAACTGTAAAATTTTCCCAATAAATTTTTTGCAATATGGTTCAGCAATAAAGTTGAAAATCTGTCTTGATGTGTAAGGTCGGACGGTCCACAATTTACCAGTTTCCAAAAAATAAAACAAAAAAAAAGTTAATAAAATGGTAGATAAGTAACTCACATAGGGTTCTCCAGGCACGTGATTGTCTTCTTCCCATTGCAGCAGCAGCTCTACAGCCTCCACGTACTCTTCTTTGATGGCGTGGAGAAGAGCATCCTGGGAACAATCAGTTGTGTAGTAATAATATCCCTCACACATTCACAAAACGTCATCTAGCCCCAAACTAAGCAGAGCTTGTACTATGGGTTCTAGACAACTGAAACACGTACTTATATACTTTCTTTTGTAAATACATACATATTATACATAAGTTAAAAACTCTTGTTCATGCACACAAATGTTTGAATTATGCGGGAATCGAACCCGCGATCTCCGAGGTGACTGTCAGACTCACTTACTGTACTGCGTCATCAGATCGTCATTCAGATGTTTATAAACGCAACGGATAAACTAAACTGTCGGGTAGCAACTATCAGCCAAAAGTTGGCCGACAGTTGGCCGACAGTCGGCCAACAATTATTCTTCACTCTGCAGAGCCTTGAAAATAATTATCATACTAAATAACTAATTCTCATTTTGTTCTCATATTGTTGAATTAAAATAATAAGATACAATTTTCTACTGTTTAAAAACCATCCTACTAATATTATAAAGGCGAAAGTTTGTAAGTATGGATGTATGGATGGATGGATGTATGGATGTTTGTTACTCTTTCACGTAAAAACTACTGAATGGATTTGAATGAAACTTTACCACAATATAGCTTATACATCAGAATAACATATAGGCTACTTTTTATCCGGGTATGGAAAGTACTTTCCTCAGAAAGCGGGTGAAACCGCTGGCGGAAGCTAGTATTACATAAAATTAGAGGGTATTTTACCTGATAGGGTAATTTTAATAGGTACACATATAAAATTAATATCCCTACGAAAACAAAAGAAATGTATATAAGTACGTTTATCCGTTGTAGTCCCATTATACAAGCTCTGCATGTATTGTGTGTGGTTTTTCCCTCTAAGGAGATCAGCCAGCTGCTTGCACGGGTGTATCAATCACCAACTTTCAGACTCCGGCCTGCTTTAGTGAGAGATTCTTAAAAATCACAAAGATATTTCGGCCCGACCTTCCCTAATCGAACCAAATACCCTGTTCAACTGTCGCGCCATGCGACTAGTAGACCAACAAGGCATCCAAAAACAATACATTTACCTATTATACTATTTTCATAACTTTTAGTTTGTATGTACTTTCTAATTATATCTTGGACACCAATGACTGTGTTTCGGATGGCACGTTAAACTGTAGGTCCCGGCAGTCATTGAACAACCTTGGCAGTCGTTACGGGTAGTCAGAAACTAGTAAGCCTGACGCCAGTCTATGCAAGGGGTATTGGGTTGTCCGGGTAACTGGGTTGAGAAGGTCAGATAGGCAGTCGCTCCTTTTAAAACACTGGTATTCATCTGAATCCGGTTAGACTGGAAGCCGACCCCAACATAGTTGGAAAAAGGCTTGGGAGCTATTTTCATAAGATAGTCTTTTAATACGATACCTTTCCATGTATTTGTGCGATTCTTTATGTGATGTGTGTGTGCTCGGCTTGACCTAGAATGATTTAGGTATAGCAATAACCTGCTACTGTTTTTGAACTCGTAAAGCTGTCTGACCAATCTACCGGATTGATATTACGAGGGATATGTGCGGTATTCTATGTTTAAACCCAAAAGAAAATATTATAACGCGTTAATATATTTTAACGTATTCAATTACGTGTATCCATATGGAAAACAGATTCAATTTAGGGTAGTTTCATATCTGACGTAAAATACGCTGAGCGTATCATCAGTCGCACTAACGTATCATCGGTTGAGTGTGAACGGTCAAGTGTTTTTCTATACATTTGTCAGTTCAGGCGTTACGCGACCGATAAAACGCGACGCATATTCCGTTAGATATGAACCGACCCGTAAAGATCCATCTAGATGGAGAGAGTTTCTCGCACGTTTCGGTACGAGAATGTCTCCGCGACTATCGCAAGCAATAATCGCCATAATATAAGAAATGTAAAAAAATGTTAACATTCAGGCAAGAACTAGGTAAAATGTCGCCAGCGAGATTCTAATATGACGTATACGAATTTAGCGAAATGACACGTCGCGCCAATCTGTGGCTATTTCTCTGATTCTAGAAGCTTCCTTTTCACTTAAATATATACGAGTAGTTATGTATTGCCTCAGAATATACCTAATTACGTGCGGTCGACCCGTAGCGTTGGCTGAGTTAACTCGGTTACCTCGGCGGACCGGTAAAACTATTCTCTTGTCTATTTTATATGAAGAGTTACCGAAAATACAATATAGGTACTCTTGAAATAGGCGTGATTTTACTTTCTGCTTTAGTAGACCATAAGGTGGGTACTTGTAATGAGGATAGACATAGACTATTACTTGAAAAATTACGTATATTTTAGGCAGAGCCGATCCTACCACGGCTTATTGGTGACGCGAGTTTGTGAAATTGGCACCCTTCTAAAAAAATGTGTCATGTCAAAAATGTATACAAATAATATACTTACAATGATTTTGTTTGTAAAATTAGTCACTTTAATTCGCAAAAAGAGCTAAGTTTCATCGCTCGCTCAAGCTATCTTCAGTCCATTATTCATAAAATTGAAAAATAATAATACATAAACTATATAATCATTATTCAATAAATAAAAAAAGAAGTCGATGATGCCTTCTTTTAGGTCTACTTTTAGGGTGCAGGCGATACCATGGGAACTAGGTAGTTATAAAAAATCATACTAACCATAAATAAAAAATATGTGTTAGTGGCCAGACATCAGACACATTCACCAAAGCCGTTAAAAAGTTCTTCGAAATGATACACCTAATTTAAAATTTGACCGATTTCAAAAAAGGGTATCGATCGCTTAACTTCAATGAATCTTAAAATATACAAATAAAATTTCCCATAATAGTTTTATTTACATCATAAAGCACACTGCTTTACTAGTAAGATTCTATAAAATTCCAATAAAATAATGTTTGCGCTTACCCATGAAGGGATTTTATTTTTTACTAGCCATTATCGTAAAACACACTGTAGGTCCTTGACCCCATTGTTTTAACGCCATCTTAAATTTACAAGGGATTAAAAAAAAGGCGAACATCCCCGCGCAGTGGTAACCATGCTGGATTGCCGACCTGAAAGTAACGGGTTCGATTCCCGCGGTACAGTCGATATTTGTTTGATGAGCATGCTTGTTGGCTGTGGTGTTATAATATACATTTATAAATATATTTGTATGAAGTATATGTACCTAGTTTATCAGTTGTGTTGGCACCCATAACACAAGCTAATTAATAGCTTACCTTGGGGCTAACCGACCATGTGTAAAAAGGTGTCCCGATATTACTATACGCGATATAATCCGCTGGTTTGAAAGTGCTGTCAATCTTTGCGGTGCTTCTTCTAATATATTATTATAATTAATAATACTATATTATATAATTGTGTGTTACGGCTCAAATCATTGTAATTATAAAAGGGTAATTTATAAAAAATATCTATAAATTATAAAATAAAACTTTTTTCTGTTGTTAAAAATTGTATGTACTCTTAATTATTAATTTGTGTTAATTATAACAATTTGATTTATAAGAATAAAAAAAACTTGAGTTAAACTTGTGATGTTCAATTTTTTTTTTGTTTTTTTTTTACGGAATCTCCTGCGAATAATTTCCAGTTAGTTTATTTGGTAGATAATTTCATACAAATTCTGTTCCACTTTTGAATTCATTCGGTAGATAGTGTATATTCGGACATTGTGAAACTGGCCTTTAACATTTTGACCGGCACGTCAAAAAAAAGAAAGTCGTGCCCTCAGTGCCAGGCTTAGTTCATCCATAAATACCTACAATATATTAGTGAGTTCGGAATTATATCGATTAAAACTGACTATTAATTTGAAACTTTAAATGTCTGTCATGTAGCCGTGACGGTGGCGTGCTGGGCACTTTTAGCGTGTCATCTATACGTGACGTTGGTCGTCTAAAGGTTAATAAATAGTAATGAATGTTAACTTATAACCTCGATGTTCCCTATTACCCTGTTACAGGTAACTTATTACCTTTTCGGTAAACTTGGCCATTATTTCCATTCGGAAACTTAGTGAAGTAGTCCGTTATGAAAATATACGATCGATGTGGCCATGCAAACTATCGGCAAAATGATTTCCCGGGGGAGGTGGGGGGGATATTGTTTTGTCGCACAATTTCGTATAGGTAGATTTTTTTTTTTCGAAATAATGCTTTCTTATGGGTTTGTATTTTATATAGCTGTGTAACTTTTGTATGTAAAAGAAAAACTACCTAGAGCGAAGTATAGACTAACTTTGTTTCTTTTTATGCGTACCGTATTTACAGAGTATTTACTTTGCGTAGGTACAGACGCCAGCACATCTAGCTACCCAAAAATTAAACCATGTACTTCATCTATAAAGTTGAAAATCTATTAAGGAAATTTGACAGATTTTAGTAGCTTGATATGCTGGCGTCTGGGCCATCATACACCGAAAAGGTAGCAGTCATTATGGTTTGCATTTAGCTAGTGTGATTAAACAAACATTATTATTTAAAAAAAAAATAAAAAAAAAATGGTCTATAACAGGAAATACACTAACATTCCATATTTAAATAAATTGACCTTGAACCTGAACTGACCTTGACCTTGATCCCGGACTGCAGCAGTAGTTTGATGAGCTCGATGTTCTCGTTCTCTATGGCCGCTATGAGCGCCGACCGGTTGAGCGGGTCCACGCAGTTTATGTCCAAAACATCAGTCTGGGTTATGTATTGTTCTATCAATCTGGGGAAAAGAAATTTTATTAGTACCTATTGAAGTCGTAGTAAAAGTGTCGTGGTGGCCTAGTGGTGAAAGAGCCAACCTCTCAACTATGAGGGCGTGGGTTCGATTCCAGGTCGTGCAAGTACCAATGCAACTTTACTAAGTTTGTATGTACTTTCTAAGTATATCTTGGACACCAATGACTGTGTTTCGGATGGTACGTTAAAAAGTAGGTCCCGGCTGTCATTGAACATCCTTGGCGGTCGTTACGGGTAGTCAGAAGCCAGTAAGTCTGACGCCAGTCTAAGGGGTATTGGGTGGCCCAGGTAACTGGGTTGAGGAGGTCAGATAGGCAGTCGCTCCTTGTAAAACACTGGTACCCAGCCGAATCCGGTTAGACTGGAAGCCGACCCCAACATAGTTGGGAAAAGGCTCGGGAGATGATTGAAGTCGTAGTAATATAAAAGTGGAATTTGAGCTCTCATCATCTCCCGAGCCTTTTCCCAACTATGTTGGGGTCGGCTTTCAGTCTAACCAGATTTAGCTGAGTACCAGTGTTTTACAAGGAGCGACTACCTATCTGACCTCCTCAACCCAGTTACCCGGGCAACCTAATACCCCTTAGTTAGACTGGCGTCAGACTTACTGGCTTCTGACTACCTGTAACGACTGCCAACGATGTTCAATGTCAGCCGGAACGTACAGTTTAACGTGCCATCCGAAACAGTCATTGGTGTCCAAGATATACTTAGAAAATACATACAAACTTAGAAAAGTTGCATTGGTACTTGCCTGACTTGGAATCGAACCCACGCACTCACACTTGAGAGGTTGGCTCTTTTACCACCAGGCCACCACGTGCTTTTTTTGGAATTTGAACTCTAGAGGTCTTTTAGGTCCCCTGTAGGATTTTCGCAAGAGTTACCGCGGCCTTTGCATACAAAGACAGAAGAATTATAGTGGGTTTTAGACAGTAAGAGTGTAGTAGATAGAAAGTAAGAGTCTAGTCATTAAGAAACTCCTACCAGCTACACCATCAGTGAGAGACATTATTTGAAGATTATTGATGTTTTTTCAAAATGTATTTGTACAGACGCCAGCATATCAAGCTACTCGAAACTGTGAAATTTTCCCAATCAACTCTAAAACTCATGCTTCAGCGATAAAGTTGAGGAAATTTGACACATTGTTCTAGCGTCTGTACAATTAAAAATTAGGTAAAAGAAAAATCTTTTTTTAAAAAGCTTTTATAGTCCGCCATATTGCCTTTAGAATAACGTCAAATTATTTTTTAAGTCACTCTCAATAAGCCCTTTCATTTGATACCCATATTGTTGAAATTCATTAAAAATAACTACTCCGCCATCTTGGACGGTCCGCCATATTGGATTTAGAATAACGTCATATAACATATCTTGCATTGTCATCCAAACTGAACGTGTATACAAAATTTCAGCTCAATTGGTTGAAGATATCTACTTCAAAATTGAGTTCAAAGAATCCACCGTAACATACATACACGGCAAGTTAAATAAAAGCTTTTAATAAAATCGAACATCATAAATAAACCATCTGTGATTGTATAACAACTTAAAACGTACAAAATTGCAGAAATACAAAGCCTTCATTTGTCGATAAGTAATCTTTTATAGTGAAACAGTACAAGTGCTGGGTTTCACTCGGTAATCCTATTTATTCGCCTAACGTCGGCCGAGCCGTCCTAAATATACTGAAGATTGATACTTTCCATTTTTGAGGTCACTGGATTCAGTCATGTTGTTCCAATTTCTTTGTACCACTTGCCGTTGAAATGTCTGCCTTCTAAATGAAGATAATCCTTATATTTGTACTAGCAGATTCGGCCACGCGTTGCTGTGGTTAAGGTTTTTGTTATAATAATAGACAAATAATATGCAATAAAATAATGTTGCGAATATAAAATAAGATGTAAGCTATCCTATTTTGAAATTGGGATAAACCTGCACACGTCGCGCGTCGTGCAAATTTTATTAAGATCCGTTAAGTAGTTTAGAAGTCCATTGTACACAAACATCGTGACACATAATATATATTATTAAGAAGATTTTGTAGAATAATTCAGTAATCATTGTTCTGATTAAGTTTGAAATTAATAAAAAAACTCATAAGTTTCGTTATCCGCAAACAATTTAACGGATCCCGAAAGCTTTCAAGGTATGTGGTTGTTAAAAATGTTATCTTTGACCATAGGCTGACGGTTTTGTCCTAAATTAATTAAGAGCAGAATACATTAATTCACTAATCCTTACTAACACTCGTATTAATATTTAAGTATAAATTCGAAAGTAACTCTGTCTGTATGTCTATCTGTCTTTCACGCCAAAACTATTGGACCGATTTAAATAAAATTTGCTAGACACATAGTCTAGAGTCTGAGAAAGTAGATAGGCTACTTTTTACCCGGGTGCGGGGGAGTCAGGCGGCAGGAGGAACCGCGAGGAACAACTATTTAACTATAAAGCAAAGCTTGGAATTTAATATTATCGTGTCATTTGCCTGTTTAGCATCTCATGGGGGTCGTTAATGAGGATGCAGGGGTCATCAATTTAAAGGACCGGTAATAAATGTCTACATAGATAATGTAATTGATTAATTTACGTTTTCTTACTATGAAGATTTTTACAACGATAAAGTAGGGTAAAGACGGTTTTGACGATCAAAAATATATATGGTTTTTATGTAAATATATAATCAAGGCTCCAAAAATGTAACATCAGGAATGGAGAACCTAATTTTTTTTGGAGTCGGTTAAGAAAGCAGTTTTAACATTTGGACGATTTTATGGTGCAAGGATTCACATCTACAACGAGCCATACAACCGACTATAATAATTGGAATATGTATAAAAAAAACCTTAACTTAATCTAACTTTATTACTTCCTATTGTGAGAACTTTTCAGGTAAATACTATTCAGGTAAATACCATACTGGTAGTATTTTAGAATAATTCCAGTCATTCAGTTTTACTTCTACACAAAAGTAAACGTTCTCGGCGTTCAATCTAGAAACTTCTAGAACACCTCTCTCTTACCTCTTAACAGTAACATAGTCTCCTCTATCGGCATGAAGGAGGAAGGTCTTTTCTTCTTTGGTGAGCGGCCTCTCGTACACTTGCCGGAGGTCATGCTGGCTGTTCCTCAGGGCCTCTTGAGAACTGCCCAGCAGCTCCTCTCTGGAGCCTCGGTTCATGCCGGTCTGAAAAGAGATACACTGGGTACAATTTTCGATAGGTAACCTAGCACCTAGTTTTATTGAAAAGAAAAAAAAAAGGTAAAAAGTCATTTATACAAAGTAGGCTTAAAACAGCACCTTTTGAAGGTCAATTTCACAAAAGTCAGCCTCCAAAAACGCCTTCACCACTTCCTATGTGTTATCGTTGGGAAGATGAAATGGTGGAATAAGCTTTCCAAGCTTCTTTAACCCACAAAGCAGATTCGGCTCCACCCGGGAATTGAACCCGAGACCTCTTGCTCAGCAGCTGCGCTATGCCATCAATTTCTCGTAGAAATTGTTCACAATTCATCTAATCTAGGAAGTTCAGTTTGTAAATGAGTTTAACTTCTAATAAATCGCAAACAGAACATAATCCTGTTAGTAATAACTAGTTTTATTGATACCAATACCCAAATAGTGGTTAGCAAGCGTTCCGTTAAACTGTTTTATGTCTTCCGTTATGTATTTATAAAATAACTAATGGGTTTCTAACAGATGTTTGTATTAAGTGACCTTTTAGAGAGCGCTTGAGTAAATAGCGCGGTTATCTGTAAGGTTAAGCATAGTTTTCAATCGGATGATTGTCCCGATATATGTATATACATATAATTGGTGTCTATGAAAATGAAGTTATGAATTTTGCGAATAATTATTCCAAGATGTTCTCTGATATTCTTTTTTGATGATTTAAAACGTTTTCTGCCAATCACCAAACGGCAGCTCCTGGTTTTCATTATAGGTGTTCATAGTACTGAGAAGAATTCGGTTGGACTGGGGACCAACTTGAGGAAAGCTGGGAAAATGCTAGGCAAATGATTCAAATTAATAACATCTTGAATTTAGTATTTTGATGCCTGACAATTGCTACATATGTACGTAATCAATTATTTTTTTATTAAACAAAGCCAGTACATTAACCTATCCCCATCTATCAAACTTCTTTAATAGATTTTCAACCTTATCACAATACCAGAAGGTTAATATTCGATTGGTGAAAATTGACAGATTCAGGTAGGTAGTCCTGCTGGCGTCTGTAGAACGTTAAAATATTTGAAAAAAAAAAACTGTATAATTCTTTTTTTCTCTTCTTATAATGTTCAGTTTCAGGAAATTATTATACTGAGAATTAAATGCAGGATGTACGAGTACTTGTATTTATCGGCTTAGAATAGCGACAAAGTCGTTTAAGTGGATTACCTGGTAGGTCGGATATTGACATTGAATGAACAGCGCATTGTCAAGTTCCGCACTGACTGAGATATGACATTCGAAAAAAATAACGTCTACTGTAGAGAGAACCAAATCTAGTAGCAACAGCATTCAAATTAGTTTATTTTTGAGTGGTAGATCATACAATTTTGATCGCCACATCATAAAACAAAGATGTGCCCTCAGTGCCAAGCTACAACATCATCATCATCATGTAGTCGTGACCGATTGGCTTGTCATCTATACGTGACTGTGGCCGTCAAAAGGTTAAAGAAATTAGCGTCGGTTTAAGCGAGAACCCTGACCAGTAGCAACAGCATTCTAAATTCTTTTGTTTTGGGTGTACCCCTCCGCTGTGGGCGCAGCTGGAGGGATTGGATGTCAGATTAAAACCACTTTTGTTTCTTCTGGAGGTCCCTGTGTGCCAGGGCCGCGGTATCTCTTGCGAACAAGAGCTCAAGTACCCTATTGAGACTTTAAGGGCCAGTTGCACAGGTTGCTGATAAGTTCCAGATAGGTTATCTGCCAGATAATTTCACACAAATTCTGTTCCATTTTTGAATTTATCTATTAGATAGTGACTATCCGTAACCTGTGAAACTGGCATTAAGTATAGATTATAGTTACTAAAGACTACAGCGTCGATACAATATGGAAGACAGGCATATCAAGATAATACATACTTTGCATTTTCTACACCTCCAAGTCTGAACTCGCATATTTTCCATTTTGATAATTTCAACACGATAAATACTTAGTTGCATCAAACCTTTCAATCCCTATCAGATTCTCGTAAAACTGTGTCGCGTCTCACGATCTTAAAGTTAGCAAAAATTTTAATGAAATATTTAAAATCTTAGTGGGTATATATATATATATGTATTTGATGCAACTAACCCCGTTACGAATGACCACAACACTCAAACATCACAGAAATTAACTTCAGCAAAACTTGACAAGAAATTCATTAAAATAGTTAACTAATACCGAACCAACTCGCTTGCAAGTTGAAAACTCACTAAAAGGCTGTACGTACCTGTAACCACTAAGTTCACAATGTCAATAGGGCGGACGGACAGACAGAATGATATACAAATATTGTATAACACGCGTATTTTGGGAGTTTGTTGGTTGCTACGCGATTTCTATGCAGAGTAGTTTAGTGGTCCTAAAATTTCCTATTTAACATTAGTAATTATTGATGGTAATAAATAAATCGATACCTTTTAAGTATTAGAAAGTTGCTGTGTGTGAGTGGTTTGGCCTTTTTTCTTGAGTCAAAAAGTTTTGGAATTGGACCCGTGAAGGGCATCGAACAGTTAATTCGGCACCCACGGGGTTTTCATAAAAATGTGTTACTTATTTGTAAGCTTATAATAAACAAATGTAAACATAAGTCGTTGTAATTATTTGACTATTATAAAAACATGGATTTGATTTTTGTTTTAATTTTGGTTAGTTTTTCCAATTGATAGATATATGTAGTACCACTACAGCCTGAAAATAAAGGTTTTAGATATTTTGATTTCTTTTTATTGTCATTGAACTTGTTCTAACAACAAAAGCGTCAAGACACTCAATCTTGCTAACTCATGTCATTTGTTATTTTATCAAAAGACACACAGTGAGAAAAAATATCACCTAGTTGCCGGAACAGTCCTGAAAAAAATAGGCGTAACCCCAGGAAGCCACTAGTGTTTCGTAGATTTATGTGTAAGTTAGGGTAACATTAACCAAACAGCGTGGGTCGCACCCCGAATGGTCCAGTCACGTTAAAAAGTGGACGTACTTAAAAGAAAGGTGGAAATCGGGTCGCTCATGCTTATCGTTCACGTAATAGTGTTATTTTAATATAGGAGAATATGTAACAAAGTCGTGGTGGCCTAGTGGTTAAAGCACCAGCCTTTCGAGTATGAGGGCGCGGGTTCGATTCCAGGCGTAAGAGAAATTTTGCCCCTGGCTGGAGGCCTTAAATTCTAGGCATCCACAGGGTTTGTCCGGTTAAGCAGTAAACAGCCTCCTTAGGTTGAACTGCGAGAGGCCCACTCAAAAAAAAAATCGATTCCAGGTCGGGCAAGTACCAATGTAACTTTTCTAAGTTATACGTACTTTCTAAGTTTATCTTGGACACCAATGACTGATTAAAGGTGAATGAAAACATCTAGAGGAAATCTGGACTATTAAATCTGAAATCACTAACCCGCATTGAGCAAGCTTGGTTATTAACGCTCTATCCTTCTCGCTGTGAGAAGAGGCCTAGCAGTGGGATAGTAAAAAAGCTGAAGGCTTTTTCCCATGCTGTAATAGGGTCGCTTTCCAGTCTTAAATGGATACATCTGAGTTCTAGTGTTTTACGTGGAGCGATTATCTATCTGCCCTCCTCAATCCAGGTAACTGGGCATCCCGACTTCTGACGACCCGTAACGTCTGCCAATGATGTACAAATGACAGCCAAGACCCACCAATTTAGCGTGCCTTCCGAAACATGGAAGGAGCTCGTCATAACAAAATGGCAATCTGCAGCACGGCTGGTGGATACACTATCTTCGCCATTGGTCGTCGAAACCTAGCACATTTAGCGAAACAAACACGTTCCCACTATGCACCTAATGCAAGCCTTTTACACAAATTGTATGCACTAATTGGTGCAAAGCTAATTAAAACGAAACGCATCATGGTCGTCGGTTATAAGACCGAGGGTGCGGCTTAATGTACTCTTTGGTAAACTAGACGTTCTTAGATACCTAAGAGTTCAGGTTTTTCTATCGTTTCTTTAGTCGTCCCCTTGTGTCGTAGATCTTTTCCTATATACAATATGCCTAAGTAACAATGCATTTTTTTTTAGTTATAAAGTACTTTTTAAGTATACATACATATTTTGATTGAACACTAATTTCAAGGTCAAGGAAAACATTTCGATAAAATCTGGACTACAGAGTTTGATATAACCAACCGGCATTGAGCAAGCGTGGCGATTAACGCTCAATCCTTCCCTGTGTGAAAGGAGACCTGTGTCCAGCAGTGGGACGATAAAAAGACGATGATGATGATCACATGATTAACAATAAGTAGGTAAATAGAAAAAAACAGAAGTGAACACATGTAGACTAGCACTCAGCTTTACACCTATTATGTAGGTATGTGTATACAAATACATAGTGACGTCAAGACGTGTCTACAAAATATATCGATAGACATCGAAAACTAAAACTAGTTACAACTGGTCCCAATAAATCCATTACCCCAGTCTACTTTATCGAAAGAACATCGTTTCGCGAGACCGTAAATTTTTTACTCCGTTTTCGTTCCTCTTGGGGCTATATCTGAGCGTTTTTGTCACGAAATGGTGACAGAACATGTGACAACATAATTAATTAAGAGTAATTTTGTTTTTATTAAGTATAGGTTGAGTTATAAGATTACAATAGCTTTAGGCTCTAATGTTTTACGTAATATTGTTGAATATTTATTCAATCACTGGCCGTTGCTAGCGGCTTTGGACTATTGTATCCATAGTAAATATACCTAATACTTAAAAAAAATGATTCTCATAGCATAGGTTACTACTACACTATAGGAAAGATTTGATTATTGTTTTGGATTGCATAGGCTCTGAAACTACTAGATCGATTTCAAAAATTCTTTCACTGTTAGGAAGCTACACTATCCCCGGTAAACATAGGCTATGTTTTATCCTTGCACGGAAGAAACCAAAAGAAACTTCTAGTATATTTAATTATAAACAGGTAATAATAGTCAAGAAAGTAAGGAAAGTCGTGGTGGCTTGGTGGTTAAAGCAACAGCCTTTCGAGTATGAGGGTGTGGGTTCGATTCCAGGTCAGGCAAGTACCAATGTAACTTTTCTAAGTTATACGTAGTTTCTAAGTTTATCTTGGACACCAATGACTAATTAAAGGTGAAGGAAAACATCTCGAGGAAACCTCGACCTAAATCCTTCTCCGGGGGGAGGAGGCCGTGCCCAGCAGTGGGACGATAAAGGCTGTGATGATGACGAGCAATAGTTTCCCCGAAAAGCAGGCGATACAGCGAGACACGTGGTTTCTCTAAGAAGTCTGTGAAGACTAGTAACAAATAAACCCGATTATAGTTGTGTTATCTCTCAATTTTTCATTTAATATCGATTCAGATAATTCGTTCTGATGAATCAGAAATAATCTTCATCAATTTATGTGTGTACATCAATAACTAGATCAGATCAAAGTGTGTTATTTATTAAACTATAAACCCTTATATTTATGTGTTCCAAGAATTAGGTATACAATAATATAGTTCAAGGCATACTTTTCATCACCATGTATTCAATAAGTCATGGTGGCCTAGTGGTTAAAGAGCCAACCTCTCAAGTATGAGGGTGTGGGTTCGATTCCAGGACCGGCAAGTAGGTACCAATGCATCTTTTCGAAGTTTATATGTACTTTCTAAGTATATTTTGGACACCAATGACTGTGTTTGTTTTAACGGCTGTCATTAAAACATCCTTGGCAGTCGTTACGGGTTAGTCAGAAGCCAGTAAGTCTGACGCCAGTCTAACCAAGGGGTATTGGGTTGCCCAGGTAACTGGGTTGAGGAGGTCAGATTGGCAGTCGCTCCTTGTAAAACACTGGTACTCAGCTGAATCCGGTGTGGCTGGAAGCCGACCCCAACATAGTTGGGAAAAGGCTCGAGAGATGATGATGTATCCCAGTATCCAATAAGTACAGACTGCGTCCGAAGGAGTGGTTGTTTTCACTCTCTGAGTTTACAAAAGGTCCAGTGTTATAATCATGTAGACTACAAATAATAGCGTCTAGACTGATTGCAGGCCACGGCGGCCGTCCTCTCTAATGAGATCAGCCAGCTACGTAGACCATTAGTGCACAAGTTTTGCGCAGACACAGATGCACTCTCTATTCCCTTAGTCTCATAGTCTGACGGGACGGCAATCCGACACGATCGAAGAAAGATCTGGCGCAGGACCGGCATTTACGTGCTCTCCGATGCACGGGTGTATCAATCACCAATTTCCAAATTCCGGGCTGCTTTATGAAGGTCTTAAAACCCACAATGCGATTTCTGCCTTACCCGGGAATCGAACCTGAGTGAGACAATTATACCAACGACGTATGCGACTACTAGACCAACGAGGCAGTCTGAAGACTACAAAAGATAATTAGATAGTTGGAACATTATGTATATTGTAATCATAAATGTGTTTCTATTTTATTGCTCGCTACTGTACTCAATTTCAACTAAATTGGTACAGTGTAAACTTACACCGTTACAAAATATCAACATTACATGAACCGACGCCAGCACATGAAGCTACTACAATCTGCCAAATTCCCTTAATAGATTTTCAACTTTATCGCTGAAGCATATGGTTCAAAGTTGATTGGGTAAAGACAGTCTCGGGTGGTCTGTACATAGAATATACGTACCGCAGTCTACTACTGAACAAAATTTATTGCTCCCCGAATCCCACTATTTGTTTGTATAGGTTTTATTTAAATTAGCCTCGACGGAAACAGAATTACGAAATTCCAAATTCCACATATTTTCCGTGTTTCTTGAACACTGTATTAAAGTGGCTATGTTTGAAAGAATTGTGCGATGGGATAACTGCATTTCAACCTTTTGACCGCCACGTCAATAAAATAAAGATGTGCCCTCAGCGCCAAGCTAAGAATTCATCCATAAATACCTACAATGCAATACCGTAGTGAGTTCGGAGTTATATCGATTAAATCTGACTATTAATTTTGAACTTTAAAAGTCTGTCATTTAGACGTGACGGTTTGTCATCTATACGTGACTGCGGCGGTCAAGAAGGTTAACCTTGTGTTTGGGTAAAAAAATCTTCAGAAAGCATATTAAATTATCGGTCCTGCTTGTGATCTCTCTTCGTTTGGTTTCTTTGGTATGCGCTTTTGATTTCGGACAAAGGTAGCCTGCATATTACTTTGAATAAAAACAGCTTATATGTTTTTGTAGTCAATAACATGGACATAATAGCCTAAATTTATTATATACCTAGATATTAATAAAATAGATGATTTTGGGTATTAATATAAATATTGGTAAATTGGACAATTTTAAGGCATGCATGAAGTTATAAGTTATTTTTTTCAGGAGTGTAAGGACCAGTTTCACCGTTTGCTGATAAGTTCCAGATAGTTTATGTGGCAAATAATTTCATGGAAATGTTCCATTTTTTTATTTATCGACATTTTTTTAGATATAGTAGATAGTGGTTATCCGTCACCTGTGAAACTGGCCCCAAGTATCTAAACTTTTCTAAAACTTACCACATTGGTGATGTTGAATCTAACTCGCACTTTGCTGTCTTTTTTGCGCCTTTTCATTTTGATTATTTTTCATTCACTTGTATTTAAAACTTAACCCATTATTTTACTCACTCATTCGTTCAATCAAAGATAGCACTTTTCAATCTCATAATAAAAACTTTTTAAGAGGCAATTTTTGTACATTTTTTCTAAAAATAAATATTCCGTATAATCCGCTTTTTATTTAAGTATACACTATAATTAAACCTGTTATAAAGAATATTTATTTTTGATATTAATATGTTTTTTTTAACGTCGGCTATTTTTAATCTTATTTGATTAAATTCCGTTTCATCGAAAGCAATTACAAAAATGTTCTTTGTGGAAAACAGTCCTATTACTGTAAGTGCCTTTCATCGGATATTGAGAAAAAATAAACCAATTAATTAATTATTAAACAAATTAATTTGCTTCATCGAGAAAATCCAAATTTAAAAATCTATTTTCGATACATGTACAGCAAAAATTCGATCACTTAAAATTATTTTTTGAATTCAGAACGCGGAAACACGAACCAATTTCGTAACTCGTAACAATCGATTTAATCACAAATCAATCGTTCACTCAATCACATCACTAATTATCGACATGTTTATGCTGTTAGTGATGTACACTTTGCGCTTTCGATCGCTGTAAAGCGCTTCACGGATGCTTCCTTACTAAAGAGTATAGTTGGGTTGCGTTCTGAAATCTATTTTTAGATAAAACTGGATTTGTGAATGAATGTTTGTTAGCTTTGAGGTGTGAATGCTGTAATTCAAGACATTCATGATTTGTTACAAATGTTTTGTACTCTTGAGAAGATACAGATGCGATGGTTGCACAACTTCTTGAAAAATACTCATATATTTTTAAAGGATAATTTATAAATATTTTTTTCTTATATCATAGGTACATGAGAGAATAGAATAAATACGACAACGCTACTTACTATCGGGTTTTCTCACAAATAAAAAAAAAATTAAGTACCTACATACCCTAACACTTAAAATAATGTGCCTATAGTAAAACGATATCAAATAGATAAGTATGATAATAATACAACCCCTGTATAATCGGCAACATCCAAATTAAGAAATCAACCCGACTACAAAATAAAAAAAAACATATCAATCCATCACATCTCTAAATAATTAGTTAATAATCTAATAGTAATACCATGTCAAATAAATATCGATGATAATAACACACCCCTTTATCAACCGCAACATCCAAATTAAGAAATCAACCCGACTACAAAATAAAAAAAAACATATCTATCAATTCCGCATCCATCATATCTCCATGCAAAGTGGATGTCTAAATCTATAAATTTCCCGTCACGAGCCAAGTCCGGGGCCATCCGTTTTTAAATTTATAAACAAACAAATTCACATAGCCAAATGTCTGCATCAAAGACGCCGAGATAGCAAAAACTATCGACAAGCAAGATATATACAGACTAGAAGTGACTCCCCGAATAACGAGCGTACTTGAATTTGTTCCGAGTTCGTGAAGTGTCGGAACAGGTCGATTAGTCATGCACGCCTTGGATTGCTGCCAGAATTGAGATTAGATGTGTATATCGCTTTGTTAGACTCTTCTAGCTTGCCGTATCATTTATAGCTTTATCACGGTGGCAGGCATATTAAATTTTGGGTAGCAACTGGCAAGTATGTATGTAAAGCATCTAGATGTACAGACGCCAGCACATCAAGCTGCTACAAGCTGTCAAATTTCCTTAATAAATTTTTAACTTTATCACTGAAGCATATGAGTCAAAGTTTATTGAGAAAATTTTACAGTTTAAGGTACCATTTTTAATAGGCAGCTGTTTAATCTAAGCAGTTTAACATCTACTTATGAAGGTGTGATAGCAAATAATGACCATATAAATATCGATTTAAAACCAAATATAAAGAGCGGAGAAACCAATTGATTTATAAATAAAACCTTTGTACTTTTCTAGATAGGTACTTATCTGTCATGAGATACATAAACAGTTTACAAAAACTCATCTTATATCTAAAAGGTGACACTAAAAAAAAAAAGAATAAATTCAATATGACTTTGGTGACGTTTCAGCATATCTTTATATCTGTGTGACCAATCTTAGATGAAGCATCTGGCTATCAGTTACAATGCAAGTCTTTGTAGTTCTTTTGTCTTATAACAAGTCCAGCATTACGTAAGACATATTGTATGTTCTTTCTTTAACATTATGTACAATGTAGGGAACCGATTAAAATTTCTAATAAGCTTTTGATAATCATGATTCCATTTCGTAAAATGCTACTGGTTGCTGATAAATTGCTATAAATGTATGATGCGACAAATAATAGCTTCAAATTGAATTTATGTATAATGTCATCATCATCATCAGCCTTTTTATCGTCCCACCGCTGGGCACAGGCCTCTTCTCCCACTGAGAAGGATTGATCGTTAATCACCACGCTTGCTCAATGCGGGTTGGTGATTTTAGACTTTATAAGTCCAGGTTTTCCTCGAGATGTCTGGAGTCTGCCTGGGCTGCGGGTTGTTCGCAAGATTTACTGTGGCCCTGCTACACAGGGACCTCCAGAAGGAACATAGTGGGTTTTAGTCAGTAAATGTCTGAGACTCCCTCCAGCCTCTGGAGGGTGCACCCTAATTTGCGTGGGAAACCCACAAAAAAAATGTCTGTATCATTTAAATTTACATGTGACGTGCGCCGCACAACTATCGCACAACCACAACTCCAAGAAAATCCCTGGTAAGCCAGCTTTATGACGTTTCAAAATCTAAATAATATTCTATATTTAAACGGCATTTCGTAGTTGGGTTAGTTATAGTAATATCTTGCGTGTGGGCAACCGTAAGTAATAAATATTCGATGATTTATCATTCGAATGGTATCGTTCAGTTGTAGCTGTGTAACATAGAAATCAGACCTCTTCAAAATTTGACACAAAATTTTTGAGGGTTGAGTCTGATATCGCTAATCCGCCTTGAGCAAGCATGGTGATTAACGTTCATTTCTTCTCTATTATAAAAAGGCCTTTGCCCTCTAGTGGGACAATAACAAGACTGATGATGATAATGGTATTAACAGCAGCTAATCCTTCAGTAGGGCAATAAAAGCGAGAAGCAAAAAAAAATATTACATAGGTCAGTCAATTTAAACTTGTTTGTATTGTTATATATCTTTATTTTTTGTCATTTTTTTAAACAAGTTGCTTCCATTTAAAGCGCCATCAAATCATAAATAAATCTTTTACTTTTAGTTATTATAAGGATTTCTAAAACACGACATGGACGACGATGGCTGGAAAAATAGTATTTTATGAAATAATGTCAGACAGAGAAATACGGAAAAACACGTTGCGATATAAAATAAAAATTGTAATAAGAACTGGAGGCATATAATGGTTATTAATAGTTAGCCAAAATGTCCTAATTGCGATTTGCACCGTAACAGAATTTAGTAAACGTTATAGGTGTAGATCAGCGCTGGGCGGTTTTCCAAGAGCTCTTAAGTGGGGTCGGATTTAAATTATAATCATTTGTTTCGAGTGTGAAGAAGTTACCTAAGGAAGCTAGACTCGTGCTCTGTAAGTATAGACGTGAAAAGCGTGACTGTCGAGCACGGGGTCCAGGGCTTAGTTTGTAGGCCGGAATTGCATTGTGAGTTTAAAGTTTTTTTTTTATATCATTTATTTTATGAGGCTTAAGCACTTCTGTGCTATGTCAGCCTCGTTAGGTTATACAAGTACACAGTAATACAAACAAAAAATTAAATAACAACTCAACACACACAAACAGATTACCTACATATATCTCACCAAAATATTGCGCATCCAACAACTCAATGCCAGAGCCATCCGATATAATCGACGGCGGCTTAACTGTAAATGATGATACTCTATTCTAAAAGAGATTTTCTAAGCAAAACATTACCTCGACCACCGTACACATCGCCACCGACCATCGTACACAACTGTGGCATCAAGTCATTGAATGTTTAAAGAAATTAATACATAGCTGCGAAAAAGTCTAGAGGGTTGGTGGTGACTCAAAGCCATGCCAATGAGGTTAAAGCTGTCGTCCTCACTTTTACATAGAAACAGTGTTTGTTAAAGTTCTCTTTAACCGACTTCCCAAAAGAGGAGGTTCTCAATTCGGCCGGTACCTATATATATTTTTTTATTACTCCGAGGTTTCTAGTCCGATTAGTGTAATTTTTTTGTTCGATGCAGTATACTTGCCATTTGGTCCATAAAAATTTCATGCAATTTGGTTAAGTACTTTTTATTTTATGAGCATTTGTTTGATTTATGTGGATGATGTGTATGTGATGACGAAAGACGATTTTAAACCTATTACTAAAAAGATAAAATTTAAAAAAAAAACGACTTCAAAAACACTGAAAAGTGAAAAAAAAGTTTTTAAGTACATTGCTCTAGAAGAGAGAATTAAACACAACTATTGTCAAATTACTAGTCGCGGAACTACTGTGTTAAAATCTCTTTTGTCATCAAGATCATGAATAAAAGCCTACGGTTTCAAATGAACCCGCAGAAGATAGCAAGTTACAAGTACTATATCCTGACCCATTTACTAATTTGATTACGAAACTTTATACTATCTCTGATTACAACAATAACACGGTCAGATCGACGACCATAAACACGGTATTAATAGTACGGTAAACTTGTGTATAATCAGCATCTGCCTAGCCTTTTCCTTAGCTATGTTGGGGTTGGCTTCCAGTCTAACTGGATGAAGCTGAGTACCTGTGTTTTACATCGAGCGATTGCTCATCTGATCTCCTCGACCCTGGGCAACCCAATACCTCTTGGTAAGACTGGTTGAACGACTTTCTGGCTTCTGACTACCAATAACGACTGCCAAAGATGAACAAATGACAGCCGGGCCCAATAATTTAATGTGCCTTCCGAAACACGGAGGAACTTATCATGACAAGAATATCACCCATCCACGGACCGCGCCAAGCTTTGCTTACTCTTATGATCGATCGACCCGTGCGACTGTTACTTAGCCACGAGCCCTCCTTTCACAAATAACTGCAAAAGCAATACCATTTTGCAAAACAAATGGTTCGGAATACCCCTGAGTATGTCTCATTAACCAAATTATACCTTAAATGCATTGTATTAGGTTACATAATTGTCTGTAGGGAATAAGGTAGCTTTCTATTACCTAAATTAAAGTTACACTATAAGTTTTCACTTAGGTTTGCATGGCTAAGTAATAATATGGATATGTTTGTGAAGTTAGGTTGCTCTTTTCGATATCAGTCGAGGATGGGTTTTGTAAAGATTTAGTTAACATCATCATCTCCCGAGCCTTTTCCCAACTATGTTGGGGTCGGCTTCCAGTCTAACCGGTTTCGGCTGGGTAGCAGTGTTTTACAAGGAGCGACTGCCTATCTGACCTCCTCAACCCAGATACCTGGGCAACCCAATACCCCTTGGTTAGACTGGCGTCAGACTTACTGGCTTCTGACTAACCCGTAACGACTGCCAAGGATGTTCAATGACAGCCGGGACCTACAGTTTAACGTGCCATGTGAAACACAGTCATTGGTGTCCAAGATATACTTAGAAAGTACAAATACAAACTTAGAAAAGTTGCATTGGTACTTGCCCGACCTGGAATCGAACCCACGCCCTCATACTTGAGAGGTTGGCTCTTTAACCACTAGGCCACCACGACTTATTAAAGATTTAGTTAACAATCGTAAGTAAAAAAAAACTTTACAAAAAATATAGAATCCGACTTCACGATTGTATGTTTGTATGTCTATATACCTACAGCCGCCAGCACATCAAACTACCCAAAACTGTCAAGTTTTCCCAAACAAGTTTGAGACATATGTTTCAGCGATAAAGTTGAAAATCTATTAAGGAAATTTAACAGATTGTTGTAGCTTGATATGCGACTGTACTAACATGGATTATGGTTGCAACTTCCTACACTTATTATTACATTAGTAAAATACTCATCAATACTAATATAATAAGCCCAAACATGAGGTAGCTGCTATTAACCGCTCAGAAGTTCCCTAAACTGTACTTCATCATTCCACCTCCTTCTTTGGGAGTCGGTTGAAAATAGTAGTGAGTCAAATATGTAAATAATGTTAGAGAAAAGTACCTAGTAATGTAATCAGGGCCTATCCCACAGTATTGTCACAAAATATACCCCGAATTGTTGCTCGTCTCGCGAATTTTTTTTCGCTTCTTTTTTATGAAATTAGCATATATTCGTCCGTAATATGAAAGGTAAAATGTTAGGAGTTCAAAAATACATTCGGTGTAAGCGACTGAAATGATTGTATGAGGAATTTCTTAAGAAAATATTATCCAAAAGATCCACTTTTTGGAAGCGCGACGTTTCGAAATATTTTTAGGCCTATTTTAAATTTAAAACAAAATATTTTGAGTTCGACATGTTTTGCTTTTATCGGAACAGAAAATCATTGGATTGTAAAGTTATTAAAGGCCAGTTTCAAAGGTTACGGATAGCCACTATCTACAAGATAAATTAAAAAATAGAACGGAATTTGTATGAAATTATCTGCCAGATAAACTATCTGGAACTTATCAGCAACCTGTGAAACTGGCCGTAAATGTCACAGATTTCCTATCAAAGCCTTTTCTAATAATTTAAAGTATATCGTATGTTGTAAGCGTTATAAGTCATTATTAGTGTGGGCTGAAAAGTTAACATTTTCTATGGCAAAATTAGAGTATCTAACGATAAATGCTTGCTGGGGGTTTGTTGCGCCACTTCTTCCCAGCAAAAACACGTAGGAAGTGGTGAGGGGTGGGCGTTTTGGGGGCTGTCTTTTGTAATTTTTGACGTTCAAAAAGTGCTGTTTTACGGCTAAGTTTGAATAAATGATTTTGAGTTTTGAGTTTGTGAGCTTTGAGTTTTTTAATACTCAAATAGGAAACTTTTCGACCAAGGGAATAATGATCAAGAGAAACATAACAAAAATATATTGCATTGACATACTAGTTACCTAAAAGATTTAGTTCTTAGCACCAAAAGGCAGTAGCTATATGCTGTTCAAGGTCCCTGACAAATTCCATCAGACAAACCAACGATATAAATGCATTGAAATTTTAACAATAACATTTTTTGTATGCAACAGAGAAGGTAAATTAAATACATTCATGACAAACCAATTCCCCTCTGACCAGGGTCTTTGGACTTTAAGTGACTGGCATGCTAGTTACGTCACTGACAAAGGGATTTTTTTTCACTGTATGTAGCTATACTGGTTAAATAGCACAACGATAAATTATAATGTGTAAGTTATCAATTGGTCATAAAAAAGCTACTACTTACAAAATGTTATAACTTATTAGAAAAGTACTCAATCCATTGTCGATAATTTTATCAAGGACAACACTATTTTATATCAAACAGACAGCAAAAAAATCTTCTCAAAGTTTGTACAAAAGAAAAGGCAATGAGTGTCAAAGCTTTTTTATTTATTCTACAATAATGTTGTAATTTTTTTTGGGTTTTAGAATAAAATGTTCTATTACACAGTTATTAAAATAAAAACTAAACTGTAGCCACACTTAGAAGATTAACTGTAGCCTAAAAATATTTTACTATAGTTTGAGAAACACTGCATTACTTAAATTAATATACGCATGTAATAGAAATGGAAAACACCTTTTGTCATCACTTGAATATAAAAAAAAACATTTAAATGCTCCTTAGCAAAGACTTAGAAAAGTATAGCAAGAACTAGCTAATGCTCATGTAGAAAATTGATTTCATGTAAAACTAAATTTTATTTTCAATTTTTTTTTTTCAATAAAGAATATATAAAAAATATTTTGTAATTTCAATTCCAAAGCCCTTATACGATAAGTATATTATTTTAATCAATTAATATGTACACCATTACATATTACAAATTAAACGTAACTTGGTGATTGAGATAATCGCATTTACAGAAATAAAAAACTTTTTTAATTCCAATTTGAAGCCTTGTAATTAAATCCAAGGTTAGATTACCAATACGTAGCCAATTATTGTTCTCTGAATCTAATATATCACTTTGTTACACACATGTTACACCATTTATATTGTTAATTGTACCCATAATAAGTATAAAAGTCGCATAACAACTGTCAACACATGTAAAAAAATATAAATTAGGGACTCGCTGGCACTTCCCGTGACCCAAAGGCTGGCTTTTATTTTGGCCAACGGATAAGCATTGCCATCCAACGTGGCAATGCTGCCAGCCTATTGGGTACCCTCCCAGTCAGCAGCGATGAGGAGGAATTTTTTGACGCCATTTATTATAATTTTTTTATATGAATATTTTAATTAAATTGTAAAATGTATGATAAATAAGTAAAAACTTGTTTTGCAATAATAAAAAATAGAGCGTATTTCAGAAAAAAAACTTACCAAAATATTTTGAAGTTAGTTTTATAAATTCATCATAAATTGTCCACACACTAAGTTTGTATGTCTGTCCACATACCGTTTAGTCCAACGGGACACTGGGCCGACAATATTGTAAGTGTACACCACGTTAATCGAATTTTCAAAGAGGGCTCGCCACTAGTGTTGGGATCTATATCGATAAAATTCAAATAAATTTATTTATTTATTTACAAATTTGTGTACCTACAGACGCCAGCATGTCAAGCCAATCGAAACTGACAAATTTTCCCAATCAACTTTGAACCATATGCTTCAGATATAAAGTAGATTGTAGTAGCTTAATGTGCTGGCGTCTGTACCCACACGATAACGAAACACAACAGGAAAGAAATAATTTACAAAGGTAGTGTTTATTTAAAAAAAAAATGTTTTCCAGCATACCTGCGAAAGGAAAATAGGAATAAATGAGATGTAGACAGACAGTGTGCAAATAAAAGAAAGGAAATATAAATTAAATTTAAAGATAATAAATGCATATTATTATTTAATAATCTATAAAATCATAAAAAATCGGTGTAAAACAAAAGAATTACCTACCATAAAGAAAAGTACAGGCAAGTAAAAATAAACTACAATGATTGATCTTTTGGCAAAAGCACCTACACTCCAATGATTGCTTACGATCGCTTTTCAACATTCTCAAATCGATCATTTAAAAGAAAAACTATGTAAGAAACATCTTTATTTTAACGTAGATATATTTCAAACAAATTGAAAGTCGGACTCAAAATGAAACGTTACATATTTTACATGTTTAGAAAAAGAATTTTTATATCAAAATCGTAAAATCATCGTAATGTTTACATAGACGCGAGTCAAAAATTTTTATTTTGAGATATGTTATTTCTATATAAATTAAACAAACTATTTGCAGACGGCTATTTGCTGAGAATTGACAGTCTAGCTAGAATATGAAATGCATTTTAAATATAAAAATATTTACGAAAGCGTATGCTCTGTATTGCAGTTCAGTATACTACATATTCACGTCCAGTTGAATTTGTACCAAAAAATATTGCGTAACTTATGTCAAAGCTATATAAAGATAACGCAGCCATTTATCTTAGGGTATTCCTATATGTTGGTGTATTTTGAAAAAAAAATAGATCATATGTTAAAAATTTTAGCTACAAACTTATTACTGAGTCCCTCGGGCAAATAAAGGCACTTTTCTTTTTCATTGCTTAAAAATGAGACAACTCTAACTCATCACATCATCTTCCGAGCCTTTCCCAACTATGTTGGGGTCGGCTTCCAGTCTAACTGGATTCAGCTGAATACCAGTGTTTTACAAGGAGCGACTGCCTATGTGACCTCCTCAACCCAGTTACCCGGGCAACCCAATATCCCTTGGTTAAACTGGCGTCAGACTTACTGGCTTCTGACTACCCGTAACGACTGCCAAGGATGTTCAATGACAGGCGGGGCCTAAATTTAAACCATCCGAAACATAGTCATTGGCGTCCAAGATATACTTAGAAAGTACTCATACTTGAGAGGTTGGCTCTTTACCCACTAGGCCACCAAAACTCATGCGACAACTCAAACTAAAGAAAAATATCGTCATGATCGTAGAATAATGTCGGTTTTGAAAAAAAATACGAAAATCACAGTTTACCATATTTGGATACAATATTATTTAAATATTATTACTACATTTAAGAAAAAAATGTATGTATTTTAGTTATAAATTATAGACTTAAAATTAAAAAAAGTTATGTCAAAAAAACCAACATAATTATTTGAAATGGCTGCCCTGGAAAAAAATAATATTTGTCAGATCCGTCACTATTCTACAACTATGACGATATTATCGACACGGCCCATCGACAGCTGCACATCACTATAGAAAGTTAATGTCATTAATGTAAGTCCGCAAGTCGCCATACATCGCTTGTTTAAGTTGTACGAATCGCTATCGGCCACACCATCACCTATTAATTGTTATATTAACTTGTACTTGTTAGTTTTCCTTTTCAGTTGAATCGTCATTTGTTTTTAAACTAATCCGACAATAGTGGAAACAGTTAAAGTACATACACAACAAATAGGTTTTAAAAAAGAACGTTTTGTTTGCGAGTTTGTCGATATAATGTTTGAAACTAATATGTACGCAGATTACGAAAAAAAACATTATCAAAAAAGTACTTTAATAGTAAGTTAAATTATAGTATAGCCCATTGTTTGTCTTATAAATGAAGGTACATAGATTAGAATACAATTAAGAAATTAAAATTTACACTCAACAGAAAGGTAGACCATATTTCCACAGGTATACTTTATCTAAATTTAGTATCAAGCTACATACCTACAAGTATGTACGTAGGTGACATACCTGTACTAAGTTTGAGTAGGCATTTATGTAAAGGTAAAGAATCTTTTGTTTTGTGAGAATTTATCAAATAACCCCTCCAACTAGCTACTGACTAAAACCCACTCTGTTCCTTCTGGAGGTCTTTGTGTGCCAGGGCCACGTTAACTCCTGCAAACAACCAGCAGTCCCGGCAGGACTCGGCTCTCCGGGGTCCCTCCAATGTTGCTGACTTCTCTTTAAAGATTGGTAAACAATCTTGATTGACACTTTGTTTTACAAATCAGTTAAAAAATATCTAAACACATGTTAACACAATAATAACAATTACTTAATGTAACTATTATTTTAAGAAGTAGTTTACTTGTTAAGTATGAGTTTGTATAAAAGGGAAGCTCGTGCCTAAAAAACAGCATATGTATACTTACATATATTATAAAGCAGAAGTGTTTGTTTGGTTGAACTTGCTAATCTCAGGAACTACCGGCCCTATTTGAAAAATTATTTCAATATTAGATTAGATAGCCCATTTATTTTCTTACGCGAGTGCGCGGAGTTGTTCCTACGGGATGCGAGAGGAGTATAAGTAGATATCATACTAGATGTCATGGCGTTCTAGGAAGTACTAGCTGTTTGATTGAAGGGCTATTTTAAACAATTAGCTTTAATATAAAAACTGTTGAGCTGGGGGTTGTTCGTAAGAGATACAGTGGACCTGGCACACAGGGACTTACGGACCTCCTTCTAGTCAGTATGAGTTTGACACTCCCTCCCTCCCTCCAGCGGTACCCTCCGCGGGAGGGGTCATTTGATGATTTTCCACGAAAAAAAATATATAGAAACTGTTAGAGTTTGATTCGTTATTCTCTACTCAAGAACTATTTGCAAAAAAAAAATATTGTCCCATCATCCAGTGTCGTTTGAATTTGTTATAACATCCAGTCAGTTTATATAGGACCCTGACCTTTGTAAGACAAAAGGTCCTCAGAAAAGGGTCCCAAAAATTCTAGTGGACATTTTTAGAGTTATTTCTTGTTCTTAAGAAAAGATTTTTTTAGACAATTTGTCAATTAGAAAAATTTAATTCGGACAACAGACTGTAGTGACCCCTATTTTTCAAGCCGTTTGTTTTCGGAGACAAATTTTGTTGGACTTAATTAAAGTTAAAGGATAAATGTCCTGGTGTTTTACAACTTGATATTTTAGAGTTTCACAAAGGAAAATTTGAGAAGACAGTGATAGCATTAACATGGGTTTCTGAAAAACGTTGATATAGCGTTACGTATTTATGTCTTAGAGTAGTTTTTCCGCGCGCAAACGCTCGAGTAACAACACAATTGATTAATCAAACAATTACAAAAACAAACATTTCACTTCTTTTTAGACACTGGGTGGCGTAGTAGTCAGTGAATCTTCCTGCCACGCTGGGGGTCGTTGGTTGTATTCCCGCATAAGTCAAAAATTTGTGTGCAACAACATGGGTACATATTTGACTTAGTCTGGGTATTCCTACGTATAATATGCATTTATTTACAAAATAAGAGTATATAAGTGCGTTTATCACTTGTCTAGTACACATACATATAATGTTGTATGAATGTGTGTTGAATACTATTAGGTACCTATGTATTATACTACTACCAGTCACGAACCTGATACTAAAAAATATTAAATATATACTGTAGGATATATGATGTAGGAGATCAGGCGCAGAACCTGATCTCTCTCCGGTTACGTTGGATTGCCGTCCCATCCTACTATGAGAGTGAGGGAATAGAGAATGTACCTGCAAATGTCCTGCGTAGCTGGCTGATCTTCTTAGAGAGAACGGCCGCCGTGGCAATCGGTCTGGTCGCCATTATTATTAAGTTAAAAATAAGTTCGTTGAAGTTTTTAGCAACCTAGGTTTTATAAAGTTTTACCTCGGATGCCAGCAAACTCAGACTAAAGAAAAGCCCTAAGTATTTGTAAAAGATGAAGCTTTTAGTATAATAACTCCAGCCATGAAATATATTTTCACAATATTTTGCAAAGAACAATGTCTTTCTTTGGGAGACATAATAAGAAATGCTTACAATCTTACAGATCTTCCGGCAGTAATTTGGAAAATAATCACGCGGTTATTTTATTTAACTTGTCCTAAAAATAAAATGCAAATCAGTTGTAAAATGTATACCTTTCCTATTTTGATTAAAATTTTGATAAAACTGGGTTACCTATAAACCGGTAAAATGAATAAAATAGTACAGTAGCGACAGTAGACGTATTAAATCGCGTTATTAAATATTATATTATAACAAAGTTAAAAAACACAAACGCACACACTAACGTACCTGTCTATGGCTATAGAATATTTCGTTATAGAAAGATATCACTGGACACGTCAAAAAATGTCTTAAGTTTTTTTTTTACTGTAATTATTACATCCTACAAGAGTTTTCTCATGAATATCCAGTGTTTGCTACATCCAAGTTTGATATCAGAATTTTAGTCATTCTCCCTTCGTGATTTAGTTTACTTGGGTTAGTAAAAGTTTTTGATGCAATTTACCCAACGAACTTTGCAAAGGTTTTGGCGCTACGGTCTAAGGTTTCAGACTTGGAATGGCATCAGGCATATTTAATTTGTTACAGTGTTCGCTAAAATGTTTGCAATCTTATTAAAAACTGTTACAGGCTAAGGTGCATGTAGATTTTAATTTTGTTGAAATGAAGAAGCTGACAAACAACAATTCTTGTTAATTTTGAACAATGTTATATAATGACACTTTTTAAAGGCATGTCCAGAAAGGTCGAATTCGCCGCTATTTTAAATGCGTTTTACTATTCATTGATGCATTTGTCACGCGTAATAAAACTACGACGCATCGTGAAGGAGCAATGTATTCCAATACGCGGCCAATTTGCGCTTGCTTAGAGATTAGAGAAGAAGTTTAATTTTAGAATCAACCTAATATTACTACACTGAATAATCCTAAAACATTATTTGGAATTTAGAGTGTAAGGTTGAGACATATTTCAAATAACTCGCTATATTTAATTTCATAGTTTATAGTTTTATAAAAATGAAATAGGTTACTCTATTGATTTGACATAATGGAGAATGGCGGGATTCTGATTGTAATTGGTAATAACGAGGTAAAAAAATAATACTATATTTGAGGAAATATGATAGTTTAGTATTTACTGAAACTCTTGGTGTACACGTGGAAGAGGTGTCTTAAAAGAGACTAAAACTAGAAATACAAAACTGTCTTATAATTTCCTTCAAACTTTGTAAAAATGGTGAAGAACGGAGCCCTATATGAAGCAAATAGACTTATGAGTCTTTTCTGACTAAATGATTATACCCTACCCATGTTCCTTATGGAGTCCTTCATGTTGCAGAGGCTTGGTAACTGTCCCGAATGAATCTGATCCCAATTTTCCGGCCAACATAGAAAAAACCAAAAAGTTTTCATTAGGCTAGATCGAATATTTTTCAAAGGAGTACATTACCAACAAACGGTTGGTAAATAAACAATACGAACTAACCAGATTGTGGAGCGTCCATACACGGTTTACGTAAGCCGGAGTTCCGTCCGGTATTGTCCTAAGCTAATTATAAGAGACGGCGGTGCTCAAACCGGACAACTGTTGTTCTGTATTGAGTCATGCGTGTGTTTGTGTGCGTACGTGTGTGTGTGTAACTGTTAATGCTTGAACATTGGTTAATGTTCGGTTTAACCAGTAAATGTAATGGTGAGAACCTTTTTTTTTTGGCGCTGGGAAAAAATGCTATTACGCATCCCCTCCCCATCGGGGGACGAGAGAGGGGTATGTGGAACTCCCCGGTAAAGTCACCGGTATACCCACTAAAAATACCCAGCGGCACTCCGACCTCGCCTGAGTGGAGGGGGCCTGGGAGTCTATGGCGTCCAGTCCCCCGCCGGCGAATGCCCGCCTTACGGCAGGCCCCTTAATGGTGAGAACCTACCAGAACAAAAAATGTCTACGCGTCAGTGCGAGTGTTTGCACACATTGCAGCCATTGTCCACCTTCTTATAAAACGTGGTCCTTAAAACGTCCCTACAAGGTTCAGTACTGGCTTTAAACTGTCATCTTGAACAAAGTTAATGGTCCAAGTCTAGCACTAAACCCGGTATTGTTTATAACAATATTTTATAATAAGGCGGCTTATGTTCGCATGCATTTTTTTCTGTTAACTAAAATGACTAGACCAGAAGAAAAAATTGTGTGCGTCACAGTACCACACACTATTGGAAACTCGCCTTTAGAATTTGCCAACACGAGTCGGTAAATGTTACAATAAAGAATAACATATTTATTGGGGTTTGACCGGTGGCTGTACGCAAATTATGGTTTTTTCATTTCCATTTTCACCCTGTCTTCGAAAACGGTTCAGGCTTTTTTACCTTTTACTAGAAAATCTTATGATTTACCTCAGTTCCGACTTTTACCGTAACATATGTAGGTAATGAAGATATTGTTGATTTGTGGCTTATAGTAGGCATAGTTCTGATCCGGGATTGTACATACATACATTCGAACAATGATAACACTGACCTAGCTTTTAGCCAATTTTTGTTGACACCAGCATAATGTCGAACGCATATTTATCATCTATAACGCCGAACGCCGAAAGCCGAACGCCGAGGACTACCCTTTCTGTTCCCTTCATACCTGTAATTATCTACACATTTTTAGACGACGGACGAAGATGGTGATGGTTGAGGCCCAGGCGTAGTCTTTATAAGAGACTAGCTTCCGCCAGCGGTTTCACCCGCTTTCTGAGGGAAGTACTTTCCATACCCGGATAAAAAGTAGCCTATATGTTATTCTGATGTATAAGCTATATTGTGGTAAAGTTTCATTCAAATCCATTCAGTAGTTTTTACGTGAAAGAGTAACAAACATCCATACATCCATACATCCATCCATCCATACTTACAAACTTTCGCCTTTATAATAGTAGTAGGATATGTTGTCCAGGCAGGTTCACTACCCACCACGCCATGTGTACGTCATATTAAAAACTAATGTAAGAAGAGAAAAAAAGAAAAAGTGGTCCGCCAAGTCGCTGTCATCCGGTAACGTGCCCAGAAGACTGGCGTATTGCCACTTTGTATGACAATGCATATTCTTTAAGAAAATAATAGGTCAGCACTTGGTCACGCGAAGTGTCGACAAAGCTTTTATTTAACTTGTAATGTATTATGTATCATATATAATAGATACCTATTACAAATACTTTATTATATCATGAGATATCACTGCTCCATAGAATATATTCTATGCATTATCTCCGAAGACATTTGCATGTCTTGGACTCCGCTAGGGATGTAAAAATATATAAAAATATCGGTGTTGATCTCATCGACAAGTTCTGTACATTATTATTTGACCGGGAAGGTGAATTGAGTTGACAAACTCTATTAGTACAGATGCCAGCACAACAAGATACTACAATCTGTCAAATTTCCTAAATAGATTTTCAACTTAATCGTTCTTTCAAAGTTATTTTTAGAATTTTAAAGTTAGTTTAAAGTTAAATTGATGTGCTGTGTCTGTGCCTAGTTCTTTTTTAAGGTTAATTTGTCATAAATAAATTTTGTTCTGTGCAATGTTGATAGTATAAACTTTTTTTTTATAAGTTACAGCAAAAACTCGTGCGCAGAGTTTACCTGTAAATTATTGTTACATTTTATTTCAATTTGTTGTATGTTGTTTACTATATTTGATGAACCTAATAAAATAAGTTAGGTTCCTATTATTAAGAAATAAGTACTTAAAATGAAAATAAAGAATATGTGTGATGTTTTCTAAGTTTTTGCTTAACTTAGTTATAAGACGTAAAAGAGATGATGAGCTTCATTTTAATATTATTACTTTACTAAAGTTACGTCATAATCCGCAGAATGGTGCTAAGTAGTAATGCTAGATAGCATTCATTATACACGTCATTAAAAGTGACATTTATAGTTCAGAAACAAAATAACAAACTTCTGCTGAATAAAATATTTTTTTTTTTTTATATTTAAACAGAATAGTCGGAGGCTTATAATTCTAATTCTCTCTTAATATAGATAAAAAGACTAAAGACCAGTTTCACCGGTTGCTGATAATTTCCAGATAGTTTATCTCGTAGTATAAATTCATACAAACTCTGTTCCATTTTTTTATTTATCTGGTAGATAATGGCTATCCGTAACCTGTAAAACTGGCTCTTAATGAACCCAGTCATGCATTTCGTCGTCCTCTAAAAATTCAAACGTTCTGACAATCTCTATTCTGTATTCTCTCAGTATCTTTCGTTCATCCACAAAAAAATCAAAATCTGCTTTTGACTTACGAGAGCATTGAGACCGACTAATGTCCGAGGTATTGGTGACAAGGAATGTGCAACCGTATGGGAAGTGGGAATAGCAGACGATATTTCCTGTTGCTATAGTAGGTTATATGACATTTATGACAGTCTATGATAACCAATGTCATCATCATCATCACAGCCTTTTTTTTATCGTCCCACTGCTGGGCGTGAATCACCACGCTTGCTCAATGCGGGTTGGTGATTTCAGACTTCATAGTCCAGGTTTCCTCGAGATGTTTTCCTTCACCTTTGATCAGTCATTGGTGTCCAATATAAACTTAGAAAGTACGTATAACTTAGAAAAGTTACATTGGTACTTGCCTGACCTGCAATCGAACCCGCACCCTCATACTCGAAAGGCTGGTGCTTTAACCACTAGGCCACCACGAATTCGACATAACCAATGTGCGTTAATAAAAATATTTATCGATAAGATACCTTCTCCAAAGTTTATCGATGTTTTGTTATCGACTCGTCCCCATCCCTATACGTAACAAGAGAGCTGATATAAATCTCTGTTGGTGCCTTCAGTTAACAGGCGTTAGTTTATACAATATATTGTTTGTCTACAGACTACAAGAGCCAAAGTTCACAGTTTTAGCTTTTTTATTAAGTTGCATAATATAGCTTGGGAAAAATATAATAAATGTCAAGTATTAAGCTTACATAATATACTTTTTCAATTTCTACCATTTGTATAAGTGTTGTTTTTATCAATTTTCTGAAAATCTTTTTATTATGGTCAGTTATTTATTTTATATACGTACATATTATTTTTATTTTTAAATAATAATATAAAAAGTACTTATACACGTAGTCTTTTATTTTGATTTTGTTTATTTTTAATTTTAGTAAATACATATAGTTTAAAATAGCAGAGGAGCTCGTCGATAAGTAAAAGCCGCACGGGTCGGGGACGGGTGACCATCTCATCATAACGAGTGCCTTCGTGTTTCAGAAGGCACGTTAAACTAGTGGCTCCCGGCTATCATTTGTACATCAATGGCAGTCGTTACGGGTAGTCAGAAGCCAGAAAGTCTGACAACCAGTCTTACCAAGAGGTATAAGGTTGCCTCGGTAACTGGGTTGAGGAGGTCAAATAGGCAGTCGCTCCAACACATTGGGATAAGGCTAGGCAGATGATTGTTTCAAATAGCAGATACTAATTGCTAGTAGCTGTAGCTACGACTATAGTGTTAGAAAAAGTTCTTTTTCATGTCCACATGCATACATTCAAACCTACCTGACGGCTCGCACACTACTTAACGGCCAACACGCTAATCACTATAACGTCTCATCAGATGATCAAAGGCCTCAGAAATCAACAGCATCCATTAATCATTGTGGTCTCTATGCATAATAGTACCTTCATAGAGGAAGTTAGATAGACACAGCATACAGCTTGTTGATAGGTAGATTTTTTTTCGTTTGAGAGGTTAAGAGCGCGTATTCAAAAATTGCACTACAGAACATTATTTCTTATTTTAAAACATAAAAATGGCGAGTTAAATAAAACATGTCAATATTTGACAGCTTGCGACGTTACCAATTTTTGGAATACGCGCTCTAAAATCATTTTGTATCACTTATAATACTTACAAAAGTTAAAAAGGTGAAGAGTTTGTTTGTTTGCTTGAACGCGCCGATCTCAGGCACTTCTGGATTTGCAAAAATATTTCGGTACATATGTAGGTATAAATGAGAAAATCTGCAATGGTATTTGTCTAACCAGATATCGAACCCGCAGTTGAGAAGCTGACGCTTCCACGACTTTTATTTTACAAAAATAATATTTACCGAAGTACCTAATTAGTTCATTCTAAATGCAATAAAACTTACCTTAAAATCTAAGGTTCAGTTCAGATATTCCATTCTTAACCAACTCACAATAAGAATTTCACTTGAACTACACAAATTGTGTACAGACGCCAGCATATTAAGTTACCCGAAACTGACAAAATTTCCCAATCAACTTTGAACCATAAACTTCAGCGATAGAATAGAAATTTTATTCAGAACGGCGTTTGTACATTGGGACAAGCTCAATTTTCCGTAGTTGAAGAATCCTAAATAGTTTAAGAGTCTACGCCATCATTATTAAGGTCCTAAATTTGTTGTGGCGTGAAATTATGTACTTTGGCACTAATTAAGGTCTTAACATTAATTCCATCTAGAAATTTAATTTCAACTATCTAAGAAACATTCACAAAGTACTGAAATAGATTTGAAACGGCACGTATTGTGAGGAGGTTTCTGTCTTAGGATGATCCTAGCCACCGATAGCTTGAACCGTGTTCCCGATATCCGTTGTCACCTGTCATCACCTATTTTTATATTTAAAAATGTATTATTTTATAGTCGTGATGGCCTAGTAGTTAAAGAGCCGACCTCTCAAGTATGAGTGCGTGTTTTTGATTCCAGGTTAGGCAAGTACCAATGCAACTTTTCTAAGTTTTTATGTACTTTCTTACTATATCTTGAACACCAATGACTGTGTTTCGGATGGCTCGCTAAACTGTAGGTCCCGGCTGTCATTGAACATCCTTGGCAGTCGTTATGGGTAGTCAGAAGCCAGTTAGTCTGACGCCAGTCTAACCAAGGGGTATTGGGTTGCCCGGGTAACTGGGTTGAGGAGGTCAGATAGGTAGTCGCTCCTTGTAAAACCCTGGTACTCAGCTTAATCCGGTTAGACTGGTAGCCGACCCCAAAATAGTTGGGGAAAAGATGATGATGTATTATTTTATAATACATATTTGTATATAATATTTTTAAATGTAATATTTAAATATAATTTATATTTAAATGTAAATGTAAATAAATGATAATAATTATTTTTTAAATAAATATAATAACAAAAAATATTATCTACTAAAGATTAAAGACTTGCTATTTACGAGTATGTGATAGACATGAACAAACATCCTTTTCTATTTCCTAGCAAACTTCCTGTGTCCCATATAGCGTGTCTTCAAGCGAGCGCTGCAGTTTAAAGTACTTATAAAAATAAAATGTAACTTTCTAAGTCTAAGGGCTCTTTTCGAGTATCCGAATAGCCACTATCGGTTGACCGAATAAATTAAAAAATGGAACAGAATTTGTATGAAATTATCCACCAAATAAACTAACTGGAACTTATTCGTAGGTGGTGAAACAGGCCCTAAACGAAATAGAATTTAAAACAAAATGATCAAAAAATATTTTTTCTTATTAGGTACCAAAACATTAATTTGCAAATTTTTGAAACAATTGATCTCATATAAATTACATAAAAAATTGATTTTAACTTTGAAATAGTACAAAACACCATTATACTCGTATAAAAATACAGAACATTATGTCAAGGTTATAACAAATATATTTTTGTGATGGCGCTACGGAATGATACAAATAAACACAAGACTCCAATCAGTTTTCAATTAAAAATAATCTTGACTCATGATGATATTTAATTAAAGATTATTTTCATAACAGTTACCCACCCTATTTGCAAAAAAATTGCTCCTACTCATTCTTTCATGTTTTTTCAACGGGAATCAGTACCTACTTAATGATTTCCTCGTCATATTTTTGGGAGTAAAGTTACGCTTCGAGACTCGAATCCAGATCAGACAACCAGTCTTACCCCATGGGGTATCGGGGTGCCCGAATAACTGGATTAAGGCCAGAAGAATAAGGTAAAAAATCTCGATATATTATATTAGAAATAAAAAAATACTTAAAAATTATTTACTTTTACAGGTTATTAACTATTAAGAATTGTCATCCAATGCCACATTATTGGACTCTTGAATCTTTCCGCAACTATGGATACAAAGCTATTTTAGTTGTCGCGTACTTGCCGTATCAGGGATGCTATCCGCGACCGCATAAGTGCGAAAAAATCAACCTCCCCTGCCTGTATCCACATCCAAAAGCGCGGCAGCCCCGTCACCCTGAAAGCTTTGTTGTACTAGACTCGCAGAACATTGAAGGAGCTTAACAGCATATCAGTTAGACTAGAAGCTGACTCTAAAATAATTGCGAAACGTAAGATCATATTGATTTTCATATTGATTTGTTGAGTCGTGGTGGCCTAGTGATTAAAGAGCGAGCCTCGAAGGAAGAGAGCGTGGGTTCGATTCCAGGCCAAGCAAGTACCAATGCAACTTTTCTAAGTATATCTTGGACACCAATGACTGTGTTTCGGATGGCACGTTAAACTGTAGGTCCCGGCTGTTATTGAACATCCTTGGCAGTCGTTACTGGTAGAAGCCAGTAAGTCTAACGCCAGTCTAACCAAGGGGTATTGGGTTGCCCTGGTAACTGGGTTGAGGTGGTCAGATAAGCAGTCGCTCCTTGTAAAACACTGGTACTCAGCTGAATCCGGTTAGACTGGAAACCGACCCCAACATAGTTGTGAAAAGGCTCGGGAGATGATGATGATTATATTGATTTGTAGAAGACAAATCAAAAGAATATTTTATAAAACACATAATAACATAGCAACAATTTAGTATAACGATCATCGCAAGAGGTATAAACTTCTAAGTGCATGTTATACGATATTTATACTACAGAAGGTTCAATTAAACCTTTAACTGGGACATAATACAGGGTACTTTATTTTACTGTCGCTATCCGACGCCTGTTTATTAATTTTATGGCCTGCTGCTAGTGCTTTTGTTTTGTAAAGAAAAGAAAGCTGAAAGAACTAGAGTTTAATTTTTGCAGAAGCGAACGAAAATATTGTGGATTATCTACTAAGTATTGTCAGAGGTGAGAGGTCGGTAAAAATGTGGTTTACTAACGGGTATGAAATTTTCAGAGAACACGGATTTTTTCTTCCGGAATAGAGATTTAGGGGCCTGTTTCACCACCTACGAATAAGTTCCAGATAATTTATCCGGTAGATAATTTCATACAAATTCTGTTCCATTTTTTAATTTATCTGGTAGTTAGTGGCTATCCGTAACCAGTGAAACTGGCCCTTAGACTATTTTTATAATCTGTAAAAATGCTAGCAGTATGCTGTAGCTTGATTTGGTAGCGTCTGTACATTTTTATGACAATTTTTTATTTTAAAATATATTGGAATAAAATTGGAATGTCTGTTAAATTTTTTTGTCTGTCTGTTTGTTTTCGTTAATCTTTAAAATGTCTGGATCGATTTTGACGGAGCTTTTATTGGCAGGTAGTTGATTTAACAAGGAGTAACTTAAGAAACTTTTTGGGTGTAGGAATAGGAAGTAAGTCCTTTTGGACTCGGATGAAACCTCAGGGAACAGCTAATACATATGTATGTATATTATGATTTTATGAATGTAGTTATAATATGTGACAAGAGAACAGGATTTGCCCTAAACCGCAACTTTGCAGATCCTTTATTACGCCTTTTGTGATCTAATTCTTCGCTCATTGTGTGTTCAAATAGATAGGAGATGAATAATTTTGAAGGATTTAGAAGTGAATGAAGGATCATTTTTCGATCATTTTTTTTGTGATTTAAATATACACCGTGACTTTTAGTTATCTTACAAAGGCAGCCAAGTTTAAGTATCCAATGACTAGTAAACGATTATAATAAATAAAAAAAATGGAATTTTGAGAATTGAATATGTAATCGATTTATTTTAATTATAAAGAATGTCCACTCGTCAGAATTTGAAATCGTTCATTTCATTAATGATTCTGCTCATTAGTTTGTTGTAAATTGAAACTTTAATTACACATCTATATTTATTGAAAGTGAATTTTAAACTTAAATTTAGACTTAGACCTCTGTCTGTCTGTCTCATAAACCGTGATGGTTGAAATTTTCACAGAAGATATATTTCTTTTGCCACTCTAAGTACAAACAATGAAAATAGATAAGTATTTAAGCGAGGCTCTCATATGACAGATAGATGATGGTAGGGAACCCTTCGTGCGTGAGTCTTCGCCGGTTTTTTATGTCGTTCGTCCAGTACCCAATTGATAGTGTTGCTGAAAATGATGTTGTGACCTTTGATTTGAAACCTTTTTAAAAAGACATGCTATAAAGTTTTTGATATTAACAGATCCGATGTCACTGGTAGACTACACTGAGGTATGCAAATACCAGCACATCAAGCTACCCGAAACTGTCAAATTTTCCGAATCAACTTTGAACCATAATATGCTTCAGCGATAAGGTTGAAAATTGACAGATTGTAGTACCTTGACGTGCTGAAGTCTGTGCATGTGTGAATCATATAAAGCAGTGGAAAGATTATATTTGTGATTGGATTTATTTGTAACAAATGAACTTATTGTTAAACTTCACTATAAATCAATAGGTCCCTTTTTTGTGGGAAATCATCAAATGATTCCGCTGTCGTATCAGTGTTAGCACTTTTACTGACTAAACCCCAGCTTTGTTCCCTCTGTGTACCAGAGCCGTGGTAACTTTCGAAGATCCCGCAGCCCCGGCCAGATCAATACCTCGCCTTGGGCAATATTCTTACTCAACATCAAAATTGAATTCGTTTAATTAATTGGTAATATAAAAAAAAACAATACACCATCTTTAGTCAATTTCCTCATAAATAATTGAATTTTATTCCATTTTCCAACTTAAAAGGTATTCAGATAATTGAATTCAAGGGATTGTTAGCGGAAAAGGGGAATTATGAAGTGATCAAAACTTTATCGATAAACTTCATTTTATTTTACATTTAAATAAATAAAATATTAAATGAATGTTCAATCATTACACAATAATGCTTTATTTAGAATTGCAACAATTCAATACATACTATTTTATTAACATCGATTTAACATATTAAATACATTGGTTTTTGACTAGTTTTATTATTCATTAACTTGTATTTTGTTTTAACTAGTGTAGGCATCCGAAATTGAAGTAACCCAGCCTATATTTCAGATGCTAACACTTTATAAATGTACAGTTTCATTTAATTTACATTAAAATAAATAATTCCAGAAAAAATAATTTTTGTTCATTTAAAATTTACAATTATATGTATTTTGATGTAAATATAATCCCGTGTAACCATTTTTTTTATTTAGATTTAACATATTATAATAAATTATTTATAATAGGTAGGTACTTATAAATATTTGAGATCAAAATATGAGTAAGCGTACAATGCTTCAAGATTTTTTTTTGTAAAATATAAATGTTAAAATGTTTAATTGTATTTTTCTAAAACTTTAAAACCTATAATAATACTTATTCCATTTTTATATATTTTTTTTAAACATCAATTGCACCACATAGTTAAGCCTCATTAGAAAATTTTAGCCCGTCCAAAATGTATTGAGAAAATACAATAAAAACCGCAGCATGACATCAGTGCATACCGCCCACACATAATAATATATAACATAGTTTTAAAATTGACAGATTTAAGTACAGGCAATCGCATTTACAATTTAAGAAAAGAAAAACAAAATGTCACCATCATTATAAACAGAGAAATAAATTAAATTCAAAATTATCATATTCTGAAAACAACTACCCAATGCCTGTTTAGTTCACAATAAATTTCTCATGCAGCGGTTAGCGGAGCAATGGAAATGTAACAAAGAATTACGACTGGCAGTCGTGGCATGCTTCAACGGACCTCTTCCTTCTGCTCTCCTCGCTGTCCTCAAGCTCATTCTCATTCATCTCCTCGCTGTCCCTCCCGAGCCTGATGAAATGATCCCTCGCTCGGCTTTTCCTCTGAGGGTACCCACTTACAACCAGCTCAGAATTCTGCTCAAAAGCACTCTTGTCGTCTTCAGCGGAACGACCTAGCCTGATAAAGTTAGGGTCCCGTCCAAAACGGACAAAGCTGGCAGATTTTTTGGTCATGGGGGTGTCGTAGTCTTCTTCGTATGCTCGGAGGAGGGAGACAAGGTCGTCGGTTGAGAGGGTCAGGGGCTGGGAGCGACCGAAACGGAGAAAGCTATTCCCTCTGCGTGTGGAGCGTTGGAATGCTTCTCTGAGGTCTGCTGCTGAGGGTTCTTGGGGGTATGAACGGCCGAACCTGCAGGAGTAAAAAGAAAATTTATAAAGAAGAATTGAAATAAATGTCGGAGATTCTGAATTGCTGTTCTTCATTGTCACTTTTATATGATCACGGTTCTGGTCAGACATGCTGGACAGCTAATATATTATGTCACAATTAGGCATATTGTCCATGCGTATATCATTGTCTATGTGTACCTATAATATTCAGATCCAAAGACGATCACAGTTGTACATAACGCTATTAATGGTCTGCCTCGTTGGTCTAGTAGTCGCAAGGCGCGACTGCTGTGCAAGAGGTCTCGGGTTCGATTCCCGGGTCGGGCCGAAATCGCTTTGTGGGTTTTGAGAAACTTTCATAAAGCAGCCTGGAGTCTGGAAGTTGGTGATTGATTCACCCGTGCATTTATCGATTTTTGTGGGGTACCTAAAGTTTTGTTAAGTGTCAAGTTTTCCAAGCATTCAATAGAACTTTCTGACCTAATCATACTCCGGTCGATAGCACTCCTACGTCTCGCCTCGAGGTCTGGGGATCTTCTGACGGGGGAGGAGGTGGCTCCCGCCACCAGCCACAACGCCGCCAGCAACGCAACACTTCGGGAACAACTCATGGTGCAATGTAGGGAACTGTGAAGAAGGAAATGCATTTTAGGTATTATATAGCGATAGTGACAGATGGCGAGGTGATTGGAAGAGCTTATGTCACGTAAAGATATAGCGAAGAAGACCGAGAAAAAAATTGATGGGTTCCAAAAAACAGTCGCTTGACGGTTTTTTATTTGTCTTATTAGCTGTTGCCCGCGACGTCGTCCGAGTGAGCATTAGGTGATTTCACCTTCACCCCCGTATGTGATAGCGTGATTATATGTGGCCTATATGTTGAACCGACTTCTTAGTTATATTCATGCCAAATTTGAAGCAAATTCATGTCGTTATTTTTGGGATTATCCCGGACTTACCTACAGACAAAGAGAAAAAATTATAAAAACTATATTTTTGGCTTCGATATCGATTGTAGATCACGCCCCAATAATTAAAAAAAATATATATTCAATGTACAATTTGGACTTTTCTAAGATTTTATTAAATGTATAGATTAAAGTTATGACTATAAACAAGCGAAATTATCTTCAGATATGCTTATAAAGGTAGGTATCGCCATTCACCGTATTCAAGAATACCTTAATATTTATCTTCGGAATTTACGTTCAAAATTGTCTTTTTATATATCTTTTGGCTGTTTCTATAACTTTGATCACTTCTAAAGTTTTGTTTATTTCTTCTAAGCCCTGAATCTAGAATGTTCTAACAGAATCTGGTTTTGTTTACCTTTCAGTTTTTCGTTACGTGTATGAAATTTCTTTATCAATGTTTTATAACAAACAAAATTGTATTATTGTTTATTTGTGGGTGTCTTTGACTAGTGAACCAATTTAAAAGACACGCGACGAGAGCATTTGGTGATGTATATTATACCTTTGAAGAAGTTCTAAGGATTTTGAGGACCAGACGGCGTAGTAGTTAGAATGTATCTATTTACAAAAAAGAATATAAGTTAGTTTAACACTTGTCTAGTAACCATAGTACAAGCTTGCTCTGTGGGTTTCTAGAGACTTTCATAAAGCAAACCGGAGTCTGAAAGTTAACGATAAACCCGTGCATGGGAGAGCACGTAAATGTCGGTCCTGCGCCTGATCTCTCTCCGGTCGTGTCGGATTGCCGTCCCATCGGACTGTGAGAGTGAGGGTATAGAGAGTGCATCTGTGTCTGCGCAAATGCTTGTGCACTATGATCTATCTACGATATATACGTGGCTGGCTGATCTCCTTAGCGCCGGCAATCGTTGTGGATGCCATTAAATAAAGGCAGTAAGGAAGGTCGCTTGATTTTGTTAAAAGCACACAAATGTTAACAAGACCTCGTATTGTTTATTTTGGTTATTACATGAAGCTTAAATGTAACTGGTGAAGCGATAATCAGCTCGCGTATACATGCAGTTGGTTCACCAAGTTTTCCAATTAACATTTGTGACACAAAGTTGAGACCCGAGTTTAGATAGTTCGTTAGTATTAGTAATTTTAGGATATTTAACAGAGGAAATATAGACCAAAGTATATACCTAGCTCAGTTGTTAGACAATCGTTGCTTTTTAGGAAAGCTCAAAAAAGTCTTTAGAAGAAACTTTATTGTCGAAAGGTCTGCAGAGTAGTTTTTCTGTTATTCTGTTCGGTCAATGACCTCATGTAATAAAAAGAGTTTGCTTAGGCCTTTATAGTAGGCTTAGGCCTGTGCCAATGTATTAGGACATTTTGACGACTTGTTAAATGTGTGTTAAAGGTTTTGGACTTATATATCTAAACTAAGTAACACTTACATAAGTAATAGTTATATAAAATTATTCCTCGATAGACCAAGATTATTAAGTTAAGTAATAATAAATACAGCAATTTAAAAAAAAAATACCGCAATAAAAATTATACACGGAATTTTGTTTTGTATGAGAAATACAAGTATAAATAAACTGGAAGGTCATCATCAGCCTTTTCCTAACTATATTGGGGTTGGTTTCCAGTGATTTGAGTACCAGTATTTCACAAGGAGCGTCTGCCTATATGACCTCCCAGCCATCCTAATACCCCTTGGTTAGACTGGCGTCAGACTTACTGGCTTCTGACTACCCGTATCGACTGTCAAGGATGTTCAATGACAGCCGGGACCTACAGTTTAACGTGCCATCCGAAACACAGTTATTGGTGTCCACATATGTATACTTAGAAAGTACATACAGACTTAGAAATGTTGCATTGGTACATGCCTAACCTGGAATCAAACCCACGCACTCATACTTGAGAGGTTGGCTCTAACCACTAGGCCACCACGACATTTTTACATACATAAATAAACTGTAAGGTACCAACATAATTTTGTTTTGAATAGCTTCACCGTATCGCAACCGTCGACGGCGACATAATTTCATTATTTCCAAATTTCCATGGGAAATATGAATTCTGAAATAGCTTAAGTATTCTGAAGAGTAATATTATTCCGTATTTTTTTTTTTACTTTGAAATATAAGTTAAGTTACATGTAAGTAAAATAGTTATGATTTGTAATTTACTGTCATGAAAAATATATTTTTCTTAATAATTAACGCTCAATCAATCTCTGTGTGGAAATCATCAAATGACCCAAGCTGCTGAGGGTGCAGCTGGAGGGAGTATCAGATTCTTTCTGAACCACAATGTTCCTTCTGCAGGTCCCTCTCTGCAAGAGCTACGGTAACTTGCGAACGACCCGCAGCCCCGGCAGACTGGGTCTGTGGCTGTGAGTGGGAGAAAAGGCTGGTTATGATGATAATTATTTCAAAAAAATAACTTTCTCAGAGGATGAATGGAAACAATTAATGAATGTCTGTTTATTTTCATTACTGAAGCTTATAAGAAAACAAGCTTCCTATTGTGGCGAGAACCACTTATGTTTTTAACAAAAGACAAGTGATTGACGCAGACGAAAATAAGTAATGGAGAGAGAGGATCGGTCCTTTAAATTCAAATTTTTTTATTTTTGCAAAAAGAAAGAAGGAAGAAATCAATCCGAATTGAACTTGTCAAAACATAATTATATATTTTGTTCATTAATGAAAAGTAATATATAATACAAATATTTAAATAAAAAACTAAAAGGGGTCCAAAAAATTCATCCCTATCCCTGTCTACTGGGAGCGTGCCCATAAGCAGAATAATCTCTGACCAAAGTAATAGCCAGCCTTTTGGTCACGGGCAGCGTCAACCAGTCGCTTAGATAGCTCGTTAAGAGACTAAGAGCATTCGGAAATGTATATTTTGTAGAGAAATAAATACAAAAAAAACTTAAGTCCTTCCAAACAAGAAATTTATGTTTCAATAAACCCCTAATTTACTAAGCTTCAATCAATCTTACTCATCAATTCCTAAAATTAGCGGATCAGCTTAATATCCGATCTCTAATGTCCTCCCAGCTTCCATCTTTACTCACAAGGTTACAAGAGCAGACATCTTGGCGCCATTGTGGGAGGAACATTAGGGACACAGTGTCAGGACATAGCAGTAAGTTATGTTCGAACAATATTGTTGTAAATGTTATAAAGCGTGGGAGTAAAGGTCAATTTGATTAGGTAAGTAGTGTGACAAGTGTATAGAGTTTTTGGAATTATTGATGCTTAGGATGATAATATATGAATGTTTTGCACGATATCTGGTGACGGTGTTTCTGTTTCTGTCACACTTGTGATTTGGTAAGTTTTCCTTTTTTTTGTTTGGATGCTGTTGTTTTTCTATGACTTTTCTAAATAGTGTGAAAGGTTATACATTAAAATGAAGTTTCACCTCTGACGCAGTGATGAAAGGTTTTTGAGATTGTCAACAAGATAAGTTACTTTTTTCTAAAAATTACCTATACCTTAACCACCTTATTATAAAACATGATCTTAAAAAAGTAAGTACCAGCTTTAGTACTAGATTTAAACCATCTTGAACAGAGTTAATGTCCTTAACCTAGCATTAAAGTTGCTACTTTTAAAACCACTATATTATATGAAATCGTATTTTTCTGGAAGTCGGCTAAATACTTATAGTAGATCACACTAATATTAAACAGTCGAACGAAAATTATGAGTATGCTTGTAATTTCTTCACGCTCGGACTTCTAGACCCATTCAAGAAAGCCGATACTCTAAATAACACATACACCTCGAGACGTCAAGAAAATCGCATGAAATGATCGTAGATAATAAATATTGTTGACCTACTGCAATCAACGAGACAGTGGCCTGAATCTTATCTAAGTGGAATAGTTTTATTCTAACGGTGTTTATGCCATGTCCATTACATTGACCTTAAAACATTTTGGCTAGGAAACTGGAATTTACGTAATAACACGCGTAGGGGAAATTTTGTTCCCCTTCAACATATTGCGGGTAGGAATTTGAGATTTAAACTCTTGAACTTTAAAGGTCAAGTGTTACTATTTTACCAATTTTTATTTGACTTGATCTTATGCAAGGATTTGCTCTCATGTAAGGTAATTGCTTCCCGCACCAGGTTAAAAATGCCATGTATTTATTCCGATGTTTACTTAAGTTTTAGAAGGTACTAAAAACATTTGGTCATAATCCGATGTTTTAAAGACTAACAAACACATTTACTTATTTTATTTTAGAAGAGACGCCGAAAATCGATCTCAGTGGCGTGCACTTGGAGAGGCCTATGTCCAGCAGTGGACTGCGATAGGCTGATGATGAAACACATTTACACAGGCCATATTTTTGGCTTGGATATCATCAAATGACCCTCTCCCGCTGTGTATATAGCTGGAGGGAGTGTCAGATTTTTTACCGACTAAAAGCGATTTTTGTTCCTTTTAGAGGTCTTTGTGTACCAGGGCCGCGGTAACTTTTGCGAACAACCAGCAGCCCGGCCGGCCTTGGCTCTTATAGGCCGGAACAATTTTGCTGACTGCTCTTCGAGGAGCTGAGCTGAACGCGCTCCCCTGGAGTACTTCCTTAAAGCATTACGGCTTTTTTGCATTACTATATGCTTATGGCAAAAACTACTTTCAGCGAGTGATTTATTTTGACAAATTAAAGAGACTAGAAAATAAAAACTGCCTCTTTCTAAAAATAAAATTACATAAGCTGTTGACTAACCCAACTATTAGCATGTTAGTCTAGTTCTATTTAAACCACCGTGATTACCCATACTTTGTTAATTTTAGTCTTGTCGTAGTGATTACGTTAGCTTATACCATTAATCAATAACGAAACGTATTTTAAAACAATTAAGGTCGATAAATTGGTAACTTCATCTTAATTATTCATATTAATTACAACGAATACGCGCTATAGAGATAACCTTTCGAAAGTAATTATTTCTTACCGATAACGTGAAGTAGACTGTATTGGTCTGTAATACGATAATTTGTATTAAATTACTTATGAATGTAGTTAAATAAAGAATTTTAGCCAGTAGACATTACAGAGTTATCTTAGCACTCTTGCACGTCCGTACTTAAGTATGTTATCTCTTTTTATGTCTGGACTTTAAAAGAGACTGTGACCCTTGAGTTTGTTTCGGCGTTTCTTCTCAAGGTAGTCAGTTAGGAAATGCCGACCTCATCTCGTTTTTATAAAAAATGTGTTGACGTGTAAAAGTGTTGAGTTCAACCTATTTGCAAAATAAATATCATTTAAGTATCATTGTGATCACCAGCTGGAGAGCAGCAGGAGAGGTCATTTTATGATTTTCCACAAAAAAAAGGACATAGGCTACTTTTTATCTTTATGCTGGAGGCAGCTCCCTAAAGACGCAGGTGGAACCGCGGGCAATAGCGAGTGATATTATAAAAGTCAAACAAATGGAGACTTACGACACTTCTGTTAGGTGTCTGTGGAGTTAATTTTATAGGATTTTTATGGTAAGTAAATAAATCTTTCTAATCTGGAATCCCCAAGGGGAGTGGAAACGTGGTCGGCCCAAACAATCCTGGCGGCAGACGATCATCGCAGAGAGAGAGAGTGAAATAAAGCGCGAAGCTCAAGACCGAACGCGATGACGGAGCACTGTGGATCCTCTGCCCCATCTAGGGGACATAAGAGATATAGGGGACTAAAAGAGAGAGAGAGAGAGAAACAAATCTTTAGGTTACTTTTGTCACATAGTCTTGTGCCTCGTTATACCACGTATAGTCATTTATAGTCCAATAGGATCCTTCCACTGGACTGACCAAAAATGTATTTAATATGTGATCAAATGTATAAACATTCCATTATTGATCCTGTACTAGGGACATCATCATCATCGTACTTTATTACACCATTGCAGGGTACAGGCCTCTTCTTGCACAGAGAAGCAACGACTTGGTCAAGGGGGATTGGCAATTTCTGACTTTAAAGTCCAGGTCTGAAGCGATTCATCATCTAGATAGACTTCGATGATGAGGTCGGCTTCCAGTCTAACGGGATGCACATTCGCCAGTGTTTTACATGGAGTGACTGCCTATCTGACCTCCTCAACCCGGGTAACATACCCATTGGTAAGACTGATTGATTTCTGGCTTCGGACTATCCATAACGACTGCAAAAGATATACAAATGACACGAAGCATTGAAGAATTCGTCACTACATAGATGGCCACCCATCCACGGATTGACCTTGCCAAGCTGTATTTAACCTTATGATTAATAGAACCATGCGACTGTCACTTAGCCACGAGCTCCTCATTTCCCTAATGTAATCCATGGAAAATGCCTAAGATGCTGTCTGTCACGCGATGTCATAATCAGGGTAATGCGATCTAAATGGACCAGAAAACGCAATTTGCCAAAATATTTGACTCATGTACTTGTATTTTGGGAGATCGGCCTTGATTTTTTAAGGGCTATGTTAAATTAAGTAATAGTATAAACATGTATTTACAAAAGAAAAGTATATAAGTACGTTTATCAGTTGTCTAGTACCCATAGTACAAGTTCTACTTAGTTTGGGACTAGATGACGTTGTGAAAATGTGTGAAGAATATTATTACTATTACCTACATAAAACCAAATAAGCAAAAAACAAGAGTTAGAACAAAAAAAATATTTGCTGTTTTTTGGCATTAATAACCAACTTATTTTGATTAAGAACGACGCAGTGCATTGTTTAAAGTTGTTGTAGAGAGGCGGTAAACGGACTGCTTCAAGCAGTTGAGACCGATTGCTTAAAGCCGCGACGGCGCGGTGAACTATAGTAATTTATTCGCTGCCGTACACATGACAGCTCGAGCAGTCGCGGCCACTACAAGCCGTCAACTGCTCGAGCTGTCGTGAGGCGTACACCGACTGCTGGAGCCGAATAGCTCTCGAACCTCCTTCGTTCGGAAAAAAAATCACTCAACTGTGTTAGAAATCAACTGCTGGAGTGGTTGATAGCGACAGCTAGAGCAATCAACAACCGACCGCTCATGCAGTCGACGACGACCGCTGGAGGACGTCGCTTAGATCCCAGATGTGTGTAGTAGTTCCTTCAAGTGAAGCCACGGGGAACAGCCAGTGTGTAAACAGAGATATCAAGCCATAACTTATTTGAGTGCAAACCAAATATAATGTCGTAAAGAATTGGGTATGAAACATGAGATGTGCACTTTATGCGTTTAGTTTTAAATGTCAGTAAAACAAATAGTTCGAACGATAAACCCCACGAGTGTCATAAATGTTAAATATTTGATTCATGACCTAGATGGCTTCATGTGCTTTCATGTAAAACTGAGAGCAGGATTAATAGATTTCATACACATCTATAATGGTGTCTAGGCCGATTGTCGGCTACGGCAGCGGCCGTTCTCTTTTAACGACATCAGCCAACTGCGCAGTATATACATATAATAGTGCACAAGCATTTGCGCAGACACAGGTGCACTCTCTATTCCCTCACTCTCGACGACCGGAGAGAGATCAGGCGCAGGACCGACATTTACGTGTTCTCCGATGCATGAGTGAATCAATTACCAACTTCCAGACTCCGGGCTGAATGAAAGTTTCTCTAAACCCACAAAGCGATTTCGGCCCGCACCGCAGTAAGTACCCAGCAGTCGTGCCTTGCTACTACTAGACCAAAGAGGCAGTCAATACACATCTATCCTAATATTACAAAGCTCAAGTGTTTGTTCGTTTGCTTGAAGAACTTATGGTCCGATTTAAAAAATTATTTCGACATTAGATAGCTCACTTATTGAGGAAGCGTTATTCATTTTTAACCGGATGCGCGAAGTAGTTCCCGGGGGAAGCGGGTGTCAACGCTGGCGGAAACTACTTGTTTCTTAATGGATTTAAAAATAAATTTATTCCAAGATACAAAAATTACGCGGTTGAATGATGAACCCCTTTTTGAAAAGTCAGTTAAAAAAACAAGTTTAAATAAAATCGAATGAACAAATCTAATACAAAGACAATCGTCAAAACAAACCCTAATAATACAATTATACCTTTAATAACATTTTAATAGCGATTGTAATTCTTTAATGGGCACATAACAGAGAATCGTTTACACGGGAGAAAATTATTTGAGCAAATGTAAAAACGATTTAGAATTAAATGAACCCAAAAAGAACGCCTGTAACATTTCCTTGTATGATTCCGAAAAGGTTTTTTCACATAGAATATGCCTACGCTAATTCCTTTGAAGGTTTTATTAGGCATTGCTTCCGGCGCTATGAACGATTCGCCTTCTAATTTTCCCCCAATTATTGCCATGATTTGGCCAAGATATTGAGGAGCTCGTGGCTAAGTAAAAGCCACATGGATCAATCGATCATAAGGTTAAGCAACGCCTGGTGCGGAGGGTCTATGAATGGGTGACCATCTTGTCATGACGAGTTCCGCCGTTTTTTGGAAGGCACGATAAATTGGGGGGAGGGGGGGAACCAGAAACAACCACTAAGGGGTTGACCATGGTTGAGGAGATCAGACAGGCAACCGCTCCACGTAAAACACTGATACTCAGCTGCATCCGGTTAAGACTAAAAACTGACCCCAACACAGCGTAGGAAAAGGCTAGACAGATTATATATGACAGTTTTCAAAGTTGCTTTACTTAATAAATTAATTTTACGAAAACAAATTACTTCTTTGCGATCACCGGGTGTTATTTTCATTGTATTTTGAAATATTTAATTATTTACACAAAATTAATGACCCAGGCTCGGGCCATCATCCCCCGAGCCTTTTCCCAACTATGTTGCTGTCGGCTTCTAGTCTTCGGCTGAGTACCAGTGTTTTACAAAGAGCGACTGCCTATCTGACCTCCTCAACCCAGTTACCCGGGCAACCCAACCCCCCTTGGTTAGACTGGCCTCAGACTTACTGGCTTCTGACTACCCGTAACGACTGCAAAGGATGTTCAATGACAGCCGGGACCTACAGTTTAAAGTGCCATCCGAAACACAGCCATTAATGTCCAAGATATACTTAGAAAGTACATACAAACTTAGAAAAGTTGCATTGGTACTTGCCCGAACTGGAATCGAACCCACGCCCTCATACTTGAGAGGTTGGCTCGGGCCATAACACCTACAAATGTAGAGAAAGCTATAAAATCTATTCTGAATACAAAATGAACATTCACAAAGCGGTTCGGAAACAGTTATTGTAATGCTGTGAACCGCTGACAAGCGCATCGTAATATACAATATAAATGCCGTGTCTTTGCCTGTCGGATGACGTCACAGCGGAGAACAGGGCCCCTAGATTCTAATGAAAGGGTACACAATAATCTGCTAGTTATTGTTTAGTTCGTAGAAGAATATTTATAACGGCCCTTCTGTCTGCAGGTATTTGTTAATATTAGGTAAAAGTACAGTTTGTGTAATAGTTTTTAAATTTTCGCGACTTGTACACAACGAACTGGCCTTACTCGAGATTGTTAGCTACATTTTCCAAAAAGCCACACCATGAATTTCAGTAGACTATCATATTCCCTCAATCTGTATAATATTTTCTATTTTACTACCTTATCAATCGGCCATACCGATCAGAATCCCTCCATTCTTCATATGTCAAAGTACTTAAAAAAACCATGAAATCAAATATAGATAGAGGATTATTTAAAATACGATTCAGTCTTATGCTAATAAATAAAAGCTTATAGGCCTGTTTCACCACCCACGAAGTTTAATTGGTAGATATTTTCAAATTCTGTTCTATTTTTAATTTATCTGGTAGATAGTGGCTATCCGAACATTGTGAAACTGGCCCTTAAATTGTTATATTTTTAAGTAGGTATTAAAGAAATTTTTGTTCTATTTACAAGATATTTTAGATATAAACTGAATAATTTCTAATCGACACATTTATGTATGTATGTATGCCTTTTTTTCCTAAAGAGATTTCCACAAAGACTCTACATCTTCAAACCTTCGAAATCTTGTTTATGCTATACACAAGCAAAACATGGATTTATGGCGTTTCTTTAGGAAACGATAAAGAAGAATTTCATGGAGACCATAACTAGTACGATACACATAAATATTTGTCTGATATCAGATAGCGTGAGTCATTGCTTCTGTATTGTATGGCAAAATATGAATAAAATTATATATATACCTATATCACTTGTGATAATAATCCGGTTAGACTGGAAGCCGACCCCAACATAGTTGGGAAAAGGCTCGGGAGATGAATAGAATAGAATAGAATACTTTTATTTTGCATTGAATGTAGGTACATAACATATGATGATGATGATGATCACTTGTGACAATAACCGAAAAACTAAGTGATTTAAAGGAGGGATGATAAGTCAATATGCCAACCCGCATTGAGCAAGCGTCATGATTAACCCTCAATCCCCAACCAAACAAATAAGATCACCAATCACAGATCACACCTACCACAGATCAGAACCCAATCAAAACAGAACTGTTTGAGAGGACGCCTATGCCCAGTGGTGGGACGATAAAAAGGCTGATGATGATGAGGATAAGTCAATCCGACTTAATATAAAACGGGGTCTTAAAAAAGTACTACCTTTGGTGCTAGCTTTAAACCATCTTTTTGAACAAAGTAAATAGTCTAAATCCGGTACTTTTTAAGACCACGTTTTATAATAAGGGAGAATTTGTTGTGAGAAGTGAATGTATGTATAGGTCTTTATAAAGGTGAGGAGGGAATGCAATGCCCATGTATTTTATTCGAATAAAAAATTTTGGAGCGTGAAGATATACGTAGTGTGAATTTGTTTCAAGAACATAATCCTTTATATGTATAGAATTGGAAAGTCATTCAAATATTCAGTTGTATTCGGATTATTTTTCAATAAAAGCTACATAGCTAGGATCCTTTTCGGTTTTCAATAGGATATGCAAAAAATCATGAACACGTTTCAAGAAATATTTGTTCTACTTATACACCACACTAATATAATAGACGTGACAGTTTGAATGTCTGTTATTCTGTCACGAAAGTAACAACGTATTCAGTATTCAACGGATTTTGATAACTAGCAGTAAAATCACTTAGGAAGGTAGGTATACATAAGAATACTTATATGCTGCTTTTACTTGGATTATAGAAGTAAATCCCTCCGAACGGGTATAGCTGCGCGGCATAGCTAGTTCTTTATATCTTTGTGGTTTTTACTAGTGATGGATCTAATTTCAATATATTTTTAGGTATATTCTGTAGTTCAAATTTTAAGTGTAGAAAAAATATTATGCACTTAAGATATATCAAACAAATACACTTAATGTTTAGTAACTAGCAGTTGCTCGCGATTTATCTCGCTTCCCCCAGGAACTTCTACCCGTACCCTGATAAAATATAGACTATGTTCACCGGGGATAGTGTAGTTTTCCAACTACACTATCCCCGGTCAAGTAGTTTTGGAGCCTATTCATTGCAAACAAACAACCAATCAAATCTTTCCTCTTTATAAGTATACATAGATACCCAAAATGGGCTTGTCAGCAAATCTTTAAGAAGTCTTTTGGAAAGAAATCGGTCCGCTGCCGAAAGGGGTCTTAAACATTTAATCCGGTTCTAAACGAGGACGGGGGATTTAATTCTAAAAACATACAATATTTTGTTGAAAAGTATGTTTTGATTAATCGTGATAAATCCAAGTAGGGTTATAACAGATTTTATGATATGTGTATGTCAATATAAGGTCCAGTTTCACAATGTCCGAATAGCCACTATCTATTGAATAAATTAAAAAATGGAACCGAATTTGTATGAAATTATCTACCAAATAAACTAAGTGGAATTAATTCGTAGGGGGTTAAACAGGCCCTAAGTCATTTATTTAGTCTCTTATGGCATTATGCCTGAATCCAAGGGTCTGGATAGAATTTCAGCTTAAATATTTGCTTATAGTTATTTGCCTAGGAGTTCCTCCTGGCTTCGGAAAGCATGTTAAAGTGGTAGTACGCTACTGTCTTTTGCATCTTTCATAGTCAGTCGGTAATCTGATCCGACTGGAGAGAGATCAGGCACAGGACCGACATTTACGTGTTCTTTCATCGACGGGTGTATCAATCACTAACTTCCAGACTTCGAGCTGCTTTATATGAAAGATTTTTAAAACCCACAAAGCCATTTCGGTCCAATCCAGGAAACGAACCCGAGACTCCGCTTAGCAGCATACAGGTTACACATGGATTTCAATATATAGGGCACCTTTCGATTTTCCTCAACTTGAAGACACTGGTTAAAAATTATTGACTGTTGTTAAAATAAATGACATGACAGATTTTGGAGACTCATAATATCGATAAATTGGTATATTAAACACAAAATTGGTAACACATGCCCCTGTTTTTGGGTACTCTAATATATTATTACATTGAGCAAGCGTGGTGATTAACGTGTGATTAACTCAATCCTTCTCCGTCCGAGAAGAGGCCTGTGCCCAGCAGTGGGACGATAAAAAGGCTGACGATGACGATGAATATTATAAGACCTCTCAATTTTCGTCATGCATTAAAAATGAGTACAAGAACACAAAGTTTACAAGAACACACATGATGTAGTGACTTCCAAACTTTTCGCTGGCCTTTGAGTGACACACTTACAGCGCCATCTATCAAAAGTTTTCCGCAACTTTTCCCTCAATGTGATTATTTGAAAAATATTATATATTTTGGGATTAGGAGCTTATTAAATATGTAATGCACAGACGCCATCACTTCAAGCTACCCGAAACTGTCATATTTTCCCAGTCAACTTTGAACCAAATGCTTCAGCGATAAAGTCAAAAATCTATTAAAGGAAATTGACAGGTTGTAGCAGTTTAATGTACTGGCGTCTATACCAATTATAGGTTTTGCTAATATTCGCATGCATGTACATACATAATTATATTTAACTCTTTGTCTGTATGTTGGCCTCAAACGCCCAAACTACCTACTGAAACAATTTATATGAAATTTGGTACACAGATAGTCTAAAACCTAAGAAAGGACATAGTATTTTTATATACATACTTTATCCTATCATATTTTTTATCCTATTGCGGGAAATATTTCCCGTAGGACACGAGTGGAACCGTAGGAAAAAACTACTATGTACATATCGGCGTATTATAATCTATTCGATGAATACTTACATGAAAATATTATTATTAATAACGAAATAACCTTTCGGAGTTATATAACAGAATTTTATGCTTGAAGATAAGATGTAGTAACAAGATAAAAAGGTAAATGCCTTTTATTTTAAACCCGCTTTTTTATTAAGAACGTCGTTCATTATTATTTTTTCATAAAATTTGAAGTTACGGCATATTTTTTTTTCTTCCTTATAACAATACTTCATAGGAGTTATGTTTTTATAGTTTTCATTTATATATCTTATGAGGCATTAACGTTTCGTGTGAAAATTCACAACTGTCATTAGGTACTTAGTTAAATTCTTACTGATCAATCAAACGTATGAAAAAAATTATGAAACCACTTCAATTGATTGTCATGAAGTGGTCGGCTGTGCAAGCGCAGTCATCAGCTCGAGAAGTCGGTGTATGCCTTTTTTTTCGTTGAGAACCATCAAATGTCCCATCCCGCTGAGGGTGCAGCTGGAGGGAGTGTCAGACTCTTACTGATTAAAACCCACTATGTTCCTTCTGGAGATCCCTGTATCCCAGGGCCAAGGTAACTCTTACGAACAACCCGCAGCCCAGGCAAGGTCGGTGTAGGTATGCCTCGGGACGGCTAGAGCAATTGACGGCTTGAAACGGTCGCGACTGATCGAGAACTCGCGTATACAGCAGGTAATAAAAGACCGAATGAATAGTTCACTGCGCGGTCGCGGCTTCAAGCAGTCGCTCTCAACTGCTTTAAGCAGTCCGTGTACAACCTCGCTTATCCAACAAAACAGGTGTGCATAAGCCATATTTACCAAAAAACTTGTTAAGTAAACGCAGCTTGATGTAACTCGATTCTTTTTCTGACACACATCATATTGTTTGGATTACGTACTTACTTTTCTGAGTGGGATGTGTGTATACAAACCCTTGTGTGTTTTGTGATAGACATGCTTATTGACGATTTGAAGTTTTTGTTATACTAGTATACTAGCGACACGCCACGGATTTGTGTTATATGCGGGTTTAAGTTATATGTTAAATCCTTTCTCATATATTTGTAAAAATATGAAAATTTGTTTATTAATTTCTAGATTATTTCAAACAGACAGACGTGGTGGAAGATGTTATTTCATGATAATGTGTTATGATGGCGTCCAGGCCAATTGTCGGCTACGGCGGCCGTTCTCTCGAAGCGTCAAAATGATAATGTAGTTTATCTATCACACACATATTTACATAGTAACGCTATGAGTAGCGTTACTTTTAGGGGGAAGCAGATAGTTTCAGTCAGGTAGTTTCAGTCAGTAAAAGTCTGACCAGTTGCACCCACATCGGGAGGGGCATTTGATGACTTTCCAAGTTAAGAAAAAATGGGGTATGCAGAGATGTAATAAAGGTTGCATTTTACACGAACATAGATGCTATGGTAATTACTACAAGGATAAATATATTGCCTACAATTGGTATGGCAGAAGAAATATTTTAATTTCTGGTTTGCTCAGTAAATTATTGATTATTTTACAAATGTATTGAATTCTTGAATCATATTGTGACAGAATGATGAACATTTTTTCTTTTTAAAAGAAGACACTGAACAATACACTCGCTCGGTCCCTTTTCATATCAAATATTGGTTTCAAATAAAGAACTAATTAATAACCAGGACTTAGAAAATAATAATTTTCTCAAGAGATCCGAAAAAAACCCTTAAGACTTTTCTTAATCAAGATCTGAATTCGTAGGATCAATCGTAACCTAATGCGTTAATCACCACGCTTGCTCAATGCGGGTTAGTGATTTCAGACTTTATAGTCCAGGTTTCCTCGACATGTTTTCCTTCCGTCCACCTTTAATCAGTCATTGGTATCCAAGATAAACTTAGAAAGTACGTATTTACTTGCCTGACCTGGAATCGAACCCGCGCCCTCATACTCGAAAGGCTGGTGCTTTAACCAGTAGGCCACCACGACTGTGTACCTTTAGATTGCATATATTACATGACGTAGGTACCATTCATATTGATAAAATGAATCTGTTTTCAACTACAAACATATCAGTTTTGATGTCACTCGCACTGTTCTATTTTAAAGCGAAAAATGTTTGAACTTTGTTTTCGAAGCAAAACATTGAGTACAATACATATACAGGGCGTAAAACGTAAAGGTCGCATTATGTCCACAAATTTAACGTTTAAGCTAGGCTGTATGTAGTATTAATTAAGGCAGTGTTACTCTGTTAATCGGTTTTTAGAAATAAAGGCTGAAATGACCTGTCAGCTGAATGTAGTTGGATATAAAATTGATAGATATTTTATTTTTATGTATAGAAATTCTGACGATCAATCTTACCAAGAGGTAACCCAGTTAACTAGGTTGAGGAGGTTAGATTAGCAGTTGCTCTATGTACGTACAAAATTATTTTCAGCTGCATTCAGTCAAACCGACCCCAAGGTAGCTGACAAAGGGCTAGGAAAATTATAGGAAATAAATCGCGTCAGCGAATTCGTCATAAAGCCGTCTGTTATTAAATAAATCATATCTGGACACCTTTTCCACACACGGTTAATTAGCCCCATGGTAAGCTATTGATTAGCTTGTGTTATGGATGCCAACATAACTATAAATTACATAATATTATACTTTACACATAAATATTTATAAATGTATATTAAAACACACAGACTGTAGCCAACAAGCATAACACAAAGGTCGATCGTACCGGGAATCGAACCCAGGACCCTCATAACGTTGTATGGCAAATAGTAATGGTTGTATAGCCTATAGCCGAAACAAAAGACAGAGTAAACAGAATTATAATATTACCTTGTTTTTTTTTTCGGCATTTACGTTTACTCCCACAAATTTTCATAGAACAGCTTTTTTAATATAACCTGCGGCATTTCTTTGTTGTATTAAAATGCTTATATAACTACGTATTGATTTGGGACAGTATTATATCGTACTGTTTTTGCTTTAGATGTAATCCATTGCCAATACAAAAAACTTTCACTGACAATACAAAAAACGGTATTTTAATCACATCATGATATGATAATCCATAATCTAGATTGATTTTATAAAAGCTGAAGAGTTTGTTTGTTCGGTTGAACGCGCTTATCTCAGGAAACACTGGTCCGATTTGAAAAATTATCTCAGTGTTAGATAGTTAATTTATCGAGAAAGGCGAAGTTTAAAAAAAAATCCTCTTATTACCAGCGACCAGATGGCGTAGTAGTTAAAGTACTTATCTGTCACGCTAGAGGAAGCGGATTCAATTCCCGCATAAGACAAACATTTGTGTGCATGGGTGATTGACTTAGTCTGGGTGTTCCTAGGTATTATATGCATGTATTTACAAAATAAAGGTATATAAGTACGTTTATCAGTTGTCCAGTACCCATAGTACAAGCTTTGATTAGTTTGGGACTAGATGATGTTGTGTCAGGAATATATTATATTAATATATTACCTTGGGAATCTCTAGTCAGTCTAACCAAGGGGTATTGGGTTGCCCGGGTAACTGGGTTGAGGAGATAAGGTAGACAGTCGCACCTTGTAAAACACTGTTGAACGTAAATACCCAAAATATTTGGGAAAGGGCTCGGGAGATGATGATGATATTACTTTGGGTATCTGGAATATTTTAAATATAAAGCGTCATTATCTAAGTAGCTACTTCACTTGTTTCATATTAAAATGAGTATTGTCATAACAAAGGATAATAATTCACTTTAAAACCTTCACAGATTCGGTTCCAAGGAAACGTCGAAAGCCCTCAATAAATAATTGACTTATAATAATTATTCTCGAATGCTTACAAAGTATATATTAATCATGAATAATTATAGGGGAGGAAGAAAGTAGGTTTGACTGAATTGAAAATTTTGGGATTACTTACTCGGTTTTATTTTGAATCTTAACTAGCTTTTTTTGTTAAGGAGTATTATTATTGATTAGGTTGATGAGCTCGTCTCTAAGGAGCAGCCGCACGGGTCGATCGATCATAAGGTTAAGCAACGCTTGGCGCGGTCAGTCCGTAGATCATCTTTTCATGACGAATTTCTCCGTGTTGCGCAAGGCACGCTATATAGTCATTTATACATCTTTGCCAGTCCTTACGGGTAGTCAGAAGCCAGAATGTCTGACAACCAGTCTTATCAAGGGGTATTGGGTTCCCACGTAAACTGGTACTCAGCTGCATCTGGTTAAGTCTGGAAACCGACCCCAACATAGCTTGGGAAAAGGCTAGGCAGATAGGCTAGGAGAACTTATAGTTGTAACTTTCATGCCAACTTTATCAACTTAGGATAAGAATTGATCAAAACCCTTTCTTAGCGGATGCCTACGTCATAACATCTACCTCAACCTGCATGCCAAATTTCAGCCCGATATGGCTAGTTGTTTGGGCAGTGCGTTGATGGATCACTACATATGTCACTGTCCTTTGAGTTCACTTAAAACATTCCAAAGACTATTTGTTTTATTGTATGGACGAACAAAAGATATTTACAATCCTTTGAGTTATATATATTTGAGATTATAATAGGTTTGTCACTTTAGTAAGTGATGAAGGGTGGGCGTTTTGTGGACTGTCTTTTGTTATTTTTTTGCGTTCATAAAGTGCTGTTTTGCAGTCAAGTTTGATTAAATGATTTTGAGTTTTAGTTTGAGTTTGAATTATATGGAACTCCTGCCTTTTGTATAAATAGATAGATAGATACATAGATAATACTCTCTATTATGTGAACCAATTTAAATAACAAAGATAACTAAATATTAAAAGAAAAGGTAACAGTGACATAATTGGCGGTCTTATCGCTAAAAGCGATCTCTTACAGACAAAATTTGGATGGAATGAGATGAGAAGAAATAACCATAATGCAAGTAGTTCATATTTAGTTGTATTAATTAATACATTTTTAATTCATTATTATAGTTATATAAAAATACAGATGGTTTTGATAAATGGACGAATTTTATTCGTCGCTTCACTGAATAATGAACGCTGGCTAAGTGTATCCTTGGTAAAATCTAGGAGTTATAGAAAACCCTGGATTTTAACATTGGAGACTTGCCAACCTGTGGTGTCCTTGTAACCGATATACAGGGTGATGTGTTTGTGAACTTTGGCTGTTTTTGTTATTTTAATTTTTGTAATACATTATGACTGAAATGCTTAATTAGAATTTAAATTTTGAAGTTATGTTTTGTTAACTTAAGTGCTGGTATTTTTTTTTGTGGCCAGTATGATTACTACAGATTCTTGTAAAAAGGTGTTATTATTTTGTAGTATATTGTTTTTTGTTTGGAACTCTTTTGTTTTCTGGTCTAATTTCGTTGCAAAGATTCATATAACATAATCACAGATTAATATAATTAGGGTTGTATATGTTCTGTTTTAGTATATGTAGTATAATATGATTTAATATTGTTATTATTTAAGATGAAATGGGCAATTTTTTAAATTTAAAATAAGTTTTTTATGATGTGCATATTAATTTTAATGCCGTGAAATTCAGCTAGAATGTATTTTAATTCAATTTTAATTACTTTAATCAATTATAGAGAAAAAAAAATAATTAATTTGAATACAAATTTTAAGAAATATAATTATATTATTATTTCAGGGCTCGCTATAAAAGCCAATATAGTTCACCTACTACCTCAACTTGAAATCTCCACTAACTCGACGTAAGTAACTTCCAAAAAGTTACCAACTTATACAAAACTTATATATAACACTGTTATATAACACTATAAAAATATTATATCCAAAACACATACCCGAAAAAAACACTTTTCGAAAGAAGTTTCGCGTTCTGCGTAGCGCGTCTACGCCGTAGCGATCGCTCTACGGTTTTGGTGGCTGTAGCAGGCGAGCGTAGCATTTTATGTCGTAGCACTGATCACTTGTGACGTCATTTTGCTACAGATCATGGGACGTGGGATGGGAGTACAGTTGCACACACAATTTATTATGTATTTGTGTCTTTGTACAGTCGAGAGAGAAAATTCTTCGAACATGATTCATAACTAGACTAAAAATACGACTTAACTTTTTTTTTATAAATGTATTGTCAATATTTTTTTATAAAAAAATACTTAATAGCTGAATAAATTACTTATCTCTGTAATGTAGGTATAATATTGTGATCAATTTAAATGACATAATATTTTTATGTATTGGTCAGTAGCGAAAGACTATTCGAATAAAAGAGAGCTGTTTAATTTACATATTTTATATTATATTGCTTGCTCGAGACATTTGTTCATGAGTTTCATTATCTGTATAAAACTTAAAAACCCAAACACACATATACACATGCTTTTCGAACTATAATATCTAACTTAGTTTAGATATTTCTATTTTACGATAAACCTGCAATGTAAGTGATAAGGGAGAGAGAAATAAATAAATAAACTATTAAAATTTAAACACGTAAACCATACTAAGCAGTCGTGGTGGACTAGTGGTTAAAGCATCAGCCTTTCGATGTATGAGGGCGCGGGTTCGATTCCAGGTCAGGCAAGTACCATTGTAACTTTTCTAAGTTATACGTACTTTCTAAGTTTATCTAACTAATAAAATTAAATTATTTATCATTCCAATTTTGTATTATATTTTTCTCAAAATACAAGATAAACAGACAGACACTCATACCCTTATAGAAAAATGATTCACCCTGCAAAAATATTTAAAAAATTTCCATTGAAGATCACAATAACACAATACGAGGTCAGAGAAATTACAAACCAAATTCATTTGTCACGTATACTCTCATTTTTTACGTAACCAGACATAGTGTAGTCAAGTCTGACAGAATTGTCTGACATTTCAGAACGTGGGCAGCTCATTCATGACTAATCTTGGCCACACGCCAAGTCAGATTCATTCTTACTATAAGTTAAGTGTTGTTCTAATGTTATTAATAGTGTAATTTAATAAATATGACTAGTTTCTGCCAGCGGTTTTGCCCGTGAGAAATGCAGCGAGTACCCAGATGGAAAGCCAGAAAAATAGTCTAAAGCCTTCCTCAATAAATGGGCTATCTATCACTGTAACAACTTTACGAACAATTCTAACTGAGAAATGTTATTACATCGTTGAGTTCTTCAATGACTAATTTTCATGTTTATATGTATAGTTTTGTTACTATTTAATTTTTATTATTAATTAACGAGCTGTTGCCCGCGAAGTCGTCTGCGTATTATGCGGATTAGGTGATTAAACATTCACCTCCCCCCCCTACGTGATAGCGTGATAATTTGTAGCTTATATGTTGACCCGACCTCTTAGTTATATTCATGCCAAATTTGAAGCAAATCCAAGCAATACTTTTTGAGATTATCAAGGACATACATACAGACAAAAATTCTAAAAACTATATTTTTGGCTTCGATGTCGATTGTAGATCGCGTCTCAATTATTCTTTTAAAAAAATATTCAATGTACAGTTTTGAAATTTCTACAATTTCATTATATGTATGGATTTATATAGTTTTGTAATTTTTTTTATTAATAATTAATTTAATTTCAGTGTATGATGAGTTCAGCGGCCTACTGTTCCTTCCTTTTTTTATTATATGACATGTGTAAAAAATGTGAATTTTGAGTCAATATGTAACTTCTTTTAACTTAATTAATTGTGTGCCCTAAGGGCGGGACATATTTAAGACCTGTATTAGGTACCTAACTATGATCTACAATAAAGTTATTGAATTGAATTGTCAAAACCATTATTTATACGTCCCACCATAGACAAAACATAGCTCACTGTATCTACTTACAAGATCTACATTTTTATACTTATGTTTTACAAATAATAAATGACTTTGATTTTGAAACAATTTTTCAAATCGGTCTCGTAGTTCCAGAGATTTTTGCGTTCACGTAAACAAACAAACAAACTTTTCAACTTTATAATATTAAGAATTTGGTTGGATCACACGTACCTGCATGCTTGATTAACTATAATTTACCAATAATATGATATATATACCTGTCATACACGGTCGGTTAGCTCCGAAGTAAGCTATTGATAAGCTTGTACATAATATTATGGGTACTTACTAACACAACATACAAACTACATTTATCATATTTATGTAAATAAAATACATATTAAAACATCTAGATCACAGCCAAACATGCTCATCACACCAATGCAGATGGTACCGGGAATCGAACCCGGGACTTTCTTCTGACCTTTGCGTGAACTAGGTAGTCTACTTGTTCGATCCCGTGCAAGTACGATAAGTACGCTAGTGTTAGAAAAAGTATCATCAATTATTATTATTCTTAACTGATTATATATTTAAGATTACATCTAAGTAAAACGAATCTATAGTAATCTCTTTTCGTGTCTATCTAACAATATTTTTGACATAGGTCTTGTTGTAATCTATTATACTGAAATAGCTTGACATAGCTTCAAATATAAAAAAAAACTTAGTCTAGTTAGTCTGCGTGTCGAATTAAGTTTATTGTATTATTTTTTGGTCAGCCTGAAGGAAACCCAAGTCATACTAAGGGCCAGTTTCAAAGATTACGGATAACCACTATCTAACAGATAAATAAAAAAATGGAACAGAATTTATATGAAATTATCTGCCAGATAAACTATCTGGAACTTATCAGCATCCGGTGAAACTGGCTAAATGTGTAAAGCTAGTTTTGTATTAAACCTTTTGACCGCCACAGACGCGCCGTACCCAAAGATGACAAACTAAAAAGTGCTCAGCACGCCACGGTCACGACTACATGACGAACTTTTAAAGTTCAAAATAAAATAATAGTCAGATTTAATCGATTCAATTCCGAACTCACTACTATATTGCAGGTATTTATGGATGCATTCTTAGCTTAGCGCTGAGGGCACGTCTTTCTATTTCTGACGGGGCGCGGGCGTCCAAAAGTTTCAATGATTATTGTGACCCAACAGAGCAAAAGTATATTATTTTTCAATCATAAAGCAAGGCATTCAAATAAATAAACTTGTCCCGCAGTGGGGAGAATATAATAAAGTGTAAGACCCTTACTAGCTATATCATCTGCCTAGCCTTTTTCTAAGCTACAGTTATAGGAATGAAAATAATTAAATAAATAATTCATCAGTCATTCATTCAGTCAGTCATTCAGTATGATGATGTGATGCAAGTAGATACCGCAAGACATGATTTAAAAGGAAATGTATGAGTTTCAAAATAAAGTCCAAAAAATCTAGCACATTATAATTACTAAAATTAATATGCCCTGGTTCACTATACAAGGCAACTTTCTTAATAAACTATAATAATTGTCCATTTCGTTCGGGTAAGGCAGGCTACATACGATACTACTGTCTGCAGAAATCGCTTCAACCGTTTTGTATTTTTATCCCATATTTAAGGGTATATAAAGGGTAACGAGTATATTTATTATATAATATTTGAATTATTCCCCTTTTGACTTATCACCCCTTATTAGAACGTGGTCTTAAAAACTACCGCCATTAGTGCTAGGTCTATAACATCTTTTTGAATAAAGATAATGGTCGAAATCTAGTACTAAAGCCGGTACTTTTTAAGACCACGTTTAACAGGGGGCAGCAAGTCATCATGATCAAAAGATAATTCAGAAAAGATGATGGTAGAGTCTAAGTCTATTGGTGCTGTGGGATAGCTACGGTAACCCTGGTACATGAAGGGCTGCAGCAGGACAGGTATGCTCACCCACGAGGTGAATCTCATGATCTCCCATCTGATAAAAAAATCAAGGCAATGTTATACGCGAATTTGTAGCAAACGGGAACCGAACCGAGGAAACTTAAGGACACTTTATCGAGTGCTTAACTGCTAAACTGATACTAATTTTCTGACATTTCGAATTTCTAATAAAAAGTCGCAATGTGTCCAACCAGCCTTATCCCACAGGTTCCTATTACAATACCGTTCTAAATTACGATTGAAGGGTGATAATCGTCATAAGTCGGAGTTAGGATCGCGTTCTCGGCGCCTCACCGTCGGAATACGACACTGTGTCGGCGTACAATATCTAATAAGTAGGGTTGCCATACGTCCCATTTATACAGGACTGTTGCGTATTTGAGGAGCTCGTGGCTAAGTAAAAGACGCACGGATCGGTCGATCATAAGGTTAAGCAACGCTTGGCGCGGTCAGTCCGTGGATGGATGACCTTCTTGTCATCATCACGCTAGATTGGTGGATCTCGGCTGTCATTTGTACATCTTTGGCAGTCGTTACGGGTAATCAGAAGCCAGAAAGTCTGACAACCAGTCAGTGACTGGGTTGCGAAGGTCAAATAACCAATCGCTCCATGTAAAACACTGGTGCTCAGCTGGTGCAGCTCCGGTCAAAACTGGAACCTCTAACTCCCACCTCGTTTGAGAAATTGGCTAGACAGAACATCTGATAATGAAGTGTTTTTATCTGTGTTACGATATTTTAAAAGCTTTTATTTAACTTGCCGTGTATGTATGTTACGGTGGATTCTTTGAATTCAATTTTGAAGTATATATCTTCAACCGATTGAGCTGAAACCTTGTATACACGTTCAGTTTGGATGACAGTGCACGATATGTTATATGACGTCCTTCTAAATCCAATATGGCGGGCCACACAAGATGGCAGAGTTGTTATTTTTCATGAATTTCAACAATATGGGTATCAAATGAAAGCACTTATTTAGAGTGATTTAAAAAATAATTTGACGTTATTCTAAATCCAATATGGCGGACCATAAAAGCTTTTTAAAAAAAGTATTTTCTTTTAATTTAAATTTATTTAATTCATGTTTCTTTGTCGCTAAAACGTTCCGCATCAATTCCAAACAATCATGGCAACCCTACTAATAAGAAATGGTTAACCGAAGACTATGGTTAAGGGCGGTTAAATCTGAAGAATGTGTTTTGTTCACGCCTCCTGCAGTTTAGAATTTGATACTATTGAATTTATGGAACAATAGATTCAAGGACCCGAATTAAAAGGTAGAAAAAGATGGCTTTTAACATAAACCCAACTTCAACTTTAAGTACTGTCAAATATTTCCTCTACCTCTTTTCGTAATGGCCGACGCGGACTGGCGTTACGGCGCAGAATATTCAGATGACAAATAAAAATATGACTTAATTGAATGGAAATAAAGTTAAAATTTTAATGTTAACGGTTGTTAGTACATAAAAAAACTTTTCTACAGTCCAAATCTGTGGAATATCATTGTCTATAATTTTTTATACGTGGTTAATGTTTAAGATCTAAAATATGTAGAAAAAGTTGATTTTCCTCATACCGAAGGTCATACGACCTTCGCAGTAGGTATTGTAGAATTTATGTTTATCATTTTTGGTGTAGTCGAGATTTTTTTTGCTGTACTAAGTAATACATATTATAAAGAGGAAATATTTGATTCTTTGTTTGTATTGAATAGGCTTTATTTGCTGCATTTATTTGATAAATTATTTCACTGTTGGAAAGTTACACTAACCCCGAAGAACATAGGCTGTTTTGACGAAATTCCCCGGGGACGCGGGAGACGCCGCGAGAAAGTGCTAGTTAAATAATATTAAGAGCGCTATCACCGAAAGTTGGCAACGTCGCAAATAGCTGTCAAATATTTACACGTTTTAATTAATTTGGCCATTTTACTATATGAAAGTAAGACATATGGCTCTGTAGCTCCCTAAAACATTGAATAGGAATTGCAATTATTAATATCGTAACACAGAATATATAGTTTTATATGTAAAAAACGTAGTTGGAAACTTCCCAAGTGCCTTTTTTACAAGTAAAACGTAAAATCATCAAATTTAGTGTTTTAATTGCAATTCCTATTCAATGTTTTAGGGAGCTACAAAGCTATATGTCTTACTTTCATATAGTAAAATGGCCAAATTAATTAAAACGTGTAAATATTTGACAGGTATTTGCGACGTTGCCAACTTTCGGTGATAGCGCTCTTAACATTGCTAACGTATTTTCCTGTCTGTACCATAACGCGTGGGTAGTAAAAGAAATATCTCTATCGTCAAACAAAAGAAATCACTAAAACGTTCCACTTAACGTTAAACTACGATATCAATCAATCAACTTTCAATGCTAAGTGGTATCTCCACGATAAACAGATCAGTGAGTCGGCTCCGGGATTGCGTGAAATGGAACGCAATGCGGGCAGAACGATAGGTATTATTGGAGCATTACCAATGAAGACTCACACTTTATTACGGATTATAAATAACCTAGCTGTTTACCGCGGTTTCACTCGCGACCTGTGGAAACAAATTGACCCACACAGATAAAAAGTCTATTATAGCCTACTTGGATAAATAAGCTATCAAACACTGAAAGAATGTTTGAAATTTGATCCGCAGTTTCTATGATTAGCAGTATCATTTATTCAAACAAATAAACATTATATTAAGAAAGACTTAGGGCCAGTTTCACAGGTAACAGATAGCCAGTATTTACCAGATAAATAAAAAAATGGAACAGAATTTGTATGAAATTATCCAGATAAACTATCTGGAACTTATCAGCTACTTGTGTGGCCCTAAGTATTCGGTTACAAAAAGTTGGACTCATGGCCAGGATAACTGGCTAGAAACTCTATGGTCAGTCTTTGTTCTTTCGACAAATACGGCCTACCAATTTTCTCAGAAAGCAGGTCATTCAGCTCACAAACCTACTTCATACTTTAGTCACCTATTACAGTGAGGATTTTTATTTGTATTACTCTCTTTACACAGTACAACTTCCAATAAATATATACCAATCTACTTTAACGTTTGAACAGTTTTACGTGAGATTACGTTAACACGTTATAATGTAACAAACCCAAACTTTAAATCAAACTTCTACATCAAAATAACTACTGAAGTAGCTACCCACGAATCATCTATTTTAAGCCAACCTTAAATTATAATTTATGACCAAGCAAACATAACAAAATTTAGGATAGGATTAGGATATGGTTAGGATAGGGGGAATGCTGATGATGAAGTATCTTTGTTTCATTCATCATCATCATAACCCAGGTGACTGGGTTGAGGAGATCAGATCAGATAAAACGTCGTTCCATATAAAACTCTGGGAGTTACCTACTAATCTGTAGCTGGTTAGACTAGAAGCCGACGCCAATATAGTTGGGAAAAGGCAACGCATAAGATGATCATAATCAGCCCCTTGCTGTGGACTGCTGAACGTAGGCGTCCACCAACTCCAAGTGGCCTTCACGTCCTATGTAGACCTATTAGTGAACGTAGACTTTTAGGTTAGGTACCTACTATCTGTTAGTCCAACAAATAGTAAATCTCACTTTCCGGGGTAGCTATCTCTGTGTCAATTTCATCTAATTCGACTCAACTGTTTTAGTTTTATCCCAGAGTGATACTTTACCTTTACCTAATTATCGTCATAGGAATGCAGGTTAAACAGGTATTTTCTTAAGCTTGCCCATGCCGTAATCAAAAATATATTTTTAAGTCTATCTACTATAAGATTCGAAAGGTTATGCTTCAGTATTCTCGCAGTGCAAGACACTGTGTCGGCTTTCACTTCATTTCTCAATCCCTACACAATGGTGACGAGTGACGACGGCTCACCGGCTCATGTCACATGAAAAGCAAGACTTGTCATGATTATCCTGGTTTATTGTACGAAAGCCGAAATAAAATTGAGACTGTTTTTTGACCAGAATATATTTTTGTTTGACTTAAGGCAGCGGCAGTAGTGAGTTCGGAAGATGGTCGGTAGGGCAGAGTCGTGGGACGCGGTGGTGTCCTTCTGCGAGGACGTGATGTCGCAGAAGGAATCTGCGGAACGGGAGAGGGAAATTACGACTCCCTTCCCGGGCCGCAGAAGGCGCACCGGGCGCAGGAGAAGGGCGGACAACGCCCTTTTCCGCCCCCCATAAACGGGTCCAGGGGCGAGGGACTTGGGGAAGTCCCCGCCCCCCTTTTCGATGGACCCGAGGCGGTGGCGTGCGCGGGTGTCGGCGCGCGCCTCTGAGGCGATGCACGGGGTAGTTTAACACCTCACTACCCCGTGCAGGAGGCGAGGCCTGGACAGCCGGGCCAGCACTAGTGCGGGGCTGCGGAAGAATCTGGATTCCCGCGGCCCCGCGCGCACGTGCGAGGAGACACCGGGGTGGTTTTAGCTGGTAAGAGTCCGGCACACCCCTCCGCCTCTCCCCAGGCGGAGGATAGTCCATGAGGATTTCCCCCCGAAAAAAAAAAAAAAAGGGGCAGTAGTGAGGGGGACGTGAAAAGGTTGCTGTAAGTCGGGCAGTCGCCGGTGGGGGACAGGAGATTCCCATGCAGCTAGGCAAAAACTAGGTATATTTAGTCCGTTGGGAGTCAAGAAGTAACAAACATAAAGGTGCATTTTAATAATTTTTTTTTGCGTTAATACCTACCTCGATTAAATATAACTTATGCTACCTACCAACATAATGTAGCCAATTCCCAAAAGTGAAAACAAACTTCAAATCGGTTTAGTAGTTTCGTAATTAATTATTGATTAAAGAAATTTATCGCTTAATTTATTACTAATAGTTTAGACTATTAGGTGAATAGGTTTTACTGTTTGTCTTCGGATTCGGAGTATCAATTGCTACCATAATTAAAATCTCAGATTAAAATGCTTGGTCAACAAGAAAATCTTCACCTCATCTTCACGCTACATGTAACGCCATCTGTGGTGACTATTGTAAAGTATGGCGACACATCTAAATGCGTGACTCGTGACCCTAAATTCACTAAGCTCGACATAGTACTAGTATTCATGTTTTTTTACTTATTTTATCTATTTAATAAATAATGTTACAAAAATAAATTAAATTCTCTATAAACCATAGAAAAGTTACTAAATTACTAATTCCAAGAATTTGACAGTTGGTATTGATGACAATTCAGAAATTGACATTTCTAATTTCATAGTCATCGTCGGCTTCAGTTTGCTGCCCGTAAAACTTAATTATTTGTGAATTTTACAGTAAATAGTTACTTTTAAAATGGTAAGCAATTCATATTTTATTAGCAAAGTCATTTCGACCAAGATTTGGGGTAATATTAATAGATTTAATTTTAAAAGACGTCGATTATGCTCTGTCATTGCGGCTACACAAAGTGTTTTAATAGCCTAATAGCGTTCTTACTATAGACTTTAACGTGATTATCATCTTTTATTATTCTTTTTGTATCTATTTACAGGCAACAAATCTAAAGCATCACTTGTTTATAGCGGAATTCTTGGTCCTTTGTAATCATAACCCTAAATACATAGAACGAAAGCATCTATCTGCGAGTTTAGTTTTGATTTACCATGTTTAAATAGAAAAACATGTTGAAAATCCGCCCCTAAGACGACCCACTGACCAAAACATTTATTTTGTCCATTCCAGTTTTAAATTTTCAAATGTGGGCAAAGAAATTATCATACAGCCAGCTTGCATACTAAACACGAACCTCTTTACAGTTCAGGAATCAGTATGACAGTGATGTCACAGTCTGGAGCCCCCAGGGTCGTCTCCACCAAGTGGAATATGCTATGGAAGCCGTGAAACTGGGTTCAGCGACTGTAGGCTTGAAGAACAAACAGTTTGCCGTCCTTATAGCTTTGAAAAGGGCTGTGAGTGAATTGTCTGCGTATCAAAAGAAAATTATCCCTATTGATGAACATATTGGCATTTCTATCTCTGGGTTGACTGCTGATGCTAGAATGTTGAGGTAATTATAATTTTTTTATTACAATATTGTATATTTTTTTGCAAACTCAGTATCAGATGCTTAAGCCTTTCCCAAACTATGTTAAGGGAAGCAGCAGTCTTAGCCAGATGCACCTGAGTATCACTGATTTATATCAAGCAACTGCTTAGCTGACCACCTTGACCGAGTTGCCCAGGCAACCCAATCCTCTTGTTAAGAATAGTTGTCAGATTTTCTGACTTCTGACTACCTGTAATGACTGCAAAAATGACAGCTGCAGCATGGTTTTTGTGTAAACTTGTATGTCTAGTATATTCAAGAGTTTTTTAGCATTTGCCTTTTCAACATTGTATATTTTTTGTGGTCTATGTTTAAAGATAAGAAAAAAAAAATCATTCATATTTTAGTTATGTTATACTGAAATAATTTTGGTACATATATCTTCTCAATAAAGTCAGATTAACTGAAACATAAGAAAAAACAAAAGACTGAAACATAATACATATTGTATCTGTATTCTGATTACAGCCGTTTCATGCGTACTGAGTGCCTGAATCACCAGTATGCTCATGACGCACCGATGCCAGTAGGCAGACTGATTGGCCTTGTCGGTAATAAAATGCAGATCTGTACTCAGAGGTACGATAAGAGACCACTTGGCGTTGGACTGCTGGTTGCCGGTTATGATGTACGTAAAATTCTTACTAATATTTTAGAAACTATAGCAAGATTTAGATTATTGATTTGTTACCATATTTTGTTAATTTACTGAACCAGTTTAGGTTAAATTTGGCATATTTCGGACTCAAATGCACTTTGAGGATATCTCTATTTAAAAGGAAATTGTTTTTGTGAATCTCCAGTTAAGTTGACAATGAAAACAGGCTTTGACTTAGCTATGGTACAGTAAACATCATATACAATGAAATATATTCATTTCAAAACACTTCATCAAAATAATATAATCAATACTTAACTCGTTGTATGCCGGAGGGCAGATATGCGTGAGACATTATTGATTCTCTATTGTCTTATTATTGACGGCATACAAGGGGTTAATTGAAAATTTGTAGACAATACCTTAGATATCAGGTTGTCATATAGATTTCTGATTGACTACCTTTGCGTGTCCAAAGTTGATACTAATAGCTTTATAAAATATTACAAGCAGGAACAAACACAGTAGACAGCTAACATCTTAGGTGTTGAATTGCAAACTTCATAGCAGCAAAGATTTTTATTTTTTGTTCTTAAAATAAAAATGGTAATAATTCTAATTCTAGGACCAAGGACCTCATATCTACCAAACATGTCCGTCTGCCAACTTCTTTGACTGCCGTGCAATGGCCATCGGGGCTCGTTCCCAATCAGCTCGGACTTACCTCGAGAAGCACCTGTCTACGTTCATGGATTGTGACCTTCAGGAACTAGTGGCACATGGTTTACGGGCATTGAGAGATACTCTGCCCAACGAAGTTGATCTCAACACTAAGGTATACATTATATTATTTCAATTGTTTTTTTTTACTTGATTGAAAAAAATTTGACGACCAGGGTGGCGTAGTGAGTAAACCTGCCTACCACATTGGAGGTCGCGGGTTCGATTCCCGCATAAGTCAAACATTTGTGTGCATGAATAATAAGTATTGCATTTACTAAAGAAAAGTATATAAGTAGGTTGACCAGTTGTTTAGTACCCATAGTACAAACTCTGCTTAGTTTGGGACTAGATGACGGTGTGTGAATGTATGGGGAATATTATTAGAATGGAATCGAACCCGCATAGTCATACTTGAGAGGCTTGTGCTTTAACAACTAGGCCATTCACTTTCAGATATACATATATACCTAATGTCTTTTATCGCAGTAGTCATAATGCACTTTTTTAATTATTTCAATAATAACAAAATATCTACTGTATCTTAAATATTGACAATATATTGTTACAGAATGTTTCAATAGCAATTGTTGGGCCTAAGACTCCGCTCCGTATAGCTGATGAAGAGGAACTAGTTCGCTTCCTGGGGCTCGTGGAAGGTGAAGAGAGGAGGGGCGGCAGCGCCAGCGCCACTGGCGACGCGGGCGCTCCCGCCGACCGCGACCGCGACGCGCCGGGGGACGAACCACAGGCCGCTGTAAGTCCAACTACGTGATCACTAAAAGGACTTTTCTCCCACGAATGAGGAGCTCGTGGCTAAGTAACAGCTGCACGGGTCGATCGATCATAAGGTTAAGCAATGCTTAGCGCGGTCCTCCTTGTTTTGACAAGCACTTTAAATTGGTGGGTCCCGGCTGTCATTTGTACATTTTTGGCAGTCGTTACGGGTCGTCAGAAGCCTGAAAGCCTGACAACCAGTCTTACCCAGGGGTATAGGTTTGTCCAGGTAACTGTAAAATACTGGTTCTCAGCTGCAGCTGGTTAAGACTGGAAGCGGACCCCAACATAGCTTGGGAAAAGGCTAGTTATTTTCCGTGAGATCGGCAGATAGAATGTGCAATATTATTAAATCATTAACATAAACGCAGGTTTTGAATTCAAAGCGTATTGAATAAAAACTGTTGTAAGGAATTTGTCGTAGAATTCTTGCCTATCTATTTAAAAACAAACTATGGAATTGTGTAGGTACAGATGCCAGCACATCAAGCTACCGAAACTGTTAAATTTTCCCAATAAACTTTGAATCATATGTTTCAGGGATAAAGTTGAAAATCTATTAAAGAAATTTGACAGATTGTGGTTGCTTGATGTGCTGGCTACTGTACCTACAGCTAAGTAAGGCAGACGCAGTCTGGGTATTCGGTATTTGTTAAAAGACATTTTGATTTTTTATATTCATCATTTATGATATTTTATAAGAATACTAGTGGTCCCCCGCGGTTTCACCCACCGCCTGACGGAACTACATCCCGCTCCCGGACAAAAACTAGCCTATGTCCTTTCTCTGACTGTAAACTATGTGTCTACCAAATTTTATTTAAATCGGTCCAGCAGTTTTTGCGTGAAAGAGTAACAAACACATTCTCACAAAATTTCACATTTATAATATTATTATGATTCAATATTGTCAAAATGTACAAAAACAATGTACCAGATCGATAAGCGAACCCTGACCATAAGCTTGTAAATAAGAAAGCGATAAGAAATGCTTAGGTACTCGTTACAAATTGCTCTTCCGTTATCAAATGACACGAGGGTCAATTTAAACTCACTTCATGTCGCAGTCACTTAACAAAATAGTGGCATTTTCAAAACTTTCTATAAAATACTGAACTGTTTAAAATTGATACACAAATATTCTAGTAGACTTAAATCTATGCTGAATAGATTTAAGTCTCATGTGTAGATACTTTTTGTAATTGTCACCGGGGATACTAGCAATGTCAACCTGTTTTGACATTTATTGTCATCCAAAATTTTAATCGCCATATCTTAAAATCATAATAATAATTTTTATGACCCTTACTTATTATTGTTATACAATAAAGGCACAAAGATAGACAATAAAAGTAAAGAGTAGCGTGTATTTATATATATATTAATCTGGATGTTTCGTAATTATCCCGATATTGTACTAAAGGTGTTGCATGATACTATAAGATTGAACAACGCTGTTTGCCGGTCACAGCAGTGAGATTCCGGTAGCGTCATGTGGCGGTCTCTTGTATTAACGCTCTCTCTATGCGCGCTCGCGTCGTCGCTCAACCTAGAACATTTAGACCCGACGAAACTACAAACCATTACACCTCCTGAAGTTCAAGAACAAGCGGCTTTAGAAGTTATTAAAGGTTATTTGCAAGAAGTAACAGTCGAAATAGATACGTCATTATTCGTTAATAAAAAAGACTCGTTCCACATAAAAACGCGCAGAGGACAACTAAGCATCAAAGCCAGCACGGGAGTGGCTGCTGTGTGGGGCTTCAATTATTATCTGAAGAAGTATTGTAAGAGTCAAATTGAGTGGCAGACCAAGAACGTCCAGATACCCAATCCCCTCCCCGAGGTCAATGAAGTAGTGATCGCAAATGACAGATTCCGATACTACCAAAATGTTTGTACTGCGTCTTATAGCTTCGTTTGGTGGAACATTTATGACTGGAGGGAGCATGTGGAATGGATGGCTCTCAATGGCATCAACCTGGCCCTGGCACCCATAGCACAGGAAGCTGCGTGGTCACGAGTCTACCAGCAGATTGGAATGACCCAAGAAGAAATAGATAAACACTTCACCGGCCCAGCGTTCTTGTCTTGGTTGCGAATGGGCAACGTTCACGGCTGGGGAGGCCCCTTGCCGAAGTCTTGGCATGAGAAACAAACAGAATTTCAAAATGATATCATCAAGAGAATGCGCAATCTTGGAATGATTTATGTATTGCCAGCTTTCAACGGCCACGTTCCAGTATCATTACCAAAATATTACCCCAATAGCACGTATCATAAAGTGGATCAGTGGAATAAATTCGATAGTACCTACTGCTGCGACTTCTTCCTCGATCCGCTTGATCCTTTGTTTACGGCCATAGGAAAAATGTTTTTGAAGGAAGTAACTAGAGACGTGCCCGCTAGTCACATATACACAGCCGATCCTTTTAATGAAGTCAAAGTATCACAGTTTTCAACATCATTCGTTCAAGAGACAGCAAAACAAATATACAAGACTATTTCGGAATTCGATCAAGACGCAGTGTGGCTTCTGCAAAATTGGATGTTTGTAGACAGTCCTCTTTTATGGCCCTTAACGAGAGTGGAGGCTTTCATTACATCCGTACCAAATGGACGGATGCTTATACTGGACCTCCAGTCAGAGCAGTGGCCTCAGTACGACCTGTATCAGATGTATTTCGGCCAACCCTTCATCTGGTGCATGTTGCACAATTTCGGCGGCACACTTGGCATGTTCGGTAACGTGGTGACTATAAACAAAGATGTTTACGAAGTGAGGTCGCGGGTGAATAGCACTATGATCGGCATAGGCCTCACTCCTGAAGGTATTAATCAGAACTATGTGGTGTATGACTTAATGTTGGAATCCGCCTGGCGCCAATCCCCCGTGCGAGACCTTGATGCCTGGGTCGCTGACTATGCGGAGCGACGTTATGGTTGCAAATCGGCTGGCGAAGCTTGGAAGTATTTGCTCAAAAGTGTTTATAGTTTTAACGGACTTAACAGAGTAAGGGGCAAGTACGTCGTCACTAGAAGGCCCAGTTTTAAATTAAAACCCTGGGCTTGGTACAGAAGCTATGATTTGTTTGAAGCATTCAGGCACCTTGTCTACGTTGACGATGAAAATTGTAATTCTGATGGTTTTTGGTATGATGTTGTCGATGTGACGCGTCAAGCGCTTCAATACAGAGTAGAACAACTTTATGTTAATGTTGTCAATGACAGATTAACGAATACTTTCATCTACGATGCGTCTATTAAACGATTCCTTGACGCCCTTAACGATATGGGGAGTATACTATCTGAAAATGATCATTTTTCAGCCTATAAATGGTTCAGTAAAGCTAGAATTTTAGCAAATAACTCGGATCAAGCTGACTTGTACGAATTAAATGCTCGTAACCAGATCACCTTGTGGGGACCTAACGGAGAGATTTCTGACTATGCATGTAAACAGTGGGCCGAGTTATTGAACCTCTACTACTATCCAAGGTGGTCAACTTTCCTAACTGCTGCATTGAAAGCGAAGCAGAGTGGAGAAGATTTTAACGAGAAATCCACGCGTCGGGTCGTGACTTCTAATGTTGAAATACCATTTGTTACCGCTCGGATGGTAGACTACCAAGGTTTTGGTGAAGCGTCAAGGTCATTATCGTCAACTATAAATGTGGCCAAAAGTTTATACAGAAAGTGGGCGCTTGCGCCAGACGTAGAAGACTTGCCAGTTATCATTATAAAGCCCGAAAATGTGAATAAAGAGACTGTGGTAGAATTGAGCTCCGATTTCGAAGAATCTCCGAGTGTTATTATTGTGTCTACCACACCCGTGAATTAAAACTGTCGTATACCTCAATAATTGCTTGTGAGTGTGTTTCTTACATTACAAATTGTCTTACTCCCGATACCCATAAACAAGTAATTATTATTTTTGCCTATGGGTGGTAGTTTTATGTAAACCTTATAGAGTAAACGTCAAAAACTACCATTCTTGAGGAAAATGGATTGTTTACTGTTTGCCACAAATGCACCATTTCATCTTCCCAAAGATAAAACATAGGAAGTGGTGAAGGGCGGCCGTTTTTGGGGGCGGTCTTTTGTAAAATTTACTATAATAATAATTAAAACAATACGCACATTTGACAGGGCAAATTAGTGTAATATTTTTCGTGTGATTACCTGAATCATACCCCTTTTAACCCTTTAAAATTCGCCCTCCATATCATCCCGATATTAAAAAAGAAAAAAAATAAACAATGAAAAACCATTTATTTACACATAAAAAGCAAGATTTAAAACAGATTTTCTTTTTATATTTTCAGGTGGCAATGGACACGGAGTAAACGACGAACGTCTAAAGGGTGACGACAATACTGAAGTTTCCATGGCCGACGAGATCAGTCGTCGTAGCCATGGCAACACAGCTGCCGCCATCTTTAAACAAGCTGTCATTCAGCGTCTCCCTTCTCTTACGTCACTTAATGGTTGGCCTTGGCCAGTGTTAAGGTTTAGTTTAGTGTAGGAACTTGTTGAAACATGTTCACCCATCATCTTCGTCAGCCTTTTTATCACCCCACTGCTGGACAAAGACCTCTTCTCATACAGAGAAGGAAAGAGCGTCAATAACCGCGCTTGCTCAAGATAGATGCAATTTCAAACTTTTCTCATCAGTCATGGATGTCTAGGATATACTTAAAAAGTACGTTGGTACCTACTTACCTGTACCTCCTCGCACATAAGAGAAGAAACCACTATTAGACATGGCTGACGCAAATAAGTGTGAAAAAAGGTCTTCCAGTCAGAAACTTAATTAACCTTAAAATAATCTTCATATTTTTAGAATATTAAGAGGATTATCAAGAAAAATCTGGCAAGCGTATTATAATATCAACATCCACCTACAGAAAAATTTCAACTTAACACTGGCCAAGGCAAAAATAAAGGATACTGTCGCATTTTATTATTTTTTCAATTTATATTCAATAAAACTTTTGCTTTAATTATTGCGTTGTTTTAGTTTTCTTCCATTAGAGGCACTTACTTGGACGTTTAGAGATGTTGGTATCGATTGAATTCTACTTGGCTTAAGTAATGGAATCCAGACAGATTGCCGGCCACTGCGGCCGTTTTCTCTATGGAGATCAGCTAGCTACGCAGGACATGTGCACAGGTGCACTCTCAACTCTCTCTCTCATAGTCCGATGGGACGGGGCAATCTGACACAACTGGAGAAGACTTTGATTTTAGAACATTTAAAGTAAATCCATAAAATACAGAAGTCAATAAATATCGTTCTCTTCCGCCAACGGTTTCACCCGTAGGAACTACCCAGATAAAAAGTAGCCTTCCGCGACAAATGCGCTATCTATCTCAGCAATAATATTTTAGATCGGTCTAGTAGTTTCTGAAATTGTGAAAGGTTCATGAGATTTTGTGAAAGGTTTTTCTTCTTTTTGGAACTTTTGTAGACTAGATAGACAATTGGGTAGTAGACTATGTCAAAAATAAAATCCTTTATGATAATATTAATTTGGTAAAGCATCTTAAAATAATTTTACTGAATTTAATCCACCTAAACTGTCAATTAAAACTATTTGTATTGTTTTATTGATATTGTTTATGTAATGTATGTGGCTTGATGCGAAAAAATATGACGTCATACTTCCATACAAATTGTATAGAAAGTAACTGTTTTTGACAGTTCAATAAAAGTATTGAACTTGACTAGTTGTCAACTCTTAGTGTCAACTACCCTCTTGTGAATTTTTAATCCACTTTGTTATGATGATAAATGAAACAAATTCATCTTTATATTCGTTGTATATTTTGTAATATGTACACTTATATAAACATCGTTATAGTCATATTCTCTAACAACTAGTTTGGAATGGTTCACAGAATAAAAAATATACCTTAGTCAAAGGTATTTGGAAATGTATTCAAAATTGAAAAATCATAGTTTGAAATTAGTCTGTTTTCTTATGGCGAAATTCCACCAAAATTGTTCTAGAACAAAAAACGAGTCTGTCTTAGTTCACAGTTAGCATGTGTTTGGGCACAGGATGCAAGTTCGCGAACATTGTCGGTAATTTATAACTGTTTGTTAGAACTAGTAGACCAGAAGACACCTTTGTGTGCTTCACAACACAATGCCTCAGTAGTGCACACCGGTGGAATTTCGCCATAAATCACTTTATAGAAATGGAGGTAGATACTCAAAATAAACAAGATGAAGTTGCCAAAACTAGTAGCTTGGTAGTCTAGCCTTTTATTGGATCAGTCCATGGATTAGTCTGTGGAACATGATGAGTTCCTCCGTGTTTCGGAAGAAACGTTAAATTGGTGGGCCCCGGTTGTCATTTGAACATCGGCAGTCGTTACGGGTAGTTAGAAGCCAGAAAGTTTGACAACCAGTCTTATTGGGTTGCTAGGTAATTGGGACGTGGAGTTCGGATAGGCAGTCGCTCAATGTAAAATATGGAAGCCGACCCCAAAATTTCTGAGAAAAGGCTAGGCAGATGATTACTTTTTCTGTGTTTGAGAAAATCCTGTAGATACCCTGCAGTGGATCTTTAAAATCAGTAATTAGAAAGCTGATGATGACAGTGAGGTTTTTTTATGCGATTCATGGCTCTGCTTAAATTTTGTGATGAAAATTAATCTGACTAGGCTAAATTAAAACGTACTGTGATTGGTGGTTTTCATACATATTTGGTATTCGAATTAAATATAAGTATCATTATTTATTAAATAACAAACGCTAACTGCGCTTACGCAACTAAGTTAGCACCATTTAACCTAAGGTAAGGGGTTATGTAGGAGATCTAAATTATTTCGTGAATAAATTGCATTGCAAAGCATATTATGCAATTGGTATAACAGTATGAATCTTAATACAGATTTTAATAAAGATTTTTTTTTCAAGGAAATTTGAGTACCTGCAGGCTTAGCATGGCGATTTTATATCTATTCTATCAAGAAAAGACAAAGCTCTTTCTGTCAATGTCAACAATTCTTCTGCCCGAGCATGGCGCGACCTGTCAAGTCGCATATAATCACTTGTACACTTATGTCAATCGAAGAAAAGAAAAAATGAAGAAATATTACTTCAAAAATGTCAAAAGAAATCTTACGTCAATGTTCTGTCACTTTTCTGTCATTATGTCCATTCTCCGATACACAAAACTTGTTTCTACGCTTGTCATGCTAAGCCTGCTGGCGTACTATTTAAAATCAATGAAAGAAAATAGAAAGTAGCTTCTTTCAAATATTCTTATATTAAGAATCCTAATTTTGGTTTACATTAGGTAGGTAAGTAGCACCGCTGATGTATTGTCGTTGTACCCTTAAATATTACAGTATAAAATATCAGATACATGCGTGTATATATGTAAATTAATCTTAACATTCTTAAATAACATAATTTTCTTCTTCAGTGATGGGTAAATTATTATCCGTTTTGATCAAATATTATTACAAGTTTGTAATTTGTCATTACGTCTCTAATCTCCTTTTTTGCATTCAATTTCTTTAATATTATTGTGTACTTTTAAAGTTGTGATTTCCAAAATAATCTTACAACTAGTCGCTTACAATATGGTAATTTGAAAATAACTTCTTTGGGACAATAATTCAAATTTTAAACCTATGTCATACCAACGTGTCGAGGACATACCCCGTGGTCCCACAATTGAAAGGTTGGTCTAGGTTCGTTTGGTCTAGAACAGGTACATAACTGTCTTGGAGTAAAATAGGCTGACGACTCGACGCCTCATTCAACTGTCTCTCTAGAATTGAATTCTGCAATTCTTCTTCTTCTAACTCCAGTGTCAATTCATCAAGAAGTTTCATTCTATTTTCTATTTCATTGTCAGCTTTTGCCAATTCTACAGCGTTATCTTGCATCTCTTTCGCCGTATTCATTAGCTCCTGCTCAATTTTATCTAACAGCATCGTCACTTGTGATACGTTTTCGCAACTGTTAGCTTTATTTTCATCCATGTACCTTTTTACCTTCGCTGTAAGTCTTACAACAAGTTCTTCTTCGCGGTGTAGTCTTTTGTTTATTATAGCAAGTTTCTCCAACATTTCAATTTCTTCCCGTATCCTGGAGAGTTCGTCGGCTGATGCTTCGGAATCTGTGTCGTTTTGTGTTTGCTTAAGTCTTTCGGAATTTACTTGGCAAATGTCTGTGAGTTCTTTTGTGAAGTAGTGCTCTCTCATTAAGTGTCGTTCTCGTCTGGATTTGTGTTTCGTATGTCGTCTTGGTGGGGTTCCGCTGCCTACGCCAACTCCACTGTCGCTGTTCCCAGCTTGACTGTCGTTGACCTCGCTGCACCTGCCCAAGTCCCGTAGGTAGGATTCCAGAAGGTAATTCGTGCCATGTTTCTCCATCCGATTCTTGTGGGTCTGGTCTTCTAGGTGGTCGATGAGTTTTTCTTGTTCTCTGCAATGGAAGATGGGAATTTTATTGGATTATAATTTCAATAAAACGAAGATACACTCTTGATGTAGAAGTTTATAAGTTGTTCATACTGTGTTACATATTACATCTAAATATAAAAGCCTTGACAGGCAAATAAAAGTTATAAATACAATGGAAGTCACTAACAAGCAATTAGCACGACAAAGGATATGATAAGTATTAGAATTTCAGATTGAAACTGTTGAACTATATCTACCTTAACTTATCAAGCTGTTGATGTATAGTTCTGCTCTGATGCTGTATGACTGACACGAGTCTGGCTGCTGGGTCCTCACTCCTGGCTCGTGGAGGGGGTGTGGCTGCTCGTAGGCCCCGCCTTCTCCGCCGGCGCGCTCCCCCTCTGCTGCCCCCGTCGCTGTCACGACCGGAGTCATCTTCACCCCCACTGGAGACGCGACGAAGGGCTAACCGAACCTGGAAATGAGACAAACTGGAGTGAGTAAAACTAAAGGAAAAGAAAGTGGTAAGCTATCCAGAAATATGTAATAGGGACTATCTTCTTCTTCCTGCCCTGTTCCCAATTCTATGTATATTCTATTCTTCTATATATGGGGTCGGCGTAATATGTTTTCTGCATCCATTCGTTTCTGTAAGCCGTCATACTACTATCCACTCCCTTCTTAATCATATCGTTTTTCATCTCTTCCTTGGTCTACCTCCATTTCTCCATCCATTCACATTCATACTTAACACACGCTTTGTAGCAAGTGTCTCACGTCTTCTCATGACATGCCCATGCCAACAATTATGATCATGCTACGATACCAAGCATCATCATCTCCCGAGCCTTTTCCCAAATATGTTGGGGTCGGCTTCCAGTCTAACCGGATTCGCCTGAGTACCAGAGTTTTACAAAGAGCGATTGCCTATCTGACCTCCTCAAACCAGTTACCCGGGCAACCCAATACCCCTTGGTTAGACTGGCGTCAGACTTACTGGCTTCTGACTACGCATGCTACGATACCAAGCCATAATTAAAAAAACAGCAAATATTTTAACCAGGGCAGAATTTGTGGTACTATTTCTTCCCATGACAAGATACAAACCTCATGCCTAGCATCTCCCCATGCAGCCAGGACATGGAGTACTGGAACATCAGGTGGTAACGGTCTCTCGACTCCTCGCCACCTTTCAGCCAACACCCACTGGCCTTGCTCGCTCACCCCGCCTCCAGCTGTAAGGAAAACCTTCATTTATAAATCGCAAGAAATCTGGCTTCATTTAGGGTTAAAATTGGTGATTACCAATTTTCCTAATGTTGTTCAGAAAAAATCTCGAACTATTTGGTATGTAAGACAAAACGATGTAGAAATATTAGGACTAATTATTGTATATTTCATTTTGTTTAGTACCTTAAATAGTTTAGCCTCTTAACACTAAAGATTCTAAACGGATACTAGAGTAATTTTACTTTAGGGAAACAAATTAAACTTTAGGGATGTCAAATAAGTCCTCCTTTATTGGGAAGTCGCTTTATAAAAGCTTCTCCTTTCAAAAGCCCTTATTATTATATGAACTATCATCAATATGAGGAGATTTCACCTAGTGATCCTCGAAAAACCCGATGCTAGACTTTTTGGTGCTTAATATTTAAAAACCGTATCAAACTGAGCCTAGGGAAAAGTTCGAAGCTTGTCGACCAGTGTCCATACCTTCAGGAGCGTCCTGTAACGCCCTCACGATGTCGGCGCAAGTAGTGTGGGATCTGACTCCCCGCACCCACAGCTTCTGACCACGGGCTAGGACCCCCACCTCCTCATCGCTGTAGTCTGAAGACGATCCTTCCATGATTATCACCTGAAAAGGATGAACTTGGGTTGTTAAGCGAACTTGGTATTTACTAGAATATTCCTGATGTGATTGATGTGTTTTTGTACGTATGTAAGTCTGCAGTTAATGAGATAAATACACCGTTACATTTTGGTCGTTTTAATCTTGTGGAGGATCGAACCGGTGCATGATGTTTCATGCTATCGATTTGTAAAGACTTAAAAATATAGTAGGGTAGTAAAATAAACTTCAAAGTACTTCAGCCATAAAGTTGAAAATCTATTAGGGAAATTTGACAGATTGCAGTAGCTTGATAGTTGAGGTCTGTACCTGTACCTAATCAAGACGCAAACCTAAACACAAACCCAAAAAAAATATTCTAGATTGCCTTTCCCAAGGACACTTTACAATAGGTACCTATAAAACAGTAAAAGCGTCCATTCTATACCTACATAACCAAGCTAGGGGATTGAGTTCGAAGGTACGGTTTCGTCGGAAAATTCTCGAGCTATCAACAAAATAATGGCTTGGCAAACTTTCCGAACGAAACACGTAACGTTGCATAAGTTTGCACAATTTTGGTGCCAGCCGGTGGCAAGTCTGGCAGGGTAGGGTTGCCAGGAAACTACCCATTACCGAGTCCGCCGGCAGCTTTGCATGTAATGCACTCGCAAAATGGATGTCGATTAGATTTCGGAAATGTGGTACCTATTTACATAATAAAGGGGTAGAATATTTGTGGTTTATTTGTCGAAGTTTTTTGATAATCCATTTTTAAAAAGCTTTATGTCATCGTGGCGTGGTTTTTTTTAAATTCTTTCTGTTAAAAGGAACTTGTGTTTTGTGTAATTTTTCTTTCTAGGAGGCAGTGGTTATTTTATTTTTTATGGTAGTTTTAGATTTTTTTTGGATAGATATGGAAGAAGGGAATAACTGATGAAGTTCATTGGCAAGTACAGTCAGCAGTACATCAAGCAACCCGCAACTAAAATTTTCCCAATCAACTTCGAAGAATATACTTCAGCGATAAAGTTGAAAATTTATTAAGGAAATTTGACAGATTATACTAGCTAACTGTACCTAAATTGACGAAAAAAATATGGGTTACTAAACAAAGCCTTAATAACAAAAAAAAAACACGAATTCAGAAACCCTTATACTAAGAAGTAAGTAGATATCTTCTTTAGAAATCCTCAACGTAAATTTTTAGCTACACATGCCGATAATTAACCCGAAATACCTACCTACAACCAAGCCACACATATAAAATAGTTACACAACAAACCCTTTTACAGGCTTTCAGTAATTGTAGCTTAAATCACGAATAGCGTGTCAGACCAGGTTAAGCCCACAACATAGCATAATATTTGTAGACGAAAAAATCCATACACTACCATATATTTCTAGGAACTTGAAAATGTGGTGGTAATTTGGTATGGTTCGTGACAAACTACCATTAGGAGTTTCCGCCACCCGATACCGCCCCTGTTTTTCAACCCCAGGTAGGGCGATGCCCTGTGTTTTTATGTTAAATATTTTCTTATGGGGTGTCTGCGTTTTTGGCGCCGCTATGGCCAGGGCTACGAATGCTACGATATAAATCGTTGTACGAACTAACTTTTGAAATTTTTACCTTTGAGAATATATGTAGAAGGATTTTTTTTTATAATTTGCTCTGAAATAAAAAATTGTTCTCCGACGTATTTTAAACCCTTAATACGTGTATTAGGATATGAAGTATCTGTGATGGTAATTTCACAATCAAAGACTACCCTTCTCCTTCTTATAACGTTTATAAGAGGCAGAAATTACCGTAGCCTTCGGCACATTGCCATAAAAGAGACTATCTTGAGTATTACATGTACGTATACCCTATCTTGAGTATTATTGATTTAATTCAAGTTTAAGCGAAACTATTGCAAATTTATGTTCCTTAAAAATATAACGCCATCAGTAAGTAATTAAAACTCATAAAAGTGTTTATATTCCTAACATTTAAAAAGCACGTTAAATTGGTAGGTCCCGGCTGTCATTTGTACATCTTTGGCAGGCGTCACGGGTAGTCAGAAGCCAGCAACCAGTCTTACCGTAGGGCTTGCCCAGGTGACTGGGTTGAGGAGATGAGATAGGTAGTCGCTCCACGTAAAACACTGGTACTCAGCTGCATCCGATTAGGACTGGAAGCGGACGCCAACATAGCTTGGGAAAAGGCTAGGCTGATGTGTGCAGATATAAATCCTTCAAGATTCTAGTCGAGGAAATCGAGAAACATAGCTGCATATAACTACAGGAATACATATATTACTCCTAACATAATAAGAACCTTATTATTGCTACCAGGTTAATACATGTAATAGATGTGTTAAGACGGGTTAGAAATAGCGAGCCACAAGCTACGGTAAGCAACGCCTACCGATATTACCTTTAAGTGATGTGTTTTTATCGATAGATTAAAATTATTTATCGATATTTCTAAGTACTTGTTAATTACTTTGAAATAAGTACCTACTTTAAATTATAAGTGCTGTGTCACTTTCTAACATACCTAGGTACTTAATAGTACCTAGGAAATTAAATTACGCTTATGATGTTTTTGGATATTGTATCTTTTGTGTTACATGCCAGCTATACATAGATATATGTACAATAATTATACACAGGTATGTTACTGTTTTGACTCGAAATCAATATTTTATTTAATATATTCTAATGTTCTAATTTTGTATTTAGGTAGGTACATAGTTTCACACTCAATCAAAATTACCCAGTCATTATTTTTTTTAAACCTTATATCAAAAATCTAAACTTAGTTCGCAATATCGATGTAGTTTCCCATCCCTAGCAGGTAAATTATCGGTAGTCCTTGCCCGCTATAATAACAGACCAAACGCCGCTTCTGCACGCAAGGACCAAATGGATTATGCGATACAAACGGACTTGTAGAATGGCCAATCGTACTGCCAACATAATATTTTGAACAGATTTTTGTAAAATAGATTTATTAAATTATATATCATTTTATCACTGAGATCATTAATATATAAAGATTTATTATATTAATGACCTCAGTGGCGTGCACTTGGAGTGGCCTATGTCCAGCAGTGGACTGCGATAGGCTGATGATGATGATGATGATGATGATTTATTAAAGGTGTTATAAAAATATTTGCAACGGCTTTAATGGGAGGTAGTATTGTGTTTATACCTATATAATATATGTACATTACAAAAGTGAAGATAAACTATTGGTTATTTGACATATTTTATTTTATACAAAAGAATGTACCTACCTTACCTTAAAAAAAAATATATTAAAAATTGCTTGTATATTAAATCGTGAACCACGTTATGCAGAGCCTTCACTTTTGTAATATATTTGTTATTTTTTTATAGCTAAAGACAACTTTGTGAATCTTTTATCAGGAAAATTTAAATTCAATTCAATCACACATTCAAGAAAACATAAACAAAATGTGTTTTCTATCGCCGTGACAGTTTTATGACCTACCATAAGTAAACTTATTACATAGGTAATTGGGTGTTCCCTGCATGGTCACCAATTTCCCAAATTGACAACCGTATCTAATGGTCATGGCTATTAATAGGAACGCTAGGGTGGTGTGAAAAATATTAGTGATATATTTTCAAATTTTGTATTTTTTTTATAATTTCACGATTATTTAATTATAATGTGAATATTAGAATTTGAGTGTGTTATGTTTTATTGGGAAAACTTTTTTAATTTGATTTATATTTTTTGTTAATATGCTTAATTAGGAAAACCATTGTTTGTCATTATTTTACTCCATAATAGAGAGATAGTCAGCTTAAAAAATTATTTGTGCTTTGAATGATTATGGCTTATATCAAGTGTTAATTTAGAAAATAAGAGACAACAATTTAAATATACTACTAACATGTATATCAAGATGTATAAAACAGCGAGCCAAGTCTATTTTTCCATCCTACCGGGGGCTGCGGGAATGTTCGCAAGAGCTACCGCAGTCCTGGCACACGTAGACCTACAGAAGGAACAAAAGTGGGTTTTAATCAGTAGGAGTCTGACACTCCCTCCAGCTGCACCCACAGCGGGTCATTTGAGGATCTCCCACTAAAGAAACCCTAGTTTATTATCCGCTGGACAATCTTTTCATCCGTATGCCTTACATCAAAATTAAGTACTGTAAACAAAGGAACGCGAGTTCATAATATTCATGGATAAATGAGCAATTTTGAAGATCAGTAGCAGATGCATCCCGTGGTAAATTAAAGGGTGAACGCTTTTAATTTCTTAGAAATGAGGTACAAACTGGATGCGAGGCAGTATAGTGCCACATATATTTATTTGATAAGTAATTTCAGGCCTAGTTAATGCTCATAAACTTTAGATATTTATTTACACAAAATGTTTCCATTGAGTTTACACAAGATTAATACTTTTATAAGTGTAACAATTACTTAAAGGCAAACATTCTTTAGTTTAACATTTTTACCTAAATCTCAAAACATATCCAAGTATAGGAAATAAATAAAATAGGGAAAGTGGTTTGTAATCATGAGTACAATCACGTGTTTAAATATCGGTCACTAATTACCAGTCACCCAATATGAAAAAAAACATTTACACACTAGCAAGATATTAATATATGTATATAAAATTGCAAAAAATATTTATGAAATAGTCGATATCAAAGTCCTCTATCATCAGCCTTACTTATTGTCCCACTGCTGGGCACAGGTCTCTTCTCGTACAGAGAAGGAATGAGCGTTAATTGCCACGCTTGCTTAAAGCGGATTGGTGATTTCAGACTTTAAAGTCCAGGTTTCCTTAAGATGTTTTCCTTCACCTTTACTCAGTTATTGGTGTTTAAAAATATACTAATAAAGTATTGTCTCCTCTCATTGGTGTTAATAACATAATAATATAATAAGAAAGTAGGTACATATAACTTAAAAAGAGTTACATTAGTTCTTGCCGGGCCTAGAACCGTAAACTCATTCTTGAGAGACTGGTCCTTTAACCACTAGATGCGCACCCAAATCAAAAACAGTAGGTAGTACACAAATAATTAACAAAATCAAAATTAGCAACACTCTTTAAACTCTATTTTTATTGTACCTAAGAAAATTATCTAATAACGTTCTAGTCTTTTGTAGTTTAAAAATAGACATCCATCAATCCCCAGACCTCTGTCTAGAACAATCAATTATATTGTTGATTAACTAGCAATTTAACTATGTTAAAAATAACTACCAGTTCTTCCTAAAGCCTTCTGGGTTTATGATGGAGAATAATAGTTCCAAATCTTAGGTATCAATTAACTTAATTTGCTAGTTAGGTGGCACGAGCCAAAATTATTCGCTCTTATTAAAATTCTAAGAACTGGACCGATTTTGAAAATAATGGCTTTACTGATTGGGTGGTACTTTTCGTTTATTTTTGTTTTCAAAGGTGCAGACGCCGGCACATCAACCTACTACAATCTTTCAAAGTTCTTTAAAAGATTTTCAACCTTATCACAATAATAGAAGGTTAATATTCGATTGGTAAAATTGGACAGATTCGGGTAGGTTGACCAGCTGGCGTCTGTGTTTAACTCCGGGAGCGAGGTGTGTTTTAACTTGTTTTGTCTGAGTTAAGATGGGCTGTTTAGGTTTTTTTTATTATTTTCGATGCTTTAATTAACTGCAGTGAAGGATTATTCTTGCAAAAAAAATGCATATTGACTGCAACTATATTAACAAATCACCATCTACCGAGCCTCTTCCCAACTATGTTGGGGTCGACTTTCTAACCGGATTCACCTGAGTACCAGTGTTTTACAAGGAGCGACTGCCTATCTGATTTCCTCAGCACTTACCCGGGCAACCCAATACCCCTCGTTTAGACTGGCGTCAGACTTACTGGCTTCTGACTACCCGTAACGACTGCCAAGGATGTTTAATGACAGCCGGGACCTACAGTTTGACGTGCCATCCGAAACACGTCATTGGTGTCCAAGATATACCTACTTAGAAAAGTTGCATTGGTACTGTATATTAACAAATAACGGATGTATTTACTCTTTCCCAAATCATCTTGTCACACAGTGATGTCGCACGCCATTACATTTGTTTTATCGATATCGACATTTTCTCACGAATTCTCATTACATCGTCAGTAGGCCCTTATCTCACCTCCCAACTGTACTTAACCGCTTTGATACAAAGATATGAGGAAGTCGCAGCATTGTGTACTAAACTGACTCCCATCCGTCTAGCGATCACTTACAAAAAGGTGGCGCATGGGGCCTTTAAAATAGCGGATTCACACAAGTGTTCATGAAAAATTCGAGCAAATTTCAAATCAAACACTCTTTTGGATTTAAAATTTACGATTCATATTGTTTGTTATGTCTAAGGAATCTATAGAACAAGTATGCATCAAATTTATTGTTGTAAGTACAGAGGCCAGCTAATCAAGCTACCCAAAACTGTCTAATTTTTCGCAATCAACTTTGAACCATATGCGTCAGCGGTAAAGTTGAGAATCTTTTAAGTAAATTTGACAGATTGTTGTAGCTTCTTGTTCTGGCGTCTGTAATCTTATACAAAAAGATCTCTAATGTTATACAAGAAGACTTATCATGACATCACATACATAACAAGATAATATTAAGTTGTCTTAGAAAAAAAATACAGGTCATCTACTACATACTAAGAATCATGTTTACCATAAAAAATGTTGAATGACCTAGGGGTCAACGATCGAGGGCCTTCATAGAGACCGGCGTTAAGCATACAATTCGGCGACTGTGATGATAAATTTAATAAAATATGTTGTCGTTTTCATGACTTTTTTTTGGTAAACACGATAATTATGTATGTTCTAGATGACCTGTAAAAATATGGTGCACTAGTTTTGTTACACCCTATACATTTCATTTATTTCATATCATCAATTCATATACACATTTACTTCGTTAAGTTTAAAAGCAAGTCCTAATTTATTACCACACTAAATTTTATCACCCGCTCGTTTCAAAGCCCCACCCGCCCATCAATCATTTGACGACTCCGTTTTTCGTAGACATAGCGTTCATCGATACCATGTTTCACTTCCCTATCTGTATTGTGGTCTATTTTACTTAGAAATGGTTCCAGAAGCAATTTCTATGAGAAATCATCACCTAAAAAAATATAACCTAAAGCTTCTTTTATAGCTTGTTTCTAGTATCGTGTCTCTAATAATGAAGCTGATTATATATTTTTTTCCTTAATGATAGGAAAATTTATAGCTATTGAGTTTTCTGTTTTTCGATTAATTTTTATTTTCAGTTTGCTTTAGTTGAGAAGAGGAATATTGAGCTACGATTTGGGATAGTGTTTAGTTGTATCAAATTTAAGTTTTGAGAAATTATTGTATTATTTTTCATTTGAGTTTATGATTATATTTTGTTGCATGTAAAATAGTTTACAATAATAAACTAAATCATACTAATATTATAAATGTGAAATTTTGTGAGTATATTTTTTACTCTTTCAAGCAGAAACAGCTGGACTGATTTAAATAAAATTTGGTAGGCACATAGTCTAGAACCTGCGTAAGGACATAGGCTACTTTTAGTTGGTAGGAACCGCGGGGAATAACTAGTGTAGCAGTGACATTTTACTAAACAAACTTTTAAACCTTCACAATTAAGATCATCATATTCCAATGTTAATAAGTACAAACAAGTATATCCTCAACGTTTCCGGGCGGGCGACACCATACAAAAAGCAGACAATAACCATCCGTTAGCAGTAACGTTAGATCATCTGTTACATATGGATTACAGGAGCTAACCGACGATTAACTTTGAATAGGGTAACTATCGGTTCGTGAGTAACTGTATCGACTGTGATGCGGTGTGGTGCAATGCATAAGAGAAAATAAAATAATAACAAAAACTACATAAGGGGGATCATCATCAGTCTTCTTAATTCTATCGTCCCACTGCTGGGCACAGGCCTCCTCTTCCACGGAGAAGGATTGAGCGCTAATCACGCTTGCTCAGTGCGCGTTGGTGATTTTTTCCTCGAAATTTCAATCATCCATTGCTGTCCAAGATAAACTTAGAAAGTACGTAGTTATAACTTAGAAAAGTTACATTGGTACTCGCCTGACCTGGAATCCAACCCGCACCCTCATACTCGAAAGGCTGATTCTTTAATCACTAGGCCACTGCCACATTCAGGGCACGACATAAGGGGGATAAGGTTTCTAAGCAATATTTTGAAAGAGATAGAGGTTGATTAAATTACTGAAATCTTGTCTAGTTGTTGATCTAAAACTATTTTTAATCTTTATGGGAGATGAATGCCAGGTCGCGGGTTCGATTCCCGCATAAGTCAAACATTTTTGTTCATGAATATAGTGGTTTGACTTAGTCTGGGTATTCCTTTGTATTACATATTTCTGTACCTACATATGTACATATTTACAAAGGAAAAGTACATATAGTACATTTATCAGTTGTCTCGTACTCATAGTACAGAACGTCAAGCTACTTCAATCTTGAATAGATTTTCAAAGCTGAAGCATATTGGTCAAAGTTGACTGGGAAAGTTGGACAGTTCCGGGTACCTTTTTTTTGATAAATTATCAAAAAAGGGTTTACTTTCAATTAAATAGATGCTCTTAAGAATAAGACTAGTAAATCGCTTCTCTGTTCTAACTTAGACCCACAATATAAGATATTTCTCAATCGGAAGACAATGTGTAAGGAAGTGTATACAAACAAACAACACTACACACGGTCGCACGGGATGTCAATGCGCAATAATTTGTATGTCATTAGCATCGATTAGAACAACGCTTCCAATATCATTGTGAGATTAACTCAGTAATTAGCAACGCGTGAGAAATTACTTGATCAATTGAACTGTATTTTTATGTGTTTTAGTATATACGGTATAATGCAGTAGTTGGAAACTAGTCAAATTGACGTCAGAGATTTCTACAGAGCTGTATACTTATTTGCTAATTTATTAATAAAAAAATCAAATAGAGAAATTTTCCTTCAAAACGATAAATAAAGGCGACATTTTAGTTTTTTTGTTTGATTTTATTTTTGACATAGTCAACTAAGTACCCAATTTAGTCGTATACCAAAGTCAAAATTATTTCAGTGTAAAAGTTAACAAAGATCCTACCAGAGCAGAATACATTTAAAATAACATTTACATATAAATGTAATTAGTATAAAAGTAATTACAAGAATCATTTAAATTGAATTATTATCTTAAACTAAATCTACACATTTTTTTAAGCTCCTATTGAAATTGACGGATTGTAGTAGGATATGCTGGCGTCTGTGCATTGTCATATTTTTTCCACATTCTAAGTGCATGCTTCATTTAATTACTAAGCATTATCTCAGCCGTTAACATAGCGACTTAAGTAATTATAATCGCTATTGTTGTTAAAGAGGAGCTCGTGGCTAAGTAACAGCCACACGGGTCGATCGATCATAAGGTTAAGCAACGCTCATCATGACGAGACTAGTATCAGTACCTATACAGAAAACATTTTTATCTGGTACTGGAATCGACATGTTTTGACATTCATAAGTACTCTGTCGAGAATTCTTCATTATATTTCTTCAGTCTTCTGCTCTTCTCTTCTTTGCTGATAAGGACCACATTGAGCTGTGGCATCAGGAAATTCACGGGCATATACAAAACTCCTGTGAATTCTCCCAGTGCCAAGACCCCACGTGATCACATCTTCTTTTCTCTTCTAGAAGTTGTCTGTAAACGCTGACGAGTGATCTTTGACAGCCCTGCAGACTGAAGACTAAACTATCGGTCAATAACTTCTGGAGGTCTTTGTGTGCCAGGGCTGCGGTAAATCTTGTGAGCGACCCGCAGCTCCAAGCCTCGGCCCTAGGGGGCCTTTTTTGGAAAATCATCAAATGACCCCTCACGCTGAGGGTGCAGCTGAAAGGATTATCAAACTCTTACTGACTAAAACCCACTATGTTCTTTCTGGAAGTCCCTGTGTGCCAGGGCCACGGTAACTCTTACGAACAACCCGCAGCCCAGGCAGACCCTGACCCTTTGTTGCTGATATCTCTTCAAGGAGAGCGCGGAACAGAACGCACCGCCGACGCGGGACTGTCGTCCATAGACGTACGGATGGTGAGCCAACCAAAACTAACTTTCCACAGAACCGCGGGCCCTAAGGGTCCTTCATATCATACCTTCTGACAAATGCCTGTTCTATCTACAGTACTGTAGAAATGTTGCCTCATTACATCTTACATTATATACTGTAACAGGCCGGAACATCAATTAAATATAGAATAGTTTCAAGAATAAAGTAGTTAGTCTTTAGTTTGACACTAAGTAGCCCGTCAGCTTCTATTGTGAAAATCAGTACCTACCTACCTATTGTGGGAACATTCTAGTAAAATAGTTCCACATGATAGTTTTGGCAATCAGTTACTGTTATCTGATGGGTTACCGTCACCGCAAGTTTCCGTAACACCCACCGAGCACAATTCCTGCTTTCGTATTATCCGCAGTTTTAAGCTTAACTATTAGAGGTTTGCGGTTAGCTTTGACATCTATTATGCGGTGATAAGGTTCCGTTAGGAGTCTGTCTTGTATATGCTTAAACGGTTTTGGTTATAATGGTCGGTTCCTTTATTCTAGACATGATTCATGTAGCTCTCGTCGGATCACATATTTTTTTATTAAGCTTTTAAAGTAAGAAATTAATCAATAAAATAAAAATCTAGGTATCTTGTTTCTGGCTTATAGTAATCAGACTTGAATCTTTGTATCTTTTAAGCCCTGTTATCTAAGTACAGGCGCCAGCACATAAAGCTACTACAATCTGTTAGATTTCCTTAATAGAGTTTTGGATATCTTGATGTGCTGGCCTCTATAAATTAAAATAATAGGCGAACTAAGTGTTATGAGATTTTAGGCTTACCTCATGCGTAACTGATCTCCTCTGCTGTTGTTATTATCTGTAACAATGGAATAATCTGTCAGTGACGATTTCTTAAACAACAAAAAAAAACTAAAATAAATGATCCATTTTATTATTGCTCACAAAAATCATATAGCAAAGTTTGTATTTATGTATTACCAACAAGAGCAAGTACAAGGGTTTTATAGTTGTATGGTCACAAACGCTTCTACTACCTAATTTCATCTGCCTAGCCTTTTCCCAAGCTATGCTGAGACCGCTTTCCAGTCTTAAGGGGATACAGCTGAGTGTGCATTCACATGAAGGGACTGCCTATCTGACCTCCTCAAGCCAGTTACCTAGACAACCTTATACCACTTGGCAAGACTGGTTATCAGACTTTCTGGCTTTAGAGTACCCGTAACGACTGCCAAAGATGTAAAAATGACAGCCGGGACCCATCAATTTAACGTGCCTTCCGAAACACTCTGAAATTGATTACCTAATTTACGAAGGAAAAAAAGGCTAGAATTATTGTGAACCCGAAGAAGTGAGACCCTAAGAACCCTGGATTGGTATGGGTACAGAGTTCATATGCTTACGACATACCTACAACACGATGCGACCTTTCAAATATACGTAACAACAACAACAATTATTTTCAAGTAACCGTATTTTCGTTCACAAACCCTGTTATCAATAGATATAATTTATTAGTTTCCCACATAAATATGTATAACGCTCTGTTTACATAGTCATTAGTGTCAAATTAAAGCAACTCATTTGTATATCTCGAACTGTTCATATTTGTTTAATAGACCACTATTTGTGGTACAATTTTGCGGCAGTAACGGCGTTTGGAAAGAGGGATTTTGAGGCGATATTATGCCGTATAACTTCAGGCTAAAATGATTATCTGCCTAGTCTTTTCCCAAAAATATCGTGGGGTCAGTTTCAAAACTAACAGGGTGTAGCTGATACCTACGGACTATCAAGACTGGTTGTCAGACTTTCTGGCTTCTGACTACACCCGTAACGACTGCCAAAGATGTACAAATGAATGCCGGACCCCTAAACTAGACATACTAATTAGACGTTACAAGATGGTCACCAATCCATTTATCGACTGCGCCAAGTGTTGCTTAACCTTACAATCGATCTACCGATGCAGCTGTTACTGAGATGTGGAGGTCAGATAGGCAGTCACTCCATGTAAAACACTGGTACTCAGCTGCATTCAGTTACACTGGAAGCCGCCCTCAACATAGCTTGTGAAAAGGCTAGGCAGGTGAGATGCTTCTACGTTCTAAGTACGTAAAGTAACATTGAGTATTTGGTGTGGAAGTTTTTTAAACCCCACAAGACAATTTTGGCCCGTCCTCGGGAGTCGAACCCAAGACCGTACACTCAGCAGTCACGTTCTAGACCCATGAGGCAGTTACACAATAATAGTCAACCTATCAGACAAACTAGTATATAAATAAACATCACAGCTATATCACCCTCACAAAACCCGATGCGTCATCGCCATCAAATTAACGTAAGAGGGGTGTTGCCAGCTCTTTGTGTATGGAAACTATTGTGTTATATGACTGATGACGTAGGGAAGTGTATACTATATGAGTATTTATACTATTTTTTATGTAAATATGTAGTATATATTAGGTTGGTACCATAAATGTATAGGAAAATGCGTGGTATTGTAGCCTAGTGGATAAAAAGCCAACCTCTCAAGTATGAGGGCGTGGGTTCGATTCCAAGTCAGGCAAGTCAAACCAGTCGTCTAACCAGGGAGTATTCGTTTGCCCGGGTAACAGATAAGCAGTCGTTTCTTGTAAAACACTGGTACTCAGCTGAATCCGGTTAGACTGGAAGCCGACCCCAACATAGTTGGGAGAAAGGCTCAGGAGATGATGAACATAGGTATATAGACATAGATGACCCAGATATGTAGGTACATCGGGTAGCTACTGCATGTTGAACACAGGCGCAGAAGGATCCGCCAGGGCTGCGGGTTGTTTGCAAGAGTTACCGTAGCCTTAGCACACAGGGACCTCCAGAAGAAACATGGCGGGTTTTAGTCAGTAAGAGTCTGGTATTCCGTCCAGCTGCACCCTCAGCGGGATAGGCAAAGATGTGAAAGGATCTTCTTTACCCAACGGCAGAAAAAGGACCAGATCGTGTGTAAAATCCCATGAAACAAGTTAAGAATGAAAAAATATAAGCATGTTACATGTGATAATCATATTTCGTAAGATTTCGTGATAATCATATTTTATAAGAGTAGTAGTCATTATCAATTAAAATAAAATTAATAATATCAAAAACTTATTATCTGGTTTAATTAAGTACATAATATTAGATCGATAATTTTATCAATATGTCTATAGCCGAAATAGCTCAGTTGGGAGAGCGTTAGACTGAAGATCTAAAGGTCCCCGGTTCAATCCCGGGTTTCGGCAAAAAACTCTTTTTGTAATTTTTTATTTCTAAGGTAATGAATAATTGCGGATTGCGAATATTGGAACAGCTGCCTTCTTAATAATGATAAGCTGAATAAAATATTACAAAATATTTGAAGAATATTTGTGACTACTTGGGTATCGGTTCTCTTTGAAAAAATACTCAGTTAGCAACCTTCCTACGAAGGCATAAAGTCTAAAATCGAAATTTCTTAACTTATTGACGACAATAATAAGAAAACCTTTCACATTTCCACTCATTTCATCCATTAACGGGTATAAAATATTCATACACGCGCATTGTACTGTAAGCAATTAATTATTGAATAATATTATCCATCAACCTAAACTGCACCTTATATACTAAACATAAAATCTATTTTCCCTTAGCACGGTTTTCTACAGCGGTATGTTAGGTTTGTTGATACGTCGTTGCTATGGTAACTGACAAAAAAAAACATGGTTTGAATCAGTTGGTCGCTTATGTTTATTTTAGTTACCCTGCTTTGAATTTTAGTGCTTTTTATAAGGTTTTCCGACTAGTTGACAGTCCTGATAGTGGATAAACAAAATTTTAATGGATTATGCTTGGTAGTATTTTTGACGTTATATAAAGTTTCCTGTAGCGAGCGGTTTGAAGGGAATTTTATTAACTTTTGTGGTGTTTTAGTTTCAAACATGACTAAAAAGGTGATTTTTACTAAAACAGATTTTTAGGATTGTCACAATTGTTAATGAAAAAAAATATGTACTAAACTACTACTTCATAAAAAAAATGATTTCTATTATGAACATCAGAACACAATGCACAGCCAGCCAGCACATCAAGCTACTATACTGTCACCAGCTACTATTGTCTAGAATCTGTCAAATTTCCTTAATAGGTTTTCAACTTTATCGCTGGAGCATATGGTACAAAATTTTACCGTTTAGGGTAACTTGATGTTTTTAAAAACGTTAAAATATACAAAAAAAGAGTAAAACACTATTTCTATGTTCTTGATTTAAATTAGTATCAAAAACAGTTACCTATCGATTTGTTTATGTATCAAAAAAAGGTACTTAGGTAAGTATATCTAAGCTGCGTGTTTAAAAACAAATGACCAATGATCACCCTTGCCTTTAACACCATACTGGTTTTATAGGTCACCACCCCGAGCTTGCCTTATTAAAAAAACATTTGCCGTGATTTAGGTTAATTTATTTTTATAGCAACACCGTTAACCTTTGCTTGACATTAGTGAGTTTGAAAATTATTTTTATAAATGTATGTTTAATGGGTTTTGTAAAGTCGCTAGCACATCAAGCTACAATAAACTGTCAAATTTCCGTAATAGATTTTCAACTTTATTGTTGAAACATAATATGGTTCAAAGTAGATTGGGAAAATTTTACAGATTCGGGTAGCTTGATGTGCTGGCGACTGTACATGTCGCGATTTATTACTATAGACGAATATCGCTTTGTTCAATGTGGTTATAATAAAATGTTCAGTGTGTTTGTTTATACGATATAAATAAGAAACTTCAAAAAGTCCTGAACCTTTAAGAAAAAAAAAAAAAAAAAACTTAACATAAGTTATGTCTCTTTACTATCACTTTTTTCCAAAATTTACAAAATGTAGTCTTTTGTGGATACTTGTGCATCACGAGAATAACTTTCTGATTTTATTCCTTTCATGTATATTATTTAAATATTAAAAAAAAAACACTTAACTGTAAATGTGTTTTATTTGACAAAATTAATGAACTTTCACAGTAAAACACCTGACCTATTTTAATGAAAGTTACTAAGATAGGTAGATTAAAACCAAAAGCTAGAAAAATAGCGAAGAAAATTATGAAAGAAAAATGAATCCTTACTTCCCTTGATCACGCCATCACGCATGAACCAATTTAAATCAAATTTGGTAGACACATAGTCTAGAGTCAGAGAAAGGACATAGGTTACTTTTTATCCAGGTGCGGTAAGTAGTTTTTTCGAGCATCGGGAGCAGAGATGAGAATGTTAAGAGGAATGTGTGGTGTTACGCGAATGGATAGAGTAAGAAATGAGTATATAAGAGGAAGTTTAAAAGTGGCACCGGTAAACGAAAAACTATGTGGGAACCGGCTAGCATGGTATGGTCATGTAATGCGGAGGCATGAGGATCAAGTTGTGGGGAAGGTCTTGAACATGAATGTGGATGGATATAGAGGAAGGGGAAAAAAAATATTATAAAAAAAAAACATGATTATAAGTTTAAACCGTTATCGGTTGTAAGGAGGGGTAGTTTTAATTACCTAGTGAGAGGGTGTTACTGGGAACTTTTAACGGTTTGTTTTAACTGTGGGAAATATTACTTAACCTTCGTTCGTGACTACGCGGCTAGAATTGTTTTAATAAATTACATACGATTGAATAACTTGATATTTAATTAACACTCATATTAATTGTAGACATCGTCTATTTAAATAAACGAATTGTGGCTTGCCAGAGGTAAAAAAAAATAACAATAATTATTACGACTTGCCATGATTATCATGCAATTTTCATCAAATTAGTCGTAACACTTCGTAACATAATGTAATTAACAATTTTATAGTCACAAAAAAGAACGTACTGCCGAAACCCGGGATTGAACCGGGGACCTTTAGATCTTCAGTCTAACGCTCTCCCAACTGAGCTATTTCGGCTATACATAAGAATACAAATTCATCGATTACCATACCTACGGAATAATACCTAAGCTAAATTGTTATATATATTTTTGTAAAATTAGATATTTTAAAAGATAACGCTGTGATTTACAAATAGCCGTGTCATTGTAATAGTGACTTATTAAATTGTTAATTATTAATACCAGCTGGTTAACATGCTAAAATTAGTAATAAACGATAAACTGTTAATATAACTAAAGTTGAAAACCTTAGATATTTTTTTCCAAAAAATAAATAATTAATCTCACATCTGTTTAATAAATTGTAACATAAATAAAAAAGAATAATAAATATGGAGAAATTTCACCAACGGGTTATTCAAAATGGCGAACATGCGCAGGATCATCTGCGCACAAGTAACATTTAGTGAAAGAATATTTTGTACCGTTCTTTATTTAGTACCTTGTCAGGTATTTTATACAGCTGCTGACGATTTTAGGGTTTCTGGTATGTGGAGAATTTTTATCGAGGAATTTAATAAAAAAAATGTTATTAATAATCATTTCTAGCTAACTCCCGAGGGAATTACTTCGCTTATGCAGATAAGAAGTAGCTTATGACCTTTTTATTTTAGACTAAATTGGTTCAGTAGTTCTATCGCGAAATCTAAACAGAAAGACAGAGTTTCTTTCCCATTTAAAATATTAGTAAGTATCGGCTTTGCGGTCTCAAACATAAAAAAAAAAACAAAACATAACTTGAGAAATAGACTGTTCCCTGTGTCAGCTACTTATCTTTAATAGTGAAAATAAGAGATGTTACTATGTGAACATTCTTTCCAGTGTGGGTTTTTTATCGTTGGTTATCTTTGCTATTAGGTACTTCTATTAGGGTGAAGCCAAACGAGCGTAATTTTATGAGTTGTGAGTCGCGTATTTTCGGTAACTTATTTTACGTTCAACTGAATTTCTGTTAAGCTGCCAGACGGACGTAATTTATTCAGTTACTATCGAGCGTTGGTACGGGGTGTTTGTGTTGTTAAGTGCGATGGATCCATTGAAAATATTGTGTATTTATGAAACATATTCAGAAGATACTTATTCAGAAGATGATACCAGAAAAAGAAGCCGGGTAAACCCACTCAATAGTGAGAGGCTGATATGTGGACTGTTCCATATATTATATGAACGTGTATGTGCAAATCCAGATATGTTCAAAAACTACTACCATATGCCATTACATGTTTTTCAAGAATTATTACATCACATAAAACCTTTAGCAGAAATTACGCGACAGAAATTTCGCGACTCACAACTCATAAAATTACGCTCGTTTGGCTTCACCCTTAGATAAACAGATAAAACAGCACAAAGAAAATAAGATACAATTGGGATGATGACTAGGTCAAAAATAAAATACTTTATCATATTCAATTTGTAAAACAGCTTAAAATAATGACAGTTTCATTTATCGCTTTGAACCGAAAACTGTTTACATTTTAATTGATAATAAGTATAACCGATATAAGTATACGGCCTGAGAAATTGAATAACAAAAAAGTAACCATTTTTGACCGTTCAATATAAGTAATGAATTTGACTAGTTGTCATCTACCGTACCTAATGTACATATTGACAAAATTTAAAAAAAAAGTGGGTACAAAGATTTTTCCCATATTTTTTAATATTTATAAATAGATTTTTAAAATAATAATGATAAGATACTTCGCAGTTTTAACGCAATATTCCATTGTGGACCGTTCAGTATGTATATCTTTCTTGTTCGTATCCATATTCTTTATTGGCATTCCTCTTAATATAAAGGTACAAATATAGTAAATACACATAAAACCTTTTCATATATCGTTATGGGTTTATTTTTATGGCTACCTACAGTTAATTTATGGCGTAATAACAATTTCGTACTACATTCAATATTATTAGCAGGTGTCAATGATTTTTTTTGTATTTGTTTTTAATGACTTTATTATTTTAAAGGTAGCCAGCATAAACTTATCTTAGTATTTTATGAATCGATGCTGCGATGCTTGCCTACATTGTAAGATGTACATATCTCAATGTATACATGGTATAAGAGACAGCCCTTCACAGACTGATGGGGTGAGTTCAGTATACTATACTAAGAAAACGTTATGGAAATAAAACTGATTTGTTTTAAAACCTCAAAAAAAAATAACAGCCGATTTCACGACTATTTCAAAATCCATTGCCGGTTTTTATTGTAGCCGTATTATTAAAAAAAAAGTAAGTTCTGCGTGTAAAAAATGTCATTTTGCATTGAAAGAAAAAAAAATCCGGAATAATAGGGGAAAAAATAAAAAAATCCTGAGAAAAAATCCAGTGAAATATGATTCAAAATAAGGAGCTGAAGGGTGCATTTAGCTCCTTATTTTGAATCATGTTTTTATCAGTTTGCGGAGGGCTGTCCCTTACACCCAGTATGTATAATTAGATGAAATTTTGCATTGATATAGCTTAGCATATAAGCGTATAAGTTGTGGCTTAGTGGTTAAATCACCAGCCTGTCAGGTACGAGTGTACAGGATCCATTCCGAAAAGTAACCAATGCACCATGAAACTTTCTTGTCATTAACAAACTTAGTACTAATAAACAAAATCTTTACATTCGAGTAATAATAAAAGTCGGTATATATTTCAACGTCCTGTATTACCAAGTATTCTCACAGCCTCCTTTACCGTTAAAAGCCGTCAAAAATAAACTGCGCAAGTAATTACGTAACATAATATTCCAATAATCACATCGGTACTCCATGTTTTAAAACATTAATTAAATCTAATAACTGTAAATGTTATATTTAATTTAGATACGAACATCCTGTCCATAAGTTCCAATCAGATTATTAAAGTGTTTGAAGTCTGTGGCCCGTTAGGCGCAATTAGTGGCAGGTTGCACCACGAGGAAATGTATGTGTACCTATTAGAGAACAGTACATCCTGTTGTGTACTTACTAAGTGACAAGTGGTATTAAGTAACTTAAACATTTAAATGATTGATATTTGTAGGATATTGTTGGTAAAATATTTATTTATTGTGCCATTAATTAACTTCGCGTTGTTTGTCCTGGAGATCTAGTTTGTAAGTTTTTATGTTTGAGATAATTTCTGAATCTACCAAACTAAGGCGCTGGTGGCTAAGTAACAGCCGTATGTGACAATTGATCATAAGGTTAGCAATGCTTTGTCATGAATCTGTTTCGGAAGGTTTTATATTGGTGGGTCTCGGCTGTCATTTATACATCTTGGGCAGTAAGTATTACGGGTAGTCAGGATCATATCGGATGGCCCGCGTAACAAGGTTGAGAAGTTACATAGGTAAGCGCTCCATGTAAAACCCTAGTACTCAGCTGCATCCAGTAAGACTGGGAGCCGAGCCCAACATAGTTGCGAAGAGAATAGGCAGATTAGTAACGTTATTTGCTTTACCCTGGTTCGGTTGTAGTTCTTCAAGACGCGCAAGTAACATCACAAAATAGCTAGCTATAACAGTGTTTACAGTATTACTGGTAGCCGTACCAGTTAATGTTTGTAATCTAGTAGAAAGACATCTAACTTTGTGTCACCGCGACCACACCGCCATCGGCTCAAGGAAATATATCGACAGCATTTATTTCCACAAACTTATAAACACTTAATAGAGGCTGTAAATACACTGGAAGAAAATATCGAGACAGAAAATCCAGTTCGTTCCACAATAAACACAAGTTGGAATGATCCAGATAGCAATGTGAAAATTAACTGTTACGTATCACCAGGTTTTTATGTACTTTATGGAAAGTAGAGAGAATAGATTCATTTGAAGACTGTTTTCTAAATTCAAACTGTAGGATGAATTATATCTTCCAGAATTATAGTTTTCACATTTTGATTATTTATATGTATATTCAAACATGTAAATATCTTTAAAGTTAAACCCAATGCGATAACATTTTGTTTATTATTTGGATGGTCATTCGGATATCGCAGAAGTTCTAACTTATAAGTTATATCATTATTGATACTTAAGAGGCAATTTGATGCTCATCATCAGCCTTTGTTTGTCCCACTGCTGGGCATAGGACTCTTCAGATGACTCTTCGGAGGTTTCAGAAGTTATTGTGGTAACATCGTCCATCATTATTGTTCAAGACGATATTAAATGTTCCTTTGGAAAAAAGATATATTTAATAAAAATATATTATCAAAGAAATTTAAGGTAGGTATTCATTAATTGAATGATAATTTTCCATAGTATATATATAAAATAAGCCAACGATTTAAGAATTAGTCTTCTTCATATCGTCTGCATTGTGACTTCGGATCGTGCGTCAGCGCAGGGTATAATTTAAGGCGCAGAACGCAGTTGACATGTGTTTCCTATCGATAATGTAGTGGCCTGTCAATAATAATAAACCACCCTTAATTATTCTTACGTGTCTCTAATGGCCGTGCATTTAAGTGGAGTACGGTTTGAAGGATATTTTTATTTATTTATTATTAGCTACAGCTTTTGAAAGATACATGAAGAGCTGTCGCCATAACTTATATTTAAAAAAAATGCTACGTTTCCCTCTCCTTTTTTAAATAAAATAATTGAACCCTCTCGTTTTTTGAACTCCTTTATTAATACTAGGTGTCTGATGAAGAGCTGATAAGCTACTGCATAGCTCTCCTAGTTCTTTAAGCTGTGCCCTACCGGGTCCATATTGTTTCTTCTATATTATAAAATGTACATCTGTATTACATATGGAAAGCTAATAAAGAATTGAGTATTGAGTATTGAATCAATTTCAGAACACGATACTAAGGGCCAGTTTCACAGGTTACGGATAGTCACTATCTACCAGATAAATTCAAAAATGGAACAGAATTTGTATGAAATTATCTGTCAGATAAACTATCTGGAACTTATCAGCAACCGTTGAAACTGGCCCCTTAATGTTATTAAGGATCAGTTTTAGTTATGATAATTTGCAAATATGGCATTTTGATTTGAACACACTTCAAAAATGTGCAAACACGTGATGATAATTGCATTTGCATTCCGTTATTTTATGCAGTTGATAAATTGCTTTGACAATTGACAGCTAAAAAGTCGAGCTATTTGAAAACGTAAAAATACAAAATGGCGGCCGCATATCTACGGAACTGTCATCGTGACGTTATTACGCGGAAGGCTGCCATTAAAACGCGTATGAAAGCGGGAATAGTTAGTGATTGATGCATTTGTGAAATGTGATTTATTATTTATCGTTTTCTGCATTGATGCAACGATAAAGATAATAAAAAATTGGTTAAGTGCGAAATGGTACCGCTCTGTTGAGTTATACATTAGAATAGATAAAAACATGATAAATAATCATGATATATGGTACCTACAGTGCAGACATCAAGCTACTAAAATCTGTCAAGTTTTTAGATTTTCAACTTTATCGCTGAAGCATATTATGGTTCAAAGTTGATTGGGATAATTTGACAGTTTCGGATAGCTTAACGTGTTGGCGTCTTTAATTTTTTCCGTTAGATAAAAAATTATTTAGAAAGTAGCGTTCCAAATATTTCGATTTTAAAAAATCACTCATATTGTTAAAAAAAGTAAGTGTGGGATTCGTCATAAATGTCTTGTCGTACTAATATTTGTGATAGCATATAAAAATCACACTTTATATTATGTATGTCCTGTGTCATAAAATATCGGCAGTACTTAATTTATACGGATATACGCATTAAAATTTTATTGCTTAGCTGCTACAATGTTGTTACTGAGGCTTCTGTATTTTCGGTTAGCTTTCAATGAAAAAGAAGGACTTTGTAATAAAATCGTGATATTTATTATTTACAATTTATATAACTCTATCTAGGTTTACTTCGTTGCTTTTTTATATTATTTATGTTATTTTATGCCATAAGGTCGGCGTGGTCAGTCTGTGGATGGGTGTCCATCTTGTCATGGCGAGTTCCTCCCTGTTTCGGAAGGCACGTTAAATTGGTGGCTCCTGACTGTCATTTGTACATCTTTGGCAGTCGTTATGGGTAGTCAGAAGCCAGAAAGTCTGACAACCAGTCTTACGAAGGGGTCTCGGGTTACCCAGGTAACTAGGTTGAGGAGGTCAGGCATGCAGTCGCTCCACGTAAAGCACTGGTATTCAGCTGCATCCGGTTAAGACTGGAAACCGACCCCAACATAGCTTGGGAAAAGGCTAGGCAGATGGTGATGTTATTTTATGCCAAGACTTCGACAACCAAAACAAATTTAGTTTGAAATAAATGTTTTTCCAGACTGCTGACAGCAAAATTAACAATGCTGGCGCACAGCTGTTTGTGCCAATTATATTAATAGCTTGAACATAATTGATGTACTTATAGACACCTGTTAGTATTGAGTTGTGGGCTATCGACATAATGTTAGCTATCTGTCATTATACTAGTTTTTATTAGACTTCATAATATTATGTAGTTTTACCCTACTGTGAGGGTGAGGGTAGTATAAACGATTTCGAATCTGAATCCGCTGTGAGTTTCTTGATTGGCATTCTAGAACTAGGATCATAATTCGAATCTACAGTAGCGCTACTCTTGCGAGCGTGTTTGCGAGTTGAACTAAATTGACTACGCGATTTTGCTTTGACTCACTTCGCTCTCGAACCCGATTCAAAGTATCAAACCTTATACGTGTGAAGAGAATAGCGAAGGGAATGGGAGTTGTTGTTTGAGTTAAAAAGCTAGTAACATAAAATAGATCAACCAGACTTTGAAACTAGTCTCAGTTAAACAAAAGTGTATGCCGTGGCATCTTTTATTTTTAAGATTGCCATTTTTTACATTTTCAACTTTATCGCTAAAGCATATATGGTTCAAAGTTGGTTGGGATAATTTTACAGTTTCGTGGCAGCTTGATGTGCTGGCGTCTATACTTGAGTTAGTCAAACTCCATTATTAATGTATGTATGAAAGTATTTTAGCTCTCCAACTTCTTTGAGCTGTGCCCAACCGATTCCATATTGTTTCTTTACCTATTCAAATGTACCACCCTTATAACATATGGAATACTAATAAAGAATTGAGTATAGAATATTCAAAAGACATAATTCACCGCAAAACTAATTTGTCCTAACCTCCAAATAAGGATAAAGTTCTTTCAATATCTGAATAATTAACAGAGAATAGGACTTTCTGTAAAAGACAGGACAATCGTTTGACATTGAAAGCAACCTTGCGTCGCTAATTACTTAGAACATTGCTATAAATCTCTGATTAACAATCCTTAGTAATTATTTTCTTAATTGCAACCCCATTGCTTTGTACCGTTGCTAGGCAATGCGGATTCTCTACTCTACTGGATGCTTTAAATTAGGGTCGATATCGAATAAAATGTGAATTACAGCTGTCAATTATTATCTGCCTGGGCTGCGGGTTGTTCGCAAGAGTTACCGCGGCCCTGGCACACAGAGACCTCCATAAGGAACATAGTGGGTTTTAGTCAGTAAGAGCGACACTCCCTCCAGCTGCATCTTCAACGGGAGCGGTGATTCCATGATTTTCCACGAAAAAAAGCTGTCAATTATCATCTATAATAATATTATAAAGCTGAAGAGTTTGTTTCTTTGCTTGTACGCAATAATCTCAGAAACCGCTGGTCGGATTTGTAAAAATATTTCAGTGTTAGCCAGCCCTTTTATTGAGCGAGGTTATAGGCTACTTTTTATAAAGTGTGTCTTCACACAGAGAGTTAAGTGTCCGAGTGTATCTTCACACAGAGCGTAGACAGTTGAGAACTACTTCTAGTTCTCGGGAACAAGAGAAACCGCTGGCAGAAGCTAGATTATTTATATAAAAAGTGTTTTATCGTTCTTTTTTAATTTGAACTGACTTTTTTAGATTTTCTATTTAGAATATTTTTTTTCGATCATAAGTGTATTTTATAAATATGTTTTCGTGCAAATTCAAGTTGAACATTTTGCTGTAAGTATACTAGTGGTTCGACGCATAAACTCAAGAGCCCTTTCAAAGCCAATTAAAAAGTCAGCCGACTCATCTGATTGCAGACCGCAAAAGATGAAAGATGCACAATTTGAGTACAACAGACCTAGTTTAACTGCACCGAGTAATTTGCGCAGACGCAGTAGTACAATATACGTGACGACCTCTCAATCAAGTGTAAATACAGGCTGTTTTAAATATAGCCAGCTGTGTTTAGTGTGGCTGGTGCTACGTGAGAAATATAATTAAAAAAGTTTTTTTGGGAGATATTAAAAAAATATTTGTTTTAAAGTACAAAAAAAAGCGTGATAGTTAAAAATAGTAATAAAATTATATAATAAGTAAAAAGAAAAAAAGGCATAACACTGATGGATGGGGATTTTTTATTTCCTCACTATTTTTTGAACTATGGTTAAAACACTAGCTTCTAAAGTACGAGTACACACTCAATTCCAAGTCAGACACCTCGATTCCAAGTCAGACACGTACTAATGCAACTTTTTTGAGTTATGTGCTTTCTAAGTATGTCTTGGGCACCAATGACTGTTTAAAAGTCAAGAAAAGCATCTCTGAAATCTGGACTATGATCAGTTGATTATAAACCCAAAAAATAAATATATATTGTTCAAATATGTAGCAGGCATTACGAGTATAATGTTTTCTTTCTTTTACAAAAAAATACGATACTTTCAAAAAATATTTAAATAATAACATACAACATACTGTATACACCCCAGTGGGCAGTCAGACAAGTTTTTGTAGCCACAGCGCTGCCCTGCCTTAACTTGACGCACGTTACTCCGCACTTGACCATAGTTTATATAAATAAACATTTTTTTCCACGTCACGCCGGTTTGTATGCTGTCGTACTCGATCTAGATACGTAACCCTTTGTTCTGTTTTTATTTTAAGAGGTTATGAAGAACGGGATCTTTACTGTTAGCGAACGTAGTAAATCGGATGCTTACTGTAAAATTGGCTAGACAGCTTAAACAGCAGAGAGTGTAACGAAGGAGAGAAAAGGAGGGGTCTATTCTCCTAAGATCTGTGGGTTGTTTGCAAGAGTTACCGCGGCCCTGGCGCAAGGAACAAAATTGTTTTTTTAGGCAATTAGAGTCTGAAACTCCCTCCATCTGTACCCACAGCGGGAGCGGTCGTTAGATGATCATCATCAGCCTTTTTACTGTCCCAGTACTGGGCACAGGCCTCTTCTCACACGGAGAAGGATTGAGCGTTAATCACACGCTTGCTCAATGCGGGTTGGTGATTTCAGACTTTATAGTCCAGGTTTCCTCGAGATTTTTTCCTTCATCTTAAACTTGAGAGTACATATAACTTAGAAAGTTACATTGGTACTTGCCTGATCTGGAACGTTTAATTAGATTAAAAAAATCAACATATCGTTGTTGCGCTTGCAAAAACCGTTATAATAATATGTGCATTTTTTAATGTAGTCGGATGTGTTTTTTCTCCATTTCCACCCATTGTCATGAAATTTTTGATAAGATTTAAGTAAAATTATCAAAAATAATATAAATTGTCATAAAATGTCTGCTTCATCTTTAAGCTATTTAGGGTTATCTTAGTCTTTACAAAAATAAACAAATTCTTATGCCACAATGTATCAGGTTATTGAGCTTTAAAGACCTTCTTCAAACAAGTCCTTTTATAAATAATTGAGGTAAAATATTGATTTTTGGTATCGCAGACAGAAATAATACAGAACTAACAATCTTCGATACTAAATCGTTATCGGTTTTAGCCAATAAATTTGACTTTATTGTACCCATTTTACCAGAACCAGAACCAACCCAACCTAACAAGAAAAAATTTGTTTGTAATTTTAACAAAAAGAACTGATTTTCACCCTTGGGGAATATTTTTGACGATAAATTAAACTTTTTATTTATATTACGTCGATAAGAAGGTGTCTATGACCCTAAAATGGTCTTATACCTTAAGTTTATTATTTACATATTTAAGACTGGAAGATTTTTTCAAATTAGTCACTTAATTACTGAAATTTACGTTTTAGCAAACAATAAACTCTATAGCTCTATCATTTTAGCATAGATTCCAAGTGTGGCAATTTTTGATATTACGAAAATTAATCTCAAATAATTGGGCCATCTCTAATAACATAACTATAGGTATCTAACTTAAAACTACCTAAAAGCAAACAAAAAAAATATTGTGGTTTACCCAGCTAAAAATGAGTAATTGCATTAAAATTACCGTATGTAAAATAATAATTGCGTATGTACCTACGTCGTCATTACGGCTTCATAATAATTATTATCTACATGTCTATCTGTGTGTCTAAAAATAAACTTTGAGACATTATCTGTGGCCCAAATCAGAGGTCGTTCATGGCCTACGTTTTTTTTATGCAAAGTCAATTGCAGTAATCTATACATATAATAATATGAGCCTGACAATCTGTTTGTACGTACATGTAGGTACTAATAATGTACACAACCAACACCTAGTATTAGCCGATTGTTTTCGGGTAAAACTAGTTCTATCCTTCATCGTGCCGGCTACTATATATTATATACTATATATTTTTTCTATATTACGGGCTTACCTCGACACACTGGGTACAGTCATGAAGACATTTCCGAAGGCTCTGTCAAGAGTAATCTGTGGACAAGAGATAATTAAAATTTAAAATTATAAATAATTAATTATTAAATATAATATAAAAAAAAAATTAAAATATATATCATTTTATGGCCCATTCCTTTCTTATTTATATATTTTTGCTTATATTTAAATGCGTTCATCACCAACACTTAAATCTTCATTGCACTATTTATACTTTTCTACCAACTCCCCAAAAACGACTTTTGGATTCAGTTATTTCGCATTTTTATGTTGTAAAAAAAATACTTAAAATAAAGGGCAGATAACATACTCCTGCTATTTAAAATGAATTATAGCACTCACTAACGTTTAAAATCATTTTATACAGAATGTTAAAAATCTGTCTACTCCTTAAATACAGTATGATCGTATCTTATCAATGACAAATCACCAGCAATCGTTTTAACCATCATTAATCAAAATATGATTACAAACTAATAAAATAAATAAAGTTATTAAGTGCAAACTGATATTTTATCAACGTCTATAATTTTGCGACCTTCGTCTACTTTGTAAATAACCATTTTTCCGTTCACTTGCCAAGTTTAAAGGAAACGGTCGTAAATAAGGGTTTTTCAATTAAATTTATTGAATCAATTAAATTGGTTTAATTGAATTGCGTTAGTTTATATTTAATTAATGGGTTTCGAGTTGCTAGTTACGTTACTTTTGGCGCCGATTGAAAGTCCTCTGGTGTGTGGTCTGGGAAATTAAACATTTTCTGTCAAAGATAATGAAATGACAGACGGGACCCAGTAATATAGGTATATATACCTATTTATAATATATGTATTTGTAAATTAGCCAGTCTAACCAAGAGGTATTGGGTTGAGAACTGGGTTGAGGAGGTCAGATAGGCAGTCGCTTTTTATAAAACACTGGTACTCAGCTGAATCTGGTTATACTGGAAGCCGACCCCAACATAGTTGGGAAAAGGCTCGGAAGATGATGATGATTTTTAAATGTACATATGTGGAGTATATGTAGGTTATCAGTTGTGTTGGCACCCATAATACAAGCTTATCCATAGCTCTCCATGGAGCGTGTCTAAAAAAGGTGCCCCGACATAGTAAAAAGAATAATAATTAAAGAGCCTTTTGAAACACAGAGGAGTTCCTTGTAGGTCAAGATGATCACTCATCCATGTACCGACCGAACCGAGAGTTCCTTAACCTGTTTTTTTGTGGGAAATCATCAAATGGGGTCATTCCCGCTGAGGGTGCAGCTGGAGGGAGTGTCAGACTCTTACTGACTAAAACCCACTATGTTCCTTCGGGAGGTCCCTGGCTTACGATCGAAATTATAAAAATAAAAATAAATGAATAACTGTAATACGACATCTAATTTGAATCCTTTAGCAATATCCGTCGGTCTCGTCAGCAATGTAAGGGCATAGCCTACATACCGCACATGTAATGTAGGGCGTACCGATAGCAAAACAAGCTAGCTATTACATGCTCGAGTGATACTATGTAATACGATTGTGAATATCGTGGGAAAATCATGAAAATTTTATTGATTAGAACTATATCGAATTGGAGAGTCGAATTGGAGTAAGTTCTTTGTGCCTTATAAACATAGATTATGAAAATACTTATATTACTACTACTGTGTTTCCACACGAATTAATATGATATTAAAAAAATAAGAATCGTTGTGGCCTAGTGGTTAAAGAGCCACCACCAACCTCTCAAGTGTGCGGGCGTGGGTTCGATTCCAGGTCAAGTACCAATGCAACTTTTCTAAGTTTGTATGTATGTACTTTATAAGTATATATTGGACACCAATAACTGTGTTTTGGATGGCACGTTAAACTGTAGGTCCCGGCTGTCATTGAACATCCTTGGCAGTCGTTACGGCTTAGTCAGAAGCCAATAAGTCTGACGCCAATCTAACCAAGGGGTATTGGTCTGCCCGGGTAACTGGGTTGAGGAGGTCCTTGTAAAACACTAGTACTCAGCTGAATCCGGTTAGACTGGAAGCCGACCCCAACATAGTTGGGAAAAGGCTCGGGAGATGATTTAAAAAATAAGAATATATAGAAAATCACGCCAAAAAAAAACTCATAATTAAAAAATACCAAAGAATTTTCAATATAGAAATTAGATGCAGAAAATTTTGTTCGGTCCCTTTTTTTGCTAACACTACACAGACGCCTAAGTCTCGTACTATTTAGAAATACTGCATTTTTTCCGTCAGAATTAAACTAATTAATAAAGATTACGACATGGTACCGCTAAATGGGTCTCAGAATCGTCTACGACACGCTCATTACTCGACTGAACTCGAATTTATAGTATCGATTAAAGGCATGACCACACTGGCCAATCGATTAGTCGATAATAGGCAGTTACGGAAAAATAAATCGGTAGGGAAGTCGTTATTTCAGTTTTACTTTTAGCATTGCTTGGCTGGTGAATGGTGGTAAATGCTTAAGCATTAGGTTCAGGGTTCTATGTCCGGCGCAGGCAAATTGTTATGTATATCTTAGGAGTTAAAAATAAAAGATTTTTTTAAATAAAGAAGAAAGATTTGTGATTGTTTATGTGTTTGGATTGAATAGGATCTGAAACTACTTGACCGATTCGAAAAATCCTTTCACTGTTGGGAAGCTACACTATCTGTAGTGAACATAGGCTATGTTTTATCCGGGTATAAGAAGAATTTACCGAGGGATGCGCGAGAAACCTCGAGGAACTGCATTTTTTTATAATTAGGTTAACTTATTTATACTTAATCAAACCTTTCAACAAGTATAACAGTTACGTATGCTAGTAATATTTTACTTCTTTTACAGAAAAGAATAAATATATATTTCACATCAATTTAAAATGATTATCAATTAGACTTAAATACATTTCGTTCACTCTTATGGCGAAACGAAAGTTTATTGCACGGATTTTATCGATAAAACTGTCTACGTCGAGAATCGAGACTCTGTTCGAGTGTTTAGTCGATAATATTTTATCGATTGAGTCACAGTCGACACGCAAAGGGCTCTGCAGAGATTTTGATGAAAAATTAAAAATATATATATAATTTTCTAATTATTTTGTCTGTATTGTCAACGAAATTATCTACGACGAAATGATGGCATCCAGGCCAATAAAATTGTCGGCTACGGAGATCAGCCAGCTGCGCAGGACATATTATAGTGCACAAGCATTCACGCAGATACAGGTGCACTCCCTATTCCCTCACTCTCATATTCCGATGGGATGGCAATCCGACACGACCGGAGAGAGATAAGGCGCAGGACCGACATTTACGTGCTCTCCCATGCACGGGTGAATCAATCACCAACTTCCAGACTCCAGGCTGCTTTATGAAACTTTAAGACCACGACGAAATAAGGATGACTATGAATGCTGACCTTACAGTGAATAAAATTAATCCCTAAATTAGTCGATGGTATTCAAGCCCAATAAAATCACTTTAATATAATATATTTATTAATTGAGTTTCTTGATGTAAATTCGAACCTAAGACCTCAAACAGTTTCGTCAAAACTCGAGCGATTTCATAAAATAACTACTTCGTAAAGTCGAGCATTTCAAAATGATGTGGCATTATATCGACATAAAGTCGATAAAACAACTATGTAGCGTATGCACTAAGCCCTATAATCGGTATCGAGTTTCATTCGATTGCGTAACCGCGGTGGCGAGTTCTCGATTATAATCGGAGCGTGTAAACGTTTTATGTTTAGTATTAAATTTCCCGGGAATTTGAAATTAATATTGTGCTTTATTTGAGCTTAAGTTATGCATGAGTCGAGATTTTCTTGCTTAAGTGATGGTATGATTGGGCTTAGAGCTTGGGCAATAGTGGTCATGTTTCTATTCGTTTTTTAAACGCTCTTTCTAAACAAATAGTTTAAGCTTACATGTACATATCTTGAGTAAATTAAAATTAAAGCCAAAAAGAATATTATGTTTTAAAATGTGTCTAATTTCTTTAATGGATTTAAAACCTTATCACAATCATTTAGTATGACGCCAGCACATCAAAATACTACAATCGGTCAAATTTCCTTAATCGATTTTCAACTTTATCGCTTAAGTATATGGCTCAAGGTTGAATGGGAAAATTTAACAGTTTGGGGTAGCCTAGTATGATATTGTCTGTACAAACTGCCCATTAGATTCAAAGTTCAAATCAACTTTTTAATAAAAAAAACACAAATTGATAAATCATGATTTTATGACAAATTCCGATTATAAAACTTACGAATAAAAATATCTAAATTAAACTTTAAGGCCAGTGATTTATTAAATTTTTATAATAAACTATAAAATTCCGTATTAAGAATACATAATAGAAATAAAAAAACTCAGGTGTTATAACATGATTTAACGACAACAATAAATCAATCTCACCGATTTTGTCACTTAATTGTCGACTCTGTAATCTTTTAATCTTTGGCCTACATATGTCACAAGTAGCCATTATAATTTGACACTTGGTTACCAATACATTTTACGGTGAGTTAGATCAGTGATTGTTGGTGATTTTTTCAATATGTTTATGTACTGAAAGTGTTAATAATTGCTTGGTAAGGTATAGACATTGCGTGAGATAGGCTTATAAATTACAGTTGTGGACCACCCTTGACACAGATTAGCGAGTGTCGTGTCTGTTAAAGTTGTTTATTATTATATCTTTGTCATTTATTGTTTCTCACGCTATAGTTTGCTATCTATGACAGTTTGACTTCTGTGTTTTAACGAGAGTCCGGTTTTGAAGTCTGGTGGTCGTAATGTTAGTATTGAATTACATTGTATTATTTTGTAGTAGACATCCATATATGGTTAAGTTAGCTAAGTTAGATTTTGGTACAAAATACCCAAATGAAATGTTTTTTTTTCTTTTTGGTAGATAGATGGGTAATAATTGATTAGCCAGCTGGGGGTTCAGTGGAAGGGAGTGTATTAGTGATTAAAAACCACCCATCTTAATTTTAGAGCCCTTCGTTTTCCGGGCTCCGGTAACTCTTCCCAACAAATCTGCAGTTTAATATGAAAGATTTCCATTATCGTTATGATTTTACAGCTGTTATTGTTATTGAATTAACTGACGGGAAATCATTACGTATTTTAACAAACCCGTCGGCGCAATGATCATCATGTTGGACTACCGAGTTGAGGGTCCCGAGCTCGATTCCCAGTACGGTCAATATTTGTGTGATTACATGCTTGTTGACTGGTGGTCTGAGTGTTAAAATAATTAATTTTAAATAAATTGTGTAAAGTATATGCAGTTGTGTTGGCACCCATAACACAAGCTAATCAATAGCTTACCATGGGGCTACCCGACCGTGTGTGAAAGGTGTCCTAATATGTATATATACTAATATTTTAATAATGAAAAGAATCGAGCCCTATTTGAACACCTCATTACGTATTAAGTTTTAATAAACACATAATGATGTATTAGTAGGAAGAAACTTTTAACAAGCCAAAGCTATTTCAGTAGCTAAACAAGAAATCAGAAATAGTAAGGTGAAAGCACCAATTATCGTCCGTCGAATTATTAACATAATTGTTTGGTTCTAAAAGGTTAAACGCCATTCTTAGAACGAACTACGCTACACGAAAATACCATGTGACGTAAATCAAAAGAACTATAAAATTCGGCACGCGTGGCACGCGCCGCCCACCCATATAAAGTGGCTATAGCACATTCTTGATACATTTATTTTATTAGAGACTAGCTTCTGCCCGCGACTTCGTACGCGGATCCAGTCGCTTATGCCAGCGACTACAGGGCCGTCAAAATCGAAGATTTGAAACGTCTGATATCGAATTCTATGAGTCCGGGGACGGGAAAACAACAGGATGCTCGAGATGATTTCTTTTTGTAATGCCTCAAATTGAACATTTTGTTAACGTCAATCCCAATAGTTAACAGTGTAACTGGGCGCTTGGAATACCATAACAGTTGCTCCAGATCTTCAATTTTATACGTCTCTTCCACTTTCTAACAGATTATGAATATTTCGTTATGTGCTTATTCTGAACAGCCTCATTGATGTAGTAGTCGCAAGGCGCGACTGCTGTGCACGGGGTTTCGGGTTCGATTCCCGGGCCGAAATCGCTTTGTTAGTTTTGAGAAACTTTCATAAAGCAGCCTGGAGTCTGGAAGTTGGTGATTGATTCACCCGTGCATCGGAGAGCACGTAAATTTCGGTCCTGCGCCTGATCTCTCTCCGGTCATGTCGGATTGCCGTCCCATCGGATTGTGAGAGTGAGGGAATAGAGAGTGCACCTGTATCTGCGCGAATGCTTGAGCACTATAATAAATGTCCTGCGCAGCTGGTCGATAAATTTTTAAATTTGATAAATAAATAAAAAAGTTGATAAATCCATAAAAGAGAACGGCCGCCGTAGCCGACAATCGGCCTGGATGCCATCATTCTGGACAATGTATGATAATCTCGATCAGAAATTAGTCGTGCATTAGGTTAATTACTGCTTTCATAAACGTTAGTAGATGTGCGAATACGCTGAGAAGTCAAGCATAATTCTGTATCGGTAATTGGTTTCTCCGAACCAGCGGGCAGTGGCGCAACGTACCCTTCTTTGGTCTCTTTATAGAGAACTGGATGTGGAAGCGTAAATACGCTGAACACGCGGGCGTAATTCTCGATCCGAAAAGGTTTCAACGGTGCGAGTTGCAGCCTTATGTCCTCGAACAGCATCAAGCCTCTCCACACTTAAATTAGCTCTTCGTTGGATTCTAGGGATCTTATGATCCGATGAATCTTAGCTTCTTTGGACAATGGAAACAATTTAACTTTTTGCAAGCATAGTTATAGTTTTGTTGTGAAGATACTTGATCCTTAAAAATCTAAACGTCAGCTCTATTGCACAACCTGGCAGGCTACCGTGTCAATTCAAAAAATCTAAAGAAAATTAAAAACTGAAATAACGTAAATGCGAAGGAATATTAATGCGATAAAATAAAAAAAAATGGGAGTTTTGGCCGGAATCTTCAATGATGCAGCACATTAAGCTACCAAAGTCAAAATTTCCAATCTGTTAAGTTTCCTAAATAGAATTTCAACTTTATCGCTGAAGCATATGGTTCAAAATTGATTGGAAAATATTTACAGTTTCGGGTAACTTGATGTGCTGGCGTCTATACAAAACGCAGTCCTAAACTGTTACAGCTTTCACCGCGCTGAGGCACTTTCAGCTGATGTTGTTTTTAACCGACTTCAAAAAAGGGAGGTTCTTCACATCAAATATGTCTGATCTTAGATTTTTATAAGTCAACCGGAAATGCCTATCAGACCGAACAACTTTTTCTAAGACGTCAGTCCTATATGTTTGATGGTGTAGCTGGGCTCTTAGAGTTCCATAGAAGGTGTTCTAGATCTTCAATTTTTATTCGTCAACAGCGAGTGCTCATCAGGCTGAACAACTTTTGCTAAGACGCCATTTCTATATGTGTAATGGTGTAGCTGGGCTCTAGAAGGTCCAAAACAGCTGTTCCAGATCTTAAAATTTTATCTCGCAGAAGAAAATGCTCATCACGTGGAACAGTTTTTGCTATGGCAGCATTTCTCTATCTCTTATAGTTAAGCTGGTCTGTTGCTGTTCTGCATCAGGTGTTCAAGTTTCCAAGATAATTTATAGCCTATATGTTGCCCCGACCTAACACCTATACAACAAAAAAAGAATCATTCAAATCTGTCCAGTGGTTCCGAAGATTAGCGCGTACAAACAAACAGACAAACAGACAAACAGACAAACAGACATAATTTTTTTTTCGGATTCGTGTTCTATTGCTTTTTCTAAACCCCCCTCAGTTATTATTTTTGTCAATATATTATTTGTACAGACACGGATTTTTTACTGTTTTATTATATGTATAGATATAGATTTCACGAAGCCTCGTTTTGAGTCATAAAATCGTTTGAAAGTTCTTTAATTGAATATTTTAAAATTAATTTAAAAAGTTCTTTTTTGGAAATTATGGCTTTCATAAATTTAAATTAGGTTTAACTTTCAATGTTGCATTCTTGTTTGTTTATGGGTCTTAAAATGCCAGTTCATAAATTATTGGCGGGACAAAAGTGACATAATGTTTATGACTGCAGCATGCAACAGCGTTAAGAATTAACCAAAAATAAAGTGATAAGTAACTAAAAAAAAATCTTCACTATTGGCGCAGAATGCCTAGTGTATCGTATTTGCCAAAACTGCGCAAAATTATTTACAAATAAGAATAAGATAATATAGAATAAGATAATACCAGCGGTTTCACCCGCTTTCTGAGGGAAGTACTTTCCATACCCAGATAAAAAGTAGCCTATATGTTATTCTGATGTATAAGCTATATTGTGGTAAAGTTTCATTCAAATCCATTCAGTAGTTTTTACGTGAAAGAGTAACAAACATCCATACATCCATACTTACAAACTTTCGCCTTTATAATAGTAGTAGGATAAATACACAATACCATTTTTCCTCCATGACCCGCTACTACGGTCAGTACAATTTGCCCAAAACGTAGGGTAAAGAAATAGGTATCGTACCTTCAAATTATTATATCCTATTTAAAATAAATATCATGTGCAGAAAAATTTTAATACCACTAAATAAATAAATAATAATTATAGCTCATATATTACCTATGTCGCTATTACAAAACCAAAGCTTACATTTGGTCGTAAACGGTTTAATTGATACGACCAGAAAATCTGTGTTCCAGTTAGAAGCATTTACTTTCAATGCAGTGTAATAAAACCACTAGTTGTTTTACTAAATGAATCGATTAGTGGAACATTAATACTATGCTAATTAGTGCTGTAACAAGCCCCGTTGAAAGGTAACAATGTTAATAAATAATTTTATTAATTAATGTTCCGTTTTGACAAATTATGTTTTATGGTTTTGTGATATTGATTGTTTTGTAAACTGTACCTACTCCTCCTCTTTGCTAATAATGTATTTCCATACCTAATTCTATCTTCTAGGATGTAGGACCTAACCAATAATGTATAATACTCTCTAGAAGTAAACGATTTTAATTTTAGTTTTTATTAATGCTAACAAACGCGATGCTTTGCAATTTCATATTTAAAAAATCGATTTTTAAAAAACTTTCAAGAATAATAAAATTATTTTGTGGTCTATCATTGGTCTATTCGATCACACTAAATATATTTTATTGACATTACATTGAGTCATCCTTCATTCAAAAAACAGCCAAAAACTTGCAACCCTAAGTAAGTCTTAATGATGTTTGATAAGGAACAATTTTAATTACCCTCCCTATAAAGGGGTGACCAACCCTAAAAGGGCAAATCCACAACAGGGGTGTTTCGAAACTATAAAAAGGTTACAATAATCGCTTTAATGGAATCAACCCTTAAACGCAGGTAATACGAATAGGTGAGGCAAAACAAATCGCGTGTGTTTTTTTATAAAGCTTATTTATTCAACGTATATGGTGTTTGTATGTACATTATTCATAATAATTATGTAAGTGCATAAAAATATAAGTAAAAAAATAACTAAAATAAAGCATTATCTAAATCTGTGTCACGGATTTGCGCAAAAGCCAGTACTGAACGCATTGGTGTTGTCGCAAATTCGTTGCAATGGAAACCATCTCTAAACACATCTTACCGCTTTCCATGGTCAGGTATTGGTGGTTTTTCTGTGAAGATAATTGAAAATCATTACTTTTTTATGTTAAACTTTGATATAAATGAAAAGTCGACAATTAGAGCATTTACCCTAAGATGATGCATTATCTTTGGGTAGATGATTATTTTAGTAGGACATTTTATAAGTTATATAATTCTTATGAATGCATCGTTTATAGAATTCGTATTATAAATGAGCTTATTGAGAAGTTATTTTTATGGATTACCTACCATAAAATATTCTTTTTTTAATATTTGAGCTACGGTATATAAACTTTTGTTGCGTATTTCTTGGAATTATTAGGTACCTATGTTATGTTATGTTATATAAACCACCAAATAAATACTTATGCAATACATAAATTTTATTCAAACTAAATCGCCAATGAAAATGTCAGCATAAATTCAAAATGGCGGACTGATCAGAGTAAAGCTTAATCTAACTGCGCACACACCTATTAGATGCGCAATTACTTCAAGAGGAATTTAAAAATTAATATGTTAATGGCTGGTTAGAATTTAAAAAAATACACAAATATAAATATTAGTTGGAAAAAAAATATTTGAAAAAGGAATTATATAAAAGTTTAAATGTAAAACTTACATGGTGGTATCAGAAAATTGAGTCCACAACCTTCTTGGAACGACCAGTGTTGCCCCTTCGCCATCTTTTACGAGAATGAGCTGTGGGTGAACACCACGGCATGAAAGATCCCATGGGGTGATACCACCACCACCAGGTGAATACCACCACGCATGCGCTTTGCCGGGTGGGGCTGGAGCATATTGATTATTTTCTACCCCTATTTCTACGATGGTATGATAAGGACTGTATTCGTGGTAGATAAATTGCCATTGGGTGGTGATTTTTGAACGCTGGTATTAATAATGTAGTGCACATAATGATTGATAGGGATTGTCCTGAAAGGAACGGTAGTGGTACCGGAGTATTTCGGGTCTTACAAAAGCAACTCGCGTTAATCGATAACTTACGTCCGCGTTCCGATTTTATTTTTCATTAAATTGATGGTCTTTGTCCGAGCACACAATTTTGGTTACAATAGCTATTTTATCAATATTTTTAACAATGTAAAAAGGTTTTCAATGGTTTATAAAATTTTTAGGGGCTGGAAGTTTCTTTGGTAGATTAGAAAGGCAGAAATTGTCTGCATATTTCTTATATATATATATGTATAATATATATTGATTATAGGCACGCTTTCTTTCTTTTTCTTTCTTTCTAATGCCTCCTCAAAATGCTTTGTACAGACGCCAGCATATCCACCTACCTCAATCCGTTAAAGAATAATAGAGATACGCAGCCCGTAACAAATTATGTACTTAATATAATTATCAGCCTTTTCATCGTCCCACAGCTAGGCACAGACCTCCTCTCACACAGAGAAGGATTGAGCGTTAATCACCACGCTTGCTCAATGCGGGTTTGTAATAAAATCATAAGCCTTTGAATCAAGCACGTCGATAACACAGGGTGATTGCAAGCTTCCTAGTATAATGGCGACGGAATGGCGACCTGTATCGACAGGTAATGTGCATAACAGTGCAGTATATGTATGCATGTTTGTATGTATGTTTGTCATTGCAAGCTTTTTAACTCACACGACATTATATTGATAGGAATGGTGGGTACTAAGTGTTTAATCCTTATTAGCGCGTTGGGAATACAACTATTTATAGAAATTCTCTTTAACCGGCCGATTATAACATCATCCACATACACATCATCTACGTAAATCAAACAAATGCTCATAAAATAAAAAGTACTTAACCAAATTGGATGAAATTTTTATGGGACCAAATGGCAAGTATAGGTACTGCATCGAACAAAAAAATTACACTAATCGGACTAGAAACCTCGGAGTAATTGGTGTACATATGTACATAAAAAATAAACATACCGGCCGAATTGAGAACCTCCTCCTTTTTTTAAGTCGGTTAAAAATATATAAACTGACATTAGTTTAAGATGCTTTACAAAATGAATACCTATGATAAAGTATTTCATAGACCTTTCTAACAGGCAAAGATTATTGAAATCTTTGTTACAATAACACTGTAGTTATAATTCCTATATAAATCAGACAAACTTTAAATCCCTCTTCAATGACGATCAAGCCTATTTACGCGTGGGGTGACGAGTATCGGAGCTTACATACGGATTGCAGTTTAACAAGCTACAAACTGCAAAATTTTCCCAATCAACTTTGAACCATATGCCTCATCGATAAAGTTTAAAATCTACTAAAGAAATTTTACTGATTAATAAATGAATTATAAAGCTGTGAAGTTAGTTTTATGTTTAAAAGCGCTAAGCTCAGTAACTACTGGTCCGATTTGAAAAAATCTTTTGGTGTTAGATAGCCCATTTATCCGGGAAGGCGTTCGGTTGCTTTTCATTTGTTTGCGCTCAGGAGTTTTCCGAGAAAGCTAGTTAATCATATTTGTATATTAGGACTAAACATTTTATGTGAAGCAAAATCTACCGCTTTATGAACTCTAGCAGGTCATAATACACTTTAAATAGTTGAATTGAGTACTGTACAAAGTTTTAAAAGCAGTTATCTTTCTGGATGTCGTCAAGATACACTAAACTGCCTAAGCACGACAAATTACGTAATGACTCAGTACTTAAGGTCTGTCGATATATGGAACATATCCTTCATGTACAGTTAACGATAGTAGTCTTAATCAAAATATTCAGGTTGAATTTTGTTGTACTTAATTAATTTAGCACCTTTTTTAAAGGAATGTTGTCATTCTTACATTTTGCACATGTTTTTTTAAGCGAAGCGCGTAAGTTCTGAAAATTGATTTGACTTTTTAAAAATTTTGATAAAATATTGACTTGTTTGGACACAAAAAAGGTTATCTAATTGATTATTCTATATTTGGACAGATTAGTTTACAATATTTTTCGTAGCCTAAAGAGTCTCGTAAGTATGCCGTACCATGCCGACAGTAAGTTGGCGCCGAACAAATTGTTACCTACCTAGTTTATCAGACTTTAAGACAAATTTATACACTTAGGAAAAGGTGATAATTATCAAATTCCTATAATACACCGACAACAGCACACAAAAAATCACAAACAAAAACAAAAGAAGAAAATATTTTTGTTTCTAAAATATGAAGATGCGCTTTTGTCGCTAACGATACAAGTGTACGCAGTAGCTGCAAATTTTGCATCTATCTATCAAAGTCAGTTTCGCTGGAGTACAGGAAACGCCTAGGTTTATCTAGAATGTAGATCGCGTTTAGTTTCTGATTCCATGTACTAGAGGCAATTACGTACCTACATGTTACTACACATCGGTGCTAATCTATTGGTTTGTATGAAAAATTTATTTATTTGTTTTTAGTGAGTAGGTAGGCAGGGGAATGTATAGATCGCCTATAAATTAGGTAGACATGAATTAATAAAATAAATGGAGGTATTTACTTATTTGGACCCAGCAAAATATAAAGGTTATTTTTAAAGTATCATCAAATAACATCAAACTTTTACTGTCTAAAATCCATTTTTGTACCTTCTGAATGGCTTTGTGTACCATAGGGCCGCGGTAACTCTTGCGAACAACCCGCAGCTTCGGCAGCTCAGGACCCTACGGGGCCCCTCCGAAAAATATCTAGGTTTAAGGACACAATTTGAAGATATTGTAGTCATACAGAACAATTCGATATATTAGACCAAGCAGTTACCTACGCTTAAAGAACTTGTTTGTTTGCTTGAACGCACTAATCTGAGGAACTACTGGTCCGATTTGAAAAATTCTTACAGTGTTAGGTAGCCCATTAATGGAGGAAGGCTATAGATTACTTTTGATCCACTTGCGCGGAGTAGTTTCCTAAAACTAATAACGTATACAATAACTTTCATAATCTTTAAAAATGCCTTAAAGATTATAACACTTTTACATTTTACGTATATGTACTCTTATACAATATGCATAAAAAAGTCATTACAGAAAAAAGTACTGATAAATTTAACAATTAAAATTATAACCCCATAGTGTACCTACCAGTTATTGGTGGCGACGTCAAAAAAGCGCATTGCAGTATAATACAAACGGGTCGAAGGATTTTATCCGTTCCTAGAACAGCCCGGTAATAACACAGTTATAGGTTATTATAGAGCGCTAGTTCTGTACCTATTACTATAATTTATTTTATGTGTAGGTATATTCGCGTTGTATGACTAAGGATGTATGTATAAGAGTCGTGGTGGCCTAGTGGTTAAAGAGCCAACCTCTCAAGTATGAGGGCGTGGGTTCAATTCCAGGTCAGGCAAGTACCAATGCAACTTTTCTAAACTTGTATGTACTTTATATATCTTGAACACCAATGACTGTGTTTCGGATGTCACGTTAAACTGTAGGTCCCGGCTGTCATTGAACATCCTTGGCAGTCGTTACGGGTAGTCGGAAGCCAGTAAGTCTGATGCCAGTTTATCCAAGGGGTATTGGGTTGCCCGGGTAACTGGGTTGAAGAGGTCAGCTAGGCATTCGCTCCTTGTAAAACACTGGTACTTAGCTAAATCCGGTTAGACTGGAAACCGACCCCAACATAGTTGGGAAAAGGCTCGGGAGATGATGATGATTATTCGCGTTGTATGGCTGTGTGGGCTCCATGTAAATTTGTGTGTCGTTGTCAAGGCTGATAATGTATTTTGGTTATCTTACGGTACATTGTGGGTACTTATTTACTGCCTCTTTGGTCTAGTAATCGCCTAGAGCGACTGCTGTGAATATTTTCTTCGTGGGAAATCATCAAATGACGCCTCCTGCTGAGGGTGCAGCTGGAGGGAGTGTCAGACACTTTTGACAAGACTTAGAATTTAGTTTTAATTATACGTGTGCCCAAATCCATGGTGGTATGGAGGTACCTCCCTCCGAACATACACTTGACACGTGTTTCACTGCATCGCGGAGCACCTTCAGGAGATGTTTACTCGCCGATCGCCCGAGCGGTCCAAACATTTTTAACTGACTTCCCAAAACGGAGGAGGTTCTCAATTCGACATGTTCATATTTTTTTATCTAAACGATTAATTCATCATCACAGCCTTTTCTTTTTATAGTCCCATTACTGGGCACAGGCCTCCTCTCCCACGGAGAAGGATTGAGCGTTAATCACCACGCTTGCTCATGCTGGTTGGTGAGTTTCAGACTTTACAGTCCAGGTTTCCTCGAGATGTTTTCCTTTACCTTTAACCAGTCATTGGTGTCCAAGATAAACTTAGAAAGTATGTATAACTTAGAAAAATTACATTGGTACTTGCCTGACCTGGAATCGAACCCGCACCCTCATAATAGAAAGGCTGGTGCTTTAACCACTAGGCCACCACGACTTCACAATCTAATTCAAAAACGATTAATCTTACTTTAAATTAATTTATTTTACATCAAAATACTACTTTACTACATATTATACTTGAAACCAGAACTCTTTGGAATAATCCGTCAATTATATAAAATTAAAATCGTACGTGCTGTATGTCCACACCCATTACAATATAAAACGTACTTTTTGCGATCACCATACCGATTGACATTGTAAGGTAACTATTGAATTTTAAACAGTCGGCGGCTTTTGATGTTTGGTCAAATGTAAACAGGAGATTAAGTGCGGGTTAGGGTATGGATGCACTGCGTTGCATATTGTCATAACCAGAGCTCTGGATTAGGTAGAATTATTTAAGTACTTACACCATACAGCGAAAGAATAAAGTAGATATGGCTTCAAATCCGAAATTATTTATATGGAACAAAAAAATATTTTTCTTTTATACAATTAAAATTTATGAGATCATCTATATTAATATCAACAGTTCGATGTATCTATATTAACACCAATGCTTTGATTTGTTTATAAAAAAGGGGGATTCTTGAACATCTTTTTTCTTCAAGGATATAGTTACTTAAAATTACATACGTTGACCACGCTACGCTTAGGAACTCCTAACCGTAGAAACAAGTTTTCTCTACCGGAGAATGGACATAACGACAGAAAAGTGACAGATTGACGTAAGATTTCTTCACACATTTTGTATTTCGTAAGACATTAGTCCGCAGTAGTCCCTTAAAGACGCGTGTCATACCGCCTGCAGAAGATAGTTAGATATGCATCATCTCGTAAACTCAAGTAACACAATTTAAATCTATTTCAAACAAAGCACTTTACTACACCCATACATTTGCTTAGAATAATAGAAAATTAAATAAAGTACATGACGAAAGACAAATGAACGTCAAAACTCAACAAAGCATTTTTGCCATTCAAGTGTCCCCCATTCCTAAAGAGTCAAGTTGCCATACAAGTCTACACACCTGACCAATGGATTCTCGCCTTAATTAAATTAATTTAAATAATCCACGATTACGATACACTATTTAACGAATCGCTATATCCTTTTTTTGGTCCATTAAAAAGTTTTAAAAGGGATATCAGTGGAATTCTGTTGATTTAAAAGGCTATGAATGGTTAAAAGAATGTTGCGTAGACGCGTACGGATTTTTGTTGGGTTCTGTGCTTTTTTTAAGCATAGTATCACGCCTGTTTCTTTACATAGGGTAGGCTGAAGTATCTGAATATTTGAGCGTCTTCGGTTGTCCCTAGAAAAAACAAATAGGTATGATAAACGCCGCGCCTTTTTTTTCGTGGGATGTCATTAAATGACCCCTCCCGCTGAGGGTGTAGCTGGAGGGAGTGTCAGACTCTTACTAAAACCCACTATGTTCCTTCTGGAGGTCCCTGTGTTCCAGGGCCAGGGTAACTCTTATGAACAACCCGCAGCCCAAGCAGACCCTAGCGCGTAGCCTATAGTATGTTATTCTGTAGTAACTATGAGCTGTATTAATACTGGATGCTACTATTTGATAATTTTTGATTTTGTTTGAATAATTGTGTTCAGGAAATATATTATGTTTCTGAAGTAGCTACTTAGCTGAAATCATATCAAAAGTCTAGGTACATAAACAATTCGTACCCATTAAAAATCACCTTTCTTAAAGTCGGTTTAAAATAAAACAAAGTAAGTATCGATCTTAGTTTTTATAGCTAATTAATTAAAGGTGCTATTTACTTATCAGACATTTTATCTATTTTAGTACGATCGTAACTTCAGTAAAATGATACCGAATAAATTTTCTAACGGTTGCAATAAAAATGTTTAACTTTAAATGTTAAACTTCGATTCAAGTTACTAATAAGTTACAAACGGACGGATTAGAGTTAGATTTCTTGGTGGAAAATAGAGCTTATTACCTACTCGATTTTACGAAATCATGTACAAATGTTTAATTTTCATATGCATAATTTTGTAAGCTCCAATATTTTATCCGTTTTGCGCGATTTTACTACTTATAATACCGTAAGTAAGAGATCATGAAGAGAATTAAAATTTCTTCAATAGTTATAGAGATTAACCCTATAATATACAGACGCCAGCCGAAACTGAAACTGTCAAATTTACCCAATCAACTTTGAACCATATGCTCTAGCTATAAAGTTGAAAATCTACTGACAGATTGTAGCTTTGTAGCTTGTAGCTTTTTGTGCGTCTATACCCACACTAATAATATTATTAAGAGGAATGTATTTTTATGTTTGTGTAGGTTTGTAATGAATATACGAAAATGCTGTAGGCGGGGTGGCGGTAGCAATAGCGTAGTACGAAACAAATAATATAAATTAAGAGAGAAATAAAAACTACAAATCGATTCGTCACACTGACGTATCTGTCTTTATTAAATTTATTTTTTTTGTGTCCATAAACAAAATATTTTATTAGGTCAACAAAATAGGCCACTACAATACCTAACTATTGCGCGGATTTCAACAATTCTTTCACTGGAACTATTTTCAAATTTACCGAGATGCAGAACAACTAATGTACAAATATAAATTCAAATTAGTTAATCATTTAATTCACAATATAATCATAAAACCTATTAATAGCTACTTGCTAAGACAAGCTCAAAGGAACATGACACACCAAGCCCGATTTATTGACCGCAGTAAAACACATGTATTCATTATCAAAACATTATTGATACACTAAATTGATATCAAAACGGGTTAGCAGGCCCAGTAGCTGATACCAATAAACACTATCGATATTACGATCCCACTAATGACATAATGTTAATCGAAATGAATCGATTTAAATGATTTTCCTATCAAATATTGCTCGGCCTGTCACTCTGTCGATATCCCGCTAGTGCGGAGACCGACTTTGAATTTATAAATACCAGTTTCTAGAATAAATTTTAAATATTTATTAAGTGTATAGAAATTGTTGTATAGGAGTGAATTATTTATATTATATTGGTAGTTTATTTGATATCTTAAGTGTGGCGGTCGAGTTTTAATGTCTTTCATTTGATTTATTACAAATTTTAATTAAAGTCAATACAAGTATTTTTGCATTTATTGCAGTGAAAAATGGACGCAATCACGTTGAATTAAAGATTAGGTATAGCTTGCGAACGTACAAGAGTGAAACTGTCAATTTTAGTTTATCAATATTATGCAGAAGCTGGTTAAAAATAAATACCTTTCAATAAGTTAGGTCCCCGTTATTACTTTCGTTATACATAAATTTACTTCGCCTAAACATAGTTAATCACCACGCTTGCTTAGGGCAGATCGGCAATTTCGGATATCTTAGTCCAGATTTCCTAGAAAAGAAAGATATTTTCCTTCACCTTTACTCAGTCATTGGTGGCTAATACATTATTAATATGTCCATTTTCTTTAGAAATGTCACTTTGTTACTTGCCTTAACTGTAATTGAATCCGCAAACTCGTACACAGGCTTTAACCATTACACCACCACGATTATATCAAAATCATAAACACCCTAAAATGCAGTGTAAATTTAGAGCCTCCGCAAATTTGCTTAAAATGTAGATAAATCGATATTACGTAATAGTTCTTTCCACACCACGCAACTTGTAGTAATAAAAGCGCATAGACACGAGGTTGCTACCAAACATTCATATGAATGGGATCTGTCTGAATTAATTAAGATCACACTAAGATCGGCTGATGCCGGACCCACTCGGCCTCGGCCTAGTTTTTAGTATCGGCTTTATATGATACCAGTTTTAATTAGAAACAAAACTATACTGATTGTCTGAATAAACAAAATATAGATTCCAATAAATCAATTGAAAACATTTTGAAGTGATTTATCGGACAAGAAACCATGTTTTATTTAACTTGACCGTTTAAAACGTACCTTTGTGTTTCTAACTGGTTGAAAAACAAAAGAAAGTCGTGTTCATAATTTTAAAACGTTTTAAAAGCAGTGATAAGTATTAGTTACACACGCACTGTTTCTAATCTTTAACCATAAAACATTTTTAAAGGAAACTGTTTAGTGCGTTCATAAATATTATCGGAGTTGAAACCATAATAATTATTTTGTTTTAGAAAGGAGAAATAGTATATTTATTTTTACCTTTGAGGTCAATGCACTATACGCGTATCTTAATGTATTTCAATTATTCTATTTTTAATATTCGCCGAAAATAATCTGGTCTCTGCCGAAACCGAAAATTAGCATTGCACATCACTACTTCATGATCATATAAAACTCAACTGGTATTAAAATTATTCGTTTATTTTGCATAATGATTGCTAAGTAGAGTTAATAGTTTGAGGTGTAACCAAATGAATAACAAGTGAGGACAAGTCATTTAATTTGTTTTTGAACATTAGCCAAGAATTTTAATTATTGCCTAATAAATCAGTCACATCACATCGCATTAGTATTAAAATAGTACAAGTTTTTAAGCGTTTATGTTTGTTAACTGCTGAACGGATTTTGATGAAACTTAGCAGTAGATAAAACATAAGAATGACCAAGATGCTACTTTGATTATTTGTTTAGATAAAATAGGCTCCGAAGCTACTTGACCGATTTATAAAATATTTTTTCTGTGTCGAGGCTACACTATTCCCGGTAAACATAGTCTATGTTTTTTCCCGGGTACGAGAAGAAATTCACTGGGGACGCGGGAGAAACCGCTAGTCTATAATAATACTAGTGTCAATACCCGTCCCTTTTTGGTAAATATTTTTGAACCCACACCAATATAAATAGAGCGCTATTAAATTAAAATCAAAAGCTAAATAATTAACTGCCAAATGCAACTAATTGAATATTTCACTGGATTAATAACTACGTAATATGAATCCCAATGAATTCTCACAGTTGTCTCATAAATTCATGAGAGAATGCTAAGCTATAAATATATTCATTGATATGTATCCGGCTGGTAATGAATTAATGACTTTGTCGCATATGATTGCAATTAAACTGTAACTCGATATGTTTCTAAGACTTATTATTATTCCGCTAACTGCCTCATTGGTCCAGGAGTCATATAGCGCGACTGCTGTACACTGAGTATCGGGTTCGATTGCCGGGGAACGGGCCGAAACCGCTTTATGGGTTTTAAGAGACTCATACATAAAGCAGCCTAGAGTGACATTGGTGATTGATGCACCCGTCCATCGGAGAGCACGTTAACGTCCGTCCTGCACTTGATCTCTCTCCGGTCGTGTCGGATTGTCGTCCCATCGGACTATGAGAGTGAGGGAATAGAAAGTCCACTATTGTCTGCGCAACAGCTTGTTCACTATAATATGTCCTGCGCAGCTGGCTGATCACCTGCTAAGACATAGCGTGGCCGGCAATCGGTCTGGACGCCTTTACTATTTCGTTAAAGAATTCATACCTTTGTATCGTATGGTGGTGGATGGTGAAATAGCTGGAATATCAGACTGCTTGCTACAATATTTTAATATAAATTTCTTGCCGCCTCTGTTTATCTATACCAACTAATATTATAAAGAGATTTGATTTGGGTTGAATAGGCTCCGAAACTAATTGACCGATTTCTAAAAATCTTTTACTATTGGGAAGCTACTCTGTGAACATACCTATGTATTTTCATGAGCTCATAGCTATGTTTTATCTGGGTACGGGAAGAGGCTCCCTTAGTGCGTCTGTATCTACATACAAAAGATTTTAATTTGTCGGTCTGGAAACGGTGACCGAGATTCGGTTTAGGATATTGTTAGTATTATTTACTCGTTGTCAATAATAATAAATTAGTCTGATCAGTAGTCTGTTTGTAGATATTAAATCAAAGCTTAATAAGTATAGACTGGTGCTTATAATCGAAATCATTACAATAAATATCTAATCTAGTGGTACTCCATATTTTGTTGTTTGTTTAATGTTATCTGGGGAATTATATTGACAATTATTTATTTACTTTTATTTGTATACAACGCTTATTATTATAAAAAATACTTAAAACTAATGAACTATAACTAGTAAACAGTTATTTTGAATCTATTGAAGACACTAAAATTAAAATCCTTTATGATAATATTCTTGACACTTATGGACGGTTTCTGATCAACTTTCGGTGATTAGAAAACTTTTATCCTATTCCAAGTGAGTATATTTTATACAATAATAAGGTGTTAATTATGTTGAATAACGCTCAATTTTACTCCATGTGAGAGGAGGTCTGTGCCCAGCAGTGGGACGATAAAAGGACTGAGGAAAGAATAATATGATAGATGACTAGGAACATCTAATTTTTTTTAAGAATAAACTTAGTTCTAAAAAGGAAAATAGTATACATATTTTTTTTCTTCCAAGACAACTTCAAGGTTCTTAGGATCATAAAGGATAAAATATATCAAGCATCTAAAGTTTATCAAAATAGTTACAGTAAAGCCTTGACATTAAATAGCTTAACATTACAGTGTGCGAATTTAATCAGATCTTAAATTACAAGAAGAACAATCGTCTATACACAACAAAACAATAGTTAATTCACATTACCCTAGCGATCGATCCGCGTGTTACACCTTTACATTTAACCCAATTTATATGAAAACAATATATCACCCCTGGCATTTCAATCAACAATAAATCTCTAAGAGATAAGCATCGTAATCAGGGTCTATTTCATCTTACAATCTTAATACCCACTCATACAAGTACAAACCCCTGCACATCAAGCTACTACACTCTGTCAAATTTCCTTAATAGATTTTCAACTTTATCGTTAAAGCATTATGGTTCAAAGTTGAATGGGAAAATTTGACAGTTTCGGTTAGCATATCAATTTGGTCCTTAACTACGAATTTGGTCTTTAAATCAACATACATACATTTCGATCAAAACAACCCGGTTCGGTTAAATTAAACCAAGTTAGTTGCAAAATGTTAATTTACCGAGATTTATTAAGATAAATAACAACACGAATAAATTGCTTTTGCAAAAACTGTAATTTTGTGACGGTATATGGACTGGAATCGAACCTTTGAAGTTAGAACTGAAATTGAATAGTTCATCTTAATAGTCTTCAAGAAATGCATCGTAATTATTATTTTAATGATGCAGATGCTATGAAGTCAATTAAGATTTAAATTACGTCAGTTGACGTATGCAATGTCTATTGGCGCAAAACATAAAAGGTATAATTATTGTTGAGATGATATTTTCGTCTAAGGGCCAGTTTCACAATGTCCGAATAGCCACTATGTACCGAATAAATTCAAAAATGGAACAGAATTTGTATGACATTATCTGTCAAATAAAACAAATTGGAACTTATTCGTAGGTGGTGAAATAGGCCCTACATTATTGATGATGGCATCCAGGCCAATTGTCGGCTACGACGGCCGTTCTCTTTTATGGAGATCAGCCAGCTACGCAGGACATATTATAGTGCACAAGCATTCGCGCAGACACAGGTGCACTCTCTATTCCCTTACTCTCATAGTCCGATGGAACGGCAATCTGACACGACCGGATAGAGACATTTACATGCTCTTCGATGCACGGGTGAATCCATCACCAATTTCCAGACTCCAGGCTGCTTTATGAAAGTTTCTCACAGCCCACAAAGCGATTTCGGCCCGACCCGGGAATCGAACACGAGACCCCGTGCACAGCAGTCGCCCCTTGCGACTACTAGACCAACGAGGCATTCATTATTATACAAATTCTGTTCCATCTTTTAATTTATTCGGTAGATAGCGGCTATTCGGACATCGTAAAACTGACCCTTAACCCTAAAAAGTCTTAAGCTAATCAAGAAAAAAAGCGTTGACCCCCACAACTTTCTTTTAAAATTGAAAAGAAGTTTCCAAACGAAATTCTCCGAACACAATACGGCTAAGGCAGGAAATACGCTCAGCATTGTTTACGGCTAAATGAATTTAAAGTAGGCTCGGCTAGTAACAAATAGTTCGCGGAACTTACTCGGTATCCGTTCGAGGCTGTTAGTTTACTCGTAGAACCTTTTTGGGTCACTGGAAGTGTAGGAATAGGAGAAGAATCTGAAGAATCTTGCATAGTCTAAGAATGACAGGAAAATATTTTAGCAAAGCTACGTGGAACGGTAAAATCATGGTCAGTGGAAATGAGTTGTGAGATTCGCTTTTTTATTTTCACAAAGAGTGTATTACCGCCTTCAGATTGAAGAGGTGATCCATGCTATGATATAGGTATGACATTCAAAAGAATCACTCGTAATGAGCAAAAGAAAATCAGTAATATGAGCAGATGTAGAACGTCAAAATAAACTGAGCTTTTAAAAGCTTTTATTCTCAAAAGAGCCTTGTTTAGGCAGCAGCTACTAGTTTCAGATACTAGATGGACGTTAAAATTTTACTAAATTACTCTGTTTTATACTTAAAACTCACCAAAGTTACCAACATCTTGGGCATCAATCTATTTGAACAAGAACAAAATATTAAAATTATGATATTCCTCCCACATTCACACAACGTCATCTAGTCCCAAACTAAGCAGAGCTTGTACGATGTGTACTTGAAAACTAATAAACTAACAAGTACATAGGAACATCCAAACTAAGTCATAAGTCGAACACCCATGTCCATGCACATAAACGTTATGCGAAAATCGAACCCGCGACCTTTCTGCATGCCATGCAGATTCACTTACTTCTACGCCTAATAGTCGTCTTGTAAAAAAGTAGGTAATTTGTAAGGTCTGAGTGCTTGCCTCGTAAACAGACTTTTCCAATTAGCCACGGTGTGTGTAAGCGAAGGAAATTCCCATAGAAGAACAGTTGCTTTGCAGCCATTTCACTTTCCCTGATGATGGAGATTGTATGAAAAAGCTTGTTATTACCAATACTTCTGTATTAACCTCTTATCATGTATGTGAGTAAGTCCGGTCTCACTATAGTATTATGCTAAAATAGCAATTTCCTGTAAATTTATTCACGTCCTGGGCTTCAGTTAAGGTTGAGCTCCGATGGGAGGTTTTTTTTTTTTTAAATATAAAATGGATTTTTGATTTTCGTCTAAGTTATATAAATCAGGTTCTTCAAACCTAAGACAGACATATGTTGCTGGGGAGTTTGTGGCGCCACTTCTTCTTCCCAGTGAGAACACATGGGAAGTAGTGAAGGGTGGGCATTTTGGAGGCTTACTCTTGTTTTTGACGTTCGAACAGTGCTGATTTATCAGCCTAATTTAAATAAACGAATTTCCTTACTTTCATTCTACAACTGACGTCATTAGCCTTTTAGGAGTATAAACCTAACAACAATTTTGAGAGTACCTATCAGAAAATCAATAATTTGGAGAGAAATCGGGCATAAGACCGACCAGTGTGACGGATAAAACCTATGAATATGGAGTTCCCACTTATTTCCTCATTTGCAAACTATGAGAGACACGTACCTATATCGGAAACTACAAGGATCTTAAGTGATCTCGTCTCTTGAAATGGATTTTCAGTTCACCGTTACTCCAAAACTTGCAGGATGTGTTAGATTATGTTTTGTCCCTGGAACATAAGTAACATATGTTAAGAACTAATTTCCTAATTGACAAACCCTCAACACAAACCCCCAGCAACTACGTAAGCCAGTAAAAGTAATTCACGCCAGCACCAGCGGTGACAATAGGCGGAAACATTGCGCCAACTCCCCCATGGATGCGTGACAGACTTGTGAAATGCGCAGTGACACACTGGCGGAACGAATTGATAGCTACAGGATGTTGCGTTTGCTTATTGTGTTTGAGAGTATGTGCCGTTAATGCCTGCTGTATCGTGTTAGATTTTTAACTAACTTAGAAAAAAGCGCAGATTCTCAATTCAAATTATGGCGTTTTTGTGGAAAAATATATACAGCGATATCCCCAAGATACCGACTTCAAGAGCGATGTTTCGTTCCAATATTTTTGTATTAAGACTTCCAGTTTTTGACTCTCCCTTAAAATAAATGCATGGGCTCAGGGTTGTTCACAAGAGTCACCGTGGCCCTGGCACCCAAGGACCTCCAGAAGGAATCAAAGTGGGTTTCAGTTAATAAGTCTGACACTTCTTCCAGCTGCACCTACAGCCGGAGGAGCAGGAGCGGGGGGGGGGAGCACAGATTTTGTAGTCTGTGCTCCCCCTGGATATTTAATATCCACTAAGCATGTTTCTTCTTAATGCTTAACATTTTAGAGGCCAGCTCATCAAGCTACACAAAACTGTCAAATTTTCCCAATCAACTTTGCACCATAGGCTTCTGCGATAAAGTTGAAATTTTTTTAAGGGAACTTTGACGTATCGTAGTAGTTTGCCTTGCTGGCGTCTGTACAACATGAATTATAATGCACCAATATAATCAATACATCACAACAAAATCAAAATACATTGCAAAGAGATTCTATTCACAAACCTCTATACAACAAGTAACAAATCACCTCGCACACACACACATCCTCACACACACACACACACACACACACACACATAAAATCATGTAGCAATAATATAAAGAGTTTCAAAACAACAAAATTGAAATACAATTTCTATGCAACATATTCACTGCATACTACCCAACCGTGACGATCGTGTGTCGTTGCGAAAAACGGAGATGCGGTCGCGAGATGCTCACGCGCCGGCGCGTGCACATACTAGTTCACTGCGAAATTGAACCTTACTGTTCAGTGCTAAAGTTGATTTTGTAATGGAAAATAGTAATGATGATTTTATCGATGACTGATGGACAGTTATTTTCTTAGATCGGAGTATTTGATGAATTTCAAGAATGTTAAAGGAATTTTTGAGAAAATTATATTTTTATTGAATGCCAATGGCTGAAATGATATCAGACTTATTGTTATTTATATTATCAATAGCTATTCATTTACCATAGATAATAAAGCAAAGGTTAATTATGATAATAACAACAAGAAAAATAATGGCGTCCAGATCTCGCTCATTTTTAGGGGTTCATTTAAATTATCGGTATTTTATCACATCAATCACAGCATCCTTATAATATATCTCTTATAACATATTTCTTGTTTATATATTAATGTAACTTAGATTTTACCACTTCTTTTGTTTGTGTTTTTTTTTTTATATCTTATCACTTCTTTTTTGCCTTTTGTTAATATGTGGACAATGGTGTGGGTTACATGTTTGACAAATTCTAGCTTAAGTATTTCTCTGTATCTATGAGCATGTAACTGTTTTTTGTCCCAAATAAATAAATAATAAATAAAAAAATAAAAAAAATAGCGACCGTTCTCTCGAAGGAGATCAGCCAGCTGCACAGGACATACGTCTAATCGCAAACACCCATTTCCTGACCACTCTATAAACAAAAAAAAACCGATTTCTCTTCACAAAAACATACCAAACAATAAAACATGGCGTGAAGTAATACACCACGATTTCACTAGCAATAACAGTTTACTGTGTTGAAAATTGCACTTATGCAGCTGTCGACGAATGCAACAGCCGTCGCCGTCGTAAAGTTAAAGGAAATATGCGAAAACGTTATTTCGCGAATGCATATGCATTTTCTCTCACTCATTGTAATGGTGATGAGGTGTTTAGTTCCTGGACTGGTTTGGTACAATTTGAATAATTTTCGTCGTCGCTAATTTGTCTTCGGATCGTGTGGGCACTGAAAGATTGTCGAAATTATCTCGATGACCTAATTTTGGTTGGTCCAATAACCCTAAATCAAATGTGTCGTATTTTATTTAGCTTTTTGAGATGAGAAATGGTCGTCAGTATCTGCGTTCTTCTCGTTTTCATTTCTTCTGGAGCCCTTTGTGTACTGCGGTCATGGTAACTCTTTCATACAATCCCACAGCCCTTATTTTAACGTTGACTCTGTTATCTCTTATTATAGCCTGTATCTTCAAATATTCTGGTATGCTTCTGGTAGGTTCAGGGTGCAAATACATTGCAAAATGATGATTAGAAGTTGCTTGTGTCCTTGATATTTCCGGAACCCTATTATTTTGATTAAAACAACTTCAATTTATGGTGTAGTATTTGGGCATTACGTACGGGCATAATTTTTAATCAATAGAATGTGTTGAAATTTTGATGTACCTAACTTATAATCAAGTGAGCCATTGTTTGCTTATGAAAATCACAATTTTAAATAAGTCCCTACCAGCTTAATAATTCCTGGCAAACTCAACTGGTACCTAATGGAATCGAATGTTTCTATTGAATCTAATAATAAAATGTCTAATGTATGTTTGTGTTGAACTCATTATACTTTCACTAAGTCCTAGTATTGGTCATAAGTTTCTTTAATAGAAGCAGAATTTATTCCCACTTCTGTGTATTTTGAATTTATTTTTCAAGCATTTTGCTATAGTCAGCATCGTAAATTATTATTACTGATTGAGTAACGTTTAGAATTTTAAGATTGGCTTATCATGTTTCTGCCTTGTCCCTATCAGAATTTTAATTTGGGGTCGGCGCTGTATGTCTACTTCTTCCATCTTACGTCCCATTTTGATTGTTTTCTACATCGTCTTTTACGCATTCTATCCATCGCTTCTACCATCTATACCGTCCACTCTTTTCTATATTCTATATATTTTTATGAGTGAGGGATATCATCACATGAATCCCGCTAATCCTCATAAATAATTGAGAAGAAAATATTAGCTCAAAGAAGATTTGCAGCCTGTGTCCCCCCCCCCCACTTCTACTCCTCCCGCTATGGGCACAGCTGGAGGAAGTGTCAGACTTTTACTGACAGAAACACACCTTTGTTCCTTCTGTCGGCCTTTGTATGTCAGGGTCAGCCCGTGGACGTTCAATACATGGTCATTCCTCAAAAAAATTATGTTATCTATTTCTAACCTACTTAATATAAAAACATTGATCGTATAGGTACGTTTCGGTACACAAGCATGAATGTTTCATGGGCAATTACTAAGTGATTGGCCCCATACATTACTCAGTGATTATAGTGGCTTTGTTCAGTGGGTACTTACGTGTTATGGGGTTTTAATGGTTTTTGTTTATATTGGACTTTCAAGGCTGTTACCGTTTTTGTGGGCTGATTAACTCTATATCGATGATTTATTTTTTGTAAGGATGGGTCGAGTAAATTGGTAAAATTAAAGGCGTATATACAGAGGAAGTTATATGAATGTTTGTATGTATCAGGGAGCTAAAATATTATCCAAATTCCTTCAGTCGTTTTTGCACAAAACCTTGATCACTTTTGCGTTTTGAATATTTCGAGGCAATAAATCTGTAGGTACTTACATTATAAAGTCGAAGAGTTTTGTTTGAACGCGCAAAAATCAGGAACTACTAGACTGATTTGAAAAATTATTTCAGTGGTACATAGTCCGTGTACCCAGGAAGGCTGTAGACTACTTTTTATCCAGGTGCGCGAAGTAGTTTTCACGGGATGTATGTCAAACTGTTGACAGAAGGTAGCATACTTGAGTAGGAACTATAACCTTCGGCATCCTGTCCCTTCTCTGCCTACACCAATTCGTTGTAACAGTATGAATATTTAAATTAGCCGCTACGTTCCCATGGCTTACTGATCAATGGCATTCTGAGAAAAATATACCTACTCGTATGTCGAGATTTGGCGGAGCGACTGCAGAATATAAAGAGGTACTTAAATTGTGGTACGTCACATTGTAATCTTACACTTTTTAGCTGTGATGGATGCGCTAACAAAAATCTAATAAAACTCATGAGAAAAAAATGTGGGCTGATATTTTGACCAGGGGATAGCGTATGTTTTAGGAGCAAATAGCTTCCTCTAGCTATTTCACCCGCGTCTTGTGTTCTTACGAGACTCAGCGCACTCAAGTTAAGAATTTGTCAATGGCCTTCCTCGATAAATGGATTATCTGTCACTGAAAAAACTATTTTTCTCGATCGATCGATCGGTCGTCCAATCGATCCAGTAGTTCCTAAGATTCAAGCAAACAAACAGACTGTTTAGCTTTATAATATTAGTATTGACACAAATTCCATAATTGATCTGTCTGAGACCTTACCGCTGGATCGCGAATATTTAAAAGAACTCATGAGTATTGGAGTTGACTGATTCAAACTCCAAAATACACTGAGAACATTGATATGACAAAAAGTAATTGAAATACAATAGAAATAATCTCATTAACTGTTTTAATGAAGGTGAAAAAAATCGTATCCTGTTTGGTAGCCTATCTAAATCGATTCAGCCCTTTCGAACGTTAGGTGTGACAAACCAACCTTTAAGTAGCATTTTGTCAGCCTTAATAAACGGTTTCTATCACCTCAATGAGCTTTATCTCCATAACAGCCTGTCGGAAATAATTACCGACGATTGCTGGCAAACCTGATTCAGGATTAGTTTACAGTAACTGACGGGTGTCAACGACTTCTAATCTTGTATTCCTGAGTTTTAAATAGGTGCTTTAATTGGACCTTCCATGCCACTTGCCAATAGCACCACGATGAAGAATTGCAAAAAAACTAAGGTAGTGACTGGGATCTTTTTTTTTCTTGGGAAGTCATCAAAATGAACCCTCCCGCTATGTGTGCAGCTTGAGGGAGAGTCAGACTCTTACCAAAGATTAGAGTAATACTGTAGGAACTCTTACTGATTAATATCTACTATGTTCCTTCTGTAGGTACCTGTGCCAGGGCCGCGGTAACTCTTGCGAACAACCCGCAGCCCCGAAAAGCTAACTGGGACCTTGATCATAGATGGCTCATATTTCGGGACCTTTAAAAACGTGTTGAAAATTGTCAAGAAATTTGGGTACCGTTTGTACGTCTCTAGGTTTGGCAAGATTTTTCTTAAAGCGATAGTGTTTCACTATTAAGAGTATAGTCACTAATGTACATAATTTCTGGTTATGATGATTCTTCCAGTCATTGTCTATTCACAACGACTGTACCCACCGTCTAGAGTAACTAATTGCTATTAAATTATAATCAAACAACTATAATATCATGTCTGGAAAGAAAATTTACAAATTCATGTCAAATAATATTCTTAATGCATAATGCAATATTAATGTTAAAAAAAAAATCACTTTAACAAATATATTTAGTATACCTACTACATTCAGTAAATGCTAATACCTCCACAGTCATCATTATCGCTTTCGTGCTCAAAGCGACTCCCGCGCATCCGTCGCCGATGACGTAAGCGCGTACGCTCCGGCGCACATGAATGCGCGTGCACATCGACTATCTATCACAGAGAACTATGTGCGAACTGTGTAATGTGTTCGTTTTGATTTACCTTCAGGATATTACAAATTATGTTCACGCAAATGTATGAAAATTGGAAATAATTATTGGCAATTCATTACTTCTTTGACATTATGCTGCGTGAAGCCAGTAACATGCAGTTAAAATATCATCTTCATCCGCCATTTTATCGTCCCACTGCTGGGCACAGGCCTCTTCTCACACTGAGAAGAATCGAGCGTTAATCACCACGCTTGCTCAATGCGGGTTGCTGATGTCAGACTTTATTATAGTCATGGTTTCCTCTAGATGTTTTCCTTCACCTTTAATCTGTGATTAGTGTCCAAGGTATAATTAGAATGGTATAACTTAGAAAAGTTACATTGGAAGTTGCCTGACCTGGAATTGAACCCTCACCCTCATACTCAAAAGGCTGGTGCTTTAACCACTAGGCCACCACAGCAGCAGTTGAAATAGACAAGAGAAAAATAATTAGGTATTGATTATTGAACTCATTACATACACATACAATTTAAATAAATATTAAAAATCTTTTTGATGCAGTTAACATAGAGACTATTAGGACATAGACAAATAAAATGCAACAGACTATTAAAATTACATTCAACGAGATAAATCTTTACTCGTAAGGTTATGGCGTAAGAAGCCTTATATTAAGCCATAAAGACCGTAAAACTAAAGGAGTAAGACATTTATTTTTACTACCTGTAAATGAAGTACCGACGCCAGCACATTAAGCTACCCGAAACTGTTAAACTTTCCCAATCTACTTTGAACCGTAAGCTTCAACGATAAAGTTGAAAATCTATTAAGGAAATTTGACTGATAGTAGCTTGATGTGCTGGTGTCTGTGCCTAAGTATTTACATAATTAAACACCATTAAAATCTATTATTATTTACGATCATTTAAGGCTATAAACTCAATTTTATTAATTAACATACTGGTATTTATAGTCAAAAGAAAATTGCGTAAAATGGCTAACTTTCTAAGCCACAAATCATTTGAATAGCATCGTTTGTTGCGCTTGCGCAGGACATCACGCTGAATATTGTAATTGTGCATGCTGTAATGTTAACTATGAAATGTTAAGCTGCAGCTCACACCGTAACGAATCGTGATAATTGAAATTATCAAAAAAGTTCAACTTTACAAAATTTAGCTGATTATTAAGAAAAATAGCAAATCATCATGAATATAAGAAACCGTCATAGCCAGACTTTCCTATTAGAAATACATATGTTTGATGATGGCATCTAGGCCGATTGTCGGCTACGGCAGCCGTTCTCTTTTATGGAGATCAGCCAGCTGCGCAGGACATAGTATAGTGCACAAGCATATGCGCAGATACAGGTCCACTCTCTATTCCCTCACTATCACATTCTGATGGGACAGCAATCCGATACGACCGGAGACAGATCAGGCGCAGGACCGACATTTACGTGCTCTCCGATGCACGGGTGAATCAATCACCAACTTCCAGACTCCAGGCTTTTTTATGAAAGTTTCTCACAAAGCGATTTCGGTCCGACCCGGGAATCGAACCTGAGACCCCGTGCACAGCAGTCGCGCCTTGCGACTACTAGACCAACGAAGCCGAAATATGTATATGTAAAATACAGAGAAAACCAGACACATAAGTGCATAAAACTATTGTTTAAGAACGTGTCTAAATGTAAATAAATACACTCCAAATTGCTGTTAAATATTTAACACGAATAAAACATCAAACAAATCACTTATTAAGCATTCAGCTATGAGCGAAAGACAGCACCTACAGAATCTTAATTATAAGAAAACATCGAATTTTTCGGCGTGCGTCCGCGCACAATGAAATATTGTGTCACAGTTGAATCGACACCCGTCTATTTTGAAGAAACGTTTATTTTTAGGTATCCGAGTTTGTAAGATGGGTTTTTGACCTTAATTTTGTTTAAGCAAATAATATATTTACTTCTTATTATTCTTATGTGTTCTAATTACTGGCTTATGCATGTCAATGCTTGTCTGTTTCTACGTTAGCGTTGGAGAGAGAAATTGCCATAAATTATTGCATAAGATCCATCATCTGGGGGCTGTCTTTTGTAATTTTTGACATTCAAAAAGTGCTGTTCAAGAAGCCGAAAATCGATCTCAGTGGCGTGCACTTGTAGAGGCTCATGTCCAGCAGTGGACTGCGATAGGCTGATGATGATGATGATGATGATGAAAAAGTGCTGTTTTGCAAACAAGTTTGAATAAATGATTTTGAGTATGAGTTTTAGTGTAATTATCCCTCTTTTTTTTCTAAAAGAAAGTTAATTTTTTCTAAGTTCGTAAAAATTTTAATCACCCATTTTCATAAATATTTCTCTGCTGAAATACGAGTCCCTAATAAAGTTTTCTTGATACGGAACGGTGTAACAGAAGCCCGTTAATTGCAAGCCATGTCAGCACGCCAACCCATGATACTAAATGAAGTAACCAGATTCGTGATAGAGTAAAATGTGTACGTTCGGCAAACGAACCGGCTATTGCATTTGATTGTGCTCTCATTACAATTATGAGTGATTTAGCGATTGTTAGCTGTATAATTATGTTTTCATGACGATGAAAGGGGAAGATAATATGCTATTGAATTGTTTATGTTGAAACATTTCGCGTGTTAGCGCTTGTTATACAAAATAATTAAAAAATTGTATGGTATGCCACAGGGAGCTATTGTAGGTTCAATATGAATTTTAGTAATCAGGCTCATAAAAATACTATATAATAAGATAGATGTGGGTTAAGACACTATGTAAATGAATAATCTGATTAAGCAATTTGGTAATTACATGAGGCACTCAATATACATATACTAGCAAAGGATATAAAAAACCGTATATAATCAGGCTGGATTAAATCAAGATTAGAATAAAAACAACCGAAAATCATGCAGATGTATAATAAAGACCTAGCATTATTCATACAAACATACCAGCTTCTAACTACTGAGTCACACAAATTGAAACCACCCATTTTGGCAGACGAATAAATTAAGACCTAATGTACATAATACTTGTAAAACAATAGAGAGTTCCCACGTACCTTTCACGTAAAGGTGTGAACATATATGTATCTGAAGATGCTATCCGAATAATTAGTAACACTACACTAAGAATTTATTAGAAGGTACCAACATTTTAACAATGAATGGTTCGTACTGTTTGTCTGGTTGATTTAATTATGTTTGCAGTGAGAAACGTGTAATTGGAACTATAAGATGAATTGCTGTGCTCGTGTGATAAATGATCTGAACTTTCTATTGAAATAAATACACCTTTTTAAACTTCAAAAAAGACAGAAGCGTACATTATTATTCATTTAAAAAAACACAATGAAGTCATCAATGACAAAAGATCACTCGACCATGTAAACTTGTGATTTAAGAGGCTTGTAGTAAGCCTCTTGTATTCTATCTTTCTATACTTATATTATAAAGCCACACAGTTCGTTGAATTGAACGTCCTCATCTCAGGAACTATAGAACAGATCTGAAGAAATATTTCAGTGTTAAATAGCCCGTTTATCAAGGAAGGCTATTATAGGCTACTCTTCACAAGAGTGCGCGCAATACTATCTACGCGATGTAAGTGAAACGGCTGGCGGAAGCTAGTCATGCTATATCAGAAAAAAACAATAAAATGACCAACAAGTATGAACAAATGTATTAGTTATAAAGCAAATATCAGCCCCTTATTAAAAAATAAAAAAGTAGAGAAGAATTCCACTCATAAGGAAATAAAATATTTCAATACGTATAAAAAACTTAGGTAACCACGCCTACATTTATCATTCATAATTTGGATGTAATTTATTTTATGTCTGGACTCTAAAAGAGACTATGACCCTTGAGTTTGTTTCGGCATTTCTTCTCAAGATAGTCAGTTAGGCAATGCTGACCTCATGTCGTTTTTTTACGAAAAATGTCTTGACGTGTAAAAGTGTTGATTTCAACCTATTTGCAAAATAAATATCATTTATTCAAATCAACTACCAAAACATTTAAATAAATTAAAAACAACACTAATAATAAAACAAACGTTAAAGAACATAACATTCCGAGTTTCCCCTGTCTTATGGGCACCATTGAAGTGTCTACCAACATAACGCCTGCTAATTAATGGAAAGAAACCAAAAGTGAAAATAACATGTGAGCTATCGTTCCTATTAAATAGACAATAGCCATAGGTTATAGCGGTTTTCAAAACTGTGAATATTTAAGATAAGATCAGGGGAGTCTATCAAGGCAACGTATTAGAGGTTTTCGGGTAACAGGACATTATTTCTGTTTATGATGAATTTTGTATACTCAATAATTATCTAAGTCTATCAAGGCATTGTGTTAGAAGTAGTCTAGTCATATTTACAAGTGTCTTGGTAAACCTTAACTTATTAATTAATATTGCTTTCATGGTAAAAAAAAACCTAACAGATTTGGATGAATTTACGTTTGAAACGAAAATTAATGTATCTATATAATGTATATCAACCAATTTCTGAGGGACGCTACCTTTACTAGAATCTATGTCATGCACACACAGTAATACCTATAAAATCCTGGACTTTAAGAAGGCGAACGTGGGTGCTAAAACTAACATGCTGAAACATGTATCCTTGTAACTAAAAAACTATAATCAAAGTCAATCATTGGTTTATACTGGTTTATTTCTTATTTTGAAGGAAACTTACTTGGGCCATTGTTATGGGTTGTTTGTGGACTAGGATACTGAAAGGTATAGGATGAGAGTATATAAAAATAGTTTAGAATTATGATTGAAAAGATTTTGAATAGAAATAATTGTGTTTCTCAATATTATATTGACTGAAGTATATGTATGTATATGTATGCGTATACAAAGCAGTAATATTATAAGCATCTGATATATTACAGTAATTATTCATAACAACATTCAATTTATACGATAGCGCACTGCTCACGTCAACATTATCGACATATCCAGTCCACCATAGCTGATATATGGTTAATTAAATTGTTTCTAGTAACCTGTTAATCAATTATTTCAAAACTAATGTTATACTGTTATAGTTTTAGATAGCTATTGCATAAGGAGCACATACTTAGGAGTGCCTTTTGAATTCGTAAATACTCACAGTACATTTATTTTCTCAATGTAATTTATCATGGGTTGCACGGATCACTGGGTTGAGAAAGTCAAATAGGCAGCCGCTTCACGTAAAATATTGGCAATCATCGGTCGAAATCGGAAAAGTCCCCGACACCAATGTAAGGAAAAGGCTAGGCAGATGATATAAGCTGACCTAGTATTCTTCGTGCTGGTTTTGTTCAATTAAATCATTTTTTACAACCGCGCGCTTAGCTTCTGAATCTTTAAAGGAGCCGATAGGAATATTTGAAATGAATACTTGTAACTTGTACACTGTGTACACTTTTATTTCCTTTCTTTGGTAAATTCTACATATGTAGGTGCTAAAGATGCTACGGGGAAGCAGGGAATGGGAATTGCTGAAGACCGCTCGAACTGGCGAACCTTTGTAGGCCTTTATCCAGCAGTGGACGTCTTTCGGCTGAAATTAACAAATGAACGACATAGGTACTGAGATTATGAAGCTGAAGACTTTGTTTTTAGACTCTTTGGAACTACTAGACTGATTTGAATACTTCTTTCAGTATTAGATTTAGATAGTATATTTATCAAGGGTCTATAGGCTGCTTTCTATCCGTGTGCGTGAAGTAGTTCCCAAGGAACGCAGTTCAAAAAGCTCACGGAAGCTAGTCCTACACATATATACGTAGAAACATCTGGAATCTTGCCCATTTCACCACCAAAGCGTAAAGCTACCAAGTACCATTGAATATTCATGTACGTATCTACTAACATCCAATGCTGTATTGTTTGTTTGACAAATGGGGCCATATCCCACCAGCCTGTCTGTCCGTCCGATTGTCTGTTGTTGAATGGAGTTGACAAGGTCACCGCCTGTACCGTGTGGTTTAATTTAGTTAATGGTTTTGTGACTGTACTTTGTTTGTATCATGGTTTAGAAGTATTTTAAAGTTGATGTAATTTGTAATAATTGAATGCCTCGTTGGTCTAGTAATTGCATAGCGCAACTGCTGAGTAAGGGCCTCGAGTTCCATTCCCTGATCGGGCCAGAAATTGCTATGTGAGTTTTAAGTTTAAGTTAAATACACACACAAAATTTGTTTAATATTAAAAATATTATAATCTTAGTAATAAGCTACTGCATAGCTCTCCTACTTCTTTAAGCTGTGCCCTACCGGGTCCATATTGTTTGTTGTCACATATGGAAAGCTAATAAAGAATTGAGTATTGAGTTAGATTTCAGTTGGTGATTGATACACTCGTGCATCGGAGAGCGCGGGAACGTCGGTCCTGCACCTGATCTCTCTTCGGTCGTGTTGGATTGCCGTCCCATCAGAGTGTGAGGGGGAGAGAATAGAGAGTGTACCTGTGTCTGCGCAAATGCTTGATCATAAACCTTCGAAAAAACTTGGGGAACCCATCATATTCGCAGCCATGTTCTTCGAAAAAACAACGACACAGTCCAAATCTATTTTTCTTTAGATGAATAAAATATTCCTTTTAGGTATAAAAAGATTTATTATCGTCTAGATTCGTGTGTCAGGTTTGCCTAGTTTCCTACCAAATAAAACCCTTTTAAGAATATTACCAACTACCCGCCGCGGTACCAGTTACGATGGATTACGTCGGAACGTGTGACTTTAATGGCATTTTCTATTGAAGTTTGTGCTATTTTGCCTTTTATAGAATACTTGTGAATATTAAACATTAATTCAGGACTGTTTTTTTTTTATTATGGTCTAAGCTGGTTTACTTGGATTAAATATATATCTACCACCTTATTATAGAAAGTGGTTTTAAGAAGTAATTACGTAGGCTTAGACCATTAAGTTTCTACAAGATGATGGTTAAAACATAACAATAAAACTCGTTTTTTTTTATAAAACCACGTTTTATAACACGGTGGCTAAAATTCGGCTAGATTCATAAGAATTAAATTTTTATCAACACATACGATTTCGAAATAAGTGCCGGAAAATTAAAGAAAGAAAATTCGCAAATATGTTTGCCATGTCACCTGTACTGATATTATAAAGTGAAGCGTTTGTTTGTTTGAACGCGCTAACCTCAGGGACAGCTGCTGGCCCGATTTGAAAAAAAAATTTCAATGTTAGACAGCCTATTTATCGAGGGAGGCTCTCAGCTACCACTAGACGCGTTTTTAACCACTAGCAGGAGTAATAAAATGAATTATTTTAAATATTTTATTAAGTTATGGTATGTTTTGAATTAGATGTTCCTCTGAAGCTTGAATATTCCTCTGGAGGAAAAGTTTGGGAGTATCAGTTTCAAAACCCATGTATATTCTGGCGCCCTTTTGCATTCCTGGGCCGCGGTAATTCTATGAAACAATCACCCCCAGCTAATTAATGTTTTAAATATATCAGCGTAATATTTTGATTCATTACATCGATCACCTAAATGAATCATGAATTAAAACTATAAACCATACAAGTAAAGTCATACTCGTAGAATTAAGCCGTCTAAACACTAAACTGTTCACACGAAAGTCATTTAAATTCTGTACTGATCACCGTTTCTTTTGACAAGTACCTACCTACTGCGTTACAACAAAAACGTATTGAAGAAAATCATCAATTCTATTTTGCGACGACTTAAACAGTTTTTTTGGTTTACCAAAACTAATTCACACGCCGTCAAACGGTAGCTGTGACACAGTACAAGATAATCAGTAGGTTAACTCTGTTAACGTAGGATTAGTTTAAAGAAAAATACAAAACAATTTTTTTTAGACGTGAAAATTTGACGCAAGAAGGTTCTTTTTATTAATTAAGTACATAAATCGTGGTTGCTATTGGTTAAAGCACTTGCCTGTCAAGTATTAGTGATTGGGTTCGATTTCAGGTCAAGCAAGTAGCAATGTAATTTTTCAGGTACCCAGTACCCTCAAGTATATCTTGGACACTAATGATTGTTTGAAGGTGTAGGAAAACATTTCGAAGAGCCTTGTACTATAAAGTCTGAAATCACCAACCCACATTGAGCAAGTGTCGTGATTAACCGTATTACCGATTAACCGTACTTTCCGTGTGAGAGGTGGCCTGTGCCCAGCTGAGGGATGATAAAAAAGCTGATGAGCCAATATTTTTTATGTAAAACTCAATATATATTTTTCTTGTAATCCTCATTACATCCGTATCGCAATGATTAATGAAGTTTATGAAGATTGCATTCAACGTATCAGTAACAATTGTCGTATGTTCAGCTCATAAAAAATAATCAATTAAATTGAATAGTGTACTTAGCTCGTATCTTTTAAAAGAAATATAAAATGGCAAAAAAAGATTTTATGCAAAAGCAACATTTAAATTGCCACGTTGCCTTACTGTAAAATTTGCACTACGGCCCGCCTACAATCACGTCCTTGCATGACATAGCAGCACGTTGCTAGGCAACTAGTGTTGGGAAACGATAATATCGATGTCACCTCCCAATGGCAACTCTGGGTGTCACCTTAGCTATTACTACGCGGTGGGTAAAATGTAATCGGTTTAGATTTTCTGACATAAGGGCAAAAATATATGCGTTTTTAGTTCTTTTTATACAAAATGGACGTCATTTTTCAATTGAATTGAAATTAGCTTCCATTCTTTTCTACATGTATCTACACATATATTATTTACTTTGACAATATTAACGATTAAAACTAATAAAGGTATAAGCCATATTTTATATGGACCAAAAATTATATAAAATAATATTTTACCAAAGAATAGCGGTCGTAACAGGCTACGCATCAGACGCCTTACCTGAAAAAAAAAACATGAATTTTATATTCTAAAAATACTTTAAGTGTATTAGGTTAAAAAACAGCACAAATACATATTTTGGTACCGAACCATTCGCTTAAATAAGGAGTAGACGTTTACTTTTTTTCTTTTGTTTATGAAAAGGACAATTTTATAAAGTCATCAGCTTCCCTCAAATGTTTCACCATGACCCTTCGAAACCACTCGGCGCACTCGGATAAAAAGCGTTCCTCGATAAGTGTACCTAAAACCATTTTTTTTTTAAACTGACCAGCTGTATCTGACTCTGTGATAAGTGCGTTTAAACAAAACGAAATAAACTCTTGAGCTTTTTAAATATTATTATAGAAATATACTCCTTTACACATAATCCAGGCCAGACTAAACTGCGGATGATGGACAGATAGACAAGTGAAGCGAACGCCGCCGCCGACGGCTAGAAGCGCGTGCGCCGGTTACTAAGCGAGTAGTCAATGAACAGACTTACTTGTTACGGGGTATGTAGGTAGCTTTCATGAAGCCATAAACATAGATTATGCACTTAATGTCACATATGTTATTGAGAAGAACAGCTGTTAAATAAGGTGTCCGTCTGTAAAACAAGCTTAAGGACGCGTATTCCAAAAGTTGGCAATGTCGTAAATAGCTGTCAATTATTTATTATATTTCAATTAATTTGGCAAGCTTACTAGATGATAATAAAAAATATGGCTCAGTGGTGCACTAAAAATTGAATATGAATTGCAATTAAAACCTTAAATTTCTTAAATTTCCTCAACATGTTACAAAATAGTTTCGCATTAGCGAATTTTCTGGAATCCTGGGATTTGTATTTTACGAACGGTTTCCATACTTAAAAAAAAAAAATTAAGCAATAGGTAGATATGCATCCGATTATCCTGTCACTGCCAAGATTGTCACCCATCTATGAGATATTTCGGGTCCAAGGCTTCACAGGTGTAGTATTAATATAAAAAACAAGCAATTATTTCTGCTATAATGTTTTAGCCACAAAGTTTTTAGAACATGAGAATAAACCTCATTAAGATTTCCCCCATTAACCATAAATTTAATAATATCAAAATAAAACAAACCTAATTTAACTGACCTCACCTAAGCATCGATTAGTTCTCGATTCTTAGTATCGAATATGAAAGCAGGGCCATTAAGTCCGAGCGTTCTACTATATAAGGCAGAATTAGCTCTACCGTATGTTCCAAATACATTACATAAATACCTATTAAGGACATATGTGCTAGTAATAGTTTGATTTATAACTTAATTCGATCAAGCGTTACATTGTATATTATACCATTTTGGCTTCGGAATGTAAAAAAGTGTAACGCATATTTTAACACTACTGTCGGTTAAAGAAATCTTTGGCAATTAATGTTGAAATTCTTGGATATTTACAATTATGTTTCTATTGAAAAATATATATTATACTAGCTGACCCGACCGATGTTGTGATGGTTTTTTTTTTCATAAGAATTATCCCGACAGTCACAAACATGCATTTATACACTAGCAATTTCTATCGGAATCTCCCGCGGCCCCAGGATAACTATTCCGCTACCCAGATAAAACATAGTCTTGGTTCACTGGGGATAGTGTAGCTTCCTAACAGTGAAAGAATTTTTCAAATCCGTCAAGTAGTTTTGGAGCCAATTCAGTTCAAACAAAGAATCTAATCTTTCCTCTTTATTTTCGTCTTATATTATATAATTTTATAATAGAAATGTCCCTAGCAGTGGGACAATAGAAATGGCAGTTGATGATGACTAGCTATTTATCTCAGTCTTGCTGGCCCTATCTTCGAATCAAAAATTTGGAAACATCTCTCTAACTGCTAATTTCAATAACCTATCTGTTGATTTGCTTACTGGATATAGAATTTTGACATTAACTGCATACGAATAATGTCAAATACCTATCTCTAATTGGCAAATCAACAGATAGATCGGCTATTGAAACTCGCTGTAAGAGTAGGTACAATATGACAGCGTCATTTTCTGACCACTACGAGTTAATGTGTTAAATTATGGAAATTTTATAGATATATGAAATGCTATCTTCAACAACAAGACTCGTTCGTGACCCATATTTCATCTCAACATCGATCAAAACCTTATAAGTAAGTTATCCATCATACTCGATTAACAGCATGTGGAAAAGTCTTTAAAGATTTTTTTTTATTTAGATCGTAGACAAGTATCCATCATTATCTAGTAGACACCCGTTCGATGGGAACTGCGCAGGAGTCGATATTGTGGCGCGTTTTTGTTGCGAACGGGTTGTACAAAATTGGTGTTAGTAAGTGCTATTTTTAATTGTGTTATGATGAGACGTTTTTAGAATGTAGTGCGAATATGGATATTTAATAAATAATTTATTACATACGCGTGCCGTAAGCAGTTATTATTTATTTTAATAAAATATAATTCCCTTTTCCAAAAACAACCTTTTATTTTTTTAGTGTTGATATTTTCTCAAAACAAAAAAAATATATAAACATATTTTGCTTATCTTTATGACTAAAATCCCACTAATTACCCCCATTTAATTCCAATAAAGCCGGAACCTAACTCTAGAAAATTAATACCAATTTACAAGCAAATCCATGTACATTTTCTGATTCGAAAACCGCCACATAAAACCAATGATTTCAAAAAGGTCTTTAAATAGCTATGTTTATTTTGATCCAGAATATTCTACAACTGGCATACTGGTATATCTTGTATAGACAAGAAAATCCTCCTCAACCGTTAGTAAGACGAGTCTAGCACAGTATAGTATTGTGAGCTCCCTTGCCTTAATTAGTAAAGAAAAAAAACGTCACCGCCATCTTGTTTCGTTTTCGCGGCATTTTGAACTGACATTTTGTTGACATGTTAGGAGAAAATATGAAAGTAAATAGTTTTTTTTTAATAAGGTAGAAAAAATACGAAATGTCGATCATAAAATTTTCTTTCCGAAGTATAGACGCCAGCACATGAAGCTACTACAATCTGTCTTTCCTTAATAAATTCTTGATTGAGAAAACTTCACATTTTCGGGTAGTATGATATGCTGGCGTCTGGCCTTAAAAGCATTACCTCATTTCAGAATAAAAATTCATAATGTTTCTTTTATTAAATTTTTAAGTACCAAGCTGCCAGCACATCAAGCTGCCAGCACATCAAGCTACCCGAAACTGCCAAATTTTCCCAATAAACTTTGAATATGCATCAGCGATAAAGTTGAAAATCTATTAAAAAATTTGACAGACTTTTGTAGCTTGATGTGCTGGCGTCTATACATAGAGCCGTGTACAATACAAGCAATTCATAAATACCATGGGGATTCTCATCTGCCCTGTTTAAATACTAATATAGGTGTATATTATATTTGCACTAGTTAAAATATTTGCTTAGCTATCAGAAATGGTCTTGGAAATGCTCTAGAAATAATACGAGTACTGCTTAAGTATTTACTCTTGGTCATCAATGACCGTGGACCACACAAGATCTGAAGGTTTTATTCATATGTACTATATTATGTAAATAGTATAGTCGTGGTGGCCTAGTGGTTAAAGAGCCAGCCTCGCAAGTATAAGTATATGGATTCGATTTGGAGTCAGGCTAGTCCTTATGTAACTTTTCTAAGTTACATATGTAGGTATGTATATCGAAGATCGAAGAGTTTGTTAGTTTGTTTATTTGAACGCGCTAATCTCAGGAACGATTTGAAAAATTCTTTCAGTATTTTAAAACTGAAAGATTTTTTACGTAATCGATTACAGGCAAAATAACTGGGTCTAATCGACGATTTACTCGTCGTAAGTTTCAATTATCTAGAAAATCGATATTTAAAATTATAATCAAACACCTTGACATCGCCAGATTAATTAAATACCCTCATTGTCAAATCGTTTAACGAGTAATCGATTTAATGCATCGTAGTTTTTGAGAAATTAATGTACAGACGTCAACACATCAACCTACCTCAATCTCTCAAATTCCTTTAACAGATTTTCAACCTTATTACTATAACGGAAGGTTAATATTCAATTGGCAAAATTTTAAAGGTTCGGGTAGGTTGACCTGCTGGCGTTCTGTACAAAAAACTGTACATTGAGCTGAGGAGTCATAAAGTACCGTGAAATGGTTCTGTCAGCAGGTTTTTTTAGATCTGCAAGTTAATAAAGATAATTTTATAAATCTAGGTCAAGTTTTGTTGGTACTATTAAAAGTGAGATTTTGGTTGCATGAAGTTTGTACGAAGAGGTTTACTTTTAGTAAAAGTCGTGGTGGCTTAGTTGTTAAAGCTCTCAGGGTCTCAAGTACAAGTGTGCTGGTTCGCGTCGGAGCCAGGCAAGTACCTCAAATCGCCAAATTCGCCTTAAGCTAGCGTGGCCTTCTCGGTATAAGGCAAGCCAGTGTGGTGGGCCAAAATAAGGTCGGTGATAATGATAACGATGTATACATAATTTACGAAAATCTTCAATGGGACTAAATTATGTTTTCGTAAGAGTAAAGTAAAGAACATTTGTTTTACTTGAAGAAGTAATTAACTTGGTTATATAAAAACAAATCTACTTTATTTAAAAAAAATTGTATAAGTAAGTATAATAGGTTATGTTATAAATCATCATTCATCTCCCAAGCCTTTTCCCAACTATGTTGGGGTCGGCTTCCAATATAAATATTTTATTAGCTGAGGGCACGGGAGTGCCCCAGCCAATTATTCTTATTTTTCACCAATTTTTCATTTCATTTTTGTTATTTTTCACCAATTAGTCTTTAAGTATAAGTCTTTAAATATCATTCAGCCATAATAAAATCATAGAAAAATCAAACCATTTGTAAGCACCAGATGTGTACAATACCATATTACTCAGTGCGTTATTCACAGTCTGAGCATTCGACTTCCCGCTGTTGACAATGCCAATATAATCTCACAAAACATACAAATTTATGCAGAATCAATGGACAACTCATTCTGGCTGCATCTTAGAGCATCAAAACAACCGGAGACGACATTGTTGTGCTCTCCTGCCAAATGTTCGAAACCTCTGGCGCTATACATAAAAAATGAGTATATTTTTATGTATCCGTCGAGTTGATAATATATCGGGACACCGTTTTCACCCACGGTCTGTTAGCCCAAGATAAGTTATTGATTAGCTTGTGCTGCCAACACAACTGATAAACTACATATTTATTACACAAATATATTTCCAAATACATATTATACCCGGACAAAATCATGCAAATCACACAAATTTTAATGTTGACCGTACCGGAAATCCAACCCGTCACCTAACCTCAGCAGTCCTGCATAGTTACCATTGCGTCAACGAAGTCGTCTTATCGTCGTTTGTGCTCATTATGCTGCTACTAGCTACCAACAATTCTGTCACTATTGGTTTCAATATTGCCCTTCACAAAAATATTACCAGATTATTTCGCATAGAGATTTATGATTATGACGCGTCCAGTTAGTTAAATACTCTAAGAACTGTATTAACAAACACGATGTTCAAGGTCTGTGGAAATACACTTGTTTCCCGTGGTTTTTGTTTGTATGCTAAAGGAATCAAAATACCAATGTTGGATCTAACATGAGAGTACTAATTTTATAAAACTACCTAGGATAAAGAATGAAATGGGATGTATTTTTTAATTGGGAAATCATCAATCCCGTTATGGGTGCAGCCGGAGGGAGTGTCAGACTTTTACTGAATAAAACCTACTATGTTCCTTCAACAGGCTTAGCATGGCGATTCTATATCTATTCTATCAAGAAAAAACAAAGCTCTTTCTGTCAATGTCAACATGTCTTCTGCCCGAGCATGGCGCGACCTGTCAACTCGCATATAATCACTTGTAGATTTATGTCGATCGAAGACAAGAAAATTTTCTTCAAAAAATGTCAAAAGGAATCTTATGTCAATCTGTCACTTTTCAGTCATTGTGTCCATTCTCCGGTAGACAAAACTGATTTCTACGGTTGCCATGCTAGCCTGCTGGAGGTGTTTGTGTGGCAGAGCCATGTTAACTCTTGCGAACAACCCGCAGCCCAGGCAGACCCTGGCCCTAATAGGCCCCTCCTATGTTGCTGACATCCTTTACTTTAATAACTTTAATCAGAAAGAGACAACTAAATAATCTTGTAGCTTTGAATTAAAAAGGTCCTTTTATCATAGTCATAAAACCATACAGGCTTCTGCTACCGCACTTCCAAAAAACATTCTTCACCTAACCCCGCCCCCATGTCAAGTACGTCATAAAAATATATTAGTCACACACCAAAGCCCATAAATGGAGCTCAAATAAAAAAAAACGCATCTAAAATACATAGTGCCCCATTCATAAGTCGTTAGCCATATTAGTCGGGGTCAATGGCCTCGTGAATTGTGATCGGCGCAAGCGCACCTATGCCATGTATTGTTGTTTTTAGAGCTCGTTAGCTTATGGTTGAGAACCTTTGGTTTGTACGTGTTTGTGAGGTTTTGGTACTTGTATTATGTTTTGCTTGCTGATTAAATTCGAAATTCTTGTCATTTCCATGTTCACCCATCTTTACTGAATGATTAAAAAAACTTACTTTTTATAGGAGCTTTATGAAATAAACAACATCTGCTTAGCCTTTTCCCAAGCTATGTTGGGATCAGCTTCTAGTCTAACCGTACGCAGCTGAGTACCAGTGTTTTACATGGACTGCCTACCTATCTGACTATCTGGAATAACCTGGGCAACCTAATACCCCTTGGTAAAACTGTTTGTCAGACTTTCTGGCTTATTACTAGCCGTAACGACTGCCAAAGATGTACTAATGACCCACCAATTTAACGTGCCTTCCGAAACACCAAGGAGCGAGAAAGATAGTCACCCATCTACTGATCAAACGCACCAAGCGTTGCTTAACCTTATGCTCAATCAACCTGTGTGGCTGTTACTTAGCCACGAGCTCCTCAATACCTTATGAAATATAACTTTTGAATGAATTGAAGTTAGCGAACTAATGGTCGAGGCGAGAATTCCATTCGAAGGCTAAGATATTTATTGCTATATAATATACTTAGCACTTCATCATTCTTTTGTTTCCCAAGTAATATAAAATTGAGGAGTAGGTACTTGAATTTATCACCGTATGCACTGATAGATCTACCACGCTCGCTGCACATCTAAATTGCAGTACATTATGGCCCTACGCGGTGTGGCCACGAAATCAGCGTTTACCATCTGTCGCTTCCGTGATCAACATTTTAAGGCTTCGAAGTATCCGTTGTTATAAGCACTGATTCAACAGCTGTTTGCTGGTTTAATTTCAGGAAATTGCGTGTTAAAAGAATGAGCAATTTCTTTTTTTAAGCGTTTTTTGATTGGTTTGTTTTGCAAGGGATCTGACGCAGGCGATCGATTTTTAAAAGGTGTGACACGGATACTCGCTTGAAGTAGCCTAAACTTAAAAACAAGGGTTTCTGGTTTCTATATATTTACCTATGTAAATGTAAATAGACAATAGTAGTCATATGACTACTTGCTCAGAGGATTCTAAAACGACTATATACCTACGTGTGATCTATTAAATGAACTAAAAAATATGTCCATGTAGACGTCTCCGATTTCAAGTGGTTTTTATTCCATTAGGTATTTTATCTATCTGCATTCTTTGAATTAGAGGCTATATATCATGTCCTTGAACTAATAATAGAAAGATCTTGTTCATGTTGTTATCAATTGTTACAAAACCGTTTACTTGTGCAGACACCAGTATATCAAGCTACCCGAAACTGTCACATTTTCCCAATCGACTTTGAACTATATTATGCTTCAGCGATAATGTTGAAAATCTATTACGAAAATTTGTCAGATTATAGTAACTTGATGTGCTGGCGTTTTTACTTTTGTAACAGAAACCTCTTTAGCCATATAATCACAATACTGGCTGATCTCCTTAGAGAGAACGACCACAGCGGCTGGCAATCGGTCTGGACGCCATTATTATTATTATTTTAAATCATTGAAATAACATTCGTAATATCCAGTTGAGCAGTAATCAGAGAGGCTCCCACCGCCACGCTCAATGCTCGTGATGATTAGCAGAGCATTATGGCCTCACCGCAGAGTGGCCACGAGATATGCGACAATTACCCTCTTCCGCTTCGTTTCGTGGCCTCATCCTGTTTCATAGAGTATATTTCACTTTGTTGTGTTGTATTGTTTTTAAGACTGTTTTAGAGTGAAATAAAAAAAATGGTGCTTTTAATTATGGCGTAACTAAAAAATATTTGCAACTTCTTAATGAGCTTTCTAATATTATATATACATAGGGATTATAATTATTAATAGGTATGCTTTAGTTAACATTGGTCTTGGCTCAAACAAACCTCAGCAGGCTTAGCATGACAACCGTAGAAACGAGTTTTGTGTACCGAAGAATGGACATTTTTTTTATTATTTTTTTCGTCCAACTGCTGGGCACAATCCTCCTCTCCCACGGAGAAAGATTGAGCGTTAATCACCACGCTTGCTCAATGCGGGTTGGTGATTTCGGACTTTCTTTATAGCCCAACTTTCCTCGAGATGTTTTTTTTTCATCGTTGATCAAACTTAGATTTTTATTTTAATCAAACGTATAATTTAGAAATAAAAAAAACTCTCTACAATATTAGTATAGAAAAAAAATCTACAAAGCATTGATTACTAAAACCTTCGCAATCAGTCTTTTACTATCCAAATTGACTGCATTCTTTCTCCCTCTAGGTCGAGCCCTACACAAATGAAATGAGCCGTATACAACCTACATTGGATATAGCCCGTGACCCACTTTAGGGCGATCCCTGAATACCTGTCCCCATAGAATGACGTCATAGGTATATGCACCGACCTTTATATTTGTTTGGGGTATTTTAAGGTGTACTCACGCCCCAAGGGAGATGCAGAACTGTACATTAGGTAAATTGATAAATGGAATTTTTCGTCATCTTGTAGAAACGGTTTAGTACGTTGAAGTACCAAGACAAAAATAGGACATGTTTTGTTTTTTTAATTTATTATGGTATAGAAAAAAAAAACCAACTCCATTTTAGTATACGATAAACCACTTCATGTCTGAAATCGAGGATTCAAAAATAATGAATTGGTAATTTTGTAAGTAGATTTAGGGCTTTTCCGTGATTTTTTTTTCTGTTTAAAGCTCGTTATTTTTATATTCATACCAAAACAAGTAAATAATTTCGACCAACTCTATCCCCTAAATAATAGTCATGATCATTATTTTAATGCATACCCATAGTATAAGGATGAGCTTTGACTTCTATCTAATAATGTTATAAAGCTGAACATCTTGTTCGAACCCGCTTGTCTCAGGAATCTAGAAGACTATCTAATTATTTCATAGTTAGATTTTATCCGGGCTTCTTTTCATCCGGGTGTTCAGAGTAGTAGTAGAAACTTATAGCGAAAGATAGTTATCATAGAGTGCCAGTACCTACTACTATCAAATTCTATTACTAACATACTGCCTATAAAATCGACGGCAGTTCCCGTAATTTCTGCCTAAGTTCCTCATGTTGCGATCGATGGTAGGGCAGGTAATTACTGGACATATCCTGGGAAGCAGCAGGTGACAGCTGGCGATAAACCTTAGCCTGGACTTTCAGGACATGAATATTTTACTGCAGTGGAGTGCATGTGCAGGGAAACCCTGCGTATTCTTGTACACACGGCTACTCATCAAGCTATACAAAACCAGTTTGTCTTGGACTCGCTTTATATGATCTTTCTACAAATTGAACGGTCAGCTTATACTAGTTTTGTATAGCTTGATGTGCAGCCGTGTGTACGAAGGGCAAAGGCCTAGCGCTAATAAATTAAATAAATTCGCATTTCGAATTATTATTATGTCTTGTATAATCTTAAGATATCTATCTACTAATACAAATTGAAAATCTCGCATATTGTTAAGAAAATGTATCAATTTTCAGAATTAAGCCAAAATTTTACAGCTACCAGGATAGGTCTCACTTTTTTTTTGGTATCCTGTTGAAAAATCTTCACGGGTACCCTAAGCCCTGGGGAAAGGGCAAAGGGTACTGTCAGACTCTTACTGAGTGTGAAGCATTCGTCGCTGCCCCCCGACTAGGGGATAGGTCTCACTGTGCTGTCTCTACCTCGCTTAAAATATATTTTCTAAGTTCACCATAAAATCAACTTTGCCTTCTCTTTTTAATATTTTAAATGAAAAGAGCATTATATTAATGTTTTATAGATTGTCGTGGTGCCTAGCTAGTCGTCCAAGCACCAGCTCCTCAAATATGATTGTGCAGGTTCGATTCCAGTTCAGGCAAGTACCAATACAATTTTTCTAAGTTAAATGTACTTTTAAGTATATTTTTGACACCAATGACTGATAAAAAAGGTGAAGGAAAATATCTCGAGGAAACCTGGACTATATAAAGTCTGAAATCACCAACCCACAATGAGCAAGGGTGGTGATTAACGCTCAATTCTTCTCTGTATGAGAAGAGGCCTGTGCCCAGCAGTGGGACGATATAAAGGCTGATGATGAATATATGTTTGTTTCAGCATAGCCTGCACTGGTGAAAACATACCTAAGTACTTAACCAATTCGCTCCAATAACTCACCTATCTTTCATTCATCATAATTTCATATATTCGAAAACTATTGCTAAACAAGAAACATGGGCACATACCGTATCCACTATTAGCTTAGATAATTGAACCAACCGGATACGCCATCACCTTGTATCCCTTCTATCAAAGGCACGAGAGCGCCGATCACACTCGTGTGTACATGGTTTTTTTTTTTGATGGCATTCAGGCCGATTGTCGGCTACGGCGGCCGTTCTCTTTTATGGAGATCAGCCAGCTGCGCAGGTGCACTCTTTATTCCGTCACTCTCATAGTCCGATGGGACGCAAACCGACACGAACGCAGAGAGATTGGGCGCAGGACTGACATTTACGTGCTCTCCGATGCACGGGTAACTCAATCACCAACTTCCAGACTCCAGGCTGCTTTATGAAAGTTTCTCAAAGTCCAAAAGCGATTTCGGTCCGACCCGGGATTCAAACCCGAGACCCCGCGCACAGTAGTCGCGCCTTGCGACTACTAGACCAACGAGGCAGTATATGGTATTTGTCAATTATATCGTGTGATGTGGCTTGATGCGAGGATGGTTAGACTTTTTGGTGAAGGGGTTTGGTGCTCATGGCAGTTCCAGTTGATTCAATAGTCTAAAACTGTTACGGACTTACAGAATCACTCGAGTGAAAATGTATTTCACTATACTTTGCAACCACTCCCATTGTTGGTGGTCGCTCTATGTAAAACTTACAACATGTAGTTTTCTATTGTTGAATTGTTTTAGCCGACTGTGAAATAGGGAGGTAATGAGTCGTGTGATGTGGTGAAATGAAAGTGGCCAAAGCTCCTTAGTAGGTAGGCCTTTATTTAATATGTATTGAAAAATCCTGCTGATATTATGAACCTTAAAATTTTGAAGTATGTATGCATGTTTGATACTCTTTCACGTTAAAACTGCTGAAACTTGTCAGTAATATAGCTTATACATCGTTATAACATATAGGCTATTTTTATCTCAATTCGAGAAGTAGTTTCCTCAGGAAACGGATGTTAGCAGACACGGACAAAGAACAGTTATTGTAAATATGTACAGAAAGCACATCAAGTTACAAAACTATAAAATTTTCCCAATCAACTTTGAACCATATGCTTCAGCAATAAAGTTGAAAATCTATTTAGGAAATTTGACAGATTGTAGTAGCTTGATGTGCTGGCGTCTGCATTTAAAAAAATGTATTGCTAATCTTATATAAATTACTATATGAACCTTAATTTACTAGTTAATTAAACTAGTCTAACCAAGGTATTGGGTTGCCCGGGTAACTGTGTTGAGGAGGTCAGATATGCAGTCGCTCCTTGTAAAACACTGGTACTCAGCTGAATCTGGTTAGACTGGAAGTCGACCCCAATATAGTTGGGAAAAGGCTCGAGAGATGATGATGAAGGTTAAATTGTAAACAATGATACAAATATATCAATTTTTAAACTCCCTTAACGTGGTTTTAACATTTCAATTCATCAAATAACCCTAAACATTAAAAAGAAACAAAACATTCTACTCATAGAAACACTAAAATATCCCATAAAGATTTTGATAACAACCACGTACTTCGGGGACACTGAACAAAGAAAATCCATACAATCAAATTTTCACACCACGATGACTTATTACTAAATATGCACATAATGACTATATTACATCACATGCAAGTAATTTTATTGTTTATTATTGTATTGTGTGAATTGACTGTGTATGTGTGTGTAGCTACCGAGTAGTGTAGCTACTACAATACTTCATCATGTCTGCCTCTTTGGTCCAGTAGTCGCATAGCGCGCTGTGCACTGCTAAAGCTATGGCGCGCTGTGTTCTATGGGGGTCTGGCCGATATGATGGAATCCAGGCCGATTGTCGGCTACGGTGGCCGTTCTCTTTTATGGAGATCAACCAGCTGTGCAGGACATATTATAGTGCACAAGCATTCGCGCAGACACAGGTGCACTCTCTATTCCCTCACTCTCATAGTCCGATGAGACGGCAATCCGACACGACCGGAGAGAGATCAGGCGCAGGACCGACATTTACGTGCTCTCCGATGCACGGGTGAATCAATCACCAACTTCCAGACTCCAGACTGCTTTATGAAAGTTTCTCATAACCCACAAAGCGATTTCGGCCTGACCCGGGAATCGAACCCGAGACCACGTGCCGATACAATATCTATACATAATCGATACATAATAATTAAATCGTAGAAAAGCCAAAACTACATTGGATATCTTTTTAAACGAACAATTGGGGCGTGATCTACAATCGATAGCGAAGCCAAAATTATAGTTTTTAGAATTTTTGTCTGTTTGTCTGTATGTATGTCCGGGATAATCTCAAAAAGTACTGCATGGATTTGCTTCAAATTTTGCATGAGTAAACTAAGAGGTCGGGTCAACATATAGGCTACATATTATCACGCTATCACGTACGGGGGGGTGAATGTTTAATCGTCTAATGCCCACGCGGACGACGTCGCGGGCAACAGCTAGTATATTATATACTAGCTTCTGCCCGCAACTTCGTATGCAGTTCCTATCGCTTATGCCACGAACGAATGACTACGAAGTCGTCAAACTCGAAGATTTGAAACTTCTGATATCGGATTCTAATATTTTATTCTCGCAGCAGAAAATGCTCATCATGTGGAACAGTTTCTGCTATGGCAGCATTTCTGTATCTCTTATAGTTTAGCTGGTCTGTTGCGGTTCTTCACCAGGTGTTCAGGTTTCCAAAATATTTTTTAGCCTATATGTTGCCCAGACCTAACACCTATACAATAAAAAAAGAATCATTCAAATCTGTCCCGTGGTTCCGAAGATTAGCGCGTACAAACACGGTGTTTTTACTGTTTTATTATATGTATATAGATAAGAAAGGATTTTGATAAATTCCACCCCTAAGGGCATGAAAATATGATGAAATATGAGCATGTAAGTTGAAACTATACCTAATTAAAAATAATACTTCTTTACGTAAGCGAAGCCGCGAGCAAAAGCTAGTCCCCCAATACACAAAGAATATGAACTCCTGAAGGCATTACGGGACTCCAACCGGCCTCACCCCTCCGGGCTCTAGGTCAAGAGAAAGCTAAGCTGAGCTATATTCTGATTCGAGACGATAACTTGATTTATAATACCATTGTTTTAATTGGTCTTTGGAGAATGTTCTCGAAAGTGCGTATGCGCATTGTTTTAACTATGAATGGTAGGTCCTTTACTGACTCGTATTTTAGACCATATTTTTTTTTTTAGAAAACTTGAAAATAACTATCTATGGAAAAATTATGTATTTTGTTTCCAAAAGAAAACTGTGTTTTGTCTTGCATATTATTCTGAAATACTGCCTCGTTGGTCTAGTAGTCGCAAGGCGCGACTGCGTCTCGGGTTCGATTCCCGGGTTGGGCTGAAATCGCTTTGTGGGTTTTGTGAAACTTTCATAGCAGCCTGGAGTCTGGAAGTTGGTAATTGATTCACCCGTGCATCAGAGAGCACGTAATTGTCGGTCCTACGCCTGGTCTCTCTCCGGTCGTGTCAGATTGCCGTCAAATCGGACTATGAGAGTGAGGGAATAGAGAGTGCGCAGTTGGCTGATCTCCTTGGAAAGAGAACGTCCGCCGTAGTTTCATGCTCACAGCTTAGAAAATTATCTAGGTTCTCCTTAAATAATCCAATAACACATAATTTTAGAACAACAATAAAATTCAAATTTAACACCACTTACAAAGTAACAACACTTAAGTACATAACAGAATCTAACTTTAGTACAAAAACCGGTTATTCATTAAAAAAAACTTAAAAACCGTTATAAAGTGATAAATTGATAAAAATAATCATGGCGTCAGCGGCGGGGCTGCTCGGTTGAGCGCACGCGCTTGCTACGTCACTTCCGGTTTCCTCCCCCCTCCGACTTCCGGTCGCCATTATAGTCCGTCGGGTGGTTAGGGTCGCCATATTGCTTAGTGGTTATTTTAATGTGTTATGTATAAAATACTTAGAAATAAAAATGGTTTTCTTTTTCAAAGGCACGCTTTTATTGCGAGAATATTATTGTACATATGTGGGAAATAGCTCAGGCGAGGAATAAAGCCAAAATCTTGAGAATAAATCTTTTATTAAAAAATAATGAAACAGAGCATTTTGTCTTTTTTAACAGTAACCGCCATCTTCAAAAATCTTCTATCTTCTCATTCGTTCACTCACATTCATCCCTCTCTTTCATTCAAACGTTCCGTTTCCCACATTCGGCCGTCCTGCTCTTATGTCTGTCCCCAGACACTCTTCACCTGATCTTCCCATCTATCACACCTTAAACATGATACAGTACAGAATTACAAAACAGCTTACAGTTTACTTTTATTTAGTTACAAACAATAACTTATATCTAATCAACTTTTATACCATACATCATTCAGGCATTCTATTCATTTCCAAACATACTCACCACCATACGAAAACAATCCTGTGTTTATACAGGCCACCCCTTCATTTGATCAGCTGTTCAGCACCCTTTGTACTCTACTAACATGCTTGTACCACACACCTGTATTTTCTATGCACAGCTTGGTTAACATAGGGATTATTATTCGATGGACTCTCTCTACTTGCCCATTACCTCTGGGTACACCCGTGGTGATCTTGACATGTTCAATTTCTTCACTTTTACAATAGTCTTCGAACTCACGACTTGTGAAAGCCGTTCCTCGGTCTGTTATCACACGCCTGGGATTCCCGAATGTCTGCTGATGTATCTTGAGCTTGCTCAAAGTCTCTGCACTAGTGGTACTTCTGGTGGGGAACAACCAAACAAATTTTGTGAATGCATCAATCATAGTGAGTATATGATTATACTGTTTTCTAGTCTCAGTTAAAGGTCCTATGTGATCTAGATGTAAAGTATCCAACGGAATACTTTCCTTTTCTATGGGATTCAGGAACCCTTCCTGCTTTCCCTCTTTCCGTGTGGCCAATAAACATGGTACGCATGAAATTATGAATTCTTCAATTTTTCTGTCCATATCCTTTATGTAATAGTCTTGAGAAATAAGCTCCTTCATTTTTCTTTTAGAAATATGTCCATTACCATGAACCCTCCTTATTATTTCATGATCCAAGCTTTTAGGTATGACCAACAACTTTCCAGGACCTTTGTATACTATGTCACCATCTATTGAATAATCCTTGTACGTCTTTTCTTTGAGTATTTCCTTGATAGCTTTAATCCCATCATCTAGGTCTTGAGCTTGCTTAATCTGGGCACTTAATGGAGTTATAACAGCCACATAGGGATTCCGGCTGAGGGCATCGGCATGTTTCATCTTTTCCCCGGCTCTATGTTCAACTTCGAAGTCATAATCATTCAGCATAAGCACCCATCTTGCTACTTTCGGTGTAAGGTCTTTCTTCATCAAGGTTTGCTGAAAAGCTTTACAATCTGTTACTAATTTGAAATGTTTTCCACATAAATAATGACGAAACTTCTTAATACCTTCAACAATGGCCAGAGCCTCCAGTTCATAACTTGAATATTTCTTCTGCGCATCATTTGTCTTAACACTCATATATTGAACTGGATGCAAACCACTATTGGGGTGATACTGCATAAGAACCGCAGATAAAGCAATACTAGATGCGTCAGTATGTAATTCTGTTTTTAGGTTATGATCAAATATCTTCAGGACTGGCCCTGTAGCCAATTTCTGTTTCAGAATATTAAAAGCTTCTTTTTGTTCTTTATCAAAAACAAACTCCACATCTTTTTTCAGCAAATCATTGAGGGGTTTCGCAATAATAGCATAATGCTCTATATATTTTCTGAAGTATGATGTTAACCCTAAGAAACTTTTAAGTTGCTTACTTGTCTTTGGTTCAGGAAACTTCACAACGGCATCCGTTTTCTCTGAAGTTGGTTGTACCTCTCCCTCTCTAATCCTATGCCCCAAATACTCGATTTCTCTTTGTAACAACTTCGCTTTTTTCCAGTTGATTTTCAGTCCATACTGTGCTGCTACTTCCAGGACTTGCTTCAGCCTTTCCAATGCGACCTCATCATTGTCAGCTGGAATAATTATGTCATCGATGTAAATAAACATTATTTTCTTAACTATCAGCTCCTGGAATATAGCGTTAACAAATCTCATGAAGTATTTTGGACAGATCGAAAGTCCAAAAGGTGCTCGCAGAAACTCAAATTGGCCATGATGAGTGACAAATGAAGTATACTTAACTGATTCCTCTGAAATTTTCAAATGAAAAAAGCCATTTTTAAGGTCCAGCACGCTGAATACTTTAGCTTGTGACAGTTTGTCAATTAAATCATCGATGATTGGTAGAGGATACTCATCTTTTATTATCTTGGCGTTTAACTGCCTATAATCAACGCACACTCTGGTTGTACCGTCTTTCTTTTTCACAAGCACTAGGGGGCTAGAGTATTCTGAAAAACTCACCCTAATGATGCCATCTTTCAACCACTCATCTATTTGTTTCTCCACAATACCTTGCTCCGCATATGACATACGCCGTGGACGTTGCGCAACAGGGATGTCATCCCTCAGCACAATTTTCATTTCCATGGGTGCCTCCTTCACCTGCACTGGGACATAAGAATTGATACACCGATAAGCTTCCTGCCTTATTTCAGGATTGCTCACATGTTCTAATAAGCAATCAACTTCACCTGTAACAATACAATTCACACTGTTCAACCATTCGCTTTCATCCTTAAAAATAGTCACACAACCCTCACTCATCAACACAGTCACATCTTTCAAAAACTCTTGACCTATAATTATATCATAAGGCATACAGTCTCTAGGTATTATATGGAACGTAACGCGCGTATAACACTGTCCATCTATAGCAACCGTCGTCGTAATCTTTCCTAAAGATTTCACTTGCGAACGCCCGAGTCCCGTTAATGTTAAACCACCGACATTAAGTTCCACGTTAAATAATTTAGCACATAGTTCTGAAGAGATCAAGTTTACGTCACTGCCAGAGTCTATTAACGCACTAGAACTGTAGTTTTCCGCAATTAACACTGTTTTAACGGGTTTCCCGGTGTTTTTCACGCACTTTAAGTCTTTGTTTACAATTTGCATAACAGAAGAGTTTTGATTTGACAGGAACATTGACGTATCGATGACGTTTTCGTCCTCTATGTCATGACCGTCCGCACATGCGCACTGATTGGTCGCCGATGCCGATGTTGTCATCTTCGTCGTTCCGAACATGGCCGAACGCTGCTTTGCCGACACTGGAACGCCGCCGCTCCGGTTACCAATCGCACGAACTTCAGGGACTTTCGATGTACTGCTGGTCGACTGCTTTACCGACATGTTCGGCGCGTCTCTGCCTTTGCCTGCGTTTGCACCAATCAGAGGACACCGTGGTGCAATATGGCCGTACTCGTTGCACCGGAAACACTTCACGCCATTCGCGCACTGCTCCGACACATGGCTTCTCTCTCCACAATTGTAACACCGGCGCCGAGATGACGATGATGATGAATCTTTTTTCTTTGCAGCCGACTCCACTCGCGCTCCCTTTTTACTATCTTCTTTCATTTTCTCGTACGTAGCCAATCTCTCCTTCAAAACGCTGTACGATGTCACGCCGTATAAGATGACTTTATTCACAGGTACATCTTCAATGCCGTCGATAATGTACTGTATCGCGACATAGTCTGGGAATTTGGCTCGCTTACCCAGCTCTTTCATGGTTAGCATGTATTGGAAGAAAGTTTCATTTGCTCGCTTCTTGCGCATACTCATGACTTCATGCATCTGCTTTGTATTTACCGCTTCAGGAAACTCCTTTACGATCGCCGCCTTCAACTCGTCGTAGGTTTTGAACGCCTTCTCAGTCTTCAGCCAGAGTTCCGCAGTTCCAGAGAGACTCCGACGGGCGATGACAAGCTTTTGTTGCATATTCCACCCAAATATCTCGGCGTTGTCGTCGATATCTTGACACCATCTTACCGACGAGTACGTCAAATCATCCCCTGTGAACTTCGGCACGGAATCCATTGTGTGCCACGGATGGAATGCAGTGGCTCCATCGTTCTGTTTGCTGGCTCCATCGCTCTGTTTGTTGGTCTCAGCCATCGTCAATTGCCTATTGCACCTCAAGGCACGTCTTCAAGCCTTCCGTCTTCAGAAAAAGTAGCAACTCGCACCGTGATAGCCTCTTGTCGTCGTTTAGCTATCCACGCCGCTGGTCGCCGGCCACGTGTCGTCTTGATCGTCTTTTATTTTGGCTTCTCCAACGTTGAGCTATCCCGGACGAGCCCCCAAAATCTTGTGGGAAATAGCTCAGGCGAGGAATAAAGCCAAAATCTTGAGAATAAATCTTTTATTAAAAAATAATGAAACAGAGCATTTTGTCTTTTTTAACAGTAACCGCCATCTTCAAAAATCTTCTATCTTCTCATTCGTTCACTCACATTCATCCCTCTCTTTCATTCAAACGTTCCGTTTCCCACACATATAAAAAAGTTATAGGTACGATATTTCATACGAAAGCAGGTCAACCTACCCGAATCTGTCAAATATTACCAATGGAATATTAACTTTTTGGTAGGTACCCATTGTGATAAGGTTGAAAATCTATTTAAAAAATTAACAGATTGCGGTGTGTCGATGTGCTGGCGCCTGTAAATGATGTCTAAAAATAAATGAGTCGTTTTCTTAAGGTAGTTTTTCGTTATAAGCCTAAAAGCTAAGCTTAGCATACACGTCAAAAAGCCACCTTCCGTAGTCATCGAGCAGTTTAGCTTTTTATAGAAACATATTCTTAAAAGCACTTTCTTTAAAATTATTATAATGATGGTCATCAAATTCCATCCAAGTTAGGCCTCTAACAGAGTCTAGATTCACAAGTCTTGAACCTAGCAACCCTATGCGGAAATCGATTAGCATGACAATTAATTCTATAGGCCTATGTTCACATTAAATGCTAGTTGACAGGTTGACAAACATAAAAATAACCTTAAGGCTAATTACATAAGTTGCAAATTCGATCAATTCGATGACTATTAAGTTACTAGGAATAAATTCCACGCTCTTCACATATTTTGAGCCCATTGACACACCGTGTGTCCCATTTATTTTATTAAATAAGGACTTTAATGAGATACAATTAGAGTCGTTATTCTATTGCTGTTTGTTTTGCATTGAAGCGGTATAGACATACACACCACGCTGTAAAATTTTACCAATCAATATTGAACCTTATGGTTTGTAGAAAAAGTTGAAATTTTAATGGACTAGCGTCTGTACATACACAACTACATACGTTATGTCGTTAATTATGTAACTGACAAATCGAACGCCAAACATGACTATTGTAATGTATGTCAAATTTATTTTATCAAAAATACACTTTAGACACAATAAAACCAGTTAAAAAGATATACAAATCTATAAAATTTTCTTCAAGGTTGGTATCAGACAGTTCAACTCACATTTCACATCATCGCCAGCCTTTTCATCGTCCCACTGCTTAAAACAGGTCTCTTCTCACACAGAGAAGGGTTGAGAGTTAATCACCTCGCCTACTCAATGTGTTTTCAAATTTTACCTGCTAGGTTTCCTCGAGATGTTTTCCTTAACCATTTATGGTGTTCTTATATATGTACATAAAAAAGTACAAAGAACTTAGAAAAGTTACATTGGCACTTGCCCGATTTGTACTTCTCACAAATACAAAGGCTATTTTAGATACCTAACAATAATAATGATCACGTTTCATTAATCCATGATTAATCCCCATAGGTACCTATCAAAAGATCCCACCAAATTCATGCCCCATAACAATCTTTAAACAATTCCAGAATATTCCTCTAAGTTGCGTGTTACCGCAGTTCCGTTGTACGTACCGGCGTTTCTAAAAGGAACGAATTGTTAATATGTTACGAATTGTTACGTGTCGGCGTGACCCATTGATTTTATATTAGATGGTGTAAACCATGGTGTATGCGCCTTTGATTAGCGAAATTATTCGGTCAATTGGGCTTGGTGGAGCTGAGAGGCATGGCAGTGGGATAATTCTAGTTAGTACTTACGTCAATATCGGATAACAAATATCTAAGCTAATAAATTAATGATACAGACATACAGACAGAATTGTGTTGCTGGGGAGTTTGTTCCACCATTTCTTCTTCCCAGCGATAACACATAGGAAGTGGTGAAGGGCGAGCGTTTTTGGGGCTGTCTTTTGTAGAATTGACCTTCGAAAAGTGCTGATTTTCAGCCTACTTTGAATAAATGAGTTTTTATCTTTTTTTATCTTTATGAAGCGGTTATCAACTTGTGGTACACACAGCGAAAAATCTAAATCGATAGGTATAGCATTTTAAGCATGCTTACTACAGGCTAAGCATGGCAACCGTAGAAACAAGTTTTGTTTACCGGTGATTGGATATAATGATAGAAAAGTGACAGATTGACGTATTTTTTTAATTTATCTGGTAGATAGTGGCTATCCGTAACCTGTGAAGCTGGCCCTTAGTGTCAAAACATTTTTATAGATCGTTGACAGCAATAGTATTTGTATTCTGTGGGTTTATTAAATCAAGTGACGTCTCACCTTTCGGAAAAATACCGTAAAATCAGGCCGTAACAATATTTTAATGATAAGCCTATTCAAAATTTTGACAATTAGCTTCACTACATAAAAATGTTTTTATGACCCCTGACAGCCTAAAATGGCGCCCGATTCCGGTTAACAATAGTTCTGAAGAGGTATTCGCAATTTCGTTGCTATCCACGCACGCATTTTGAAGTCAAGGACAGAAGCTGAATCAACCTTTATTACATAAAAATTTACTTTTATGTAATAAAAAGTTAAGTGAACTCTACGACATTGAGTCTGGTCATATCTACATTTGACATACAAGTATCGTGAAAAATGACTTGTGGTCACTTTTTAAGATTAACAGCTACAGTATTTTTTTTTATTTCAAAATGGTCTATTCATTTGAATATCAGGGAGTTTGTTGCTTGACTATGACCAGCTTGACTTGACCCAGCAGAAACCCATATGAAGTGCTAAAGGGGGTTGCCTTTTATTATTATTGAGCTTCAAAAAGAGCTGTTTCGCAGCCAAGTATGAATAAATGATTTTGAATTTGATCCGTATCAGGCTAAGGTCCTTCGACCTTACCGCCTAGTCTTTCGTCGTGATTATTTCTTTCGTTAGTTTTTATAAAAAGTTTTGTCATACGCGTATATATAAAAAGAAAAAAATACATTTTTAACATGACGCATTGACAACACAAATTAAAGAATACATAATAAACTCCTTGCTGGTACATCAAATGCTTAAAATTATGTATATTGCAAAATTTCTAGTACTTATCGTTTTGCAATCGTTTACCTCACTCATAACATACATACATATGTATATAAATAAAATTGGAGTGTCTGTTTATTATTTTAAAATAACCGCTTTTTACTATATGCACTGACTTTAGTACATACACCAAAATAACTTATTTTAACAAATATTTTTTTAAATTTTGGCGCCTGTGTGTTTGTTCCGCTTAATCTCTGAAATAGCTGGATCGATTTTTATTGGACTTTTATTGGCAAGTAACTGATGGAACAAGGAATAACTTAGGCTACTTTTGAACCGGGTACTTCCCACTAAGTCCCTTTGGATGCGAGTAAAACCGTGGGGGACGTCTAGTAAGAAATAAAGATAAACACTATTATTAAAATAATGTTTGTATACAATTCTGAATACAACTAACCCACTTTCGTGAATGTAGTTAAATACAATGTTGTAGTTATCAGTTAACGCACAGCTATAGTCGCAACACTTTATGGTAAGTACGTGTGGGTTAACTATCTGCGTATACGCACAGGATGGTTGGAGGTCGTAGACAAGTTAGTAAGCTTTGCGTTAGACGGAAAATATCAACTACAAATGATATTCGCTTCGTTCACGATGCAGACACTACGTTATAAGTACTGTTTTAGTATCACGTTACACATAAAGATATACAATAAACTCTTAGCTGCGGTAACTTCTTCTACCCTGCCGATTATACTCACTCAAGGAAGAAAGTTAAGAGCGCGTATACAGAAAGTTGGCAACGTCGCAAATAGCTGTCAAATATTTACACGTTTTAATTATGCGCCCTTAAAACAGAAAGAAGTCATCATTTGCCTGGTCTTTTCCCAACTATGTTCGGGTCGGCTTCTATTCTAACAGAATACAGCAGAGTACCAGTGTTTTACATGGAGCGACTCCCTATCTAACCTCCTCAACCCAGTTACCTGGGCAACCAGATACCCCTTGGTAAGACTGATTATCACACTTTTTAGTTAAACGGGTGCCAAAGATGTCCAAATTACGGCCCGGACCCACCGGAACACAGAAGAACCCATCCACAAACCGAGCGCCAAGTGTTGCTTAACCATAGATCGATCGACCCATGCGGCTGTTAGCCACGACCTTATCATCAACATCATCAGCTTATTTATCGTCTCACTGCTGGGCACAGACGGCTTCTCACACTTTTTTTCAGATGTGGTGATTAATTGAGCGTTAATCACCACACCTGATCAATGCAGGTTGATGATTTCAACTTTTACCGTCCAGATTTCATCGAGACATTTTCCTTTACCTTTAACGAGTCATTGGTGACCAAGATATACTTAAAAACTACATATAACTTATGAACATAGTGCTTTCCTGACCTGTAATCGAACCAACCCTCATACTCGAAAGGCTGGTGCTTTAACCACTGGACCACCACGACCTTTCACAGGAAGTTATTTGTACTAAAGCAATCTTTGTCTTTCAACAAGATAATTACCAGGCGATATCTGCTAATATGCATTTTCCCGGGGCTATTTACCTAACGGTGCACCATCCTCAATTAGCAGACTTTATAAGAGCAACTTTACAAGAATCGAGGCAATTCCTTGAAAGCCTGTATTAACACTTTATGTACTTAAGTGAGTTCCGCTTCGTGTAGCGGAATAGATTCCGGTGTGAAGGATATACTTATGTATGTAAGTATAGACGCCAGCAGGCCAATCTACCCGTATCTGTTACATTTTATCAATCTAATGTTAAGTTTCCGGTATTGTGATAAGGTTGAACCTCTATTAGAGAAATTTGACAGATTGAGGTAGGTTGATGTGCTTCGTTTATTTTTCTGAAGAATTTATTTGTTTGCTTAGACACTACAATCTGACTAACTACTGGACTAATTTGAAAAATTCTTGCAGTGTTAGATGGCCCCTTTGCAAAGACAAGCTATAGGCTAATTTTTATACGAGTACATGAATTTTAGTTTCCATCGGATGTGAGCAAAACCGCTGGCGAAAGCTAGTCAATAAATATAATAAAATTAATGAGACCTCCCACCAAAAACCCAATTATTTGCAAATTATTTGTAAAATACATAATTCTTCCCAGGTCCTTATGACACATTAAGACATCAGACAATCAAGTTGTTTATCTAACAATCTCTTTGTATTTGATTTACACTAAGATAACCGCTTCAATAATTTCCCTCAAACTAACGACACCGTAATGTAATTTTAAACACAGACATCGATCAGACATCGTTTAGAAAGCATCGTAGAGAGAAAACTTGCGGTTTTCACAAAAACATCTCATTGAAATCTAGACTATAAACTTAAGTTAACAACACCGACATTATTATACGTCTGATTTATCCTCGAGCTAAATCTTTGAGTAAGTATACCTTAATACTTGTGCTGATGGCGTCCAGACCAATTGTCGGCTACGGTGACCGTTCTCTCTAAGAAGATAGATCTGCCAGCTACGCAGGACATATTCCTCTTTACAATCATCAATGCTGGACACAGGCCCCAGGATTGAGCGTTAATCACCACACTTGCTCAATGCGGGTTGGTGATTTCGGACTTTATAGTCCAGGTTTCCTCGAGATGTTTTCCTTCACTTTTGAGGATGGCATCCAGACCGATTGTCGGCTACGGCGGCCGTTCTCTCTAAAAAGATCAGCCAGCTGCACAGGACATATTATGTGTACAAGCATTAGCGCAGATACAGGTGCACTCTCTATTCCCTCACTCTCATAGTCCGATGGGACGGCAATCCGACACGACTGGAGAGAGATCAGGCGCAGGACCGACATTTACGTGCTCTGCGATGCACGGGTGTATCAATCACCAACTTACAGACTCCGGGCTCCTTTATGAAAGTTTCTAAAAACCCACAAAGCGATTTCAGTCCGACCCGGGAAAAAACGCGAGACCCGTGCACAGCAGTCGCGCTATACGACTACTAAACCAATGAGGCAGTCTAACAATTTATTACATGCTGCATATAACTTTATTCTGTTAAAGTATTCAACGAAACTGCCATAGCAGCATATGCCTCGCGTTATCTCCAACGGGACCTACAACTCCTTATATAAAATGCAAAACGAACGCCAATCGCCCAGCCGTGGGCCGATTCGCCTAATAATAACGTACCAAGCCATCCACTCACTATTTTCATTCGCTTTACAACTCAAAATATACGATTCTAAACACTGATAGCGAATATTTACTTAGCTTACTATTTCTACTTATACGTACGTCAGATATACCTACGATGTTACTAAAACCTAACAATTTACACACTGTCCCCGGTGACAGTTTACCAAATTACTGTAGTAGTTACTATAACTGGTTTTCTACGTCTAACTGCCAGTTAGTTTGGATAGCAACCTGTTCAATGTTGGGGTCAAAATAATGAGGCAGTGAGGTCTAGTTTGACCTCTTAAATGAATAGTAATGGTATGATAATTTATGGGTGACATAAAATATGATGGGGTTACTTTGTAACCCGCGGTTAGTTGACGTTTATTGGCTGATCAGGATATGATAAGATGTTGTTTTCTTCTACGTATTACCTCCGGAGTAGAATTGTATTGGAAATCTTTAATACGAATGCGAATGTAACTGTCCGTCTGTGGGTCTGTTGCGCTTTCGCGCTAGTACTACTAAACCGATTTTAATGAAACATAGTAATTGCCTACTTAGCCGAGATGGAGCCGGACTTAATCCAATGTATTTTTTTAATCATTTTTTTATTAAAGTTTACCAACAGCTTCTGAGTGCAGTAGAGCTGATTGTTATTATTTTATTGTGACTTAGTCTTACACAGTTGCCAATTACTGGAAAACCAGCCCACCTGATTGGTCTAGTAGTCGCACAGTGCGGCTGTTGTTCACGGAGTCTCGGGTTCGATTGATACACCCGTGCATCGGAGAGCACGTAAACGTCGGTCCTGCGGCTGATCTCTCCGGTCGTGTTGGATTGCCTTTCCATCGGATTATGAGAGTAAGGTATTGGAGAATTCGCCTGTGCCAGCGCAAATTCTTGTGCACTACCTATAATAATATTCAGTGTAGCTGGCTGATCTGCTTAGAGAGAATGCCAGCAATCCATCTGGACGCCATTAAAGTAGTTGGCAAATTTTTAGTGCTCACAAACAAGTAGTACTTAACAAATTTTAGAGACATAAAATTTGTAATAACACAACGCCTTACAAATTCCTAATTTGAAGATTATACACCTAAATGCAAAATTTTATAATGACAGAAGCATCTATGGTTCTAAAAATTAGCATAACGTTTGAAATGAGAGACCTCCTGGTTTAATGTGCATAGAAGTTAAACACTGCAAAAATGTTTCAGAAGATCTGTTTGAAACAATAATTAAATCATAAAGGATTTTCGACCACGCTACCAAGGAGTTCAGCCAGCTGTGTAGGTTATATTATAATGCAGAAGCATACGCGTAGACAAAATGCATTCTCTATTCGCACTCTCATAGTCCGATGGGACGGCAATCCGACACGACCGTGGAGAGATCAGGCGCAGAACCAACGAATAAAAAAAATATACGGATATGATTTTTTTTTATATTATTCTTGAAATAATTGTTAACTTAAAGTTTTATTATGAACAAGGTACATATTTTTAAGTGTTAAAAAGAATTTAACTTGTATTAAACCAACTTTGCTAACAATTTTTGCTATTTTAACATCAGTAGATGTCATTAGTCACGACCAAGGACAGCCATTTGCTGCGTTTAGAAAAAAAATACCACCTTAGACAGAAAGTGGCAGTTTTCGGAAAAAAAATACCAGTCGAACATAGAACCTCCTTTTTATATGTCGGTTAAAAAAGGAAATATTTCTGTTTTGACTTTGTGATGTGTAAAATCTTGCCAATAAATATTAGGTATCATGTTAACATGCAATTTGAATATAAATCTACTATTTATCGAATCGTTCGTCCTGTTTTAGGTTTTAAACACACAGTTATGAAGCGTTACGAAAAAAGCCTTAAATGTCTTACGCAAATACATATTTGTTAATAGGAATTTGCTTGAATATTAACACGTAAGGTTGAAGGTGGGATTGCAGTTGTAAATTCAAACATCATCTCCCGAGCCTTTTCCCAACTATGTTGGGGTCAGCTTCCAGTCTCACCGGATTCGGCTGAGTACCAGTTTTACAAGCAGCGACTGCCTATCTGACCTCCTCAACCCAGTTACCCGGGTAAATTGTAAATTCAAACATAAAATACTTTTTTGATGCTTGAATTTGCCTACATTTCTGTTTCTGTTCTAATTTATTTCGAAAAAAAAATGTACATTTCTATAATACATATTTATTATGTATACGTGACTACAAAACCCACTTTAATAGCACACTGTAACTGTTCCCCATAACACCATAAAGACATAAAACTCAAAATATAGGCCTCCTACACACGAGTCATCCAAAAACGCTTCGTCAGCATGCACCTGCCTCTACATTGACACAGTGTGTACCTTGCTTTATCTTGCAACATTTTGAAGGCAAGTCAACGGGGTATTTTGAAATGCCGTTATTTTTAAGCTGTGTGTTTGTCATGTGAGATAAATAGCTAGTTAATCTTTATTATCTAATAATAAAAATGCTATATGACTGTTATAGAAAAAATTGAGCTGTTTTAATCGAAGCATGAATATTTATTTTGTGATAAAAAGGATATTTAGTAAATTATCCTGCCTGGCCTCTTCCCAAGCTATGTTGGGATTGGCTTCCAGTCTTAACGGGTGCAGCTGAGTACCACTGTTTTATGAGTGACTGCCTATCTGATCTTCTCAAACCAGTTGCCTGGGCAAACCGATACTCTTTAGTAAGACTGGTTGTCAGACTTTCTGGCCTTTAACTACCCGTAACGACTGCCGGGACCTATCTATTTAACGTGCCTTTCGAAACACGCAGGAACTCTTCATGACCAGACGGTCACCTATCCACGGACCGACCAATCGTTGCTGAACCTTACAATCGATCGACCCTTACGGCTGTTACTTAGCCACGAGCTCCTCAATGCATACGCTCAGTGCTTACGTCATTATTGGACAAATGTTAAAAGTGACAACGCTCACTCCCTCTCTGTGTGAGAAGAGGCATGTGCCCAGCAGTAGGACGACATAAAGAAGATGATAATGATGAAAGTCATCTTATAAAAGATACGTACCCTTATTTACCTACCTTATTTCAAAAATAGTAAATTCTAGAAGTCGAAAAAAAACAAACCTTAACCCACATTTTACAAACATAATCCTAACATACAATGTATAATTTTATATTACTTCTACTACCCATTCGGTACCTTGCCACTCAACAGCTTAAAACCATTATAAAAAGATCTGGCTTAGCAACGAAGCTTAACACAAAACAAGGTCTTAATACAGTGGAGCTATAACATAGTCCAGTATAAAATGAACCAGCGTAGTAAGTAAAGTTCAAAGAAATGCAGTTCTATTTATACTGGTTGTTTTGTTAGTATTATGGTTGACTATATTAGTATATATGTTATATAAGCTAAGCGATCTCGTGCATTTGTATTTGTATCAAAAGTGTTTGTCACGGCCAATGGAGACGGGCGTGGTTATAATGTGGGACAATCACGATACACTCTGCTATTATGGTGTAAAGGTGACTGTAGATTATAGTAGTCCCGGAAAATGCGGGACTTTTAATGACACAGTAAAATGGGGCAGTTATGTGAATGATAATTATAGCCTGTAAAAATGAAACAAGCTAATTATTACAATAAGCAAGCTGCCTAGCTTTTTCCCAAGCTATGTTGGGGTCGGCTTGCAGTCTAAGTGGATGCATCTGAGTACCAGCGTTTCACATGGAGCGACTAACCTCCTCAACCCAGTTACCTGGGCAACCCGATACCCCTCAGTTGTAAACTAGATTGCTTCTAACTACCCGTAACGATTGCGAAACATGTACCAATGCCAACCGGGAATTTAACGTACCTTCCGAAACACGGAAGAACTGGTCATGGCAAGATGGTCACCCATCCACAGACCGACCGGCTGTTACTTCGCCAATGTAAAGAAAAATTAAGTATTTTTCAAAGCGATATTATTGAGAATATATGTATGTTTCAGTATGAATAAATATACAAACATTAATATGCACACATATTTTGGTTAGTAATTACTTTTTTATTTGTCTCTTAAAAAAAAGCATTATCATTAATCCCGGACTCCGGGACTGTCTCAATCAACACAGACCCTTACAATAAATCGACAAAAACATGTAAGTACCATAGTACTTAAACGCCTTACAAAGTAAGAGATGAAGCAGTTATCATTTACGATCACCTCTATGCTAAGTACAGGCGTCTAAGCTAATGAAAATTGTCAATAAAGTGTTTACGAGATCGTACGTATAACACGAATAAATAAATCTATTACATTCCACATACTAGTAGCAAATATACACGTTTAAAAAAACTCAACTTAATATTATTATATAGGTTACGAGTTGGTTTGCTTGAAGGCGCTAATCTCAGAAAATAGAGGTCCAATTTGAAAAATTATTTCAGTGTTAGATAGCCCATTTATCGAGGATGATTGTAAGCTACATTTTATCCGGGTGCGCGGAGTGGTTCCCAAGGGACGTATGTTAAACGGCGTGAAGAGGCTAGTATAATTTTAAAAGTGATTTGGAAGTCTTGATGACGAAAAGCTATGGGTCGTCTTTCATTTGTTTTTGTGATTCAAGATCATTGTAACTCTTTCGACTCTTTTGATGCCTTGGCAGATTTTCAACCCGAAAAAAGTTATTTTTCACCTACTTAAAAAAAGGAGGAGGTTCTCAATTCGACAAGTATTTTTATTTGTATGAGTACATCGATTACTCCGAGGTGTGTAGTCCGATTAGTGTGATTCTTTATTTTGAAGTCGGCGTCAAATTAAACACAGCTGCAACCTCTAGACTCAGCCTTCTAGAGCGATGTACTTAAAAGTTTTTTATTTTTCTTTTTAGGGTTTTTTAAAAGTAGGTTTTCTTCTTTGTAATTTTTTTTATTCCAACACAATTGAATACTTTTTCGTAGATAAAAATTTGTTTAAACTAAAAATTACTGAACATACATACGTGTGCCGCCATTTCTGGTTACATTATTTCCTATTTAACAACGCATCTCCCTAACAACAGTATAACAACACAACTTATAATCGTCATTACTCGCCTTGTCTATTTTGGTTCACACTTTAGTAGAAATCTAATAAAATATTCATATTATTATTTCCTAAACATATACTCGTAAAGCGAACGTCCATTTCGATAGTATGAGTAAATATTTATTTATATTCTGTACCCATAATAAATGTGATTGTGTTTGTTAATTATGCTTTAACAACTAAACAAAAAAATATCAAAATGGAACAAAATAATTTAAAATTGCTGGAAGACTGTGAAGTCCTTTACTCAAATCAACAATTTGCTCGATCAGTTTCGATTCTCTGGACCTGCTGTTTCGCGAACCAAGGGGTATCAGTTTGCCTGGGTCACTGGAAATCAGATAGAGATTAAAATACTGGTACTCAGCTGCACCCATTTAGACTTAACTAACCCCAATATAGTTGGAAAAGGCTAGGCAGATGATAATGATTAACGGACTACAATATTTTACAAACTTTCCCTATCAACTTTGAACCATATGCTTCAGCGATAAAATAGAAAAACCGGTTAAGGAAATTTGACAGATTGTAGACGCTTGATGTGCTGCGTCCTGTACCATAAAGCTACCCAAATCTTTAAAATTCACAATCAAAATCCAACTTTATACCTCAGAAATCTGTTTAAATAATAACTGATTGAAGTAGCTTGATGTCCTGGCGTATGAGTACATACTTTGACTTTTTAGTAATAAAGAAAACATGCGTATTTGAATAAAACAATCTACCTAAATAAATGTCATGTTTTAAGACAACCAAGAGTGATTAATGTTCCATACAAGATGTTATCACGTACCACCAATATTTTACGGTAATCATGACTTCTCGAAGTACTTATATTACCAAATGTAAGTACCCTGAACTGTCTAAACAAATTATACTAAATACTATCCACTTTAATTTTAAACCTTATTGCATTTACATAAGGCTGCATATTTAATAACAGGAGATACTGAGCAATACATACATACATATATGCGATGTGATGTTCCAAAAATTAAGATTTAGAGCATTATTTTAATAGCTTTAGGAAAACAAATACGCTTGCTTTGGTGTGTAGGTGTCTTAATACATACTTGATGATGATGGCGTCCAGACCGATTTTCGGTTACACACTAAGAAGATCAACCAGCTGCGCAGGACATATTATAGTGCACAAGCATTTGCGCAGACATAGGTGCATTCTCTATTCCCTCACTCTCATAGTCCGATGGGACGGCAATCAGACACGACCCGAGAGAGATCAGGCGCAGGACGGACATTTACGTCACCAACTTCCAACTCCGGGCTGCTTTATGAAAGTTTTACAAAACCCACAAAGTGATTTCGGCCCGATCCGGGAAACGAACCGTGCACAGCAGTCGCACTACGCTACTGTAAAACCAACGAGACAGTATATGTACATACATACTTAACTAAAATTACAAAGTAAAGTTTTCTAACATTTACAAATACTTAAAAACATACATACATATGTAAGGTGGTTACTGCTTGCTCACTTAACTGTCACATATACACCAATACCACGATTTTGGTGTCCATTACTAACATAAATCGACGGGTCCTACGCATAAAGTCGTAAGCCTAAAAAGTAAATTTTTGAGGAGAGCAGTTTTTGTATGCGTTAATGATAAAAGTTATTGTGAAAGATTTTCAACAGAAATTTTTGCACTAACCTGTCAATAATTAGTTAAATAATATATACTCTGACGCTGGATATTAAAAGGAAATGTAGTTAACGAAAAAAACTAGTTTTACTTACTTACGACCATATACTTATAAAGAAAAGGTCGTATCTTATTGTTGCGACTATATGCTTTCATAAACGTAATTATAAGCAACACGAATAAAGTCGTAAGTTTGAATAACGACTATATGCGACGTACAAACTATCGTATCTCTCTAAACGGGGGCTCTAAACGGGGTCGTAACAAGGTACTTGATGTATAAAAACCACCGTAAAATTTAAGTTGAAAACATTTTTATTACAATAACCCTCATGAACATAATTCAGTCTTCTTAACACACAAGTCTCGTTTTTGTAAATTAAAAAAAAAATGTTAGAACTAGCGGTTTTTGAGAGCCACATTGGCTCTTCAATACTAGCTGCGGCCCGCGACATCGTCCGTATGGGCATTAGAGTAGTAAAATGACAAATTTGCTTTACTGTTCTTGTATCCTTTAACATCATGCTCTAATAACTAAGCAAAAAAACCACTCCTATTGTGTAAGTTGTTACGGTTCGTCTTGCTGGTAAAGTAGGTAGTCGATAGTGCGACTGCTGTGCACAGGTCTCTGGTTCAATTCCCGGGACGGACCGAAATCGCTTTATTGGGTTCTTGAAAATTTCATACCGCAGCCCGTAGTCTGAGAGTTGGTGATTGATTGATTCGTGCTCCAGAGAACACGTAAATGTCGGTCTTGCGCCTGATCTCTCTCTCCGATCTTGTCGGATTGTCATCCCGTCGGACTATAGCACCTGTGTCTACGGAAATTCTTGTGCTCTATATGTTTTGCGCAGCTGGCTGATCTCCTTGTAGAAACCGTAAAGTTAACTATACCGAAGATAAGCGACAGTTCTGCGGCTGATTTTACGTTGCAAAGTATTCGGCTGCTATAGCAATAAGCGCTGAACTTACATTGCGGTTTGCATATCATGGAAGACTTATGTTTTAATATCACAACAAAACACATGCCTCGTGTGCTAAGGGTGGACATACAGGTGTGGACTCCGGGGCCCGCCTACTTCTGCTTCTCGCTCTGGCCTTTGTCTTAGATTGAACTGAACTTCCAACGGAATGGCTTCTGAACTTAAGTTCTTAAAAAAATATACATGTTTGTTGTCACTACTTCAAATAATATTACAGGCATAGTCACTGCGAATTGCATCGAGGTCGACATAGTTGGTTTAGGCACAACGTATGCACTCTTCTTCGCTAGTCTAGTAATTGCATTGCGCAACTGCTGTGCACGTGGTATCGGTTTCGATTCGGTCAAACCCAAATCGCTTTGTTAGGAAACTAAAAAGCAGCCCAGAGACTAGCAGTTGGTGATTGATATACAAATGCATCGCAGAATACGTAAATATCGATCCTGTGCCTAATCTCTCTCCGGTTGTATCATAATTGCCGTCCCATTGGATTATGAGAGTAAGGAAATAGGGAGTACAGTACACCTAGGAGGCAGTCTATATTATATATTAATACATTACTGCTGGACATGTATGAAAAAGAGATCGCCATAATTTGGGATGTCTATTTAAGTGGTTATATTCGTCAATCCTTAGATTATTAGATACTTATTCCTTATCCTTTTACGACTAAGTTCCTCGAAAACAGATTACATATATATTTTGGTTGTCACCACCTATGTAAAGTCCACTTTTTTTTCCTTCAAACAGCAGCCGCCAACCCTTTTCGAAGTGTTTGTTCTGTTCTGAATCATTTCGGAAGCGTTAACTGAACTAAATCCGTTCACTTTTCGCCAGTTATTAGTCCTATTATGATTCCTATGGGTAAATAATTTCTAAATGATAATAATGATATTTATTTTGCAAATAGGTTAAAATAAACACTTTTACACGTCAAGACAGACGTTGCTCACACACTCACAAAATAAAATGCATCTACTTTAAACAGTAGGTTTACATGTCAGTAAGGAAAAAAAATATAAATATATAAACAAAAAAAAAGAATGTAGGTTACTAATAGAATTATAACATGTCAATAAATGTGTTCAATAAAATAAGGAAAAACAGTAGCATTAGTAGTTTTTTTTTAAACAGCTTACTCCCAACACTGCTAGGTAGTCTAAATTGAAAAACTCAATAATATATTGCCTGGTCCGGCGATCGAAACAGACAAATCATGGCCGGCAGTCATGCTCGCGGAAGGCAGTTAAAAAGTTAATTTTAATGCTGTTTTAACTAAAATTTGAAAAGTAAAGAATCGTATCTTACTTTTTTAGCGGAGCATAAAGCCGTATGTGTATGATACGTCTATATACATTTATTCATTTTTATATTTAAACATTGTAAATGGTCGTAAGACTAAGATACGACTTCTAGAATTAAATTATTGTGTAGTATAAAGTCGTAACTGACCAACCTTAACGTTTAGTTACAGCGCATATAGTCGAAACATAAACGTTTCGACGTTATGCGTCGGAGTTATCGTTACATACGACCTGATAGTAGGAGTCGGTACTAAGCTCTGATTGACCGGCCGCGGACGATCGATCGGAGCAAACCGTCGGAACTTTCCGCGCGACTTTATGCGCGGTAGCGTTTAAATGTTAAGACCATTATCCATTAAAAATCTCGTTATTCATATGAGATATTAAAATTTTGATTTTAGTAATACATACTACTCTTCAAGATTGTTGTAATGGCCCAAAAAAATGATTTTAGGTAAAAATAGTGTTCCGACCTTATGCGTAGGACCCGTCGAAATCTTAAAGTTTAGTTTGGTTTAAGTGTACTTTAGGTTACTTTGGCCCTCACTTAAGTTAGCCACGCGTCATTAAAGTGGTCTAAAGGTTTTTAATGATAATATTTCCTGTTTTGTCTAGCGGTGCTACCGAACATAAGGTTCTAGATTTTCTAGAGATGTGGGATTGTTCGCAAGAGCTACCATGGCCCTGGCACACAGAGACCTCCAGAAGGAGCGAAGAGGCTTTTAGTCAGTAAGACTGATACTCCCTACAGCTGCACACATAGCGAGAGGATTTTTGAAAAATAAATCCTAAGCCAAGCTAGAACGTGAAATAGCAATTTTTTTGTCAATCCCAATGCGCCGGAGTTAATACTGTGTATTTATTTTTAACCAACTCGGTAATAAAATTTAGGACCTCAACATCGGATTAGATACAATAAATAGTTTTACGTAAAAAATAAGAATATTCTTATTGAATAAAAAAAATATACAACAAATATCGTTTAGAAAAATATTTGTCAATACATATATGAAAACGGCGGGGGGTATAGTGTGACAAAGTGCTAACATTAAGTAAATAAACGTGTAATCAATAAATATGTTAATATATAAATCCATCTATTTTTTGTTGCGTTTATTATTTTTTTCAAAAACTATCCTAACAACTGGATACTTTGTCTTGATATCGAAGATGCAGTAGTTATTGACTAGAAACAGTACCTACCTATACAAGATTTATAAAAGTATGAATGTGTCTATCAGCCGCTCAAAGTTATAGGTTTTTTTGTAAACATTGGCAGTAATTGTTGACACAAAATTAAAGATATGATGTCATGTTTGGATTTAAAAAATAAAATATAATAACAATATTTAGGGCCAGTTTCACACGTTGCTGACAAGTTCCAGATAGTTTATCTGACAGAAATTCATACAAATTCTGTTCCATTTTTGAATTTATCTGATAGATACTGGCTATCCATAACCAGTGAAACTGGCCCTTAATGTCTCAATTATATTTTTTTTTTAGAAACTTCTGCATTCTTCACTTCAAAACTTTTCATATATTAGATAAAAGCCTGCTTCAACTTTACTTACTTTTTTTCCCGTCAGTACGAGCCCAAAACATACATTCAAGTGTCTTTGACCATACAATTTTGTGACAACTGTCCGTATCCAGTGATTAATTATTCCAAGCTAGAAGGCTAGCATTGTGGTGAGTTGATTAATAGTTTTTTAGCGTGCAGGGACGTATTCACTGAATACGGTTTGAAAAACATAACATTTAATTTAATTTTAAAAACATTAGGGGACAAATCGGAAAATAAATTTAAACTACAGTACAATCTAGACTAAATGTTGGTCCAGGGCATTTCAACAAAAACAAAGTCGATGTTTCAAAAACATACCGACTAATTTGAGAATTTTCTCCTTTTTTTGGAAGTCGGTTAAAAATCAGAATTTGCTTTGTGTGTTTTCGCAAGTAATTTCTAAAATGTCTAAGTCATTCTAATTTGCCTTTATGATAAATCTACAAAAAAACTCAAATAACAAACATATTAAAATGTACTTAAAACAGCCATGTAGGTGTTATTCAAATACAATTAAATACTAACACATATTTCGAATACATTAACCTGTAATTCTATAATCACCGTTACTATTTGTTTTGTCAAAAATACCTTTATTTGTGTAGGTATGGACTTTCCAAAAACTTCTATACAAACAGAGTACTTTGAAAAATAACCTGCACCTATATAAATATTATACGATATAGTATATGTACCTACATGTCTTCCAAACTTGTATATTTGTTTAAAGCTTATTGATGGTGTTCTATTAATTAGGCAGTTAATTAAGATGACAAATTATGTTGACTTGCCTCCACAAGATCTCAAATATCAGATCAGTTTAAATTTAAACAGAGTTTATTGGTTTATTGGTTTAAATACTGATGGTTTCGATGTCACAAGAATGCTATAGATATGTTAAGTTAACTTAGAAAAAAAAAATTAGTTCGTCATTTTAATTAATAAAAAAAATCTATACCTACTGTATAATATTATGAAGCAGAAGAGTTTGTTTGTTTGTTTGAACACGCCAATCTCAGGAACTACTGGTACGATATGAAAAAATCTTTCAGTCTTAGATAGCCCATTTATCGAGGAAGGCTATAGACTACTTTTTATCCGGGTGTCCGGAGTTGTTTCTACGAAACTGCTGACGGAAGCTAGTAAAGTTATAAAACCACTCCGGCGCCTAAATTAAGTTTAAAAATCCAAGAAAAAAATTAAATTTATTCAGTTTTTTTTTTATTACCGTAACAAACAAATAAAAATTTCACATTAAAAATAATATGTTAAATTAAAATAATTTATTATGCTTAAGTCCATGTCTGCGTAATGGATTATCTCTCTGGGGATAAAAACTTAAGCTCTCAAAACGTTAGACCAGTAGTAAAGCCAGTATTAAGAATAATTAAAATACCTAATAGATCAATAAAAATGTTCATATAAAAATGTCGGTTTGTTAGCATTGTTGTTCTACGTCTAAAAAAATAGGATTTTCTACATGAATTAATACTTTTGAAAACACTAAACATATTTATTAACGAAAAAATCTAAATTATCATATTCCTCACACATTCACACAACGTCATCTAGTCCCAAACTAAGCAGAGCTTGTACTATGGGTACTAGACAACTCATAAACATACTTATATACTTTTCTTTTGTAAATACATACATATTATACATAGAAAAACCCAGACTAAATCAAACACCCATGTTCATGCACACAAATGTTTGACTTATGCGGGAATCGAACCCGCGACCTATAGCGTGGCAGGCAGGTTCACTAACCACCACTCTATCTGGTCGTCAGTAGTAATTATGAAGAATGATGCTAAACCTCATTTTTAAAAGCATTTTAAACCATAAACAGCATTTTAATACACGAAAATAAATACAATTTCACAAGCAACACCGCGGGCTAAGTATATCTATGCCACAGTATAACAATAGCCGTATAACAAGTCCCACGCAAAACTCTTCAATAAGATCCCCTATTAATTTTATTGATGATAGTAAAAAATGCTATTTCAACTATAAATTAAGTGAATAATTTTGACAATGAATAAAACTAGATTCCTTTGTTTTTTCTTCAGAATCAATTAATTGGTGAAATCTATAGATACCCGTATCTACATAATGTGCTGTGAGAAGTCAATGAATATATTAAAATCTGATTAAGTGTCTGTTCCAGTATTTTTATTTGTACTAGATGTTGCCCGCGACGTCGTCCGCGTGGGCATTAGGCGATTAAATATTCACCCCCGCCCCGTCCGTTAAAGCGTTATAATATGTAGCCTATATGTTGAGCCGATCTCTTAGTTATATTCATGCCGAATTTGAAGCAAATCCATGCAGTACATTTTGAGATTAGCCCGTATACACATACAGACAAACAGACAAAAATTCTAAAAACTATATTTTTGGATTCGCTATCGATTGTAGATCACGCCCCAATTGTTCTTTAAAAAAAATATTCAATGTACACTTTTGACTTCTCTACGATTTTATTATATGTATAGATTTATGAAATATAATAAGCATGTTGTTTCCTAGAATTGTTTCTTAAAATGGAATGTTCGTTTTTTTCTGCGCTAGAGTGTAAATAATTATCTAATTAACAATATACAACTTAAATGTCTTGATTTAGCTCAAGAGGTTGTCAACATTTTTCCGGTGGAGTCGGTTGGTTCAAGGGCTTGATGCAGAAAGCGGTCTGGCACGTATCCTCAGGAGGTCTCTCTTTGTGGAGCCTAGACTAGACCAGCAGGCTTAGCATGGCAACCGTAGAAACAAGTTTTGTCTACCAGAGATTGGTCATAATGACAGAAAATTGACAGATTGACGTAAGATTTCTTTTGACATTTTTTGAAGTAATTTTTCTTTTCTTCGATCGACATAAGGCTACAAGTGATTATATGCGAGCTGACAGGTCGCGCCATGCTCGGGCAGAAGACATGTTGACATTGACAGAAAGAGCTTTGTCTTTTCTTGACAGAATAGATATAAAATCGCCATGCTAAACCTGCAGACCTATTATCGATAGATTAAGCCATGTATCGTTGCTAAAATGATAGGAGGATAGGTTCGATCAATCTATTCTACATACGATCGATGGCGTCAATTTACGATAAATCGATAGGCTTGGTAACATCCTTATGTTAGGAAAAGGCTAGGCAAATAAATATGTGTGGTATGTAAATAAACTAAGTAATAAATAAATTAAATGGTGCTAAAACTTTCGTAGAAGCTGACCAATGATAAGAATGATCTTTAAAATCTTAGTTTAACATCATAAATTTTTATTACGGTGATTAAAATTTACAACAAGCAAAATATTTATGGAAAATGTAATAAAACGGAACATTATTTTAAATTATATTTTAAATAAACTTAGAAGGCGAATAATAAAACATACAGACGCCAGCACATCAAGCTACCTCAACTCTACCGAAACTATTTTTTTCCAATCAACTTTGAACCATATACTTCAGGGATAAAGTTGAAAATCCATTAAGGAAATTGAATAGATTGTCTGTACAATACTATAATTAAATCACATAAAACTGCCGACCTTTATTAGGTATATAAAATCAACATTTGAAAAATCAAAATATTTAATTGAGAAATATTTGTCAATTGAGAATATTTGATACCATCTTCAATCCCATTGGTCATTTTAAAAAAATATATTTAAAAAAAGTCACACTTCTACTCATCAAGATTTGAACCCACTCTCGCACGTAGACACAAAAACCCTAACAACTTACCACCACGTCATAACGTGTTAAACAAGTGAGGTAGTCTTGCGTAAATATTTATATACCATTTTGGTCATGGACCCTAGTCGAATCTTAGCTTATTAACACCTAAAGAACGTCTTTCTGACTAAGTTATATAGGTAGGTACCTACTTTTTTCCCTTGGGAAATCATCAAATGACCCCTCCCGCTGAGGGTGCAAATGGAGGGAGTGTCAGACTCCTGCGGGTTGTTCGTTAGAGATACCGCGGCCCTGGCACACATGGACCTCCAGAAGGAACATAGAGGGTTTTAGTCAGTAAGAGTCTGACACTCCCTCCAGCTGCACCCTCAGCGGGAGGGGTCATATGATGATTTCCCACGAAAAAAAAAAAAAGGGAGTGTCAGACTCTTACTGAATATAACCCACTATTATGTTCATTCTGGACGTCCCTGTTTGCCAGGGCCACGATAACTTTTGGAAACTACCCGCAGCCACGGCAAACCTTGGCTCTAATGGGCCCCTCCAATGTAGCTGACTTTTATTCGAGGAGCGCGTGGAACAGAACGCGCCACTGTCACAGGCCTGCCGTCCTTAGACGTACGGACGGTGAGTCACCCACACTCATAGCTCACAGATCCTACGGTGGCCCTGAGTCGTCTCTCGACACCCGGTGCCAGTGGTATCGACCAGCAGGCTTAGCATGGCGATTTTATATCTATTCTGTCAAGAAAAGACAAAGCTCTTTCTGTCAATGTCAACATGTCTTCTGCCCTCCCATGGCGCGACCTGTCAAATTGCATATAATCACTTATGTCGATCGAAGAAAAGAAAAATTTCTTCAAAAAATGTCACAAGAAATCTTACGTCAATCTGTCACTTTTCTGTCATTATGTAAACAAAACTTGTTTCTAAGGTTACCATGCTAAGCCTGCAGTACCAGCTTTGGCGATGTAGGTAGTTACTTGTTTTATATTTTTGGCTACTAAAATAAATTCAAAGTAGCAAATCTTAACTAACATTATTTATCAATCTATACACACAATATCAAGTCTATAATATTAAATTAATAAACACGAACAACGACATCTACATACAACAGAAAACAATTCAACCAAACATCTCGAAAAAGTAATCTGATTCATATAGATAACCGACCGAAAAGCCTGCGCGCACGCATATCAATAAAACGTTGTTAGCACGCGCGAGGTCACCAATCCGTTGACCTGACCGTGACTCATCGCTACCGGCTGAGGTTTCCATTACACGAGAAAAATTTAAATTTTATACATATAATACAGCTAGCCGTTTCCCGCGGTTTCACCCGTGTGCAAAGGGAGTTACTTCCCGCAACCGGTTAAATAGTAGCTAAAGCTATTCCTGGTTACGTCAGTTACCTGCCAAAAAAGTCCTGTCAAAATCGATCCAGCCATTTCATAGCAGGAACAAACAGACAAAATGTAATTTACCTACTGAATTTATTTTAAAAATAAATCTTTTTAAGAGATTTAAAAAAGTAGTCAAGGAAAGCGTGTTCAACCTAAAATTAACATTTCATTTAGAAAAAGATGTACAGACGCCAGCACATCAAGCTACTACAATCTGCAAAATTTCCTTAATATATGTTCAGCTTTATCGCTGAAGCATATGGTTCAAAGTTGATTGGGAAAATTTGACAGTTTCGTCTGTACAGTCACAAGCAGTGTATAATACATATGTATTCACTAAGCAAAATTTAGATACTTTTTTTTTAAGGTTTGCCTCAACCGGTAACAAAATTTGAACAATAGTAATAATACAAGTCATTATCAAGTTAACATTTCGTAGCGTCAAAATTATCCATTGTACGCGTTAAAACAAATTCTCATTAATTGAGATTAATTTCGTATATGAAAAGAACCGTTTTAGAGATCCTTTGTCAATATATTTTTTTTGTATCGTTCATTCACCTTTTAGTAAGAGGTCTTTTATTCATAACTAGCTTCCGCCAGCGGTTTCACCCGCTTTCTGAGGGAAGTACTTTCCATACCCGGATAAAAAGTAGCCTATATGTTATTCTGATGTATAAGCTATATTGTGGTAAAGTTTCATTCAAATCCATTCAGTAGTTTTTACGTGAAAGAGTAACAAACATCCATACATCCATACTTACAAACTTTCGCCTTTATAATAGTAGTAGGATGTTATAATTCTTCAACTCAGTTCAAACTTGTCAGAAAGGTAAAGAAATCCGGCGCTATGTAGATAGGGTAACAACAATGTAGAGAAGTACATACTTTGAAGCCTAACGATGGTACATATTTTTGTATATGTGGTTAGGTAGCTATTTAATTATAAATGCTCGAAAAAAAAAAAAATTAAAGTGTCCAAACCGATTGCGGCGCAAGACATATTATAGTGCACAAGTATTTGCGTAGACACAGGTACACACTCTATTCCCTCACTCTCATTATCCGATAGGACAGCAAACCAACACGATTAGAGAGAGATCAGGTGCTCTCCGATGCACGGTCGTATCAATCACCAACTTCCAAGCTGCTGCTTTATAAAATCCCAAAAAGCGAGAATCGATACCAGACCCCCCTCCACAGCGATTCATCATCATCATCATCATCACAGCCTTTTTATCGTCCCTATGCTGAGCGCAGGCCTCCTCTCCTACGGAGAAGGATTGAGCGTTAATCACCACGCTTGCTCAATGCGGGTTGGTGATTTCAGACTTTATAGTCCAGGTTTCCTCGAGATTTTTTCCTTCACCTTTAATCAGTAATTGGTGTCCAAGATAAACTTAGAAAGCACACCAATTACGTTATGTGAATACTAGACCAACGAAGCAGTTAAAAAAGATTATACTTAATACAACATTCAAAAGGTTCTAACATTTTACAGCTAGCAACCTTACAGCTGAAAATACAATCTTATCTTTATAAAATAATAATATAAATATCTACAGAACCCATTCAACCATCACCACATTAATTCTATACATACTAAAACATAGTTCTAACCGACAAAGATAAATTAATACCTCCACCCACTAAGACGTACCTCTATTATTATTATTGTATCTTACGGAATTAACTACATGCGTTCCATTCTTAATTCTACACTTATTTATTGGCTATCATTGCGGTATTTAGTGTTACGCCCCAGTGGATAGCGGGCTTAATACGGTAGCTCATTATTGCTAGTTGAATTAAAGACTCATTCATTATTTTATTAAGAGCTATTATTGCGAGAGCATTTGTTTATTACACTAAGCGGATTTCCTACGGTTTTCCCGGCTACTAGGGAACCTTCTTTGCATGAGTACCAAACTGATTGCGGCTATGGCGGCCGTTATCTCTAAGGAGATCACCCAGTTACGCAGGATATATTATAGTGCACAAGCATTTGTGCAGACACAGGTGCACTCTCTATTTCCTCACTCTCATAGTCCGATGAAAGGCAATCCGACACGACCGGAGTCCAGGCGCAGGACCGACATTTACGTGCTCTCCGATGCACGTATCAATATCTCTCCGGTCGTGTCGGACCGCTGCACCAATGGCGCTAGGACAGTGAAGGAATAGAGAGTGCATCTGTGTCTGCACTAATGTTTCATCGCTGTACACATAAAATGTACGGCACTGTTGGCTGATTACCTTAAAGAAGAGCGCCGCCTTGACTGACAATTCACAAATATGTAAAATTCCGCGTACAGTATGACCGAATGAAGATGAGAGATGAGTATCAGGGTTTTATATGATAGGTTTGTTTATCTGACTATGATCTCCACAACCCAGGCAAGCCGGTTTCCTCAAAAGAAATATCAATTTTTGGTAAGCAACATAAAATTTTGGTAACAAGGCTAAATGCATGTTATTTTTGGACGTCCTTACATAAAATTAAATACTTCACAACAAATTATTTAGGTAGTGTAAAAGTTTCGCTACATAATCGCAAAAAGTATGCAAATGGCCGTAAAATAAAATTAAAAAATCTTGCAGTAAGTAAGTAATTGACTTTCAATGATATGTTCGCGGGTACAGCCTGTGACTTTGTTGCAAGAAGGGATTGTCAACATTTGGGTTGAAAAAATAAAACTTTGGTTTGTAAATACAGGCGGCGAAAACAGGCAAAGTTAATATTATTCATAGTGTTGACGCTCAATGATTCTTCAGAAAAAATATCTTACTCTTCAGCAAACCTATGTACTTATTAAAAACGTTTATATTCAGATATAAAACGTAGCAAATAAATTGTTCAAAATTGAAAAATCATCGGTACCATCAGCTCTATCACTTCTATCTATTTATTCCACTGCTGGGCAAAGAAATTTTAATTATCAAGTAATGCAAGTAGTGGTTTAGTTATTCCAGGTGCCGCATAACATTTTTCTTAAGGCAAAAGCCAAATGTTCAGCGCCCCTGTCGTTAAGTATCGAGCGATTGCAGTACTCCGCCGAGATTTCGTCGAGGCGATACCACACACGGTATACTGTAATGTATGGGGTACGCGTAAAAACAAAACGGGCGGCTTTAAAACAAACTCTTATATAAAATGGGTAAACTGCAATGAGTATTGTAAGTTATTTGAATTTTTATGTAATCTAGCAAAACGCTAAGAAGGCCTATTATAACTTCGTACTTGTTTAAATTAAAACACACAAAAAAAAACCTAAAATTGTACCGAGAAACAAAACGACAGCATACTGATATTCTGTAACTAGTCACACTTTTTGATTGATCAATTCTCAAAAATGAAACAGAATTTGTATGAAATTATCTACCAAATAAACTATCTGGAACTTATTCGTAGATGGTGAAACAGACCCTTAAACTTATAAAACTATAGTATACTAGTCTCCGCTAGCGATTTCATCCGCTTTCTGATAATATAACTACTCCACGCATCAAAATAAAAATGCCTATATGTTTTTCTGTTGCATAAGCTATATTCCTGCCAAAGTAGATCCAAAGTAGCAACATTTCGTAGTTTTAAAAGGTACAAATCAAGCTATACAAAACCAGTTTGTCTTGGATTCGCTTTATAAGGTATTTTTACAAGTTGAACGGTCAACTTATACTGGTTTTTATAGCTTGGTGTGTAGCTGACTTGAAAGACATAACAAACATCCATCCCTACATTCATACTTGCAGACATTGTCGTTTTTATTATAAGAAGGATACAATACTAATAAAATTCAGTCTAATCTAAAGCATTTTTAAGTATAATCAGAGACATTTAAACTATAATCTAATAAAAACTCGCTTCCATTTGCCTGCCCAAGTAATGACTTGCTATTCCGAATTTAATGCAAGGGTTCGCAGTTGCAACATGCGATGCACCGCGATATCTACCGCAAACAGCTCTGTAATAGGCATTACTTATATTCCGTTGCTTCATTTTAGTACAAAAACCAAGTCTAGAATAAATTTTGCATAATTTGCTAAAATGAATAAAATATCTTCACTACTAAAATTCATAAAGTTCAATACATTTAAATTTAAACTCTACTTATAAAAGAATAAGGATCAATATTCCTTGAGTACATGTTTTCCCATCCCTTTAAACGGTGTTGGGTCTGAAATAGGCCTTACTGCGCCATTTTGTGGCCTACTGACCTCCCACCAAAGAGTATAAAATGAACAGCATATTTGTTTTCTGCCTACACGCATGGTGCCTTTTATAGACTCGCTAATTTGTGAAGTACACTTGCACATTACGCAAGTAACACAATTTTTAAAACAGGTGTAAAGAAAAAAACTATAGTAGGTACTTGTTGCTTTTATGGTAGTGACCTACTTGTAGCGCAACACACTCAGGAACTGGTAAACGTTTTAACAAACGCTTGGTATTTGTCAAATTTGAAAACCACCAAGTTATTCAAACGATTGTCGTAATTATACCTTCCTAGAAGAATTTATGAGCACTTTACTTTTATTTATACGGATTGGTTATCTATTAGTAGGTATAGGAGAAAACGGACATGAGCAAGGAAAAAGCGACGTTGTAACAGACCCTTACCCAGTGTCTTTTTTTGAATGGGCAATCATCAAATGTTCCCGGTTGGTGCAGCTGAAGAGAGTCTCAGACTTGTCACTTGACTGAAACCTACTTTTGTTCCTTCTGGAGGTATTTGTGTGCCATTACTGCGGTAACTCTTGCGAACTATACCGTAGACCCGATACCTAGAGTTCCTTATCTAGTACATTGGAGAGCTCGTAAATGCGTGGTCTTTCTCCGGTCGTGTCGGATTGTCGACCCATCGGGCTAGGAGAATTAGGAGTAAGCCCTGCGTAGCAAACTCAAACTCAAAATCATTTATTCAAACTTGGCTGCAAAACAGCACTTTCTGAACGTCAAGAATTACAAAAGACAGCCCCCAAAACGCCCACCCTTCACCACTTCCTATGTGTTTTTGCTGGGAAGAAGAAGTGGCGCAACAAACTCCCCAGCAACACATGTCTGTACAGACAGACATGTTTGGATTTTTGAAGAACCTTTAGCTGGCTGATCTCCTTATGAGAGAACAGCAGCCATGGCCGACAATCGGTCTAGACGCTATTAATATGAGTATAAAGATGATTCAACAGTAAATAAACATTCTCCAATCATTTAATAAGGTGCACAATTTACAAAGACCTATTCAAAAGGTCCTTTCGACCACGTCTTGTATTTTATCGTCACAGCTTTATTACCTGAGCTACCGTGGGCGATACTAATTGCCAGGTTATAGGTTTTTATGGCTTATTGTGTGATTTGTAATTGACGGGTAGCTGTGAATTTTATTGATTTCATTTTGTGAGTGACTGTTTGTGTTTTTTCCAAATGGCCCCGGTTTTTAACTTGACGTCCCAAAAATGGAGACGTTTTATTCTTTTTAAGTTGTTGAAGAGACATGAAGTATTGGAGGCTGCTCAAACCATCACCTCCCGAGCCTTTTTCCAACTATGTTGGGGTCGGCTTCCAGTCTAACCGGATTTAGCTGAGTACCAGTGTTTTACAAGAAGCTGGTCAAATTTTGTAACTAATATATCGTTTTTTCTAGTAGGTTAACTCTAATTTTGTCTTTTTTGGTAATCTTTCGTAACACCCATGAATGAACCATGAACAAAGGGCTTCCATTTTAATCGAAAATTCAGCATTTCGTTGATTGGAGTTTAACCGACGCTGGCAGTGTTGTCATTGGTCACAAATATAAATAAACTTTCGCAAGACTATAATAATATCCATTTATATGCACAGTTAGTTTGACATATACATCTCAAATGACATCGGGATGTTATTGCTCGTAAAATTCTATCGTTAAATCCTTTACGATACCTAATACTAATAATAACACTTATTATAGTTAATTAGGCGAGTTCAGTTTTACCAAATCAATAGAGGGTTAGATAAGCAACAATATTATAATTATTAATATTTTACTAAATTCTACATAAGTCTAATAAGTCGTGGTGGCCTAGTGGTTAAAGCCAGCCTTTCGAGTATCAGGGTGCGGGTTCGATTCCAGGTCAGGCAAGTACTAATGTACCTTTTCTAAGTTATACGTGTTTTCTAAGTTTATCTTGGACACCAATTACTGATTAAACGTGAAGGAAAACATCTCGAGGAAACCTGGACTATAAAGTCTGAAATCACCAACTCGCATTGAGCAAGCGTGGTGATTAACGGTCAATCCTTCTCCATGGGAGAGGAAGCCTGTGACCAGCAGTGGGGCGATGAAATGATGATGATGAAATTCTACAATATCTCTATCTTCTAAAATATCTTTTATTAGGCACAATACTTGACCATCGTTCGCGCCATCAAAAGACATTCGCATCTACAAAACTTGGAGCCAATCAGGCATTATTAACAGCGGGAAGTAGAGACGCCCACGACTCGCCTTGGGCGTCCCAATCTTTAGGAAACCCACGATTTATCTCCAACACATATTATATTAACACACGTACGTTTTAACGCGATGAAAGACGCCGAATGCTCGCGGCGTATGTAAATTTTTTCTCAACAATTACTGAACAAGAATTGATTGGACTGGTCTATACGTATAACTGCGAATGTTGGAGAGATTTGCTAGAGGCGACGGCGAAAGGAACGTGAGCTAACGTATTTTTTCATGATTCATAAAGTGTTTTTTGTATTGTTAGCTTTGCGGCTTGAGAATTGAGAATATTCCTTTAGGGACCTATTATGGTTGACCCAGAATTTAAATTGGGCAGAAATTTGTTAATGACATAATCGAAGACTTGAAATTGATCCTTGAGGGGTCCCTTATATCATTGAAGGACTTGAAGGAGGCACAATGCTTGTGTAAATCATTATTTGGTACAAAGAATGCAGCGGCTGTATGACAGATGGTCAAACCACCCACCATGAGTCGTTTCTTGATGAAAAGGAATTGTGTTTCATAGCTAGCTTCTTGCCGCAAATAACTGTTGATATTTAAGGCACATTTTTCCACTACTTCAGATATATAAGACATATTTTCCACTTGTGGTTTTGTGATTACCCTTCATAGGAAATCCCTAATGCCTCCGTTGGTAATTCAATAATCTTTGACGTTATAATACAGATGAAGTTTTTGCGTACATTTTAGACTGAAAGACTTTTTTTTTGTTTCGTTTTCGGGAAAAAGTAGTACATTTCATTTTCTCTGACTTTGCAGATTAATCTGCACGTCTCTACATTATGTATATTACAAAACAAAGTATTTACAAAGTCATTCTTTTGTTTGCGAAAAACTTAAAAACTACTACATGGATTTTCATGTGGTTTTTTTTTTCAATAAATATAGTGATCCATGAGGAATGATTTTTACCAGGGCACACCGCTAGTGTAGAATACATAATAGTAACACTACCTTTTTTTTACAGAAATGGGTACCCTGATTTTCCTAGAGTAAAATTGGCATAGTGATATACCTATCAAGTCATTTGAACCCACGAAAATCCGAAGCGCTAATTCAACCACTAACGGTCAGTTAAACGTTAGTAACAGTGACGGCAAGGCGTAAAGTACCCACAGTTATGCGAAGTATGTTGATAACCGCGCGAAGTAACGTTCCGTTCTACAGAATATTGTTGCATAAGTACATAACTGTTGCTACTGCATGATTTAGGCCTTCGTCGAAAGAAGCTTGTAAATTCTGCTCACTAATAATGTATATTGTAAATCTGTTTGTTGAGTTATGCTGGTGATTTATAAGACTGGTGCGGGGAGTCTTATAAATCACCAGCATAACTCAACAAACAGATTTACAATATACATTATTACAATTGGAGATATATTGAAAGCTATACAGAGATCTGGGGCATCAGGTTGTTCGTAAGAGTTACCTCGACACACAAAGACCTCTAGAAGGAACAGAAGTGGGTTTTAGTCGGTATCCCCCTTATCCTCTCGACTGTCTAAAGATCACCATGTATACGTAAGAAAAAAAAGAAAAAAATCTCCACTTGTCCTATGAATAATGAAAAATAAATATATATAAAAAACTTTAAACCACCCTCTCGAACGAAATTAATGGCCTAAAATTTAACACTAGACCCGGTAATTTTTAAAGCCATGTTTTATAAAAAGGGGGTAAGAGTCTGACACTCCCTCCAGTTGCACCAATAGCCGGAAAAATCAATAGACGATTTTCCGCGAAACCAAAAACAATCTATACAAAGATATAATGTAGTTATATTTTCATAAATGTTTTAAATCAACATCAAAATGTTTTCGACGTGTCTGAGGCCATTTTTGATTTTGTACGATAACAAGAGAAAGAGAGAGAGAGAATGATATAAAAAAAAATAACTGTGACAATTGTTAAACAAGGTACCTAGTCGGTAATTCTAAAGAAAAATTAAAAATACCTTAGAAGAATTAATCATCCCCAAATCTGCTTATAAAACCTTGAATTAGTAAATTAAAAAAAGATTGAATTCGAAGCTTTCAAAAACCGTTTAGAAAATCGTTCAATTACAAATTACAATTGCCACGGTCAAGAGCGAACATTGTACATCTAATTAATTCAGTTTAGCACACAATACTAAACAATTAGAAAAACGAAAGTCGCTTTCTCTCTGACAAAATGATTCACTCCGCCCACAGACAAACTCGAGGCTTGAAGTATATTTACATTCGCCCTTTATGGGATAAGTTGCTGGCGATCCGTAGGAGTAAAAATACTTAGGGCCAGTGTCACCGGTTGCTGATAAGTTCCAGATACTTTATCTGGCAGATAATTTCATACAAATTCTGTTCCATTTTTGAATTTATCTGGTAGATTGAGGCTATCCGAAACCTATGAAACTGGCACTTATAATACTTAGTTAACAAATTTTTGCGTTCGTCATTATTCGCATTTTGCCTGTAAATAATAAATAAAGCATAAGGGTCGGTTCATATCTGACGTAAAATACGCCGAGCGTATTATCAGTCGTACTAACGTATCATCAGTTGAGGGTGAACGGGCAAATGTTTCTATACATTTGTCAGTTCTGGCGTTATGCGACCGATAATACGCGACGCATATTCCGCTAGATATGAACCGACCCTTAAGCTTGATTTACGAATATCTTAAAATCTATATATACTATATATACTATTATAAAGGCGAAAGTTTGTAAGTATGGATGTATGGATGTATGGATGTTTGTTACTCTTTCACGTAAAAACTACTGAATGGATTTGAATGAAACTTTACGACAATATAGCTTATACATCAGAATAACATATAGGCTACTTTTTATCCGGGTATGGAAAGTACTTCCCTCAGAAAGCGGGTGAAACCGCTGGCGGAAGCTAGTTTAGTAATAAATAAAGTTTGTCTTAACTATTGTAGCTTTATTTTATGTAAACTGACATTAGCGCAACGTCTAAAATTATCTTCTACCGGAGATTTCACCCGCGTCACGTGGCAACAACCTAGCCTTTTTCAATAAATGGGCTGTCTTACACAGAAAGAATTTTACAAATCGGTCAGTATTTTTCGAGATTAGCGTACCTGTTACTGAGTAAGTAGGTATTTATTTCCAACACCCAATTTGAAGTTCAGCAACGCTTGGCGCGGTCGATCCGTGGATGGGTAACCATTCTGTCTTGACGATATCCTCGTTAGTGTTTCGGAGGGTACGCTAAATTGGAGGGTCAATTTAATATGTACTATATGAGTATAAGATATAACATGAAGTGAAATAATATCATTCGTATAATTTAAAAACTTCACACTGCTGTCTAAATAAGGAAAGCTGTTTAAAATGTAAAGTTTACCACATTTTTCATACATTTTACACTTTTTTCTTGGTGTTTAGTGACTTGCAGTACTCTGTCACTAGCACCATTACAGTTTTTTTACATGCATAACCTCTTTGTAACATACGGACGTGCGAGCTGACTGACAAGTTTATGTACGGACGGCAGCACATCAAGCTACCCGCAACTGACAAGTATTTCCAATCAAGTTTGCGACCATATGCTTCAGAGATAATGTTGAAAATTGATTAAGGAAATTTGACAGATTGTAGTAGCTTGATGTGTTGACGTCTGTACTCTACATATAATGCTCAAAATCTATACGGTCTTTAAAAATATGTGTTACTTTAGGATTCTTGGGAATCGAAAATGAGCTCTAGTAAAGTTGTCGTCAGATAAGCCGCTCTGAAGTAGTAAACTAAAACGAACACATGTGCAGTAATCTGCACATGCGCAATGCGTCAAATAACTGACCTCAGTGTGGCGAAGTCCGTACCTATATACTATAAAAAAAATGTAATGGTCAATTTCTCTCGGAACTTTCAACAAGATGACATTAAAATATGCCAATATTATACCAATTCAAAAGACAAAACAATAATCACAGTTAGCAAATAACATTCAACATCAAACATTTTAAAAAAAGCTCGCCATTCTTGACAGCCCTGTGTCCCCAACGTGTCGCATGTCCAAACGAGTAAATTCAATAATCTTAGCGTATTTGTGCAACAGTTATCGCGTTCGCGTGACGAGCGTGTCGCTGTGTCGTGTCGTGTCGAATAACGGAAGAAGACTTCACTTTTGGACGGACATACATGGACAAGTTGGAGAGGAGCTCGTGGCTAAGTAGTAGCCACACGGGTTGATCGATCATAAGGTTAAGCAATGCTTGGCGCGGTCGGTCCGTGGATATGTGACCATCTTAGGCCCACGCGCTCCTCGAAGAGATGTCAGCAACACAGGAGGGGCCCATAAAGGGCCAGGGTCTGCTTGGGCTGCGGGTTGTTCGTAAGAGATACCGCGGCCCTGGCACACAGGGACCTCCAGAAGGAACATAGTGGGTTTTAGTCAGTAAGAGTCTGACACTCCCTCCAGCTGCACCCTCAGCGGGAGGGGTCATTTGATGATTTCCCAAGAAAAAAAAAAAAAAAAAAAAAGGTCCAGGTGAAAACCAGCGGCAGGCACAAGCTGTCTGGCATATAGCTGAACTGGACCTATTTGGCACTTTATTTTTCCTTATATTCTTCTGTAGTGTGAATATTTTTTTTTTCTTTCTTGTCTTGTCATGACAAGTTCCTCCGTGTTTCGGAAGGCACGTTAAATTGATGGGCCCCGATTGTCATTTGTACATCTTTGGCAGTCGTTACGGGTATTTAGAAGCCAGAAAGTCTCGTGACGTGAAGAGGCTGAGTTATAGTGAAAATGGGTATAATCCACCATGGTACAGACGCCAGCTCACAAACTCACAAGACTGACTGATATACCTATTTTCAACCTTATCACAATACCGGAAGATTAATATTCAATTTGTAAAATTTGAGAGATTCGGGTAGGTTGACCTGCTGACAGACGCCATCTGTACATTTGAAAGAGTTGTGATGAACTTTTTTTTACACAGTTTACAGTTTTCAAAATTTTGCTGCTTTTGTCGTTCTATTTGTAACAATGTTATTTGTCCGTTGTGTTTTATTATTCAATGCTTTGTGTTGGACCATATTTTGAGTGGAAGAATTATACAGACAATCCTACTTCGATATTTTATACAGCGAATTTTTTTTCTAAGTACCTACTTTTAATTATTTGTTTATTAATATTAAATATTTAATACGTCGTATAAGCCATTCGCCATGCACAATGACCGCTGAAGTACATACCCACATAACTCAAACAGCCATATATTACTTATGTAAGAACATATCTTACCCATAGACAAGCAAGTACAGGTCCAATAAAGCTACAAGCAGTCATATCAAGTCATAGAGCACGACGATGCATTAACATTCTGCGCACGCGCGGGACGCCTTCCCCCGCCTCCCGCGCGCCCCTCTCCCCTGCCACTCACGCGCAGCACCCCCGCGCGACTGTCAGTTGTGACGAAGTATACTATAAGCTATGCGATGCTATAAATATTATTAAAGTTGACAAGACAAAATAATAAGATTTTGTGTTGTAGTAGGTGAAGGTCTCAAGGATTAGTGAAATGTAATTAAAAGTGCGAAAATTTCAATTACCGATATCTGATTTAAAAAAAATACATCGCGGTACTTTATTGAGAGATTAGCAATATAGTGATGAAATATACTGAAGAACATTTATTCAGCAACAAAAAAGACACAAAGATAATTATTAATAATAAAAAAAACAATCGTGCGGAGTGTCTTAACTTACTAGATACTAAGATACATACCTATGTACATATATCTAGCTACTCGAAACTGACAAATTTCCTTAATAGATATTTAAATTTATCGCTAAAGCATATATGGTTCAAAGTTGATTGGAAAAATTTGACAGAATAGGGGAGAATAGCACTAATTACTGTTCGAAACTGTCTTTACTACTCCTATTATGGTTCAAAGTTGATTTGGAAAATTTTACAGTTTCTGGAAAATTGATATGCTGGTGTCTGTTCCTACCAACAGCTATATGTATCACATCAAAAATGTTTCCAAGTTATATCTATGTATAGCTTAGCTTTGACTGTACCAACCACCTATGACTAGATAACTTAAACAAACTGCCGTGGTAGCAACTGACAATGGAATTCCCGAATAGTACCACGTTTGACCGTGTAATGATACTAACTTGTACCCACTTTGTCCAGCAGTGGGCTTACTAAAAATAAGCGTTTCTTGGAACATATTTCGGAATGAAACTTGTTAAGAACTGCCGTAATATAATTTCTTCTTTATATCTCGTATATTTGTTCCTGGAAAAATGTTCCAGTTTTGAATTTATACTAATATTATAAAGCTGAAGAGTTTGTTTGTTTGTTTGAACGCGCTAATCTCCGAAACTACTGGTTCGATTTGAAAAATTCTTTCAGTGTTAGATAGCCCATTTATCGAGGAAGGCTATAGGCTATATACCATCACGCTAAGACACACGAGAGCGGAGCAGTAACCAAAGATGCGGGTGAAACCGCTGGGGACAGCTAGCGTTATATAACGCGGAGTAACTTTGAAGATAATGCCAGATAAGGTTGTCATGTACAGTCACCCGCACATCAGTGGAAACATTAGAACTGCGAAAACAGCTCTTATGTCGTAGGAAATAGAGGCGGTCTCAAGGTCAAAGTGTGTCTACTGATGTGCGTCGCGGGTGACTGTACGTCGGTAAGCTATCGAGCGAAATCTCAACCGAATTGTGGTAATAATACACTATCGAAGTATACTTTAATTTCTAGTCAAGAATATGTCCAGACGCCAGCACATCAAGATACTACAATCAGTCAAATTTCTTTAATAGATTTTCTACTTTATCGCTGAAGCATATGGTTCAAACTTCATAGGGATAATTTTGAAGTTTTAGGTAGTTTGATGTGCTGGTGTCTGTACCTATAGAAACCCTCGGTAGGGTAAATCAGTTAAAAAATAATCTTCTTCATCAGCTTTTTTATTGTCAAACTTCTAGGCACAGGGCTGAGGGCTCTTACAAATGATTGCTGAATTACTCATGAGTGTTGATCGCCCTGCCAGCTTAAGACGGATAATCGGAACGTTAGACCTCAAAAGTTTGAAATTAGCGATTTCAAACTTTTGAGGTCTAGATTTCCATGACATGTTTTCCTTAAACTTTACTCACTCATTAGTGTCTAATATATACTTAAATCTATAGTCAAAGATAATTTATTAAAAATAAGCTGTTATTTTATTGACTGACTAGCAGTATAATCAATATCGCGGTGTAACCCGCGTTCCCAAGGAACTTTTTCCCGTACCCAGATAAAACATAGCCTATGATCACTGGGAATAGTGTAGCTTTCCAACAGTGAAAGAATTTTTCAAATCGGTCAAGTAGTTTAGGAGCCTATTCCATTCAAACAAACAATAAAATCTTTCCTGTTTAAAATATTAGTAAAGAAAAACAATATCACTTTCAAAGAGAAGACATCAACGATATATATGTATGTAGAATATAATATTATCATATTTTTCATATATAATTCCATAAATGTATTCAAGGTTACTTGTATTTTTATGCATTGAAGCAATAAAACCGCATTTTAATCAATACTTTTGTTGAAATACAAAGCCGGTTGTCAATCAAATTACATAACGAGCTTATTATAATAATAATCTGTTATTTCTGTCATATTATTATGATTATCCTTATTTATTTGACACTTTTTAGATAATGTTATATAAAATTGGTGTAATCTCAATTTATGTATCTGAAAATATACCAGGAACATAATTATGTTCAATGTTCATCACTTTCAAGTTCCTATCCACAACGTCTTATTGACTAATGTTAAGAGCGCGTGTACCGAAACTTGGCAACGTCTCAAATTGCTGTCAAATATTTACACGTTTTAATTAATTTGGCCAACTTACTATATGAAAGTAAGACATATGACTCTGTAGTGCACTAAAACATTGAATAGGAATTGCAATTAAAACACTAAATTTGATGTTTTAAACGTTTTACTTGTTAAAAAGGCACTTGGAAAGTTTCCAAATACTTTTTTTACATATGAAACAGTGCACTAAGAAAGTTAATAATTGCATTCTCTATTAACTTTCTTAGTGCACTACAGAGCAATATTTTGTTTTCATAAAATTTCGACGTTGCCAGCTTTTGGAATACGCGCCCTTAAGATCTATACGTGTGTTGATGATAACGCAAGATATTTGGGTCAGAGCCCATTCGTCCCCTAAGATACGCACCCTGTGCCCACTACCCTGGAACTTTTGAGGGGCCCATTCATCCCTTGAAGAATATTAATTTTTTTCACCTAAAAAACGAGTACCTACGTTGATTGATAAAATTTAAATAAATAAATATTTTTTATTTTTTTACTTCGAGCATATTTGGCCGATAATCCTAATAAAATAAACTGTGATTGGTACTACATTGTTAGTTATAAAAGTAAATTAATTTAAATATTTGCCACGAACGAAAGGATTCAAGATTTTTAACGATTTCGCGCTATCCAGGTTTTAACTTAGCATTGGCTATTAATTGATTAAAAACTAAGGTAGCTGCTAGCAAGTTACAAAGCACAGACAGTCTAAAATTATCTCGGATATTATTAAAAAAAAACTAAAAAAATCCTCGAAATTAGTATGAAATAGCCAGTACATACGATAACAGCCTTAAAGTTAGTATGAAATAGCCAGTAAATACGATAAGCCTCAAATAAAAGTTACATAAATCGATATTACAATAATTATGTCATTTTCAATATATCATCGTTTGACAATACGAGTCAGGTTTCAAAACAATACGCTCTGATATTTACCCGTGAATGTTGAAATTACTTGGGACGTAATTACTAATACGTAATTACTTGGGACGGCTGATTGTTACATAAACTACACATAAATTGACAATATAGCGTGTAATAATATGTCAATAATGTATTATTATGGCTTTGATTTGTGTTTTGTCTTGCCAAAGATACGGACAAACTTCGGCAAGAAAAATATAACGTTTGAAGGAGTACAGTTCTATATTAAAATTCCTACTAATATAAAGAGGTTGCCGTCATTTAATGCATTCAAACATCAATTAGCCCAATATTTAATAAAAAACAATAGCGAATGAGCACAAATTGTTTGAATGTCTTGAATGAATGTAACACTCAATATGCTATTATAGACGAACTCGATGTTTTCATATTAATTACTTGTTTATCATTGTTCTCATGTAAGTGATTTCTGTCTTTTTTGAGAATAAATATCTTTAAACCTATTTGTATTATCTTTTGTGGATGCCCTTGCTGCACTTTACATAGATATATGTACATACATAAAGTAAGTTGGTTGGTTTGAAATCCTACAATTGGCAAAAGATGGCTCGAGCCCAGCCACCTTAGCCAATGCTGACAATAAGCCCCTTATATAAAGGCTTGGTAAGTATTTCAATTGGTTAGGTATTAACAAATAATTCTCTATTTTAAAGATGAGTTATGACTCTGAACTCATAATTGGGTCAATTACAGGCTTCAAACTTTGAGTCGATGAGTAGTTTCGTCAGTAATGGAAGTACGGAACTTGGAAGTGGTTACTGATACACCCGTGCATCGGAGAGCAAGTAAATGTCGGTCCTGTGCCTGATCTCTCTCCGGTCGTGTCGGATTGCCGTCCCATCGGACTATGAGAGTCAGGGAATAGAGAGTGCACCTGTATAAGTGCGAATGCTTGTGCACTATAATATGTCCTGCGTAGCTACCAGCTGGCTTGGCTGGCCTGGCGATTCTATATCTATTCTGTCAAGAAAAGACAAAGCTGGTTCTGTCAATGTCAACATGTCTTCTGCCCGAGCATGGCGCGACCTGTCAACTCGCATATAATCACTTGTAAACTTATGTCGATCGAAGAAAAGAAAAATTTCTTCAAAAAATGTCAAAGGAAATCTTACGTCAATCTGTCACTTTTCTGTCATTATGTCCATTCTCTAGTAAACAAAACTTGTTTCTACGGTTGCCATGCTAAGCCTGCTGATCGCCTTTAAGAGAAAAGCCGCTGACACCGATGGTCCGCACGCCATTATTATTAGTATGTGTTTTGAGGTCTTACCAATAATTTATCGAACCCACATTCGTTTACTTGACACCCAAGCTTATTTAACTTTGAATGAACATGAAATTGAAGTGTGAATTTCAAAACAAAAGTATAGGTAGTGCATAGATTTGAACACAGACAAGATTAGCAAAGCTAAATGGTAATCACGAATGATTAATTGCCCCATTCACAGCTCAAATATAAAGACTAAATTAACATATTTTATCTGATCAACCGTCAATGACGCCCACGGAAGTATTCCTGTTACTACATAATAATCAAGATTTTTGACCCTTGTCTAATGTTTGTTGGTATTATACAAGATGTTCCTCTACTGTGCTATGTGCAAAGAGTATCATCATAACAAATCAGCACAAGATCTTTTATTGCCTTCAGCAGGCTTAGCATGGCGATTTTATATCTATTCTGTCAAGAAAAGACAAAGCTCTTTCTTTCAATGTCGACATGTATTCTGCCCGAGCGTGACGCGACCTGTCAACTCGCATATAATTACTTGTAGCCTTATGTCATTCGAAGAAAAGAAAAATTACTTTAAAAAATGTCAAAAGAAATCTTTCGTCAATCTGTCACTTTTTTGTCATTATATCCAATCTCCGGTGAACAAGACTTGTTTCTATGGTTGCCATGCTAAGCCTGCAGCAGGCTTAGCATGGCGATTCTATATCTATTGTATCAGGAAAAGACAAAGCTCTTTCTGTCAATGTCAACATGTCTTCTGCCCTGACCTGTCAACGCGCATATAATCACTTGTAGACTTATGTCACATGTGTAATTTTGGTAGCTTGATGTACTGTCTGTACCACAATCAAACTATTTTCTGAGCCACATTCAAAAATATTTGGCAAATTAGTAGGTAGGTATGGCACGCTTATAAAACAACACCATATATAAAACAGTTTAGCCCCGAGCAAAGACACAAACAGCCTTAAATTGCTAATAACGAAATACACATTTATTTAAAAGCTATTTTCTATGTCATAAAATGTATAGAAATATTGGATTTGCAATATGCATGTGATAAATTAAACTTATAATGTAGGCGAACAATATTATATTATTATTTTAAGACTAGTTGTTGCCCGCGACGTCATCCGCGTGGGCATTATGATTAAACATTCACCCACCTACACATATTATCACACTATCACTCCGGGGGGGACCGTAGTGATAGCGTGATAATATGTAGCCTATATGTTGACCCGACTTCTTAGTCATATTCATGCCAAATTTGAAGCAAATCCATGCAGTACTTTTTGAGACAAACAAACAAAAATTCTTAAAACTATATTTTTGGCTTCGATATCGATTGTAGATCACGCCCCAATTATTCTTTAAAAAAAGTATTCAATGTACAATTTTGACTTTTCTACGATTTTATTATATGTTATTATAACGTATAATGTAATGATAATAGGTATATTATTAATAATAGATCAGTCCTTTTTTGTTTAAAATGACCTCACTTTCCATAATTGATTTAGTGTTTACATTAGAAATCTATTTAATTAAAAATTGCTAATTAGGCGTTTGGATATTTCATTATCTTAATGACATTTTTTATCTGTAATTGTTGAGGTAGATTTTAATGCTTGATTTATGTTTGTTTTAAAAGCTATGCGAAATTTGTAGATCTTTAAGCAGTAACAAATACATATCTACATTTTTTTGTTCTAAACCAATTCACTGTTTTTTTACACGGATTTGAGAAATCGTATGCTAACAAAAGCCTGGCAAATAAACTTCTTGAGTCTCCAAAGTTTCGAAAAGGCTTTACTGCATATCAATATATGCTAGATTAGTTTATACTTCCTGCTTATGACTACTTGTCATGACTGCATAGATATGTATATGTCGCAGGAAAATGAAGATATCAAGGATTTCACAAAATCCCTGAGAATATCACGAAATGCCGGTAGATGTCGAATATACTTGTTTATTATGTCTATGTTCTTACTAAAGTTATTTAGTGATATGACAAAATAAAAATTATGGTCAGTGATATGTCGTTTCACTGAACTAAATCTGAAAATGTCAGAAAGAGTATAAATAATTCAAATGTGATTGAGTGACTGACACATAGTGATCTATCAACATACAGCCCAAACCACTGGCTAGATCGGGCTGAAATTCGGCATGCAGGTAGATATTATGACGTAGGTATCCGTTAAGAAAGGATTTTGATCAATTCTATCCCCAGGGGGATAATATAGGGATCAAAGTTTGTATGAAACTTTGACAATTTTAAATCGATCGGGCTGAGATTTTGCATGCATAAAGCTACCAATACATAAGCATCCCGTTAAAAAGGTTATAAATCATAAATTCCCCCCTTAGGGGATACAGTTGGGGATGAAAGTCTAAACTACACCTAATCAATAAAGCGAGCGAAGCCACGGTCAAAAGCTAAATGAAGTAATAAGTGACCGCCAGGCCCCACAATATAACACGCCTTCCAAGGAACTCCAATGCAAAGCTGAGCTCATCTGAACTTTACAATGACAATGCACTCTTTGGAGTTAAACTCACCAGGTGCATATGACAAGTCAAACTACTAGCATAAACCATACTATACACACAAGCTATAATGAGCTAGTATGTAAGAAACCTTCATAAAAACGTTATCGTAGAAAATAATGCGCTGTAAACTAGTTTTGACTGTTAATGGACCGTTTTTAAATGGAGGAGACGATGTGGGATCCTATTTAGTGGCTAAATAACTGAGTTAAGCTTATTACTTCCGATAGGGATTAGCATATGTATACTCTCATCAATATTCTCGTTGGTCTAGCAGTTACATAGTGCGATTGCTGGGCACAGGGTTCTCGGGCTGCGACGAAATCGCCTTTGTGGGTTTTAAGGTAGGTACTTTCATAACGTAGTCCGGAGACTGGAAGTTTGTGATGGATGTGTTTGATGAGGTCTGGCTAAAAGAGCTTTGCTTGTTTTAAGAAACTTTCACAAAGCAGCACGGAGTCTAGCTATTGGTGATTGATACACCCGTGCATCGGAAAGCACTTAAATGTCGGTACTGCGCCTGATCTCTCTGCAGTCGTGTCGGATTACCGTCCAATCGGGCTAGAAAATTAAAGGAATATAGAGATCTTAATTTTATTGGGAAAATTTTACAGTTTTGGGCAGCTTGATCTGCAGGCAGTACTTCGATATCGTCAGCAGTTATCTCTCGACCAATAGAGCATGGATATATTATTTTATATTCTTGATAAGGTCACCAAGTTTTTGCAGGCCTGCTGAGAGGAAATATCTTCTCATCTACCATCATGTCGCAGGCACCGTGATAATATTCAGGATCTGCTAAAAATCTGGTTTCGTGGCTTAGATGTTTTCTTGTGGAGGTGAGCTTACTTGTATCAAAACATCGTTGATTACACTTAATTGCCTATGATTGCAGAAATGGAATATTTAGGTGCACTGGATACAAGTCTCCCAAAAAAGGTTGCATTACGAAATATCTGCATGCCAAACTGCATGACTAAAGGCTGTACCCATTACGAATGCTGATCTAGAACGAAACATTTTGCTTGCCTTTCCAGCATTGTTAAGCCTAGAATATTATCTTCTTTTGAGATCAGGAATTTATTAAATATTACTTCACCGTTTTGAAGTCTTGATGCCTTGTGCCTGCGCAGAAGTATTTTTTACTTTTAGGGTCGGTTCATTTCTGACGTAATATACGCCGAGCGTATCATCAATCGTACTAACGTATCACCGGTTGAGTGTGAACGGTCAAGCGTTTTTCTATACATTTGTCAGTTCTGGCGTTACGCGACCGATAAATACGCGACGCATACCTATTCCGTTAGATATGAACCGACCCTTAAACAGTAGCACATTGATTGGTATGCCACCTTCAGAGTGACATAATAATGCGACAAGAAGTGTAGGTTCATATATTTATGACAGATATACAGGAGCATTTTGACAACCCCATGGCGCAGTAGGTAGTGAATCTGCCTACCACGCTGGAGGTTGCTGCGGGTTCGATTCCCGCATAAATCAAACATTTGTGTGCATGAACTTAGATTTAGTCTGGGTGTTTCTATGTATTTACAAAAAAAATATTATGTGTGTTTCTATCAGTTGTCTGGTACCCATAGTACAAGCTCTGCTTAGTTTGGGACTAGATGACGCTGTGTGAATGTGTAAGGAATATTATAATATTATATTATTAAATTGGACCTAATTTTAAATACTGCTTCTCGCCATTCTGAAGTGAATCGGAGACCATGTCTGTCATAACCTTCTGTGTTTCAGAATGCTTGACAAATTATGGTCTCCGTTCTTATATACCTACATATTGATTGATTTAATAATAACATATTGATATATTGCAGCATATAGTTTAACAGTTGCATAAACAAAACAATTATAGATTTTTTACACCCATTGACCTAGTAAACAGGGCAGCCTTCGTGTGAAGTGGTTTATCCATATTTTTATTACATAAACATTAATTTGCAAGGTATGGTCAAGTTTCATTTATAAATCTCGCTATAATTTTGGATACAGTTTACGATTATACTTTAAATCTTAGATGCCTCTCAACAAACTCCACCATAGACCATAGATTATTCTTAATCGATACGATAAATCTCTTTTGTTAAACGTTTGGCACAGGTATTGGCCACGTTCAGCCTATGTTTCAATCTAACTTGACAGCTAGCACTCTCAATGCTCTATAAGCTTTATGGTCAGGCATTTCAATTTCAAATGCGCGGGTTTTCTTGATATAGTGTATTTTCCGTCACCTTGAAGTTAGCGATTGATTCTTGCCTTTCATGTGGAATAGTGTGGTCGAGAAATTTACATTTGTAAGCAATAAAATTGGGTCATTGTAATAATTTTTTGATGTTATTTGGGAAAGGATTATACTTATGATTAATAGAGGAACTTGTGGCTAAGTCACAGCCACACGGGTCGATCGATCATAAGGTAAAGCGACGCTTGACGCGGACGATTACGGAAGGGTGACAATTTCATCATGACGAGTTCCTCCGTGCTTCGGAAGACACGTTAAATTGGTATGTCCCCACTGTCATTGTTATTATTTGGCAGTCTTTGGCAGAAGCCATAAAGTATGATAACCAGTCTTACCAAGACCGTTGCCTAGGTAACTGGATTGAAGAGGTCAGATAGGCAGTCGCTACATGAAGATTATGGAGACACAGTAATATTACTACACCGCATTTTTTTAATAAATTGTTAAGTTATAGCTCCATTCATCTTGTGTTAAAATATTATGACTTATACAAGTATTTTTAAGCCTTCCGAGGTAATGATAGACATACAGAACCTAGCATCAATTAACTTGAAAACTAAAACTGCTTATTTGAGCAATGAATCCAAGGTTGAAGTGACTCAGAGCTTGGCATTCATCATAATTGTATCAAAATTGCCCCCATTTAGAGGTAGAAACGAGGAAAAAAAATAAAAAATAAAAATAACCCTATAGATACGTGTAAAAATAAAAATAGAATGAACTTTAATCATTATTCTGGGCTTGCTTTGAAATTATAGGAAAAATATAAATTGCCGGTTCGTTGTTTCAATGTTGGCGTGTTGATGACTTATGGGTGAAGAGGGGTGAAGTGGGGAATAGTTAACAAGTGTTGATGATAATGACGTATTGTTTTTTGTGGGAGATTAGTGATCGTGTTCTTTAGGGGATGTGACTAGATTGGTACAAAAAACGTTCATTTAATTTTTTTACTTTCGCTGTCACCTTAATGATGCATAGACTGACAGTTCGTTTATTTTTATTTGTTTGTGACGGGCTGAGCAAATTTAGAATTTGTTTGGGAAAATATTTGACCCTTAGTTAAACTTTACATATACATACATACCTACATAAATATTTACAGCTAAGTAGTTCAACAAAATTATGTTTTATACCTAAATAATTGGGAAACGATAAAATTCTAAAAATTCAAAACTCTCTGGAGTACCTATGTCTAAATCTTAGAAGTACTTACGTAAATTTTAATTTAATTTATGTAAAAAAACATATTTTAACTGTATTATACTTATCTGCCTTCGTTACTTTATTGAACTTTGATCAGTACCTACTCCCTACGTAGGTACCTCCACAGCCAACAATGGTTCACATTTTCTCAACCAATTAGTCATACAGTGAACAGTTATATTAACTTCCTTGTAGCAGTACCTATAGCCCATCAAAATTATCGTCATTGTTCCTATATGATACAGTATAGAAGGTACCGAACAATAATTTTCCTAAACCTTCATTGCTCATACATTAGTATATAATTTAGTTTTATATCTAGATTTTTTAAAGAGACTATGACCATGTTTTATTCGTGGGATGTTTTTTTTTTTTTATTGATAATATCAAATGATCCGCTAAGGGTGTAGTTGTTTCAGTCTCAAATAAATGATCCGCTAAGGGTGTGGTTGTTTCACTCTCAAATAAATTGAGATTAGACTTGTATTATATAAATCTGGTTAATCAACCCTAACAGAGAGACATGTGTTACTGAGGAGGTTGTTGCGCCACTTCTTCTTCTAACCAAAAACACATAGGAAGTTGTTAAGGGGGCGTTTTGGTGGCTGTCTTTGACATTCAAAAAGTGCTGATTTATCAGCCTAATTTCAATCTGAGTTTAATAAGACTTGTTTCAAAGATATTTTATTACTATGCTTCTAAATTCTTTAATGTATAGAAAATTTATATCAAACAAATTTTTAATTACTTCAATGCAAATTACGAATTAATTAACTCCAAAGAAACCGGCAAACATTATTCATTTTAGTTCAAAACCCATTCATTATCAACACATCGCTTAGTTTACATTCAACTTAAGTAAATTCAAAACTTGATTATGTAAGTTAGCTTTAATTGTTTACATTTCACAATATTATTATAAAACACCATTCTTAAGATTAGCCAAGCTATATTTATTCACGAGGACAATACTGACATCATAAAAATAATTGACTTATTCTATTCATGGCTACGACAATTAAACAAGTAATTATGTTGAAAGAAAAAATATTTTCCTTGTAACGTCAACGCTGACATACCCAAAGGCAAGAAAAACAAGTACTTATTGTCCAAGAAACGCACACAATACACAAAAACGAATTATCTATTATTCAAGCAATGAATAGTTTTCGTGACGAAGCTATAGCGATAAAACACATCCAATTAAAACTAGCATAAAATAATATAACTCACCGAAAATAATCCTTAATTTTTGTGTCGAATTCTATGTAGGTAATATCCAAAATAGATGATACACAAACACAAACACACACAGATGATCATTCAAATTTATGTACAAAACTATACACTACACTGACACTTAAAAAAATGTGTTTTTCAAAATTACGTTCACGTGATTGGTTGGTTGCGGCGGCGCGCGACCGACTCCCGCGCAAGTTGGTTAGAGACTGGCGCATGCGCGCTGCGGTGCGCACCTGTCTCACTAAAAAACAATGGCAAACAATAAACATAGTAGCATGGAGTTAAGACTATGAAGCCTTATAGAGTGCATAGTTCAATAATAATATTGAGTAGGTCATTTGTCGGAGGTTGGAAACACGTTCTCTGTATACATCATAATTTTATCTACACGTTAAGTATAATAGTATTACTGGAGTAGACGATAAAATGCGTGGCTATAATGGTTAAAGAGCCTTCAAGAAAAAAATATAAGCAACTAGAATATGTAAAGGGCACATGTGAAGTAGCCAAAGCTGGAACAACGGATGACTCACAAGGAAAGAAAGAAAGAACATATATTTGTATAGAACATAGGTGGTATCAGTTTCTACAATCGTCAATAGTTCAGCGGAGTTAGCCAAGATATCTTTCTACGATCGTAAACGCTAGCAGAAACGAAGAAGCTACGGAACCAAAAGACATTTCAAACCATGTTATGACCACGTGATTTATCGATTAGAAATATTGTCATTCCTATACATTTTTTTTCGTTTCTACTAGCGTTTACGATTGTGGAAAGACATTTTCGCTCACCCTGCTGATGTCTTGGAAAAGAGAAGTATAATAAGGTGCCGCTGGCCCTAAATACATTAGGATCTAGAACGGGAGGTTAATACAAATGTTCTAGTTAAGGCTATAGTAACTGTTAGCAGTAGCCTTGATATTTTATCTGTCTAAGGACTGAGTAGGTACCTAAGTCTATTTGTGAATCGAAAGAACAATCAGGTAAAGACGCCAGCACATAAAGCTACTAAAACCTGTCAAATTTCCTTAATAGATTTTAAACTTTATCGCTGAAGCATATGGTTCAAAATTGATTGGAAAAAATTGTCAATTTCGGGTAGCTTGATGTGCTGGCGTCTGTACAAAGGCATTTCTTATTTCATAAAATTTTTTTTTAGCATTATAATAATTGTAAGTTATCTAACTTTTCTTGTGTGAGAATTATTTATTTTGACTCTGAATGCATTCTAATGCTTCCAAATTTATCCAAAAGCTAAGTAAAATAAGTTATCACTTAAAACTCCAAACATAAATTTAAGTGTCGCTGCGTGTTACTTAGCCGACATTACAATAGAGGTCTCGCTCTACCACTCAAATGGTTAATGACACCATAATTCATTCAAACAAACACGATTTTTTCGGACTCGGTAGAAAAAAAGTTTATTCTAATGTCTATTTTAAGTTGAGGCACATAATATGTTACTGTCGAGGCCGCAGGTTGTGATCAGTAAAAGTCTTACTCTCCTGCTGCACCCGGGAGAAGCCTGCGGGAGGGGTTATTTGATTTTCCACTCACAAGTTAGTTATTCTATATCATCATCATCTGCCCGGCCATGTTCCAACTATGTTGGGTACGGCTTGTTTTTATTATGAAACGAACCCTCTTGCTAAGGATGCAGCTAGAGAGAGTACCAGACTCTTACTGACTAATCCCACTATGTTCCTTCTGGAGGTCCCAATGTGCCGCGGTAACTCGCGGTAACCCGCAGCCCCGGCAGGCCTTGAATCTTAGTAACGACTTCCAGTCTAACAGAACGCAGCATTACCAGTTACCAGGAGCAAGCCTATCTGACCTCCTCAATCCAGTTACTTGGGAACCCATGCCCAACGTAGCTATACGTTAAGACGCTAAGACGCAGGACAAAAGGACAATACAATAATGATTATAAAAATACATGACATCCCCTATGCACAGAAAATAATTTATAAAATTATTTTTAATTCAGCCAATATTAAAAAATACTGATTTTAATATAGTCCAACTATAATACTTGTCTTAAAATCTACCTTAAGAATATTGATTATAATATTCACGTTCATAAAATAAACCTCACAGTTATATCTATCAGACAGCCCTAACGACACAGCGCTGTAGGTAAGCCATTATTTCTATCACCTATTAGTTTAAAATACCTGTCATAAACGGACCAGCCGAACATTATAAACATAACATTATTTCACCTACAAACCAATTTAACAAGAAACCTATATATTAAACTAAAATGAACACAAAATTTGATGTAAATTGCATTATATTCGATTATTTATTAATAAAAAATGTTTTTGAAATAGCCAAATTATAAAAAATGACATTTATAAAATAGAAAATGTTTTGTTAATATTCAAATATTTATTTATTTTTCGTCAATAGAACATCTGTTAACATGAGTTACTGTGCATTTTAATGGTGTGAAATATTAAATATTTTATTATAATTATTGTCTATTTCAAAATTATCATCTTTATAACGTCTTAGAATATATTTTAAACTTATGTGTGATTATTTCCAATTATGGTATTTTTTTAGATGTTGAATAAAGTGAATGGATAATGTTCGTTCTAAAAACGACATCTTATATTTAAATAAGATATACAAGATACTAATTACGTTAATATTGTTTTCTATTTCCACAAAAAAAATGGAAAAACAAGGAAAAATGGCACATTATTCGTAAATATTATACAAATAAATGAAGACCATTTTCATTTTCGTTAATTTGGCTTAAGTGATACCTAAGCACAGTTTAATGTTTAAAGTTGCAGCTAATTCAAGCTCACGTGTGGTCTAAGTATTAGCTCCAAGTAACGTTAAGCAACTATTACCGGTATCTTAAGTTGTAGCATGATAAGCAACATTTTTTATACTTATCCACTGCAGAACTTAATTAAATTATAATTATATTAATATTTATGAACAAACTGCGTCGTGATGGCCCGAAGGTTGAGATTATTATTTTTACTTGTAATAGAATGGGTTCAAAACTTGGTAATGAAACTTAAAAATATTGTGGAACATTAATTGTAGAACTTTATGTTTTTGTCAAAATGGTAATATCATTCGTCATTTATTGACCTAGATGTATTTTTTTGAGTTTGTCTAGACATTATAATTGTAGTCAGTAATAAAATTGATATTAAAATCATCATCATCATCAGCCTTTTTATCGTCCCACTGCTGGGCACAGGCCTCTTCTCGCACGGAGAAGGATTGAGCGTTAATCACCACGCTTGCTCAATGCGGTTTGGTGATAATACAATGTATTTAATTTAAATATGGAATAATAATGATGTCGTTTAAATTAAACTTTTAAATAATGATCTGCATACATCGAAGTTTATTAGCATAATAAAATTAAAACTTAGATAATTAACTTGTGTATCGGAATTTTATTTTCGATATATCACACTATTAATTATTAAAGAATTTGTTTTGTATACTAAGATTAATTATTATTGATTTTATATTTTATGTATAAATTAGACTATCAACTTAGTAAATAATTTTGAAATTGACAAGTTAAGATATTATTTTTTGCTGTATTATCCAAATGTGAAGATCATTTAACAAACTTCAAATTTTGAGATTTAAGTAAGCTACCTGTATTATAGCCAAGTATCTGTCCTCATCATCACAGCCTTTAATCGCCTCACTGCTGGGCACAGTCCTCCTCTCCCACGGAGAAGGATTGAGCGTTAATCACAACGCTTGCTTAATGCGGGCTGGTGATTTCAGACTTTATGGTCCAGGTTTCCTGAGATGTTTTCCTTCACCTTTAATTAGTCATTGGTGTCCAATATAAACTTAGAAAGTTCGTATAACTTAAAAGTTACATTGGTACTTGCCTGACCTGGAATCGAACCCTCATCCTCGAAAGGCTGGTGCTTTAACCACTAGGCCACCACGACTTGTAGGAGTATCTGTACCTACATGTATTGTCTGTTAACCACGAAAACCCGGTATCCCACTTTAAATCATGACGTCTCCAATAAAACTTAACAAGCCAATATGATACGAATTACGCGAATTGTCCATGTAATAACAACTTCAACCGCTTTATAACACATTGTGTAAACAAACCAGGCTAATGCGCATTAAAGCGGACATGTTTGGCGGAGAAAATTGATAATGACCGGTTATTATGGCTAATTGAGTGCTATGTGAAAGTTAGAAGTGTCTGACTATGTGAGATTTGTTATTTATGACATTGACCATGATTGACTGTTTATTATTAAGGCCTGAAACCGTTGCGTACCTATATGCGCGCGTGGACACCCTGGCGGGCTTCGTAGATACGTGACGGTCTCTGTGGCGGAAACCAACCCGTATCACCTAGCGTTTTTTTTTTATTGCTTCTTGCAGTTCAGGCTAGGAGGCCGTGTACTGCTTAACCGGAGTTTTCTGTGGAAACCTAAACATTTAATTTAGGGTCTACAGCCATAGGACCATACCGCTGACGGGCACCGTGAGTGACCTGGTACGGTTACCGTCGCACGGGCCCCCTTGCGTGGATGCGGGGCTCGCTTCCCCGTCACAGACAACCGCGCTGATCCCCGCGATGGAGCACTTCTGTTTGAAACGGGCGGGTACCCTTTCAGGCCTTAGACTACCTTTTTGGTCTAGTAGTCGCATAGCGCGACTGCTGTGCACGGGGTCTCGGGTTATTCGTCTATCCAAAATCGCTTTGTGAGTTTTGAGAGACTTTCATAAAGCAGCCTCCAGTCTGTAAGTAGGTGATTGATACACCCGTGCATCAGAGAGCTCGTGCATATCGGTCCTGCGTCTGATCTCTCTCCGCTCCTGATCTACAATGATCTTCTAGTGTATTGATCTAAGACTACTCTAGTAATTTGGTAATGATTTTCTTTAAGACTAAAACAGTATAAAATAATATTTAATACCTTCATCACTTAGTATTTTATCCTGAACTTAAATATCATCAACAATACGAAACAAAGTAACGACAGTGCTGATAGAGACAACAGGTGCGCACACGCAGCTGTTGTGGCGCGTGCTCTAGCGTAGATCCTCTGTCTAGCGGCCATAGCAGGGGATCTAGCGGAAACTAATTATAATTTCACTTTTATATATAATTTTTTTTTTACAAAAATTGGGGTAAGTATGTAAGGTTTCTTGAATTAGAGGGGGAGAATATTGTAAAGCTTAATTATGTAAATCCTTGCTTTAAAAAATTATAGTGTTAGTTGTGGAGTGTAGCTTCCTACTCAAAACGAAACAACTGGAGAAAATATGGATACTCATCTAAATTATACAGAATTCTGAGCTCTTGGTTCGCTAGCTGAATTGCCACAGTAGGTGGCTAGCTAGCATTTTGGAGAAAATATGCCATGAATTATAGTATTACATCATTCTTTCAATTGCGTTTTTTTTTTCTTTAATTAAAGTGTGTTTTCTAAAATATTCTGTAAAAGTCACTATATATATTATGTATTTTTTTTTGTTAGTGAGAAATCAAATGACGAATGTCAGACTTTTTATGACTAAAACTCACTTATTGTTACCTCTGGTCTTTGTGTTTCACGGCTGCGGTAACTCTTGCAAACAACCCACCCCCGGCAGATACGTACATATGTATATGTTTTAATAACAATGAGGGGTTACTTAGGTACATATGTATACCTTTAAAAGCTCGAAAACTGTCGCTTGGACTTTCCCTCAATTTGCAGGCTCCTAGTTTGTATCTTAAAAGAGCTGCATTCTTCCGTCAACAAAAGGTTACCTACTTACGGGAAATATTATTATTGTGATCCTATGTTCTATATCAATATTAAATATTATTAAATGATTCCGTGTATTATATGTATACCACGATCTTCACGATAAAAGAAAATTATAAGTTATCAAAAGTACCTACCATAAAGTACTTTCGGCAGCACATCAAACTACCCGAAACTGTTAAATTTTTCCAATTAACTTTGAACCATAATGCTTCAAGTTGAAAAGCTATAGGGAAATTTAACAGATTGTAATTGTTTAAAGAGTTGGCGTCTGTACATTTTTTGTAATATTTTTATTAGACTAGGGGAAAATCTAAGTTAATGATATGAAAGGAAGGAGGAGGGGTCGATCGATCATAAGGCTTGGCGCGGGCGGTCCGTGGATGGGTGACCGACTTATCCTGACGAGTTCCTCCGTGTTTAGGTAAGCACGGTAGAATGATGGAACCTGTCATTTGAACATCTTCAGCAGTCTTCACGGGTAGTCAGAAGCCATAAAGTCTGACAACCATTCTTACCTAGGGATTCCGTGTTGTCTGAGTACCTAACTGGTCAACCCAGGAGGTCAGATAGGCAGTCGGTCCATGATTAACACTGGTACACAGCTGCATCCAGTTAAGATGTGTATAAGTGCTTTGGTCTATCTGTTAACTTATAACATCCATCTCCCGAGCCTTTTCCCAACTATGTTGGGGTCGGCTTCCAGTCTAATCGTATTCGGCTGAGTACCCGTGTTTTACAATCTGTTAACTTATAACATACTAAATAAATAAATATACTTAGAAATTAAGCTGGAAGCCAACTCCAATATAGTTGGAAAAAGACTAGGCAGATGATGTTTTAAATTGGTAGGACAGTACATACTTCTAAATTTCTCATGCATACTAATGAGAAAAAAGCCTGTTGATATACTGGTAGTTATAATTACACACCATTTTTGTGTTTCCGTTCCTCTAATAATAATCTAATTAATTAACGGAAGCTGACCAGTTTATCGATCGCTTTAATTTTAATGGCTGCCTCATTATATTCAGATAAATTATTATATAATAAAATTTGTTATAATTTTATTAATTAATAATAATTGATTACTGATTAGATAAGGACTAGAAGTAGACTGATTGTTGTTTTTTTAACTCTCCTAGCATTTGTGCCCATTACAAATAAATCCTGATAGATTTTTTTAAATAGTGCCGGGATACCTTTTCACACACGGTCGGTTAGCCCCAAGGTAAGCTATTGATTAGCTTGTGTTATGGGTGCCAACACAACTGATAAACTACATAATTATACTTTACACATTTATATTAATACAAATATAACAGACCACAGCCAACAAACATGCTCACCACACAAAATCTGTCGTCCGTACCTGGAATCGAACCCGGCACCCTTAGCCAGAACCATACCGTGATTACCATTGTGTGCGAAAGGTATTCCGATCAAAAAAAAAATCAACAAACTCCATGTTTAGTTATTTTTTTTTTTCTAGATCAATTACTAAATCTCCCTACTTACTTCACATTCCTAATTCCTTCGTTATCCATAATGTGTCCATAGCCTTATGACAACAAAACCCAGTCCAGTGTCCAGTGTAGCCTAACGCTAATGAGCACTCGATCATTACACGGTCTGCGTCCGGGCGTCCGGCACGCGCCGTACCGTGACCGTACGCACGATATGGTGCCTTACTTCTTTGATTGTTCACGTTTACATATTTTAGAATGAATAAAATTATAATAATATATATTTAATATGATGCGGTGTGTAATTTGGAATTGCAGTTGGAGAGACCCACAGCGACAGGGATCATTTGTCGAGTTCCCATTTCATTCTTTCAGTGTTAGATAGCCCATTTATGGAGGAAGGATAAGGGTTAATTTTTAGCCGGGTGCGCAGAGTAGTTCCCACAGGATGCGAGAGAAACCACTGGTGGAAGCTAGCTACTGTGATAATAAACATTAAGATCTTTATTCACAGAGACATGATAAAAACTGTGGCACACGATATATAAGTAGCTGAGCATATCTCACTTTTATTAGGCATGGAAAATGTATAGTTTCAATTAATATCATTAATGGTGCTACTATCAAAACAATGCTGAAACGTTTCATAAAAATATCCACATACTACAAGTAGGTTAGCCATATAGAGGTGCTGCCAGGACTGCGGGTTATTCGCAAGAGTTACCGCGGCCATAACACAAAGGGACCTTCAGAAGGAACATAGTGGGATTTAGTCATCAAGAGTCTAACACTCCCTCCAGCTGCACTCACATCGGGACGGGTCATTTGATGATTTCCCAAGAAAAAAAGCTGAAAAGCCTAATAGACCTCACATAAAAATAGTTACCACAAGTAGCTAAGGCATACAGAGGCACAAAAAGCAATTTATTCCTGCCAAAAAACAAATTAGTATTCATATCATTAATGTATTTTTCCGTCAAAGAAAACTACAGGCTTTATAACAAATGATCCGTCTTTGTATAGAGTGCGTACAATTATCTGTTCGGGACTAAATTATAGAAAGGATTGCTTTTCGCTTTTACAAGGATTTTCTTTGTCAAACTTTGATTAATTACATTCGAAGCGATTTGGTCAAATAATGCCTTTTGTTGGCTCGTTCTATGGGTCGGCTGGCACCTTAATTTAAGGTTTTCTGTACATTTGTTAGGTATAGAATATAATGTGCTTCGTTAGGTATTATCGACTCCTCGTTAATATAATATGATATACTTAAAAAGTGTATCCGAGAATTTGAATTTTTTTTCTAAATAAGGGACATACTTTTTGAAACTGTACCTAAATCCAATACTTAAAATATTTAACTTTCAAAAGTTGATTGACAAAAAGCTAATAAGATTTAGTCGTGATCATTTAAAAACTTTTCCAACGAAACAACTACTAACATTTTAGAAAATAACAAATTCTGTATGTGTCGTCAAAGTCTCAAAGTTACGGTAATAAAAACATGTTGGATTCTATAATTCTTCGATCTTATTATCAAACAATAAGAGAGCTCAGGCTGAATCAGTTTGTTAGTTTATTTATCAATATCAAATGAATACACAAATTAGCTGGGTTCAATTGATATAATATTATGACTGTTACAAGTACATACTTTTCTGCTTAAAAACTCAGGAATAAAGGTGCAAGCGTGGGTGCAAGTGTAATAATGAACCCACTCAAAATATGCCAAATATTTTGAGTTTGGATACGTAATTGCGTCATTACTTATCCAAACGTAATGACGCGTTTGAATCAAACGAACGAACAAATTCCGATTCTATCCATACCAATCAAATTATTTTAAAAAGAAAAACAAAACAATGCTTTTCGACGGTTAACATAAAAACAAAATAGAAAAAGAACAAGAAGAAATACTAAAATGCGGCGAAAAATTTTTCTTGTATTCGCTCTATTTCTTTGTCCGTTTTGTCTAAACGCGCCATAATATTTCTTCATTTTAACTTCTCAATAACAGTATACAATCGTAGGTAATTATATCACACTGACTGACCGACTTACGGCTTGCCTACTATTAGCTGGAGTCTTAAGAAAAAACGTATACAGCTAGGTACACGAGTTCTTGTAAAAACTACAACAAAAGCATTGAGTGAAATGTGGCGAAACGGATTAAAAAAATAAAGAGTACATTTAACATTTTCTTTGCAGTGTCTTTTTATAATTTATTTGTGACAGTTTTAAGGTAGCTCGTGGCTAAGTAACAGCCGCACGAGTCGATCGATCGATACGTGGATGGGTGACCATCTCCGTGTTTCGGATTTGAACATCTTTGGCAGTCGTTACGGTCGGACATCCAGTCTTACCAAGGGGTATCGGATTGTTAGATAGGCAGTCGCTCTATGTTAATTTCTGGTACCTACTCAGCTGCATCCGTTTAGACTGGAAGCCGACTCCAGCATAGTTGGAAAAAGCTTCGGCAGATTCTTGTAGTAAGTGTCAATTTAACAATGAATAATACTTATAAAAACACATACATATTCCACTTTCTCAATAATTTTTTTATAACATTTTTATCGCAAGCTGACTTACTCTAACCTAGTACTGACATAATTATGTTGAGATCAGACAATTCATTGGATTTTTGTAGAAAACTCCTTAGGGAAATTGATTCAATATTCATTACTTACCTGAACTTTACTGAACTTGAGAAAAACTCCTGTACTATAAGTTTTACCTACTTTAGTATGTGAAAATCCTTACGTTAGGACGTCTCGGTCTTTTACATAATTTTATGGGTCTTTTACATATTTCATAGGTATGGGTAGGAAGACGCGGGCTAGCCAACATGTTCAAACTGTTCACTGATATTGATACTTCATGTATTATTATTTTGTTTTATATAGAAACGGTTCTTCAAACCATAAAGACAGAATCGTGTTGCTGGGGAGTTTGTTCCAAAATTTCTTCTTCCCAGCGATAACACATAGGAAGTGGTTCACCACGGGCGGGCGTTTTGGGGGCTGTCTTTTGTAAAAATTGACCTTCAAAAAGTACTGATTGTCAGCCTAGTTTGATTAAATGACTTTTTATCTTTAAGACAGTTTCTAACTAATTGGACAATACACGTAATGCCAAATATCCATACAATAGCGGATATTATTGATAACAACTGCCAACGCTCGGTGATGCGAATGCCGAATGAAAATGAGATTCGCGTGAGATTTCCTACAAGAGTGAGCGCGGTGGCTTTGAGAGCTAGCGTGAGTTTGCTCGAACATCACGAGTGCCACAATCATAAATACTTAATTGAGATTGTGTTTTGCATGGAAGCTCAATAATCAATAATCAGTAACTCTTTGAATCACTATCAATTGAAAAGATAACAATTAAAATGAGCCCAAATAATTTACCAAATGCTGGCATATTAAAGGCACCCAGACCGATTATCGGCCGCGGCGGTACTTCTCTCTAAGGATATCAAAGCATTTACAGATACAGGTGCACTCTCTATTCCCTAACTCTCCTAGTCCGATGGGACGGCAATCCGACACCCGCGGAGAGAGATCAGGCGCAGGACAAACATTTACTTGCTCTCTGATCGGCTAAAGATCGGCATAGTCTCGGCTATGAATGTGTAGTTTCTCCATGTAATAAATTCTGAGTAAGCTAAATAACGAACGATCTTAAACTTGAGTAATAATCGAGCCATAGTTGGGTGACCATCTATGTCAAAATGAGTTCCTCCGTATTTCGGAAGGAACATACATTTTATGTGTCGACTGTTAATTGTCCATCTTTACACCTGTCTGAAACCAGAGATTTGACTTAATTCTTACCAAGATATTGATCGGGTAACTTAACCAGGTTGTAAGAGTGAGATAAGCAGAAGCTTAATATAAAACACTAGTACCTACTTAACTGCATTTGGTGTACTAGAATCTGACCTCAGCATTATTGCGAAAAAGCTAGGCAGATCATTGTGAAGTAATTATTTCTAATCCGCTACAAGTATGCCCCTACCCTTAGGCGCCGCCAATCCGCGCCTCAAACATTGTCATTCATCGCACACACGACAAGAGACAGGCATTGTGTGACTGGGCCATTGTGCGCCATGCTTTACGACCGTTACTGTATGTGTCGCTATTACTGGAATGAATTAGCTTCTATGTTTTAATTTGAATTCTACTAATATTATAAATGCGACAGTTTGTAAGTGTATATGGATGGATGTTTGTTAATCTTTCAAGCTAAAAGTTCTGTATGGATTATCAGAATAACATATTGGCTGCTATAGGTACAAAAGGCCGAAAGTATTACCGGTTACGGATAGCCACTATCTACCAGATGAATTAAAAAATGGAACAGAATTTGTGTGAAATTATCTACCAGATAAACTATCTGGAACTTATCCGTAGGCGGTGAAACTGGCCGTAAGGGATAGATTTTTTCAGTCATTAAGAGTCTGACACTCCCTCCAGCTGCACCGATTTCCCACGAAAAAAAAAGGGATAGATTTTGATCAGATCAATTAGCCGCGTAGGACATATACATTTACGCAGACACAGGTGCACTTTCTATTACCTCATTTTCCTAGTCCGATGTGTCGCATCCGCTAGACCAGAGAAAGACCGACATTTACGTACTCTTCGATGCAATTTTTTCAATACGACACCGAACACCCCGTATTCAGCACTTATAACATAATACTCTTAAGTAATTATACTCCTGTAATACATACACACAAATTGTATAGTTCGGAATGTCTCCTAGTTATTCTACTAAACGATTGATTAACAAATGCATTGACACATTGGACGCACGATGCTAGACCCAGATCCTGGCACTACCGAGTGCAAAGCTTTATTAATTATTCATTTTACTTAGAAACGATGGCTCATGGAAGATACAGCTTTTTATACCACAGAGCATAAACCTAAATAAACGATAATTTCTTAAGATTTAGCTATAAAAGTGATGGAAGAGATTATCTTGGTAGTCAGACGCGAAAACTTAATGCAATGGGATATAAAATAATATTTCAAACATTTAGTACCAGTGACTTACTTACCTACTAAATATTTTCAATATAATATTTATTTCAATTAGTTAATTAATCGTAAAAATTAAGTATTTCTCATTTCAAATGGATACCACAACGTTTTAATGACTATGTTTTCATTTCAAAATTCCCATAAATGTTATTGAGGTTTATTAAGCTCTGTGGAAAGCCGATGTAAGTTTGTATTTAGAATAAATACATTTGAATAGACTGACAATCTTTATGAAGAAGATACCACTTTCGGATCTAAGTCGCTTATGAGATATTTCACATGGAGATTTAAGAATAGGTATAATATAAGTACAAAAACTTTATCCAATTCAGAGGTCAACAATGGAAGTCCAATATCAACCTCTACGTTTGTAAACTTCTAGAAGAATATTTTATCAAATCCATCTGCCTTTTCCCAAGCTATGTTGGAGTCGGCTTCTAGTCTAACCTGATACAGCTAAGTACCAGAGTTTTGCATGAAGCGACTGCCTATCAGACCTCCTCTACGCTACACCCTTGGTAAGACTGGTTGTCGGACTTTCTGGCTTTTAACTACCTACCTGTAACGACTGCCAAATATATTCAAAGGACAGCCAGGATCCACTATTTTAACGTGCTTTATGATACACATTGAAACTCGTCATGACAAGATGGTCAACCCATCCACGGATCGACCTCGCCAAGCACTGCTTAAACTTATGATCGATCAGCCCCTGCGGCCGTTACTTAGCCACGAGCTCATGTATATATAAAATAAAAGCACCTTATATAAGAACACGGCATTATAATAACTACCCTAAAACTTTAAAAAGAATTATATCTAGCTGCGTAAATCAGTAAGCCATTACCCACTGGGCCATAAGACGCTGGTCAGCCTAGTAATGTTACGAAATTTCCATAATTCGGTGTATACGTGGAACCACGTCCCCCTCCGCCCGCGCAGCAATCTACACCCCTCCCCCCGGCCACTTCCGGACGAAGCAGCGCGTGACGGGTTGGTCACGCACCTGCGTGGTACAAATTAGAAGAAGCGGTGGAGTGGACTCAGATAATATGTATAAAAAAATGTTCGAAATTTTATACGATCCTACATTATTTTTGGAAGGCTTTAAAAGGCGGGTTAAGGAGTTCCAATTTGAATTTACAAGAAGCGACTGGTACTCAAACAGGGGTAGGTTGCTAATCCTTCCTTTCTTTAGCTCCTAGTCTAACTTCTACACCTACCTACTTAAACAGAAGAATCTGTAATTACTTGTCTCCTGACAATACCTAACATTTATATGGTGTATACAGGGATAATCTTCGGTTATGTGTCACCATTACATATTGCATACATATAGCGTCTTGGCTTCGTCCCCACGTTTGCCTTCCAAAACTCCGGGACTGTATAATAGTCCCGTCATCAAAAAAAGGAACCTAATCAGAGGAATCTCAATATGTATGTTATATTAACACAAGAATAAAACAAACTTGTTATTTTTATATTTAGAAAACATTTGACTATCCTTACCACTATACTCTTATAACTTACGTTAGATAGTAAAAGGTACAATAGACGTCCTTTGGTAGACGCCCTTTTTAAAAACTTTTATTTCTTTACTTCACTCTGGCTCCTTGAGAAATATCCAGGATTCACACTTGGTACTGTGGAATTCTGGAATGCTAATTGACTTTATGCGTTTTTCCTAACAATATACATACGTAAAAAATAGGTTCAACGAACGAATCTATAACAAGGAAATGAATAAATAAACAGATGTTCAGTTGCGTTTTATCTTCCAAGGCCACATCATCACATCACACAAAAAAGGCAGAAAGAAGGGAGGAATTTTTTGAAAACAAAATCAGGCCTTTTGATATAATCTCCTTAAGTAAAGTCAAATACGTCAGGATGTATCACTCCTACCAAGCATACAGGCGCCATAATAAATGAAGAATATTATAAAGGGGAATTTTGTGGAATCACCATCAAAATTGAAGACTTATTGATTTCATTAATATCTTCCACACCTTTCTTTTAGAATCCTGCCTGTATTTGCATTTAAGCTTGCTGGATTTAAAGTGTACGGGGAATTGTTTAATCACAAGCCCTAGAAGTACATATAAGGTACTTGATAACTAGTCAAATTAATTATTTTTATTGAATTTGGAAGTAAATTATGTCGTTAAATTTTTTTCACATCAAGTCATATTGTAGTTATTTTACTTAAATTATAAATATCATTTGAAAAATTCAAATTTTCTTTCAAAACGAATAAAGAAAAGGCCATTATTTACTAGATGTGCTAGATGATTTACCAAATTATTATCATAAAGGATTCTATTTTTGACCTAGTCAACTACCAAATTCTCCTAATTTAAATACAGCCCGCCATTATAACGAAATTGCGTGAATAAAACTAAAACACAGCCATAACGCCATTTTTAATATTTTCTACCAAGACTATTAAAGAAACCAAAACATAGCAGAGCCCTTAGTTATGATTAATGGTGTTCTTTTACGCATAAATGTTGCCGTTAGTGGACGAAAATTCCTAATTAGCTCCACCCCAAGACGGTGGCGGTAAAAAATATAAAATTCTTATAGCTTGAAGTTACAATCTGAGCTATATGAGGCGTATCCTGCACGACGCGTGCGTGCGCTCGACCACTGGATATAGAACGTTCGAGAAATTATAGTGCGTCTTTATATTTGTGTAGAGAGAAATATGACCAATTGTAACTATAATTTCAAGAATTTTGACGGCCAGTTTCACAGGTTGCTGATGAGTTCCAGATAGTTTATCTGGCAGATAATTTCATACAAATTCTGTTCCATTTTTTAATTTATCTGGTAGATAGTGGCTATTCGTAACCTGTGAAACCGGCCCTTAGTTTTAAGATTTAGGCAGAGCGCTACGTGAGTTTAGAAAGGTTTTAAATTATTTGTTAAACAGAACAGGATATAAGAATTAAAAAACAACAAAAAATAATCACCTTTCATCATTATTCCTTTCAATAGGTATTCATAGCTTAAATTAACAATAAAGAATGCTGTTATTGATATTCGTTGGAAATGCAAAGACCCCTATAAACACGAAGAAAAACAGCTCTGTATGAAAAATCCCTATATTAAAATCTAGTTAAGCATTCAAATCGAAATGTGGCCTTGTTTGACACTAGAGACCAATTAGGGTAGTTGACAACTAGTCAAATTCATTAGTTTTATAGAACTGCCAAAAACTGTCTGCAATTTGTATGAAAGTTATAACTATTTCACCCGTCATTGGCAGAATCGTCGCTGGATCGATGTCGTTGCCATAAATAAAAATAGAATAGAATAGAAAGTTATAACTATGACGTCACATTTTTTTCAAACCAAGCCATATACTTACTTTATTTAAAACTTACCATTAAAAAAATTCCAATATTTTTTCCTTCAAAACGATAAACGAAAATAATTTTACGATGCTTTACTAAATCTAGTCACTGGTCAATTAATAAAATTCCCAACACCACTCAAATCCTAGAAACACAGAAATAATAATCATCCGCTTAAAATTACCATCTATTACTGCTAACTAGTTGACGCTCGTTACCGACTCATAATTCTACTTGTCACATTATTTTAAATCACTTTAATGAGATGCGGTTACCTGGATATTACATAACAGTTGGTTAAATAACTAATTTGTTACTGTAAACGTAACCGCAAAGTCTATTTCTGTTGTCAGTTTGTTATTTTGTGATTCTAACGTATTGTACGTGGTTTTAATTTGGGTTGAACTGATAGATTTCACCGCAGAGACGAAGAGGGTTATTTTGTTCAGTACGTTTGTGGATTCGTTCTGTAGTTTTTAGTTTCAGCGGTTCGGAGAAAATCGATGCGCTTGCGTTGATTTGAATGAATCAGGTCATGCTGAACATCCATTTAAAGGTAGGTTGATTTGTGTGTGAAAGGGAATTTTCTGCTTGCATTTTTTTTATTTTTTTCTTCTCCACTTTTGCTCTATTTAAAGTATTTTTTTTAATTAAGTGATACTAACTTACAATATTTTTTTTGCGTTTTTTGACTTCAATTGGCTTTAAAATCTTCTCCGTAGTTGAAATGAGAAATCCCCAGGGGGATATTACTAAATCCCGGTAGATACACTCAAATTAGGTAAATTATAAAATATGTACGTACCTAACATTTTTTCTAAGACTCCTCTAAATATGTAGACTCTCGCCAGAGGTGCACCATATTCGGTCGCACGGCCAACATGTCGTTAGTTTCAAGTGTAATCTAAGCGATCGTAAGCAGAGATTGTAGGATTGGCCCTTTGCGTGCAACGTTCTCGCCGTACGTACCCTATGCCCGTTATTTCGGCTCTATAATTAATTTCCTTTTTTATTGTAATCTGTGATTCTCAGATCTGGGCCTTATCGGTTAATTTTGTATTATGTTAAAACTTTTGACGCAGTTTTGATGGCGTGGTAGAGGTGTTGGGTGATTTTGTCGTGCTTTTTGATTGAGTAGGGATTTTGGGTCACGAAATTTTTTTTGGAACTGATATTTTCAAAATTACGACAACAAATCGTTTGTGATGTGTATAGTCGTTTCGATGTTATACGCAAAATTAATTTATTTTTCTAAACATTTTGACTTTAATAGCGCGCAGAATAAAGCCGTAGGTATTCAGAATTTCACTTTTAGGGAATTAGCTACCTATGTGGGTTGTATACCTTTCATAAAATTTTTAAATTAGAATAAAGGTACCTAAACTCTTCGTATCAGACCCGTACTATTTCTATCTGTATTCCTTCAATAATTCGCTCTTTGCGTTTTCGCAATATTAGGCTAGCTTGTCCTACTGTCATAACCAATCGAATTACTATACCTACCTACTATCACGAGCATATAGGTATCTAAGCTTACATTTAAGAACCTACTTTAACCATCTCGAAATAGCCTGGTAAAGCAATCTACAAGCTGCAATCACGAGGAATTATCGTATACTGTTGTATGCAAAGCTAATGTTTGTGTAGCACATTATGTCTGGCTATCTCTGATTGATCTCGAAGTGAGGTTATGTAACTTAAGATTGTTTTGTTGTTTGAATTGCTTTTCCACCTTACTGCATTTTGAGCTTATTTAGACATTCTAAAAGATGGAAACGATTTTGCTAAAATACATGTATGTATAGGTACTCGTAAAATAATAATATCTAAACATACGAGTATAGGGACACTTTTCTATCTTTTTCAGCCGTTGATTAGCTTATGTTATGGGTGCCAACACAACTGATAAACTACATTATTATACTTTTATTTTTATATGTATTGTAACACCCAGAAAAGACCAGACCAGACGCCCAACAAGCATGCTCATCACACAAATGTCGACCGTACCGGGAATCGAATACGGGACCTTAGCACAGCAGTTAGTTGTGCCTTTAGCTATAGCCTTCCTCGATAAACGGATAATAACTGACACTGGAACAATTTTTCAAATTGGTCAAGTAGTTCTTGAGACTAACTCGTTCAAACAAACAAAAATTATTCATCTTTATGACAATAGGAGTGGCGTAGATAGAGAAAAATCAATTAGCCATCATCATAATCAAATGCAGATAAAAAAACCTCTTTAATATTATCAAGAAAATATTGACAATGTGGTCACTCATCAGGCTAGTTGGTAGAGTTCTTGCGACCGTAATAGCGATTGTGCACTCATTGCTTTCTAGTGCCTACTCTCATTATAAAAGCTGCAATTACGAGGTGCATTGCAAATAAGCAAGCGCTTAGCGGACTCCACACGTGACTAAAGAATTTGCATTGCCATTCAACGTGGCAATGCGGCCAGCCTTTTGGGCACGATCCCCGCTAACAGCGAAGCGGAAAAATTTTTGATGCGGTATTCTAAATTTTAATTTGAGCTTTTTGTAAGGTTAGTACATGATAGGCTAATATTTTTGTGTAGCTGTAGGTAGAATGGTGATCAGATAGGCAGTCGCTCCAGGTAAAATACTGGTACTCAGTTGGATCCGGTTAAAACTGGAAGTTGACCCCAACATAGCTCGAGAAAAGGCTAGGCAGATGAAGTAGAAGAGTGGATTGTATATCAAGGGTAACTTACCGTCTATTTAAATATTAAAAAGGTGTAGAAAGCAAACAATAAAATATTAATTTATAATTTTTATTTTCATTTGTATGAATTGTATTGGCATTTTTACAAAATATAATGACCCCTTTATTTTAATGGAAGAATTAAAACAAGGCTTATATTAATTTGGCAAATCCAAATTCACCTCAGTAACAATTACACTATGTATAAAAACTCCAAGTAAATAATTATAATAAAAAATATACATTTTTTACAAAAATGTAACATTACGTAAAGATTACAGCTAGGAGACTATTGTATTCTTGTTATAAAAATACTTAACATCGACTAATATTGCTAAATAATTAATTAGAAATAATAATAGTCATAAAGTCAAAATTCAGATATGCAAATTCTTTTATAGAACGTAGTTTTTTTTATTCAGATTATTTACACAGATTTCTTAAACTAGAATAATAATATTAAATATGATATGTACAAAATGTACAAGTAATGCTTACATCGACATTGGCTACAAAAATATATCAACCAGTTAAAGAAACCAAACAATTTTTTTGTAATTTTGAATGTTTTACCAAAAAAAAGTAATTTGTTAACAAATTGATATATTTTTATTGCCAAATTTTATTATAAAATAAATTCTTTATTTATAAACGCTAATATAGTTCCTTTGCTTATGAATTTGAGTGTCAAACAAATAGAAAGGATAATTTTAGTGTTTCTAAAATGTCAGTGTTTATATATAAAGATACTAAATGTATTCTTAATATACGATTGATAATGAGTGAGACAAAGTGTTCAGTACAAACTCAGATCTGTTAACACATGGAATAATGTCTATTGATATTACGTGTGTTTATTGCACTTTTAAAACGTCATGTGCCCGGTTACGTTCGTCAGACCTAGAAAGTCACTAAACATTTTTAAGGCATTTTAGTTGATACAACTTCTAACATTATGATGAAAATTTGTGAACTGTTCTTTACAAAAATAATTTCAGATAATTTCTAGGTCAGTTGTTTGCTCCACATAACTAAAGCCTTATTATGTACAAAGCTTTCTTTTTGGCCTTTCAAATCCTATTTATTCGGTGGAGATAACCCTAACCAGATATATAACTTTTGCAAATATTAAAAATGTTATTGCAAAGGATTTAAGAAGTTATTTTCTGCAACATTTTAAAATTGAAAAAATTGAATTTGTAATTTTAAATATTTTGCAAAAATTATTTGTGTGTGTGTATGTTTCCTTTATATTTTATGTACAGATGAACTTAGTCGGTGGGTCCGCAATTTTACGTATTTTTATTTACAAAGTGACCGTAACCCCACATTATGTTCTAATTACAATAAAAAATTATGTTTGGCATACATTTTGTGACTCATCATACAACTACTTTGTACCTATTTACCCCCGTCTGGCATGCCGTATATGGCACAATCGCAGGCTTTTATTTCAGGCACCAATAATTAAAAGGCACAATAACCCCTGAACTACAAGATACATATTTTTTGACTTGGCTACGTTTGTAATATCAATACGAAAGTGTTGCAATTATTAACTTATATTGTTAAACATATACAAATTTAAATACATAAGTAAACCTATATATGGACGGGATTTTATCAAATCATACTTGTTTCAGGAGTGTCTAACATTCAAAAAATTTTGTTCTTTATTTTGTACATACAATACGATACATAAGTGGTATAAAAATGTATAAGATTTAATATTGTAATCTTAATTTTATGGCACTCTATTTGCACACATACGTACACGTATTAGAGTCCGGATATAGATATATAATATAACCAATAACACATACTATATAAGTTCTCGCTCAGTCTTCGATCCAGAAAATCTCAATAGGCAATAATGATCACAGAAATATTTATAATATTGTTTATTTGCAATTTTTTATGGTGCCATATTTTGCCATAGGCCATACTAGAGCTGTTTTGCATCGGCTGGTTTTAAACAAATGACTTGTTTATGTTAAAACAATTGCGCAGGAGTCGCAATGTCAATTGAATACTCAACTGTTGGCAAGTCGACTCCTGCGCAAGTAACCAGCGTTAGCAAAGGGCCCCCCTTTCAAACCTGTACACCCAGCACTCTATCAACCACAAAGTCATACCTCACTTCATCAGTCTTAGTGTCGTCGCTGCTGAGACAAGGGTTCTTGCACTCGACGAGTGCGGCGGCGTGGTGCTGCGCGTCGCGGCGCTCGTACGACGTCTTGGAGGAGCGGCCGTCCGGCGTGCGGCGCTCCTCGAGCTCGTCCTCCCACTCGTCCTCGGAGAGAATCTCGTCGCCGTCCTCGCCGGGCAGGAGCGGGATTGTGCTCTTTGTTCGAGTGAAGAAGGCCATCTTTTCTCTGTGGAAAAAAGTAATAATTGTTACTTAATGTCTTTTAGTACCTAATCTATGGAGTTTTATCCAGAAATAATCGAAGGTATTTGCGAACCTTTGCGACTGTAAGGCAATTGCACCTTTATAATAAAGGAGAGTGCATGTTATGATACTCATATCTTCTATTATCTTCAAATTTTCAAACAGAAATATATCCACGAACGAATAGTATACTCACTTGAAGGTGACGAGGTCGGGTTTCCGTCCGCCCTGTCGACTCTTGCGCAGGCGGTAGATTTCGCGGCACGTGCGGCTGAGTAGCCGGGCTGCTCGGTCGCCGCCTGCCGTGCCGGGGGATATCAGCCGTCGCAAGGTTTCGTCTTCTGCCACCCAGGCTGCTACGGCTGGGTCGCCGCGGGTGCACGCTTCTTCTAACCTGGAGAAGGAAGGTAATTTAGATATATTTTAATCCGTTATTTGGCTTTTTGAAGTTTGGATGTAAAATGTAATAGTTTAAATGCAGTAAGAGAAGCAACTTTGGAAATTAATTTCGAGCTCTGATTTTATTGGAGGCGGAAATGTGGCTGCTGATCATGCTGTAACTGATGACTTTGTATATATATTTTCGGTACAGAATAAAAAACTTAACCGAACCAAATCCTGATTCGGTTCAATATGTAATACCAGCTAAAGTTAATTTCATATTTTAAATTATTTTTAAAGACAGATTAGAGATAAGGTATCCAATAAAAGTGACAACTATAACAGTCTTGGCAGATCTTTAGTGTTGCCAAGACTATCGAATAAACTCCAAAGGGAAAATGTGATGGTCCCTAGTGTGAGTTGGTCTCTCGTGAGATACATACCTCTTCTTGAGCGCGGTGAGGTTGGCGATGTCGGTGCGCAGGTGGTGCAGGCGCGAGTGCTGCGCGCGCAGGTCCAGCGCCAGGTCCAGCGACGTGCGCGACGCGCCCGCGCCCCGCCCCCCGCGCCCGCCCACCGCGCGGCCCCATCTGAGCACACACGTGCAAACGGTTAACACATCATTAAACTAACATTATAAAACGTATATCCTAAAAATATCTTATGGCACGTATATTGCCACGGATATCGCACTATCTCCTACGATCGCCCTGCGCCGAAAAGAGACCCGAGAGTGTAATTTGAGAGGAGCAGCACCGTGTCCTCACAAACAAGGAAGGAGGCGATCTATCGCTGCCAGCCGTGGTGCGGAGGATAGTCAATAACGCAGAGTCGTGGGACGCGGTAGTGTCCTTCAGCGAGGACATGAAATCGCAGAAGGAATCTGCGGAACGGGAGAGGAAGATCACGACTCCCTTCCCCGGCCGCAGAAGAAGGGCGGTCAACGCCTTTTTCCGCCTCCGCCATGAATGGGTCCAGAGGCAAGAGCCTTGAGGAAGTCCGCCCCCTTATCCGATGAAAACGAGGCGGAAGCGCGCGCCTCTGAGGCAATGCTCGGAATAGTTCAACACCTCATTATAAATAATCCATATCTTTTACATAAATATTAAAGTAGTTATTTACCTGAGCGAGCGTCGCTCGCGCACGCTGCGGTCGAAGGGTATGCGGGCGGGCGGCGGCGGCTGTGACGTCACGCGCCGCGCGTACGCCGCCATCGACGAGTCCGACTCCGAACGGTTCAGTCTGCAGACATGTCGTGGTTTTAAATACTTCATCAGGTGACCCATTTCAATTATAGCATAACAATTCAATATTCTATTAACTTTTCTTTAATTTTCGACAACAAAATCTAATTTTCTTCAAAATTTCGTAAACACTGAAATAAAAAGTTACCAATTTGGGCATTAACTAATATGATTTCTGGGAGTAAGAATTCACCAAAACAAAATTAATTTTGCAAAAGTTCGTTACAAAAAACTGGCAAATAATGTTTGTCTGCAGTGGGATCTGTAGAGGGGCCTATTTTAATAGGTAGTAGATAGAGCTATAGGTACATATATATTAAGATCTATTAATACGATATATATATTCTACTATCTTTTTTTGGAAATCGATCCATTAAACGTTCTCTTCTATCGTCTTAAGATTGTAATACTGACCTGCAAATGTACTGGGCTTTAGCGATGCTCTGTGGTTGCGGCGAGAATGTTTGAGACCTCTTGATTGTGGCCAGGGGCTCGGCGAGGCTGGCGTTCACTTGTTGGCTTTTTCTATAAGAAATTCATATCATATTGTAGATGAACATTTTTAAATTAAATTGGAAATTAGTATGTGCTGAGCATTATTTTAGTCGATTTCTTTTAAGAAAGTATTTAAAAACTAAGGTACAGCGTATAAAAGCTGTGTGATCCGATTATTTACTGCTTTACTACTGTATGAGGTCTCTCTGTTGTTCTTTGAGACAAAACATCGCAGAGTACCTACTGAAGGACCAAACTAAGTCTATCGGGGCCGCGGATTGTTCGTAAGTTACCATGGCTCTGGCATACAATGACTTCAAGAAGGAATAAAAGTGGGTGGGTTTTAGTCAGTAAAAATGACATTCCCTTCAGCTGCACCCACAGCGAAAGGGGTCCAAAAAAGAAGTATAAATAAATGCTAGGCCTAAAAACTCATAAATTGCTTTCATAAAGGTGAAAGAATTTTACCGCAATGAAATTGAATATAATAATGCTCATAAAAACATATAAGATACATCCACATTGTGCCACTATTCATGCTAGATCATGCACATAACACTGTGTATATATGTAAACCGAATAATAATAGACATGCAGGGTGACATACCCAATCCCAAAACCCACATCACACAAAAAACATAACAAAAAAAAAATTATATAAATAAATTATTGAATCGAGTAATAAATAATTATTAGCTTAAGAAACCCAATAAATGTATAAGCTAATAATTATTTTACTTTTTTATGAGTATATCACCCATCGTAACGAAAGACAACCCATATTGCTTATACTAAGGTGTTGTATAAAGCAAGCCGACACAATGTAAACATACCTATATACATATGTACACAAGTAGGGGTATATATTATTTCTCTAGCGGAGTGTGTTGCGGCCGGCCGTCGCCCGCACGCCTCAACTTCATATATCTGAGAGGAAAATTATATGTTGTAGCCCGACCACCCTTTGTTAGTAAGCTTTATTTATTTTATTAACCTACTTTTGGTCAGTAACCTTTATATTTTGAAAGATATGAAGAAAGGGCACTGTTTCAATTGAACTTGCATCGTATTTAGTAATACTAATGTCGTGTTTGTATATTTTAGACCCGTGTGTACTTTAAACCACTATAAAATAAAATATCATAAAAACTACAAATAAGGCAATTTACAGCTACAATGACCTAATATAGAAACCGTTTAGTCAGAATTACCACCACCATATTAAATTACATTTACCAAACCACTATTCAAACTTATACCTCAAATTACTTTAACGAAGGCTCAAATAATAGTTATTACTTTCACCGAGGCGTAATAAAAAAAACACCTTAACCCAATACTACGACTTTAACCATACTTAAATATAAAATTGATGTGATAACTTCTCAAATCAAGACTTTTGCTTTAGCCGAGGTGAACCGAGGCGAAACGTACCTTCTATGTAATTGCCTCGCGCCTTCAGGACAGAAGTTACACTCGGTGTTGGTTTCCTTCTCGGCGGTGGTAGGGTGGAGGAACTCCTCCTCTAAAGCAATGTCCTCCTCAGGAATGTAGTCCTCGAATGAATCCTCTTCCACTATCTGTAAGAACAAAAATTTAACTTAGTTTAACAACCGACATATAAAAAAACAAATGTACCTATAATTTTGTAAATATTTAATTTTTGTGAGAAGAATTAGCTAAAATTAGTTAGCATTTTTCAGAAAGGTAAAATTAGTTAGTTTTAATATTAAATAGTGTATTTGGCATCGGCCGTTCTGTTTAATAAATAAATAATAGTTTTCGTGCCTAATAGAAAACAAATACACTACACGTTATTTTTCCTCAATTTTTCATAGTAATTTGATTATTTCTTAGTCCGTGTTCTAGACGAAAAGAGAACAGTTAGTTAGGGATGTAAACATACCTGATTCAGTGGCTCTCTGGACTCTTCGTCCTCCGATGCTGAATTGTCACCACAATCTACGTTGCACTCTGCTCCCGTCATACTTTCTGGTCCTGTAACAAATATCCAATTGTATAAGACTAAAATTTTAGACAAGCTGGACTATGATAAAACTCCGTTTTATTGTTTAACTAGCTATTGCCCGCGACTTCGTCTGCGTGGTCATTAGGTGATTAAACATCCACCTCCACCCCGTACGTGATAGCGTGATAATATGTAGCCTACATGTTGACCCGACCTCTTACTTACATATATTCATGGCAAATTTGAAGAAAATCTATGCAGTACTTTTTGAGATTATACCGGACATACATACAGACAAACAGGCCAAAATTCTAAAAACTATATTTTTGGCTTCGATTTCGATTGTAGATCACGCCCCAATTATTGACTAGAGACAAAATTATCAAGTAGAGTCATACGTTAATCAAAAATATCTCACCTCTGTTCCTAGTAAGTGTAGAAGTTTGCGAGGATATAACAGTGGACTCGTCAGAACTTTCGTCCCGTCTCATACATCTGAAGCTGAGCACGTTGTACCACTTTTGTGACACCGTGTCGGGTTCGAAGTCCGCTAGGCTGACTTGGGCACAACCCTGGAGGTATAAAGGCATTGGTTAGTTGGGTTTAGAGGGGTGATATAAGGGTGTATGTGTTTGTTTGTTAGTCAGAAGTTAATCGCTCTCGCCTTGTGGGGTATTCACATGGCACTCGAGGCGTGACGCCGAATACTCGAATTTGGCTAGTTTTCATCATTTAATGAGAGAAGTTTGGTTTCATTCAATATCATTTCATGTAAAGTTAAAGAAAAAAAATGTTAGTTTATGGATTTTTGGTTAATTACGTTAAAAAAAACAATAAAAAATTCACAATTTATTTAAGCTACTCATCCAAGATAGATTGATTGATCAAAGATTGATATATTTTTTTGTTTATAGGTCAACGATGTCAGTCTAGAGATTGGGTAACATTTCTAGATTCAAAGAGTGGGCGCGTCGGCCGCGACAGAGGGGAAGGCGAGCACTGACCAGGCACTCGTCGCCGGCGGTGAGGTTGACCTGCAGCGTGGCGGCGCGCAGCGGGCGCGTGGCCAGCGGCGCCACGTGCGTGTGGCGCCACGCCAGCGCCGCGCCGCGCCACGCCGCGCCGCCCGCGCCCCACGCCGTGCCGCACCCGCCGCCCACCACCAGCGCGCACCGCACGCCGCTGCGGACATTGCTCACGTCAACATTCCACTCCATAACATTATTTCGTACTTTCTAACGTAATATTATAAAAACAAAATTCATTGTATTTTATCAATGTAAAATAAAAATACAATTAACTAAATAAAAACTCACACTTGAGTTCCGATGTCAATGAACAGCGCGTGTAGATTGCGCGCGCGCAAGATCCCAATCTCCAAAGCACTTTCTTCTACACAGTAGCGCAATTTGATCTCAATTTGGGCACTGTTTACTGTAAAATAAAAAAAAAGCAATTTAATACTTACATTAAAATAAAGAAATTATAAAAATACCACGGCATTAAGTTGACTACCTGTTTGAGGTGTATAAGATGTAATATAGTTTACCTGCATTGGAGGGATCGTTAGCCGCCTGCGCCGCTTCGAACACTCCAGAGTCGCCCGCCACTGATTCGTCGCTCACAGCCGCTGATACTGATCTAGTATTTGTACCTGAAAGGTAAAAAAATATTTTTAATTTTTAAATGAAATTAACTGATGACTACTTTATAAAAAATAGGTATCTATCACAATTTAGTTTTAAGTTGGTAAATGCAATTTTAAAAGAAATGTATTAAAAAGGTTTCATCTCGATACTCAAGAATTACTTCAACCAATAAAATAGCACTTATATTTGAATATTCAAGATCACCTTTCTAGAACAGAAAAGAAAGAAAAGACAATCCTATTTCTACCAAGTAGTAGGTATAGAAATACCTTTCGCCATAGAGGATTAAGAGTAAAGTCATCTACTAGACTGATTAATTCATCTAGTAGATAAGACTTACCCACCACTGATATAGAGTCGAAAATAAAAGGAGCTGCGAGGATACTGACCACTAGACGAGGGAGTTCTGGGCGAGGGTGGCGGGGGCGTCTCCGAGATGGGCGACAGCGGCTCGCACGGCCGGCCCGGCCCTTGCAGCTGTACTGGAACTGAACATACACACATTATTAGGATTTTAAATGGGTATATCAAGATTTTGGGCCTTGAAGCCTGTTATTTGAGCTTCTACATCATTGTATTTTATAGACTTGACTTTTTCAACCGTTCTTTATTTATGGTGACCATGGCTGCTGAACAGACGGTCCTGGGATTCCCGGTACGGTCAACATTTGTATGATGAGCGTGCTTCTTGGCTGTGGTCTAGGTGTTATAATATGTATTTATATGAATATTAATATACATATGTAGTTTATAGTGTTGATACCCAAAACACAAGCTAAAGACAAGCTTACTTTCGGGCTAACCATCCGTGTGTGAAAGGTTTCCCGATATAAAAACAAAATATATTAAGGTTGATTTAGTGAACCTACTTGTGGCAAGTCCTGTGACTTCGTTGAGTCCGGTGGCGACACCTATCCTCATTTCTGCTAACTTCTCTTCCAACTCTCTCTGCTGTCGCCTTTGCCTTTCCACCTAAAACAAAATACAAATACTTTTAGTAAAGAGCACCTATTAATATTGTGTCCTCTTTAAATTTTTCAGGAAGAAATACTTGTGAAGTTAAGAAGTGTTTTCTTATTTTTTTTATACCGTCTTGTATTTAGTAGAGATTATGTCATTACAATGACTGATACTTTCTCATACATCACAGATTACACACATTATAAGTACCTACAACAAATAAACACTAATCTTGTCATAACCGATCACAAAGTGAAAGCAAACAAGCTAGGGGCGTACTGTATGATTCAGCATTAAATTCTGATAGAAGTCAGCTTAAAGAGATACAAGAATTGCTAAATTTCTAGGGCTTTAAGACAAAAAAGTTAGACAAACGTTTGATGCGTGTTTAAAGAAAAAAATGTATGCAAAATTGTTTTAAAGACTTAAGGCCCCTAATGTTCTCCCAAAGAGAACCTGAATCATAATATCCATCCAGATATTTCTCTTTAGGTATTTTCAACCTGTTTCATTCAAACTGCTTCCAAAGCTTTCGTTTTAATTTATAAGAATTGGGATGATGACTAGGTCAAAAATAAAATACTTCATCATATTCATTTTGTAAAACATCTTAAAATAATGACAGTTTCATTTATCGTTTTGAATCGAAAATTGTTTTAATTTTTTTGTTGATAATATAACCAAAATAAGTATGCGGCTTGATGTGAAAAATCTGTGACGTCAAATCTTAGTATTTTCATACAAATTGCATACTAAGTAACCATTTTTGACAGTTCAATAAAAGTAATTTGTCTACCGTATTTTTGCATATTAATCTCATAGAAAATTTTTCACAGCGCGTCAAAGTAATGATTAGACAAACACGACCGACCGATAAGTGTGTACAATCGTGCAAATTACAATCACACACGCTTTCATCTTTAAGGTAAGAAAAGGTTGTTTACGTAAATAGATTGTTATTTTTGTCTGAGGTGTGAAAGTAAATTTTGGCAAAACGAATGTTGTAGAAGACATTTCATAACATTTCTAAACCCTTCTTTCTAGGAGTTAATATAATTTTTGTAAGTAATAATAGTACAAACCGATACTGAATACCATTTTCTTGGGCTGTTAGTTGAGTTAATCTAAGTCGATATGCTTAAAGAACCTATGGTGATAAATATTCATGCCTTCTCTGTATGTTTTATCATTACATAATATCTTTGCCCAATGCTGAATATTGAGACTATCAATAGAACGTTTGATTGATATATGATGATGATGATGATAATGTCAGCATTTATAACGCTTATACCAGTAAAGATGATGACATAAAAGCTCAAAAAATACCTGATGATAGGAAGGTGGTGGTGGCGGCGGACTGGCTGACGACAGACTACTCCTCGGTGATAAGGATGGCTGGGATGGAGAACTGCTGGCCCCTGGTGTGACACTATCGGCGTTGTAACTGGTGCCACGTAGTAACCTGATAAAAAGGAATAAGATTAAAAAAACTGTCAAAAATAATATGTTTTTAAAACAACGCTAATAGAATTCTAACAGAATTAAAAACAGCAATGTTTAAGTTCGGTACCTCAAAACTTTCAACACGAAAAAGTATGAGAATCCATAAAACAATAGCTGTAAAGTATGTCAAAAGTTGTACCAGTTGACCTTACATAGGACAAACAAAGATATGCAACGTAATCATTCTGTAATCCTAGGAGAAAGTGCCGACTGCATTCCCAATCCTTTTAAGGCTCTTGCGAATTTGGATTGAGAAAGCAGAATCGATCCAAGAAAGTTAAAGTCATTGTCCGAGTTCAAATTCAAATCATAATCCTACTTTATAAACGTCCTAAATCGAGAAATTAGCATAAAGCTATCCGAACGTTGCATAAATTTACTTGATCTATCGCCAAACGTGTTCATAATAATTTACTTTGACGTTTGAATGGGGAAAAGTATTTCGCACTCACCTTTCAACTCTTCGATGCAAATCGACCATGTCGATGGGTTTGTCAGCGGAGAACGACGTCGCGATTTGCGGTCCTCCGTAGATATCGGTAAAACTTATACCGGAACTAAGGGAGCCTTTACTACTGGCTGTAGAGAGGGACCCTAAACTTGAACTACTTGAGACTGACAGGGTGCTTGCTGATAACGTCTTCAACTGTCCTTCTAACGTCGTCATTGATGTTAATGCATCTTTTAACTGTTGTAATAGCAGCTGTTTCTCTTCGTGTAGCCTTAATCGGTCAGCGATGCACTTGTTAGACATTTCAAAGGCATTTTTAAGGTCTTGCTCTAATCGCTTGCACTCCGTTTGGATTTCAGTCATCTCTTGTTTAGATCTTGTTCTTGGAGTTATACTCCTCAACTCTCTGAGTAGCTGTTCCTTTTCTTGGAAGAGCAGCAGTCGATCCTTGTCGGATTCTGCTTGCCCGGGTTGGACTTTGTCCTCAAGGTCGGCAAGTTGCTGCTGAATCTGTTGTATCCTCTTCCTTGCTTCGTCGTACTGTAGGCGAACCCGCGCCATTTCAGCTAGCCTCGTGCCAATAGGAACTAGGTCGGCACATAAGTCAGTTTGAGAGGCAGTGCTTAGTTTCTCCTGAGGGAGGGAAAGAGTTGATAGATCAGGTGATGCGTCCCCAAGTTGCAATCTCGTCAAATCGTCTTTCAACTTCGCCAAAGATTGCATGAGATCTGCTCTTTCTTTCTCCCCTGAGGTGAGTGATTTCTGAATGTTTTTCAATTCAGTCATTATTGCTTGGGCTTCTGTGATGTTGTAGCAGCCCTGTTGAGCACTGATCTTTTGCTCCACCCTGAAATAGAAGATATCTAAATTAGTAAAACATTGTTGTCATGTCCCCCTAATCTGACACACCCTAGTAGGAGTCACTACAAACAGCTCCAGAGTTGTTGATCATGCACACACACCTCACTCAAATCAAAAATACGAGGATTCGTATCTAAGGCTTTACAAAATCACACTTTTCATGCTTACCATACTTCCAGTTAAAACTTCAACTATCCACCAGTCTTCGCCCCCTTAAATGAAATTCTAAAGCATACTAACTCAGCCAAGGTGTCGACTCCGCGGCGGGCGCTGGCGACCTCAGCTCGCGCTTGCCTGAGCTCCTTGCGTAGCTGTGCCACGCGGCCGCGCGCCTGCGTCACCTCCGATCTTAGTAGTTCGGGGTCGTGTCGCGATGTCGTCGACGTTGTCGTCATAGACGTTGTTGATGAACACACTGCGACACAAAAAAAAAGAATTTGTAATAATGGAGCTCAATAAATCTATCAGCTGATTTGAGAGATCAGCAAAAGATTTAAGTCTTGAATTTGAAAGCAAATTCGCCACGACTGCAATGCAATAGTAAGTAATGTTTATCATGCAGAAGTATATTCAGACGAGCAGTGTCTTGAGAAAGGATACAATATAAATTATTTTCATCAAAGCAGAACAAATAAAGCGTAAGAATAAAATAATGTCGTCGAGTTGAAATATAATAAAATAAAAAATTACATTCAATAAAAGGACACGGAGTTTCAACATTAAGAGGCAGGTTTTTGCGATAAAATGTGGACACTATCTATGGAATCAGATAAAAATAAAGCCTCATACAGAAAGACCGGACGTTTTGTTGGACAAAATAAATATTAAATTGAAACGCTTGTCGCACGTACCGGAGACATTGTATTTGACAGAATTATTAGTATCGCCTTATAATCGTGTTAATAAAAATAAAAATACTGGACAAGTGGCCAATTAATTCTTATACTTTAATGTTCCGTAGGTCCTACACTTGAATTCAAAATATGTGTGAATATCGTAAAAAAGATGTACTCCTTATCTTTGTAGATGATGCTGTCATCAGGTTTTACCCTATAATGAATATTACTAAGTCAGATTATTTTTTATTTTTCAGCTATCTGTACAAATACGATAATAGTTTGAAGATTTTGTTCAGCTATTTAACACTTAAAACAAACAAAGGCTGTTTTTAATCTGGGTGAGGCCTAGTTCTTACAGGACCGAGGCGGAAGCTATTTAATACTAAAGTTTACTGTAAATGAATTTCTTTTAAGGCTATTATTATTAATATAACCTCTTAATTAATAACAGATGAAATTATTACATTCTTTTGTATTTCTAACGAGCATTATTTCACTATAACAGAAATTACTAACTCCAAATATTTTTTATAACAAGCAAATTTAATAGCGAAACGTTTCTTTGGATTCTGAGGGACCCCTAATAAAATACGAAGATGGCAATCGTAGAAACGGCACAAATGATTATTTTCAATTTACCGACGTCCTCCCGAGCGTATGCAAACGAATTACCAACTTTTTGTACTGATGACAATTTACTACATATTGGCTTGGGACTACACCGATGCATTTAAATACTACCTTTATTAATTTATAAAAGCTTCAGTCAATAAGCCAGACTTGTGTCTACCTACCTACCTGGTTATGGAACAAAAGGTGTGAAAAAAAACTATCTGTATTGAGTTTAAAAACCGATTAAAGTACGTATGCCTAATTTAGATTGCTACGATGAAGTAGGTACTTCGAATCCTTCGTAGTTTTCCAGAGCCCTCCAATATGTGTTATATCAGTTTTATCATGAAACTTAGACAAATAAACTTATATGTATTCTTAATTATAATAGGTATTAGAAAATACTTACGACTAGTCCTGGAGGCTGCGAGCGTGGAGAGCGCATTATTCAAATGCTTGTACTCATCCTGGGCCAAACACAACCTCTGCTTCTTCACATCGTACATCTCTTTCTTCGCCTGTGGACAAAAAGAGATGGAAATAAATATACGAATAAAAAAACATCGGAATTGAGATTTTTTTTTTTTCATTTTAGAATACATAAGTTAAAACATGGCTTATGAAATTATAGACTGGACTGGATAAAATAATTAAAATCCTATCATGGTTCGAATATCAAGTTATTCCGTATTACCATGTAATGACTGGATACATTGTCGTATGGTAATATAGATAATGGGAATGATTACTGAACTTGAAATTACTGGGGCGTTTGTTTTTAAATCGTAGTTTCTGTTGCAATCACTAAGTGAAGATGACATTATTAGCATATTTCAGGACATAATAACATTTCCTTTTATAATCAAAATAATAGTACTAATTGCATTTGGAAAAAATCTCAACTTTTAATTTGCAGTAATTGAATTTGGTCGATGCATTATTGTCATTTAGATTGAAATTTCTGTAAAATAATTCAATGGGAATTTAGGTTAAGCGATCGATTAGAGCGACCAGACAACTATTAATAATAATTATTTAAGTATGCGGTTTTTAACAGCCGTACCTAGCTATAAATTCATTTTATACTAACTAATTAATACCGCGTGATTTGCATCTAATAAACCGACACCATAACGGTAGGATATTCTTAGTCAGATTCATCTTTAATGTGATGTGCCAAAACAATTTAACTTTGAAAAATATGCTTTGAGAGGCGTATGGTGATCTCTTTTAATTTAAAAAGGGTACATAATTACGTTGATGAGTTGTTCAGAGCTCGTGTTTTTGTGGGTAACATAAAAATTGATTGAATTACAAGACAAAACTGCTTATAAAAACTTAATTATTTTGCTACTGGTCGTCAACGTTGTTTCACGTCAGATTTTATTACTATAAAACGTTTGATCGAGTGTGGAAAATTGGTTTACATCTCGGAACTGCTATTGCGGTAAAATTACATATGTAATTTTTTTTTAATATTCGCTAGTTATCCTTCGAAAGCTCGGCCAATATTTATTACTATATAGACTATAAAAAATTGTTCCACCACCTAAATAAACCTACTTCGTCTAGGTATTGGACAAACGCAAATATTTTTGCAATGGATAAAAAATTTCCATGCTTCCTACAACTAAACATTTGTCATAAAATATTTGGTCAAGACATAAATGTGTTAAAATACAGAGATCGTAAAAGAATAATGAAATGTCATAATCCACTGAGAATTCATAAAGATAAGGTTAAAATATCTCGCAAGAGCATACGAAATTCATCAAGTCACATACAAAATTAACGAGTCATTAGATCAGAGTACAGAAACACACATTTTTTGCTCCAACTGTTAAATACAGTATTATAAGTTGAGCAATGACTTTTTTGGTTTGGAATCCGTGTAAAAACACCTCCGAATCATCGTACGGTTATATCCTGTTGTGCAAAAAAGTCACAATTAAATAACTTTGAACAATGTATTCAAAGCTCTGACGTCAAATGCTCGATGTGTAGAGTGTACATAATTTGAGTGGAAAAACAAGTGACATTTACGGTGAAAAGCCGCAGCGATCCATTGAGCCTGCAGGCTTGCTGCAGACGACTCCAGGTGTGCGGCGGGCACTGCGGGAAGGTGCCATTCCTGCTGAGCACCTGCGTGGCCACGTAACCTTGACCTTCGTAGTACGCCACTTCGGACACGGGCACTAAACGCACTTCCGCGGAACGTATCTGACGCACTGATAGTATGTTTTCGTAAATAGCCTCGTCCTCTAGGTTTTGACCTTCGGGGCAGAGCCGGTAGCCGAACTCGCGACTGATCTCGTCGAGGTTAGCGTACTCGGGTCGCTTGCGCATCTCGTCAATGTTCTGGTACTGGGGCTCGTCGCGCACGCGCAGGCCGGCGGGGCGCGCGGACGAGGGGTCGACGCGCACGCCGTACTCGGGCGGCCGGCGCTCCATGCGCGCGAGCTGGCGGCTGCCGAAACAGCCGCGGCACCAGGTGTGCGCGCGCGGGCGGACACTCTGCGTTTCGGGCTCAGGGGGAGGCGGCTGGGACCACATAGTGAGCGCTCGCCGCAACGGACACATCTTAACCCCCAAAAGGGCGCGCGTCGACTGGCGCGGGCGCGCGGAGCTCGGATGGCGCGCAGTGGAATGCGCCCGCGCCGCCGAAAGAATGCAATCTCGGGCGCATTTCGGAGGTCGATCTCTCCGAAGGGCCGGGGTCCGCGGGCGCTCCCGCCTCCCGGGCCGCGGCCATCTGTCGTAATAAGTTCGTCGAATCGAAACGCACGGCCCGCCGAGGTGTCGGCGCGAGGCGAAGCTCTAACGGACCATCACTGACCTCATCCCCTCATGCGAAATCATTTTCATATATTTTTTTTTTATATTAAATCAATTCTACTTTTTGATCTGACTAGTCTAAAAATCATTGTTTCATTTCTACATTTTTCTGCCTACGTAGTTTTTTATCATTCATATCTGATTTTTCACATTTGCCTTCATCTTCGTCCTGTAAATGTGTTATTTTCAATTACAGAAGAGTTCTGAACTTATACGAGAATTCTGAATTATCACTACTGCAGCCTCTCCATATTTGAATGTTCCAAGAAGTAGCAATAAAGTGGCAGCCCTAAACGTAACAGTTGTTTAATTATTCACAATGAGCTTAGGCTCGTTAACTAGGCGGTGATAAACAATCGTAATCGCAGCAATCCGAGGATGACCGCGGCGACAACAGCGCTGCGGAATGCAAAAAAGCTGAGCAATTTCACATGTGACACTGGCCATGTAGCGGTCACGCGTCTGCAGTACTTAGCGCGCGATTTTCTCAGATTTTCCACGTAATCAATTTACATGCTTTAATGGCGGTATGCGAGAGGGAGGCGCGCGGGGAGCTCAGGGCGCATCTGCCGGCTGCAGGTAGACGCTTACATTTTTGTTCCGGAATTCCTTTACACGCATTTGCAATCCCGTCCTGGCTCCGAGCCTTCGTATTGACCCGAAGTTCGGAAGTAAGAAAAAAATTAAAAGCAAGTGAATTCTCGCAAAGTGTTTTTCAATCGATATACGAAGCAGCCTGTCGAGCTATTCTCACGCTGGTACGATGAAATAGCTCGCATTTTTTCTAACTCACCGCATAATTCTAAAGCCACACATGTGTGAGCATGTTTGATTTTTCAATAGACACGCGAGCACGTTATACTGCAATGTGATTTTATGTAAAATACATTATGAATATCATACTATGAATTGAATACAATGCAAATATTTGTGAAATGTTTTTCCATGAGCGTATCCTTGGAACACCCTTTTGTTTGGAGGCTATTAAAATGCAATATTGTGGAGTATAACCGCAAATAACTATAATACTTTAAGCAAGAGCTACAAAATAGACAGTTTAATTCATAAAACTCAACGTTAACGAGTTGATGGTGTACGGACAGGTAATTTGGCACGGTGCCTACATTCCGACGTGCGGTATGTACGACTAATAGCACCATGTGTTTTTTGCTAACAAATACCGGTAAAATTTCAGGTAATGACGAAAATAACACAGATAATGTATCTACAATAACAAGATGTTGAAGACGGATTTCATAGAAATGCGGCGGTTAACGTGTGGATTCAAGAACGCGGTATAAAATAAGTGACTCGAGAGATTAGATGCAATTATGATAGAAAAGAATGTAAAATTCTATTTCTTGTTGCCTTGATAGTATTTTAACATTTCTCAGTACATATAACTCATGTAGTTACGAAGAAAGTTCTTGTGGGTTAATAAAAACACATCACGAAGTTATCCGAGAGTTGACTCCCAAGGCCTGTTCTGTGACAAAAACGTCAAAATGCCATCAATAATTTCCATAGCTTATAACTGGTTGGTATAAAATTTATGTTTTAATGCATATATCATTGTTGCATTCCCAACTATGTATGAGATAAAGCTCCGTACATTAAGCTCCGTGAGAGCTAATTTTATTTCCCATGCGAAAGACAGAATCTGGATAAAGGTTTTACTGGAATTGTTTTTAATAATTATTTTCTTATTGTTGGAATCTGTAAGTTTGCCGTGGGGGTTTCTAGTAAGAGCATCTGCCTCCCTTGGACCGGTTGCTTTTCGACTCACTCTACCATGCCTGCATCTCTTTCTTTCTCATACAAGTTTACTTATAGAGCCGTCCTTATCACACCTGCAGCCTACGGAACTAATTTTACGTCTTTTTCTTCTCATTGGCTATCTGCTGTAAACGACCGACACATTCGAGTTTTCTTTGGCTCTAAAAAATAAACTTTATTATTTCCATCAACATGCTAAGCTTTAATGCACACTTAATTAACAAAAAAATACCACTTGAATTTTGGCCTTTTTTATGCAGTCGCACTTAATTTATAATTCGAATTCAATATTTAAAAAATCTGAATACGGAACATTTCGAAGTAATTAAACGCTTAACAAGATTAATAATTGTTCACGAAATAACACAACACGGTTTAAAATAAAGCTGAAGGTCTTGCTAGATAATGTCTGTTCATATCCAAAATTCAAGCTGGCCGAGGTTCCAAGTTTTGTTTTTATTACTTTGGGATGGCGAGCAGCGGCCGGGGGCTTGGATGCGATTAAAATTCCTGAGATACCTCACGCCTGCCGTCCCTTGGGCGTTGCGATGACCATAGACCGGACAAGCCGTGTAACTTTCCTACACTATTGTTGCTTGGTACTAACAAATTGCTGATTTTCTGATAAAAATGTACCTTTTTATAAAACAACGTACAAACCAGGTGTTTGTAGCCACGCTTCAGTGTAGTTGTTTGAGTTTAACATAAGTTATAGCATTATACCTTTACAATACCATATATTTATGTGACCTTATTCGTAATGAATGAACAAAAGAAATTATCGCGATTGGAGTTAATTATCTATATGGTAAAACGGTCACTGCAGCTGGAAAAATAAACAAAACAAAAATCTAAAATATTGTCTTGTCTCGATATTCTTAAGACCAGGCACGCCACGGGCCCCTCTAAGAGCAATCTGCAGCAAGAAGCAAGCCCACGGGCAGGCACCGGCATTACCATATTACAGAAATGATTACCATTACAACATAATGCGACGTTGTGCGACGCGACCGACACGACTACGAAATATCATTGTTATTATAATATACATATTGTAATTAGAAAATATTTGGAACAAAAATAAAAATATTAAATATTAAATATTGGTTAAAATTAAGATAATTTAAATTGGTTAAAAGTAAATAAAGGTGTTATAACAAAATCCTTACGTAATAATACCTCAAATATATTACTGCTTGCGTTGAGCTTCGAACTCATCAAATTACATACCAAAAAGCAATAAATTACTGAGTGGAAACTATAATTATATTACAGCCGATATTTAATAAATAATAAAAAAAAACTTAATGTAAAAACTGCAAACAAAATAAATAAATCGCAAAAATTATGTGAATATGTAGTTAAATATTTAAAAGAATTAAAATGTAATTAACGCCCCACTAAGACATTCTTCTATGTAAGAAGAAATCTAATTAGGAGACACAAATATTTCTATTGCATGTTCTTAGAAGACTGTGACCACAAAGCACACAGTCTGTGGAACCATGCTGGATTCGAACCTACGGCACATGGCGCACGAATCGAGGCTTTTACGATACAGCTATCCGAGCTATCGTAATGTTGGTGAAAATTACCTGTACATTCAACAAAAAATATTATTATTATTCAAGCGGATAAATAATTGTTTTATACATAACTTTTTAATAAGATATTCACTAAATAACTGTACTAAGAACCTGCTTCGGCGTAATAATGTATTAATCAATGCAAACTTTAATTTGATAGATCGTTCGAGTGTCAAACACCTATTATTACCTACGGTGTTTTAATTAAGCATTCTCTGAAAAAAGTTAATAACACAAAATATAAAATGGACACCGTGAAATTCACGAAGAAAATAAAAGTACAAAGCGAACGTAAGAGCGGTACAAAAAACTCATGTTACTATCAATATAACAAAAAATCAAGGACACGCATTCACACGAGTTTAATCTCATCCATCATACATACAGACGTTCATACAAAGAGAAGAATGTACCGAATATTCATATTAATAAACTCGAGTCGAATGCGGTCTAGCGTTATACACGATTATCCTTCCAGGGGGAAAAGAAAAAACGATGGTAAAAAAATTATATGACAGAAGGCGGTGGAGGGGGAGGCGAGGTGCGCGGGCGCACGAAACACGCGGTTTGACGTATTCGTTTTTTACGCTCATATTCTTATTATTGGGTCCAACCGCTCCCGGTGTTACGGGCGTGGAATGCGCCATAGATTTACTTACGCGCAGACGCGGCATCATTTTTTTACAAAGAATATTTTGTAGACTCTTTATCTTTACCTTTTTATACTGATTCTAGAGTTGAAATGATAAACTATTCCTTACGTAATAATGTACATGAGTTTGTTAAATAGAAGCTATAAAATCTAATAATTACCAGCGATGTAAACGAAAATGGCAGCAACCAAAGCGATTTAGCCCTTCGCACCATAGTTCAGTGTACCCTATTACAAAATTCATTTCATAGTATACGCCTATTATCAATTCCATAAATATTTTTGTAGTAATCAACCTATCAGGTTGGAACGCTAGTGCGCCGGTAAAGTGGCTATTACTAGATAATTGCGCTAAACTTTATGAAATGACATTCATCACTAGCCTAACAGAGGTTGGGAGACATTTAACAAGTAAAGACCTTCATTTTTATTAATTGCCTTTAGTTTTCACACCTCTGTAAGACCGCACTGAGATAGAAAGGCCGCAAATTAAGAGGTGATTGTTTGATGAGCAGTAAAAGTAAAATACGGCAGATGGGATTCCCCAGCAACAATTTAACAACAAATCATCTAGCACTTATTTAACAAAGAATAGAAGTTGGAAAAAACACACAAAGAAGTAGAAAACAAAATACACAGCCAGGATGCAGATCTACCTACGACCTTCATAACGTAAACATTTCTGGAATTTGTTGAAAAAACAACAAACGAGCGAACACCCTCGTGAGAAATGGTTGAAAAAAAAAACAGAGATCCTTTGTCGTGGATGGGAATCGTGAGTTCCAGGAATTCGCGTGCCATCCATACAATAAATACGTTTGTTCATAGCACAGGCACCGCCGTGTGGAAGAACGCACCGATGACTATTGGAGACGTAGATGTAAGGCAAAAACAACTAGTTTCAATTAGATGATGGACATACTGAGGTTCATTTTATTTCTCATCTTTTATTTGAAGAAGTTAGAATAAGGTTTCTGTGAAACGAGTACTACATTATCTTTAATCATTTTGTATTCCTAGTGCGTATTAACAGTTGATCTCCCGGAACACGTCTTCAAAGGTCATCAATTTTGCTCAACGAAAATAGAAAATCAACAAAATTACAATTTACTTGGAACAGGCAAATTACACTATAGGTAACAAGCTCGTAAATCACGCGTGTTCCTTTAGTAGGCAAGCACGAAGACGGACAAATGCTGTAACCCCGGGCAATACGTTAAGCATCCCTTTATGGGGCCGTTGTTACTGCCCACTTGAGATGTCGATAGTCATAGATCGATTTTGTTTGATAGCACATGCTTACATGCACCTAAAAAACAAAAACATCCCATGTGTGTTTCAAAACTTGAAAAACAACAGCTTTTTAGGGGATTCCAAAATCCAAAGTCTTTCGAAACAATTTCAAAGCAATGCAACCTTAACAAAACACGCAAGCGTAGGAGGCAAAGACCTACAAAAGGCTGCGAGTAAAGCCAAAATTAAGGACATACTTCATGGTATTATTTGTGTTACGTTTCAAGTTTATACTTATTCATACTGCTGTACTAAATACTGCCCACATGCGCATAGCTCGCGTAACACAAACGCGGTTAAAGGCATGAATACACATAATTGCGAGTGCGTGAGTCTCCAATATAGGGTTACCAGACAAAGCATATGTCCTGAGTATAAAGCCAGGTTTTGAATCGCAATCGAATTTGCGTTACCTTAAAAACCCTATCATTAAGATCTGAAATCGATGAAGCGGTTCTTATTTATTTTTATGTAATTTGAAGAATTCTCCTCCTTCCTCTATTTAAGAAATATAGTATTAACCATTTTTTGAAAATTAGAACTAAAATGTCCAAAACGTAATTCATGATCCTGAATTTCTCTGGTAACCCTACTCCAAGGTCCAGCGCGGAGGTCGTCCTGTGCGCACGCGTCTCCCGCTTCGAAAACAATCTCGGGTTACGAGCAGCCAACTCGTGTGGGCACGAAGTACCTACGCCAGGACGACACGAACTCGCCCGATTAACATCCAGATTGATATACCAGTGCAAAAAATGTATGCCCTAAAATGCAGAGAGGAAATTTTGTACGTGTAAATATTTTCTGAGGCGTTTGGACAGACATGGAATCTGATTATCAGTGAGTCAGTGTTTGATTACTGATAATATAATATTTTCCTGAAAACCATCCGGTTGTTTGTATGACTATATTTAGGTTGCAGGTTCTGCCAACAAGAAAAGCAATGATTTTAAAAAGCTAAGATTGAAACAAGCTATCGACAACTCAGTCTCATAACGCCAGATTACAGGAAAAACAGGCATGCAAATTCGTAAAATGTGAAAATGTGTCCACGTTGGCTGAGAGCGTTGGTCACGGTGCGCGCACGCAAGTTTACGACGGGTGTAACATTAGCCGGGCGGTGAAACAATGGGCGCACGCGCTGAGGTCGCTCGCCGGGTCGAGGACGGGCCGGGACAGCCTTCCCCGTCCTTCAGCCCTGCCAGCGTTATTGTACGTGTTGCTATGGACCCATAACCATAAGCTGGATTTTGAGACGAACGCTGAATTTGCGATTAAAAAACTCAAAGCTCTGTTTTAAATCGCAGTGTTAATTAGTTGGAAACATCTCTGGATCACTTCAAATGTATATTGATTTATGTATATAAAACCATTATCCCTTATAAATTTGCCAAAAGCCCAAATTACAGTTTAAAATACGAACTAATAAACAGCAATCCGAAATGAAATTGTATCTCAAAAGACAGTCACGTTTCAGAATAATTTACCGACATAATTCAATTCGTGTTGAAACATTTTAGAGTGTTAGTTAAAAATGCGACGCCTGCGCAGGGGCTCATGTCATCCGCTTATGATTGGAGGACGCATTCCATCGTTGATGCACGACCGACATGTCTTATGGGAGAATACAAATAAGATAGGACATGGATTTCTTTTTTTTTTATACAATTCTGTTTGTCAGAGTTGTGTAGAAGTGGAATAAGTTGAATGTATAATCTTATGAATCGTTATTTTTGTCACGTTATAGGCTGTGAACAGTCTATGGTATTGTAATATGGTGGGAATTGGAGAAATGCATAAAAAACTTGGAATTATTCAAAGTCATCTTTATCGGGTGCAACTTGTTGTCATGGATTGTATTCCAAAGATATTGTTTGTTGTCTTTCATAAATGTTTCTAACACTTCTTAAATCTTAATATTACACAATTTATACGAAGAGATTCAGAGTTACTACTGGTTCATTTACATCACCGGAGGGCCGGGCTCCGAGCTACTTCAAAACTTGTTTTATTTTAATGACAGAGATTTAAAAAGGACAATATGTTTCGACTACTGGGTTACGCTGAGATTAGATAATATTAAATGATCCTTTGTGTGAACTACTCACTCTTAAATATTCTTTATGACTATAAGATGTAAGTTGGGGTACATTTGTGACTTGTAATCTGATTAGGAATTTTGGAATTTCAATTTAAAGTGGTTTAAAATAATTTTGGCTTCTGGAAGATCATTGATGTGAACAAATGGTTTGAAACAGCAATTTTTTGTGTAAAACAGGAGCTAATAAGCTGTGCATAACTCTGTATCATTCACATTTTAGACTAGCGAATATGCGATGGTACGGCGCCATGCATTTCAAATAATCTATATTTAATAAGACACATAAATACACAAAAGTTTCATATTTTGTTTAATAAAGAACTTATAAAAAGTCATACTTTCACTTTGTATAATAGCAGATCATCAAAAGCCTCGGGCTAAGCAAATAAGAAGCCTAGCATCATTAAGATTTCAAATGCTATTATACTTTAGTTAAAAATATCTAGTTGTATTCATTTCATAACTATTTCAATAAAGAAAATGCTCATTTTTTTATTTCATCCAACGAAATGTCTGAATAATCGTATGGACCAGTCTGACCTTTAACGGCGTTGAGCTTTGACAGATGGTGTCATTAACTGCATCGGACTATGCGTACGGTGAAAAAATTTCATTTTTTTTAGTTAGGAATTCGTCTATAATTATCATGAAGCATGAACGCATCGGGTCAAAAGAGTGTGGTAATGTTAGTGGTTTAAAATAAAACGTAAGGAATGTTTTCAAAAGAATTTTTCAGTTTACAAGCTGAGTGAATTTTAACTATCAATCTGGGGTAGCACTAATATAACGAAAGAAGAGAACTAAAGTAGATTGACTAATTTCTTAACAAAAACTCTTTAGCATAATTAAATAACATTAACTTAAATATTTCATGAGTGCAATAAAGAAAGAAATTTCAGAACACTCCGTGAAAATTCCAGCCGACTCTTAAATCTTCGCCGAGACGAACCAGATGCGCCAAACTGGTATAATATTAGCGCAACATTTCTGTTCATACCCCAGCCTACAATTATTGGGCAAAGAACAACCCGTAATTTATCAGTAGTATACAGTAGCCTGCACGTACGTAATAATTATTTTTTAAATATTTAAAAAATACCGGTTGATGTAAATTGGTTGGTAAGAATGCTCTTTAAATTGAGTGCATCTTTTATAGGTATATTGGCGGTAGAGGATTCAATGTCATTTATTTTACTTTGTTCTTAAATACATTTTATATTACTCATGCATTGTCCTTGAATGAGGATATAAGCACGCAATATTTAGCACGTGTTAACATTTTCGTTGTTACACCTTTGTATACAAATACAAAGGTAATGAAACTTAGGGAGAGGTCCCCTTGTATTATACTCGCAATTTTCCATGGATACATTGATTTAATAAAAAGTTGCTAGGGGTATCAAAACACAGGGATTTGATCGATCTTGTGAAAGACAAGAAATATGTTACGCTTAGGAAAACTCTCTTATTTGTAAGCATATTGACTCATAATATGTCCGAAACATTAGTTCAATTTACGTCAGCAGTCAATAAACGTAACATATCCACTACGTAGGAATTTTCCCATAAAACCTCGAAGTAGTTCTCGTCCATGATAATGTATAATTATACAGTATGTTACAAGAATTGTCGAATGGAATGCGATATACTCGTGACCCCAGCGACTCGGGTGCTGTCAACATTTTTATAGATTTATACAAGACGTTTTATGACAATCGGATTTTAATGCCCGGGTTAAGTGCCAATGGAATTTCAAAACGATGAGCAAACATTCTGGAACTCTTTGAGTTAAGTACTCGTATATTTCAAAATATGTTTATTGTGCTTTTGGAAAACAAAATCACTATGTACCGTTCTTTTCCGTAAACGAACCAAAACAGCTTAATTAAAAAGCAAATTCTGCTTATTTTGGACGTCAATCTCGAGCGTCCAATCAGCTCGTAAAATAAAACATACGATTCCCATATTTCATTTATCTCGAATGCATCGATCACATTTCTCTTGTAAGGCATTACCACAAGTTTGGGCTCGAATATATTCATTCACGATTACAAGGTGAATTTTAAAACGCTACCGGGTGAAACATCTTGGTCCACGCGACTGTATCGAAAAGTACTTCTTAAAATTCCAACATTCTCGTGATAACGATGGCTTTACTCGTTAATGTTATGGCCGTTACATGTTTTATACCAGCCAACGATAAAACTGTGGATTTAAAACAAAAGACTTTTATATTTGATTTATATTATTTATATTGGATTACACAAGATACTTTTGGAAAAAATATGGGACGAACCTTAAAATAAGTTTAACAAGTTATTTGGCAATTGAGAAGGAAGAACTTTAAAAAATGGTTAATTCTAATTTTTGTCGATATTAAAACAGTTATGTAGGCTTTATTGAGAAATATTTTTCGTATTTTACGCCATGGTCATATTATTGAAATATTAAATTGAAAAATTTACCATGAATAAGAAAACAAAAATATATATGCAGATAATATTGACGCGGTAGCTCATAGGCTTCTTATTCAATTTACGGTTAAAAGCAAACGTTGGAAGAAATTGCCGGGGCTCTGAATACGATCGATTTGGACGTTCCCTTTAAAGAAACAATAAAAATACCAATGAAAAATGTTACCGCTAAATGCTCTGTCATCGTATAGTACTTTCAAGCTTTTTATTGTACAACTGATCCCCATTCTGAACATTCCAAGGGTATGACTGTATGATGCACGTGTTTTAATGACTGCAAAGGATTGAAAATGGTATTTGAATATGAAAGGGGATTTGTTCGTTGGCCTTTTGTGTGACTGTCAGCTCATTGTAGAAATATGATATGGTTGACAGTCAAGTAACAGGACTAGTGCTGCGGAGATTGAAGAAAAACTTTAAATGAAGCTAGAGAAACCTCACAATATGATTTTGATAAAGAACAGGTATTGGGTTTGATAACGAGGAAACTATTTTTTTCCAGAGCAACAATATAAATTAGTACTACGCTAATGATATAAAAGAATCGGAATAAATATTTTCATAGAATAGATTATAATCAAATATTCAAATTTGCCTACATAGGAACGAAGTTACGCTTACTTGGAGATTAAACTACATGTCATTGGATTCTTATGAGAAATGCGTGGACCCAGACGATTTATATCGACGGTATTTTAATGGATTTAATCAATTCCCCTAGTGCAGTGCTGCGTTTACGATGAAAAATGGAAGAATCACTTTGCATATTATCTAGATGTATCGTTTCCATCTGGTACGAAGAACGTCCATTTATAATGGGACGCATTCATATAATGCTTTTAAAATTTCTACGCGATATCTGTGTATGACCTATTGTTCAAGTGAGTAGGGATTGGGTGACCCGTGCAATTTGTTAACTAAATTTTCTCCGGCCATGGACCATGAAATTGGAGTAATAACCCACGCATCCTCGTAAATTTACAGCCCGAAGGCTGTGTAGGGCGAGGCAGCGTGTAATACGAGCGGTAGATATATCATAATCAAGCCAGCATCTAGAATCAATATATTATCTGGGCGGTAGCCAGTCGAACGGTAGCCCAACGTTGCATTACATTAACAAACGACCCGTTTCTAACTCAGCGGCCTTTTATTATAATATTATGCGATATTGTACATCCACTGTAATTACGTGTTGACCTGTTTTATGGTCAGCTAGTGTCCGACCATCGTTTTGCCGGTGCTGTCGTTTATTTCTAGTTTATTAATTTCAATGTTAGCTTATTTTCGTCTTTTATGGCGCTAGTTATAACTAGAAACTTGTCTACATGTTTCTTCTGACTTATACGTACAAAGAAACATTGGACCCTGGTAAGGAGTCTCAAGAAAGTTTATGCATGATGCTGCAACAGACATATGTGTACCACCGACCAGCCTGTCAACCTGACAACTTTACGACAGCGCTCTTCTTTACGATTTCCGATGGACAAGACCAAGATCGGCTGTATCCAATTAGCAGGTACATCAATTTCTGTGTCATGGTTATTAGTGCCAATTAGGGATGGGCGATACCTACGCCGCGGGACCGCATACAGATCGACTTTTTAGAGCAAGTCGGGATAGAGATCGGCTTTACACAAGTCCATTTACGCTCATGCTTGATATCATTATCGATGGTTATTAATAGACGTCGGCTTATATGTAGTAACAAAAATCTAATCAAAATGCTAAAATATGCACGCATCTGCGAAAAATCATTTTTTTATTAAATTCGCTTTTATGCTTTGTTTTGCGTTTACGTTGGTTCTGGAGCCCTAAAAAAATATTTTCAAATGAGCTTAGAAAGTTTATGGACCAGGGGCTGGCCAAGGATTTGTATCTTTACACCATTCCCGCAAAATGCAACAAGCCTGACATATTTAACCACTGAAATATGCACAATTAATAAAGAGTACTAAAATATGCAATATAGCTGTAAGAAAAGCGTTTCATTCATTTGCATATGCAAAAATGCAAATGCGATGTCTAGTTATCAAATACCTTATATCTGTAATACATGCGTTCTTCATTTATTTTATGGAACCAGCATTCAATAAGTTGGATATTTAATTATTTAATCAACCGACAATAGTTACCTATTTCTTTTTGTGGTCCCTCACGTAGATAATATTTTTTTATGCTACTAACACCAATACATCAAAGTTGAAAGTACTATTTGATTGCCCATCTTTACCAACACGATGAATATTCATTGAAATATTATTACGAACACCTATACAAGCAATTCACTTATCTAACATCTCGTTAGAAATAGCCGAGTTGAAAGCCACAAGGAGAGAAATATTCAATTTATTACTAATTACAGTAATATCTGATTTAAATGAGAGAATATAAATGGTACGAAATTTTTATTGGATGGTTAGATTGGCTGCTGGCTGCCGGATGCTCGGTTATATAATAAAAGTAACTGGATTTTCGTAGCCTATAGGTAGATTCAAGTTTTTTTTAGAAAATCAATATAATATGATGTTATTTGAAGGGGTTTCTAGATCTAGATAGATCAGCATGTTGAGCAACCACAATAAGTGGGACTAGTCAACGCTAAATCGTACGATAAAACTACGTGGTAACACCTTTCGTGCGAAAGATTTGCGTAGATTTCGAATATACGAAGAAACTTTAAAAATAGTTCAAAATTCAGTAAAAATCCGGGCAGTCCATGGCGTCATACATTTTACGCGAACCGTACGGACTCTACGCATGTGTTACTTTATTACCTAATACATACTCTGATTGCGTAAACATATTTTATGAGGATTGACGTGTTCTTAAAACAGCTTATCGCCGTATCGTAATGTGCTACGATAATAGTAATGTTGAAGAGAAATTTTCTTTGTTCTAAGCGTTTCAATTGACGTGTTGTATGTGGGTTTAGATTTACGTTTTTTAACTTCATGAGTCAGTGGGAGAAATTGTTTGATGATGCACAAAGATGGACTTGTTACCGGAGATGGTATGAATGAAACAATAGACGAAGTAGCATTGTATACCGTAGCCATAATATATAATTATTGCGCAGTGCAAAGTATCTACATTGACATCACTTACATATACAATATTTCACTAAAGAATAATAAAGTAATGAATAATAAGTAATTAATTGAACATGGCTTCAATGTTGCGAAAGGCAAGGGTAGGGTTAAATTGGTGTATCCCGGTTGATATTTGTAAAGTCTGACGACCACGGGGTATCGGGTTGTCAAAAAACTTGAGTAAAAAACTTGTACTTACCTCGACCCCAAGAAGGTAGGGAAAAAAGCTAGGCATATGATGACGAACAATAAAGTAATTCCGCCTGATTTAAATCAATTATTTTCTAAGGCCTTTCAGCTGTCGACAAATTTCAGCCTGTACAGCTAATTACTGCCGGTGTAGGTATAATGCCATTGAATGAGATTAATGAATAGGATTACGACATGAGTAATAACTAAAAACAATGATGCACCCATATTTAGGTAGTCATCGTGGCATCATGCTCTTATTTGTATTGTTTGACAAAAGCTTGACGTTGAATTAAACTGAAGAGCACGTCATTGAAGGGTTAAGGATTATAGATATTTGTGATACATTTATTCTCTTGCTATCAGCCAAGACCTAGTGGTTGAGTTTTCCTACTATGTACCTAAAATAGACGGAGGGAATCTGTCGATAAAATAATTTCAAGTTACTTTGTAAGATTTTAGAAAATCTTAAAGTATGAAACTTCAGTATTCATTTTCGTAATATTACACAAGTCCTTCATATTCTAATGACAAACAAAACGTTTATAACAGCTATGTCCTTCGTACGAGGAAGTGGGTGCTTAATCATGTATAGGCAAGTAGTTGCCATTTACAACATTATAAGCACGGGCTACGCCACAAGAAAGGTGACATTATGCACCAACAAACAATTTTAACATTTATAATAACAACTTGTAGAAAATAGGATATTCCGGATTATACTATAACTAGCGACCCGCCCCAGCTTCGCATGGGTGCAATGCTGATACTAAATACGCTACAGAAAAACTGTCATCATCATCATCATCATCAGCCTATCGCAGTCCACTGCTGGACATAGGCCTCTCCAAGTGCACACCACTGAGATCGATTTTCGGCTTCTCGCATCCAGCTCCTGCCAGCCGTCTTGCGCAAGTCATCACTCCACCGTGCCTGAGGACGTCCTACACTACGTTTGCCGAGGCGTGGTCTCCACTCTAGAACTCGTTTACCCCAACGGTTATCGATTCTTCGGCTGATATGGCCAGCCCACTGCCACTTCAGGTTGCTGATTTGGTGGGCTATGTCGATGACCTTGGTTCTCTGACGGATTACCTCATTTCTGATGCGATCCCTCAGAGAAATGCCGAGCTTAGCTCTTTCCATAGCCCGCTGAGCGACTTTAAACTTGTGGACCAGCCGTACCGTCAGTGTCCACGTTTCGGCTCCGTAAGTCATGACAGGTAGGACGCACTGATTGAAGACTTTTGTCTTTAGGCACTGTGGGATCGACGATGTTAGGACTCGACGTAACTTCCCAAAAGCAGCCCAACCCAACTGAATTCTCCTATTCACCTCGTCCTCAAAGTTGTTTCTACCTAACTGCAATGTCTGCCTGAGGTATACATATTTCCAAACAACTTCGAGAACGGCGCCGTGTATCGCAATCGGTTCCGGTAGAACATGTTCATTGAACATGACCTTGGTTTTGTCCAAGTTCATCCGTAGGCCGATGCGTAGAGAAGATTTAGCCAGGTCGTTCAGCATCTGTTGTAGGTCCTGCAGCATTTCCGCCATGATGACGATATCGTCAGCAAATCGCAAGTGAGAGATGTGTTCGCAATTGATGTTGATGCCGCGTCTTTTCCAGTTCAGCGTCTTGAACATATCCTCCATTGTATTAGTGAACAGTTTCGGGGAAATAACATCCCCTTGTCTCACTTCTCGATGCAACGGTATGGGCCTTGTTTGCTGATTCTGTACTTGGACGGACATTGTAGCGGCTTCGTAGAGACATCTCATCACTTGGATGTATCGCCAATCTACTTGACAACGCTGCAGGGACTCCAGAACAGACCAGATTTCAACCGAGTCAAAGGCCTTCTCATAGTCCACAAATGCTAGACACAGGGGCTGATTATACTCTTCGGTCTTCTGTATAAGCTGCCGCACTGTTTGGATGTGGTCTATGGTACCGTATCCGCTCCGAAACCCAGCCTAGTTCGGTGGTTGGAATTCGTCGAGTCTTCGCGCAAGTCGAATCGTGATCACTCTTGAGAACAGCTTATATACGTGGCTTAGGAGGGAAATGGGTCGATAGTTGTTCAGCTGGGTTTTGTCTCCCTTTTTGAAGAACAGGACGACAACACTCCTACTCCACGCCTCTGGAGTTCTCCCTTCCAACAGGACGGCATTAAAAAGCTTCTGGAGCTCCCCCAGTACGGGCTTACCTCCTGCTTTTAATAGCTCTGTTGTAATACCATCCTCGCCAGGGGCTTTTCCATTTTTGAGCTGTCTCAGAGCGATCTCGATTTCGCCACTGCTGACTTCTGGCAGAAAAACTGTGAACGTTGTATATAAAAACATAATGGCCGGCCGGTACCGCCGCAACCGCTACGTCCCGCAATTTTTAAATCTGTAATATCTTCGAAAATATTCACTTAAACCATACGGTGTAAATGGCCATATAGATCTATATTAAATGAACAATGTATTCAAGATATTTAATTGGTTAAGGATTAATGCTGTATTGGTTAAAATCGCTTCGAAAATTAGCCATTATTTGTCGTAAAAAGTAAATGACAAAAAAGAGTTATTGTGGGTTATCCATAAGAGATAGACATATACCATCATGGACTTTTCTGTAGACCTTTTCAATGTGTACAATACTTAGTACATTATTTTGATAAAACTCGTAGGGTTCAGCCTGCGTTTGCAATGTAAGCGGAAAAAATGTAAATATTTACGACATCACATTAGAAACCTAAAAATAACAGTACTTCTCCACTATTTAATGGATGTTATTATACATATAAACCTTCCTCTTGAATCACTCTATCTATTAAAAAAAACAGCATTAAAATCTGTTGCGTAGTTTCAAAGATTTAAGCGTACAAAGGGACATAGGGACAGAAAAAGCGACTTTGTTTTATACTATGTAGTGATATACATTATACATATTTTATTGGTTTAAAAAAAACTGTTATAATACAGTTTAGAATTAAAGGAATTCCCATTTAGTTGCTAATATTATCCAAACTGGATATACAAGAATTTTGTTATTTATTTCCAACTTATGCAATCCTAGTGTCAAAAGTAAATGTCTTACGACAGACGGATATTTTCTGCGGATTTCCCACTCTATTACCAATGTTTACCCATATAGATAATAATATGTAAAAATGTCTGTAACGTCATTAATGTATATTCTGGTATTCAACCGGTGCAGTGCGTCAAAATACAGCCTCATTTAGAAGGATGTAATAATATCTTGTTTTTGTAAAAAAAGGCTGCATAATTGCTCTTTACAACGCTAATTTTGTTTTTAAACCTCTAAAATTGCTGCTACAAATAGACCTCTACAATTAGGACCAATGAAGTGAGTCCTAGAACCGGTTGATCGCGTGTTGGAACCGTTACGACATGGGACTCTGATTACCCCTCAGTAAATTAAGTATACTATGTGTCATATTAATGCATTATGTTGCTTTGCTGGTTGTTTTCTTTACAGGATGGACGAACTTTATCAAATGTCAAGCTTGAATGTTGGCTGTAAGTTACAGCCCAGTGTTTTATGTATGACATAAGCTATGACTAGTAAAACATCATCACGATGCAGACAACTTATCTTGCAACAGACTTGTGTACAAAAATGTGCCAAACAAAATTTTAATTACGACAAAAAGCAAAAGTTCCGTACACGGCTACGCAAATATTACTGATTATTTTTTTGTTTTCAATTAAAATATTTCGAGGGCCAAAATCGAATGCGGATTGGGATTCCACGGTTGAAAGCAATACTTCTGATAAATTATCGCCTGTGTCGTTTATCACCGGCAACATTGTAGAGGCAATAAAAAACTGTCGGGCTAAGATGTGTATCTGTTGCCGTGGCGTTCGAAATCTGAGGTAATGCCAAAGTTCTGGTTTTAAAACAAATGTATTTTATTTGTGATTTCGGTACACGCACTGGCTTAGTTGTTTATGTTACTGATGTTGGCATAAAATATAACAAATTCCACTAAGTTCGTGCATACTAACTTGATCCTACAGAGGATGTTCAAAAATAAACTGATAACATGTTTTTTCATAATATTTTTTTATATGTCGCGACTTAATCAGAAACACATTTTCTCAATATATTAGAATGTAGCCAAGTTAAAAAGTCGATGGCAAAAATACTGTCCATTCTTACGGACGCCTGATAAAATAAAGTGCATGCTACATCGGGCGATGTTTCTCGGCCGGTCGTCCATCGTACCTTCCTCTCTTACTTTTTGCTTGCAGCGTAACCTGGTGGCTGCATCATAACTATTATTTATTGACGGTTTGTTTCGTTTTAAATTTAGTGCAGTAATGAGTTTGCTGCTACCACGTCAGTGTAATCACTGGTTTCTTCGATTTTATGGGTATGAGTGAAAAAGTATAAAATTGAATTTATTTACAGATTTCCTACATGAATTATTTCTAAGTGTACATTAAAGTATACGTAAATAGTGCAATTTACGGACAAGTCACCCGATTTCAAGTAACAGCATTTGCTATGTTTGTTCCTCTCAATACTGTATATGCTATAATACTAATGCAAACAATATGGATATTGTCAAGTATAATTTTATAACTAACATGCTATCATTGACTACAAACACACACACATGACGTCTTGTAATAGGAAAGTTATAAATAGAGAATTTATCAAAGTTCATGTGCGGTACAGCCACTCAGTCTCATTGGACAAAGATGAGTACCTATGGAATGTCAGTATTTCCTGTTGTTTATATTTCTGTGGCTACGCAGTTAAATAGAATTATGTTTGCATATGTTATTATCTTTTTATGTTGTTACTCATCCAAAATATGAGTCTTTAAGAAATACATCAGCCATGTTTTGACGTATTAGAATAAATTTAAAACAACCAAATAGCACACTTGTCTGGCTACTAAATTATACAAAAACTACGAGTTATGGTTGAGAACTGCTCTCATAAAGGCTGACTGTTATCATATTGGCGTGTTTTCATTTCTTTAACAATATGTGATTTAATTCATACAGAATAAATAGGTCACTGGCATTGTTTTAGGACCTTGCTTTCAAGATTAACCACGTATGTTGACATTTGTCAGTGTGTAACGATAATGACCGTAATCGGGCGTTTCCGAGAATGCGGACAGAGATGCCTCACAGGAAAAAAACTTAAACAGAATGCAACACAGCCATCGTTTACGTAATGTATGTTTTTCATCAAAAATGTTAAGGTAGGTCCAATAACTTTGTATATTCATATTCTTAAACAACTAACATACATAGTTGCTTCAACTCTGATAGAATTCTGTCAGCTACACTCTCAACGATTTCATAGAAAAACTGGTTTAGTTACACTACCATCAATATCAGAGCATACCCAAAACATGCTTCAACTTCGAACCCTATCATTATTGTTCATTAAACAAAGCTACCATAACCCGTATTCCCAACATCCGAAACACCAAAACAACCTTGTCTATGGTAAAAAAAAGATCTGGAAGCTGCGCCCCTCCCCCTCATCTGTGGTGCCTGAGGCATTGGTTCATTCGACCTTGGTTCCAGGAACGACCCGGGTCAAAAATAATGACCGTTCGCAACAACCATCAATTTTCTACCATCACAATCAAAATAATACAAATTATACGTATTCCCCCTTTTGGGGTTCCGTAAAAAAATATGGCACGTATTAGTTTCTGTTGGTATTTGTATTTGTTGTAAGTTTCAGCGATTTTAACATTTCTTTTCATATATAAAAATCATCGTCATTGTAATATTTTTTTATAATTAAATGAGGTCCGTAATAAAGCTGTGCTTGTGTAATAATTTATCTGAAAACTACACGGATCCCTCGAGTGTACACCAAAATGATAAAATACCTTTCTCAAAATTCGATTTCAAAATTATTGTGAGCCACATAACCAGTTGTTACGGCGCATATAAAATGTGCAGGGCGTGCTCAATTAAATATGTATTAGCGTATGTTACCGCTCAACATTTGAATAAATGCAATGCTAAACAGAATTTGCAGTCGCCTGTCGCCTGAAGTCTCCGTTGAATGGCAAAGTTTGTAAATATAGGGAACAAAGATCCGTGGAGTTGTTTGTGTGAATCTAATTGTATTGATTAGACACATCTTCACGTTTGCTTGGCTCTAAATCTTTATTCAATCAGGCAATTAGAAGGACTGTGAATATTAAGCTCTAATGTTTATACGTTGATAAAAGGTGGGGTTCAGGAAGTGTTAGCCTGTATACATAAAAATATAAAGTTTCTAAATTACGAAATCAACAAAGACAATCAAAAAAGTAAATACTATTCATAGAAAGGAATTAATTATTTTTATCTACACATATTTCCACACCAAGATTAAAATTAAACAATGTTGTATTAACATACTCAAGGAATTCCATCTTGAAAAAAGATAACGGACAACAGTTAATGATACTGTTATAGGTTAAAAGAAAAATAAATTACAATGACCACAATGACAAAGATAAAAGTAAATATGGGCTCTATTGTTAGTGTAATACTAAACAAAGGTGACATCATGGTGGCTCCGAAAGTGACGCTGGATGATCGAATTACTGAAATAGAGATATGGAAACAATAGCTCTGTTACGGTTTAAGCCGAAATGCTGTAATGCTAGCAGGAATATTTTAGTTCCTTATACGGAAACTTAGGCGTCTCGATAAAGCCTGCGTGAGGATTGATAAAAACTGCCTTTAAGAAATAGTTTCAGTACATTTTCAGAATATATTTTACTTTAAGGAATCTAATCGCCTTTACATTAGTACTTGTAATACAAAGCGTTACAAGACATTACTGAAACAAACAGCTTACAACAAGATAGGGATTAAAACAATGAATAAACAACATTTTCTATTGAATTGTGGTAAGCACCTGCGATGCAAATAACTTGAAGTGTTAAGGTCCTTTGTAATCGGATAAGGTTGTGGCACACGACCACTGATGATGTTTTCTGGGAACTTGCCAAATCTGGCAGGAGCCTTCTCGGTAATATTTCTGACAGGCTAATATAATCTACTTAAGGGACTAGGAGGAATCAAATTTAGAAGAAGATTAGTTTAAAATGGATCAAGATGAAAAGCACGCTTTAAAAAACATAAAAGCTGGTAGCGAACATGATAGTGATTAAAAACAAACAATGACCCACACGACACCGATCTTTGTATTGATTTGGGCAATTGCAAGAGGCTCAATAAAAATATGCCTAAATAATCAAATTCTTGTAAATCCACCTGAATCAAATTTACCTAGAACATTAATACCAAAAAAATGTGATACCTTTTCCTTAGTCTCACGCAACCGCATTCCACGTTACAAAATTAGTGGCGTGAGTAGGTTCTAGGAAGCCGCACGAGAAATTTTATGCTTCTGAGAAGGACTGATGTCTTATAGACTAAATCTAATTCTGTAATCGCACGATACCACGGAAATACTTGAAGTCGATGCAAAATTCAGAAATGAATGTAATTTTCAAAAAGCTCTAGTAAAATGAATGAAATTTCCTGAAGATTCCACGCTTATTTTTGACAAAGAGTTTCATCCAATTACTGCAAATAGACCTTTACATTTCCATGTTGTTATTATTGACAGCTTAAAAGAACCGTTCTACGAATAAATTTCACTATTTAGCTCAAATTAGGATCTTTCTACGAACAATATAAAATCGTCGATCTTTACAGCAAAGATTAATCCGTTACTGTATTTATCCAATATTCCAATAACGAGAACAATTATCACAGCCAGTTTCTAGGTTACGTAGGCGACGTCCCAATTAAAATTCTATACGAAACCTTATTTGCTAATTAGTGAGCACGATTTTATTCATATTGCTAAACAGTTTGAGTACCTATAGCTAGATACATCTTCCTTGCGCAAACTTCCATGCTAGACTTAAACATGTATACGATTGGACAAGCTTTAAAATTCTTTTAAGAATGTGTTCGGTGTTCCTTATTCTGTAAGCCGTAAAGCTTATTTTAGGTTGTTTAGCTGCTTCTGGCTGGTAGAATGTTTAGTTTTAATTGTGTGCACATGCTTGCACGTCCCTATAGTGGCGAGGCTTCTGCACTATTATACCCGAGATAACTCAGTGAATTTTTATATGCCAGTCGCATGATGTCTGCCATGTTAGACTTGAATTACTTTGTTAATATAGGCATTGGATAAAACATTTGAATGCTTGCTTGCTGTGTTATGTTTTCTTGTGATTAAAAAGAAAAGAAGAACGTCTTTGTATAGTGTTTAATGACTAAATCGCAAACCCACCCAAGAAAATGTAATAGTTACAATAAAACATATCTGTAAAGTCCACTAGCATTATCGGTTCAAAGCTCCAAGACGATTTGCAAGTTGACTAGACGTCGCCTATCTCCCGCTAAGTGACTTTGATGGCCTGTTCAAGCTATCAGCTATGATAAAACTCTCGTAAAACGTACAATATGCACAACTTTACTGCTTATGTCTTTGTTATCTTAAAAGTATGAAATGGGGCATCAAGTGTCGATACCGATTTACGATGTGTCGATCGTTTATGAGGCCATAAAAGAGGCCAGAGCTCGGTTATTGGTATGCATTTTTTTACTTTCTTTTAATATTTTAAATAAACATATTTTAGTGCTGTGCTTCACAGCAATTTATTCGCCTATATTCTTTTGCACAGCAATTTTTTCAGATATTTATGCCTTTGCGTCAATGATTTGATTTCCTGTTAATTTCATAAGGAAAGATAACTACAAATAATCGCTGGTGCCTTAAAAAAATGTCGAACTCATGTATAATATGCAAAATTGAAACAGACGCGAAAACCTGCGCACACGTCTATTCGCGGAACAACTGGCTACGCAGAAGTGGAGCGCCTATCGAAAGATTGACTCACGCATCGGAACGCAATATCCATAGATAGCAATATCCGATCAGTTAAATATGTGTTTGCACGCAACGCGTATTACAATTTCGTGGTTAACGCGTTACAAAGGTATTTAAGGCCATTGCTGAAATCCTGGGAGGTCTTGATTTCCAAGTGTTTGTTCCACTTAAGTGCAATTTTATTCTCATAATAAAAAATAAGTTTACACAGACAATTTGTAGCCGGTTGGTTACAACTCCCTCATGTAAGTAGGACCCAATACACGCTGTACGATAGGGACGGTGTAAGTCAAAGTTTGCCATCTTAATCTATAAGTAAACTGTGACCAAGGTGGTCATATCGCAAATCCTTGACCAGACCTGATGCGACTGTTTGACAACCTGATTCAGTTTGTTAACCTAATAGCCAAATATTCCTCGAAAGGGCGATGAAATTTAAAACTTTCAGATTTTTCGAGTTCCTTCTAATCTCATATTGCTTCTCATCTACTGATCTTTAAGTTTTTTAATAAAAACCTAGTTACCTTTAAAGGGCTATTCGTTAAAGTATGCATACGTCTTCCGGCCACAGCCCAACTTACAACACCTACTGTTTACATATTTTAAGCACCTTAACACGTGGGGATTACGTAAATGACGCTAGAATGCCATTTTCTTGGTATTATGACTAAACAAACGTGTTATGCGAGCTTTATAGCGAGATAGAATATCTACGACATATTTTATTGTATGAAAATATTAAGTCACCTTAAACGCTCAAATGTCATCACTGCTAATGGAGGATACAAAACCATAAATTGAAAAGCATGTTAATCTTAGTGAAAAGATGATATACACAATTTTAGTTTTGTATGTAGCCTCGAGTAGGTATGCATAAAGAAAGTGACCCAAATTAACCTTTACATTCCACATCACTCAAAAGACATCAACCTCCCATTGGATACAAAAACCATTTCATTTAGAAGACAGACACGAAAATAATGACATAGTACATAATAATCTCGCTGCATTACACTGATCCACATCAATTTGCGCAAGTTGGGGTCTAAGGTCTCGGGTTGAGGTAATTGATCATTCTAATCATCTTATGTATCTTTTTGTTTACTTGCACCGGAGTTATCAATCAATTGACGTCAATTGGTAGGACTGAAGGTTATCACTGATGACTGCTGGTATTCTATCGTTTGTGACGTTCGTCGCATTCCTATTAGAAATTACTTTACTGATTGATGGGTAGGTTCGTTCAATAGAGCTTCTGATATTTTTAAAGTTTTCAAGTCTCTTAAACGTTTTTTTTTATTATTTAGTATAAGGCCACACCCGGAAATTCTCTCTCGTAAACTATTTATACACAATTTTATAGCAAAAACAAAACATTCGGCGCTTGTAAATTAATTTATCTACATCGTTGCAAATTCCATAACTGCCTTAATATTTTGACAGTTGAGAGCAAACTAATTAGAGCTAAATATCAAGGTTCATTCGTTGAAATTGAGTTAATTTAAATATCATTTCCTTCATAGTGCAAATCAAAGTTATTGTTAGTAACTTGAATCAAATTCTGGTAAATTCCTTTGCAATATAATTGCAATTTAATTGAGAAGCAAATTCCAATCTAAGCTCGAAGCAGTTAACCTAAATGGATCATAATTTATTTCGCCTTCCGAATCTGGTCAATTAAGTCAAAACAACACCGATAAGAAAAACTTTAAATTCGAAACCGTTGAAACGATTACCACAGCAATCACGATTTTGCTACAGAATGGAGATCTCAAAAACCTAATGCGAAGGTAAAATCACGTATGTTCTCGCTAAACGAATGCAGATTCGCCGTGATAACGGTATTCGGAGTGCGAATGTGGACGTGAGATGTTTGAAGTCCATAACCTAGTATTCGTAGGTAACAGGAAAGTATTCGAAATAGCCGTTCATATGATTTTATCTGAATCCACGTAAAAACTGAGAAAGTTAAAGAAATTCTTAACCTTAAGTGAAAGATAGGAATCAAGAAAACTTTATGTAAGTCCACACAATAATTTGGAAATTAATATAAGCAGAGCAAAGAATTTAAATGCAGTTGCAATGACACAGAATTTAAACTACATTATATAAATTAACCCTGATTACAGTAAGAATATTTTCGTCATAATCGCGCTTACAATCAAGAAGTAAGGAAGTACTTTATAGTTTTAACCTTTGTTTTTAATTCAATCGCGATAAATTATATGCTGGCAAAGTAATTGTTTATTAAGCCCTTTTTACTGCTATTCACAGATCTTAGGATCAACACAAAGCTTTGTCATTAATAGAGACTTAGAGTAGGTACTTAAAAAAAACTTAGCCATTCAAATTAATACTAAAAATTAAGTAACGATCTTCAATCGTTTAGCTTTACTGTTGATAACTACAGAGTTATGTAGTCGTAAACATTGCATCAAAAATACGCAAAACGCATTTCAAAAGAATCTTTCTTCTAAAATGTACATTGAACAAAAGATTAACGTTTTGTCTGTTGCTTTCCTTCCATCTTAACGATGAGAAATTAAAACTGAAGCGCGTTCTCTTCCTGAGTGAACTTTGATCCATCAGCCTCGTCTCATTGCGTGCTCAATTCGAAACAATACCGCAACCACTTATCTCTTATCTCTGTATCAGGGCACGATCGCATTCCATCGTTATCTGGCGGAGAAGCCACTAAACGAGTGTTTAATGTGCCTTTGAGTACATTAATTATAGATAGCCGAGTTTCATTAAATTTTCATCACATTTTTATTACTAGGTTAACCTATGCCAGTGATATTTGCTCGTTGCTGTATTTCTCCAGTTTTACGAGTTTAAATTAATGTCTCATCACCATTAATTTCTGCTGCAAAAATAACATTATCGCTTCATTTTGCGTTTTCAAATTAATTAATATTACTTGTGTGTAAGAGCTGCCTATAATATACATATATTATGCATTGGTATACGCCTCGCTACGGAGATAAGACTTCAACCTTTGACAATGGCAATATACATTGTATGTATTGTTAACTATTAACTTGTATAATAGACAGTAGACTGATATTATCATGTTTCCACTCTAGATACAGGTTCAAATGAACACGATGCTTGAATAATTTTATATTTATCAACCTCTCATTACAGGAAATACTCAAACAAGAGTACCTTTGAATGGATTATAGAAAAACACTGTTTTACGTCAGCTAAGAAAAATTTACTGGCACTGAATCATGTTGCAATGGGCTATGCAATAACAATTCTAAATATTACAGTGCGTAAAAATGAAAAGGCAAATGACATTTAAATCTATGAACTTGATGGTATGTACCGCTACAGAAAGCCCAAGTGACCAGCACAGAATGAGGCTAATTCTGTTTTCTATTCCCACAGTTGTCGAATTTTTGTATTACAAATGGACTTCTCTTCAAGACCTATTACAATTTTAGTGTATTCATTGTTTTAGAAGTCGCCACTTTTACGTACAAAATGATAGCACATTAATTAAAAACTCGAACAAAAAATCATATCGAAAGTTTCATTGAACACTCCGATCTTGAATACCCAAGATAATATCAAAAGAAAAAAAACTGCCAACTCCACTAGTCCTAACGTCACAAGTTAATTGAGTTAAAATTAAATCCAATGACATTGCTCCACTGATAGCAACGAGCTAAAGCGTTTATCGATGGATGTCCGATAAGTAACAGCTGCACTCGATAGACTCTGAAGTCAAGTTGAAATTATCGACAACATTGCCTTCATATCAGCACATTAAAATGAAACTGATCGATTGATGAACCAAGATAATCCATTAATCGATGCAAAGTAAGTGCTTCGAGACATGAACGGCAAATTGTCGCAGGAAAATATACCCGCTGGTAATGTTAAATTAATAAGTGCCATAAGATATGATTGAAGTTTTGAATTTGTAGAGGATGCTGTTTTGTAAGCTAATGATGATAGGTAACATTTCTTGTGGATTTAATGTTAGACTATAGGTACACTACATGATGGGCTGATGACATTAAATTCTTAAACATGATCTATCAATTTGTTCAACTTTTTTTGGATAATCGGTAATTATTCAAACAAGTACTAACCTCGAGAGCCTCCTGCGCTGTATGCAGGTACTCCCTCAGCATCGCTTCCTGAATGCTGAGCCATTCTAACCTCGGGTCTTCCAACTGCGTCACCTCTGTAAACAATAAGTATAACATCATTAGCTTTTTTAACTTTTCGTGTTATTTAATAGCTATTAAGGTATGATCTATTAGTATTTCAGTTACGTCATTTTACTACATTATCAAATATGATTAACTACGTCATGTCACTTAACACACTGAGGTCAAGTCCTGAGCATAGCAAATATTTACTTTCTTACGCACAATCATTGCTTCAAAAATATCAACCTATTGACCAGGTAGTCTTCAAAAGCCAATGGAATTTTAATAAATCCGTTTTCCCCGTGCTCAATTACTTGAGACAAATAAGCAGCAACCGCAAGCGAATACGCGAGCCAGATTAAGGCTTAAGAATTACTCATCGTCAAACTATGCGATACGGTTGCCGATTACCAAACGATTAATGACGAGACCGAAGTAGTGTTTGATAATGGTGGCATTCAATAAACACTGATAGCAATCGCTTTTACAGTCGATAGTGACATTTGGGACGGGGCTTGGCGTGATTGTAATTCACGGTCGCTTATCTGAAAAACTGATTGTATGTTTATTGAAAGCACTTTCTAATTTAATCGGTAGTTTAATTTTCTTTAAAATAATCAGCGTAAGAAGAGGCACAAGATGTAGGTACTTAATCATGTCTACTACAACGTACAAAAGATACAAAGTCCTAAATGACTAAAATACAGACGTCTCTCGTACTAGCCGTATCAAATGAAATGACCTACACTAAGCAAATGATCCACATTTAGTCATAAAGCACATAGCGACAGGAACCAATCATAGAGGCAGTCATCATCGGGGCAGCTGCATTCCGCCGTCATTCGTACACCGCGTGACATCCAAAGTACGCACGCGGCGATCTTTCAATTATTATTCTCAATTCTGAACCCGACAAGGCCGGAACGATTCTACCGACAGATTGTTACTCACTTTATATCAGATTAGAGAAACAATGCCGTCGAAATCGCTACGTAATTTGGCTACTGTTCGCGATGAAGGTAAAGTGATAGTGCTAATCAAATAGGTACATGGTTGATGATTATATCTGGGAGGATTTGAGTTAAGTATTTGGAACATGCCTAGTTATTATGAAAAAAGGATCTAACGAATGCCAAGCTCGCTCTCAATAAAATTAAAAACCCATTAATAGGATAAGTCACTATCACCAGTAAGGAAAAAACGCAAGCAGTACGTGTCATGAAAACGGATAATTATTGAAAAAAAAAGAAAAGGTGTAGACAAAGGATCCAAAGTCACGTTCTACTTAATTATTCATAGGGTATATTCGAAAAACGATAATAAACAATATCAAAGTTAAATCAAACCCGAAGGACCATAAACAAGCAACGCACGTGACTCTGATTTCTTTGACGGTAAAAATTGACCACACACCATCAAATTATTGATATTCAAAGACACGAAGTAGAACCATCTATAAACCCGTGTGACTGATGTCTCCCAAAAACACATGCAAATGAAATGGAAACCATATTTGAATCTAATTCAATCAGTTCAAATTGTCAAGATCATGTTCACGTGTTTAATGATATCCTCTTGAATATTGTGTAAAGAATAAAATTAGGAAGGAACGTGAATTCGGAATTCCTATACTATTCAATTCCAATTAACCAAGAAAGCTAACTCAAGGTATCAAATGAAATTCTCAACACAGCGCGGTGTAAAATAAAAGCTGGTATGAAGCATATAAATATTGCGGGCTTATGCAGAAAATAGGTATGGGGGAGATCGCATACCTTGATAAAGAACATGGATGCTGTAAACTAAATATGTAAAGTGGAGGAGGCATTAACAAAGTAACATATGCATATATACACACACAAGTATGCAAACTACTAGGTTCAAAGACTTAAATACTAGAAGAATATTAAAATTAATTGCACCGCTCATTTTAAACAAGTTCCAACTTCATTATTGCTTGTCCTCTTCTATTGAGAACTGTGATACGATCGTTAATGAGTGTGTCAATGTTTTGTTGATCTTGTAAGATTATTTCATTGCCAATTTGTCTATGAATCGGCATGTTAATATTTATTTTTTTATTTATACTATAAGTTCCACGCGATAATCTTGGTCGGGCCCGGTTATGGATGTTGCTTAAATGTCAATTATTTCGCATTCGCTGTGCTCTTTTATTTGCAATCAATGCTTTACTTACTGTAAATTAAAATTACTTTATAGACTTAATTTTTACTTTAAGCTTTTTAATTCCCTGTATAAACTTTATAAGAGCGAGATTATTTACTTGCTTTAATACGGTATGCGTGTAGAAATAAACCCGAAGTTGAATTTAAATTTTCTCTTGCATGTGGCAACATTCCTGTGAATTTATATTGACTCGTTTGCAGTATCCAACAGGACTGACGCTAAATAAATTTGGTTGTGGAAATAAACTAAGATCCTTAAACCTTTGTGTAGGATTAAAAATACCTAATGTTTAAATGTTTAAGCGACGGCATGTCCGAACCGAAGGTCTTGCACGTTTTAACTAAAGTAGACGTATTATTTGAATGAAAGCTATGAAGATCCCATCGAATTACTAGGAAACTTGAACTGGTGAACAAGTACCTATTTATGCATTAAACGCTACAACATTTAATGCGAAAAATGCATAGCTAGAGGAGCTTCGATGTAGATTGTGTTTTATTTTCATTATTACGCTAACGACTGGCCACGTTAGTGATGAATAATGTTATCCGCGAGGCATTCTTCAAGAAATGAGCTTTTAAATGATGAGCGAAACATTTGTAACGTCAAGCATTTTCATAACTAATTCGACCGCATTATTTAACCGTTTTACTACGCCACTTCGAATGTAATTCGTCATTATGGCGACGTGCTTAACAACCAAAGAGACATAACTTTGTACGTGTTACTGTTTTATCTGGAATTTCTTTACGATCGACGTATATTATTTGTAGATCAATGGTACTGTACATTTCTTTGGAAATGTTGATCATGGAAAGTCGCTTGATCGTTCAGGATCACCACGATACCAATTAATCGGCATAATGAGCTGAAAGCAATTATAATGCGTAGAAGGCTTCGTATATTTTACTTGGAATTGCTTTAATTACCTTCATTAGCATTTTCATGGATGACCACGGATCTCGTACCTCATTCTAAATGAATTAGCCATCACTAATTCAAGTTCATTTTGTTTATTGAGCATACATAATTAAAGCTTTGAAATTAGGAACAATAAATTAAAGTAGGAACCATTATAAAGCAACTAAAACTGTAAATTGCAATAAAGGTGAATCTTAAAATGAGTAATACAGTAATGCTCGATAAAATACAATCAAATAAATAGTTTTAATTATCAATTAACATTGGGGAGAATTTATGCAATGGTGTTCGAGGCTATAGGTAAGCTATCGACGGATCTACACGCGTAAAACACCATAGGTACCATAAACGAGTTGCGAGTCATTTGCATTTTGTATTGAATATTGCAAATGGTCTCTCTAGGGCTACTGTACTGGAATTCATGAATATACAAAACGTTTTTGAGTTATTTTTATACCAGATATGCTTGTTCTATTTCTGTTTCACTGCTATTAAGCCTATTTTTGATACGAGTTTATACACCGCAATGTTTTGACAGCGCATAGACGGTCCATTTGTGTCTACAGGAAAATATACATATTACAATTAAGTAATGAATTATATTTACCTAGTTAGTAATAAAGTTGCGGAATTTCGCGGTAACTGTTTTTACACATCATAATCGTTTTCCCTTTAATATAAAATGGCCGATGACTAAGCTACTAGCGACTTAAAAAAACATAATACAATAGTTAGGTTTTCGTTGCACATAGCAACCCTACACAACACGACAGAATAGTAAATGTGACGCATGTAGCGAACAACTTATGGGAATAGCACCCCACTCCACAACACACTAAATAAACATACAATTTACTTGCAGCTAGTTATAATTAAATTAAAATATCTAAACTATAATCAGTTTAAGTAATGACATAAGTTACGCAAACAGAAAATGGTTATTTAAACTGCGAATAATTTAAAAAGCGCGCGGGACCGTTTATCTTCTGTGATAGGATCTAATGAAATGAACAGATAATGGAACGCATTTGAATCCTTTTACATAATTTGTTCTAGATGCGTAAGTATAAATTAGCTTAAGACAAATATTCTAGCCAGGGTTACATTGCCTAGCAAATACTTTTAATGAGCACTGAGAATTTATTTGCTTAAATAAACATGTGTTTTGCAGTCCACTGCATAGATGGCAGTACGCCTTGAATAAAACGCAATTTGAAATACGTTTCTTGTTACACACATAGAAGCTTGGTAAGTCAGGGAAAACTAAATTTTTTACCAAAGTTGAATTACTCATACCTAACTTAAATTGCCTTTACCTGTTGGTAAGGGTTTTTCTTCTTAGCAAAAATGATTATTGACTAAGAGCAGAAAAATACACATAGTTATATGTATTGACCCATAGAATTAAAAGCAAATGTTCTTGAAGATAATCAGAGCGCATTTTGTATAACAATACATCACTTGTACAAAGTTATACGTAAAGATAGTCAGTCAGTCACGCAGTCAAGAAAATTCGAAGAATTTTATCAGCAGCTACTAAATCTTATCATAATAAACAGTGATGATAAATTACGCCGCATAATGTATCAAAAATAATTGCATACCTAACAATTCATAAAAACATTGATAAATCATTCCCAAGTATTTTCATGAAACTATCGTAGTAATAGTACCGACGTCTATGGAAAATCAGATGACATCATATTTAAGGTTTTTCAATCGAATGCAACGGCCTTACTACGTTGACTCGTAAATTCTAGACGCGCAGCAGCCATTACTGTAGAAAATTGCAGCGTGCAAGCCGCTCCACAGAAATTAACACCGAAAAAACATAAAAACTAACAAGCTGCGATCAAAAGACGATCCGATCGGCCAGAGTTGATGGGTGGTCTCGAAAAAAAAGTAAGAAAATGGCGGAAAAGTTCTACGGTCTTTATAAATAATGCATAAGAATGCGTGAGCGTCGTGCGAAAATGTACGCCGTGCGTTTGCGCACACCGTTATCGGGTGTTCGCGGGTCGTCAGATATCGCGCGTTTTCCATCTTATAGCGCAGTCATTATTGCCTTTTTACCTTTTATAGTGGTTTGTTGATAGGTAACTATATTGTCGTGTTGGAAGTTTTCGACGCTCGCCGTAAACTTTGTTAGAAGTCATTTATAACTGGATTCATGTTGCTTCTTTAGGAATAATTTACTGTTGTTCATGCGTTATCTCATTTGTTTGACATTGTCGAGCCAAGTTATAGTAAGTTCTCAACTTAAGACGGAACAAAATAATTATGTTCCGTTTTGCAGTGAATTGCATCTACGATAAAATGGTTTTGAATTTCGACATAATTTTAGGAAACCTTGGCAATTAGTTTTCAGGACACGGCTTAGGAATATTGCATGTGTTATGTTAATCGATTTTCTTGTGTACTTGCACATTGCACGCATTATAGAAATGTATTAAAAATTCAAAACAACAAGTACATTTTATCTGCATGTGAGATTACACGGTAGCAAAGCAATATCTATGCAACGACTAATCAATTCAATACGACTCACGAAGATGCATTTGCGTAAATAAACGATACGTAAGCATTCCATTCATAACACGACTTATTTAGTGCTCCGCCATAGAATAATCTAAGGATTCACATAAAAACATATTATATCCGCGAGTCACGACTGCATCGACGTGCATCCGAACGTACGCGCAACGCCATCTATTTTTCGTGGTGTGACGTTAAAGCTCTTGCGCATTTCGATTTCAAATATCGAATTCAAGATGGTGGCCGCAACAGTCGCAACATTCTATAGGCTAGACATGAATCAACCTGTTCAATAATTCATAGGGAATAACTAAAGCACCGTGGTACTTCATAAGCCCCCCGCGAAGTACATTTTTCACCCGACATACTGAATAATCCAGGGGATAATAAATAAGAGTTAGCCTGTTGTAACTGGTACAAACAATTCATTGTGCTAAAATGAGTTATTGCATTGTTAATACAGGTCCACTATTTCGCTACTCAGTATGCTAAACTGGATAGACTAAAATTTCTCGGACGCAAATCCGACTCACCAGTTACAAATTTTCAGATGAGTAAAAAATTATACTCTCTCAGGTAAGTTACAAATAAAAAGATGATATAAGAATTGGTTAAAAATTCCCGACATGTTCTACCATGAAATACTTAGAAAGATCTACAATCTGGTCCGTTGGAAAAACTGCCAAATAAACAACAGGTGTTACTCACGATTGACATGATTGATGTAATAGCGTCCGATCTGTGGATCGTAGGCCTCCTCCCATCCAAGTGGCAGCTCATTGCCAATGCAGTCCGCGAATGTCTGTGGCTTAGTATATCTGGAACAATAAACGTTTTTTGTTGAGTCTAGGAAGCGCTTATAGAGGTATAATCCTAGAATCGAGGGTAGGAAATTCATTAGATAATGGGAACTTTATTTTATAACCGTTTGTTTGAAAAAGATCAATGTATTTTAATATGCGATTTCCAGTTTCTGATTCTTCTTAATCCCTAGCTTACATAAGTTGCAAACATTTACCAAGCACGAAAGTAACTTTTAAAACCATATACACGTACGCTTCAGGACAGTCGAGCGAATACATAACTAAAAAAGCTTCCCATAGAAGGCCTTACATCAACAACCCAACATTCTTCCCACGAACAGGGGCGAGCCTATTACTGCGCTTCTATAACTATCATTAAATAATAATAAGAAAATAATAATAAGCTCCAGTTATTATTTCGAATCTTTCGACTGGATAATTTCACAGGCCATTCGGTAATGTGGACTGGTTGGAACGATTCCGTATTTATTCTGTTAGTAAACATGCAACTTGTCTCCTCAAAAAATCGACACCGAATATCTTATATCTTTGAAAGCTACCAGTTCGAAAATAGATTAATCACCAGACCGTTCAAATCGTTTAGCCTTCAATCAATTTAGAAGTTACGGGATCATGAGGACGCGGTCAATATCATTGGATTTATACCAGTAGAAATAGCACCTCGTTAGTCAATCACATCGTTCAAAATCGAATCAATTGGGTTATCTACTAATGCATGGTAAAGAATAAAGAAATCACCATCATTTTCACAATATAGAACGTATTTTACATTTAAGATTTTCTGATTCAAAATGTAATGTTAGGAGCACGATGGAATTATAGATAAAACACAGGTAGTATCGGACAAAAAACAGGTGCAAGTTTCTAGATTCAAGTTGTGCCTAGGCGTGCAGATAATACAGGCAGGTTGTGGCATGAGAATAATTAATGATGGGCGATGCGGGTGCCCGGGAGCTGGCGCGCGCAGGGCGTGGTGCACTGGCGCCGGCGACCTGCTCCACTGCTGCCACAATTTCGATCATGATTCACGTACAACCAGTTCACCAACAAAAAGCGGACACACTCGCATTTCCGATGGTGACGAAATCAACCGAATGCCGCGTCTCATACGCATCCCACTTAACGGTTTTCGTGACTTTTAATATGGCGTTTATACGGTAGTCGGTTATTAAATAAGATTCTTCGGTTAATTGGCCACGTTTATGTCCAGTTCGGTGTATGTGCAACTTTTGAAATCGACGTTTTCGATGTTCGCGTGATTCTGTTTTACCGTTTGCTGGTTGTTTTACAGTAAGCAATCAAGTAAAGGCTTTTTAATGAGTGCGTATAACTTCGTGTAAGGTTATATTCACGTGCAATTATAATAAATACCTTATAGCTCAATTTAACATCTTGAAATCTTTGCATAGATTCAAGTCTCTCAAGAAGAATAACCCATTCAAAAACATATTTGTTAGAATTCTCTTTATTAATTGGATAACACGCATACAAAAAGATTAAGAAGGGGTAAACAGTAAAGGCCACCGCACATTCTTTATTTTTGTTATAACAATTTATTGAGACAAAGTCGAGAGGGGTAAATCTTCAATGGGAATTCGTTACTCCTTCCGCACAGCTACCGAATGCGGCGTCCATTTCAAAACACGATCACTCTTATCGAGGTGAGGGGATAGAGGGCGCGTGCGTGTGCGCATCCAATGCATCGGTGTGGGAGCAAGAAGGAGATACAAGAGTAGTAAAAGCGAGCGAGACAAATAGAGAAACAATGTTGCTGCGTTATGGGAGAACGGCAAAACCAGTCCTGTCAGCGGGACGTCAAGACGAGTCGAGTTCTCGGAAACGGTGACCCGTGTCACGGAATCCCTAGCCGCACACACAGACACACTTTCACACACACGCGCACGCGCCCACGTAAACGAAACACTGACTCCAATCAAATACCTCTGTGACAGAATTATTGGTCTTTATTATAATATTAGATAAACATTCAATCGTTTCTGGTTTTGTGTCCAATATCAGCAATAAACTTTTCTCAGTTGTTGCAATTTGTTATCTAACAAACTTTTTACTCGTAATATAAGTAGTGCTGTTTACATAGTAATGTAAAAAAAAACTTATCTACGATAAATAAACATATTTTTGCGTTCAGTCTGTCGATAGGAATGGAAGTGTTAACGCAATCTCTGTAGATAAGATTTTTAACGCTGCATTATCTTGAAATGGAATTCCAAAATTGTTGGAAGTTTTGTCTGCAATACAATAGCCATTCAGAAAGTACAAAATAATAGTTTTAAGGTGGTATTTAAACACAGCGCCATCTAGCGACTCGAGATAGAATTTGGCTACCGGTCTTGCGCGCTAAGTTTGAACCTGATGTCATTAAGTAGACACCATCACCGAACCTCTAACGATTTCAGATACAAGACCGAAACAATTATCTCTCTGTTTTGCATTTCTGACAGCACGGTTTTTAATCTAAGTGTAAAGCTTTTTCAATTCTTCTACATACTTCTGTAGCCGATAACTGGAAAGATACTACACACTCACTCGATTCAAAATGTAATAAAGTGATGGGTCTGACTTTCAGAGATTACCTAATTATAAAAGAAAAGAATACCCAGTACCAAACAAACAAATGCATAACAGTAACCATATTTCGACTAAGACAAAAGATTGTCCTCTTTTTTGCAAGCATGTCCGACTCGCAATTATATAATTTGTTCTACTTTACCTCACTGTCCGTACAAGTTTTCTCAAATAAAACAGTTCGCAGCAGAATTGAGTTCACACACAGCTGTATCGCGTAATCGATGCGAATAAATCCGCGAGTTATGCCGTGCGATATGCCAGTGCATCACAGTCTCATTGGAAAATAGCGCGGGAGAAGGCCAATGTACCGCCGTTCAGCAGCCGCAAATAGAAACATGAAGGTTGCTGCCCGCTTTGGACTATTTAGTTACAAGCCCCTGCAGATTTTAACGCCAATCGGTGTAAAAGCTCACAAATTCAAAATTTTATTAAATCCAAGTGTCTTCCCAAAACAATATATCAGTAAATTCTCGTTACTGTCGTACCATCGTTCCAAAGAATCAAGAGGCTCACAGTAAATATAATTATTTAGACTATTAGTCACGAGTTGTCCACGTATCATTTCGAAAGTCCAATGACCAAATCCTGGATTACGACAAACTTGGAGCACGTCTGGTGGGAGGCGGTGCCATGCTGTCTCACACATATCGACCGACCGACAGACGAACACGCACACCTACTAATGCTCTATAAATATCGCCAGGGAAATATTTTAATCCGGATGGCCCGTTTAATGCACATTCCTTGGGCTTTGGAACAATCTCGATTTTTTTACTCCTTTACTCCATGAGGGCATTGCCCTACTTAGGTTTTAGTCTGTAAGATAATCTGTAATACGAAACTGTGTCAGTAGACACGGCTAAGGATAATAATGTTAGGTGAATAACCTGTTCCTTACAAAGATATAAGTAAATTCTTAAGACGTGATGTCACACGTATCCTATGTGCTTATTTAAATAAAGCCTCATGTGTTGATGAAATATACTCACGGACAGGAAGATTATAAACCTTCCTATGGCCAAAAAAGGAATCGTGTTAGGGGTCAACGTGATTTCCTCTCGCATTCCGTTTGACTGACACATTCGTACGTTATAATCAAATTAAACACAACTTGCAATGAATTCGTCGAAGCATGCCGACCGGATGATCCAATGCGTGAATATAAAATTTGTATCTGAGTCGAACCATGCATTAAAGTAACCACACATATAAATATTGTTCGCATCTTGCGTCACGACCAATCATCAAATTTATCCAAAAATTGCTGCAGCAATCGTTCGAAAGCGGTAATTATGTATTGACGGTAAACGCAGGAGGCTAATGTGACTATGACGTCACGCGTTATTCGATCATTGACAAACGACATTCCAACGCTTAGTGTGAACTGTGTTGTTGAAACGCACGTCACGTCATTCCCACCAAGGTCTCATGCTCGTCTTTAGACTCAAGAATATACACATTAAGTGCTCCGATCTGAATAATAAAGATCTCCTGACACTTACTGCCTTTGAAAATTTCAAAATCTCTCTTCTTATTGTAATGAATTACGAGCATCATTAGCAATATTTCAGTTAATATTAAGTTGGAACTGTACTTCTTCCAGACTACGATGCATTACTGTTTATTCTACAATTTGAAATAATTTGAAGTTCAGTCAAAATAAACTCGCACATAGAGAACGTAATTTATACAATTCAATGTTGCATGCTGTCTGTAGAAGTGACGGACGGACGGACAGCGGGTTGCATAAACACTGAATATATAGGGTTTCCGTTTGAATCACGCCGCATACCAGCCGCCTTCGTCACGCAGGCAGGCGGCGCGTGCGACACAATATCATGAGTATCACGACTCCGCTCACAAACATTCGATAATACGATACCTAGTCTAAATAATGTCTATACAGAATGACGAATTGTTGGCCGCCCCGCTTATAATATCGCCGAGACTCAGGAATTTCTAATTGATATTGCATTGTGGTCACTCCCATTCTGTTGCTTGTTTGAGTAATAAGTACCTACAATCTGATGAAGCCGATTAAATGCTATAAATCTCAGCACAACTCAGACACGACGTTGTAAAAATTGTCGTAGTAAATCAGACAGTACTCTAATTCGCAGAACAAAATTTTATAATAGTCGTAATTTATTATTGTATTTATGTTATTTAAACGACGCATGCTAAATAATTAAGCGAATGTTATAAAAAGTGCCCATTCATTAGATCGCCTGACCGGTTTTTAATTTACATACATAAAACATAAGAGTACCTACATTTAAAATTGAGAGAACACACATACACCAATTTTAAAGACATCTGTGGCATTCAAATCTTCTCATTATGCAAATATGCAATACCTAGTTACAGAATGTAGAAAAGCAATCACAAGCAGTTGGTCGTTGCAACTTCGAATACCGCCCTCGAAGTATGGCAGAAATGTTGCTAATGGCTTGTAACGATGTTTGCCGGCAACTTCACGACTGCACAAATGATACTTTCCCAGCGGTAGAAAGTCAAACATTAGGTAGGAATGGCACCAAAGCGGCTCCATTCACATATCGTTGTTATTAGAGCGGTGTCAAGACCGGAAAGTATGGATTAAACAGAGGCCAAACAAGCAGATATCAACGCATCGCCAATGAATGGGAGGCGCCGGGCTTCTGCGAATGTTTGTTGAGGAACAAAATTCCTTGCTCCATTGTTTCGTAAATAATCGACCGCGCGGAATGGGGTCGGGGAAATATTTGCGATTTTTACAGCTACACACTGTTGCCAATTTCTTTGGTAATACTACAATGCTGCAGGAAAATGTATTCAGCACTAGAAATGCATGAAGGCGAATAGAATCCATTGCAAATGGAATTTCTGCGGAAATGCCGCATTTGATAGACACTATAAAGTATCTTACTCTTGGAAGACTGATCCCGTTTTCATCAGCGTGGGAACTAGCATCCAAAACTTCCGCAAGCGAGTCAATCCATAAAAATCAAAGTCATACATAAATAAAAACACTAAGACCCTTTCATTACCAAAGAATAATGTATACGCACCAAACGAGTCGTATAATTGGGAACAAATCAAAATCCGTCGACGCGAACAGAACACTATCACCTAATCGCCGTTAACTACAGGTGTTTTCGCATAGCACGCAGCTTACGATATTTGCAAAATCACAAACCTAAATAGCTTAGTAGTGCTATGGAACAAGGTACATATTGGAATGATAATATTGTTGATTCTAGTCTCTTGTCGCATATTTAGCCCGCGCCCAAATGGCGATTCGTCAACAATTTATTCAAAATCAAGGATTTGTGCCAGTTCGCCTCACTGTGCCTCTATTTATGGGCACCTTAAAATTATACCATTCACGGTATTTAAGATATACGAAAGATAAGTAACAAATATATATCTTAGGGCACGCTTAAGATACATGAAATGTAAGCAAATCCATTGAAATACGTAAAACGAAAGCAAACCAGCCAATCGGCATAAGTTTGAGATCGTTATATCAAGACCTTGATTTATATCAATCTAAATTATTGTAGTTAAAAACGGCTGTCGATTCTACCTTCGCTTAAGTATTGTATCTTTACAATGTCTCGATTATTATAAAAATTATATTCATACCTACCCACGTGAAGTTGATCTTAACCTTATTAAGTGCGTCGTTAATTACTTTCCCATAAAAATAACGTTCTTAAATGAATACGCCCGTAAATAACGATATTAATTTTTATTAGACGTTTTAAAGTCGAATAACGGTAACGTATCAGTTTAGTTCCATCATCTGATATATTAGGATTGTACGTTTAACGTGGACATTAAATCGTCCCAAACATTTATGGAGGAAATATTATATAGGCAACATTCTTAAGCCAACGACGTCTGGGCGTCCTCCGATGGCTAATCAAACAGTCTTATGCAAATCAAGCAAATAGTTATACAATTTTATGAGCGACGACTATCGTCAATTTATCACTCCCTATATGGTGGGACAAACACGCAGAAATTCCATCCGACCATTCCGAGACCCGCTATGTCGACACACCATATTTTGCAAGTTTATGCTAACTTCATGAAGTTATGGGGCGGGCCTACTATACAAATACATGTTAGACCATTTATAGAGTTCCGAATGGCAGAACTAAATAAAAGGTGTCTGTAGTAAAGAAACAAAAAACTATAATAGATGTGCATAACAATGAAAAAGTCGTTACAAGTAGGTAAACAACTGCTTTATGACGGCATACAGATAAGAGAGGAATGCCAATTTTGATTAGAAACGAGAGCAGAACAGCCTTTATCGCATACTCACATAGATAAATGCGTGATTTTAAACACATTTTATAACAACGACTATCTAAACGGATTTCGATTCAAAACATGCTACTATACTTAATAGGAGTCAATGATTGCATATCCATAACAATAAATAATTTCCTGTGGAGTTTAGCCAGGGCAGGTATTCTTTAACGAATTCTAGCAAGAATTGAGCTGCACCATTGGTTTATTGCGAAGAGATTCTAGATAAAACAAGCAATCGCTTTAAAAGTTCTTGGATGGAATCAAAATAAATCTTGCAGTGTAGCCGGTGTCGGCGGCGGCGGCGGTGTCGACGCGCGTCTGGGTGTATAAAATCGCCAAGGACATATTTATCTGAGAGGAATGCGTAGAATAAACAATGTTGTACGCTATTTCGCGTCCGTTCGCCGCCACGCGCCGCACCCTGCAGCACACACTTTAACAAATGTTTTGTAAATCTTCTTTGCTCAACTAACATTGAACTTTTACGTAGTAGCTTCTAATGAAGTCAAAGTTATTTGAATAGATGTATAAAAGAACGAGTGAACCCATTTAAAACGCAGTCGATTAAAAGACAAGAAACGTTGTAAAATGCCCAGCCCCTTTAAAGTTACGCATGAGGGAGCTCAGAACTTGTGCAGTGCGTGGGAAGCACATACTTGGGTTACACAATCTTGTGAAGATACCTTCGTTAAACACGATTGATTTTATGCTAGCTGTTGGAAAAAAAACTGTTTGACAAGTTTGCTGTGCAATTGCACTTGATGCTATAGCGTTCCATCAACAAAGTTTAGCGTATAAGGAACAATTACATTGTAAAATTAGCCATCACGCCACAAGCTACTCGACCGCAGACATGCAGATCGCATTGAAACATTCCAACGCGAGCATCCTTGTATTTCCCACATACAATTTGCCCGCACCTAGGCAAGTACGCATAGACACCTAACGCAGATTTCACTCGCAACATAGAATTATGCATTAACGATCAACTGAACGCAACACTCTGGTATGCAATAGAACAATGTACCGGCTTAGTGAAACTGCATTCAACCGATACAATTATAGTAATAAACACCGGCAAACACAGGTATAAGTTCCCATTCGCTTGTTAATCGACGATATTATCATTGTCTTCGCCGCTTCCTTGCTTAAAGACACAAAGAGCCGTTTTTCCTATGCTCACAATGCGTAGCTGTCGAACACTCTGTTCACTGTAGTTAATGTTTTTCTATAACCTTATACGCCGCTCATCTAGTTACGTATCACACTTGTTTTTGAGATCTGCGAAAACCGCAAAATGCTCATTCGCACGCAACGTCTTGTTACAGAAGCGTTTGAGAGTTAAAGTGGCTACTTTACCGTAAATGTATAGTCTCAGCTCCCAATGACACCATAAAGACCTTTATCTAATACAGCTAATACAGCCATATATATCTAAATTCAAGAGCAAATATTTCGTCATAAACGGTGCTCCCAGATCAAAATGAGACCATTACATCTGCATGTAAAAAACCTGGTCTACTAAACTGACAACATTCTTAGGGTAGTTAAATAATTGCATTCTGCCAAAGGCTGTGACGTGAAGGCACATTTTTCATAGTACAACGTTTAGGTTCCGTATAAGGTTAATAGCGTCGTATGCGCCCGAGACGTGGCCGGGTTATTTTTAGCATTAATAAATTGGCTTAGTGGCTCGGTTTATTGTGTGCGCGTTTCGCACAAGTAGATGTCGACGTTAGAGTGACATCCGCGGTACCTCCGCTCCACACACCAAATTCTAGGTCAATTTTGTCTGCCGTTGCTCTTTTACTATCCACTTACTTCTTTCAAAACAATGCTGTAAAGATTTTTGTGATAGTAGCGACTCTTTGACCTCAATCAACACCATTATATTCCAGTAGCAAAATTTGCTTAGATTCGGAAGTTTTCCATTATCACATTTTCGCTCACCGAGGGTTATCATGCGAACGTGATAACGGAGGACCCAAAACAAAAAACTAACATCTTGGTGTTTTGGTGGGCAAAGTTGGTAGCCACGACTCAAATATCATACTGTAAAGTCGACTGTATGGAATGCAGTTTGCCAAAAGGTTCAATAAAAATACCACTTTATGTTTCCTGTGTCAGCGACGAATTTTATTGTGGTGTCAATGTACCGGGACCAGATTCTCATGTGCCTTCTTAACTGAGTCAATTTAATCCACATTCGCATTTTTATGCAATATTCGTTAAATACTTAAGTCACTTATAAAATTCATTACTATCGTGGTTCCCTTTTGGCATTACATGTCTGAAATGAAACAAAATGACTATTCAATCAAAATAGCAGTCTACATTGAATGTCCATTTGCTAGTACGCGACCTACGATTATCTTTTTGCACTTAAAACTGCATTTTGTGTTATAAATATATAAATATTAATTGATATTCTAGTTCTTCTCTGTAACAAAACTACACGGATCTTATTAGCCCGTTATACAACGCCATTAGAAACTAACAGTTAGGTTTTTAGGATGTCTCATTTTCGTAATGGAACAGGCATCACTACCGCTAATTGTTACGCCGTTTAGCATCACCAAAGTGATAATTGACCGGTTTTAACTGTAACCATGCATTTTCAAGTGCAGGTGTACAGTTTTTAAGGTTAACTTTTAAAACAATGGTGCAGGTGTCAGTTTAACTATGGTAAATAGATACGGCTAGAGACATGATCGGTATTTAATAGGGATGTGTTGTGCAGCACCTGCAGCTTGCTGAGGTGGTGAAGGGGGGTGTGAGGAGACGGCGGGGCGGCGGGGGAGGGGGAGTGCGCCGCTTTAGAAAGGCGCGACCATCGCCGCAGGCCCGGGCCGCATTCTACGGCCTGTCATTCACACCGCGCAACTTGCCTATGCATTGCATTCCATCTCCCACCGCGTTCTCCACGCATCGGCACCATACACACACGCGCACCTTACGAAACCACCGACCGCACCACCATCTAGACAACATGCCACATTCATTCTTAACACATAAACGCTTCATCGAATTATTTCTGCGCCAGTTCAGCCACTAACATTGCTATGAACCAGTTCCGTGGCCTCATTATCGCGTACCGACTACTCCGTTCACCAAATACAAGCCCATACGAAAACAAGACCACAGTACACATTCCAAAGGATAACAAATGATAACCATAATTTGTGTTTAGCTCATTTGTTGTCACTAAATAGTGGAATGTCGTGTGAAATCGAGGTTGACGCGCATTCTTACCACTAGAGAGCAGCAGCGTCGCGGCGACGGAACAGTTTGTTTTTCACGATTTATTCTATTTTAAAGTTGCGTTTAACACTTGTTACTTTAACACAATTGATCATATCACGTGCACTCCCGATGTTTACGTCCACAACACTCAAATTCAATCAGAAAACGTTAGAAATCGCATTGGAATGTAAAATTTTGACATGGGGCTCTTACGGGTTAACACTTCTCTTTGGAAAACTTACCTGTCTCGCGGGTCGATCCACGTCGTTTTTCTACTGTTGTGATCGATGAAATACAGTTTTCCGTCAAAGTCCCTCGCATAATCCCATCCGTCGGGCAAGGGTATCTCACCGTTTCGTCTCCTTGGCATATTTCACTGATTAAATCCATTCAAACGAGTAACGAAGCACACTCGCGAACTAGCTACACGGCCATGTTGAATACCTCATTACGAGGTGTGACGTCACGCGGGATCGGCCAATAGCGGCGAAGGGCCCCCACGATGGAATGCGGCGCGTACGCGAGCGCGAACACACGAAGCGGTTCCGTACGTCACTTGAGCGATAGCAACGATACACGCGACCGCACCACGCGACCCCGTGTCGCCGACTAAACCCCGCCGACTCGCAGCCACGTTATCACCGCACATGATAATATTCACTACCAGCACCTACTGTCTAAATGCATTCCTCGACCATCTAATGTTTACATTACATGGTCTACTAGTGCCGACTGACTGATGCTATGTACGGTGCGGAGACTGTGAAACGAACTGGCAATGTAAGCAAAAAGTAGGTAGGTACATACCCATTCAATCTATTTACGATTCCGCTGTATAAATATGTATAGACGGTCGTGTATACGTATAGATCGCATTCCTCAGCGTATGTATGTACGTATATACGGACACATACAAATTACTGATATGTACCTATATAAGTAGGTATGTTTATCTGTCGCTATAATAATATTGTTGCCATATTATATACAACTCACGGTGTTGTGTTATGATTATCGTGTAGTTTTAAATGACCTACTAATTTATAATATAACTGGCATAAAAAACAAGGTTGGCACGGATTCTTTTGACGGAAATGATCATTAAGTACGCATAACTTCATTTTTCCTTTCCTTTTATCTAAAATGTTGAAGAAAAACAATAAGAGTTACTTTTAAGCACTTCATTGTTTCGCAAACATCCTTAACGAGTTAATCTTCAAGCAAATACAAAGAACCTATGCTCAAAGTTATAAAAGAATTCGTTTATCAGTACGTAGGTAGGTATTTACAAAAATATTTGCCTTTGTTTATTTTTCACAAACAACTCCAGTGTGCACGTTCTTAATTCATAGACTTACATATTTGTTAATTTTATTCGTTTAGCCAATCGATTAATTAAACGATCTAACACGTGAAGGATTGAAGAATTATAAAATTGATTAATCTTGTGCTGTTACTTAGCCGACCATAAATGTATTTACAATGGAAATTGGACCTTTTGCGATAAAATTACGAGACTGGAGAATATAAATATAATTTTACGTACCTACATAGTAAAGAAATATGTTAGTAAAGTTAAGTTTAGACGGATTAATAATATTATTTGATACCAAAGAAAGAACAATCAAGTCAATAGACAAGACTAAGACAAACCTCTGTATCTCGAACTTCAATTAAATATTTGAATAACGGGTTCCAATATAAAGGGTGATTAAAGGGAAAAGTTATTTGTGAAATTAAAAGTTACCGATTTTTCCTAATGTACGGTTACGTTATCTATAAAAGCGTCATGGATTTTCCTTACGGTCAGTGTTATTATTTTAATTTGTTTTATTTGTCGGACTAAGGAATGGTCTTCCTGCGCAGATTTGTCGGTTTTGGATGGCTAAACGTCAGTACGTCTAAGGACGGCATATTATTATCTATGTTTATAGCATTCTGTTCCACGCGCTCCCCGAAGAGCAGTCAGCAAAGATTGGAAGGGCCCCGTAGGGCCAAGACCTGCAGTAGCTGCGGGTTGTTCGCAAGAGTTACCGCAGCCATTGCACATAAGAGCTTCCAGAAGCAACATAGTGGGTTTTACTCCAGCTGCACACGCAACATGTGGTATCATTTGATGACTTCCCAGGACAATAAATATAAGTCATAATGATGCGTAAAAGTATTCGTCAATAGCTGCTATGGACCTTGTTTTTCTTGGGCGATCTAGCGAATACAGCAGATGAAACTGACATTGTTAAACTCAATCTAAAAATTGCAAACATTCGAGCCAGTTTTCACAGTCATATTGGCAAAATTGGATACTATTTCAATTTTCACGTTGTCTTCCCGTACCTACCTATTAGGTTGTGAGAAATATTTATTAGGATGTGGTAATAAGTTTCTCCAAGTAGCAGTAGGCATGAACTATTCAATAACATTGTTATCCTCTCCACAAAGTAAAATCCATAAACTATCCATACCTTAGTCCATCTAAGTCCGCAGTCGGTTGATCGAAGCGAAACCCAAGACGTCGAATCTTTAGGTATTTAAATAGGCATCCGAGCATAAGCCAATGACCTTTTTGAATACACCCTTAAGTAAATTAAAAAATATACATATTTATAAGTATGGTCTTGAGCGTTATACATATAAGTTGAAAATTCGTTAATAAAATTCAAACACATTTCGTAAGTTTTGCGAAAGTAGGTACTTTGGGTACCTATTAAAATAAGCACTACGAAACGAGTAGGACACGTCAGAGTGCCTACTTAGGTATAAAATTTAGTAAAACTATTCATATAGGTACCTATGTATATGTAGTTACGCTATTCATTATTCTACAAATGAGGATGCTTGTTATTTTAATACAAGTTTTTTTACAAAATTATTTTATGCACCTACTCACCTGCAGGAAAATTGGCGGTGATTTTCAAGTTTTCAACGTAATAATATGCTGAAAATAACAAATGAATATCAACGATTTACGATGTTCTAAGTATTTGCAAAATTCACAATAACACAAATTTTAACTCTGAGAGCGGTTAAAAGCAATATCGATATGTAAATAATGAACCCAAGCAATTGATCATGATTAATACATAATTGCAAAGCGAAGATGCATAATTAAATGGTGTTTTTCCCAAAAATAATAACTCCCAAACTTCTAACAAAAATGGCTTCTTTGAACTTTGAAGATTTGAATTTGGAATAGTTTTTCTGAAGTTTTAAAATCATGCGAAAGTAGTTTATTAATTCAGCCTATGATACTATACTCCGGATTGATTTTGTGCATCAAGTTTAAGCTAGAGCAAGAAATTATTAAATTGAATATAACATTCAAGCTATTCTAATATAACTTAATAGATAACTAAACATTCGTAATTTTATGAACAAAACACTAATTCGATGCGACCAAAATGTTGCAGAACTCGTCTCTACTACTTTTATATACTATGAGTGACAAGGACCAATCATTGCTTAATATTCAACATGCTAGTTATGGAACGCGATAAGCCGTCAATGTCATGTGTTGGCAGTTTTGTCAACACGTAATGAAGTCGCGACATTTTAGTTTTTCGTGTAATTAAATTGTTTATTAAAACAGCTGGTATATTCTAAGGTTAATAACTGGTATATAAACATGCCTACAAGTGATAGTGAGGACTTCGAAAGTGCTGACGAGGGCCACGCTAGCCCTGACAAGAAGGAAAGAAAGAAACGGTTGTCATCTTCAAATAACAGCGACAATGCATTAGAAGCTGAACAAAAGCCTACAAATACTCAAACTCCATCCAGTAATGTGCAAAAAGTAGTGGAAAACGTGGTATGTATGATAAAAATATTGTGATACAGTTCTCGGACTTTTCAGCCCTTTGAAACATTTCTTTCTAAACATATTATCTGAGTCGTCTACTGGTCATAGGGAATTTTTCCAGTAAAATTACTACCATCAAATTAAAAAAAAAAACTACATATACGATTTATCAAGGAATTTATAAAGCTTTAAATCTAAGTGTCGTAAATTAAACCCCAATATCTTATCAAATATTTTACGACCACAAATAATTTAGATATTTTCATAGACATCCATATGAATTAGTTATAAGCAAAAGGTCAGGGCAAATTCTTGTTTCATTATTCACATGCTAAAATAACCTTATACATATTGGTATTTGGTTAGTTAATTACCATGTTGATTTTCTTAATTAATTTGAATTCTTTTATTTACACAAATTAAAATATTTCTGAGTTTGAATAAATGTTCTGTTGCTATACTGAATATATGTATGTATTTTTTAACTATGACTAACATGTTTCGACTACTTGGTAAAACAGTATTATGACCATCTATAACATATTTCTTTTTAAAATTTCATATGGCATCCCGAGTTAAATACTTCATGTAGCTATGTATAGAATGGTATACACAGGGCTGGCCCGTCTATATGTTCTATATGTATTTAATCACAAAAAAGAGGCGCCATAATTGGATCTCACTCCATTCTAAAATTTGTATCAGGCTAGCGCTGTATATACATAACAGTTTCAAGGGTCTCCGATTTTATAACTTTTAACAAATAGCTTCCATCAAGATTACCCAGAGCTTTTAATGGATATGAAAGTCAATGGCGAGGTTTTTTCTCAGCACTGAACCCTGTAAGTTAAGAAAATAAAACACCAAAATATATTATAAACAAGCTTTAATTAATATCATGTTGTTCCAGAAAGATACAGACGGTTGGGACGACTTTGACATAGAGGACAATGAGCCCATTGTTCCCCAAATCAGGAAAACTATACCGGAGAAAAATAGAACTAAATTAGAGGAACCACCGAGTAAGGCAAAAGAGAGTGGAAAGTCTCAGGATACCGGTTGGGATGATTTTGATGACTGGGGACAAGATGACACTCCTGCTGAAAATCAGAAGGTAGTTTGATATCAATTTGTAGTGTCACCTATATCTTGTGGAAACTTATTCTTATGTGACTGTCAGTTTCACCAAGATCGATTGAAAAGCACAGGTTTTTTATAGGCCAATCACAAGTTGTGAAGTCTATACCAACAAATTATGTACAGCAACTTCTGAAAAAAAGGCACATAAAAATCTCTTCTGAAGTTTTAAACATTGAAGCATACATAGGGACAGACCGACAGGAAGCGACTATGTTTTATGTCATATATTATAACAAAAGATTTTAATAAATAATTACAGGTTGCCCCTCCAAAATCACAACCACAACCGAGACAAGCATCACAACCGGAAGCCAATATTCAGGAGGTCACAGACCGGTTAGCAGCGGCATCCACCGGTAGTAGCGGGTGGGGGTGGGGGTGGAGTGTGGACTCTCTGCTCAGTACCGCAACTGCTGGAATTAGTAATATAACCAGTCAGGTGTCACAGGTGAGCTTGGCTTTACTCATTCTCGACTTAGGCTAAAGGAACTAGCAAATTAATATTATTCTCAAGGCTTTATCCAGGTTTCAATCTATCATGTTACCGATTCCATTAAAGTAAGTTTAAAATCTTAAACGAACACTACTGAAAAAATTTAACTGGCATGTTATTAATAAATTATGAGAAATAAAACAAAACTCACAATAACTTTAAATGGTCTCTAAAATTAAACAATACATAGGAACATACCAAATATCATTGTTATACCCCATTTTATATAATTTTCCAGGGCATATCAACAGTCCTAGAAACTGGTATAGGAGCACCCGACCCTGAAGAACTAGCCAGACTGAACAAAACATCTAAAGATAATGAAGCTCAAGTTATCAAACCTGACAATGAGCCTACAAATACTAGTGAGAAGAGACCAGAAGTTGTATCTGAAGAAGCCGGAGTGAATACCGGGGATGCATTCCAATTTGGAAGCCTATTCTCTGGTGTTACCAAGTTCGTGGAAACTACTGGTATGGAATAAACACAGTTTATGTTTTATTTCTAGACTATATTATACCAAGTTTAGAATGTTACAAATAAAATATAATAGAATGATTAATTAATGCCATACAAGAAAAGATTGCTTTAACTGTCATGGTTGTAGTGTCAATTTTATATAGTTACAAAGCATCACATAGAAATTATCGATACATACTGATGAAAGAACAAAAGATCAAGACTCTAAATATGTTTTAACTATTTATTTTCAAGACTAATTAACAAAAATGACATTGCACAATTCTAGAACTTAGCCCGACACACAGAACATATATGCAGTGTTGCCAACTATTTATTTATGCGCTATGCATGTCTGCATTCCTCCCAACATTCTCTCCTGAATGCAGACCCTCCCAACACATACAAATAAAATTGGGAGTGTGTTTGTAACACTCCCAATTTTATTGTATTCGCTTTTTACTACACACATGAATATTTTTATTAATATCATTTAACACTCATTTAACACTGTGGAGAATGGCGAGTACATTATAAAATTAAGACTAATTGTTGGGGAGTTTGTTCAACCATTTCTTCTTCCCAGCGATAACACATAGGAAGTGGTAAAGGGTGGGCGTTTTGGGGGCTGTCTTTTATAAAATTGACCTTCAAAAAGTGCTAATTTTCAACCTACTTTGAATTTTAATAATCCTTGACTTTTTATCTTTAATAATCCTTCTCTGTGTGAGAAGAGGCCTGTGCCTAGCAGTGGGACGATAAAAAGGCTGATGATATGATATTATTTTAATTACTCTCCTATCAATTTCAGGAACAAAAGTAATACATGGTGGTCTTGACACCCTAGAGACTATAGGCAAGAAGACTATGGAAGTGTTACAAGATGGAGACCCAGGCTTAGCCAAGAAGCGAGCTCTCTTGGGCCTGGGAGCCAATGATAAGCCAGTACTGTCTCAAGTACTGAGGGAAGCTAAGGCTAAGGCAGAAGAGGATGATAGGGTGAGGGAAGAGAAGAGGGAGGCTAAGGAGGTGCATTATGAGAATCTGTTTGATGATTTTGAAGGTAAGGAGCATAGTAATATTAATACCTATCTTAACATGGTGATTCTGTTTTTGCTATTAGAAGCATATCATGCATAGGTTTGCTATTAGAGCATGCTTACTGCGAATTCCAATATGCTATGTATCCATTCTTTTGCTTACTAGAGACATCATTTTGACATTAGCCCCATACAAGTTGTGTCAAATTCCTATTTCTAGTAAGCAAATCAACAGATAGATAGGTTATCTGAAATCCACCATAAGTCTTTCTGAAAAATATAAAACTCTGTTACCTTGTGTGCCCCGTATAATCTATTTAAAAAACATAAATAAATGTTAATTATCATTTATTATATGAAAAATAAAAAAGGCGTAGTCAACTTAAAATTACTTCATCATAAAAATACTTCATTTTCCAGGCTTAGTACACTTAGAAGCTCTAGAGATGTTGTCTAAACAAGTGAGCATGCGTATAGAGGAGCGCATACGCAGCGTCGACGCTGACAAGAGACAAGATATTAAGGAGACTTTACAGCAAGTTGCTGGTATGTATGTTTTGTGTTTATTTAATAAATTAATATCATAAATGAGGATTTACTTAACCACTTCAACCAATGTCTAAAGCAAATAAAATACTACATTTAGATAAAAAAATCCGATAAACACCTTCTTTTATAATAATACTTCATCTAACTAAGTGATGACACTGTGAAGGCATAGCAACAACCATAGACACTAGTCTCCATGAATTAGAATATGTTCAATAGTGCATACTTATACAACTTTAGAATTATGTTCAATAAATAATGTTTATGTTATCTCATCATCTCCCGAGCCTTTTCCCAACTATGTTGGGGTCCGCTTCCAGTCTAACCGGATTCAGCTGAGTACCAGTGTTTTACAAGGAGCGACTGCCTATCTGACCTCCTCAACCCCGTTACCCGGGCAACCCCTTGGTTAGACTGGCGTCAGACTTACTGGCTTCTGACTACACGTAACGACTGCCAAGGATGTTCAATGACAGCCGGGACCTACCGTTTAACGTGCCATCTGAAACACAGTCATTGGTGTCCAAGATATACTAAGAAAGTACATACAAACTTAGAAATGTTGCATTGGTACTTGCCTGACCTGGAATCGTACCCACGCCCTCACACTTGAGAGGTTAGCTCTTTTACCACTAGGCCACCACGACTTTAATGTTTATGTTATCTACGGTAATTAAAAAAAAAGAATAATATAAATTTCCTTTTTTTTGTGAATTAGGTAAATACACCTTAACCTTCATCATCACCATCCTTATCATTGTCCCACGGCTGGTCACAAACTTCCTCTCACATAGAGAAGGATTGAACATTAATCACCACACTTGCTCAATGCGAGTTGAAAAAACCCTCAGTTTATTGAAATACAAAACTACATTCGAACTGGCAAACTTCATTACAGAACTATGCGAGATGCCCGAAGAGGATGAGGAAGAAGACGAATCTCCCAGCGAAGGGTTATCCAAGCCTGACGCCTTCCATGAACGACTGCAGAACGCTACGCAGGACCTAGGTCTTAAGCTGCAGTTCCAACCTCTCGTTAAGTAAGTATACTCCTAAGGTTTTAAAGTGGATAAAATGTGTAAGATTTGACGACACTGTTGGCGCAATTGTAACCATGCCGAACTGCCGAACACATGGTCCCGGGTTCAATTCCCGGCACGGCCCACATCTGTGTGATGAGCATGCTTGTTGGCTGTAGTCTGGGTTTAAAGAATATGTTGTTTACCAGCTTTGTTAGCACCCAACACAAGCTAATCAATAGTTTACCATGGGGCTAACCGACCGTGTGTGAAAAAGGTGTCCCGAATTTAAAATATGAAGGTGCTCCATGTTGAATCCTGGTACAAAGATGTGCTAACCGTAGGACTGTAGCGACTTTAAAATTGAAGCCCATTGACCAAATAGGTCTTTCTTTTCGTGGGAAACCCTCAAATGACCCCTCCTGCTGGCTAAAATCTATTATGTTCCTTCTGGAGGTCCCTCTGTGCCAGGACCGTGGTAACCCCATTACTATGTGGGTAGATTAATAAGATATTTCATGTCAGTATCACACCGACAGTATTTGACAATATTTAATTTTCTATAGTTTATCCAAGTAGCTGTTCATTAAAAAAAATATAAAAGTCTATAGAAGCTTTCCCCATCGCTGAAGGGGAAACATTGTCTAAAATTTTATTCTTATTTTAAATTAATCTGCAAACTCCAATAGGTTCCCATGACGCTGGAGTTCCTACCAATTTAGCATTCTCGCCTATCCTACTATGACCCGTTTTTTTTCTTTTCAGACAGTACACAGAAATCCTGGCCTACATGACATCTTTAGATAATGAGACGCAGGTGAAGTCGGTGTACAAGCGCGGCGTGTCCAGCCTGGCGCAGAGCACGGCGCTGGCCGTGGAGCAGTACCACAAAGCTGCCGAGATGCTGCTCGTCAAGCCCAGGAGGTCCACCGCTGACGAGGCTGATGCCCTCACACAGTAAGACATCAACTGCTAAGTTATTTCCCTACTGTCCCGGGTTCGGCTTCGGAAGGCACATTAATGTGGATCACAGATGTCATTTGCATAGTCAGTAACTAGAAAGTCACAACCTGTCTTACCAAGAAGTATCAGATTGCCCAGTCGTTGATGACATTCAGTCTGACAAAGGGGTATAGGATTGCCCAAGTAATTGGGTTGAAGAGATCAGATAGGCAGGCAAAAATACATTACAGAACTATGCGCAGGTACTTAGCTGCAGCCGGTAAGACCAGAAGCCGTCACCAACATAGTTGGGAAAAGGCCGGATAGATTTAAGAGGTTTTTTTTTATAACAGGGACTTATAATTTTTTTTTTTTTATAAAGTTGAACAAATCTCTGGAACTACTAGACCTATTTGAAAAATTGTTTCAGTGTTACATAGCCTATTTATCGAGAAATCGTTTTATCCGGGTGTGCGGTAGTTCCCACGGAATGCGGGTGGAACCGCTGACATAAGCTAGTGAATAATATTTTAAAATCTTTTCCAGGATGACAGTGGTGCTAACAAAACACATCAGTGAGCTGGCGACGCTGTTCACAGAGAAACTCAACGCGCTGCCATCAGACAATAAGGAACAAGCTAACACGTACATCACTAACATATTTTTAGAGGTAAGACTTAACAAACCACAGCTATTCTTATAACTACGTATATATTTACACAAAGCAAGCAATATAAGTACTTTTATCAGTTTTCTAGTACACATAGTACAAGCTATGCTTAGTTTGGGACTAGGTGATGTTGTGTCGTGTTTGTGAATATTATTAATACAGTAAATATTATCTATTTTGAATATTAAGTATATTTATAGAATTATCACAACTTTTAAAGACTATAACTATCTTAACACGACTCATGCGCAGGGTCGGTCTACCTTTTTTTTCGAGTGCATTTAATCCATATTATGACCAAATTAAGGCTTATATGTTGCCAGAAACCATTTTACTTCAAATAAGCTCCTTATATCTTGAACTGTAAACACTATTACATTATTGATCGCAGACTGCACTGTCCTTACTTGAGTCGTTGCTGTAAAGTCTCGCATGGGCTTGCACAGCGACAACTCGGGTATTTATAATTATACGCTTGTGTGGAGAAATTATTTTTCTAGGATAATTGCTAACATAGGGTAAGCATTTCGTATTACTAACACAAAAATGAGTCCTGTTACTCGAATAAATAAAGTTTATAAAATATTATATTTTTGTAAACAAACAATCTGGTATAAAGTTATTACACCTTTATCATCATGCATACATACTAAATAAAAATCCTTTTTGCTATTTTCAGGCTGGCAACAGTTCAACATACATACAGAACGCGTTCCAGCTGGCGTTGCCTATACTGCAGATAGGAGCTGTATAAATATTAATTATTATATTAAGTAACGATTGACCTAATAACTGATGGAAACATGACTGAGGATTCTAAGGGCCAGTTTCACCGGTTGCTGATAAGTTCCAGATAGTTTATCTTGCAGATAATTTCATACAAATTCTGTTCCATTTTTTAGTTTATCTGGTAGATAGTGGCTATCCGTAATCTTTGAAACTGGCCCTTAATATAATTACAATTTAACCAAATTACAAAAGTGCAGTCCTCACAAAAAAAATTACAAATCGGAACTTGGCTACTAATGACTTCAAGTTGGTCAAAATATACGTAAAAAACACAACGGCACTCATCAAATAAAATTGCCACTCTTAAGTCAAGCTTGTAATATCGTGCACATACGCAGGAATACACTTTGGCTGTTTTGCGGTGAATAGTAGCTAACTTCGGAGATGCAACACTACACAACTTGAACTTTTTGTGAAAATTGAACATCATAATGATTTTTTGTGCCAGCACATCGAGCTACCCGAAACTGTCAAATATTCACAATCAAATTTGAACCATATGTTTCAGCGATAAAATTGAAAATCTATTAAGAAGTAGTAGCTTGATGTGCTGGCGTCTGTATAAAACAATATTAGAAAAAATATCAATTTGTTTCTCAAGTCCGTTAGTTACGAGGTCAGTTATAAAATACTTTATAATGTGATATACGTTAAAATGTTGTTACTTTGTGTGGTTCAAATTTTATTCATAAAAATTGAGAATTTGGGGAAAGGTTTGGTAACCAATTGTTAGATAACAACACAAACAAAGAGACACAAATCTTAGCTTTGCACATGTTTTAATAACTGTCTCGAATCACTACATACATACAGTTAATATCTTTGCGCAAAAGTTCTTTCTGCGCTAACTCGTTTGCGCAAATACTGATTCTGCGCTATGTATCATTGTTTGTTTTACATCACATTCAAAGCACAAATTAATCCATTCCGTATACCTAAGCAAACACATTTTTAAATAAGTCTTTATTATGTATTTTAAATGCTTTGTTACACACACATACACACAAACACACTTATATGTAAGTATAACACAATCAAATTGAAATATTATGTCCAGATGACAAATGAGAAATTTTCCCAATCGACTTTGAACCATATTCTTCAGCGACAAAGTTGAAAATTTATTGAGGAAGTTTGACTAATTGTATGTAGTAGCTTGATGTGCTGGCGTGTGTACAAAGGTTCTCTAATAGCAAATCTTAGAGAGAATTGATATGGAAGGGTCAGTGAAGTGCGCAATAATAATTAGACAATTTATAATGAGAATTCTATATAAGTACGGTATGTACTTATATAGAATTCTCATTATAAATTATATACGTATTGTGTCTCACTCAACTGTATTATACACTGACAAATTTGACCCTTACTTTAGTGTGGATGTATGTCTGTTTGTCGCACTTTCACGGCAGAACTATTGAACCAATTTAAATAAAATTACGTACACATATAGTCAAGAACCTGACAAAGGATATAATATATCTATATAGGCTTTATCCGGCTTTATTTTGCGGGGAACATAAGATATAGTAGTGAATGACTAATAATTGGTTACAAAAACCCTAGATACTTAATACTTACTATAAGTAATTGTTCAATACGTGGGTCTAAAAAGAAAAATCGTGAATTTTCTTATAATATCATATAATGTTTTCACTAATAATATAAATATTTAAGAAAGAGATGAATGTTCTAGACAATCTAATCTATAAACGTTTTATATCTGTGAATATGCCTAATATATTAAATGCATTTAATAGCGAATGTTGCACATGCTTTTGTTTTATTTTATTTTACTTACCTGCGCTAAAGCTCCAATCCCCACTTTAAAAACCCTTGAAATATTTACCTACCAAGACAATTTTTTTAAGAAAATATAAGTATTTGAAGTTAAATAAAACTTCATATATTTAACCTACATTAAATATTTGGACGATTTTCAATAGTTTTGGCGTCGATAAAAATTTGGAATGGATTCTCTTATGTCGATACATCATCATCACAGCCTTTTTATCGTCCCACTGCTGGGCACACACAGGATTGAGCGTTAATCACCACGCTTGCTCAATGCGGGTTGGTAATTTCAGACTTTACAGTCCAGGTTTCCTCGAGATGTTTTCCTTCACCGTTAATCAGTCATTGGTGTCCAAGATAAACTTGATGATGATGGCATCCAGGCCGATTGTCGGCTACGGCGGTAGTTCTCATTTATGGAGATCAGCCAGCTGCGCAGGACATATTATAGTGCACAAGCATTCGCGCAGACACAGGTGCACTCTCTATTCCCTCACTCTCATAATCCGATGGGACGGCAATTCGACACGACCGGAGAGAGATCAGGCGCAGGACCGACATTTACGTGCTCTCCGATGCACGGGTGAATCAATCACCAACTTCCAGACTCCAGGCTGCTTTGTGAAAGTTTCTCAAAACCCACAAAGCGATTTCGGCCCGACCCGGGATTCGAACCCGAGAGCCCGTGCACAGCAGTCGCGCCTTGCGACCACTAGACCAACGGGGCAGTCAATATAAATAAATAAGATAAACTTAGAAAGTACGAAAGTATTATACCACATACTTAACAAATTTATCGAACCAAAAAGATATCAATAACATTCATAGTTAATTTAATTACTGCACGTAATTTTTGAAACGGATTCACTAAATAATAATAATAACGGATCATGGTGAATATCGGGCATTGTGCCGACACCTGTTGCGCCTGCGCCTCTAACGGGCGATAGCTTCCTGTGGATACGATACAGAATTCAATATCCTGTTATAAATTATTACATACTAGCGACCCGCCCCGGCTTCGCACGGGTGCAATGCTGATACTAAAATTATACATATAAACCTTCCTCTTGAATCACTATCTATTAAAAAAAACCGCATCAAAATCCGTTGCGTAGTTTCAAAGATTTAAGCATACAAAGGGACATAGGGACAGAGAAAGCGACTTTGTATGTAGACTTACTATGTAGTGAAGTTCAATTCTGTACTAATAGATAGCATAATTATGTATTTATTGTTCTTAATGATAGAAAAGAAAACTGCTGTCTAATAATATCTTTATACCGCATATCCAAACCGGTGTAATTTTTTCACAACTTGTATTATACAACGCTGTGGGCAAATTCATTTTTGGTAGTTAGGGCAAACAAATTACAAAGTCTGACCGTGTGTGGTAAAGTTAACTAGAACTACAATTACTTGATGGTCTGAAATTATCTAATTAATGCGTATAAGTTCCGAATTAAAACTTTTAAGTGTAGTTTAATTTAATCAATATCTATTCTTTATGAGCCTGTGTTTGTTTCTTTTTGAGCCTTTTTGAAAGATTGCCTTACTTAAGTTACCTTATAATAAAACATGGACTGAAAAAGTATCTACTTTAGTGCTACTGTGAGTTTAAAACAGCATCTTGAAACCGTTGAAAACCCAGCACTAAGATCCGTAAATATTATCTTTGGTTTTTCTCTTCGATGCCGCATCCACACTATTCCATCTTCAACAAAAGCGATCCGCACAAAAGCCTCGCGGTCCGACGCACATCTGCCGAGCACAAAAGATGTAAGGGTTGCTCTTTACTCCGTTTCGCCAAATATTAGTACTCCGACATGCGAGTGATTGATTGAATAATTCAACCCAGCACATGATTTGGTCCTTTGTCGGGTGCAATTTAGATATTTTGAATGCATATGGCAGAGGTACATGGTAACAAAATCTAACAATGTCGAGTCTACGGCTTACGTCGCTGGCTGTTACATTCCTGCCGGGGGTGCGGCCCTGGCGCTTAAAGACCTCCAGAAGGAACATAGCGGGTTTTAGTCCCTAAAAGTCTCCAGCTGCACTCTCAGCGGGAGATGGGGTCATTAGATGATTTCCCACGAAAAAAAGAGGCTGCTCCATTCTGGATTCACTATAACAATCGTGCGATTCCATGTTATTGGTCTTCTCGACACTCGAAAGATTGGTTGCAATGATTTTTCGGCCAAACGGAATTCCTCGATCTAATAGCAATTCGAAATTACGGTCCTTCGATGTTATGGAATTTCGGCGAAACGGATGCTCTATCAAGATTACTTCATACTAATAAGCTATTCAGTTAAATAATATCTTTAGGAAGAGTGCTCTAACAGCTGGAGTGTGTTATTGAAGATTACTTCTGTTCCGTCTGGTCCAATTACATTATTTAACTTCCATAAACATTCATTGAAAAAATCTGTTTCTAGCAATATTTCACGCTAAAACTACTAGGTGGATTTTTATGAAACTTATATATTAGAATAACATAAGGCTCCATTTTATCCACGTGGGGGAGGTAGGTATCTTATTCCCTCCGGACGCGAGCGCAAGCTTGTATTTCATAAAGGTAAGTAATAATTTTCCCCCTTACTTACTTTTTTTTTTACTTTTTACCGCTTACATTTTACGAAACACACGTCATGTGTTAACCATAGCTTAATTCCATAAAGTCAATACATTGTAATCGCGTGTCACCCAATATTGTTATTAACATAAATATTAATCAAAATAATAATATATGATCACGGTGATTGGTTTATTCTATACTTAATTACGTAGAAAATTATATTCCAATGCAATTTCGCTTCTATTCTATGGTGAGAAAGGTATATTTTTGCATCAACAATTTTTATTATGTTAGTTATTAGGTACTATAATTTTACAGTTCAATGATTTCATAATGATCCCGAATGACACGTGCTTTTAATGTATTTTGAAAATTGATTCTACCCTTTGTATCGAATGATATTGGTCGTCAGTTGTTGCCTATCATTTCAAGTATAAACATTATAGAAATAGGATAACACTTTTTTATGTAACACAGTTTGCCTGATCTGCAAGTAAAACATACAAAATCTACAAGTAGTTGTTCTCCGTGTTTTGCAAGGCACGTTAAATTAATAGGTCCCGGCGGCCGGCTGTCATTTGTACATCTTTGGCAGTCGTTACGGGTTGTCTGAAGCCAGACAGTCTGACAACTAGTCTTACCAATGGGTTACCCAGGTAACTGGGTTGAGGAAGTCAGACAGGCAGTCGCACCACGTAAAGCACTAGCACTCACCCCTACAAAGCTTGGGAAAAGACTAGGCAGATGAAGTAAAATTACAGTCTTCTCCAATTATGACACGATCACTCTATAGAAATAATAGTATACATACATAAGGTGCAAACATCGTTTTAATTACATAAAACACATTCACTCACTACCTACAACATAAAAAGCAATATAACTACCAAACAACACGGCATGATGTCTCACATAAATTAACTGGGTCTATTTTTAGTACTGCCAGTGTACCAGTGGGTATTGTTTCAATTTCGTTCCATATTTGGCAACATTGACCGTGCAGGAAACTTCTGCCGTGCATCATAATTAGAAGGATCCGCTTCTCTTCTCTGCCTGCTAATGTGATTGCTTACACTGGCGAGCATAGATATTTGGTGTCATCGTAGCTTGCTTTTTTTTGATAAAATAATTAAAGATTAAATTTGCTTTCAGGCTTCTTATGTGTGGCATTTCGCAGATCAAGCTAAGGGGCTGTGTACTGCTTACCGGTTAATCCCTAAGAAGTTAAGGCCTCCACCCAGGGGATATATTATAGTAGGCCTGTTTTAGCATGCTTATACCACAATCATACGTATACATAGACAGCAATAAAAATAATAAAAGCATCCAATTACATAATAAAAAAACCATAACAATTTGTTTTTAATAAGTAGGTATTCAACAATTATCGTACATTAATTGGTTCTGAACGCATCTGCTAACTTCAAGGGCACCCACATATCCGTAACACATTAACACACAATAAACTATTACGAGAATACTTAGCTTGCAAACAATTTGACCAAATGTCGGTTACATTCAAAACAGACAAATATCCCGCAGCCACTCATTCCAACACCTTAGCCCAAGGTGTTCTCGAGCATCTGTAAATAATCCGTTAAACTTTGAAGAGCCCGCATACTATAGATCCCATCCCCATAAATCATGGGATCTTTTAGAAAAATACTCAGGAATTGGGAAGGAAGGAACTCACTTTTTAAAAAAATAGGTACTTAAGTACTTTATTATTAATTTTATAAATGTGTGCCTAGTATTTTTGGCCAGGTGTGTAATATTTTTGAATCGGAGATATTATAGAGGCGAAAAGGTGATTGATTTGCCGAATTAGTATGGTATTATGTTGAGCACGTTCAAGGAAGTAACATCACACGCGATTATGTCATTATGTTACTTTCTTTTGTCTGTTTATATTTCCACACGTATAGCTATGAATCTTATTACATTAAACACCTTAAAGTATGCGATCCATATGAACATGTAAGCTACGGCTAGCGGTTTCATCCACATCCCGTCGCAACTACTCCGCGCATCCAGATAAAAAGTAGCCTAAAGCCTTCCACGATAAATAAGCTATCGAACAATGAAAGAATTCTTCAAATCGGTTCAGTATTTTTTGATATTAGTGCGTTCAAACAAACAAACTCTTCAGCTTTATAATATTAGAGTACAGATCGTTCGGTCTTGTTGACAGACCTTGCTCATCAGCGACTTTTAGTAACTACCTACTTTTAGTCAATAATTTAGTCTTCAACCATCTTACGTCTGACCACTGTGGACAAAAAGTTAGTTTTCCCATGTCGGTTACCACAAAGCCAATTAAAATAAAATGTAGACCCTATTCAGCTAGAAGTATAGATTGAGATAGTTTTAGAATCAGTAAAAGATACTTCAAAAACTGAACATCAACTTTAAAAATAGACAAAATCCAAGACAACATTAAGTTGCTCCTCAAAACGCATATACCGATCAATAACTTAATTATCTAGACTGGTTTCAAAGGAAGCCAATACATCTGTTGTCTATACGAATAAAAGATAAAAACTGTAGGGAACTTATCCGCTTATTGGATAGGTACCTACGTAATTGTTAAACCTGGTTCCGAACGATTATAATGAACTAAGAATAGATTGCAGATATACTCACAGCTTATTATAATGGCTCCATTTTTGTACTAATGTAAATCTTGGGATATTATAGATTTTTGACTGCAAATGATAACCTACAGATATGTTCTTAGTTCGGACCTATAGATATGATTAATTAAGGTAAATCATCATCATCATCACTGCCTTATCTATCGTCCCACTGCTGGGCACAGGCCTCCCCTCCCACGGAGAAGGATTAAAGTAAATAACGGTATGAAATATAGATTTTAAAGGTTTTGTCATACGCTATATTTTTTTTCTAGTCTAGTAGGACACTTTCTACAAAGCAAATTTGAAGTAAGTTATTGATACGCCCGTTCATCGGATAGCACGTAAATGTCGGTCCTGCGCCTGATCTCTCTCCGGTCGTGTCGGATTGCCGTCCCATTGGACTATGAGAGTGAGGGAATAGAGAGTGCACCTGTATTTTAGCAAAACTCTTGTGCAATATTATGTCCTGCCTAGCTGGCTGATCTCCTTAGAGAGAACGTTTAACATGGCCAGCAATCCACCAGGACGCCATTATCAATTATTCTCCAATTACCCCCCCCCCCCGGCCCCACACTAACATTGTTTCTTCCAAAGCCGATAAACCTCATATAAACTCCCAGAATCTAAAACAATTGAACCACGAAACGGACATTTAAAAGAACTCCAATTGCAACATCCCGGATTTTGTAATTCCATAAAGCTCTCCAGTAAATTGCGAACACAAAGACAATGATGTCGAAAAAAACGCCATTAAATTCACCATTAAACACCACGGCATGGCGTGGGGCGTGAGACAATACGCCACCACTTCCGATTCTGACTATGTTTACAGGTAAAACTTATTGTACGGTCGAGTACAAAAGTGTTGGCGTATTAGTTTAGCGGGATTAAACGGCATGAGAAAAATGAGAATGCTGAAATCAATTTATTACTTTCAGTACAGTTATACAATTTGAGACATATATGTATGTCAATAAATGTTGCCATTTATTTAACCTTCTTTTTCTTTTCTTGGGAAATTATCAAATGACCCCTCCCACTGAGCGCGAAACTGTAGGGAGTGTCAGACACTTGACTTAAGCCAACTATGTTTCTTCTGGAGGTCCCTGTGAACTAGGGCCGCGGTAACACCTGGGAACAACCCCCGCAGTCCCGGCACTCGGCAGATCTTGACCCTAAGGGGCCCCTTCGCTATCTTAATTATTCTGATCTATTCATTTCATTTTAATTATTATTGCTTGGTTAGATAATCCGTAAGGTTTCACGCAAATTTTTACTAAAATATTACAAACGAATTTTTAGATTAATCCCCGCGCACTTACTTTCGAATTAAAACCACAAAATAAAAAATCCGATCAAAATCTTTTCACGACAGGTGCAGCACAAAACTCTTGACCGCGCGACTGTACCGGAAAGCAGAGCGGTGTAAGCACTCATTGTGTCCGTTTCCGCCATCCTACGCCCCCACGAGATGAATGAACTAGGAAAAAATTGCAAAATACCCTCCAATGTTACCGTTCAGTGCAATTCGAAAAACGAACCTTTTGCAAATCGAAGAAATGGTCCTTAACCTATATTTCTGTTGTAAAGTTTAATTCTATTGGTTGTATTTCAAAATTTTGCTGTAATTAGTTCAAGTTGTAAAGTAATTTAAGTGTAGTGTCAAATAGAAGTAAAACACTTTAGTTTTATTGCTTATCTTTCGTTTAGAATTTCTTTGAAGATTTATGAATGAGAGGACAGGTGTTTTGTTTCATCTTTGTCTTTGAAAACTGGTTCATTTGGACCGAAACAGTTACACGTCATCAACTTTAGAAAAAGTTCTCGTTTATTATTGTAAGGATTTGAAAGTTTAGTTTTAAGTAAGGATGTTTTATTTGAAGATTTTTGTGTTATGTTCTGTTAACTTATTGAATGTAATAAAAAGTGACAAAAATAAATACAATTAATTCGATTAAGACAAAAATTTTGCCTTAATTCTTTTTTAGTTTATTTATTAGCAAAACTATGAAATACTGACTCATTATTTATAGTAAATATTTTTTAATCTCAGTTACCATTTAAAATAAATATTTTATTTGCTTATTTATTAAACTTACACACTATCATAACAGTATACAGTACCCAATACAATAGTGGTGTCTACAGCTATTACACAATCCACATGAAATATAATAATATCTCTTTTTATACGTTAATCAGAGAGAGGTTTAAAATATTTACCTACTTTAAATAAAGAGTCAGTATTTCATAACTTCGCTAATAAATAAACTAAAATTCCTCATCTTACCTCACACTTTATAAATTTTAATGACATGGGACGGTCACCTTTTTTATATCAATATCCGAAACATGCGTGATTCGCATGAAACAGGAAGGAACTATGCTTTGCCGTGGGAATATTTGCAGAATCTTCTTGCATTTAGTTTCGAGGAGCACGTAGTTTGGTATCGCTAAGTTGAGCAAAGCTTGGTGCAGTCGGTCCGGGGATGGGTGACCCTCTTCTCATGAAGAGTTTCTCCGTGTTTGGGAAGGTATGTTAAAGTGGTGGGTTCGGAAGTGATTCGGCTGTCATTTGAACATCTTTGGCAGTTGTTGAAGATCTGATAACCAGTCTTATCATATATTGAGGTATATCGGGAAACCCAAGTAACTGGGTTAAGGGAGTCAAATAGACATAATTCGCTGCATGTGGCATACTGGTGCTCATCATCATCATTATAGTCTGCATCCGTTTACGGCTGGAAGCATCCAACATAGCTTGGGAAAAGGCTAGTTGAGGTTTTTAAATAACCACTAACCAGCTAAACTATTTATCTGCCATAATATTTTTATACCAATACTAAAGAAGACTAGTTAATAAGTATCATGATTGTACATTTTCAAAATCCATAAAGCACGGGTTCCAATAGGACCCACACTCCTGTCCCTCCAAACACATGCCACGCACGTGTCACAACTCCAAAATTAATAAACAATAATTTTGAACCAAATAATTTGGGGTTATACCCAATTGGTCATTCTACCGATTGGTCACCAAGTATTTTTCCCATACATCAATTCCCGATTCGTCATTAGTGCAAAATAAATAATTTAAAATTTAAAGTTTGAGTCCCAGTTCGTCATCGACATAAAATTTCACGTAGCAGAGTACCGTCAGAAACAAAACTATTAGAATAAATTTTGAACGAAAGAATTTATTGCAGGCAAAGCTTTTAATCACTCTCATATCAATCAAATAAGTCAAATTCACATCATAACATAATAATTATGTAGTTGGTACAATATTTGATAATGATGATTAGCACAAGTTTATTCACCCGAAAGTGTGACTCTATGCTTTTTATCTAGGTAACAGAAGTATTAGGAGTACATAACTAGCGAGGAGATTATATATTCATCGACATGGCGTTAATTGGTACATATATGTGAATAAATTAGTAAAAAAATCATGTCATTCCTGCCGACGATTGCTATACTCCTGTAAGCTATGCGGTCCTAGTACATGGTGAGCAGTTGCGTGGACACTCGTTTATTGTTATACTCATGAGATTTATGCTATCCTGGTATTTTGGTTTTGGTCGTGGTCTGTTTATTTCAGTCGCAATTTCACCCGTATCCAAATAAAATATTATAATATGTAGTGAAGCTTTTCTGGTTGACAGTACTTTTAACAAACTAAAGTACTGATGACGAATCGGTACAAAGCAAAATAAAATATTTTGTGTGATGACGAATTGGGGCACGTTTTTTGTTGATGACCAATCGGTACAGTGACCAATCGGCAATAACTCATAATTTGTATCGGAAATCGTTACACGGCAAACTACAATTGCCTAACTAATTAATAACTGCTAACCAATGTTTAGGGGTGAAAACCGTAAAATTAGGACCTACGGGGTCATGCAACCTGTTATATATGACATTTGACTAATAAATAAATAATGGTCAAGAGTAATGACAATGTATCCGGTTGTTTTATTGTTTTCCGAACGTTGGTATGGCACGCGATGATTTTTGTAAATTAATTGATTTTTTTCTATTGTTATTTTATTGTTATTATTATTTTTATTTTTTTGTTATTATTATTATATATTATTTTTTTGTTATTCATTTAACACATATAACATAAACATCATCATCTCCCGAGCCTGTTCCCAACTATGTTAATATACCTAATGTAAAATAATGTAACCGGTTTCGGCTGAGTACCAGTGTTTTACAAGGAGCGACTGCCTATCTGACTTCCTCAACCCAGTTACCTGGGCAACCCAATATCCCTTGGTTAGACTGGCGTCAGACTTACTGGCTTCTGACTACCCGTAACGACTGCCAAGGATGTTCAATGACAGCCGGGACCTACAGTTTAACGTGCCATCCGAAAACATATATAACATAAACATAATATAACAAAAACAACAGCCGGTGTTGGGAACATGGTCCAAGCTACCGGCGGCGGTGCGGTGAGGCTTTTCGGAGAGAAACCCCCTGACGATGTGTGCTGAATGCGTATCTACTTAAATTGCTATTGCTTAGAGTAGCGAAGGGATGCAGCTGAGTATCAGTGTTTTACATGGAGCGACTGCCTATTTGAACTCCTCAACCCAGTTACTTGGGCATCCTTATTATATACCCTTACTGAGACTTTTACTGTAACTTTCAGTGAGGTTTTCAGACTTTCTGACTTCTAAAGTAAAGACCGCCAAAGATGTTCAAATGACAGCCGGACCCTCATATTCATATTCATATTCATATTCATATTCTTTATTTGCATTCCACAAGTTTTTATAGGTGTTACAAAATGCTTAAAGCTATGAACAATTGTGGACCCTGTTAGGGCACAGCAACATTAGGCATTTAATGCTAGTACATAATATTATTAAATATATTTATATCTATGAACATTACTATTCTAATATTATATGGCACCAGTCAAACATTATAATATCAATCAGTCAAATTTATATTAAATTATTATATTTTTATATATATTGAGTAATTATTTCGTTATTATATATTTATATACATATTTATGGGTAAAACCTCCAAATTTACTGGCTAGCTATTTACAAAACACGGAAGAACTCATCCATGATGACGAGATATTCCTCATCTATAGACCGTAGCGCCAATCCTTGCGCCTGTTATTTTATCTACGGTCTTTTTAGCCCAGCCATAAAATTTTAGGACATACTTAACAGATCTCTTATTGTAATTGAGAAATACTTCATTAAGTAAGTAATCATGGTTAACGATACTAAAGCGACGATGAAGAGATTTTGATTAATCTGATTGGCTGAATCCAATTTTATGATCGCGATAAACTAAGTAGGTACAGACGCCAGCAGGTCAACCTACCCGAATCAGTGAAATTTTGCCAATTGAATTTAAACCTACTGGTATTGTGATAAGGTTGATAATCTATTGAAGAAATTAAACAGATTGAGGTAGATTGATGTGCTGGCGTCTGAACATGCCAGCCAGCCTGAACGAACACGCCCGGAGAGTTAGATCGTAAATTCTACCAATTAGACTCGGTAATTCAAGTAGCAATAGGTACAACTTGATTTGGAAGGAATTGGGATTGTTCGAAGGAGTAACTACGGCTTTGGTAGCTACACAAAGGGCTCCAAAAAGAATATATGTGGGATTTAGTCTACCCCACCCCCTATGGCTTTTTGATCATCAGATGACCTCTCCCGATATGGATGCAGCGAGAGACACATCTGATGATTGCCATGTCCAAAAAAATACTGCTTAGTTAGACAATACAACATTCCAAGAAGAAAACTATGAAAACCTCTAGTTTGAAAATTGAATCTATGTACCTAAGTAGGTACTTAAAAAAGTGTTGATACTTCGTAATTTTAAAAGATCTAAAAAAATTGAGGATGCTAATTCTACCCAAACCTTAGAAGATCAAAAATCGTTAGGAGGAATATACAACAATACACCGGTAGGTAAGCATTGTACCTAAATTTTTACCCAGATCAACATAATAAGGCAATTTGTACTCAAATTACTCGAAGGTCGTTACGTGACATCATCGTTTTTAATAAAGTGTGACTGAATTTTCGTCCTTTTATAGTAGGTGACACATTGATATATTTTCTCAGTCTCTATTGAATTCTTGACCATCCCATGGAAGATTTCACTAAGACTTTCATCTACATAGGTCAGGTACAGACCGTACTAAACATCAATCTGTCAAATCTGCACTTGGATAAAAACAATCTCTTCAGTTTATATCATACATTATGCTATAATAAAACTTAACTAAAAACTCCTATCTATAATTAGAACTAACAAAAAAAGATATATATCTAAATTAACATACTTATATATACATACACGTCAGGCATCGAAGTATTCCTCCACGTCGCTGTCATTCGGAAACGTGCCCAGAAGACTGGCTGCATTGCCACGTTGGGTGGCAATGCTTATTCTTTGTCAAAAGAACACGCCAGCCCTCTAGTCACGTTTAATCTGTCAAATTCCTTTAATAGATTTTCGACCTATCACAATACCGGAAGGTTAATATTCGATTGTTAAAATTTGACAGATTAGGTTAGGCTGACCTTCTGGCGTCTGTACCTATATATGAATCAAAATTTATATCTAACAATAAAGCTTTCTTAGCAACATTATTTAGAGAATCGGCTAATTTGAATAATATGACACCCAAATTAGATTGATGTGAGTTATGTCGAATAACGAATGTCAATAAAGTAGATAATCTACCACAGAATATTATCTCTTAACAACTATAAAACACACAAGAATAATAAAAATAAAAACTTCACGCGGTTGACGCATACAAATAAAACAATTGCCGACTATAAACATAGATCTACTGGTTACATCACTACCCATGATTATTAGAGGTCATGTTATCGATACTCTGTTATTTACACGTCTACAGTCTAAATGGAAGCAAGACGGAGATTTCTAAAGAGAGACAATTGAAAATATTGAAATCAATGATCTAAACGAAATAGAATCAACAAAAAAGCTAAAATCATACAAATAATCGCGTGCTTTAACTGCATTTGAGAATTATCGTAAGATCAATAATTGATCTTAAGTATTTTCGTTCCTTACAAATTTTAGTTCAACATACTAAGGTTAAGTAACGGATTAGCAACGAAGATCAAGAATATCTTCTTAATCATACATGATTAGACTTACAGCCGTGATAAATCGGCTCCCTCCAATAAGAAAGACTGGATGGATAAACGTGTTAAATTAGCGTGTTTCCTGCAGCTGTCCTTAAATGAACTATCGTGGTTTATCTTTGAGACCACCACACTTTATCTCTAGGAAACACAGCTGCTTAATCATAGCATCCTGATTGACTAATAAAATATATGGAAACTGGAGTTTCGTTTTGAAGTTTTCACAGTCCCCTGGGACACTCCAAATATTCCATTTATAACTCATTTAGAGTCACTAGCACGCCAGCACATTAAGCTAAACGAAATTATCAAATTTCCCCATGCAACTTTGAGCGATAAGTTGAAAATCTATTAAGGAAATTTGACAGATACAGTAGCTTGATGTGCCGGCGTTTGTACCAAATATTAACTTACATAAATCTCACTGTATTTTCGCGAACCGCGGTAACCTGTTTCTCAGCGTAATACTAGAAGCCGATCCAATGTTTTATGAGTAAAAAACTATGACAGCGTAACATTTATGGAAGTACATAATTAGAAAATCTTTTTAGATGATGATTTAACTTGTGTCTCAATTCAAATATGAAATGGTAAGAAAAAGAAGGCGTAGATCGTAGAATCATTAGACACACTTTTTTTTACTGCACAGTCCAGGAAGATTAAGGTACTGATGAACACTAAGAAACAGAAATCCAAAATAAAAATAAAGTGATTTTATTCAAGCTATACACCAATCCAAATCATTTGCAAGAGGTTCACCAGCTCTGCTAGGGCTGCGGCATTGTTCGAGGGCTCCAGAAGGAACAAAAGTGGGTTTTAGTCAGTAACAGTCTGACAGTCTCCTGCTGCACCCGCAACAGGCCCTCCCGTTGATGATTTCTCAATAAAGTAGTCAGCTAATAAGTATTATTCATCACAATGACAGACGTGACAAATGCTTTCCATAAATTAAGATTATTAACTACAAACAAATTAATAAAAGACTAAAAACACTCAAAAAGTTCGTTAAAGCGATCGATATTGACCGAAGCTTTGTTTGCGTTGAGTCATAATAACTTAAAGTTCGTTAGTTTGAAGTTTGGCGGGAAAAGCCTTGGTCTTGGCGGGAATTATAGCAAGGTATCTCTTGTTCTTATTGGTTTGATAAAAAACGCTTGGCTTCCGTATTCGCTTCTCAGAATTTGTTGGCGTCGAGAGTATGATAGACTATTTGTTTTGATTTATTAGCTTCGTAATTATGTCTAGTTTCTTTTTCGTCTTTTTTATCTTTTGATTATAATGCTCCTTTTATGGAGCGTCAGGTTTTATTCTTACCCATACATTTTATATTTTCTTTTCTCCACTGTTTCTGTGAAGATTTTTTAAATATTTGAGTCAATGATCTACTTTCTGTTATACAAGCCAAAATTTATGAAGTCATGGTGGTCTAGTAGTTAAAGCACCAGCCTTTCGATTATGACGGTGCGGGTTCGATTCCAGGTCAAGCAACTACCAATGTAACATTTCTAAGTTATACGTACTTTTTCAGTTTATCTTGGACACCAATGACTGATTAAAGGTGAAAGAAAACTTCTCAAGGAAACCTGGACTATAAAGTCTGAAATCACCAACCCGCATTGAGCAAGCGTGTTGATTACCGCTCAATCCTTCTCAAATTATCAAAAGTGCAAAGGATATGTACGAGTGTATCATGTATGTAAACTAGAAATGTATTATATGCCCATGTCTGCACAATATGGATAATTTTCCAGACACCCATGACTAATGAAAATCACTACTTGTGTTACAAGCGTGCTCTTTGCAGTTTTTTATGTCCAACTGCATATTCTGCACACACAAAGGGTGATAAATGAAATTACTAGCTTCGGCTACTTCTGAAGCTTGCTTGAAAATTCTGAATGAATTGTAAGTCACGGTAAATTTCATAAGCAACAAGGGCCACTCCTTATTTTATGTAACTACTAAAAATTAAGTTAAAAAATTAGAAGAAGATACACGAAAGATTATTAAAATTGATGCGTTGGTCCCAAAATAGTTCCTTGAGGAAAACCATTTGAATACGCAGCTCGCTCGAGGTTAGGTTACCACTTTACTTACAATAAGGTGAAACTGGTGAAATAAACCCAGTCAGTATTTTCTTAGACAACGCCTTAGAAGCCTCAAGCTCCTACAAGCTGTCAAATTTCCTCAAAAGATTTTCAACTTAATGGCTGAAGCATATGGTTCAAAGTCGATTGGGAAAATTTGAAAGTTTCGCTGGTAGCTTGATGTGCTAGCGTCTGTACAAATCCTAACTCATCGTAAAATAATATCGTCATTTGAAAGGTTTGTGATTAAAGTCCACATTCGTCCACCTGTATAAGGCTCTCTCCCCTATTAATACCCCCTACTTCACTGTTCCTACTTTGGCTCCCTTTCATTTAAGTTTTATTAGCTCAAAGCGTTATAACTAATATAATTTGTACCTATAATCTATGAAAAATACCTACGAGGTGGTCATGAATTTTGTTTGGATGATTTAGTTATTTTTTCTGTATTTAGTAGAATTGCCATCATTCAAATAGATAATTATTCTTATCTGATATGACTATTTACGAAGATAGTAATATCAAAACAAAGCAACCTTTATAGTTTACGTTTAACCTGAATTTATATTTAACTGGAGGGATAAAAAACAATATTTAGTATTATGTTACACCCTTTTGCTTCAAAAATGTTAACAAAACGGTTGGTTTTAACTTTTTCATTTTATCGACAACAATGTAAAAAGGTCGATATCGACAAATTTTTCATTGACGTTGTATCATATTCAAACGAAATAAAATACCCCAATTAATGTCAAAAGTATTTGACACGAAATGCTAACATAAAAATGCACATAACAAGAATTAGTTTTACCTGTGCAGTTTAGTGCCGCCAGCCGGTGGCCGAGACCAGAACCAGGCACATTAAATAGAATTTTACAAAAAAACGACCTTGAATTTGAACTAAGACCTTTCGAATTCATAACCTATTAAACCAGAGTACTATCAACAAATTGTATCGGCACCAATGACCACTTTGTCTGACCAGAGATAACGTCGTCACGCACGAGAGCTATAAATAAATCACGCGGGAAACTTCGCACCTACTCCTAAAAACGACAATATTTCAACGGAGAATTCTAATATTTGTACTAAAGGCTATTCTTTTCTTCCCCTTCAAGATTGCACCTGTATCCCTACATAAAAAGCGTCCTTGCTTCCATTGTTAAGGTTTGCGCGCCAAGTGACTGCCAAAATCCGCGCACGCGGCGATGCGCGGGAAAACACCGAGCGTCAGTCGTAGTCGGGAAGAGCGCGCGCGCACACGCCAGCCACGCCGCGTTTATAGGTTAGAATTGGCGCGTCCCGCGTCCGCCAGGTGCGATCCTCGCCCGCTCTAACGCACCGGCACACGTATCCTCCCTCTCGCACGCTACCTGCGGACAGCTGTTTTCTCTCGGGAGATTAGTCAGATGTTTCTCGCTAACCAGTCAGTGCTCACCTGACGCGCGCTACGGTTATGGCAGCCGGAGGACGTACACCCAAGCAGAGGAGGTTCGAGATGTCGGCGGGAATGGCGCTGAGGACGTCTAATACTCCGAGGAGGAGGCGTGGGAGCTGCAAGTGCTTGTTCGGTGCACCGGACCGGGACGAGACGAGGCGGCTAATGGCAGAGCAGTACGCCAGAGAGAGGAAGCGCTTCATCAGACGCTTCAATTTCGACATTGAGACAGAATGCACGTACAAATCTGCAAAGATGGATTCTCCAGTTAAATTTTGTGAAGAGAATAAAGAGAATGCGGAAAGTCCTGTGAGGATGGCGACGGAAGCGTTAGCTTGCGTCGGGAATACCGACCTGAGGGTTTTGGGATCTCCATCAAGAAGAAGTACTGGTAGTTCTGCAAGCTCGCCCCGCACCCCCCGCACCCCTAGAACGCCGCGGGCCGCCCGCACCCCTCGCACCCCCCGCACCCCTGCGTCCAGAAGACAGCTGCAAATGACAGGTCAGTACACACAATTGTTTTAAAAATCATAAAGTAACATTGTACAGAAGCAACAATTGAGGCAATTTTTCACTTCGTTATTTATAATCCCGTGTCAATCTTGGCAAACTCATTTCGTATTCAGGCATCGTCTTGCATAATGCACCAGCCAAGGGATTGATCATTGCATTTTTATTTTATGGGGCCATGTTTGCACGGGGAATCATAATTGTGAAATATGGGCCAGGTTTCTGTTATCTGGTAGGAATTGTACAAGTTATTGAGTCAATATTGATAGCCAAGGCAATCGATTATTTTACTGGCTTCTGCACTACGCTCGCAGCCATATTAATAAATTCTTTAGTTATTCTCTTGGTCTGTTTTACATTTTAATGTAAGCCTGGCTTTGTGCCAGAATACATTCAGACTACAGACTAAGTGTATTTTGCATTTGAGAATACTCCAAATTTTTTGTTTCTACTTATCTTTATACTTTTCAGTTTCTTTGTGTCTTCCTAAATTGTTAATAATTAAGTGAAAGTAATTTTCAACATTTAAATGCTGTAATTCCACTTTCACGTACTTACCTTGCCCAAACTTGAATGTCACACTTTATGTCGTAACACTTAACCTTTTGACTGCATTCTTTACCGAGGAAATTATTCAGTAGCACATACCTACTCGTATTGTAAATGACAAACATTCCCATAGACTTTAAATGTCCAACAAATTGCCTTTTAATCGATAATCTATAACCCATCGTTTCTTAGCTGCATTCAAATAAAATTTGATCTTTAAACCTAATACAGACTTGAGTTTCAATGGGGTCAATGACCCCTGTTGTTCTGCTGATGCCGCTTAAGTATCTACTCAAACATGTTACTATAGAACGATAGTGAAAACTTCAGTAGACGTTTATATTACCTCATATGATAAAGATAAAATAAAACACGATAGTAATATAGGTAGGTACTGAAAATCTTGTAAGCCACGATTTACATCATTCAGCGCGTGACGTCACGTTCTACCTAGAAACTTATCTTTGAAACCAGGCGAGTGTTTTATTGACATGTCATTCAAAACGTTTTATGCAGAAAACATAAGTATGAAGCTTGGACAGCCACTTAAAAAAGGCACACTTATGCCATAACGACTTTGTAAAATACTAAGTTACAAGTTACGTTGGTGAAAAGAGGCCTGTGACCACCAGTGACACAATATAAAAGGCTGATAGTGCAAGCTTGCATTTAATAAATGGGCCAACTTTTATATACTAAAATAAAACCCACACATTGTTTTCACAAAAGTAGAGTCAAGAAATCATAGTACTCAAATATAAATTCAACAATTAAAACAAAAGTTTGTTTAAATACCATTTCAACACAATACGGTATAACAGATCCAGCAATCGACTCAAGCGATAACCCTCAAACAATAGCTATAGAAAATAAATTAACTCCAATTGAGTCTGATCTAACCGTAATTGAATTAAACGAAGAGCCTTGAGGTTAATGAACTTTTAAAAAGGGCAGAATAAGATAAGGTAATAGAGAATGATGTAATAAACTAAATTAATCATGATACTCAAACAACCATGTCTTGAGAGACAATAATTTAGTTGTCCGATACAAAAAAGTTTTCAACTATTACAAATGATTTCATATGACTCAGACCTATAAACGGCCGAAATTGGCTGGTAGGTGTGATAGCACGTTAAGGAGATAATAATGCCGTAAAAGGTAATGAAATTAAAATAACGCCGCACAAATGTAACACATTTTTAACCAAATATAACAAAAATTAATATTTTGTTGTATGAATCAGGTCGCACGAAGCCGATCCTAGATTTAATGATCCATTCCGTAACATTGGTGACGTAAATTAGAGTTAGTACAACTGGTCTATTGGTTCAGCTTTATTGAGGAGATAGGCACGAAACCCGAATGGCCAACCAACTTAACGGAGCATAATTTCAATTTTAGAATTTATCGGTGAGAAGTCATCTAGATAGTTTTTTCGTAATTGCGGTATTATCTATTTCTCCTGGTGTACGAGTATAATAAAAATGTGATCTTTGATTTCTCTGCCTTTTTATGGAGAAATAATGAGAAAATCTTTTTAGTCAGCTTTAGCCAAGCCCTGTAGCAACGCTCCTATACTCTTTCGTCCTAATTGTGTGGTAGGCGTAAACTTTAAGGTACTCAGTCTTCAATACAAAACACAAGGTATTAAAAATGTACTATAAAAAACCTCGTCACGCCTCAGTTCTTCCGGGGTATTCCGAGGGAACATTGGAAGGAATCACGACGCCGCTTCCTCTTGAATTTTTAAGTTGGAAAGTTCAAAACTTTTTTAGTTTTTGGGAACTTATCAAGATGCTTAAAAATGTTTGGTGTTACCCATATGTGCAATTTGCAAGCATATTGTTGATGCAAGGACATTTTGTTTGGGATTTTGGTCTTTTTCTACAGAATTCGGTCCCCAAATAAAATGATCTCATTAATCAGGCTTTCGCTACATAGCTGATACTCACCTCTTACATAACATAACAACTTTTTATATCCCTGGGTCTATGAACTACTGTCTTGGTCCAAAACATATACCAATACAATGATCAAAGATTCGAATCATGGCATCCTCTGGGCATGGTGTCTGAGGTCAATACCCCGTTACGTCATCTAAGGCCCCACATTTTTTGTTTCACCCGTGGTATCATCCGACAGTCATATTTTTTGTTACAATAAACCTTTTGTTATACCAATTTCGACCTTATTAGAACTGCATAAGTTAGTGTCGTCAAATTTAGGATTGCTTAAGTTTATTTTCGATTATAACTTATTAAGTACTTGAAATATTGAATATCGTGGGTCATTTGCAGCCATGATTTCTGATCGGCTACATTTAATGTTGCACGTTTATATGAACATAAGTTTAGTTTAATATGATGTGGTTAAGTTTGTTCCCCTTAGGTAACTTATAACTTTTTAGGATAGCTGACCTTTTAAAGCCCTACTGCAAATTTTCTATTGGCTGCCAATTTTATAGGTTTCATAAATCAGTAAACTAATGAATGGTAGCGTGCACATTACAACGATTAGTTATCAGGTCGATTAAAAACTTCAAAATGAACTATCCACCAACTATCAGCTCAACAAGTCGACAGTTTTGTCTGCAGTGTGCGAAGGCTCTTAAATATTATTAATGAGTGGTGATTTTTTACTTCAAGCAGTAATTTTAAATTTATTGAAGACTAATCACTTTCCAATTAATCTTAGAAACAACACGTAGTCAAAGATAATGATAATGTTTATAAGTACACAGCAAAAACAAATGACTAACCACAAATAATTTTGAACAACAAAAAAATCTTCGATCCATGACAGAGCCTACAAAATTGTGGGTGGAGCTTGATCCCCCATCAATTTGAACAGACTTTCTTGTACTGGAGTCAGTGACCTCATAGACCTATGAGTTACTGAAGATAATTCAACTTTTTGTTGGTCATTCGTCTTAAGTTTCAAGTGGAGAGTTCAAAACACGTGCGTAGAATAGATCATCGACAGTTTTAAAACCCTCTTTCTTTATTACATCATACTGTTTTTTTGTCACATGGCTTAATTTGAGAAAAGTTTTTTCTGTACCATATTTTTTTACTTACGCAGGATTGATCGTCGTGACCAACTGAAGAGAAAGCTTATGTTAAGTTCCATTCCATTAAAACTAGCTTCCTCTAGAGGTTTCACCCGCTTCCTAAGAGAACCACTTCCCGCACCGGGATAAAAAGTAGCCTATATGTCAATCAGTATATAAACTATATTACTGCCAAGTTTCATCAAAATCTATTCATTCGTTTTTACTTCAAAGGTTAACAAACATCCATCCATACAAACTTTCACGTTTGTAATATTAGTATGAATTCTATAAATTTTGATTTCTATAACATTTTTCTTATTCTCTGTTACTTCACGCCTTAAATTATTGAAACAATCAAAAGCTTCATAAATCCATAAATTTTCATCAACTTTCATTGCAACAACTTTCAGACAACATAAGTAATAACGTTTGCTATAATTCAAACTATACAGACTGCCTGACCTACTATTTGAATACCTAATCATTTCTCTATGCAAACTGCCACGTTCAGAAAACCGGCTACAAGACTTGAATGCCCAAGCTTTGTAACCTACCTATCTATGGTGACAATAGATTCCCTGTCTAGACTCGACTGATGCTAATATCTAAGAACCTAGACAGTCATGATTATCACTTAGTTAAATCTAGACAATTCGACATTGAAGTATTTAGTTAACATATCAATGAAGCTAGTGGCCATAAAACGCTCGTAAAATGTACATGACTGTCTGACGAACAAATTGTCATTGTGGTTATAGAACTAAAGAGATACAATGAAGACATTAATGAAATCAGATTTAATACAATTATTGCATACGAAACAATCTCTATACACCGTGACTTTTTAGTCGTCTTACAAAAGTAGTCCACCTAAAGTATCCGACATAAAATACCTTTAGATGCGATTATTATTTTTATATCATTAATAATATTTTTAAAAATTAATAAATTAGAAGAAACAGCCTTTTAAAAATGTTAACTATCAAACGGTAGAGTATACCTACCCAGTGCATGAATCGAGCAGATCATTCTTTCTCCATTTATCAGAAGACAAGGGAGTTGCTAACTACGTCTTGCGTCATAATAACGGATATTTTTTTTATTGTACAAATCTCATAAATTCATATATTTTTTTATAAACGTTTACTAGTCATTGGATACAATGAACTGGGCTGCTTTTGCAAGACGACTAAAAAATCACGGTGTATACATACATATATCATCATCGTCAGCCTTTTTATCGCCCTACTACAGGGTACAGGATTGAGCGTTGATCACCACGCTTGCTCAATGCGAGTTGCGATCAATATTACTTGTTTGTATTAGTCCAAATTATGATAGGTATGTGCAAATGACTCGAGTATTCCAAAAATATCAGCGAGACCTAATTTTGATATCTTCCAAGTGGTAACCATAACAAAATAAGCAAATAGAAAGGATAGCTTGTGACACAACAAACATACTGCAATGACTGATCAGCTAACCTAGATATTAGATAGATAAAACGCAATAAGTCAAGTTTTGTAGAAAGAAGTAAATATTGACTATAGATGATAAATATTATTGTAGGTTACGCCACGATACAGGTAGATGCAAAAGATCCACGACATGAACACTGCGATTATTTTGGTACAAATGAATAAAATGTTAAGCCATTACTTGTATCAAAGTAAATATCCAAAAAAAGAACTATGAAGAGAAAAAGCTACAATAAAATCATTATGTATCAGAAATAGATTTTCAAACACTGTCAGTTAGTACAATATTTATTACTAGCTGTCCCCAGCGGTTTCACCCGCATCTTTGGTTACTGCTCCGCTCCCGTGTGCCTTAGCGTGATGGTATATAGCCTATAGCCTTCCTCGATAAATGGGCTATCTAACACTGAAAGAATTTTTCAAATCGATCCAGAAGTTCCTGGGATTAGCGCGTTCAAACAAACAAACAAACTCTTCGGCTTTATAATATTAGTATAGATGCAGTTTGAAAATATATAGGTCTTTTTTATATTCCAAGAATTTTATCTGTTAGCGAATCATTTTCGTTCAGAACTCCATGTGTGTCTTCTGCATTATTTTTTTAATATGGGACAGGTGTGGGCAAAGCAAATAAACATATTATGACGTCCCCTGGGTGTGTCTGCTTCTTGACCTCAATTGGTTGCCATTTAGATACAGGTAGGGCTATCAGTCGCACTTGATAGAAATAATCCATCTGTGAACAAATTGAGACTCATACATAGCATATTTTGCACCCGTCTATATCAGGATTCGGATGAAGTGGTGGTAGCCTACTGGTTAAAGCACCAGCATCTCAAGTGTGTGTGCAGGTTCTAATCCAGATCAGGCAAATACCAAGGTATCTCCCAAGGTATTTCTTAGACAGCAACTACTGATTAAAGGTGAAGGAAAACATCTCGAGGAAACCTGAACTATAAAGTCTAAAATCATCAACCCGCATTGAACCAGTGTGATTAACGCTCAAAAGGTCAATGATGATGATGATATAGGGATTCAACCTACATATATAATTCTTACATCTCTAATGAAGTCTTCAAAAATATTTTGCTATCTAAATATCCCGTTACTTTGCAAAATAACGGTACAGCAGCAGCTACGAGTTCGCATGCGTGGAATTAATTTGCTCCTTCCCACGATGAATTTAAAGTCAAAACATTTCACAATTCACACATGATTTCTGATCTAGAATTTGAATTTGGTGTACGATATATAGTTTGAAGTCATCGGAACAGCTATCTTTAGTAGCATCAAAATTCTTTACAATTTCAATTACATACTTTAATAAAATTGTAGAGAAGTCACAACTGTACATTGAATATTTTTTTAAAAGAATAATTGGGGCGTGATCTTAAATCGATTTCGAGGCCAAAAATATAGTTTTTAGAATTTTTGTCTCTTTGTCTGTATGTATGGTTTATGTATGTATGGATTTGCTTCAAATTAGGCATGAATATAACTAAGAGATCGGGTCAACATATAGGCTACATATTATCACGCTATCACTATGGGGGGGAGGGGGGCGAATGTTTAATGCTAATGCCCACGCGGACGACGTCGCGGGCAACAGCTAGTATCATCTTAAATTGATAAAATGGTATCGTTTGCTGCAGTTTCTCAGTGCACTGCAAGTATATCTTTTGACAATAAACTTACTGATTCGAAATCACCTGTTCGAACAAGTCAATACTTTCGCTCTGACTCATGAGCAAAGAAGAATCCTTTCGTTAGATCATCGGTTTTGTCATCGATATAAAAATGTTTGGAATCGATAATAATGTTCAGTTTAACGGCATTACAGATTAACGATGCTTTTTAAATTGTACTAAAGGAATTAAGAAGGTAGTTACAGTGTACTTTAAAATTGGTATTCATAAATGAGGTAAGATTTCTAAAAATATTAATTATGAGTTTAAAGATCTGAAGACAATTAATTATGTAGATGATGATGATGGTCTAAATATAATTGTTACGTTTTTTTTAACATGCTTAATTTTACGTAGATTATTACAGTCGTCAGCACAATAAATTTCTTTAATTGATTTTCAACTTTATCGCTGAAGCATATGGTTCAAAGTTGATTGGGAAAATTGACTGTTTCTCGTAGCTCTATGTGCTGACGTCTGTACATATTTCTTATAAACTTACTCGTCTTGAAATCGCTCAAAAATAACCCAAAAAAACCCTTCGAAATACATTTTGCTAAAAAAACTAAAGGAAACGACTCTGATATTATCAGTTCACGAAAGACAAAAAGTGTTTGGAAAATATTTCGTAACAATAGAACAATATCAGGAAGCGAATGTCCGACAGATATCAATGACACACTATAGGCACGTTAAACTTTTTGATCTTGGCAAAGAACATGGTGAACTATAAATTATGCTGTCGAGCCCTAAATAAGGAGCGAGGTTTCGATGATGACATGACATAGCACCTGTTATGGATTCTTGGCGGTTAGGCCTATTAGAATATTCCCATATAAGTCGAAGGCTTGGTGATTCAAGCATGAACTTGCAAGTTCACTAAGAAGTGTTGGTTTCAACTATTGAAATTTGAGAGTTGATAACAAGCGTTTCTTAAATATGAGCCTGATAATGGAGTAAAGAGTACAGAATAGGGTAGTTGACTACTAGTCAAATTCGTTACTTTTATTGAACTGTCAAAAACGATTACTTTCGATGAAATTTGTATGAAAGTAAGGACTAATGACGACACAACTTTTTCACATCAAGCCAATAGCCATATATTGGGTGACTGGTAATTAGTGACCGATATTTAAACACGTGATTGTACTCATGATTACAAACAACTTTCCCAAAGATACATTTGTTTTATCATTATAGCAAAATTACCGACAACGCAGGTAAATGTCGATCAATAATTACCAGTCACCCTATATACTTATTTTATTTAAACTATCAATAAAAATATTCAAACAGAATCTTCTTCAAAACGATGAAAGAAAGTGGTGTTATTTTTAATTGGTTTACCAAATTAATAGCATAAGGAATTTTATTTTTGACCAAGTCAATTACCCAATTGTGTGTGATTGTTATTTGTTATTAATATTAATTCTAATTCAATGCCTAAATAGATCTGATTCAAAAAATTCGTCATCAAAAAATTCAAATTAACGTTCTAATGTTTGCTCCAATAAAGTTTAAGTATCCACGGTTGTCATGGCAACCACCAATGGCGTGAATTCCCTCGTACTGGCCGTTACATTTCAAAAAGCTTCTCAGCGTCAATAATAAGAATGAAGCATTAAAAATTCTGTGGTTCCTTCAACCAGAACATGCACACCGTGACGGTTTCCCTACGCAACCAACCGTGCCCTATGGGAGCACTTGTCTATGGTATTATTATTTAGGGACTACTAGTAAGTCTCTGGACTTGGATAAACGCCCGCATTTTTCTGAACATTGATGACAATGGTATCAATTGCATTTTTGTTATATGCTGTTAAGAATGTTGATAGGAAGTAAGCTTACATAAATATTTCGAAGATAAGTTTTTAGTTTGACCGTAGGTTGGTCCACCTAATTTTGGTATTTCAAAAATCATTTTTCTGACTAATGTATTTATTTGGTTTTGTACTTAAAAGCCTTAACTACCTTAAATAGGCAATGGGTAACAATTCAATCTTTAAAAAGATCTTCAGAGTTGTGTAGATACTTGATCATTTCTTTCTGATACAGAAGAGGAATGAGCGTTAATCACCACGCTTGCTTATAGTGGATTGGCGATTTAGGAATTTAAAGTTCAGATTTCCTCACCCACCTTTATACTCATCGGTGTCTAAGATACACTTAGAAAGTACAGACACCAGCAAATGAAGCTACCCGAAACTGTCAAATTTTCCCAATCAACATTGAACCATATGCTTCGACGATAAAGTTGGAAATTTGACAGATCGTAGTAGCTTGATCTGATTAAGTCACTACATATGACTTAAAAAAGTTACATTGGTACTTGCCTGACCTGGAATTGAACCTACACACTCCTACTTGAGAGATTCGGGCTTCAACCACAAGGCCACCACGACTTTTATGTCAAAAAATATCTAATGTCTATGATATTTAGCTAATGTCAAAAAACTTGAAATTGTTTTTGTCCAAGTGAATGATTATTCCTAATTTAGGATATTCTAGTTTGGGCTCATTTACGTATTTTATTGCATATTTAAACTTGACTAGTTCATGAATATTATTTGGATTAGGCATAGAAAATAATTGCCTATCATAAAACTTTTTTAGTTAACATATTTCTTAGTAGAAATTAACTAATGCAAAAAATACTGGCTTTTATCCTTATATTAAAATGCTAATATAAATGTCTGTTTAGCCAGTCTGTTCTTTACACGGTCACCGTCAAAGACTAGATATAACAATTAGATGAAGTTTGAAATTTAAGTAATTCTGTAGACAGTGTCGTAAACAGCCTTTTATACGCCCGGTGCGTATTTCAAAACTGCGCCCTTGAAAATGTTCTAACTAGGCTCTTACGAAATTCAGAACCGTATTTCGGCGCCCCCTAGGGTCTGCGACCTATGTCTGGGTACCGCTGGCACCACCCTATTTACGGCGCTATCTGCAGATAATTCCAATGCCCTCCTCACTTAATTATTTATTTATTTAACAGTGTATGTAAGTACACAATTGATGAGACAAAAGATTAGAAAAAAGTGCAGAGGCCAGCTACAATCTTTCAAATTTCCTTAATAAATCTTCAACTTTATCGCTGAAGCTTATGGTTCAAAGTTGATTGGGAAAATTTACTGTTTCGTTTGTAGAATCAGATGATATAGACACTGCTTATTTCTTAAGAAACCTCTTCTAGCAGGCTCGTTGCTAAAAAAAAAGAAATGTGTACAGGGTGTGTGAACTGAAAGGAAGATTTATATAAGATAAAACTTTTTCAATCCATCAAAATAGCTACCTCAAATCTGAATCATTTTAATAAAAGGCACATATTGAAATCTAGATGTCTAGACTTCGCATCTGCAACATGTACAGGCGAAACGCGTCCTTATACCAATTGGTTAGAGTCTAAAATGTCCTAACATCAATTTAATGGATGAGCACTGAAAATTGAAACATAGCTATATAGATATTAGTTATATTTTACTTTAATTTTACTAGACAGACGTGTCACGTGCCCCATCGAAGTGCAATGAACCGGTTTATCATGTATTAGGTAATCTGGCTAAATAATTAGATAAGGGTAGGCACACATTATGCGTCTTTTATTACCTTATTTTGCTAAATAATCAATTAATTAAAAAAAAAGTTATTCTAACCATTTGGCGTGTTTTTTATTAAACTTGTTTATAGCACGCGTCAAATCTCTTTTTTTTTTCAACCAATTAAGGCATATTTACGTACGAATACATTAAATAACTTTTACGACGAACAGGTTGTGTTTTTTCAAATTATTAAACTAGTTCAATTTCTATTTATATAAAAAAAAAACACTCTTAAACTTAATGGGAACTATTTATCTAAGTCTAGCTTATACTAGACTTAGATAAATAGTTCCCATCGTTATGAAAGATCTTATTTAGTGTCTATTTGATAAACACTGATAGCGAAAGAAAAATCTTTTTACAGTGTGTGTAAAGTATAGAAGCACATCACCTACCTCAATCTGCCAAATTTCTTCAAAAGATTTTCAACCTTATCACAATACTAGAAAGTTAATATTCGGTTGATAAAAACTGTCAAATTCGGATAGGTTCGAAAATCCTCCAATAAATTCAGATTTTATAATGAAACGCGTGACTCCTGATTTCGTGAATACAATGAAAAACCTTCGCTATCAGACGATGCCTGACGGTCTACATGCGATTACCCCACACGAGACATAGCGTGATACTACCTACTTTTTACCATTTAATATTTGAATAATTCCGAAAATGCGACCCGACATTATCTTCACGCGACACGACATTTTAGTCAAAACAATCGCATAGTGTGCGCTGGAACTTAGCTTTAATTTTAGAGGAATATTGACGATAATAAATTCATTCGTTTCTATTGACGTTAAATCTGTTTGGTGCAAGATTTTATTTTACTTTTGAAGGTCAAAGACCACGTCGACACCGGATTTTGTAAGTGGCTTACAGCACTTTAGAACTTTTAACTAGAATTAATAATTAATGACAATTTTAAAGGCATCTTAGTGTTTTGTTAAACTCATTAATTATTTAAACACTTACCATTTATAAGGTGACCACGATTTGTGTTGTTGGACCTCTCACATTTATAAGTAGACCTTAATATATTCAGCCACGAGCCACTTAGGTATCTACCTATAATATATAGTATTTTATCAAAAGCTATTTTTATAAGACTAGAATGTTGTTCAAGCAGATATTGTTACTAAAATGGGCGCATAATTTTTATAATCTTTTGCACATCAATACTGTTGGCAAAATGGTTATTATTATAGTGGCGATTAAGTTTACGATTACGGTCTAGTAAGACGAGACGTGGTTTATATTTTCAATGCCTGAACAAGGTTTAATGAAGTCAACGGTACTTATGTATAACTGAATAGATAATGATACGGTATATTTTTTTTTTTCAGGAATATGTTAACTTTTGTATATTATTAAATTATTATGTGTATGTTTGTTCATCTGTTAATTAAGACTTTATGAACTAATATTGATGTTAGAAAGTAACTTTTATTTCAGTTTCACTGATACAATTGTAGATTTTTATTTTATATGTGTAATAAATACAAATACTTAATCCCTAAATGATGATATTAACATTATCAGCAAGAATTTAAAAGTCGTTCATAACAAACGAGGACCGACAAATGCTTACCAGCTGATTGGACAGATCTATTCAAACTTGTATGACACTTTACTCAAAAGTTCAATACAGACACACCTTTATTGCTCATACATTATTAGATATATACAATTTATTTTTATGTCTGAACTTTAAAAGAGACTATGACCCTTGAGTTTGTTTCGCCGATTCTTCTCAAGGTAGTCAGTTAGGGAAAGCCAACCTAATTTCATTATAGACACAAAACTCGATGTCAAAAAAATGCATTGACGTATAAAAGTGTTGATTTCAACCTATTTGCAATATAAATATAATTTATCACATTAATGGCCGACATGTGGATAATCACATCATCACGCCGACATATGGTGATGAGAAAACTCTGACATGCATTACAAGATGTGACGAACTTATCGTTTTGTTTGCAAATTCTCCTTCAAATTTTATCCATCGATGCCTCCAGATACCTTCCCCAAAAGACAAATACCTAAAGGGCGTGTCGCAGTGACCTTTTCCATGTAACAAGCATGGTGAAAGGTATAGTCGGAGTTCGATGCCCGCGCGTGCCCTGATAACCGGCGGTTTCCTTACTTGCTTATCCGATAACATTCAATGACTCGGCACTCGTTGAGAAAACACCCTCCCATACATACATACAAATGTATAAAGTATTTATTCATCGGATTGTATGAACAAAATAAGGTTAAGTTTGTTTGTTCAGTGTGGGTACCATATTGTTAAGTTAATGGTTTTGTTAGCGTGGGTTTAGGGGAGTGTACAGTGTAAGCACAGACACCAGCACGTCAAGCTACCCGAAACTGTAACATTTTTCTTTCGGCTTCAGCGATAAAGTTAAAAATCTTTTAAGGAAATTTGACAGATTTTGAACTCGAACAGGAATGAAATGAAAGTATACATATGTATATGCGATCGAAATACTTGCTTGCAAAAAGAAGAACTTCTTTTCTTAAAAAAAAAATCAGATAAAATAATCATCTCCTGTGTAACTCATTAATAGATTTAAATAGACAACCATATTAGTACTAAAGAATGTCAGTCGACCTGGGCTGAAATAACGATCAACCCCGGCACTACGTTTATAGAAAACAATTATAACAAGGAAGAAAAAGCTGCCCAAACCAAAATGAATTCGAATTTCAAACTCCACCATAACGCTACGGTGCCTGACATTCCCCATTGGTCTTGCTTATCGTCACGGCGTCTACTTAAATCGATCCTTCACGCTAGTTCCCTACTTAGATCTCGTAAATTGATACAGACAGAAAATTGTAACCAAGCAAGGAATAATTTTACGTTAGATATAAGATACATTATTATTGTGTGCAGAGAAGCTCGTGGCTAAGGAACAGCCACACGGGTCGATCGATCATAAGGTTAAGTTACGCTTGGCGCGGTCGGTCCGTGGATGGGTGACCATATTGTCATGACGAGTTCCTCCGTGTTGCGGAAGGCACATTAAATTGGTGGGTCCCGGCTGTCATTTGTATATCTTTGGCGCTACGGGTAGTCAGAAGCCAGAAAGTCTGACAACCAGTTTTACCAAGACGTATTGGGTTGCCCAGGTTGAGGAAATCAGATAGGCGGTCGCTCCACTTTAAACACTGATACGCAGTTGCATCCGATTAGGACTGGAAGCCGACCCCAACATAGCTTGGGAAAAGGCTTGGCAGACGATTTTTATGGGTGCAATTCATGATGAGAGAATATATATAATAATGATTATAAATATTGGTTGCTAAAAGACAACCGACAAAAGTATGGCTGAAATAGAGTATTTGACTCTTTTTTTTTAATTATTCAAATCAAAAGTAACATTTTACAAAACCAAAAACAGAAATCATTTTTGAAATCCGTTGAGAAATAAGTAATTTAAACCTTTGAAAAACAATAGAAAGTCAAACAGTTAAATAACAGAAAAAGGATGCATATACAAGCTTGTGACGTCAACGTTATTTGATCACGCATGCGCAAAAGTGATAGTAAGATTTCCCCACTATGATCCCACTCTTCATCAAAAGAATATAAAAATGTTGATTGCTGCTCCATTTATCAACCAATTTTGACGCTGTTTTCAGAAAAATGTTCCTTGCGTGTGTTTATTAGTTTTAATAAAAAAAAAAATTACAAAATCAAACACAGACAAATATCCCATTGTCTGGACCACGATATTTGCTATATCTAACAGTAGATTGTAAGTACTAAGCGATATCCATTATCATAAAAAAAACGACCTAGGTTAAATAAATATTTCTTAATTCATGCATAATTGAAAAAAAATATTTATGACTTCTCCGTTGAGATTTTCTCTGGTGGTAGTTCAAGGCGATTAGTCTTTACTTACTGTCCCTAGTATAAAACAATTAAGAACCAGTAGTGAACATTATTTATATCTTATTCCTTTTGACCATTTTAGGGAGCACGGATGCCGCACAGTGCTCTGCGTAGCAAATTGACAATAATTACAATTGATTTTATCCAATAAGAATTTGACTTCGAAGAAATACAATTAAAGTTCAATTTTATAATATTTTATTGTATTCTCCTTTTTAGGAATAGCAGTTCTAAAATAGCTTTTAAAAACACGTGTGAAGCACTTTATGTTAATTAACACTTATTTTATTAGTACTACTACTCCGCGCAACCGGATAAAAAGTAGGTGTTCCTCAATAAATGGGCTACTTGACACTGAATTTTTTTTCACAGATTTTTTCAAATCGGCCCAGTAATTCTTGAGATTAGCACTTTCAAGCAAACATTAAATAAAATTTTCTGATTATATATTATAAAAGAATGTGAAAAGTTGGTACAGACGCCAGCACTTTAAGCTACTACGACTTCTAAAAAAGGAGCTTCTCAGTTTGTTAACATACCAACATATAAATATCTTATTCAGACAAGATGGCCGAAATATTGCCACCGATTACGCTGCCTCTAAAAAATCGAGTACAGCGCTTAACCAAATAACCTCATTTAAACAGGTATCGTTAACCAGCCTACATAAGTTTCAGGAAGCTGACAATGTTTATAAATGAATTATTTTTCAAAAGACTTGGCGAATGATTTTGTTTACTAACATTGGACAGTCTTACGACTAACGGGAATGAGAGTTCAATAACCTTTGAGAACAAATGTATGGTGAAATTCGCGTGGCTAAAAAACTTGACTATACTAGTTTAAGTTCTAAAAACGGCACAGATAAAAATCTTTTTCTGAGAACCTTTATACAGTATGTTAATTTTTTTTGAAATTGCGATTTTTTTTCCTAGTTTTTTTTTTGTTAAATGTTTTTTAAAAGTACCTAGGCAGGTGTTACACTGATTTTAAGAGCGCGTAAAGCCTTATTATGGCTGGTTTAAGTTAATAAAACCTTAGTACGCGAGCTAGAAGTTGTAGTGCGCAAGAGTCGCTTGTCGACCTACTTTTGTGTAACCTGTGCGGAACTTATACAATAAACAGCAACGTGCCAGTGCGCACCTACTTACTGCATTTTCTTATGGAAAAGCCGGTTGTAATGTTTACTCGTACACTCGGTAGTATTAAAGTAGTAGGTCCTTTAGTTAATAATAATTATGGCGTCCAAGCCGATTGTTGGCCACGGCGTCTCACCGTGCAAGTAACAAAATGTTATGAAAAAATAATTATTTACGAATCTAAGGGCCAGTTTACTGATAAGTTCATACTAATTCTGTTCCATATTTTAATTTATCTGGTAGATAGTGGGTACCCGTAACCTGTGAATCTGGCCCTAAGTATAATAAAGTACCTCATAGAATCCACCATGGTTACAATGCCGGATTACCGAGCTGAGGGTCCCGGATTCAATTCCCGGTACGGTGAAACATTTGTGTGATGAACATACTTGTTGGCTGCGGTCTGGGTAATATGTATTTATAAAAATATATGTGTAAGTTTACATAGTTTATCAGATCTGTTAGCATCCATAGCACTAGCTAATCAATATTGCGCTTACTATGAAGCTGACCGACCGTGTGTGAAAAAGGTGTCCCAATATTAGGTATTGTTATATCCACCTAAATACTTTCCCTACACACTAAAATGCTAATCGTAAAGATGAATATAATCACACGCTTCATAAAGAATTGTTCCAAATTAAAAATCGAATAACATTTCGGATCAGTGTTCGGGCACGCTTCTCAGTATCTAAGGCTGCGGCCACAAGACATAAGCGGTAGCGGAATCTTAGTATTAGAAAAGAGCGAATGAATAATTGAACGAAAAATAAAACACCCGCAAGTATTCGTGTTAATGCTTTACGCTGCTTTTAGTTTTTCTAATTTGTTAAAGAAAAGTTTTAGAAAATATGAGGAATCTTATTGAGAGCTACAACTGAGCAAAATTCAATTTTTATGACAGAAAATAAAAAAATCCTCTTAAATGTTTATTACCTGATTTCAAAGAGATATTTTAGGAGAGGTTTGTATGATACGCCAATAGGTACATTATGGCGGATTAAATTCTAGTCTATTTTCATAGTAGTATGTCTTTCATTTTACGAATTATTGACTGTCTTTATCAAAATGATACAACCATGCTACAATCGCTACCACGATAAAGCGCGTCTTATAACCACACCCTTACCCCAGTCATTCTTCAAATTTTAAAACAGTGGTCGTCTTCCTGGAAGCATTTGGCAACAGTTGCATGCAAACGCGAATTATGACTAACATTGTGGACCCTATCAGATTCTTACTGTGTTACACATGATTTAAGTACAATGTATTTTCATTTAAAAGAAAGTTCTCGTGGCTAAGTAACAGCCGAATGGATCTTGCGATCATAAGGTTAAGTAGCGCTTGGCGCGGTTGGTCCGCGGATAGGTGGTCCGTGAATCTTATCGGAAGGCACGTTACATTGGTGCTGCATTCGTTTAAGACTGGAAGGCGACCCCAACACACTTCTAGGAGTTGATGCTGCAGCATATCTCCTTGTTCCACCATACTTGTCCGTCAGGCATTAGTAACATTATTTCCAACTATTTCGGCTTTCACAGAAGTTCTTTTGATTAATTTGATGGGATTTTTGGTTATATCTGTCGCCAGTTGAGATACCAAAGTAATCCGTAGGTGCTTTAGATTTTAAGTTTTTTAGATGAAACAAAAATGCTAGAATTACGTAATATAAGGTCACCAATGTTTTTTTTAGATTGGATTTATTAATAAAAATATCTCTCGATGGATATTGAATTTAATTGCCACGTGCTAAATGATGCTTGTATGATAATAATAATAATATTGGCACGCACCAAAATTTGTCCATTATTAGTCGTTTGGCATAGCATCAACATAATTTTATGATAGCCATTAGCTTTTTTTTTGGGAGAAATACATTTTCAAGATGGCAACCCAAACTTAACGATAAGAAAAAAAAAAGATATCGCCATGTTTTTGTTACATTATACTGATTTAATTCGATAACTTTGGCGTGCAGCCTTATTTAAATAAATAAATGAATTAATTTAGATAATACATTTTTATTATTGCGATCTTTGGAATTCAAAAACTAGTTTATTTCAACTATTTAAAATTAACTGATAGAAATATTATTACACTCCATCGATATTAATTAATTCTGGTCTAAAAGCGATATAAATCCAATTTTTTTTTAAATTTTATGGCCAAATTCCTAAGCGTGCAGTTTTTTATGGAAAGTAATTAAAAACATGTTGATCAAGAAATCGATTTTTATATTATTACAGACTTTTAACATAATATCGCATTTGTAAGTTTTAATTTATGTCGGATTAGATCACTACACGCAACCTAATAATCTAAAATTATTTTTTCCCAACTATGTTGGGGTCGGCTTCCAATCTAACTGGATTTAGCTGAGTAGGTACCAGTGTTTTACAAGGAGCGACTGCCTATCTGACCTAATCAACCCTGTTACCCGGGCAACCCTATTGGGTTGCCCTATTGCGTTGGTATTCCAAATAGAAAAAGAAGATATTCTGTGTCAACCTAATAATATTTCTAATTAATTTGTGAGGATACAAGAAAATAATATCCATTACTTTAATTTCATTTTTCTCGTAAGAATTTACATAATATTTTTGTCATTATTAGCAGCCATTTTTATTGTCCCACTGCAGGGCAAAAGTCTCTTTTCATACTCAGAAGGGATGAAAGTTAATCATCACGCTTGCTCAAAGGTGTAATATTGTAAAAGCTTTGCATTATTCTTAGTTTTCTTTTGGACAGTTTACTCATATGACACCTCTCCCTCCCTTCCCTCTCTCTCTTTCTCTGCCCCTCTTTCCCTTTCTCTTTCTCTCTCTTTTTCTTTCTCTCTCTCTGTCTCTCTTTCCCTCTCTCTCTTTCCAGCTACGTATCTCAAATGATAGTGGGGTTCAGCTTTCCCAATTTTTCCCCTCCTACCCTTGACGTCGCTCTCGGATATGTTTACACGTATGACATCATAATCCTGTATATAATAGCCTACCTATAGCTGCTAGACAGCTAGGTAGTTACCTATTTGCTCAATACTGTATACATATTGACACGTCTGGCTTGCTGGCTTGCAAGTCTGTTTGTCTGTTTACCTCAACTTAGACTGGTGACATTTGCTTAACTTATTAGGATGAAGTAACTATGAAAGGATATTTTACTATACCAGATGAGGTAAATGTACCTACTGGCTTTTTTATGTAAAGCTTTTTAACCGACTTCAAAAAAGGAGGAGGTTATCAATTAATTCATAATTAGTTAATTCGTTAGTAAATAGTTAATTCGACGGTATGTTTTTTTTTGTATTTGTTACGCGATTACCCCGCCAATTGTAGACCGATTTTCAACATTTTTTAAATAATATATGTAATGGCAGTTTATTGGTTTATGATGTTATGAAATCAACTCAATAGACATCACTAAAAATATCGCTTCGAGTTACTCGAAATATTTTTACCTAATATTAAAAAAATCTAGCAATACATATATTTTTATGTGTGTTTTTTGTTTTCATTGTAGAAAACATTATTTGATCTATGATAGATCCTCTTCAGATATGAATCTTTGACTTATAATATCCACCTGTATCATACAAAAAAACTCTTTTTATATGAAAAAGAACGCAGCTTAGTATCTATAGCTCTGCCTTCCTCACAAACACCCAATAATACAAGAAATAAACATATAATACAGAAGCTATCTGTTGGCAGCGCAGGCGCAGGAAACAGGAAACTGCACCAATTACCTGGCTTACTTTTAATTAGCGCCGTATTTTTATGGGAAGCAAATTACATGCTTTTTGTTGGTAATTTTCTCACCGTATACTATCTAATTTATAGATGCTCTCTTTGATAAAAAAATGAAGCTATGTGGTAATGGCGTCCAGACCGATTGCTGGCCGTTCTCTCTAAGGAGATCAGCCAGCTGTGCAGGACATATTATAATGCAAAAGTAGTTGCGCAGTTCGCAAGCACAGGTGCACTCTCTATTCCCTCACTCTCATAGTCCGATAGGACGGTAATCCGACACGACCGGAGAGAGAACAGGCGCATAACCGACATTTACGTGCTCTCCGATGCACGGGTGTATCAATCACCAACTTCCAAAGTCCGGGCCCGACCCGGGAATCGAAAATATATGTATAAAAAGATATAAATAAACCCATATTCGTACTAAGAGGAATAACTCTTATTTCCCACAAAGGTAAACATAAATCACTGACAACACTAACTGAAATAAAGTAACAAAAGCTACATACGCAGAATTATGATTCAATTTAAAAGTTACGTAAGAATTGAGTCATTCGTCTTCACTTTGAACAATTTCTTCTGTATTCTATGAAACACATTACAATGGTATGTGTGGAAAATAAGGTGCCATCTTTAAAGCACTCTCTTTCACGAGCCGATGCGCTTACGCCGAAAAAGCTCGCACAATAAATGTTTAGAAATCCTTACTTTTATGTAAATCATGGGGACCACCATAAAAATATCACAAACAATACTTAACACTGGTAAACCACCGCGGCCATTGTTGAACGAGTGTATGCGTAAAAAATTAAACGAACGGTAAAATAACCTGTTACCAGACGGTGGTAGGAGGAAAACACTCGCTTTTAAGTTCATGGAATGAAACCAACTTAAAAAAAAAAACAATCAACTTTAATTTCACTGCTGCATCAAAACCTAAATCTATTTTAGATGTAAATAAGAAAAAAAAAACACTATTTTTTTATTTCTAAACACTTAAAATAATCACGACGGACGATAATTGATGTACGCACCCTGCACAGTGGGTCGCGTAACCCAGGTAGCTGGCTGCCCAACTCAATAAATACGTCCGTACTTTTTTTACCATTTCGGTGTCAGGCACAGTGGGTTCAAACCTGTTTTTATTTGCGCGTAGTGCCATCTCTTTCGTACTAAGAACCTTTTTTTGGTCTTATTTAGAGTGGGAAGTTCACACTTCTCCAATTACGGATTGAAGGATCCGTGATTTTGTTGAGGCAATTTGAAAGTTGCTTCCTTATTTTCTTTGGGTGTATTCTTATTGGTAACTAGTTTTGAGCTACCTTCCTTAAAGTCGAAGTAATAATAGGAGCTCGTAGCTAAGTAACAGCCGCACGGAACGAACAATTAGAAGGTTAAGCAAAGCATGGCGCGGTCGTTCTGTGGATGGGTGACCATCTTGTCATGACGAGTTCCTCCATGTTTAATTGGTAAGTCCTGGCTGTCATTTGAACATTTTTGATAGTCGTTACGGAAAGTCTGACAACTAGTGTTATCGGGTTGCCCGGGTAACCGGGTTGTGGAGAAGATATGCAGTCGCTCCATGTAAAATACTGGTATTCGGTTAGACTGGGAGCCGACCCCAACAATGCATGTCAAAAAGGCTAGGCAGATGACAATAGGAACATAATCGGAGATAATGTGGTGTACCTAATAGTTTTTATTTTTAAAAGCGACAGGTCATCGTACCCAAATCTGTAAAATTTTACCAATCGAATATTTACTTTCCAATATTGTGATAAGGTTGAAAATCCATTAAAGTGTGACAGATTGAGGTAGGTTGATGTGCTGGCGTCTGCATGTTACTGTGGATTCCTTGAACTTATTTTTTTTTGTAATTTTTTTATGAGACTTACTTATTGCAAAAGATTCTCGGAATAAACAACAATATAAAATACATCTATAGACATATCAAATTAATATCATCAGAAATCTAAATACAATGTGTACAAACAATACGCGTGAACCAAGAATCACAAGTAAGCAATGTCATTGTGTGAAAATAATGCGTTTTAAATAACCTTTGAAATTGATGCCATCGGCGACTTCTTGAGTATGATACCTGGCTACTGAAACTAAGCATTTTCTAAGCAAGCAACAAAACACTAAGCACAATTTAATAGCGATTTACTCCTGTTATATTGATTTTAAATAATATATCGGCACACCATTTTCACACACGGTCGGTTGGCCCCTAATTGATCTATTGATTAACTTGTGTAATGAGTGCCAGCACAACTGGTAATGTACTTTACCTACTCAAATATATTTATAAATTATATAACACCCAGCCCACATTCAACAATCATGCTCAACAAACAAATGTCGACCGTACCGGGAATGGAACCCAGGACCTAACCTCGGCAGCTCCATTGCGCCAACGAAATCGTCAAAATTATCGTTTCTTGATATCCACGTCCACACTAACGATAAAAACCACCCCCCTCCCCCATAACATGAAAATTGGGCTAAAAAAGTACCGCCATAAGTGACAGCTTTAAACCATCTTCTGAAACAAAGTTAATGGTCTACATCTAGTACTAAAGCCGGTATTCTTAAGATCACGTTTTATAATAAGGGGGCTAGAATTTGTTTGTTTGCTTGAACACTCTAATCTCAAGGAATACCTGACCGATTTGCAAAATTGTTTCAATGTTAGATAGATCATTTAATGAAGAAGGTTTATAGGCAACTTTAAACACCGGTTGAGCTTAGTAGTAATCACGGGACGCGAGCAAAACCGCTGGCAGAAGCTAATTTTATTTATAAGTGCAATAATTATGTCAACATATTCTAATGTAAGTTTTTCTTCTTTACAGATTACTGGACTTTAAGAAAACACGCAGATGGAGCCTCAAGTGACAAAGAGAATTAGCTAAAAAGCAAATATTATAATAAGTTAACTAATTTTTAACCTAGTTGTAGACGACTTAAAGTTCAATCTTATGTAAAAAGCATGCGCTTCATAAATTATTATTTAAAATATAAAACAATATTATTTGTATTTATATATAAATAAATAATTAGTAATCTTTTTAGGTGCCGAAGTGTTCCTATGAAAAACTAAACTTACTTAATCTTGACTTTACAAATTAAAGTACAGTCGCCAGCACATCAAGCTACTATAATCTGTCTTTTCTTAAGATTTTAATCTTTATCCCTAAAGGATATGGTTCAAATTTGATTGGGAAAATTTGACAGTTTCGGGTAGCTTGATGTGCTGGCGTCTGCACATATTTAGGAAGTAATTTTAATATTTTGGTATTGTTACATACTTTCGGAGAAGTAGAGGCTTAAATGAAATTTGTTTTTGAATGGGGTCCAAGAGAAACCCCTTTTACTGGAAAATATAAAAAATATATATATTTTTGTAAAATAGTATAATGTAAAAATATGTATTTCTGCAGTAACTAATACCCTTTTTTATGTACAATTTTTTTTTAATTCTGGGTATAAAAAAATAACACTATATTTTCACTACATCAAGCTGCCTAAAACTGACAAATCCCAATCAATTTTGAAGAATAGGCTTCAGCGATAATGTTGAAATTCTATTATAAAAGGAAATTTGACAGATTGAAGTAGCTATCGCTGAACCATATGGATCAAAATTGATTGGGAAAATTTCACAGTCACGGGCTAGCTTGATGTGCTGTGTCTGTACTCCATTCATATCAATATTTTTTTTGTACATTATTTTAAAATATGTATTAAGGTGCGTTTCCACTGATGAAGTGCGATAAATGAAAACTTGTGTTCAATATTTTCAATTATGTCTATTGTATAATGTGTATTTTGATAGCTGAATTACCTGAAGTAATTTGGCATATAGAAATACACGACATTTATTATACTATGTCTGAAATTACTAAGGTGGTCTGGAGTTCGCCGACTGGCTTCGCAGTAGACAATTTTGTTCCTAAAACTTCTACTACGAATCCAAATAGCTAACTACAGACTCAGCTTCTAAGTCTTATCGTGCAGACGCTAGCACATTGACCTACCTATCAAATTTCTTTAATAGATTTTCAACCTTAATACAATAACGGAAAGTTAATATTCGATCAAGCTCATCTCGACATCAAGCTACTACTATCTATCAAATTTCCTTGATAGATTTTCAACTTTATCACTGACGCACAGGGTTCAAAGTTGATTGGGAAAATTTAAAGTTTCGGGTAGCTTGATGTACTGCGTCTTTACTTAGTTTTTATGCAATGTCGGAATTACTTCAGCTAATTCTGCCGTCAACTATTGAAATAATATAACTGAATTGAAATATTGACACACGACTTTTTACCCTCGCCTCGCTAGTAGAAACTCACCTTTAGGCTAAGTATATTTTCATGTAGAATCTAGTCTATGATCTCTGCAATATAATGGTCTATGGCCGCTCTCAGTGGCCCTCGCTTCCTAATAATCTGTCCTGTAGTATTAAGCTTTGTAAAATATAGTAGAATAGTTTAGTAAAGGGTTTTATTTAGTGACTAATGACAAAAGATAATACCTTGTGTGTCCAAATAAACAGAAATGTAAAATTTAATATGTTGTTTCTTTTTCAATTAACTATAAGTAAGACAACAACCAGCTGATAGCTTATTTCTCACAGAACAAGTGGAATAACCTTAAAGAGTCCCTATATATCAAGATATAAAATTTACCATCAACCACTCACAAACAAGGCATAAGTTGCTATTCATAATGACAATTAAGTCCTAATCTGCTCTAATCTACCAAACCACCAGACATTTTGTTCTCCATGCCACCAGACCTCCGGAAAAAAAGATCGTATTTATATATATCGTTTGTTCCTGCTTAAAATAGCACCTAAACTTCTGGTATAATGAAGATCACGAGGATGACGGCGTCCGTTCTCTCTAAGAAGATAAGCCAGCTCCGCAGGACATATTATAGTGCACAAGCATTCGCGCAGACACAGGTGCACTCTCTATTCCCTCACTCTCATAGTCCGATGGGACGGCAATCCAACACGACCAGAGAGAGATCAGGCGCAGGACCAACATTTACGTGCTCTGCGATGCACGAGTATTAAGTAAGTAAGACACCAACTTACAATTTAAAAATCCAATTCATCAGTTAAAGAAACCAGTGCTACAGACAGACATAAATATAGCAGTCAGACTTATAAAACCCGTCTTTTTCCATCAACTTGCGTCTTCAATAACGAGGAAGGAAAGCTTTGCCTAGAAATAGATATACATACAGGAATTCCCCTGTCTAGAACGAGAATTTAGTGAGGGAACCAGGTGACCCAGTCGAGACTCGGTGGCAACTAGCCAAGAGGCCGTACCTGGTGTCCTGGTGTGTACGATTTTAGAATACATAACATTGCATCGCGAGTGTAGATGTATAAACAAATTAAACCTGCACTTATGATCGTTATTCTAGGTTGGTGAGAAAACCGAACTGAAAATGACCACCAATTTTTGGCCAGCCAATAGGTACTTTTTTTCGTGGAAGATGATCAAATGACCATTCCCGCTGTTGGTGCAGCTGGAGGGAGTGTCGGACTCTTATTAAAACCCACTCTGTTCTTTCTGGAGCTTCCTGTGTGTCAGGGCCACGGTAACTTTTGCGTATGACCTCGCCATCTCGACCCTACGGGTCCCCTCCAGCTCACAGGTACCGCATATCACATAGCAAAAATATTAAAACTGTGAAAGTGTAGATGATTGTCACTCTTTCACACAAAAACTACTGAACGGGCTTTGATAAAACCTTAAAGTCTTTCTTTGATGTCATCCAAACACCCTTTCAGTTATATTGACATCATTTTCTTAAACATCAAACCAACATAATAGACTACTTTTAACCAGTAGCGGGAAGAAGTTCTCTAGCTCAAAGAATAAAACTCCAAACAAGAGCTAACAATAACATCCAAACAACAAATTATCTTGACAAATGATTGCATATTTAAACGCATTTATATGCAATTCCGTGTAACTCAAATTACATACATATAATTAGCAAAAAAATACAGCTACATGCATAATGTCTTTCAAAGGATCATTCAATCATGAAGATAAATAACAAGACGTGTGTCCAACGGAGTCATGGTGACTCACAGCTTAGTAATAAGTACCTAAGTTTATGAGTTAGGCTAGACATAACCACAGACCAGTTCCGTAATCACTGTTCATAGATATATGTACCTATATATGTATATATGTAGTTTATTTCATACATCCTTCTTACTTCTTAGTTATATTATGAACTGGTTTCTTCCTGGTGTCACAGTTACATCCTGGGGTACAAGAATTATTTCACAGACGCCAGCACAACAAGTTACCCGAAACTGTCAAATTTTCCCATTCAGCTTTGAACCATGTGCTTCAGCGATAAAGTTGAAAATCTATTAAGGAAATTTGACAGATTGTAGTTGTTTGTTGTGGCGTGTCCTTTAAGTTGGTTTAATTTCGCCTCCAGAAAGTTCATCGATATCGTTTCAGTAAAAGCAATTTACAAATCTAACGAATATACGAAATATTGCTTTAAAACGTGTATCATCCATCACAGATGTCATACATCTCAGAATATTTATTTCATGGAAAATCACCAAATAACCAAATGTGGCTACAGCTGGCTACAACTGGAGGCAGTTTCAAACTTTTATCGACTAAAAGCCACTTCTGTTCCTTCTGGAGATCTTGTGGGCCAGGGCCACGGAAAATCTTCCTAATCATCCAGTATAGAATGCCTGAATAAATTAGAATAGATATGCCAATATCATCAAAATACATACAATTTTTTTTTTGCCTGAACTAAAATATCATAAAAATGTTATATGCAAATAATTTTAAAATCCACTCAAACAAAGCCAGCGAAAAAAGTTAGCTAGCGTTAGCGTTTTTATTGCACTTGCAAGTCGAAATAACACCTCCATTCAAGCATCACATTAATTTTATACCACACGCAAAAAAAACAGGGTCCAATTTAAGCCTAAATTAAAAATTAAAGTGTCTAAGCCCAGTGTCGAAATTCTTCGGTCAATTAACTTCCGAAAAGTCCTGGGTTCGAAACTTTGGTGAGGCTCCCACGCAACGACGCGGCGTGGATATGCGATGCATTTGCAAAAGGGTTCCGTATGTTTTTAAATAAGAATATGGAAACTTATCTTTATTCATTAAGACTTATGAATAATTTTCCCGCACAACATGTGAGACTTTACCGAGAAAATTTTGCTTGCATAGTTTGTATTTGTACAGTTATTATGATTTAAGTTATAACGGTATTTTAGTATTTAACAGAGTAATAATTACATAATATAGTGTGCTATACATATTGATGATGATGGCATCCAGGCCGATTGTCGGCTACGGCGGCCGTTCTCTTTTTATGGAGATCAGCCAGCTGCGCAGGACATGTTATAGTGCACGCAAATTCGCGCAGACACAGGTGCGCTCTCTATTCCCTCACTGTCATAGTCCGATGGAACGGCAATCCGACACGACCGGAGAGAGATCAGGCATACATATTACTTGAAATACATAAAGGGCTTTTATTTATGTAGAAGTGTGTACTATTAGTTAATTATTAAATAGTTTCGACCACTTTTTAACATACACTTCATAGAAAAAATAATGACTATTACAAAATTAATTTATTCATTGAATATTTATTCCTACATTTGAGATAGCTCGTCCCTTCATAAAAAGATCTGCAATAATAATCTGGCTAGCCGTTTCCCATTTATCATTAGGTCGTCTTCAAGTCTAACCGTATGCAGCTGAGAACTACATTAAGCGACTGCAAATTTACAAAATCTGCAATAGAATACTACGATAAAAATACATAAGCAACCATTTCATAATTCAAACATCGATCAATTTCACACACACGCAAGTTCACAAAAAAAAAATTACATAGACCATTTAAAAACTCATTCAATATAATTGCATTCCTTTTTACGGTGCTTTCTCCGATCGTATTACTCATTCAAGAAGCATGACAAAAATGACTGATGGCCACGGAACTCTAAAAGAGAAAAAAAAAGTATCGGAGGGTGCGCGTGAGTCAGATTGACGGGAATACCTCTGTGTGAGTCATACGTTGTTGCTAGGTAACACTGTTTCATATTTTATTAGGTTGAACTTGGTTGAACTTATTCCGTATTGAGATAACTATTGCTAATTTTTTTTTTACAAACGTGTGCCTAATTTACTGATTGTTATTTTTATCATTAAACTCGGAACTAATTTTAACCGAAAAATAATCATAATTACCTGATTTGAGAAAGAGTATCCTATACTAAGAAGTCGTATTGGCCTAGTGGTTAAAGCGGGTTCGATTCCAGGTCAGGCAAGTACCAATGTAACTATTATAAGTTATATGTACTTTCTAAGTTTATCTTGGACACCAATGACTTATTAAAGGTGAAGGAAAACATCTCGAGGAAACCTGGACTATAAAGTCTAAAATCACCAACTCGCATTGAACAAGCGTGGTGATTAACGCTCAATCCTTCTCCGTGGGAGAGAAGGCCTGTGTCTAGCAGTGGGACGATATAAACGCTGTGAAGATGATGATGATGATCCTATACTTAAAAAAAGAAAAACAAAACATCTTCGTTTCAGTCGATTTGATATCCTGCGTGTTCTCATAGCAAATCACTTGCGTATTGCGTATATCGGCATACACCGGGACTCGCCGTGTTAAATGGAACTGAAAAAAAGTCTCCATTACCTAAACAAGTAGGTATCTCTGATAGAAATTAGCACAATAGCACAAACCGTGACTCAATCAATTCCCATAATTATAAACGTATTTTATTGTGTTTCCTGTTCCACAGGAGTAATATTGCATCAGTTCCCTGGAAGTCTCAAGCGATTCCAGAAAGCTTTGCGTTGGGAGGCAGGAATTTTTGTTGCTTTACTTGTTGCTTGGGAACTAGAGTTAACATTTGCACCTGTATTGAAAGGTATCATGTTTTTTTAAGGGCCATAATTTCATTGAAATTACTTCAGTAAATGTTTTTCCCCGTGAAAATTTAAAAAATCTACTTATGCATTACTTTTTTACATTTTTAAGAAAATCAAGGTATTTTATTTAATAGCAGTTTCTTGTATACCTTTGCATAACTCAACACTTAAAATTTATTTTCTAATAATACGGAACTAAGCTGGTCAACCTACACTTAATTTACCCTTGTCCCTGCAAAACATCAGAATACTATGACAGACTAAAATGTTTTACTCTGTCTTATTTTATACTAGCGGTCGCCCGCGGCTCCGCCCGCGTGGATGTCGGTTTTCGCGACAAAAAGTAGTCTATGTGTTATTCTGATGTATAAACTATATTGTGGTAAAGTTTCATTCAAATCCATCAGTAGTTTTTACGTGAAAGAGTAACAAACATCCATACATCCATACCTACAAACTTTCGTCTTTATAATAGTAGTAGGATATCAAAGCTAAAGTAAAGTATTATATTAACATGATTGAAGCCGAAAACTCTTCAGATACCTCTCTTTTTTTAATTTTCCGCTCTTAAACTCATAAACCACAGTAAACTAATTAATAAAAATATATATAAATAAAAATCTATGTCGTGTTTTATTAGCCCTCAATGTCTCGCGGTATGCTCCTTTAAGTTTTCTTAGAGCAAGAAGAATAAACGTCTTAGAATGCTAAGAAAACGGTAGGCGTCTCAGAAGCGCCATCTTATGAGAATGTTTTAAAACCTTAACGACGGCATGTTAATAAATCCTACTTAATTATAATTTATAATAATTAAGATTATTCAGATCTTTAAAATACTAATTGCGTTTAAGGAAGTATAGTGCTTACTTTCTTAATGTTGATACAAGGATTACCAAGTTCATCTGCTTTGTCTTTATTGCTCCTCATTGACCCTGTTATTTCATGTAAACAAGTATTTTGACATAAATAATATATTAAGCGAAATGAAAAGAATATGCAGCAGAAAGCAGTTTACACTCAGGCTGTGGAATTGTCTTCCTCACACTATATGCGAAAGCTCTTCGTTAGATGTCTTGAAGACACGAACCAAAGAACATATCTTGAAAACTGGTACATGTACATTAAGATCACCTTGGTAATAACATAATCTTTTACAATTATATGTTTTGAAAATGTATTTGTGTATATAATAAAGGATAATAATAAAAAGTTAAAAGAACTGTTTGCATAATTATCTATTTGATCCCGCCTTAAGCGCCTTTTAAGATTATCATAGCAACAAGACGTCATTCAAATCTTAAGATTAATAAAATGGTAAGGCGTTTAATATCTAAAAGTATTACTTATATTGTTAACAAAAACTATTTAGACAAGTAATAATCAATCGTAGGTACCTTAAACCTAGGGGTAACAGAAAGTCAGAAAAGTGACTTGACTGGTTTGTATCAAAGGTTATATGTATAAATATAAATTTTGTCAACACACTCTTAACAAAGGTGAAAGGTGTCACTAATTTTGGGATTGTTGCCAACATAGGGGTTGGCACAAGAGCCTGTCTTAAAATATAGGTCAATCAAAGACCTTTGTATCAACAATAATGGAATTATAATCAACAATAATGATAATGATTATCAACAAACCAACAATAGGTATTGTGATCGCAAGTAAAATATAAAATAGCACACGACTCAAAACTGGCTTATAAAGGACAAGTTCATTATTAGGGTTTTAGCCTTTCTTGATATGGAAATTAGGAGGTGAGTGGTATACATATATGTATAGCTCAGGGCAAAGTATGTTTGTTAGTATTTACAATGGTTACAAAGCATTTAATATGTAACTACATACTATACGAATATAAAAGATGTTATCAGATAACGTATGGATAATTTTTAACTGACAGATAATGGGCAGTGCCCTTGTAAAGGGTAATGGCAATACGCAACTTAAATGATTGCTTGTGATTGCTACTAGAATTTATCGGCCAAAAATCTCCGAAAAACTCTCTCCATCTTAATGGGCCTTTACTTCCATATATCACCTACGTAAAAATTCACAAACCAGAAAAACGGAAAAGGTAGGTGGATGTGAGGTAGGTAGGTGAACGGTCAGCTGGGGAGTTTGTTGCGCCACTGCTTCTTCCCAGCAAAAACACATAGGAAGTGGTGAAGGGTGGGCGTTTTGGGGGCTGTCTTTAGCAATTTTTGACCTTCAAAAAGTGCTGTTTTGCAGCCAAGTTTGAATAAATGATTTTGAGTTTGAGTTTGAGCTTATACTAGTTTTGTATAGGTACCTAAGTATTTCAATAGCAATCAACAAATACAAATCCAATTGCATTTTTTTACAAATCAATTTTTGGTTTTTCATATTATTTACTTACAGATAGGTAGGTATTATAGATATTTTTTATTTTACACTCCAAATGTGGCCTTTTTACGTAAGGACCTCCTCTAAACGATACAAGTCATCGATGTAGAAATATTTAATAAGCACCTTTAAAAGCAGGACAATCCCGCGAAATGAATACATCTGGCGCTCCTGTTAAATGAAAATTTTGAATTAGGAATGCGTGAATGAGTGATGGCACATGCGCGGGGTGCGAGCCCTGATTGGGTATTGTCTGCGCAGCTTGGCTGCATCTGCATTTCGCGCCATTATGGTATATTTGTATTTGTTGTTGTAATATAGATTTATGTTTTATTTATTTTAATATTCGTTTAATGGTGTTTGTTTGTTGTTTGTTATCTTATTTAAGAGGGAAATTAAAGCTTTTCTTCTTGATACTTGTTTTGAGTTATGAACGTAAGTACCTAGGTATCAATTTTGTGTCAGGTAAGAACTCGATTTTCAATATTTAATTAGGTAAGTAATTAGATAATAATAACTATTCAAAAACATTCCTGTTGACATTCGTAACTAAGCAAATAACCAAATATTATCAAACTCTAAAACCCATTACATAAAAGCTAAAAAATTTTTTTTTTTAAATTTTTTTTTTGACATAGTACATGGTATGTACTCCAAAATAAAAAATCAAGTGCCCCTATTCGCCAACAGATGTCGCCACTTCAAGGAACAACGACCTCTGTTTCGGCTTATCGCCGCGGGAGGGCACTCTAGTACGCATTTAGAGACGATTGTCATCAGAAATATATATGAAGTAAGCCCCCAGGTGAGATTGGCATTTAAAGAGATTTTTTATTTTGCTACCAAGGAGGTGTTCAATACAAGTAGTATTGTGATAAGTTTCGAGTACTCATTAATTCTGTGACTAGCGAACGCCTGTGGCATCGCCCGCATTTGGTATGTATGTATGTTCCATCATACTTGGGGATTATGCAATTGAGTGCCTACTGGTGAAAGATTTTTCGTAATCGCTTCAATACTTTCAAGATAAAGTTCAGTACTTCAAAGACAACCAAGACGAGGTTTATTAAGCAGGTTTTGATTTTCTGACAATAATAATTGGGGTCCTATAATACCATACTAGCTTCCACCAGCATTTTCACCGACATCCCATAGGAACAACTTCGCTCTCCAGGATAAACGGGCCTTGATAAACGGGCTATTTAACACTAAAACATTTTGTAAAATTGACCTTCAAAAAGTGTTGATTTTCAGCCTACTTTAAATGACGTTTTATCTTTATCACATCGGACCAGTAGTTCTTGATATAAAGACAAACAAACAAACACACTATTCAGCTTCATAATATTAATATGGGACACATTTAATCTTGAAAATATGGATGTGTTGCGCCGAAGATCTATCATACAAATCGGAAAAAAAGCACATAGAAATGTCTTTTTATAATACTTATTTCCCTCGTCATATAAGTTTGCCGTTCTGAAGTAAGCTAGTTGGCAGTTTATTGACACTTGGCAACTCGTCGGCGCTCTCAAACTCGAGGAAGCCGATATCCTCCCCTTATGGAATTACTATCGTTGCATAAATTTAACGCTCCAAGACTGAGGGGGTAGGCAGAAGTGTTGCGGCTTGCGGTGAGGTAGCTTTACACAATTTAGTCTGAGGGTGAACATAGTTGCCTACTGGTACAAACAGGCCAACTGGTACAGGAAATAACCATTTATTCTACCTACTTTATAAACATGCTTTATTAAAGGCGAGTTGACAGGGGATAACAATACCTAAGTAATTCAAATTAGACCATCTTTTAGATTGGCAAAAAATTTTGAACACGGTCTATTTTTTTCGTTTTGACATATCAATACAAAATACTAACATATAAAGCAGAAGAGAGTGAGAGCTTGTGACGTCACTGCTTGGTAAAATTTGTACCGAAATACCGTTATTAGTTTAACTCCGAAAATATAATGAAATACATATATTTTGCTGATCTTAAAGATGGACACTTTTTATTGGTCAACAGGCATATTAGTAGGATAGATATTAAGCTGTCTAGTTGGTAGTCGCATGTCGTGACTATTGAGCACGGGGTCTCGGGTTCGATTCCAGGGTCTGGCCGGAATTTTTTTGAGGGTTTAAAGAAACTTTCACAAAAGCAGCCCGGAGTCTGGATGTTGGTGATTGATATACCTATGTATCGGAGAGCTACGAGAGTGTCACACATTTTTCGTTCGAGAACAAATGTGTGCAAACAATTTGGTAGAGCCATCAATTCGCGGAAGCCAGGGTTGATGGTTTCCATGCCATACTACGTAAAAGGTATGCATCAATTCTGAGTAGAATACGCGATAGCTCCCACAGCATCCTGAATGTGTTTTGTGATAGGTGGGACAGTCCTATGCTGGCTCACTGGATACGCCATCATGTTATTTGTTAACAAATTTTCATTGATCTGAAATAAACTTTTATTATTATTATTAAAAAGCTACCAAATAGTTATAATAGACCTTGTAATTACTGCTATCAGTATTTAAGACAATCAGGTCAGCGGGCGGTCGGTTCGACCCTCGCGGCCCCGTTCTGATCGCACCTGGCGAGACCTTTACTGGATTACATACATCTGGCAACATTCAGTGAGGATATGTGTAATTAATTTAAGATTTGAGATATAAAGTAGAAAAAAAATATGTTCTATTTTTTAAATAGACCAATCTCATTATTCCTTTCTGATTATTTTTCCTTTCATGTTGTATTGTTTGAAACTAAAACCGACTTCAAAAAAAAATAAAAGCACTAAAAAGTTAAAAATAATACTATTACCTACGTATAACCTAACCTAACCTACGATTATATATTATATACCTATAATAAAATTTAACAATTTTTTGGAGTCGGTGCCAAGCTAAGTAATGAAACGACTAGTAATTCCTGAGTATTTTTTCGTTTTAGTTTAACAAATGCTCGATAGATGGCGTTGTTCATTGAGGCCTCATTTCTGAATCGCGCTATGGTTTCGTTACCGGCCGTTGTACAAGTAAGGTTGCTATACTTTTTGCTTATTATGTTCACGTGACTCAAGTTCTTGAAATTAATCGTCGAACTTCTTGCTTGCTTTTCTTACGTTGTTGTATTCTGTAAACTGTGTTTGCTATAATTTTATTGAGATGTATTTTATATGTAAATAGAAATATATTTTTATTTATGAAGTTGTAAGATTTACGTTTTGTTTTTTTCTGGTCTTAGTCTGTAGGTATATAGTCATTTTAATTTTGTATATTGCTTGGCACCGACTCCAAAAAATTGTTAAATTTTATTATAGGTATATAATATATAATCGTAGGTTAGGTTAGGTTATACGTAGGTAATAGTATTATTTTTAACTTTTTAGTGCTTTTATTTTTTTTTGAAGTCGGTTTTATTTTTTTGCAAAAAAATTTTTTATTTATTAATTTTTAGTGGCATATTTTTAATCTTGTAAAATATGGGTAGGCCTAGTAAAGACACTGCTCGTATGAGAAAGCGTCAGCCATGAGGAATTCACAGAGTCAATAAGCTGATACCCTTCTATATCATCATGATTATTTCTATCAAACGAAATCCACTGTTTACACATTCACGAGGTTATCTACCATCCACTTAATGAAAAGTTCCGTTGCCTATCTCTAAATGCAGCCCCAGATCTGCACGAAATACTTATCAAACAAAAAGAAAACATCAAAATCCATACATAAATTATATAGTTATGCCCGAACAAACATTAAGCTAATACATACGGAGAACAATATTTTTGGACGAATAATTTTATCAGTGGTATACCTGGAAAGTGACGTACCACTGTACTGTACTTGATTTAGAAAAAACAAAAAAAAACCGGCCAAGTGCGAGTCGGACTCGCGCACCGAGGGTTCCGTACAAACCTGCAAGGTTTACAAAGTTCGTTCATTACGACAATCGAGTCAAATTTCGAGATTCTATGTCAACGGGAAGTGGTCTTTAGGTTTTAATTCCCTTGCGTGTAGTTGCGAGTTTCTAAATATGCGGTATCAACACTTTTGCGTTTTGCGTTTTTGCGTTGACTTAGAATTTTTTTTTTTCACGGGTTAATGGCAATTAGATCTTAATGGCAAGTATTTGATATGAATTTCAACTTGATAGCTCTACGCGTTCGTGAGGAAAAAAGTAATAAGTTTATATTTATTAAAAAATAAATATATATTTTGTAATGTAACTAACAATTTAAGGTTTTCGGAATTTTTCCTTTATGTGTGCTATAAAACGTTCCTTCATGCCAAATTTCAAGATTCTACCCTTAAGGTTTTGATTCCCTTGCGAGTACTTGCGAGTTTCAAAATATGCAGCTTAAATTGCTGTTTCTTTTGATTGCGTTGACATAGAAGTTTGATTTCGTTACAGCTTAAAGGTATTATAGACCTGAGTATTTGGTATTAATTTCAATTTAATACCTCTACGCGTTTATGAGGAAATGGGTAGTAAGTTTAAAATTATTAAAAAAAATTATATTATGTGATGTAACTAAAAATTTATGGTTTTCGTAATTTTTCCTTTATCTATGCTATAAGACGTTTTTCAAATTCTGAGAAATTTCAAGATTCTGAGTTCACGGGAAGCACCCTGTAGGTTTTGATTCCCTTGCAAGTGTCAAAAATTTGCGGCATAAACGGCTGTATCTTTTGATTGCGTTGGCTTAGAAGTTTGATTTTTTCTCTGCTTCAAGGGACAGTAGACCTGAGTAATTGATATAAATTTCAGGTTCATACCTCCACGCGTTCCTGAGAAAAAAGGTCTTGACAGACGGACGGACGGATGGACAACAAAGTGATCCTATAAGGGTTCCGTTTTTTCCTTTTGAGGTACGGAACCCTAAAAATTGTTTAAAAATATCAAATTCTCTATATGTTTTCCTATAAAATTTGAAGAGTTCCCTCGATTTCACCAAGATGCCATCAACAAATCCCGACTTGGTGACTATAGGACTATTCCAACAAAAAATGTTTTTTTCAAATCGGTTGGCAAACGATGAAGTTAAAAAGTTTTTATTTCACTTTTTTTAGTTGTGATCTTGCGATACAATTAACCCGTACACTGCTACGATACATTGTTTTATTATGAAGTTCCCGTGACTCCCTTCCACCTTCCGATTCCATCATCAGATCTGTTCGATAGTACGTTATAGCCAAAGTGCATCTTATGACAATTTTAACAAGCCCAAACAAGGCTAAGATACATTGATTAATTACGGAGTTCCGGTGCCTAGCTTCCAGCTCCATTATCATCATCAGGTTACTTCGATGATATTATTTTCAACATAACTGTTAAGAACTATTTATTTTTTATTTGTATTGCTTTAGTCGCCCTTCATTGTGATATCTATTTGAGTATGAAGTACCGTTGGCCATTTCTGGTCTTCTTCATCAGCTCCACTTCATCGAATGTTACGTTTTGACTGTAAATGGTTAAGTTCTCGAGGAAAATACCAAAATCATCATATAGTTGCCTTTAATATTTGAGGAGTTCCCTTGATTTCGCCAAGATTCCATCATCAGATCCCAACCTGGTGACTATGGGACCATTTGGGATGTATACCCTTTCCAACAAAAAAATAATTTTTCAAATCGGTTGGCTAGCGACGAAGATATGCGCGAACAAACATAAAAAAAAAAAAAAATAGAAACATCCGAATTGAGAACCTCCTCCTTTTTTAGAAGTCGGTTAAAAAAATACAGTACTTCAAAAATAAAGTAATATAAATATTTTTACCATAATATAACTTTAACATAATATTTTGTGATGTGAAATGTGTCTAAAGATAATAACGAGATTAACGCTCAATCCTTCTCCGTCTAAGAGAAGGCCAATACCCAGCAGTGGGATGATAAAAAGGTTGATAATAACGAATATCATTTCCCGAGCCTTTTCCCAACTATGTTGGGGTCGGCTTCCAATCTAACCGGATTTAGCTGAGTACCAGTGTTTTACAAGGAGCGACTGCCTATCTGACCTCCTCAACCCAGTTACCCGGGCAACCCAATACCCCCTTGGTTGGACTGGCGTCAGACTTACTGGCTTCTGACTACTCCTAACGACTGCTAAGGATGTTGATAATAACGAATAACAGGATTGTAACTCCCCTATATAACAATCATAATATTTCACCATAAACGTTTGATTAATTCAGTTAACTTTCAATAAATCAACAACAGCACAGCACCTTAAAAAAGTAACAACAAAGAAGACCCCAATTATTATATCTATAGACTATAACGAACCTTATAATTGTCATTATCTAAATCTAAGACAATGGTCTACTAGACCCTCTACACCTGGTGTGACCCTTACTGCCTCGAATGCATCTGGTCATAGCGCATTGAAGGGTTAGAAAGGGCATTTACAAAATATCGATCTGATTTTCATTGTTGTTCGATACCTGATCGATCGATAGTTTTGAATGATTGTCATTATCAATGGGCTATTATAGATTTTATGTATTATAGCAAATCGACGCAGCACATTAAAAAAAATCTTGTATCAATAAAATCGTTTTGGGTAAGGTGCACTTTTCGTATGCTCACTTTTTAGATAGGAGAACTCAGCCTCATGAATCTACCCGGAGACGTTTTTATTAATTCATTACAAAAAGTAGGACAAACTCAAAGTGTATATACAATATCAATATAAATGTCATCTTAATAATATCTCTAATTACAACTCTTATTCACGAGTCACAATATGACATTTCAAATCACGTTTCGACCACGTGATTTATCAATTTGAAATGTTATTTCCAAACATTTTTTTCTTTTTTACTAGCGTTTACGATTGTTGAAAGACATCTTAGCTAACCCCACAGATTAGCTAAATACATCACAAAAACGCATGTTTGGAAATATATCGCAAGAAAAAATGCCTTCCAAAATAGATTCCTAACTCTACATAAAGGTCGCGTCTTCATTACGCCTTCAAGGCGGCGCGGGCGGAGGGTTCAAAATTAGTTTTTAGCCAATTTAAGCAACACCTGGAGTGTGGCTTACCCTGCAAGATGTAAGGCACTATGTTGTCATCGTTAATTGTTATTTATAGCCGTAGTAACGTTCGTTTAAAAAGGGGTTTTTCTTTCAAAACGAGTAAGTTCAATATGGTCAAAAACTAAGATTAAATCGGCTTCTGAAGTCTTTCTTTACCTATATATTAAAACAAGGGACTTTCTCAAAATAGGTCATACTTTTAAAATCGCATAGATTGTCGACATACAAGAGAAATTAATGACCACTGCTGTCTTGGTGCAGCTGGAGGGAGTGTCAGACTCTTACTGATCAAAACCCACTCTGTTCTATCTGGAAGTTCCTGTGTGCCAGGGCCACGGTAACTCTTACGAACAACCCGCAGGCCAGACAGACCTTGGCCCTAAGAAGCCCTTCTGTGTGGCTTGTTAATACCAGGTAAGGTAAGCTACAGTCAAAGTTAGTACTATGCGCAAAAAAAAACAAAAAAAACAAAATCCTTCATTCTTAACTCCAACGGACATATCTCCATAATCCCCACGTTAATGGGTACAGACGTCAGCACATTAAGCTACTACAATCTGTCAAATTTCATTAATAGATTTTTAACTTTAACGCTAAAGCATAAGGTATAAAATTTTAAAAGTTCCGGATACCTTGATGTGCTGCCGTATGTCCCTCTGCAACCTCTAGACCACTATCAGTAAGACAATCATATTACACCCCAATTTGTAACCCCTGACCCCAACCACCCGAGCCTATCATTATAATGGGGCTTATCTCAATTAAAGATATTTTAGACCCGTTAATTATCAGCACATACTGGCTGTTTAGATCTTAAAATAGAGTGCACTAAAATTAAATAATTTAGGGGTTACTAAAAGTACCTAAGTTATTTATAACTCGTCACTTAAAGTCTGACTTAAAGTTAAAAATACGGGTGAATGTGAACGGAATTTCATAAATTTCATAAAGTTTATATCTCCTAGAAATTTTGATAGTGGGGAATATGCACGAAAAATATATTTGCAATCTAACTAGTTTATCAATAAATATACAAAAATAGAATACTAACTGTGAAAAAAATATCGAAATCAGAAGAAAAACCAACGAGATATATTTTAAACAAGTATACCTATCCCTCTCACCAAAACACTATATTCAATGACAGCCTTACGGGCGTGTGTAGTTGTGACGTAAATTTTACACTCGGACTTCTCTTTCTTATTAGCAGTGCTTATGAAGCTTTATAACTTTCTTGTCGATAAATATATTTTAAAAATTCTTTCATATTTGTTTATTACAGCTAAAAGTGTAGATATTAATTTAGTGAATAAAAAAATTACATGCATATTCCCTATTAAATCTATATCTATATATAAATTTAGTACGTCCAAAATTTTACGCAAGGAGTTCAGTCCTTAAAACCATTTGAATCCCTTGTTACCTAAAACAACTCATTCACTCTTGACCTATCTCCTTGAAAAGGATAATTTTATGTCACCCTTACTCATATACCTATTATAAATGCAAAAGTAACTTAGATCTATATGTATGTCTGTCGGGAAACTGCTAAGACTAATAACCGACTAAAATAAAATCTTGTACAGATGCCAGCACATCAGGTTACCCGAAACTGTCGAATTTTCTCAATCAACTTTGAATGAAGAATGTTAACTAATTTTGATTATTAGCACTCCATATTCTCTGTCAAAAATAAAAATTACTAGTGAAAGAATTGCTTCGATACGTCAATTAGTTTCCGATTTAGAAGTAAAACAAGTTGTAACCGCACGACGCGAGCTGCCGGTGACGGTGTGACGTCATCGTACAACACGCTCAGTCTGGCTCTCTCAGTCCGCTCGCGGTTGCGCACCGGGCCGTCGAAATTATACCTAAATACTTTTAAAAATGTCCAATCCAAATACTATGAAATCATGTGTTGTGCCTAAATGTAAAAATACAACTACCAATTCGCCGGAAAAGTTGTTTTTTACAGTTCCAAAGGACGTTAAAATGCAAAAAAAATGGATAATTTTTTTATTGATTGATTTTACACTGGCAGGAAAAATGTAAAATCAATGAGTACGCGATTAATCCGGTTAAAAATAGTTTCATTATAAAATACAGTGATCGTGAATACCTAAGACATTACTATTATAATCTTTTATAGTTTACATTTATTTAATACCTATAAACATAAAATCTGGTCAGAGGTGCAAAACCTTTGGAGGCAGAACTTTCCGTTATGTTTTTACATAGTATTACATATTATAATATCTTGAGAACAATGCAGCTGTTTTGCGTTATCCTTTGTTTTCTATACATCTATACTAGACTGTGCCTACTGCTCTGCTCGCGTAGGCTAGGTGTAGATGGCTAATAAGTTTTTTTCGTTTTAGATTGAAAATGAATGGCCTTACGTATTTTGTTAGTAAAAAAATACAAATGAATAAAAAATGTTTAGTACATCTGTTCAAACATCTACATTTGCAATAAAAATTAAATTAAATTAAATGGCCTTACGTATTTTGTTAGCAAAAAAAAATACAAATAAAAAAGGTTTAGTACATCTGTAACGTTCAACCCACTACACCTACATCCTAAGTACCTACCTATCCTACTTCCTACTAATATTATAAATGCGAAAGTTTGTGTGTGTTTGTTATCTTTCACGCAAAAACTACTGATAGGATCTGGACGAAGTCTGGTATAACACATAGGCTACTGTTAATCCTGGGAAAATGTACAGTTTCCGAGGGAAACAGGGGGCGAAGCTGCTGGCGGAAGCTAGTTTGCAATAAATAAATGTATGTATTCATTTAAATTTACTAAGAACAGCGCTACCTACCTATATATACATACGTACCTACCTTTAGCTACAAAACTATAATACATATTTGTCGTCTTTAACTTGAAAATTTAATGGTAGGTAGGTTCTATTCTTTCTTATACGTCTACTATTTGAGTTGCATTCTTCCATTACGACATTAGTTGGGTATTTTGTTTTGATAAAACCATTTAGAACATAAACTATTAAGCATAAGTAGTAGTAAGGAAAGTTTACTTAGGTACCTTTGCATTTTTATTCCTCGCATTTCGGTGGCAATGAAATCACTATTTGTTGATAAATAATGCGCAACCATTAATCCATCTATTTTAGGTAGATTATCCGATTGCCCTTTTTCGAATCCTTCATCCATATTATTAATCGAATAATATTTACTATTATTAGACTAATAACGAAAACAACAAAATACTGCGTAAGCTATTAAACCTACTATAACCGCTGGCGAGTGGCGACTTGATACTAAGCGGGCCGCGGCCCGCACGGCGCGTTGTGACATGACGTCACAAGCGGTCACGTGACTGTTAGCGGGACTCGATATTTTTCGAAACTTTGAACGCCTATAAAATCAAAACTACTAGGTATTTTTGACTACAACAAAAACTAGTGTATTTGTATACATACAGGCTTTGCTGAGAAAAAAAATCAAGCGATTTGGCATACCTAGTAACATTCTTCATTGTTTCAACAATAAAGTTGAATATCTATAGCCATCTAGTAGCCTGATGTGCTGGCGTCTGTACTTAGATAGTCTAGTCTAGAGTCTCGAAAGGACACAGGCTTCATTTTAGCCAGGTGCGGTAAATAGTTGCCTCAGAATGAAGCAACCCTTAGTCCTTAATAAATCCAAATTAAAGCAACCATACAATAATCAAACCAAAAGCACAATTCAAGGATCTACTTTAAAATCTTCTGTTACCATTTCTACCGTGTCATGGTCAGTTCATAACCACAAACTACCCACAACCTTATCATCGATCAGGCACCATCTGCATTAGAAATGTAAATGATCTACAGCCATCTGCCACGCCACCTGGCGGCGCAACACTGAATTAATTAGGTGCGCACGCGCCGAACGCATCCTATGTTTAAATTAAGCATTTATTGGTGACATTGGGTTGAATGATGGCTGTGTAATTGTATGGATGTAGTTCGATTATGCGGTTGATTTTGGAAGGGTTTAGCCAAGGACAGGGATGTAAAATACCTATCCATCCACTAGGCAATTTATTAAATGGTGAACAAGTAGCAATCCAATTTTTTTGTTTGAAAATCTTAGTGTATCGGACTAGCATTGTTTGTAGTTTCCTCATAATAAAGGCATCCAAACCGATTGTCGGCCACGACGGCTGTTATATCTAAGGAGATCAGCCAGCTGCGCAGGACAAGCATTTACGCAGACACACGTGCACTCTCTATTACCTTATTCTAGCCTGATGGAACGGCAATCCAATACAACTGAGAAGATCTGGAGCAAGAACGACATTTACGTGCTCTCGAAGGCACTGGTGTATTTTAATCACCAATTTCCAGACTCCGGGCTGCTTTGCAAAAGTTTCTTAAAATCCACAAAGTGAATTCGGCTCGACCCGGGAATCAAAAGAACGAACCCGAGAGTCCAATTACGGCAGTCGCGTTATGCGACTGCTAGACACTCAAACTCAAAATCATTTATACAAACTTTGCTGCAAAGCAGCACTTTCTGAACGTCAAGAATTACAAAGACAGCCCCCAAAACGCCCCCCACCATTAACGAGAACTTTAATATTTTGGAAAATATTTTAACTAAATACTAGTACTTATTCCTATACTAATTAAGTGCCCTTAAGTCTATGTGATTATATATTAGTAATTACAAAACAATAACAGTTAATGCACACACTGATCTAACCAAAAGCAACAATAGCATAACTTCTTCCTGCCAAAGCGGTTAAATCGCAGATGGCTTTCTATTACAATAAAATGTATCCCGGTTTACCGACAAATCGTGACCGCCGTTTCTAGCTGTTCCGTCATTTTTTCTCCCGTATCCCGTCATCCTTGAAACGATTCCGATGGTAAGAGTGATTTTGAAAGCGTAAGTGTAAATAATATTTGAACTACATTTTGTAAAGGAAACCGTAAGATTAAAAGTGAATTGGGATATAATGACTGGCAGGAATAATTTGATCCGTTAGTTTGACCCAGTTTTGTAAAGACGCCAGCACATTAAGCTCTTACAATCAGTCTTTCCTTATTAATTGCCCCTGGCTGGAGGCCTTAAATTCTAGGCATCCACAGGGATTTGTCCGGTTAAGCAGTAAACAGCCTCCTTAGGCTGAACTGCGAGATGCCCACGCAAAAAAAAAAAAATTTCCTTATTAAATTTTCAACTCTATCGCTGAGGTATATGTTTTAAAGTTAAATGGTAATTTGACAGTTTAGGGTAGCTAAACGTGCTGGCGTCTGTACTTTCGTGAGCTATAAAATATTCCTTTATGTACTTTGGACTATGGGCTCGATTAAACTATAAGTACCTACTGAACTATTTCAAAACCTAAGATTTTTATTGTTATTTCCCCTTACTTTGGGGAAATTGATGTCTCTTTTAAGCAAAGAAAACACCTTGCAAAAAGACGTGATTCTTAACGTGATATTTCAGCTTTCTATAAATTACACTACAATATGTACCAGTGGAATAAGAATTAAAGACAATCGATAACAGATAATCGAATATAAAATCGATTGAAGCCATTAAAAACTCGAGTCAATTCGTAAATTGAAAATATTAAGTTCGGTCGCGTGCCACATCACATTTCCCAGTCAGTTCTAAAACAAAAGAACGTTTAAACAAATAACTATAGTTTCCGAGATAGAAAGGATGAGATTATTAGATAGAAAGTCGGTGAGAACATTAGAAAGGCCTGCATCGACGGTTCCGATATATTTAAAGAATGCTTTATTATTATATTCTATGAAAGTGGAAGACATGGCGTGATTGTAGGTGACAAAAATGATTTTTCAGAAAATTTCTGACGGGGCAGATACAATAGTTTGTTGGGTTATAATTATTTTATTGTCTTGCTTAATGAAACTGTATCAGACAGCATCATATTAATTAATATAGATACAAGCCGTGATCATCGCCTTTAGTTGCGATCATATTATGAGACATTGATTGTCATTATAACTGTTATGCAATTAATCCACTAGTCATTAAGAACCAAAGGGATTTATCTTCCGCAACCGGTTACAAAAGTTACCGAAGTTCAACCTTATTACATAAACTAACTGCCAATAGATGTCCCGACAATAACGGGCTAGCCATTTCAGTAATTTATCGGAACATACAGAAAGACAAAAATAATTGTAAGTATATCCACATGCATTTAGTAAAAAGTCGTTATTTCAATATTAGAAACACACTAATATTTTTTTATGTGTATATAGTTGTTATTTGATACTCACCTATAGATTTGCTACCTTTAAAACATTCGTTGAAACCAGTGAAAAAATAGTCAAATGCCGTGAAATATGCCTATTTAATTAATAAAATATAATTACTTACTACATTATAACCTGAAGTTTCTCCAAGCCCTTTCTTCCCCTAAAAGTTAATTACGGTCGTATAAATAACAGACTTCTTAATTAGCATGACGACACGACATACGTGATGGTCAGCTGATGGCGACGGTATGGCCTTAGACCATTTAGGGTCGGTTGTATCTACCCCCTGATTTACCAACTGTGTCATTGTTATTATAGCAATATTCTGCAGTTATCTATAGTACATAGCTCGCAGAATAGCCGATGGGACAGGGGTTGAGGATGTCAGATAGGCAGTCGCTCCTTGTAAAGCACTAGTGCTCAGTTGAGTACGGTTAGACTGGAAACCCACCCCAACATAGTTGGGAAAAGGCTCGGGAGACGATTAAAGGCATACGAGTATGTTACAATGAGAATAAAAAAAACTGAGCAGAATAATGTGTTTGATTCCTAGTTAGATTATCTTTTCAAAATAACGGTTAATGTTTAACTACAAAATATAAATTCTTAACGTTCAAAATATGCAAACATCCATCATCAGCAAAATATACTAACATTGAATTAGCATTTGCTATGCAAGTAAGTGCGACGAGTAAATTACTGCGCGCGCGCATCTGCATACAATGGCGGCTATTTATTAGATCAGCTGTGCGATATTGTGACGGCCATGTTTGTTTACAACTTGTTTTTATAATGAACATATTTTGCTAGGGATCGAAATAGAAATTGGCAAATAACAATGGCGGAAAATATCGCTCTATATGCTTGCATTGAAGTATCTTTTAGTAATAATTGGGTTGTATTTTTGTTCCGTGAACTTTTTCTTCTTTCCGCAGTAAAGATCAACAAAAATATCCATAAATTATCAGGCTATCCTCGTAAAAGTACCCCTTTGAGCGAAAACACAAAATAATAAATAAGTATACTATTTAATGACTAAAAGAACAGAGAAACGAGACTAGAAGACAGGCGCTCTTTCGAAGAATTTCGGAATTTTTACTTACTACTTATTTTCATATTATTAACAGACAAGGAGCATTATCTTTGCTTTGTGTTTCAGTGTATAACGTTTCCTCCACTATCCACATAGCCCAGTCAGGTGGCTGCAACATCTTCTGCAAGCTTTACAAAAATATAATAAAATAGTTTCAAATTACAATATACCCGCATTTTTTTCCTTTTTAACGGTTTTACCAGTAGATATTAACTAAAGATACTTTGAAACAAACAGACAGTGTTTACGTGACCTATCAAAGAGATTGAGGTACATTATCGCGCCTGTTTCCGCATAAATAAAGATGTCATTATGTTATGACACCTCGACGGGGCGCCGGGATATGCGCAGGAGTGGCACGCGCCGTACCAGCGGTTAAGGGGATGGTTGATCGAAAGTATGTTTAATTAAATATCAGTTAAGTTAGTCTACCTGCAGAAAATAAAAATATAAAACCAACATTCGTTTATTAAAAAAATTTGGTAGGCTATTAAGGGCCAGTTTCACAGGTTGCTGATAAGTTCCAGATACTTTATGTGGCAGATAATTTTATACAAATTCTGTCCTATTTTATCTGGTAGATAGAGGCTATCCGTAACCTATGATCCGTATCCGTAAACTGGCCCTAAATCACTATTCCATATTCTTTTAAAGACACATAACATTTTTAGATCTAGCAACCATTTGCAAGATCTAAGTAGTTTTTAGTGCGGGACCATCTTTGTGAACTTTACTTTTATTTGATTATGTCATTAGTGGAACAAATGTGATGGTGGAAAATCTATCACATACATGGGTACTTAACCAACAAAAACACTGTTATACCTGAGGGATCATCGTAAAACTAGCTGTTCCCCAGATCCCTTCCCGAGTAGCCTATTATATCCTTTCTCAGGCTGCAAACTATCTGCATACCAAAGTTCATTTAAATCTCTTCAGAGGTTTTGGTGTGACAGACGGACAGACAGCCCAAAACAAATGCTTACTCCTTGCATTAGGTATAATATATCCAAAAACGAGTACTATCCTACTTTATTGCGAGTTCATTTGCTACGTACTACCTACCACTTAAATCGGAATGACAAAATTGTGAAGCGTGCGCATACGCAACTAAGATGGTATCGCTATGAGGGAGCATCTGTCGCTGCCCTCGTATTGTTTTATGTTAATGACATTATCTATAAAGGAATTATGATAATTCCACGCGTAATTTTGATGTTTTTTGTATTCTTCCTCGATTATATTTTATGCAGACTGCAATTTTCCAGTCATAAGCACATACAATTATTTTAAGTACTATATTGTATAGGTTAAATGAGTTAGGTAAAAGACAATATTTAATTATGACTTACTGGCTTCCGACTACCCGTAACGACTGCCAAGGATGTTCAATGACAGCCGGGACCTACTGTTTAACGCGCCATCCGAAACACAGTCATTGGTGTCCAGGATATACTTAGAAAGTACATACAAACTTAAAAAATTTGGTACTTGCATTGGTACTTGCCTGACTGAGAAACGAACCCACGCACTCATACTTGAAAGGTTAGCTCTTTAACCACTAGGCCACCATAACTTTTATTTATAATATAGTACATAATATAATATACCCCACACATTCACACAACATCAGCCAGTCCCAAACTAAGCAGAGTTTGTACATACAACTGATAAAAACTAAGCAGAGCTTGTACTATGGGTACTAGACAACTGATAAACATACTTATATACTCTTATTTTTGTAAATACATATGTACATGTTATACATATGTAGATGTGTCTACTAATACACGTATAGTTCTACTACAATAGTTTTTAAGCCAATCACGATGCTTTCTTAATTCAAAAAAGACGCAAGAATAAATTTGAGATTTTATGTAAACTATGTACGAAAATAGATTCTTTGTCATCAACATTCCATTAAGCCGAGATTACCCTCCAACAAAGGGCCGACTTTTGACTACAGTTAAAGAAAGCCGTATCTAAAATGTAACGAATTTTATTACGTTTAATACAAGTTAGTCACGCGGTTTCCTCAATCGTTGCATTCGTTTTACTTTAGATGCATTAGATATGTACAAACGCCAGCACATCAAGCTACCCGAAACTGTTTCGAAATTAAAAGCTACGTAGCGAAGTTATTACTAACATTTCAGCGAAAAACTGGAATCTCGTCACTCAAATAACAAAAAATATCTACAATTCTAAGCACCAAGTAATAATTAGCGAATCAAAAAAAAATCTTTAATGATCACCCCTCCTAACCAACTATTAGAACAACAAGTGCTTTCAAACAATGCCCATTTACCCACAATACACCCGTATAGGGGGCGCCACTGTATAGCGAAGATTTTTATTAATTTACTTTTTTGATAATAAAAAGCGGGCTCATACGGGGTATGGTAGGGTTGTATTATTTTGTGCTGATAGTTGATTGACACAATTTATCAATGTTAAGATTTTTATCAGTGGTCGCACGTTTATCTAGGAGCGATTAAATTTTTGTGGTGTATGATGTGGGATCGTACATTTCCACTCGTCTTTTGTTTTTGGCTTCTACAACCTCTTGTTAGGAAACAAGAAGCTATATAAACACTTTCTAGCCTCCGCCTGCGGCTTCACCTGCGTCCGATACGACTTCAAGAACCAAGATAAAAAGTATCGTTAGCCTTCCCCGATCTATGGGATATCTGACACAATAATATTTCTTCAAATCGGACTAGTAGTTCCTTAGATCGGCGCTTTTAAGCAAATTTTTCACCTTTATAATATAAGTGTAGATTATCCACACTGGTTTTGATAGACGTAAGAGTCAGGGATCTATCAGGATCTGTTCAGGGATATCATTTGCAGAAGTTCTTGAAGATAAATATAGCCCAAGGAAGTCGCAAAACTAGATATAAATATCGCCTACTTCACATTAGGGGTCTCTTTAATTTAACGAGCTATACAATGAAAAACAATTTTGCTGATTATTTTACTATTTCTACTGCTCAAGTCAACATTAAGTATACCAAGCGTATATCTCCTAGACACATGGAATGATTTTAGTACCTACCAAACTCAAACTGCGACTCTTTTCCTCAAACTTAGCTGGAAAATAGCACTTTTTGAAGATCAAAAATTACAAAAGACAGCCCACCCTTCACCACTTCCTATGTAATTTTGCTGCGAAGATGAAACGGCGCAACAAACTCTGGGGAATTTGTTGCTGGGGCAACACATGTCTATCTGTAGGGGGACGAACTTATACATCGACATCATAAACTATATCCTATGTACATTTTAAAGACTGATACAGCATTCACGCTATCCAAAGATACAGCAAGAGTTGTACATCAACAAGTACTCCCACAAATAGGGCATGTAGATTGAATAAATTGGTTAATATGGGTCACCGGTCCAGTGTGCGAAGGGCCGGCTTGTTACCTACCTACTAATTAGCGTTCAGTAAGGAACACGTGTATAATATGATGTAAGAATATGTTTTGTGAAAGTGTTTGATGGATGGTGTTGTCATATCTGAAATAAAAAGTCCCTAATAAAAATAGATAAATATGTATATACATATAAATGACCATTGCTGTATTTATTTCCAAAGTTATTTAAGAAAAATGAAATGTGACCAGTTACAAAAATGTTATGATGTATGAATTGTATACAGATGCCAGCAAATCAAGCTACAATCTGTCGAATTTTCTTAATAGATTTTCAACATTGTCGCTGAAGCATAAATATGGTTTAAAGATGATTGGGAAAATTTGACAGTTTCGGGTAGCTTGATGTGCATAATGCTGGATATTTCAAAAGTTTGCATATTCTTTACATAATGTTTTAGAAAAAATAGCCTATTATTCTGATGTAAGCTATGCTACTGCCAAGATTCGTCACAATAAATTCCGTTGTTTTTGCGTGAAAGAATGAAAAACATCCCTGCTTACCAACTTTGGTGTTTATAATAATTTTATAATAATTTAGTAGTAGTCGATAATATCGAGTCGTGATCGACGCTGTTTAATTAAAACAGAGATTCAACTAATATAAAAAAATACATTGAAGAATAACATTCCTAAATGGCAATTAGAAATGTCTTTATGATTTTCTATCAAAAATATTTTGTTTTCTAAATGTTATTACTTACAACTACTCGGCAAGAGATGGCGTTGCTCGCCAATCGTTAGTTATAACTTTCGTTCTTTATAAAGTTGAACTTGTTGATAGTGCAAAACTTAATGCACAGTATGTTCAGTATGAAAGAAACTTCTTATTTCCATGTTACCAAATATCAGTGGATGTAAGTAGCCACCTATTTACATCCACTCGCAATTTTACATACATATAATAGGTAGGATAACTACTCAGTTGGATGGGATAAACATTCAAACATAGTTTATTTAAAGCCTTAGAACAAAAAAACCCTGGTTATATTAGCATAAGTACCTCCTCAAAGTGTAATTTTATAGCGTTAACTTGTATTCTGACTTATTTTAGCTAACCGCTGCCACGCTGTGACAATCATTACAAATTAAACAAAAACTTTATAAACTTTACTAGCTGTTGCCCGCGACGTCGTTCGTGTTAAACATTCCCCCCCCCCCTGTACATGATAGCGTGATAATATGTAGCCTATATGTTGACCCGACCTCTTAGTTATATATTCATGCCAAATTTGAAGCAAATCCTTGCAGTACTTTTTGAGATTATCCCGGACATACATACAGACAAACAGACAAAAATTCTAAAAAGTATATTTTTGGCTTCGATATCGATTGTAGATCACGCCCCAATTTTCTTTTAAAAAAATATAGCCGTGTAGTATAAATTAGTTTGCCGCAACTGCTAGCAGCATACCCAGCACCTTACCAAAACGCATCCAAAACAACGCTAGTCCAACCGAAATCAAATAGCAAAATATTTTTTCGACATAAACACATTTTTTTGCCTACTATCCCGTCTCCATCTGCAATACCATAAATCATGGTGAATACCACAGGTTTACTTATCGCCATTTTTTATTTCAACACAAGTTTTGAAAAAAATATGGTCACATGCCATGAGGTCGGGTTACAAGCATCTGTTATGTGTCCGATGTGGTATGTTTTTGTGGCTGTTTCATGGTTTTAATCAATGTGGGCAGAAAATTAAGCTTAAAACAGTACCGACCTATCTTCAATCTTTCATTTACATGCGCGCGTCTATCTTTTAGGGCCTGTTTCACAGGTTACGGATAGCCATCTACCAGATAAATTCATAAATGGATCAGAATTTGTATGAAATTATCAGCCAGATAAACTATCTGGAACTTATCAGCAACCTGTGAAACTGGCCCTTAATATTTAATATCTATGTTGGCCTTTATATCTTGCCACAGAAATTGGTGAGGCTTTTTTTTCGTGGCAAATTATCAAATGACTCCTCCTGCTGAGGGTGTAGCTGGAGGGAATGGGGGAGGATCGTTACCTTATATAATGTAAATTGGTCGAATCCCCAACAGTTCTCCGATTTGTGGACATGCTACCAACACTAGCCAAGACTTTTCGACGTTCGACACCCTAGCAAACATTTCTTAAATTATTATGTAAGTAAACGTATCACATTGAAAGAATTTTGAATGATATAAACTGCGTCTTACACAAAATGCCTCAATTAAAATTAACACGGAATCGTACAGAATCCTCCCATATCTCACGACCTCCATTATCTCTAATAGACCTAGCCCCTGCCATCCGTCTTCATCAATCTCAGATCACAACCCTTCATCGTGACCGGCTATTGTGCTTACCGCCCCTAAAACGTCATTATAGCCTATATACCTCGAGGGAATGCGATAAAATAGGGATGGGGTCAAACAGATATCGACGTAATCCTGTTTGATATTGATTATTTGTCATCTACACTGTCACTAGGTTAAACTCAAAATCATTTATTCAAACTTGGCTGTAAAACAGCACTTTTGAACGTCAAAAATTACAAAAGACAGCCCCCAAAACGCCCACCCTTCACCACTTCCTATGTGTTTTTGCTGGGAAGAAGCGAAGTGGCGCAAGAAACTCTCCAAGGTCATACAGTTAAAATCTTTCTAAAAAAATCAACTGTTAAGCAATCCATCCATCGTTGCTTTCTCGTCCCGTTCTTCTATATCCATCCACGTGCATGCTCAAAACCTTCCTACTAAATAGTACAATGTCAGGAACTACTAGTCCGGTTAGAAAAAATATTTCAGTGTTAGATAGCCCACTGAACGAGGAAGGCTACATTAAGCTACTTTTTTTCTCAGTGCGTGAAGATTAGTTCCCAATGGATGCGAGTAAAACCGCAGGTTAGTCTGTAGTCTGTTATGAATATAGCGCTCAATAAACTATCGATATGTTACAATCATCTCACGTATCTATATCGATACGGAAATCGTATTGAAAGTTCACGTTTACAAATCGATTAGCTACGGTTTTAGGTTATTTCGGGTTTAATCGATGTGGATGCGTGTCGCCAATGTGTCTGGCAGGATTTTGTGAACATTCGTTTTTTTTTTGTTTAATATCGGAATTTTGTATTTGTGTGCGTTGATATTAAGGTTGAAGTACAAAAGGGGGTTTAGTTCTAAGACGAAGGGATGTAATGCGTGATCGTGCGTGACGACAACATTGATTGTGAGGAAATATAAGAGCTTATTGTAATATGTAGTGTATAAAAATTACAAAATAATGTGCCGATTGGTAAGGTGCATGCATGCATTTAGGTACTACTGATGCTTATCACAAACAACAGGGTTGAGGAGGTCATATAGGCAGTCGTTACTTGTAAAACCTTGGTACTCAGCTGAATCCGGTTAGACTGGAAGCCGACCCCAACATAGTTGGGAAAAAGGCTCGGGAGATTATGATGATGGTTATCCAAAAATTACACATATCGCGAGGCGATTAGGTAGGATAACTATAACTAAGATGTTTAGCATTATTGGAGGGCTCCATAAAGCCGGGGCCGCGGCCCTGGCACAAAAAGACCTCTAGAACGAACAAAGTAGGATATGTTCAGCAACAAGAGTAAATGAATACAATCGAGGTTACAAAATACCTGGAACTGAAATTTCCTATAACAACAGTCACAACTACAAAACACAAACAAAACGTCGCTGAGGACAGCTTTTGCATTTAAAATGTTAGTGTTCTGGTATTCTGTTCTTAATAGACTTTTCAGTATACATATTGAGTTATCTTCCAGCTTCTTAGAATGACTCATTCAGAAGCTGGTCGTCCCACACGAACTCCGGAAGCAAATACCATAAAACTCCACAAACAGACCGCCTCACATAAAATTTCGCCGTTCCCTATCAAAAAGCGATTCCCCGCATTGTCTCAATAAGGAGCAGTCATTTCGAAAAGCGGGATGTGCAATAAAAATAAACTTTTATGCATTTTACATTGGTGTAATGCAATTGTATGTAGAACAATTGATATCACAGGATGAATTGATAGCCGTCCCCTATTTTATTATTTTGATCCAATTACGTACTTGTAAAGATGCAGTTTTGAAATAACGTTTCATACAGAAGAATAGCTTTGATAGGATGCGCCTTCTGCCTCTAGTAGAATAATTAAAGAATAAGTAATTCATAAAAAAAAATCACTATTTTAATCTTAAATACGGATACTATAAAGGATAAATACTAGCAAAAACATTGCAACTACTTATTAGTTCATTCTTATTTTCTTTGATTTGAAATGACAATCCTTCCAAATCTATAAAAAATAACGCTACTATTTGAAAATAGTTCCCAAGCAAGATTAGCAAAAGTTCGTCATTTTGGAGAATCTTCTTCTGAAAATGCTTATAAGTTACAATATCTGTACTTATTTATGTACCCGTGCGAAGCCGGGACGTGCCGCTAGTTACGAATATAATGGATCCTGCGTGTTTGCGATGCATTTCTTCCCTTGTGTCTCAATTTTGTATAATTTGTCCTTTATAATATAATTCATCAGTCACATTCACACAAGTCCATCTAGTCCCAAACTAACCAGAGCTTGTATTATGAGTACTAGACAACTGATAAACATATTTACTTTATGTAAATACATAAATACATATTATACATAGAAACACCCAAACTAAGTCAAATACCCATGTTCATGCACACAAATGTTTGACTTATGCGGGGATCGAACCCGTGACCTGTAGCTTGGCAGGCAGCTTCACTAACCACTACGCCATCTGGTCGTCTATGTTTATGTATCTATGTGTCACAAGCAAGTAATAAAAGCTATTTTCTTTCTTCTTCTTTCTATGTGTGACAGAGGTTTAACTGTTCCAATATGGACACCTGGGTAAGGTGTTGAGGAGGTTTTTGTGAGGAAATGTTCTGTCTGCAGATGGTGTAAGTCTATTTCTATTTCCTTTTCAAAACTGTCCAAGTACAAAATAACAGGTGACTTATGAATCCATACAAGAAACATCCTCCTTCGCCCCATTCGCGAGGTATCCGGTTCGATTCCTGACGGAAGTATAAAGTGTCGGTCGTTATTTTATAAAAACGTATCTTCACGCTTGCTTTCTTTTGTGGGGGAGACAGTGTTGTCGGTGTCGGTTTGTCCGTTACAAATATGATATGTTTAACCAGTAGGTAACCGAGATAACCTTTTCATAATTTCTAGAGTAATTTTCGTCTCCACTTTTTTAACATAACAAAAAAAGAAAAAAATATGAGACTTATTTGGTCTGCCTGTCGGGACTGCGAGTTGTTCGCAAGAGTTACCGTAGCCCTGGCACACAGGGACCTCCAGAAGGAACATAGTGGGTTTTAGTCAGATATGGCAATGGCAGGAGTAGCGTGGTGGTCGTACCATAGTAAATCGAATTCAATAGTTTTGTTATTATACATATGTATGCGGTAAAGCAGGATCTCTTAAAAATTTACAGGCGCCAGCACATCAAGCTACCCAATGCCAATCAAATTTGTAACAAATGCTTCAGCGATAAAGTTGACAATCTATTAAGGAAATGTGACGGATTGTAGTAGCTTGATGTGCTGGCGTCTGTATAGTGTAATATGTACTTCATAAAACTCATGGTGGCCCGGAGGCAAAGCCCCTTTCTCTAGCACAAGTACGAGTATGCGGGCTCTAAACTTGATAAGCATACTTACCGAAATAAGCTTTTGAAAAAAGTACGAAAAAATACTAAATTAAGAATACAGTTAAGTTAGTCATCTACTTCCAAACTAAGTACAGCTTGTACTATATACTATGCATTATATACTTTTCTTTTGTAACTACAATACATAGGAATTTTCTATGTAAATTATTTTAAATATTATACATAGGAATACCCACACTCCAGACTAAGTCAAACACCCATGTTCATGCACACTAATGTTTGACTATGCGGAATCGAACCCGCGACCTCCGGCCTGGCAAGTTTACGGTTGCCATGCTAAGCTTGCTGTACCCCTAACGACTCGTAGTTAAAACTTATTGTATAGGTATACTGTGGAAGCCATTGTTACTATAATTTTACTTTCATACGACGAAGGCTATTAAAAAAAGGTTTCTACAAGTCTAACCTTGTTCACTGAACTGCAACAGTAGGATTTCCTACTCATTGAAATGCATGAGATGCAGTTTTGATGCTAATATGCATATTTTTACTTTCATTTCCTTATACGGAAGTGTTATAACCCTCTTATATGTTTCGTTGGTTGTTCTCACTTTCTTGGTAATTAGTTTATTTGATGTAACAAATGATAGTAGTTTATATGATTGATTGTACCATAAAACATCAGATATTTTTGGTTTGTTTGAAAAAACGTTCTGAACAATACAATATGCCGCCGAACGCTACTGCTAAAATATTTAATGAGATAGATGGATTAAATTATAAAAAAAATAACAAAACTATTTTATTCACTTAAATTGTACAAGGTAAAAACAACAAAATTAAGTTAACACTATACAAAATTACAACTAAGTAGGAGTGTTTTTAGGTGAGCTCTGGCACCCCATGTAAGATTTAACTTGTGTTTAGGGTGCCAGAAAAATTAATTCAGAAATATAATTTTAGCTAAGAAAGGTAATTCACTTGATACCAGAAGATTCCAACATCAATTACTTTGTTGTTTTTATATTACAAAACGCTGACCAATAGCTCCCATTTCGAAACACTAATTCCCTATCGCGTGCAAACCCTTGCTACACATTTTCACTCTTCAAGACGGCTTTCCCACGAGCTAGCCAGGACACAATATCCCTTTTTTACAATCGGTCCTACAGTCATAGTAATTGTAGTTTTCCCATCGCAGCCACACCTTCATATATTCTGTTTTTACGTTCCTTTAATTGTTATGAGTTAAAGTTTTTGCTAGCCTCATTGTTTTACTAGATAATAATTTAAATACACTTTATTATGTAGTAAATCAGAATTGAAATAACAGCGGTCACGAACATGGTTTAATTATCGTAAAGTGTAAACAGTAGTAATTGTTTTTCGTGTTAAAAGATAGCTAATTGCTACGTAAGTAGGTGTCCGACACTTATATATCAATGTTTAAGTAATACTAGTTGCGTTATTACGTCGTTGTCAACCAAAAGATACACATTAATATTTTGTTTCATGTGCTTGTAGCATCAGCCTTCTTATCGTCCCCCAGCTGGGCACAGGCCTCCTCTCACGCGGAGAAGGATTGAGCGTTAATCACCAAGCCTGCTTAGTTAGGGTTGGTGATTTCAGACATAGTCCAGGTCGTAACCTGCTCTGTATAATAAGATGTTGGTCGTAAGATGTTTTCTTTCACCTTTAATCAGTCATTGGTGTTCAAGATGTATATATTAGAAAAGAGTGCTATACTACTGCTGTAATGTTTAAATTACTCGTAGGTATAGAAAAGCAATTTAAGTTTTATTATAGTTACCAATCATCTAACTCGTCGTTGTTACCAACACGAAACTATGAAACTATTTGCAAAGAAAAATATGGCATGATAAAAATGCCATTGCCAAGTTTCCTGAGCATTACAAAGCCTAGTTTTAACTTGAAATATACCTATAAAGCTCGGTTTAACGACCCTATTTACGAGTCTCTGCCAAAATCACAAGATACAATACACAAAATACTCTTTTCTCCAATCTCGACCTCTTTTGACCGACAGAAATAACGTAAAAACAAAAATTCACGTAGTTGTTCGCAGGATGCAAGGGTGCATACATTATGCGTAACGCGCGAGACGACGTCACAGTCCACGGACGCAGGAAGATGTCCCGATTTTCTACGCATATTTTATGGACGCACTAAATGTTTTACAAATAATACGTCGGAGATTTTATCTTTATGGGGGTTTTCCTTTGGTAGCTGGCGGATTTTTGTTGTTAGTGTATTAATTAAGCAATTAAGTTTCATAATAATTATAATATTCCTCACAGCTTCAGCGTGTTGGCTTCGGCCCCAAGTTCGCCTTCTAAAAAGTTACTTGTTACCCGGGACTCTATAGTTCCGTGGTCTAGTAGTACGTAGACATAAAAAAATTATACAATAAAAAAATATATTCCTTACACATTCACACAACGTCATTTAGTCCCAAACTAAGCAGAGCTTGTACTTTGGGTACTAGACAATTGATAAACGCACTTATATATACATACATATTTCTTTTGTAAATACATACATAGACCACCCAGACTAAGTCACTCAGATCATGCACATGTTTGACGTTTGCGGGAATCAAACCTGCGACCTCCAGCGTGGTAGGCAGAATCACTTCTATGCCATCTAGTCGTCGCACTGAAATAAGTTTTCAAATCGGTTCCGATGCTTAGCCTAGCGGGTTCAAACAAACAAACTCTTTAGCTTTATATTATAGTATACTAGCGACCCGCCCCGGCTTCGCACGGGTGCAATACAATGTAAGCGGAAAAAATGAAATTATTTACGACATCACATTAGAAACCTCAAAAATAACAGTACTTCTCTACTATTTAATGGATGTTATTATACATATAAACCTTCCTCTTGAATCACTCTATCTATTAAAATAAACCGCATCAAAATCCATTGCGTAGTTTCAAAGATTTAAACATACAAAGGGACATAGGGACAGAGAAAGCGACTTTGTTTTATACTATGTAGTGATAGTATATGTATATATAGTATCTATATATATAAAAATTAATTGCTGTTCGTTAGTCTCGCTAAAACTCGAGAACGGCTGGACGGATTTATCTTATCTTGGTCTTGAAATATTCGTGGAGGTCTAGGGAAGGTTTAAAAGGTGAGAAATATTATATAACTTATATTGATTATATGTATTTTATCCGGATACGATGGAAATCGCGATTAGTAATAAACAGCCCACGACCAACGACCAAAATCAAAATACCAGGATAGCATAAATCTTATAAGTATAACAATAAAACGAGTGTCCACACAACTGCTCACCATGTACTAGGACCACATAACTTACAGGAGTATAGCAATCGCAGCGGGCGGAGCCGCGGGTGACCGCTAGTAGTATATGTATATAGATTTCAATTTGATCCTGTGGGTGCGGTTCCGAGGTACTAGTTACCGTTAGCTGCAATGCAGGTGTAACCCAATCAGTTCCTAGTTTGTGATACGCCTCGGGTGCAATTGCATCGTGCCGCGATCTCGCCTTGGAGTGGATGCGATGGCCATTCCACTTCACTGGCATTTGTTTTGTATTTGTGGGAAACCAGATGATAATCAATGGTATCGATTTATTTAAAGGCAATTATTGATTAGTAACCTAAGGGCCAGTGTCACAGATTGCTGATAAGTTCCAGATAGTTTATCTGGCAGAATTACTTACAAATTCTTTTCCATTTTTGAATTTATGTGGTAGATAGGGGCTATCCGTAACCTGTGAAACTGGCCCTAAATATTTCTAATTTGAAACTTTCATACAATTTATTGATTGGACAATTCCAGAACTTTATGAATTAATTGTAAAAATCTCCTGCAAAGCTTTGTCTATGAAAAAGTTGTTTAAAAGTCAAAGCAAGTACCTCTCAAGTAGGTATTTGTTATGTGCGGGTTCGATTCCAGGTCAAGCAAGTATTAATTACTAAGTCACTAATGTAATTAACTATGTCTTGTCAACTATGTCTTGGACATTTACAATTGAAGAATAAAGGTGAAAGAAAACATCTTGAAACCCGGACTTGAAGATCTGAAATCACCAATCCGCCTTGAGCAAGCGTGGTGATTAACGTTCATTCCTTCTCTGTGTGAGAAGATTCATGTTCTCCGTAGTGGTAAGACATATAGACCGATAATCTAATAAACATTATTAGATTAGTAATTGGTACAAAAACTAAAAAAATATATTTAGATGTTTAGCTACTAGATTCAGAGAACTTCCATACAATATTTTTGCCAATTTCTGAACATAATGTTAATGCTGTAAATTACCCAGTGTTTTTTTAATAAGTATATACCTAACTTAGGGTAAATACGAAATATCTAACTTTAAAGGCGAAGGCAGTTCAACCTACATAACAAATACCATAGATTGTAGGCCAGGTCTCGAATACTTGCTATGGATTAACTTGTGGTATTTATTACTTCTAGAGTCGTAAAATTAGTAAATCTAATTACATGTAATAGGAAACTCAAACATAGTGTTACCAACTCGACAGACGCAGGATAAAATGGCCATTTAAAGAAACATTGAATTGAATTTTTGGAAAAACCATTGAAGTATATATTTTTTATATCGAGGTCTCCAAAACAGCGCATATAACTAACCTAACTTTGATAACTATTAGCTCAAGGGTTTCACCTGCGTCCAATGGAAACAATACCTTATCAAAATGAATAGGCTATCTAAGATCGAAAGAATTTTCGAAATCGGACTAGTAGTTTCTAAGATTAGCGCGTGCAAGCAAACAAACTGACTTCGGCTGTGTTATATTAGGATAGATTTGACGCAGAAATATTTTCTCTATTAATAATACAGTACTGACTCAATGCAAATCATTATTTTTTGCATTTACGCAAACATTACCTACCTTTCTCGTAGTTTGAAGTTTCTTCAGTAAATACTTTACCTTATTATAAGCAGGATTAGACAGCTTTTCAAAATTGGTGCAGCATTTGAGCAGTTAACACGTCATAAACAAACGAACATACATACTTAAACAAATTCCTATTCGTGTTAAGAAATCCTCTCAAGAAGCCGACACGGTTGATACAATTTGAACGTAAGGTATGTGATTATGTAAGTTAACCGCCACCGGCCGACAGTTACCGATGATAACCGGTCTTGAATTACTGTTCGTTCTTGTCTATTGAATGTACCGTGATCTTTTGATACAGGATCATAGAGATTAGAGTTCAAAAGAAAGGCCCAATCGCTTAGACCCTGATTATTTATTCTTCTTGCTAGATTTAGGAGACTTTTCACTTAATAACATTAATTATACTCTTCACTTAATCTTTTGACCGCCAGTCACGTATAGATGACAAGCCAAAAAGTACCCAGCACGCCACGGTCACGACTACATGACAGACTTTTAAAGTTAATAGTCAGTTTTAAACGATATAATTCCGAACTCACCACTATATTGTAGGTATTTATGGATGAATTCTTCGCTTAACGTCTTTCTTTTTTTGATGTGGCGGTCTAAAGGTTAATACAATCATATTTTCCAATCATTATTATGGACCTGGGACTGGACGCATAGCTACAAAAAAAAACAATCAAGTTTTAGGTTTAATTTTCGAGACAAACCAGAAATGTCTGAAACCCTTTACATTTTTCTAGGGTCCCGCTATGGGTGCAGCTGGAGGAAGAGCCAGACTTTTACTGACTAAAATCCACTTTTGTTCCTTCTGGAGGTCTTCCCTTCCGAAAAATCGCAGCCCCGGCAAGGATATTTGTTGCTGTAACTAAGGAATTAAACCGCAGTCCATACTTTAACCCTTGAAAGTTCCAACCTCAGTGCATCCATTTAAAATAAAACGAAACACATAAATAATACCAGAAATTCATTTAATTAAAACAATCGATTACAATAATTTAATAAATACGTAGAAATTATAAATAATACTTACTATACAATGGCTATGTACAAAATTTCGAAAAAGTTATGTATCATTTAAAGGTTATCTAAAATAAGTAAGTACATACGTTTCTAGTATTTTCTAGAAGTCACTATGTGAGGCTAGGCATTCCTACGTGGACTTTGGAATATAGCTGTTTGATAAGTTTACATGTAAAGGTGGGTACACATGTGTAACAAAACTTAAAACTTTGTCTTTAAATATTTTTTTATAACCTTTAACTTATTAAATTTATTAATGAAACTGTCTGAATGTGTGGATAATATTCATGTTTGAGGTTATTTGTAATTGCAGTTTTTTTTATACTTACAGACGCCAGCACATCAAGCTACCCGAAACTGTAAAATTTTTCCTATCAACTTTAAACCATACCCTTTTGCGATAAAGTTGAAAATATTTTAAGGAAATTTGACAGATTGTAGTAGCTTGATATGTTGGCGTTTGTACATACGATGATTAAGGGCCATTTTCACCGATATAATATCAGTTGCATATTAATTCAATTTATTTTAAATGATGACATTTTAATCATGTTACACAAGTCTGTAACCACCATAAAACAATTAGAATTAAATAATAAATGTCAGCTTACTATTTAAATGAAAATCGATATTTCTTTTTTTATTATATTTCATTTGTTTTTATAATTATTCTGATACCGTATGGGTACCTTCTTGTGTGTAAAAATAAACTTAAAATATAATTTCTTTTAAATAAAAAGTTGATTCGTTTAGTTATAGGTTACGACAATGAAATATGTTAATATTTTTTTATATAATTGTAAAATTTACAATTTCATTAAATTGTATCACATAATGAGAAAAGTATTTTTTTCTCTTCATAATTATAGCTTCGTTATGGGCATGTTACTTATTAGTTGTATTTTTTATTATTATACATTATATTACATACGTATATGTATTGTGTTGTGCTACCTATGAAGTGATGGGTTTTGTCTAAGACTATTGTAAAACCAGGGGGCTTAGCCAAGATGTCTTTCTACAATCGTAAACGCTAGTAGAAACAACAGAAATGTATGGAAATTACATTTAGATTCCGTACATTTTTGTCGTTTCTACTAGCGTTTACGATTGTAGAAAGACATCTTGGCTACAGGCCCAGGTTAAATAATCCCAATGTTACACATCATTGTCGTAAAAAATATTTGATATTTCTTGATGCTTTATGTATTTACAGTATTTTTAAGTTTGAATGTTAGTATATTATTGTATTATATTTATATGGACCGTGATGCCCGAAATAAATAGATAAATCGCCAAAATGATAGACTGAGATGTACGATTTTTATTTTTTTCCCATTAGTTCCAAAACGACTAGATTTTCATTTCCTGGGACGTCTTATCCTGCTGTTCATGCTGTAAGAAAAATCTGGCGCTATAACATTTGATCCTTAGCGATGCAATAGGAAAATAAATACTTTTATTTAATTTCAAACTAGCGGATTTTCCGCGCAGATCGTACAGGCATTGTACATATATAAAAAAATTTATAAATACCAGTTCAAAGATGGAGGGCTCGAACCACACGGCAGTTTTTTTTTTGGCGCAATAAAATCCGCTATTATGAAAGCTATCTAAATTCTAAGCGCGAACTATGATTTTTAAACGCCAAATATATCACTTAGAAAGTCCAGAGACAAAGCAATTCTAAAATGGTGGTGTGCGCAAGGCCTAATTAGCTTGACAAACCCATCAGTGAATGAAGTGAAATGGTTATGAATGATATGAAAAAAAAAAATAGACACCCGGTCTATTCTGTCCATTAATAGATATGGAGATCTAAGTTTAAAATTAATTTAAAAAAAAATGTGAGAGATTTAATATCATAATTTTAGAATTTTGTTTACGCTTTATAACTACTGTGAGTAGGTACAAATTAAAAATAAAGCTATTCTAAGGCTGTGCAAATATATTGTAAAACATGTAAGGTGAAAATCGAATTAACTCCCTTGACATATTGTGAAAATAATAAATTACTTCAGCAGGCTTAGCATGGCAACCGTAGAAACAAGTTTTGTTTACCGGAGATGGGATATAATGACAGAAAAGTGACAGATTGACATTAGATTTCTTTTGACATTTTTAGAAGTAATTTTTCTTTTCTTCGATTGACATAAGTGTGATATATACGAGTTGACAGGTCGCGCCCCGTGCTCGGGCAGAAGACATGTTGACATTGACAGAAAGAGCTTTGTCTTTTCTTGACAGAATAGATATAAAATCGCCATGCTAAGCCTACTGGTCTGGACTTAACTATTACATTTATTTGTTTTAATTGCTTTTAACATTTTCTTCTCAATATACATTTGCACAGCGACTAAATAAATATCACTTTAGAATAAAAGTACGTTTTTAATTTTAAAATTATCGGTGATCACATTCGTCCAAAACAAAAACTTTTTTTTAAACTAAAATTAATCCCATCTATGGTAAAAACCTAGATGAGCTAAGAAATTCTTAAATTAAAATAATTTTTAAATCCAAAACATGCGAAATTTGGACACTATCGCGTCATATATAAAAAAAATGTGATGTTCAGTAGCGGAAATGAAATAAAATTGCAATATTTACAAATAAAATTAAACTTAAAAAAAAACAAAAGTTCTTCGACAGTCTTTTATAAATAGGGTGAGTGAAAATAATAATAATAATTTAAATTACTCTCAAATATACAAAGCTAAAACTTATTGTATATAGCCTAAATTGTGGCACGTTATAAGCGTATTATGGTACAAGAAAGCGAAATCTGGGTTTCAGTATACACATTGAACGAATAATTAGGCACAAAGAAAGTAGCAATGACAAATTTCAAACACTAAATATTGAATTTCTTCAAATTAATAAGGAAAAAAAAGATGAAACCCAGTAAAATCGCAATTCATTTATCGTACCTTTAAACCTAGTTGCACATTGCCGCGGCAAGAAAATAAAAATATACAATATAGCTATTCCTTTCAAATAGGACAGGTCCTCTAAGACCAATTTGAAAAACAAAATCCAAAATAAATATTTTCTGAAAAGACAGATCCAATTTAAGCCAAAAAAATGGTAACATTATCAAACCTCCGAGATAACGAGATCCAAGATTTGATTAGTACATGTAAAGACTGGAGGTGATGATTGATTACAATAATATCAAAGATATGGTTGATGATGATAATGATGATAGCAAAACAAATAAAAATATAGACAAAGAACTATACATACTTAAGAAAAACGAAACCGCTTACAATTGCGAACAATATCTCTACAAAAAAATAAATTAACACTATGGTACGCTATCTGCAAGCAAGACACTACGGTATCTAACTCAACCTTTGAAATCTAACGACAATCGCCTCTTAACGGTTTGATTATCAATTTCATTAGCTACATCCCTCCTCCTCTTTCTAATTGGTGGTACAGATCTATTCCTTACTTGTACTGGAGTTCTTTCATTTTCTTGTTCATTACTCTTCTTTTCTTTAACACCTATCCATTTTTCATCATCGGTTTTAGACCATTTCCAATCTCCGTCAACGGGAACTTCTTTGAAAGTGTCAAAGTTCCAATTTTTGATGCCTCTTTGTCTGTCATTAGCTATGAGTTCTTGCAAAACGTTTGTCATATTGTCCTTGTTGGCTTCTTTTTCAGTTTTGTCTTCGGGGAACAGCTGCCTGCACACTTTGCTGTTTCCCGGTATCCTTCTTTGGTACGACATGTTGCTTTGGTTATCTGTGAATAAAGATAATTGGATGTTAATAATTTCATTCTTAAAAAATTCTAAATTGGCCCTTCGCTTTGACAAACCAGGTAAATTAGTCTTACGTTAATTAAAAAAAACAGATAATACTTTGTCAATTACTCAGATATATATTGAGCTGACCGCAAATAAAATTGGGATAAGGGCAGGAGAATGATGAAAAAAGTTAAACCAATCCTTTAGTTGCCATTGGTCGCAGACAGAATAGAAAATTTATACTTGGTTGGATACTTGGTGCTCAAGATATTAATGATACTCGTATAATCAGAACGTCTAAGAATCTTAGCACAGGTAGTTGGCGTTGCAGGAGACTATTATGAAATCGACTAAACATTGCACGGCGCATACTGATTCGTTTTGCATACAAACTGGAAGTTGTTTAGAGCTATGAGCAAATTCTTTAAATAGTTCACCGGGATCTTGTAAACGGATTTATATTTTAATTCGACTTTTCAATTTTTCCGTGTAAAATCTACAAATTCCAAACAGGTTTTGAGATAATTTTTAAAAATACATATATAGTTTTTAAAGTTATATGCACTAAAGATTATTTACTAACAAATTGTATTATTATATCTCTTAGTTTTATAATATGAATAAAACTTAATCTAAAAATATCACAGTGCAGAGTGACAGCCATATCATTAGTATCCATTGATGAAATAAGGTTAATTATGCGCAGACGCATCTATCGTAACAGATGACGTCATAATGAGATCACTATCTACTCGTGCATTGTAGAAACATTAGCAGTCAGTATGCATCTCATAAGACATCGCACGATCGACAAAGAAATATATTTATGAAGAAGATACCCTTCATTTTGATAATAGAAATAAATTAACAGTATTTTTTGGATTGAATTCGGAATTGTTATTAACTAAAGCGCAACAAAACCGTCGTACTTTTCAAAAAGACTATCAAATAGTTTCATAGAAAATGCTTGAGTTCAAAATAATAGTGCACTTTACCACAGAGCCGTGCATAACCAATCTCTCTCTGAATGAACGGAGACCTCAGTACCTTCAAAAACCCGTTGCTTTACAAGTTCGGCGAAGGCGGAAAGTGGCAAACATACAAACAGACAAACATTACGTAAGGTGCTAAACATTTGACAGGTCTAAAGGTGCATATTGTGCTTCCTACAAGCAATTCGCGAGTTGCAGTAACGGTGTCAGCTCATTAGCAAGTGAACGAGAATTTGTATGCTATAGGGCTGAGCTGAGCCAGGGCTTGTATTGACCATTCCTACTATAACGTGGCATAATTTTGTTGTTTCAAAAAGGGATGGAAACAATGTGATTATATGTCACGTAATTTTGCGTCACATCAGGACATGAGCGAAATTAAGCTGCCAAAAGAGGCCAGAATATTAGCCGTCGACGGAAGCGTCTATTACCACACCATTTTTTCCACAAACTCCTACATATAAAAAAGTACATATATACAAGACAGACATTACATTCGTACTTGATAGAACTGGAATCGAATCCACACTCATACTTAAGACGCAAGCGCTTTAGCCACTAGTCCACAAAGTAAAATAGTTAATCCGCTTTTCATTAAATATCCGAATAGTTCAGGGCATAATAGCTGAATTACTTTTGATAAAATATCACAGAAGTTACAAGTTTAAAATACCTCCTTCAAGATTGAAGAGAAGCTATAGAGTACAGATCGCAGGGTGTAGCAGCCCTAGTCGACAGTAGCCAGTTGTTTTGACTGCGCAAGACCTGCCCAAAGGCGTCGTGTTAACAAACGTTCAATTAGTGAATAGGCAGGTTCCTGTATTATCTTACATTGCCTTTCATGAACCATATCGTTGCCCAGAAGCAAAACTGTCTAAACTCGAGCAAAAGGTTAAAAAATGAAGGATTTAGCCGTTTTATTTTGAAAAGAACTAACAAAATATAACTCGAAAGCTGACACAATAATTATTATCTTGTTCGGAACTCCTGGTAAAGATAGCAATAACACAGTTACAGTAAAAACATCAGCAAGTCCCAAGAGTAAAGTTATTGGACTCGCGCCTTAACGTCAACTTCAAGGCATTCGTGGTGAGAGTACCCACGAGTGTCCTGCACCTCGTCTTGAACGAGAGCTTCTGGCAACAGTGCGTGGTGTTCCGTCGCTTCCGTGAACAAGTGCCATAGGACCGCACAGTGACATAGTGCATATATGAAGTGTTACTAACATAGATTTAAGTTTTTATTTTGAAAATATTTATTACAGACTAAGCACACAGTAATGGTTCAAGTCCATATTATGTTAGTAGATAAGAATCTTAAAAAATCTATGTTAATAAAATTTTAATTTTAATAAACGTTAGTTTAAAGTATTTAACTATGGGCTATTTATCATTGATGCCTGAGAATAAAGGTTAAATAAATTTTTAAAAAATCTCAAATTCTTTCAATTCCATCACCGCTCACCTTTCAGCCACACAATTGAACGCTCACAACGACAATTGCCGGCCGATGTTTACAAAACAAAATATCTCTCTTAGCGCGGTTAGTTTACAGAACGGTCGGCGATGACGGACAATACCCGAGAATGTAAACAATAGCCAAAACCGAACGATAACGAGTGCAGGCGAGGACGGATATTATATGCTCGGCGAATACTTGGCTGTTTCCTCTGCGAATGATTGTAAGCAGCGTACTCGCGCTGCCTACGTGGTTGTTCTTTATAATTGCCGAAATTGACACGTCATTTGTTTTTAACAGAGTTTAAAATTAATTCAAAGAAAGTTCTAGTTATTTTGGACATAGGCATATTTGGAAGGGACTTAGGGTCTTTTGAATCAGGGCACGCCATAATAGCTAGTTCCAAGTATAAGTATACGAGCGTATGTCACCATACCTCTTACGCACCATATCCGCTCCTGCGCTCAGAGCCGCCATTAAGTTTGGCACAGACTGTAGGAGTTGACCGCCTTCCCAAAATGGCTGACCAGTACAAACACCCCGTCACGATATAACAAATATAGATATATTTATCTACAAATGCATACATATGCAATAGGCAATTCAGAGCATCATTCGGGGAGCAGTAACCCACATGACGAACGGAGGTCATCAGGATCCCCCCGTGAGAGTGGAATGGTCATTTTCCGCCGGATCTGGGGGAACACGATAGAGGAAATACCAAAATCACGACATGCCGTTTAAAAAGACGGGAAGCAGTCGTAAATTGTATTGATCAAGCTGCATTTTGACACCCTCCATCCTATGCTAGGATAAAATGGATTATCCAATCAGGTATGTCAGAAATGTAGAACATATATTGCAACTAAAAGACTATTTGAGTCTGGCGCAGCATACATATATTAGTAGTTAGTTATACTCCTGTTTAAACATTTTATACTTTAAAACCAATAACAAATTTTAGTTTCCCTTTACTGTCAATTAAATCAAATCAATTGGGATGATGACTAGGTCAAAAATAAAATACTTTATCATATTCAATTTGAAAAACATCTCAAAATAATGACAGTTTCATTTATCGTTTTGAACCGAAAATTGTTTAAGTACATTTTTTTACTAATAATATGTATAACCGAAATAAGTATACGGCTTGATGTCAAAAGTCTGTGACATCAATTGTTAGTATTTTCATACAAAGTCACCATTTTTTCAATATGACAGTTCAATAAAAGTAAGGAATTTGACCAGTTGTCATCTACCGTATTCATTCAGCATGTAAGCTAATGTAGTTTTCTTGTTAATTTAAAATTTTCCATCAAAAAACTACAGTAGGTCGCAACAAAAAAAACTCTACATGACAGGTTTTATCGCATTTTCAATGGAGACACTAGAAGACACCGACAGACAACGAATTAAGTGACAATGACCCTATCAGCCAACCGCTACAAATTGCTCAAATAAAACTCGACAATTTACAAAATGCCGTCAATAAAACTGCATCCATTTTTCCCAAAATAAACCATTCAATTAGTCTAGTTTTCAAGTAGTTAGCAACAATACAGTTTGGCCTACATTTCAGTCTATATTTACCTATGGAACTGAGTGACAGATGCGCGTGAGACCACAATTGAATGCGCGGCGCGTCTCAAGAGATCGAGCGGTCAGGCCTGATTTATTACATTTGCATGTCGTTATATGTGAACTGTATCGTCTGCTACTTGTAACTTACTTCTATCTAACAAGGTATATTTGATGATATTTTCACGAGAAGTTCGCATTTAGTTTGATCTGAGACGCATCAACTATGGAGTTACTTTAATGTTTTTTGAAACTGCATTAGTATTTAGAGTATTGAGCATAACCTTTACAGAATACATTTAATTTCAAAAAGCTTCAACAGTAGGCAGAACCAATATCTTTCTTGTTAATGAGAACCGAGCATTAATGTGTAATATTATATTTCTATCGCGATACGATGATATCCGTGGCAGTTCTGAACTGATGATTATAGACAGGTAAACTAAGAGATTAAATAATCAATTCGATTGGATTGTTTTATAATATCGAATAGGATGGTAGTAATGAAAATGATATCGTAAAAACCGTTTTTAAGATGGCCTTCGCGGTAGTAAAAATGGATGAAAATATTGCCCGTGGTATACCAGTTGCACTACCAAACTGTTTAATTTATATAATAAAATATTTTATGTTTCTTTTCAAATCTTTTTTTCTCGCAGCTATCTCGAAAGAAAAAAATATCTAAAAGAGCTACTATAAATATAAAGCTCTAGAAAGAGAAGTAAAATGAAAAAATACATGTCAATGTTTATCTATTGGAAATAAACATAGACCTTTTATTTTATAAAGTAAGTTTGTATATATTTATGTTACATAAATATAAAATAAAATACTTAAAACTAATATAATAATACTACAAAAAAAACCCTATATACAAAACGTAAGGTGGTAACGTGTTTATCTTGGTATTATTTCACAAATCGACCTTTTACGTCAGTGTTACTCTTAACAGTTTGTAGACTTGTAATTTAGTAATAGTTTCCAAGACGAATTCAAAACAACAAAATAGAAAAAAAAAGGTCTCTACAGTGTATAACACTAGCGCGTTCTATACAAATTGTCGACAGTCAGTCTGGCGGTAATTCTATTGTGGAAATATAAGCATCGCGTGTTTTCAACAAGTGGGTGACTCAACCACTTACACTTTCCACTTTTGTTATTTACACTTTTTTTATTTGACAACAAAGTGTAAATATAGAATCTGAATCCGCGATGCTGAGACGTAACGATTGATGATTCTTTTCGCTTATAATGTAAATAAAAAGACAATTTACACAATCACTTGAATATTCAACTATAATAAAGATCATTTACGATTCTAAGGGCCAGTTTCACAATCTCCGAAAAGCCACTATCTACCAGCAGGCTTAGCATGGCGATTTTATATCTATTCTGTCAAGAAAAGAAAAAAGCTCTTTCTGTCAATGTCAACATGTATTCTGCCCGAGCATGGCGCGACCTGTCAACTCGCATATAATCACTTGTAGCCTTATGTCAATCGAAGAAAAGAAAAAATACTTCAAAAAATGTCAAAAGAAATCTTACGTCAATCTGTCACTTTTCTGTCATTATATCCAATCTCCGGTAAACAAGACTTGTTTCTACGGTTGCCATGCTAAGCCTGCTGATAAATTCAAAAATGGAACAGAATTTGTATGAAATTATTTAACAAATAAACTATTAAACTTATTCGTAGTTGGTGAAACAGTGCCTTAGGGCCTGTACAAAATCTATTCCATTTATTAATTTATTCGGTAGATAGTAGCTATTCGGACATTGTGAAACTGGCCCTTAATTACTCATAAGCAAACCACGTACAGTCTCTAGCAATAATCGTTTGCAATTTTTATAGTATTTCTAATTTTTTAGTAGTATTCATTAAAGTTAAAAGTATTTACTAGCAAAACATTAGAATTTGTCTAAAAATATCGCTTGTGCTTTTACTGTGTAGAATTGATAAAACTAATCTAGACGTGGCCGCGACATCGCTTGCGAGTTCACAAGTATGTTGTATTAAATGTCCAGAAAATTATAATGCCATATCATCGTGTTTAATAAGAGTTATTACAATAAAACAATTTTCAAAATTATTTAATTAAATCCGGTCGAAAATTGGCGCATCTCGTAAAAAAGGGCGAAGTAGCTATCTGGCAAATCTTTACGCTTTATATAACTTTATTTAAAAAGGTTTGGGCTCTGCGTTATTTATGCATGAATATATTACTGTACCTACTTTTGGTTTTACGATCACTAAATACTATTTTTAGGGCCAGTTTCACAGGTTACGGATAGCCACTATCTACCAGATAAACTAAAGAATGGAACAGAATTTGTATGAGATTATCTGCCAGATAAACTATCTCGAACTTATCAGCAACCTATGAAACTGGCCCTTACCTTCTTATTTTACATGTTAAAGATAACCTAAGAATGTGGGGCCCTATGTTAGAAGGAAGATCTTATAATTTACGGGTAACGTTTTCTTTTTAATTTTTTTTACGTAGGTACGCCAGCACATTACGCTACCTGAAACTGGCAAATTGTCCCTATCAAACTTTGAACCATATGCTTCATCAGCAATAAAGTTGAATATCGATTAAAGAAATTTGATAGATTGTAGAAGCTTGTCATGCTGGCGTCTTTATTATTTAAAACAACAACAACTACGTTCTATTAGGGAAAGCGGACAGCACCGTTGGCAGATGCTAGTTAAAATACAGTTAATAATATTAGCACCTGTCTCTTATCATATCCAATAGCAGTCATTACTATTTTGGTATCGCATAACATTATTATCAAACATAATCCTTCATTGTGGCAATGTTTGCACACCCATGGGGCAATTGACTTGTCAATACAGGGCAGTGATATGATAACAATTTTTTATATATACCGTTTAAATTATGTGGTGGGGTTCCCACATTATGATAAAAAAGGTTATTAGCTACTATTTTTGATGAAAATAACGGTTGTTATATGAGGGGTTTGCAAATGTTATAGTTCACAGGATTTGGCCCTACATTGTCGTGCAATAGTCTTACAGTAAGTAACTTTTCATGTACTGACGCCAGCACATCAAGCTACTACAATCTGTCCACAATTTCCTTCATCGATTGTCAACTTTATCGCTTAAGAAAACGATTCAAAGTTGATTGGGAAAATTTATCAGTTTCGGGTAGTCGAAAATTCGACTTCTAATCGGTCTTTAATAAACGTTACCTGAACTACTTATCTAGACTTCTTTACAGTACTTTCAAACATCATCTCCAGAGACTTTTCCCAACTATGTTGGGGTCGGCTTCCAGTCTAACCGGATTCAGCTGAGTACCAGTATTTTACAAGGAGCGACTGCCTATCTGACCTCCTCAACCCGGGCAACCCAATACCCCTTGGTTAGACTGGCGTCAGACTTACTGGTTTCTGACTACCCGTAACGACTGCCAAGGATGTTCAATGACACCCCGGACCTACAGTTCAACGTGCCAAAACTAATCCGTAAGTCCGAAAACTAGTTTCAAACAAACTGTTATGATTCTATACCTCCTTAATTTCATGATAAACATACGCACCCTCAACGGAAACTATACAGATCTATATAGATCTCCAGAAAAAGTGCGTCCCATCCATATTAATGAAGGGCAGCAAGGTTTATCTGGAATCTTCACGCGTTCCACTCCCGCGCAACGCATGCGTAGGCGCAGCCGAAAGGATTTAATGACCAGCTCTGATTTTATGTTAGTAATTATAGGTTGCAACTTTCATTGTTTGGGGGAAGGTGAGAAATTGATTTCAAAACTGATAAAGGTATGTGTGTTATGTTAGTATTGCTATGCTTGTGAAGCCTTCAGGGTAAATAAAAAAGGTGTGAATTTAATAAAATCGTAGGTACCAAACCTAAATTACAGTTCTTGGCAAATTGTGTGGCTTCTATGTAGTTAACAAATTGACTGCTCGCTCATGTGCAGCAGAAGTAAAAAATAATTATGATGAAAATACTTCATACATTTTGACTAACGTGACCAATTTTGGACTAGCAAGGGTCAAGATTTTTAAAAAATCCTTCAGGCATGAAAAGGTCCCAAAAGAAATGTGTTTTCGTACGTACAAAAATATAATCTACGTATCCGGCTCAAGATTCCACCAGTGCAAAAAAAGTACAAACGCTAGCACATCAAGCTACTACAATCTGTCAAATTTCCTTAATAGATTTACTACTTTATCGGTAAAGAAATGGTACAAATTTGATTGGGAAAGACAGCGTCGGGTAGTTTGATGTGCTGGCGTTTATACATAGTCAAATTGAAAGTAAGAGTACCCAAGTGAAACCTTCCACTACAAGCTTCATAAGTGTATCTGGTACTCCATCGTCTAGACGCGTCATAATTACGACGCGTACAGCATAATTATACCGTACAACATAAATCACGGTTGATCGTGTACGGTAAGGAAAAATGGAGTTCACACTCTGTGGAGCTCAGAGGGGTTGTAGGGCTAGAATGGTCAAGATTTATTTGAAGTTAAAACTTTCCGAAATTAAGATGAGGAAAATTTCTAGGTTCACCTAAATAATGCGTATAACTTAACATGTAACAGGAATGTGAAAGACTGGTTTATTAAATAAAGAATGAAGAAAGAAAGAATTAAATACTGATTTTTGATACCTAGTAACTATACTAACAAAAATCCGGCCAAGTGCGAGTCGGACTCGCGCACGAAGATTTCCTTACAATTTTCTACAAAACAGCCAACAGTTTTTAGTATTTTTTATTCTATCGGCCATAGTAATTATTTGTGAAAATTTCAACTGTTGAACTATGTCGTTTCATGAAATACAGCCTGGTGATAGACGGACAGATAATATGTCTTATTAATAGAGTCCCGTTTCACCCTTCGTGTAGATAAGGAATGCTACTGCAAAGAAGTAGTTAGTTTAGGTCAGACATGCATGCACCTACATCATTTTCTTCACCATCTCGTCATAGTCGTAGAATAATGACGGATCTGACAAATATTAAACTTTCCAGGGCAGCCATTTCAAATAATTATGTTGGTTTTTTTGACATAACTTTTTTAATTTTAAGTCTATAATTTATAACTAAAATACATACATTTTTTTCTTAAATGTACTTAGTAAGACAGATTCAGAAGGCAGTACACCTTGAAACGGCACGTATTGTGAGGAGGTTTCTGTCTCTGGGACCCTAACCACCGGTAGCTTGGACCCTGTTCCCGATATCGGTGGTGACCTATTTTTTTATAATTTTAAATGTTTTTATTTTTTATATTAATATTTAAAAATGAAAAAAAAATGTGTATAAAAATAAATAAATGATGAATATTTAAATAATATTGTATCCAAATATGGTAAAAGGTGATTTTCGTATTTTTTTCAAAACCGACATTACTCTACGATCATGACGATCTTACACCCTAAAGGCATATATAAACTATTCCTACTGAAACTGGCAGCCCTAATTAACCAATCAACATAAGGACACACAAATGTAACGCTTTATACCAGTACGTTCCGTCTAACGTATCTACTTTTACTATTGAAACCCGCGGTCGAAAGTTATAGCGGTGCGAGAGATCTTGAACATCACTCTAATTACCTCATTCTTTATCATGGAAAGATATATGTGTGGTTTGGAGGAGCAATCTCGTCTGAGAAAGTTAAATAGACTGGGTTGATTTTTATTAGGAGATCAGCTTGACTCGACAGGTCCATTAAATGTAAGAAGGATGGAGATGAGAGAATATAAGATGGATGGAGGTGTATGAATGGGCCCGCTGGGGCTACGGAATTGTTCAGAAGAGTTTCCGTGGCCGTGCCACATAAAGACCTCCAGAAAGAACAAAAGGGTTTTAGTCGGTAAAGTTCGGAATTAATTGGGCAGAGTATAAGGAACTACTCTACGTACCCGGATAAAAAAGTCCTCTATAAGTGAGCTATTTGACACTGAAATATTTTTTAAATCGATCCAGATGTTCCGTCTCGAATCGATCGATGGATGTTATAATATAAGTGCATATACTAGAAACTTTGATATATAACAAAAAGGTTTACTACCAACACAGACGAACAAACAACAACAGCACTTGCATTCACAGAATCATAATTTCCTGAAAACAATAGTTTACAAACTGTGACACGTCAAGGGATCGCGCGGAAACGTTCCAAATTTAAAACGTAGGGTGCGCAGGAGTCGTAATTGTAGTGCGCACGCGCCGCGGATGCAAAATGGCGGCTCAACGAACCGCTTCCGTTTATGAATCAAGTGCATCCGAAATTGATACTCAATTTAACCGGACTGGTATTGTTTTGTTTTTTTTTCTTGGTATCATGTTGCAACAGTTGACAATCGTTGCTCGGGTCTTGGGTAACTTGAAGAAGGTGTTACGAACCGCAAGGTGATTTTTATAAACATTTTGAGTGCATTGGTGCAGTTGAAATACAGTGACAAACTCTTTATACTTCATACAGTGATCCTGATCTATGATAGGTTCACACTTTTCTCACATTCAAACGTCATCCAGTCCCAAATTAAGAAGAGCTTGTCCTGTGATAACTAGACTAGACAGATAAGTGATAAACGAAATTAACACTTTTTTGTAAATATGCATTTTTTTGCACTCCCACAAAATCAAACATCCATATTCACGCACGCAAATATTTGACTCAAATGGGAATAGAACCCACGACCTTTGACGTGGCCGATAGATACACCAACTACTGCACGGTCATTTAATCAGTCTATATCAGGGTATATCAGTCTTTTAATCAATTAATTTCAATCAATAACGAGGACCATAGATAAATATCACCTCCATATAAATATCTTCATATTTATATTCATCAATCTTAGATAATATCGCAAGTCTATTATCGCCTTGACTTTATACAATAAGTCTTCATAATAATACATCCAAATACATCAAAGTCATTGAAATAGAAATAAGAAAATTCTGATACCAATTACTGATAACCCAATACTATTGTTTTCCTAATTATGGTATTGTTTGTAGCCATAGCGATGGAATACGGAATAAATTTTTCGAAAAAATGTCTTGATACTTTGAAGAAATAAAACATTTAATATTTTACTACACATAAGAGGTGGTGGGCGTTTTGTCTTTTGTTTTGACGTTCGAAAAGTGCTTATTTATATTGCCTAATATAATTAATGAGTTTGAGTTTTTCTCACTGTAGACATAAACCGTTCAATAAACATTTCTAAAAATGTTTAAAAATCACACGGAGAAAACTTGTCAATGTACACGTTATTGTTAGGAACGTTATAGGACGTCAGTACTCACAGTCAATAAAAAACAGATCAAGTTATTTGACAGTTACATATGAACACGATTTACCCCCTCTAATTTAACTCTCTTTCTCTTTAAAGTCCATTAATATTGATGATAATGATTATGTGACATTAAATAAGTATAGCTTCTAGTTTGGAGTATCTTAATTCCCATACTTCCAATCCAATGCTCTATTTCAAGTATCTTAACCTATTATTCGCTGTAGACATCCAAATATTTATAGGGCCGGCCCAAACAATTATCGGCCGACCAGATCTAGTCTCGCATCGAAACAAAGAAAATAATTATAATTATCAATCTATGGATAGTTGCAGTAAAAGGTGAATGAAATGTCAATAGATGACTACTACCAGATGATAAAATGGTAAATGTGCAAAATGGTGCTCTTAATCCTGAACATAATGACTTACTTAACCTCCAATTTGTTCAGGTTAATAAAATATTCCAATCTAAATAATAGCTAGCGGTCGAAGGAATGTGCCTTTAAAAAATATTAAAAGTTAATCAGTTATTTTAACCGATTTCAAAAAAGAATAAGATCGTGCGACAAAACAACATTAATAAAAATAACTTAAATGACCACCCTTCAACAACATAAATCTAAATTAATTTAAAGTTGTACCACCAACAGAATTTATTTATGAACCCTGCGCAGGAGCAACGATGTGACCATGGCAGAGTTCTAAAACTACCATCTGAGTCAAAAGATTTTTCTTGTTTAACAAAAAAATCAAAAAAAAACAAAGTTTAAATTTAGTATAAACAGGGTAAGCAACATCAAAAGCAGATCTCGGCAGGGGAATAATGTAAATAGCTTGGTTTTCAGCAGCGCGTGCGCAACGGTTAGCGCGCACCCGGTGCACACTCGTAAAATGCACTTCAACAAGATTTTACTTGTTTTTACTGCATCTCCTTTGAAAATAGACTTGACTAAAATAAACAATTATTCTTTGTTAGCATTAAATAGAGCTCTGTTATACATATATCTTATACTATGTTGATTTAAACTTTCATGGTCACTAACATTTGAATTATTTGTTACGAGATTGCTACCATGCACCTTTTTATTGAGTTCCCGATATTTCGGCACTGTTGCAAGCGCCATGATCACGGAGTAACTGATATTGGGAACTCAATAAAAAGGTACATGGTAGCAATCTCGTAACAAATAATTCAAAGATCTTATACTGTTCATGTACAATACTTTTACATAATTGTATGTATTTATATTTATTAATCCAATGATTAAGTATAATGCAACTAAAAGTAGCTTTAGATGATTTATTGTAACAGATAGCAAATCTTTCTTCACTTCCCTGTGGAACTGGTGGGAGTGTCAGACTTTTTCTGACTAAAACCCACTTTGTTCCTTCTAGAGGCAATTGTCGCGGGGTTGCGTTAAGTCTTGTGAGAATCCCGCATCCCCAGCAATTCCATTATTGCCTTAACCTTTTGACCGCCACAGTCATGTCTAGATGACAAGCCAAAAAGAGCCCAGAACGACTACATGACATACTTATAAAGTTCAAAGTTAATAGTCAGTTTTAATCGATAGAATTCTGAACTCACTTCTATATAATAGATTAAGGATGAATTCTTAGCTTGACGGTGAGGGTACGTCTTTCTTTTTTGACGTGGCGGTCAAACAAAATAACTTAAGTTACAAATACTAGTTCATATTAATAAAATTATATTATAGTATACAACATGATATAATCCACAGTACCTCAAGCAATCATGCGCAATAATAATTGAAAGTTTAAGGTATTTAGGTCTGCACAAGGCGGAATCATTACGCCAATTAAACCAAGCGAATACGAGGGTAAAGTTCATAGCATCATTTATCATAATGTAAGTTTTGCATAAAACGGCGCACTTAATTGAGGAGACAGGATTGAATGAGGCGAGATGCGATACAGCTTTCTATGTTATTTACGATTGGTATGATTTTACCTATCGCCTGATATTTGTTACGCGCAGTCAGAAAACCGTCATCCTGGCTTTAAGCGTTGAAGGGCTCTTGTGTTTCCTAGGTGTTGAATTCATGTAAAGTAGTTTTTGATGTTTATAAGATGTTTGTAAAATTATGAATTGTTTTGGAACATAACTAGGTACCTATTGCATTAGGCGAAGCCTGTTATAATAGTGTAAGTTTTTATTGAATAAATAAATAAATAAAACAAGGATATGCATCTGTTCTAGTTAGACTGGATGGGAAGCCAACCCCAACTTAGCTTAAGAAAGGAAAAGGCTAGGCAGGTCGTACACGGTTACAATGCATCGTCATTCATCATCAGCCTTTTTATCGTCCCACTGCTGGACACAGGCCTCCTCTCACACTGAGAAGTATTGAGCGGTAATCACTACGCTTGCTCAATGCAGGTTGGTGATTTCAGACTTGACAGTCCAGGTTTCATCGAGATGTGTTCCTTCACCTTTAATCAGTCATTGGTGTCCAAGATATACTTAAAAAGTACATATAACTTGGAAAAGTTACATTGGTACTTGCTTGACCTGGAATCGAACCCGCGCACTCATTCTTGAGAGGCTGGTGTTTTAACGAAAGTTTTGATGATGAAATCCCTCATCAGGGACATAGGGCTTGCAGAAGATTTTTCCACTCTCTTCGATCTTGAGCAGCAATTCAAAAGTCTTAATCGTTTCAAACTCAAAATAACGTATGTGCTTCGTTCATACATTTTGACTAGTGTAATTTTACGGTGATCATCGTATGTCTAGACCGTTAACTTTTTACCCAAAACACCGCCCAGGCATGCGGGCGAAAATACTTTTCCACGATTCCTCGAGTGGCATGACGAACTCGTATGTAAATTAATAACATATTAGGGACAATTTGTCTGAGAGGGATGTTGCGACAGACAGACAGATATGCGGGCTTCGCTCAATAATTCACGGCTCTCGATAAACTAAAGGCAGGGAATTGAACATCAATTTAACAGTTAAGCCGTTGCCGGGATCTTTTTGTTACTTTTGCAGCAATATTGTCGATTGATCCTGATGTATTGAACCGGGTGATAATAAATATAGATTAAGACCATTTAAGATGGCGGTGAAATGTTTTGTTTTTATGTTGGTTCGTTTGGGTTCGTTCATTGATCTTTCTACGCTTCTATGTAGGTATTTAACTAGTGTAAGATGATAAAATCTATAAGTTTTGCTAAGGATAAAGTTTTTAAGCTTTCTCATTTGCATAATAATTTAAGGTCAGCTGTTTGTAATCGGCTTAAAAAAGGAGGTTACCAGTTTCTCTATTTTTTTTTATATGTCTTACTATTTTATTCGTGAGTCGTCTCCATTGGCAAATCTTCAGAATCCTAAGAATCTCGAAATAAACTCTTACTGATTATAACCATTAATTTTTCTTTTGTTTTAGGGCCTCCATAACACCAGAACAGACAAGAAGTATATTACCCTATTAATTCTAACACTCCTGGATTTTAAAACAGTTGTTCCCTATGACACTACACTAAAAATAGAAGAGGACAATTCTCACCGCATCCCCGCAGGCGCAGGATACGTAACAGGACGCCAGATCCTCGTGAGAAATCGCATAAAAACTATAATGAACTTATTGCTTACATCATCTGCATAGTAAATTATAAGTGTGAGATGCTTATGGAAGCAGATATTATGTTACAGGCTAACCACGAAAGTGAGAGGGGTAGATAGATGTACACTTGTTTAAAACGACAGCATTGTAGAACAAATTTTTCGTAATAACATAATGAAAGGCATTGATGGGCATGCGCTCAAGATCGGGAATTGTGAAAACAAAAGTGCGGCTTTGCCCAGCAGTGGGACAAGACAGGCTGAAGAAAAAATATGTAATGAAAGGGATGACTATAATGTAGGTACCATATTTTCCAAATTTGTAGGAATATTTTAATTGCTTGTTAACTAAATCGCAAAGACTGTCTATCAAAATCTGTTTGTTTGCTTGAAGCCGCTTATCTCGGAAGTACTGGATCGATTTGAAAAATTCTTTCAATGTTATAATCCTTGATAAATGGGCAAAGTTATAGGAACATTTTAGTCCGGATGCGTTGATTAGTTCCCACGGGTCGTGGATGAAACCGCTGACGGAAGCTATTAGTTCCTAAAGAATGCCATCTAGAACCATGAAAAATTTGACAATTGAATTTGCAAATGAAACAAAATTCGCGGACAATTTATTTCCAATACCCAATTATCTGCTAAAATAGAGTCTACTTGCATATATGTAGATGGATTTAATCGTGATAAACTTCGTGTACGACTACCATAACGTCAATACGAATTGAGCACATCTAAAATTTACCATAAAATCACCTGTAAACGTCGCATAGGCAAAATATCCTGTTTATCAAACATAACCTACTTCTACCAGCAATAGCTGACTCATAACTCCATAAATTCAGTCAACAGGAAACAAATATTGCTATATTCAGACAAACGTTATTTTTATTGCAATTCGTCATTCGATAGAAAACGATAAAATGATGTACACGCGCCCGTCATATTGTTTGTAAACAATAATGCAATATTGATAAGCACTATTGGGTATTTGTGACGTCACAGCTCCCGTTTTTCTAAGATGCAATGGGTATCCTGATACCGTCAATTATGTTTTAGTGTTGAGGGCCATCTCGCGAATCATTATTGAATACAGATAAATGGGCGACATTAACAATCGCGATAAAATCTTTATCGTTCACACAACGTCATCTAGTCCTTAGTAGTTAGTAAATCAAACCCCATTTTAATGCATACAAATGTGTCTTATGCGGGAGTCGAAACCGCGACCTCCGACATAGCAGACAGATTCACTTGATGTAAGTGTAGTCGTCAAATATAAAATCAATAAAATAATGTAAAATCATTAGTTATACATATTTAAAAAGTCTGAATAGCGAAAAGTCAGTAGTCCGTCAGTATGTCTTATGCGTCGGAGTGAAAATGGAGTATCAAAAATTTTGGATAGACAACCGTCGTATTTTATTCTTTATATCAGCAGGAGTTATTACCTATATACTAATTAATTAATAAATTGCCTTCATCTCCAATCTAAGGACATTCAACCACCACATTTACCTGCGCAAATTCTCTAAGCCCTGACTTCAATTTAAATTCACTCAGACAAAAACTGTAGAATGTGGCGTGTCGTCATACGAGACGCGGGGCATCGACCGTCCACTGGCTAAGTTATTACATAGGTAATCGTTAAATAAGGGACATTGATGCACTGGGCTTGAGTTAATACTTATCAGTACTTAGAGGTATTTGTTTGAAGTGATAATGAAATTGTTTATCTTTTTGTTAATCACACAAATAGCATGGAGTTGATTGTTTTTTAAACAATGCATTATTGGTGATAGTTTTAGTAGCATAATTATAAAATCATGTTTCGGAAGGCACGCTAAATTGGTGGGTCCTGGCTGTCTATTATGTAGTCGGTGGTGTTGGTGGGTTCTGTCTATTAAGTATCTTTGGCAGTCGTTACGGGTAGTCAGAAGCCAGTAAGTATGACAAGCAGTCTTACCAAGGGATATCGGGTTGCCCAAGTAACTGGGTTGAGGAGGTCAGACAGGCAGTTGCTCCACGTAAAACACTGGTACTCAGCTTAGTTAAGACTGGAAGCCCAACATAGCTTGGGAAAAGGCTAGGCAGATGAAGAGTTATAAAATCAAGTACTCTCATTTTATTTAATTGAAATCGCATAAGACAAATTGCCAGGCACTTATTGCGAACTAAATCAACATTCTTATAAAACTCAAACAGAATAAAACCCTATTCGACCATACCTAACAACAACATTAACAAAACACTTATTCATTTGTAATCAAAATCAGCAATACAATTTAATATCCGTCCATTCCACATGATTGAATAGACGCCGAGCATTCACATCTCATACCCTGATCAAATTGTTACGCTCCAGTGGGCACAGACCTTCATATAGAAGTGAATTGCTTTTTATAAAGACTAGTTTGTTGTCACAGGCAGTCGATATATTAAAGAGGAATAGGGATGTGCTCGTAACAGGTTTGCTGCGGTGATTTTTTTATCATGGCTGGAATTTTCCTAGAAATCCTACTTTGAGAAAGTAATAATTCTTCAAAGCATATATTATTAAAATGGCTTGGAACGATAATGAGCAAAATTAAGTGCGTTTTAGACGCAATATACTAGACGCGTTGAATGACGCAAGACATCATCCACCTTATTATAAAACGTGGTCTTAAAAAAGTACCAGCTTTAGCTTTCTTGAACAAAGTTAGTGGTCCAAACCTAGCACTAAATCCAGTACTTTTGAAAACGATGTTTTATAATAAGGGGGCATGCCTTCGAAGGTTTAAAAGTGGAGAAACATAACCAAATACCCAATAACCAATTTGGATGCAAAACTAAAAAATACTCGCTGTATTGACGAATTTAACTAAGTGGAGAAAACCCCAAAATATTAATAGGTATTGCAGAATAGACCTGCCTTTTTACTTAATTTTAAAATTTTAGAGTAGGCGACACAGACGCACACACATACAAACTCACACACACTTAAATTATATTGATTGTTTTAATTTAGGTTTTAAGTCTAGAATTAATAAACGATTACTTTTTATTTATTTTTTGAAATTTCATTTATGAAATACCAGACATCGGTCACTCAATCATGGTCAACATCATTCACAACAAAGTTATTTTCAGCAATGACACTGATGCATTGTAGTTTCTAAGTATTCTTCCACATCAAGCGATATCTATTTTTGTACATGTGCAACTGAACAAAAAATGACTTTATTGTGCAAACAGACGTAATATACCGACGGAAAAAAAACTACGGCACTTCTAAAATTGTTCCCATTTGGTGCGCAAATTGCATAGGCAACTTATCTTTAGATGCCAGTCATCATTTCGAAGAGTTTGTCATGGTCTAAATTGATACATCAAACTTATTTTGAGTCAGAGCTTTGTGTATGAATAGTTCTTTTATAACACCCACAGATAAAACTATAGCTACAACAAGGGGGTCCCCAAAAAACAAAGCCTTCAAACCAGTTGAGTATATCATTTACAAATAAAACAATGCCTGCGACTACGAGTATAACACGCAATTACAGGCGGACACGCTCCAAAGCAATTATCGTTTTCTAAGATAGATATGGTCCACCCCCCCCCTCTCCCCCTAAATGTGTTAATTTGGCTCGACAGTTGGTAGATATTTTTGAGAAGGAATTTGAAACAAGTAATAAACTGGTCCCATATGTATATCTCTATAATACATTAATACTGGTCTTTTTTTAGTGCGAAATTATCAAACTACCCCCATTCCGCTGTAGGCAGCTGGAGGGAGTGTCAGACTCTTACTGACTAAATCCTTCTGAAGGTACAAACACCTTCCAACCAGGACCGCGGTACTTAACCCTTGCGGACTTGGAAATCCGGCAGGCGGTGATTAGTGGGGTTTAAATCAACTTTTATGTTTTCAAAGCCTTAATCTATTGCCCTAGAACCACCTTCATAATAGACTATGCCATTTCAAAATTCCAAATTCACCCTTCCTTGATACCATTTTCCCATAAGAAGATTAGCACGGGAAAGTATCCCATCTATCCCCATTAACGACAGGGGAATGTCTTCGCGGAAGTGCGGTTACAGCCGCGGTTACAACACATGGCCACGGGTATAGTTCGCGACAACTGCCACTGCGCGCGCGCATCAGGTTATTGGCATCACCGTGCGAACTGACAGATAATACGTCTAGGATATGATGGCTGTGGGAATGGTTTGATTTGTAGAAATACAAATGATGTGAATTGTACTTTCTAGTTTTTATTTAAACCTATTAGCTAACTGTTAAAATTATAAGCTTCCTTCCTCTTGAAGTATTTAAGGCTTTGCGATGCGTTGGTTATGATATCAATGCAACTTCTTACGCCTTAAATTACGTTGTTCCTGCGAGGAACTATGTGATATGTACAGTCGCCAGCACATCAAGCTACTACAATCTGTCAAATTCCCTTAATAGATTTTTAACTTTATCGCTAAAGCATATGGCTTAAAGTTGTTTGAGGAAATTTGTCATTTCGTGTAGGTTGATGTGCTCTTGGCTTGCTATAGATATATTCGTGATGTTTTCTATTACAAACATAAACTTTATTGACTTAGGAAGCTAGATAGAACAGCAACTTAATTTAGTACCACCCATACTTCAGTTAATATACAGACGCCAGCACTTCAAGCTACCAGAAACTGTAGTTTTTTTTTTTGACAAACTGAACCATATGTTTCAGTGATACGTTGAAAATCTAATAAGGAAGAGAGTAGCTTGATGTGCTGGCGTCTGTACGACACACATCCAACAAAGTATTTCAAGTTACCCTAGGACCAAATTCCCATCTCTTATCACGCACTGTTAGAACAATTCAAGCTGTCAGCGATAAATACCCATAAAAAACATGTGTGATTAAACTATCTTATGGCTAACAGACGCCGTTAACAGTTCTGTGACCATAACCTACGATACATGGGGTCAGTGTCGCGACTATGGCGGTTGTTCATCATGGCGCTATGGGGTAAGGCCTACTGCATACTGGAAGACTGGTTTACATTGTGAGATCATAGTTATTATGGTATCGATGTCTGAAAGTGTGCTGAATAACCAAAGTATTATTGAATGAGATTTATTGAAGACATTGTCTAGTTTAAATTAAAATCTAGGTACTTAAAATTATAAACATAAAAAGTTTGTTTGTTAGCTTCCTTGGAACTACAGGACAAATTTCAAAAATTCTTTCAATGTTAGATAGGGCATTTATCGAAGATATCTAAAGGTAATTTTTTATTCCGGGTGCCAAATTTGTTCCCATGAGACGCTGATGATACCAATGGAGACAACTAGTAAGTAGATAATAAATTTGTTGTACTAAATACTGAATATTTTTTTCTGAAATCTTGTATCAAAAGTTGATGAGGAAACTTAAACTTACTTAATGAAGATAAAGGATAATATCGTACATTCTTTGCCTTCATCACCTTTCTACCACCAAGTATACGAATTAAATCACTTGAGATCAGCAAACAATTTTCTTCAAAATTACTATTTATCGTCCCTTCACAAAGTTACTACCTAAACATGACTTCTATACTTTGCTAGCAAAATTCATAAGAAAAAGCTTCGTTGAAACTCTTTCATTCATTTCTTAAGATACTATAGTATCTTTAATGACAGAGCCCACCCACCATTATGTACACAACCTAACTCCAATCGCTGGAGCACCGACGCGCGTCCACATTGACTCTAATGGAATCTGGTCGACGCAGTGCGTTTGTCGAGCTTTATGTAATAAGCCACTTGAGTGCCCGTGACATAGGAAGTCGTTGCCACAATAGATATGATTGGTACAACTTAGACGAGGCCATTTTATTAAGCTACTTTACAAAAGAATACGGATAACAAATATATATACATCACGTACACTCTTATTTAAAAAAAACTTAACTGCCACAGTTTCGTAGTCGCATGGCGAGAATGCTGTGCACGGGGGCCCGGGTTCGATTTCCGGGTCGGGGCAAAATTGCTTTGGTTTTAAAAAACTTTAACAAAAGTAGCCTGGCGTCTGGATGTTGATGATGGATACACCCGTGCATCGGAGAGCACGTAAATGTTGGTCCTGCGCCTTATCTCTCTCTGGTGAATTCGGTTTACCGACCTATCAGGCAGAGGGTGCCCCTGTGTCCGCGGAAATTCTTGTGCATATTTCCTGATCGGCTGGCTTATCTCTTGAAGAGACAACAGCCACCATGGCCGAGAGTCGATCTGGAGGCTAATATTAATAGAAACTTATTATCTAAAACCTAAGGTTCAAACTTTTATAAACTATAGTTAAGCCTGGTTTATCTCAACATAATATCTATATCACAAATAGGTATTCATCAATTGTGTCAGTGCCAATTATAGACGTTTTGTAAATAACTTAGCGATAAAGGCGTCTCGCTATTTGTGTCTGTGTGGTCCTCATGTGTGGTCTCTTAGTCCTGAAGGTATTTTTCGTATAAAGTTGATGCTCCACTGTCTATCTACCTATTAGATTTTAGGAATTTGAATCAGTAGAATTTTTGAAGCCTACTTATGTCTTGAAATCCTAACCACTAGGTATTCTTGAAGCGATAAACGCATATATACTAATTAAGAAAAATCATTCAGAATCAGAATCAGAATATTTATTTGTGAAACATAGGTGAAATATTACATGTGGATCAGGTTGTTATACGTACGCTATGTTTTGCTGTGAAGGCGTACAAATATTGCAATCATTCTTAAAAACTACTCAGTTTATAAAAGTAAATCCTCAAAACAAAACACAAAATTTAACTTTTAAAGAACTATTAAGAAAAAAAACATTGACAGGAACATTGACAGGTCGTTTTGCGAATCGAATTATTTTGATGAGTTATTTTAAATATCTTTATTGAGTTCTTAGGATTGAGCACCTTCTTCTTAATAATCATAATTATCTATCTTATGAACACTGTGTTTCGGATGGCACGTTAAACTGTAGGTCCCGGCTGTCATTGAACATCCTTGGCAGTCGTTACGGATAGTCAGAAGCCAGTAAGTCTGACGCCAGTCTAACCAAGGGGTATTGGGTTGCCCAGGTAACTGGGTTGAGGAGGTCAGATAGGCAGTCGCTCCTTGTAAAACACTGGTACTCAGCCGAATCCGGTTAGACTGGAAGCCGACCCCAACATATGTAGTTGGGAAAAGGCTCGGGAGATGATCTATCCTATGAACATTTAATGGAAACGTTTATACCTAGGAAACAATTTGGATGGCACTAACTTCCTATACAAACGACATGGTATGTAATATGACCCAGTGCGCCGGACGCTCCCATCCTGCATCGGATGTGTCTGTCACGGCTGATCGATTCGACCCATCGCCACTCCTGTACTAGGTACTGCTTGAATTTTTATAATGTCATGCTCAGTAATTTACTGAACAATGCTTATAGTTCCTTCATTATGTTAGCCATGAGACAACGCTCCTCAAGTTTAGATACTAAGTCAAAGGTTTTATTTATTTCAGCAGCTACACGATGGATAAAAATTCAGAGCTAGGTGGACGGTTCCAAAAATTTGATCCAATGTACAGACGCCAGCACATCAGGCTACTACAATCTGTAAAATTTTCTTAATAGATTTTCAACTTTATCTCTAAAACATTATCGTTGAAAGTTGAATAGGAAAATTTGACAGTTTCGAGTAGCCTGATGTGCTGATACACAGAAAAACTGGCTTGTCTTTTGAACTTTTCGAGATATTTGTTATCACTGATATAGACCTTTTCGCTTCCCTACCGGTGCTGCGGGATTTTTCGTAAGAATAACCGCGGCCTTGGCACACAACGACCGCCAGAAGCAACAAAAGTGGATTTAAGTCAGTAAAAACTCTGACACTCCCTCCAGCTGCATCCTCAGCGATTTTTTTTTGAATGGCATCTCGCAGTTCAGCCTAGGAGGCTGTTTACTGCTTAATGGGACATATTCCCTGTGGATGCCTAGAATTTAAGGCCCAAAGCCAGGGGCGCATCCTCAGCGAGAAGGGTCGTTTAACAATTCCAACTCAAAACTAGGCCTTTTCGATTACCTAACTCCTAACTTATTTATCCTATCATCTCTCATCAGATTAAAGCCTATTCAATCGTCTATTGCTTCGCAAACAAAACATATAACATTGTAGTTTCTTTCACCCGTAACAAATATCATTACAGTCTTCAAAAACCTCAGTCTCAAATCTGTCTTCACATTTTATATTGTGACAGTTAATTTAGAATGCCCCTAACTACCATCATACGATGTGGACCGAGTCTTCACGGATGGGTAAAGTGAAACAATGACACAGGATACGCCGGGAGACTATACTGGTTTGTCATCAACCCTATTGTTGCTAAGGACAGATTAATTACAGCTTTTTTGCTTTGTTTAAAGCTTTTTTTTATATATTAGAAAAACATTTTTAAGCCTTTTAAAGTAGATTTTGTTAAATCCTGAAGATAATTTTATGTGCGTGACAATAGTTACAATAGTATATGTAAGAAAAACATTTTTAAGCCTTTTAAAGTGGATTTTCTAAAACCCTCAAGATAATTTTATGTGCGTGACAATAGTTGACGCCATATTGGTTTGAATAGATCGTAATTTTTTATGGGCCTTAAAATATTTGTTAGGACTGAATAAGCGAGGTTTTTTTTTTAAGATATCGTGCAGAAATTCTCTAGGACATCACGATTTACATATATATGCATGTAGTTCTGAGAAAGAAATGGATCAATAATAAAGACAGTCACGATCACACCACGATGGTTTATCAGTAGATTACAAATTGATGGAACGAACTGAAAAATCGGTAAAAAGTACTTAATATTATCATCACAAAGTCATGGAATTGTTATCCTATTTTAAACAAATTAGTTTCACTGGCCCTTAATAAAGTTAGACTCTAAAAAAAACACTATTCATTTGTTAAAACTAAGAAAAACTTCATACAATTAAAATGAACATAAAAAAGAGGCGCAGACGCAGCATCAGGGGTCAAAACTAGTACACAATGAAGGCACAACTCGCCTGTCAAGTCAATTAACTGAAGGCAAGTTCTAAGTAATTACCGAGCTATCTTGACGCGATTTAATAACATCCGCTAACCGCAACTTAAACATTATATATTAACTTAATGTGCTCTAACTATGTACTTCGGCGAGACAATTAGGTCTTCAAGTTATTTAAGCGAAGTTAGTTATAAAGCCTGTCTAGTAAGGTTATGTGAACTTTTATAGATGTGTTAGTCATAATGTAATAACTGTTACGGTTAATTATGATGCTGGAGTTTAGTTAAATTGAGAGGTACCTAACTACGTAACTTTCCAGGAATAAGTTACCTGTGTGGTTTTGCCTTCGTAGTCTAGACATCATAATTTAGCATTTTATTAGATTACGTGCGATTTTTGCACGTTAGAAAATCTAACCATAATAGGGCTGCTAACTTGTTAGTTGAATCTTAAACACCAGTGAGTAAAGGTGGTGAAAAACATAAAAAAAAAATCTAGATTTGTATACAAAATCATCAACTAACCGCCGCTCAGTCATCTTCGCCTAGCCTTTGACTGAAAATTTCGTAAGTGAAAAACATAAGATGTAACCTTTCACGAGGTAGATAAAAAGTCTACGAAGTTATTACCCTAAGAAACTAATTGAAAAAAAAATTGCAATAATGCTTTTCCGATGTCACTTTCACCCAAGGCAGTTAAACTCAGCAAACCAATTTTTTTTTATTTCATTTTCAATTCATAAGCTTCTAATTCCTACAGCCCAAAGGGTACCTCAACAAACAAACTTTACCCTGGGCACCCATCCATAGTCACCCACGAGCCAACAAAAAACTTCAATCACCAATTCAGTGTCCAACAGGAAATCAAAACACTGTGACCCGATACATCCTCAATGGGTGTCGGTAGCGAATTCGATTCCCGTGCGACGCTCGAATGGCCGCGGACAATACATGCTACAATGACAGCTTGAACAATGGCCAATGGCCTATGGGGTTATATTGGAAGTAATCGCGTGATTCCATGCATTGTTCTGAAAGTTATGGGGTATCTGGTTAGTCTGATAGGTGAGTTGGCAAATGAGGAGGCATTGGGGTATTAGCATAGCAAGAGAGACAGATATTGGTAACACTTGCGACCTACATTATTGTTGGCTTGTCTCATTACTTCTTAAAGCCTCTTCTGGTATTTGAAGATTGCTTCAAGGTTATTAGGAATATGAAACTTTTGTCTCGATGAACAAGAACTTAATTTTAATCAAATCTCTTATCTGTACTTTCTCTGTATTTAAACTTTGTTTGATCAGGAGATCATTCTTTATTAATTCATCTTCATTTATAGGATATAGGTGAAGGAGCAGACATAAAAGGACCATCTGTGTCATTGTTGAGTATAGTGTCAGCATATGTTTTGTAGGAGATTCTAAATATATATAGATAATTGAATCCTAGTCTCCATTTAAACTGAACCTTAAGATTAACCATTACACCACCAAATTAATGTCTATATAGTTTGCAACAATAGCTATAGCTAATCTAAAGGATACAAACTTAATCATAAAACCAGACACTCGTCCAGAACACGCTAAACAACAATGAAGACACCAGTACACCCAAAATTATATCCCTTAACAATCATAAGTAGAAAGGTTTCGCAATAGAGAAATCCAATATCCTCGAGTGATCAGACTATCTAACGATGCACTTTTCCATCGGCATGGTGATATGCGCTGCGTGCAAATCCTTTCATTTTTACTGCATCCGAGGCAGATTGCGATCGAACATTACGTTACACAACGTAGATGCGATCGCGCAACTACCATCTATTGCGTAGGGTTGCCATAATAAGAGAGAGGTATGACAAAATGGGTAATATTGAATTTAAAAATATATTTAGTGGAATTGATGAATCAAAATGTACAAGCTGATACTGTTAAATCTGTTTTTTCGGCTTCAATGGACTACCAAAGTTGGGAAGGTGGAAATGGCAAAATACTAGAAAATAAATTATTGAGAGAAAAAATTGAAATAAATTATTAATTCTTAAATCGCGACAATGTCTTGACTAATCGAGAAATCCTGAAATCTGGGAATTGTATTTGATCACCAAATTTGTTGCAAAAAGACCTGTAACTCAATATTGATCAAGTTCACGATGATGGTAATAACCTTTACAGTCGACACATTTAATTGTTTATACCTTGTTAATGACCAAATGACCAATAACTCTCTTTGATCACGATAGTACAGTTTCAGGAGATTCTGAATGATAAGATAACCCATGCATCATCAAATTAAATTATCATTTCTAGTATCAGTGAATTTTTCCAAAATATATAGAGCTCATAGCAACAGTATGCGTGCCACAGCCCTATCGGCTACGGAAATTACCTCACAAGTCACAATCCACCAGATATAATGCATCTCACACGCATTCCTACGGAGGCGGCGACAAAGAAATCGCTTCTAAGTAACGCATAACTCGGTGCGCACGCGCCTCGGCCAATTTGAGGTGTCCATTCCATTTGGTTATGATCGCGGATCATCGGATATCGTTCGTGTGAGGCACGTGAGCCGTGCTTCAAAGGCATTGACGAATATTTTGTCTTAGTTTAAGTTACTTGCATTTGTTTTGGCATTGAAACTGAACATGTTGATAAAATTATAAAGGCGTCCTACATTCAAAGTATGGAACTCTTATCGATCCTTCAAAGCCTGCCTGGGTTGCTTGTGTTGTTTCAGAAGAAATATGCATAGATTTAAAGTTCTCTTCCCACATGCTAGTGCTGTGTCACGGACGGGCCAGGACCTTTGTTGCCGGCACGGGCATCTGTGATCACCCATGTTCATAGAAAATATAGTGAACAGATTTTTTTTTGACTCCTGTGGAAATACATTCCTGCCCCAGCCCTGATACGGCACTAACGTGTGGCGATAGACCTTTAGTCAGTTCGGACACATTTTGTCCTTTCGGTTACAGCCCGAGAGAGTGGATAACTAAATTTTCTATGTCCCAAAAAAAAAATTGATGCCTTTTTTAGGTGATTAAAAAACATTCAATCCAGGCTTTTTAAGTTAGTAAATTGAAAACTGGTAAGTTGAAAGGAAAACTGCTACTGCGCTAACGATTTTATTTGTACCAGTAACTTAGGCTACTTAAACATAGAATTCAATTGTCAGACAAACAATGACCCTTCATCACGGCCAGTCAAGATACAGCTAGTTTAACATCTCCCGTCCAAGTGATAAGCTGACGAAACTGATGATGTTCATAATGATGATGATGACTCAGTTGCCGACCACACACCATACACATTAGGCTTTACACACATTTTATCTTGCTGTCATTACCGGGGCAGCGAGTGTGACCGGCGACATTTATTAAAGCTGTGTCCACATCTGCTTCTTTAGCTTTCGCAAAATCTGTATTTAACACCAATATGATAGAAAACTTGTTCACTATTTTATAGCTTATGCCATTCATAATGCAATACATTCAACAATATTTAATATCGATTGTGTTGTATTATACCAGAATTAGCATAAACTGTAAATCATCATCCTTCTGCCCTTATCCCAATATTGTTTGGCATCGGCGCAGTTTGTTTTCTTCTTCCACTCTCTTCTCATAATAAACATTATTTCTAGCCATATCGACTTTCACACAATCCATCCATCGCTTCTTTGATCGTCCCCTTCCCTTATATCCATCCACGTTCATGTTCAAAACCTTCCTCATAACATGATCCTTCCTAATTCCTCCGCATTACATGCCCGTGCCTTGATAGCCGGTTTCCACAGATTTGATATCTACAGCCTAAGCTGTAAAAATATGACAAACAAATCCTAGATTAGTTCAAAAACAGGCGATATTTACTTGTACTTATGTCCTTTTTAGGATTCAAAATTTTTACAATAATTCCTTTTTTGTTCTGTGATTAAATTAAATTATCAAGTCACTTCAAAATTTTTTCATCCGGCATGACAACCGCTCCCGTGTACGCAGCCTAACTTGCAAGTTATCAGTGCAGTCCTGATAATGGCGTAGTTAAGTGCAATAATTGTCTGACTGCGTAAAGTTCAAGGTTTTTCACTGCTCGTTCAAAACTGCATTGTTTGTGCAGTGGCAATTTCCTCAGAAATGCGTATGGGAATGTGATGGCATCTGTGCTTAGGAATGCATGTCGTAGAAATGATGTCGGAGAGATGGTTTGTACAACCTAGGGGTAGACGAAAATACCCCATGTATGATCTGCATTTATTTGTGGTTTCGAGATATTTTCATTTAGACTCTCTTTTCAATTTTTAAGGAGTTTCAAGCTTGATCTTCAAGTTAAGTTACACATATTTTTAGGGCCAGTTTCACAGGTTGCTCATAAGTTCCAGATAGTTTATCTGGCAGATAATTTCCTACAAATTCTGTTCCATTTTTTAATTTATGTGTCTGTAGATAGTGGCTATCCGTAACCTGTGAAACTGAACCTTAATCTTCTATGTTTTATTCCTAATATAATTCAGTACGGCAAGGCATACAGTATCTAAGTGTATATCACGCTAAAAATTATACGCATCTTCCTTCAGTTCTCTTAGTAACAACTGACATGCAGAACGATGTATGTTTGTATGTCTGTATGTCAATAAAACTTTACGACCGTTTCATTCTCGTGCGCTTTTATGCGCAGACGCGTGCGCACCAAATGACAACGACGTTAATGCAAGCTTAGACTTGACCTATTTCAAATGTCGATAAATCGGTATTGTATTGAAATTTGCAATTTTCAAATTTCTAGCGTTGCAAAAAAATAACTTTGCAGATGAAAAATCATCAATACACCTCTCCCGCTGTGGGTGCAGCTGGAGGGAGTGTCAGACTCTTACCGACTAAAACCCACTTTGTTCCTTCTGGAGGTCCCTGTGTGCCAGGGCCACGGTGGCTCTTGTGAGCACAACCCGCATCCCCAGCGAGAAAAATAGATGACTAAGGCCCAGTTTCACAGATTGCTGACAAGTTCCAGAAAGTTTATCTGGCAGATAATTTCATACAAATTCTGTTCCATTTTTTAATTTATCTGGTAGATAGTGGCTATCCGTAACCTGTGAAACTGCTAAAGCTTTAATCGAATTGGTAATCAAATATGATGTGTTAATAATTATTATGATACCTTTTAAAAGACTTACGTTCTACGTAAAATGACAGCGAAAAGTGCGTTAACTGTTTGTTAGAATATTTTATTCAAAGTTCCTCGTAAATTTCGATTCTATTCATATCTTTCTCCAAAAAAATTGAATCAAAGTGTTCAAACATTCTCCCCTCCGTAACCCCACACCATATTCACGCTAAAATCAATAAACGCACGCGCAGCGTTGAAACATCGATATTGTCTTTCGTTCACCCCTCGCACATCTGTTAGGTCGATAATCCTGGTCCCTACTCTACTTCCCCTAATTTATATGGAGTTTAAGCTCCATTGCTGGGTTTGTTTCATTGCTATTACAACGAAGATGGATATGGGGAGAAATGGATGCGGTATTTTTGTCATTTTCGGAAGGCAAGTTTTTGCATCGCACAGTCTATTTTTACTATAGTTTTAGAAGGGCGAGGGTGGTTTGCTGTACCGAGGGTGATTGTATTGTCTCTTAGCCCTCAGTTCACAGCTTGAACCCTGGTCGATTCCGTGTTGGTAGCTGATGTTGATAGGAAATTGTCGGTAGCATTTCTGGGATTGAATTTGGACAGTATTAAACATTATTTGTACAGGATTATTTGATTTGCTAACGATTTTGTGGAAGGGTTACATTTCATATTATTAGCGAAATATTATTACTCAATGTTTCAAATACGCGAAAATTAAGTTTAAAAAAAATATTGGTAATAAACTCGATATTTTTATAACGAACTGTAGCATATACAAGCCACTGCAAGATATCCTATTACATAATAATCTTTAAATTTAGGTAAATAATAATATTCCTCGCACATTCATACAATATCCTGTAGTCCCAAAGTAAGCAGAGCTTGTACTATGAGTACTAGACAACTGATAAACAACTGATAAACGTACTTAACTACTTTTCTTTATACAAAAATCGAACCCGCATCCAGCGTGGGCAGATATACTTACTACTACGCCATCTAGTCGTTAAACAAAAAAAGATAGCAGATATTAATTGACTTACAGGAGATTATATTAATTATAAGTTCTTACTCACGCTTCTTTTAAGTATTTTATATTTTTATCTATACTTTATAATCTTCCCTTATCAACGTGAGAAGTAAACATAAGAACAATCAACCAATTTGAGACAATAAATAGTTTACAAAATCGTAAAACCAAACATTTAAGCAGATTACCATAATACTCACATCACACCGGTCATCGAACAAAAGAACGTTTTTTTTTTGATACGTTCTTTCATATGTTTAACTTTCATTTTCGTCACGACTTCCTGTGCCTTGAACATCATGTTTAGCTCATAATGAGAGAACGTGATATACATTAACTATAATATATTTATGTTTATTTATAAAGTTATTTAAATATGTAATATTTTCTTGATAGGCGAAGAGGGTTTTTTAAGGATATTCTAACTCTAATTTGAAATCAGAACTAATTCTGATTCTAAACAGGATTATGATTTTATATTAATTACCTCTAAATATGTATATATTAATTATCTCTAAATATATATAAATTACCTCTAAATACCTCTATTTAAAGATATTTAGAAGACTTTTTAAAAATAATTTTTCGTGTTTCATTACACTCATTGTTAAGAAATCAGATTTAGGTAAGAGCAAGACAGCTCCGACACTAGTACATAACTAGAACTGCCTCTATTTATGTACAGACACCAGCACATCAAGCTACTACAATCTGTAAAATTTCCTTAATAGATTTTCAACTTTATCGCTGTAGTTTATGGCTCAAAGTTGATTTGAAAAAACGGTCAGTTTCGGGTAGCTTGATGTTCTGGCGTCTGTACGACACAATGTATTTTGTATACCAAAGGTTGTTATCCCTACATATATTAATTTTCTGCGAAAATTTTGACTGTTAAATAGAAGTCTTATCAGTAAACTAGTTCGAGCAAGTTATCAATACTATCCCCTATTTGAAATGTTATCGTAATTTCACTATCACCTATTTTAGTGCGTGCACCGTTATATTTTAATACTAGCTTTTGTCAGTGGTTTCGCCTGCATCACGCGCGAACTAATTACTAACGGGGATAAAAAAGTGTCTATAGCCATCTTTAATTTAATAACTATGATAAAAAATAAATAGCCTATACTACTGAAAGTTTTATTCAGATCAAACCAGTTGTTAAAGATCAGCGCGTTCAAGCTAACAAACATACACTTCAGGTTTTTAATATTAGCATAGATGTGATAATCCACAGACCACTTAAAAATAATAGTACCAGTACCACACACGTACATAACAAGCAAAGAATTGTGATTTGTTGATTAAACTCAAGGATATATTTTTGAAAGGTCACATTATGACAAACCATTAAAGGTTATAAATATTGAAATTAATCGTAGAAAAATCTTCAATGAAACCTCCTAAAAACCCTCAGAGTATAAAATACAATCTGCAGTTACGCGTGCGTAAAAAGCAACTGCTAACCGCTCCCTCCGCCGGCCCTCACAAAAAATCATACCAACCGCAGACAGACGTTATAAAAGTCATAAAGAAATACAATATCTGGAGCATAACGCTTCAATAATAGGGTTGCACTTGCACTTTTATTTAATTTCAAGTGCAAACGTACAAACAACGCGATTTTCACGTGTGATAAAATCACTAAGATTGCTACTTTTATAGTTAAAATTATTGCCAGTAATAAAACCCCTTTTTTACCACACCTCATAATTTTAATTTACGTATATATGTCTACTATTTTGTGGATTCGATTCTAATAGACCGATAATTTATATTTTTAGTTTAAAAATACAATTGATATAGTTTATCTATCTATACTTATAATAAATCTGTAGAGAGGTCAATTCTGTACATTGAATATATTTTCAAAATAACTATCAGGGGGTGATCAGTGGTCGATACTGATGCCAAAAATGCAATCAGTAAAATTTTTGTCTGTCTGTCTGTCTGTCTGTCTGTCTGTATGTTATTAATAGGAACAAAAACTACTGGACGGATTTTAATGAAACTTGGTACAATCATTCTTCATACTCCTGGGCAGGTTATAGGATACTTTTCATCACGCTAAAATCAATAGGAGCAGAGCAGTGAAGGAAAATGTTGGGAAAACGGGAGAAGTTACACCATTTTTTAGCTTTCGTCGCGTGTGAAGCCTTAATGGTTAAAGATACATAGAAATCATGTATGACGGAAATGTTCTACATAAAATTATCTAAAAAAAAATCCACAACAGCATATGTCTATCTTTAATGGTTGACTCACAATAACACGTATAACTCCCGATAGTTTACCAGTTCGGAGCTTTCTGATTATTTGTTATATTGATTTGTTTAGTCTTATGTTTATAATATTCTCGCTCATAGCATTAACAAAAGATAATATTATAATATATTCTATAAAAAAAGAATCATAGAAATCGGTGTAGAAATACCAAACTTATACATAAAATACGATAATCAGCAGGTCGGTCGGTAGGTATAATAAGGCGGGAGGTCCGAGCGCGAGCTTCTCATCCCGACAAAAGTTAGGCATTGGTAGCGGTAATCGACATCCACACTGGCGTAGCCGCGGGGGTCCTCTATATGATATATAATAGAACAACACATAGACTACTTTTTGTCGCGAAAACCGACATCCACGCGGGCGGAGCCGCGGACGACCGCTAGTAAACAATAAAATTTTACACTTATTTTGGGCCATTTTTTTTTTAATTTCGGACTAGTTTTAGCTTTTTCTGCCTGCGTCTGTGATTATATGACTTTGAAGTACACACGCACCGCACGTACCAGCAACTGCCAATTTTTTCCGATCAACTTTGAACCATATGCATCAGCGATAAAGTTGAAATTCTGTTAAGGAAATTTGATGTGCTGGCGTCTGAACATAGACTAAAATGTCAATCACTAATCGGTTATCAAAAGTCCCTTACCGCAAAGAAACGTACCTAAAATAAAAATGTTGAATTAAAATTACCGGCTTGTAGTCAAACCCTAACGAAAAGCTAATAGCCACTGCTATAAAATATTGCATTCCAATCTTAGCCTGCCTTTTGATTAACGATGCATTAACAAAACTATTGCATCAAACATGAGCCCTTTCATTTGCTTCGCTATGCACATCATAAATGTTAAAGTCGGAATGTTTGTTCATCAATCTTAACTTCTCCGTCTTAATAATAACTTAACGTCTCCATAGATTGGGATGAAATACAGTAGACTTTGATCACTTGATCAGCATTTTAATATTATAGGTACTTTACTAGCTGTTACACACGGGTTTGCGCGTTGTCAAATAAAAAATAGCCTGTATGGTATTCAGATTATTTTCCTTAGCCTATACGGTCCCACAGCTTGGCAAAGAGTCTTCCATCTATCTGTGTCTGAAGCATGCTGCCTATCAGCAAGGAACTTTTGGCTGCTTCGTTGGTCTAGGCGCGAATGCTGTGCACGGGGTCTTGGGTTCGATTCCCGCGTCGGGCCGAAATCGCTTTGTGGGTTTTGAGAAATTTTCATAAATCAGCCTGGAGTCTGGAAGTTGGCGATTGATTCACCCGTGCATCGGAGAGCACGTAAATGTCTCCCCGGTCGTGTCGGATTACCGTCCCATCGGCCTATGAGAATGAGGGAATAGAGAGTGCACCTGTATCTGCGCGAATGCTTGTGCACGATAATAATGTCCTGCGCAGCTGGCCGATCTCCTTAAAAGAGAACGGCCGCTATAGCCGACAATCGGCCTGGATCATCATCAGCAAGGGAAGTACATAAATAAATCCTCTCGCTAGCGTTTCCATGGTCTACCTCTAGGCCGTCTTCCATCCTCAGGGATCCATTGGGTGGTGATTTTGGCGAACTTATATGGATGCATCCGACAGATACCTATCTCCATATAATATATATAATTTCCTGTAAAATTTTATCATATATGCATTCAATAAACGTCGCGATGTTTGAAGATGACTCGTATAATGGAGAATTTTTTATCCACTATAAAATTTTCTAAGAATGTCTAAGTTACAAAAGAGACCATCATCTCATCTCCCGAGCCTTTTCCCAACTATGTTGGGGTCGACTTCCAGTCTCACCGGATTCGGCTGAGTACCAGTGTTTTACAAGGAGCGACTGCCTATCTGACCTCCTCAACCCTGTGACCCGGGCAACCCAATACCCCTTGGTTAGACTGGCGTCAGACTTACTAGCTTCTGACTACCCTTAACGACTGCCAAGGATGTTTAATGACCGCCGGGACCTACAGTTTAACGTGCCATCCGAAACACAGTCATTGGTGTTCCAAAATATACTTAGAAAGTACATACAAACTTAGAAAAGTTGCATTGGTTCAAACTTGCCTGACCTGGAATCGAATCCACGCCCTCAACTTGAGAGGTTGGCTCTTTAACCACTAGGCTACCACGACTTCCATCGTGATGGTATCACGTATTCTAGTTACAAAAGAGACCGTTCAACATAATCTGAATTAATGTCCTCAAAGTTATGAGTACTTATACTTATTCTAGATTATTCACATTAAAATGAACTGGGATATCAATTTCCTAACTGACCAAGGCAATCCGATCTATCTAGGTCTCCTAGTACTTATGTAGCAACCTTCATTTGAGTGGCAAATCAGCCTGTTTAGATATTAATGTTTGTACGTACTTTGTATATATTTACATATTTCTTATGGGTGTTAAACAGACAGGCATAAGGTGTGTTCGAAAATTACATGTAATCTTTACTAATATTATAAAGAGGAAACCTTTGTATTTTTGTATGTTTGTATTGAATAGGCTATAAAACTACGGGACCGATTTCAAAATTTCTTTTACCATTACTTAGAGGGATTCTTCCGAATCCGCATAAGCTATATTCTTTCCCGGAAAATAGATACGATTTTTCGTGGTAGTGAAAATTGTGAAGTAAGGCGTCGAAAAAACTGCCGTACGTTTAAAAAAATAATGTCCACCCATGCGAAGCCGGGGCGGGTCGCGAGTTTTAAATATGAAGGTTTAGAAAAACTACCTTTTGTCACCGATTTGCTTGCGTCCCGATGGAACTACCTCCTACAATAACATCAAATACAATAAATTATGTTACAGTAAATTTTCATCAAAATCTATTCAGTAGTTTTTGCGCGAAAGCCTAGCGAACTCCACACATCTAAATAATTGCGTTTGCATAGCTTCACTAGCTGTACCCTGCAGTTTCAACTGTGTCCCAATTGAACTACTGCCCGCACATGAATAAAAAGTAGCCTATATCCTCTCTCAGGATTTGGGCTATCTGCATACAAAATTTCATTTAAATCGGTTCAGTAGTTCGTGAAAAAAGACCGATAGACAGGATGGAATTACTTTAGAATTTTGATAATACATACATACATAGGTATATGTATTACTAGCGACCCTCCCCGGCTTCGCACTGGTAATGTAAACGGGAAAAATAAAATTATTTACGACATCACATTAGAAACCTCAAAAATAACAGTACTTCTCCACTATTTAAGGGATGTTAATATACATATAAACCTTCCTCTTGAATCACTCTATCTATTAGAAAAACCGCATCAAAATCCGTATCTCAAAGATTTAAGCGTACAAAGGGACATAGGGACAGAGAAAGCGACTTTGTTTTATACTATGTAGTGATGATGGTGTAAACAACTCGTTCTACTAACACGTATATTATTGTTTCAGCTAAAACGATTCGTCATTGTTTTATCAACTTCCCAAGTGGTCTCCACCCTTTTTCTGGGAACAATCAAGAGGTACAGCGTCGAATGATATGTCCTCCGACTTATGAGACCGAACCACTTATACACTGACAGATATTAAAGTAAACTTAAGATTACGCGTCAGCTTAGATTAGTGTGAGCAGGCCTTTATGACGTCAGAGAAGTAGGGAAGGCATAGATATAATGTGCCGGCACCATAAAATTGGGATAAGGATAGGAGGATGATAACTATGGTAAGACCATAAGAAAATTTTTGATGACGTCGCCAGTGCCGTAGCAAAAAAAAATGTTTTTGCCTTTATTACCATGGCTGGTTGAGAGACTTATTTACGTTTGTAGGTCTACACTCTACAGTAAATATTTTTATTTCTAAGACAGGATTTTTTTTGTATTTCTCGAATATATGTTCCTTGTTATCGGAAAAATGCTGATAGAGTAAAAATATAGCATTTTCAATTTATATATATTTTGCTTAATCTGTGTATTTAAGTACCCAGCATCATTATAAGTTATTATAAATATAAAGTCTATAAAAGGTAGGTAACATTATCTTCTAGATCTTGACTTAATAAACAAAGGGCAGACAAACAGACAACCTGTAGAATGATGGTGGATATTATGAATTCTTTGTGGGCGTGTCAATGGAATGCAGTCGACATTTGCATCTCATTTGAGAACTGAACGTAATCACCTCGGAAATATTAAAATGTTGGGCATTCAATTTGATTGATTGACAATCTAGTATTTTGGATTTAAACAACTAGATATTCAACTTTACGTAAAGTTTTAATAGCCTATATTAATGTTCTCAAGCTAAAAACCTGAAATTAAATGCTCTCGAGTCAATTAAACTATACATTCCCTATACTCCCATAGCGTTCTATAGTTATAAACAAAGATTGTACCATCAGGCAACAGACAACTGATAAGCATATTTATATATTTTCTTTCCTCTCTTAAATATAAATTCTCAAATTTTCAACTCATTCGGAATCAAATCCCCTACTTCTACCTTGGCAGGCAGAAAAACACTAGGCCACTATGCCATCTGACGAAGAATTCGACTTACAAGTACCCACAGCTTCAAAAACAATAGCTCAACAAAGCCGACAAGACCCCGACAGACCCCAACAAAAATGAAATGTCACCGAACGATAAACCTCTCCCATTCCTTTTGTCACCCTAAAACTTTGTTAATGCTTACACAATACAAACAAAACGATAAAAAATAACTGTCCAAGATCTGTCGCGTGCGCATCGCAAAGGGCAACGACCGATAAGAACCATACAAGGTTTGTTTACATCGTTGTCATGGAGACATCCTCTTCCGGGGGATAATTACTTTGGTTTAGACAATGTTATGATAGAGCTTTGAAATTTTGATTTATTGTGTGCCTTGGGATGTGTGAAAGCTGTGCGCTGATAAGCTTTTTGTGGATAATATGAGGTAAGTGATAAGAACTGTATATAGAAGATTGAGTAGAAGCCTTCATAGACCTGTACGCATTGAATTGAGTATTTATAAACTCGTAAATTGTGCGTTTGTCTTTCATTCTCCTCTTAGTCTTAACATGCAACAATGTACAGACGCCAGAAGCTAGCTTACTTAATTAGCCTTCACTTAAGCTACCGAGTCTGTTATGATAATGTTTAACGAGAGAATATTCTTTTAAAAGTACTTTAAAGTTCCCAAACGTTATTTTTATAGGCCCTATAGCCATAAATATGGCCGCTATGAGAACAAGTCTGATCTAACGGTTGTTATTTAAATTCCTTTTGGATTTCTTTCTTTTTTATATTAGTGAAAGCGTGTGCGCACGTTTCTGTTATGTCAGATACCCTTTATACGATTTAATCACGTGGATCATATTATTTTAAGTGTACTAACTAACGAGTTAGGTGCGTAGCTTTTATTTTGTACAGACAGCACATTAAGCTATTACAATCTGTCACATTTCCTTAATAGATTTTCAACTTTTTCGCTGAAGCATAAGGTCCAAATTTGATTAGGCAAATTTTACAATTTCAGTTTCGATAGGTAGATGTGCTGGCGTCTGTTTTTTGCATTTTCCTACGCTTACCTAAATTACAGCAGGTGTTCAATATTATAGTTCTAAGTAATTCTAATGTCTTAATTGTTATTGTTTAATTAGGGAAGATACGGGAGTAAAGTATTTTTAATAAATTACAGTTGCAGCGTCAATCGCTCCACGTAAAACTGGTGCTCAGCTGCATCCGGTTAAGACTGGAAGCCGACCCCAACACAGCTTGGGCGAAGGCTAGGCAGATGAGATACAGGTGCTGCCTCAATTTATATATTTTTTTTACAATTTGAGATACAGTAAAGTTTTTTTTAATTGAAATGATCTAAACTTACTTTTATTACGGATAAGTTTCCGACAGTGTCCCAATGGAACTACTCTCCGAACCTGGATAAAAAGTAGCCAATACATATGTTGTTATGGTGTAAAAGCTATATTACTGCCGAGTTTGAACAAAATCTATTCAGTAGTTTTTACGTTAAAGTATCAGAGGAGCGTATCAGACCTGGCTGCTGGTTATTCGTAAGAGTTACCGTGGCCCTGGCACACAAAGACCTTCAGAAGGAATATTATAAGGTTTTAGTAAGTAAGAGTCTGACACTCCCTCCAGCTGCACCCACATCGGGAGGAGTCATTTGATGGTTCCCCACGAAAAAATAATCCTAGCCAAATTTCGCGTTTATAATATGTAAAGTAGGATAGTAAGATATGTCTATCCCTTTCCTTCCCAAATACTTTTATGATTTCAGTTAGTATGTGTTGCAGAAACAACGAACAAAGTCCTACTGGCCATTGTTTACAAAAACATGGAATTTAAAATATCTAGGTCATGTGAATTAAATTATACCTAAGTACTTAATTATGCAGGCATGCGATCAAAGGCTGAATAAGAATGTTACCTTTGCTCTAAATACAGATAATATAAGGTGCGTGGGAAACTTGTGTAGCCTCGAACGATTATATTATTATCTACATCTATTATCATTATCTACATTATTATATTTATGATTTAACTTCATTGATACAGATTTAATTTAATACCTTTGAAACAAGGTCGGTTTAGACCCAAGGTACCTATTAATTAGCTTGTGTTATACACAATCTTTACGTATACATATGTATAAATATTATAATTTTAACACCTAGACAACAGTCAACCTAAAATAGTTTTATATCATACTAGCTTCCTCCAATAGTATCTACTTTCCCAGTACCTACTATACTAAGTACCTATTCTCCGCATCCGGCTAAAAAGCCTATATTATTCCGATATACTCGTTCTCGACTCGTTCAGACAGACATCAGTGCGTGAAGAACTCACATACTTTCATCTTCCAAACTTACGCTTTTATGATATTAGCGTGTAATGTTGATTTACTTGGTTATTTAATGAAAATCACGAGATGTAGGAACCGCAATACCTCTTTGACATTTACAACAATCATCATCTCCCGAGCCTTTTTCCCAACTATGTTGGGGTCGACTTCTAGTCTAACCGGTTTCGGCTGAGTACCAGTGTTTTACAAGGAGCGACTGCCTATCTGACCTCCTCACTCAGTTACCTGGGCAACCCAATACCCCTTGGTTAGACTGGCGTCAGACTTGCTGGCTTCTGACTACCCGTAACGACTGCCAAGGATGTTCAATGACACCAATATTTTATCAAAATGTTTTCAATTTCACAAACAATAATAGCGATATAAATTACAGTAACATAAAACCAACTCACCGGAATGACCGTAGCTCAGTGTAGATCAACTAGAACAATAAAAATCACTGTATTAAAATCTTGTAAACAAACACAAAATGCGATCACACAGCTTGTTGCAAACTGTCACCTCTACCTAACAAATACAACCTACATAATTAAAAATTCACCCCTATTTTGCTCTGCCTCCCTCTAACACAAGAGACTATGTATGTCTGTGTCTCATAAGTGTGAGAGAGAAATAAACTTTTTGACGGCGAAAAGGGTGACATTTTGTTTTGTCGAGTAGCTTTTTGACGCATGCGCGTTTTCGTGACATGCGCGGTCGATACAATCGTGTTGGATTGGACTGTGATTCTATTCTTGAGTAAAAGTAATTTTCCAATTAATTGATAAAACAAATTAGTTTTGATAAGAATATATATTTTTTGTGCATTCTCTATCGATTAAAGGAAGAAAGTCTATCAAATGGACAGAATGCAGTTCGCGATTTTCTTCTATCTTCATAATGTTTGCAACCGTGAGTTTTGATTTTCCCAAAATAATACGCTTTAAATCTGGTTCTCACCCACCCAATATTCCTACTATATTCATCGGACAATTGTAATAGTTACACGTTCTTAAATTTGTAGCAAAGCAATCAAAGCGATTGATTGGTTTCAGAGCACAGATATTTATAAAATTGTAAAGATTTTTTTCCTTTTCCTCCTTTTTCTTTAAGTTTTCTGGTTTTAACAATAACGTTAAAGTGCCTGGTTAATTTGAATCCGCTGTATCAGTGATTTCCTACAGTATCATCTGCGTAGCTTCTACCCAAGCAATTTCTTGGCCGGCTTCTTATATAAATAGATGCAGCAGCTAACGTGCCTTCCAAAATACGGAGGAACTCATCATGACAAGATGGTCACCCATCCACTGACCGCCTACGTTGCTGAACCTAAGATCGATCGACCCGGCTCTTATTTAACCATTAGCTTCTCCGGTTGTTTCCCTAACATTCCTAATGTTTTACTTATATTATTTTCAGGATTGCACCGAACTCAGAATAAACTGTTCAAGAAAATTAAAACCCGCTGGGGTGACAGTCCACCTGACACATCTCCTAAATAAAGGAAGAGAAACAAAATAGCAGCGTAGAAAAAATAAATTAAAAACTAATAACACTACTACATTAAATCAAGAGCATTCTTCATTAAATTACTACTAGTTGTAAAAGTGCCAAAATAAAAACCAAATACTTAGTATATTTTTTTTATTTTCCGCCGAGAGAACATTTTACCAGTCGAAAATATAATTTAAAATACATAGATATAAAAAGAGAATAGAATAGCAATTTGTACGCTTAAGGAATGTTATAAAATGATTCAAAAATATAGTAAGAGTAATTAGTAACAAGCTTATAATAAATGTATAAAAAAGCATTTTGCGGTAAAATTTATTACAATACTTATAATAGCTAACCATAGCTCTATAATCGTTTATCTCCATAATAACAAAACAGACATAAGGAAAAATTTGTATGTATATCAGCAAAATAGCTATCCTGTATTGGTTTAACAATAAATAGAATATGACGTCACTTTGATTCACTACTCGTGGCTGGCCGTGCACTTGCATCGGCCTTGTTGCGCGTGCGCCGATAAGGCACGTACGACCTTCGTGGAAACTATTCGCAGATTTTCTAAGTGTATACTCTACGAGTATATGTGAGCAAAGGAATTCAAAACTTACTTACATTATGAAAACTGTAATTGATACTTATACCACCTTTTTTGAGATAGGAAATTGTCTAATGACCCTACCCGCTGTGGGTGCAGCTGGAAGGGGGAGTGTCAGACTCTTACTGACCAAAACCCCCCCTTTTTTTTCTAGATTTTTTTAGGGGCTTTTATCCAAGATATGTCAACCCCATCGTACCCTTTTAAATAGATTTTTAAATTGATTCTATTTATTGCCAAAACCCACTCTTGCGAACAACCCGCGGCCTGTTGATCGTCTTTTGCGATTCACTTAGCCATAAGCTCCATTTATTCTATCGTAAGTAAATCACTTCAACTTTTTACCTGCTCAAAAAACACCATCAAGTTACTAAAAGAAGCTGTACGCATTTTAATGACAACGGTGTCTTTCCCTATCTCAGAACACAATATAAACTGGAGACAAACAAAAAACACCTTTTTAGGGTTCCGTGCCAAAAGGGTAAAACGGAACCCTATTGTTTTCGCTCCTCTATCCGTCCGTCCGTCCGTCCGTCTGTCACCAGGCTGTATCTCATGAACCGTGATAGTTAGAGAGTTGAAATTTTACTTAGTTACTTTCTAGTTGAAAACTAGAATAAAATAAATATTTTGGGGGGCTCCCATACAACAAACGTGATTTTTTTGTTCATTTTTGCTCGATATCGATAACGACAACAGGTAGATGCTTGAAATATTCACAGAATATGGAATGTATTACTTAATTCAAAAATAAGTAATTGCATTAAAATTAAATTAATATTTGAGGGGGGCTTCCATTAAACAGACATGATTTTTTGTCCGTTTTATAAATAATGGTACGGAACCCTTCGTGCGCGAGTCTGACTCGCACTTGGCCGGTTTTTTTACCTGATGAAAATGAAAGTGATGGTTGTGAGTAAAAACTCCAGACCGCGATATCGATTAGAGTCGTGTTCTACAACTGTTTTATCGGTTACGCACTAAAATCAGGAATTTTTCAAACGTTCACAAATTGGTTTTGAAGTAAAAACAAATGGGAATCGGGATTAACGTCAGGACTGATAGTGGAACTAACCATTAGCTGGCGAGACTGTCTATTACTTCTGTGTTCTGCATTCTATAAGACTTCATTCAAAAATTCGAATCTGAATCCACTGTGAGTTTATTGATTGGCATTCTAAAACCTTTGATAATTCGAATCTACACTAGCGCTACTATTGCGAGCGTATTTTCAAGTTGAACTAAATTTGACTCGGAGATATTGACAAAGTATGAGATGACGTAAAAAATAGATAGCATTCTATAAGGTAATTCCCCCGTCAGTTCGACGCTCACTTCGCACTCAAACCCGATTCAAATTGTCAAACCTTAGGTTTGTGAAGTGAGAGCGAATAGCAAAGTGGATGCGAGTTGTTATTTGAATTTTACAGAATAGACGTGCTAGTACCTTAATTTAGAAAACGAAAATGGTCTATATTACTACATACTTTATTTAACATGGTATTGTCTACATATTGGACCGAATAATAAAGTCTTTTAGGCCTAACGAAAAGACGTTACACGCTACAGGTTATATGGCTACGTAGAATAGATTCCTTCGGACGGTGATGATACCGCTGATTAAAATATGTATGAAGGCTTTGTATGTCTGTTTGTTACGTCTCGCGAAATGGTGAAATGGTGGAAAAACTGTTTTGAAAATCGAAACCTCCAGGACAATTTTGCTGTCTTTTAGGGTGCAATACAGTATGATAAAGAACACAGGAAAGATACTGAAGTATCAATCCAAATTGCATACGTCATAAAATTCTGCGAATCCAATAAAGTGCACACGAAATGCACTTACATATTGATTAGATAAATTGATAAATGTAAAGTAAACAGCGGCTTTCTCTTTTGATTGCAGTTATATTTTCTTTAACATTTTCAAGGCTAGATTTATCGATGTTATCGGTGAACCACCTTTTTGATGTTATCACATCCTTATTACTTGGATGACGTGAAAAAAATGCTATCTAAAGGAGCTTTACCAATAATTACCTAAACATTTTTATGTATGTTTGTTTATGACAGTAAATACAGGCAATGATACTTTTGATGGGTATTTTGTAAGAAATCGTCAAATGATCCCTTCCGCTGAGGGCGCAGCTGGAGGGAGTCAGACTCTTATTGACTAAACCCACTATGATACTTCTGGAGGTCCCTGTGTGCAAGAGCCAAGGTAAGTCTTTCGAACTACCTGCGGCCCCAGCAGAAGCAATGTATCTGAAGTTTTAATAATAATGTTGGTTCAATCTTAATCAACAAAATCAGCCATTCTGTCTGTCTCACTAATAATATAATAAGCGATACCTACTGCATAACAATTTGCAATCTTGGTAGATACTTCAAAAAACATAAAAGTTTTCTAACTTATTTTTAACGCAACTCGAACTATTTTTAGAAACCTTCTTAACACCAAACAACAGGCTTTTATTAAACTATTATTTTTACTACTTTAACAGTAGCAAAACCACAAAATTTTATAAATGGAGCCATCACAACAGATACTAAAAATCAGTTCAACAAACGAGTTAACTTAAGAAAAAGTTTAGTCAAGTTGCGTCTATGGTCCAATGAACTCTATCAAGTGCCATCATCACACATCTGTCTAAGGGAAACTTGTTTGTTTTGCTGCGTATACGCATCTCTAGTAGGACATTGAACTGACTCTTGGGTTTCCGGGAATTATTTTAATTCGGGATTTTTTTAATTGTTTTTGAGAAAGGATGTTTGGGCTTTAAGTTTCATGGAAGAGAGTTTGTTTACCTTACTGTAAGCTCTAGTCATTGATTACATAGAAATTAATCTAAGCTTTACCGTCTTACTAAGTTCGTAGTTTATTTCAGTAGTTAAACCACCAGCCTCTCAAGTATGAGAGTAAACGTTTGATTCCAGGATAGGTAAGTACCAATGTAAGTTTTCGAAGTTAGGTATAAGTACTTTCTAAAGTATGTAGATATATCTTGGAAAAATGACTGCTTAAAAGTGAAGGAAAGCATTTCGAGCAAACCTGGATTATAAAGCCTGTAGTCATACATATAACTTAACAGGAAATCTCAAAAGTAACTACCCCTCAATCAAGTCCTTCCTTCATCTATATCTGAAAGATTATTTTAAATCAGTCCTATAGTACCTGAGATTAGCGCATTCAAGCAAACCAACTATTCAGCATTATAATATTACAAGCTGATATCCGCGGTTCCACCTGCTTCCCGAGGGAACTACTGACCGCACCTGGTTAAAAGTAGCCTATGTCCTTTCTCAGACTCTAGACTATCATCATCATCACAGAAGGATACGGAGAAGGATTGAGCATTAATCACCACGCTTGCTCAATGCGAATTGGTCATTTCAGACTTTATAGTCCAGGTTTCCTACAGATGTTTTCCTTTAATCAGTTATTGGTGTCCAAGATAAACTTAGATAGTACGTATAACTTAGAAAAGTAACATTGGTACTTGCCTGACCTGGAATTGAACCCGCACCCTCATACTCGAAAGGCTGGTGCTTTAGCCACTAGGCCACCACGAATTTTTTACTCTAGACTATATGTCTACCAAATTTTGTGTAAATCGGTATTTAACTTTTGGCGTGAAATCGTGACAGACAGACAGAGTTACTTCCGTATTTATAATATTATTAAGGATGAGTTTATTAGAATAGATTCTGAAGAAAAGTCCCATTACTAATGCCTAGATGTATAGTATACTGGGTGGTCCGCAATTCAATTCTTGGGGGGGTTGCCATGTTACCGTTTGACTTTGTAGCCATATAAGTACTGAGCGGTGAACACCGAAGACAATAAATTAAAAGAAAAATCTTTTCTTAAAAAGCTTTTATGGTCCACCATATTGGATTTAGAATAACGTCAAATTATTTTTTAAGGTATTTCTCGATAGGCCCTTTCATTTGATACTCATATTGTTGAAATTCATTAAAAATAATTACTCCGCCATCTTGGACGGTCCGCCATATTGGATTTAGAATAACGTCATATAACATATCTTACATTGTCATCCAAACTGAACGTGTATACAACATTTCAGCTCAATCGGTTGAAGATATCTACTTCAAAATTGAGTTCAAAGAATTCACCGTAACATACATACACGGCAAGTTAAATAATAATATATATATATAATAAATAAAAAATATATATATATATAAAAGCTTTTAAAATACAAAAATAATCTTTCCATCAACACTTACTGATATTTTATGTGCAATTGTTATGATAAATGCATTTTTGTCAAAACAATGCAGTACATACTATCTGAGTTTTGTAATCTAATCTAATCGTGGTATGACCTACCACAAAGTCAAATATGATATTGGATCATGTTTATGAATTGCATTAGGTAATATTATGTGTGAGTACATTTAATAAAAGTTATTTTCTTTCTACTTTCTTTCTTTCTAGTATAGGTGTATGGTACCTTCTATATTATTTTAAGTGTTTTGGAACGCTCGGGTCCTGGCTGGCATTTGGACTGTTTGAGGTCCTCAAACAGTCTGATAAACATTCTGACTAAGGGGGTATCAGGTTGCACGGGTTTGAGGATGCCACAGGCAGTCACTTTATGTAAGCCGGGGTAGCGAGTTGTTCGTAAGAGTTACCGTGACCCTGGCACACAAAGGCCTCCAGAAGAAACAATAACATAGTTGTTTTAGTCAGTAAGAGTCTGACACTCCCTCCAGTTGCACCGTAAGCGGTCACATGATGATTCCCACGACAAAGATATAAATATGCCGTATCTGCAACAGCGTCATCAGAGACACTAAGGAAGGATAATGGTTTCCAGACCGATTGCCAGCCACGGCGGTCATTCTGTCTGAAAGATCAGCCAGCTACGCAGGACATATTATAGTGCAAAAGCATTTACACAGACACAGGCGCACACATTATTGTTTGATATTTGTTTGAGTTACAAATTGACGGTAAAACTGAGAATTTGGGTATATTATACATTATTGGGGGTTTTCAAGGGATTTTTTTTAATCACTTTTTTTTTAATATTGCAATCAATCACGATTTTTTTTAATATTGCAAATCATTGACATAAAATCGATCGATCGTCGTAATCAGTACTGCGCAGTACCTACATTATTATCAATGCACGTAACCTTCTTTAATGTATTCACTGTTATATGCATATTGTCATTAATTGATAAAATATGAAAACATGACCGATTTTCAAGTTAATTTATTTAAAATTCACTTTTTTTTTTAAACAGACATACAAAATGTGCTGTTTCAAAATCAGTTTCCACGACGAAGATATATAGAACCTTAATAGAATTGTTTCTATTAAGGTTCTATATATCTTCGTCAACAGCAAAATACTTGCAAAGGCTATCTTTGCCAAGTTGCTTTAATGAAAGCGTTTGCCCCGCGTGGTGCCCCGGGATTCGATTCATGGTCTGGGCAAAATCGATTTGTGAGTTTTAGAATCTTTCCCAAAGCAGCATAGTTGGCGGTGTGACACACTCGTTCCTGGGTTCGAAAAGCTAGCGTCCCCGAATGCTACGTCGGGAATTTAAGACAACCCTTATACTCAGGCTTGTTAGGTGATTAAAACCTGCAGCTCACTCGATAAGAACGAGACTGAAACTGGAAGCGCGTCACGTACGCTGTGCGTACGCTTTGCATTTTTCTAGTAATTTCGATATAGCACAGATTTGTTTGTGGAACATTGATTTTTAACAAAGCGTTATACATATTTAAGTTTTATTTATAAAGACTATCATTAAATTTATAATTTCCCTTATTTTACTTATTCGGTGCAAAAAGTTCAAAAAAATTATACAATTTTCAAATAGAAATTTCAGTTCTCCATGACATTATCAGGTTATTTTATGAAGTAGAAATCTAGTAACCTTTTAATTGTTGGGGTATCCGAGAACCAAAATTTAAAGTAGAATGTTATAATCATGTAGTTACCAAAATATGGAAGAAATACATCATACCAGATACTTATGAAATCAACAAATACGACCATGTTCACGTCAAAATCTTTTTTAAAAATGGTCTTGCACAAACACATTTTTATTTATTCTGGAAATTAGACTCCACGAAGCAACCGACAAGTCGAATGTTCGTATAAAACTACATATAATCCACGCAACCCTGAACAACAAAGACTATTTCAATAAATGCTATTTGTCACGTTGCATAAATAAAACTGTAACTGCATCACGTACCTACACAATTAATTTTTAATTCTAGTAAAATCGATTTCATAAAAAAGTAAATTCAAAATGGCCGCCAAATATATTGTGCAACATAGGTTTTGGGAAATATCCGAATTTATATTTTCAGCACTCCTTTTGGGGATCTACTTTTATTTAATTCGTTATTGACCGTTGAAAATTAATTTTGGATATTAATAGTAATAAAGACAAATAGTCCACAATAAAAATCATTTCTGAGTCATGTTCTGACGTCACCGGTTCCCAGAGAAAATATTTTCAGGCTTTCAGGAGAATTTTCAGTTGTTTCAGCGAGTATTAGTCACGTTATTTGTTTTATTATTATTAACTAAGAGGATAAAATTTATAAAATAGAAACTAAACTTAAAAGGGGATAGTAGACATGGTGCAAATTTACGCGCCAAAAATTTTTGACTCTATATAAAGTGTTAAATAAACACAACTTACCGATTATGCAATCCCCACTAAAACGTCACCAAGAAGGTTTATTTGAAATATACTTCTAACTTATTTTAAAATAATAATTAAAATTGTTTAATTTACGTGTCAAATTACGTGCTTCCTACGAAAAGGGTAGAAAATCAGTGCGCCACGGCCATCAAGTGCGCGCTGCGTTCGCGCCAATACTGACTGAGATGCGCATGCGTCGCCGACCAGCTGATTACAAACCTTTCAATGACAAAAACAATAATGCACTTTGGACTTATGACATTAGAGTATATTTTCAACTGCACTATTTATGTTATTGGAATTTTCACTTCGTTTTCGTTGCATTAAAATTGAAATTTCAAATAACATCGCTGTTTGGACGTGCTTGCATCGGTGCAATGGAATTATCGAATGCATTACGCACTACGGTAACTAGTTGCCTATTTTATGGCCTATTTGCATTTTTATTTTATTCTTACTTTCCAATGTGAAGGCATGCGTGTTATTTAACAAATTAAGTGCATTCCTGATCGAAGTTATAGCTATTTAGTGATTTCTGATTGGAATCTGATATACATCTTGCTTGCGTAATTGTACAGATATTTTGTATATTAAGATCGAGATTAAATGTGTACATTTTTGCTTGTCCCTTGTCTGTAGGAACCTTTTTTGTGTTCAATATTATATATTTATTTTAGGGTTATATTATTAACGTTTTTCAAATTAATTTAGGCAAGACATCTGATGCGATGAACTATATCTACAGTAACAATATATATTGTAATTGATGGCCATTAAAACAAGGTAGAACGATTTCTCAAAATGGTTATGTGAAATGTTATAAAGTGTTATTATTACTTAAAATGTTACACAGAGTTAAAATAATAAAAATAGTCTGTGGTTAACCATAATACCAGTGAGAGTAAGTATAATCTTACGGAGATTTGGTTAAGAGAAAAAATATGCTTGTCATTGATGGATCCTTTCGATTTCAAATTAGATGAGAGTGACCAGCAGGGAAAAAAGTGTTAGCGTCATAATTGCTGCCCAGGGCTGTTTGATGCAGTGTCTACTGGTTAGAGTGTAATTACCAACTAAACCTATCGATTATCAATCTATACTATCGATATTTGGTAGAATGGATTGGTTGACGCGAATTTGGGTACCAAACACCCTTGCAACACTTACTTTTAGGCATCAAAAATATGTATTATAAATGCACAGCTGATAATGAAAAACTCCACAAAGACATTCTCAATAACTTGGTTCTAACTAGATGGACTTGGTAGACTTGGTTGACGCGATCAGTATGGATGAAACGTCAAGATCGATTGACGTCGACCCTCCATTTTAACATCGATTCGTGGCTTCTGTCCACAGTAAATTAGTATGGTAACACCCTTTTCGCAACTCTGATTTTTAGGCAATGCGTTTTATTTTTGATTCTCTTGTAGAACAAACTTATTGGGAATTTCTTTGTGGAATTTTTATTTTTATCAGCAGCTGTGCACTTATAATATTTTTGATGCCTAAAAGAAAGTGTTGCAAGGGTGTTTGGTACCCAATTCGTATTACCAGTAAAAAAATACATGTATTTTGCTTATTTTCGACGTAATTTGAATAAGTTACTTAACATAGATCTTAGATTTAGCGACCACCATATGAGACTAATTTGCGAAAATTCCAATAAATTCCTGCCAACCTTCTCCAACAAAATAGTCACACACAATAATACCAACCGCATACCTAGTTTACCCTGTGTGGCCAATGCAATGACCTCGAGGATCGAGTGTCAGAGACAAGGCGTATATTCACTAGTGTTGGTCTGTGAATCAATGAGGCCCTGTGATGTGCATGTGAACTTAGACCTAGATGAACTGCCGACAATCAGAGGTTTGTGTTTAGAAATTTATGTATGTGTTTTTTATATTGTATTTCCTGTTGCATAGTGACCATTTCATGAAGAGAGTGAAACTACGACATGGTAATACGTAAATTGATACTTATGTTGTAGAGCAGCAGGATCAGCATGGAAACCGTAGAAACAAGTTGTGTCTACCGGAGAATGGACATAATGGCTGAAAAGGGACAGACTGACGTAAGATTTCTTTTGACACGTAGAAAAAGAAATATACATATGTATATATATATATATATATATTTGGATCGACATAAGTGATTGTATGCGAGTTGATACCTCGCGCCACGCTCGGCCAGAATACATGTTGACATTGACAGCAAGAGCTTTGTCTTTTCATGATAGAATACTTAGATATAGAATCGCCATGCTGAGGCTGCTGAACGCTCTCATCTCAATAACTACTGGAGTGATTTGAAAAATTCTTGCAGTGTCTGATAGCCCACTTATCGAGGAAGGCTGTTTGCTGCATGCAGGCTGAGTAGTACCCATGGGACGCAGTTGAAACCACTGGCAGAATATAGGTACAGACGCTAGCACATCAATCTCTTAAATTTCTTAACCTATTTATTTTTTCCGGAAGGTTAATATTCTATTTGTATAATTTGTCAGATTCGGGTAGGTTGACCTGCTGGCGTCTCATCATCTCATCTCCCGAGCCTTTTCCCAACTATGTTGGGGTCGACTTCCAGTCTAACCGGATTCGGCTGAGTACCAGTGTTTTACAAGGCGTCTGTACTCTAAATTTATATTTTTTAAAGCTAGGAGCCACTCTTTTCCAGATGATATCGTCACAAAGGAGCACCATACACAGGAGTGGTTCCAGGACTATGCGTTCCCAGATCATTGTTGTTGCGCGCGCGCCGTGACGCGGGGGAACTTTATCGCCTGCCTTTATATAAAAACGTTTTAAATGCTAATTATTCTTTGTTTTTGTTTCTTATTTTCTTTGTTTGTTGCTAACCTGATTTTGACTAGCTGATTGAGCTGGTTCCTGGCGTAGACTTGCCTGTAGCCGTCATAAATAAGAAACTCTTCAGCTTTATATAGTAGATTAGATTAGGTTTTACTTTCAAATGATTTGTTTAACAGTGATTAGGATATATTTGTAGGGAAGTCAATACCGACTTAATTGGAACTGTCCCAACAAACTGGCACACAAAACTTCACTTATATAAATTTATTAATGGAGGTAAAAAAGTCTTTAAGATACAAAACATTCACTCCTCTCGCCCGTTGACATGGGCGACAAGCGGCGTGTCGTTTCGCTAAATTCGTGTATGTCATATACGAATATCGCTGGCGATATTTTAGTTCTTGCCCGAATGTAAAGATTTTGTTCCGATTATGTTATGGCTATTATTGCTTGCGGTAGTCGTGGAGACATTCTCGTACCGAAACTTGCGAGAAACTCTCTCCATCTAAATGGGCCTTAAGTAATATGCAAGTGTATGGTTACACTCTACATTTATTTTGTGTCATGTAACCCCAAAACAATACTAAAAATAACTCCAACGCATAAAAAAATACAATCGAAATATTTTTCCGAAAAACACACAACATTTCTTGTGTTGCCAAGATACTAAAAATAAAGAACAATCGGATTGCACTGATACACGAATTCCGTTGCATTATATCGTGATGCACTGTTTAACGGAGAAATGCATGCGATAAGAGGCCGTTGACCCCAGGTCAGTGGTCTCCATTATCGCAGTACTTAGTGTTGAAGGGTCGAGTTCAATTAAATTTAAGGACACAGTTTTGAACTTCGAATGCCAAATCAATTTGCGTAATATTTGTGAAAGGTGCATTTGAGCGCAGTGGTATTTTTTTGGCTTTCAGCCTGGCTACCGCCGCTCTCAGGTCCACCCCGGTCACTTCGGGGACGTCATCGTCGGTGTCGTGGTCCACATCTGGCATCGCAAGCTGCGGAGCCATAGGCGGCGGGGAATGTTCCCCGCGCGCAGGGAACAGAGCGCTCACCACTTCCTCCACGCGGAGTGGTGAATCTATCGAAGGGGCAAGTGTGTGTCTGCGGATTGTTCGCAAGAATTACCACGGCCCTGGCACACAAAGACCCAGAAGGAACATAGTCTTGTTTTAGACAGTAGTAATACTATTGTTTTTGATGAAATTACTACTCAGCCCCTGTCCTAACATGTTTGCATGCCCGACAGCGTCCATATTGTATCTTCCATATCTTCTAAGTTATTTTTACCATCTATGTAACATATGGAATGCAATAAATAATTGAGTATTGATAAGAGTCTGAAACTCCAGCTGCACCGTCAGCGGGAGGGGTTATTTGAAGACTTCCCACGAAAAAAAAAAAAACCAATACCCCTTGGTTAGACTTTCGTCAGACCAACTTAAACTGATCATGATGACCTATTTACAAATATTCACGAGAAATATTATAAAAATAGGCGTAAAATAAATTCCAAAACAGGAATACTTGATGTGGGTCAAAATTAAAATGGGACTGGGCTGGACACGTTAGCAGAATGCATCCAGAGAGGTGGGCCAATATCGTCGCTCAGTGGATACCCCAAGACGGCCACCGCAAACGTGGTAGACCTCGACGCCTACCACCGTGATTGGTGGACAAACGCTCAAGATCGGGAGGTGTGGATACAAAGTGGGGAGGCCTTTGCCCAGCAGTGGGACAACACAGGCTAATTAAAAAAAAAGGCGTAAAATGCTAAGTACTTCATAAACCCCATAACTGACAACAGCATCATGGTGATAAACGAGAAAATAATTCCCATGATCATAAAGTTTTGATCTCCCGTCATGGTGGTCTCGTTAACGATGAAGGCGTTGGGGTTGCTCCAATAAAAATGATTTAAGTGTTCAAGTAATTTATTAATTGACTGAAGTGATTAGCGTTTTTTGTAAACGTGTTTCGACCTCTAAAATGAGGGTGATTTATAATATAATTTCTGGTATGGATATGTATGTATGTATGACTTATTATGTGGTTAGTTTTATACTACATAACTAATCCTTACTTATAGTATAAATTCGAAAGTAACTCCGTCCATCTGTCTGTCACGCTTTCAAGTTAAAACTACTGAATCGATTTAGATAAAATTTGGTAGACATATATTCTAAAGTCTCAGAAAGGACGTGGCCTACTTTTGATCGGGGTGTTATGTTTTATTATTGCTGGTTTTTCTAATGGCCCCATTTTTTTTTCATTTAATTGATATTTATACATATATGTATATGTATAATTATGTTAATTTAGATATATATATATTTTTGTAATTATAGATAGTAGTTTTTAGTTAAGTTTTATTCTAGCATAATGTATGATTTAAATTGATAAATATATTCCCAACCACCATATTTTATTTATACTATACTAGCGATCCGTCCCGGCTTCGCACGGGTGCAATGCTGATATAAACCTTCCTCTTGAATCACTCTATGTATTAAAAAAAACCACATCAAAATCGGTTGCGTAGTTTCAAAGATTTAAGCATACAAAGGGACATAGGGACAGAGAAAGCGACTTTGTTTTATACTATGTAGTGATTTACAAATTTAAATTAATAAATACAGGTAAAAAAAAACCTAATTAATAAATCGCGTCAAAAAATGGCCCTAATGGGTTAGGTGAAACAAAAGTACAAATTAACCAAAACAAAAATAAAATATTTGATTAAACGCTTGTCATTATAACACGTGTCGGTATTGTTTACTATAATTATGCAAGTTATTCAATTCTTATAAATAGTTTGTTTGCCGATCTAGTCATTTGTTGCTAATACGGAATGAAGCTATTAATTAGCTAGCTAGTGCTTCCTTGATATCTATTTATAATTTTATTTAAACATACAATTTGAATGTGTTCATAAAACTGAAAATTTTGGTAGGTACAGCAAAATAATAGAATGGAGTACTTGAACCTTTTGAAGACAATTTAATGAATTTTATAACCCGCATTCGTGAGGAACTTGAACATTTTCACCTATTTGTAGCCGAAAAATAAGTATAAGTAGGTAGTCTATTGGACACACTAGCCTTACCCTTTAATGGAAATAAAGTAGTGTTTTTTTATCTTTTAATATATCTAGTGTTAATAATGGTGGCCTATCGGTTACAGCTCCTGCATCTCAAGTGTGAGAGTGCGGGTTCAATTCCAGGTCAGGCAAGTACCAATGCAACTTTTCTAAGTTATATTTACTTTCTTAATATGTCTTGGATACCAATGACTGATTAGAGGTGAAGGAAAACATCTCGAAGAAACCTGGACTGTTAAGTCTAAAATCACTAACCCACATTGAGCAAGCGTAGTGATTATCGCTCAATCCTTCTCTGTGTGAGAAGAGGCCCGTGTCCATCAATGGGACGATAAAAGGCAGATGATGATATCTAACCTACCTTCTACATATGTATATCATTGGTTATACTTATTCCAGGTAAAATTATTTTATATCTGTGGTGTTTGACTTGTTCAAAGTGTAAGCTTACGTCATATAACATAGGGTTACCTATTTATATTTGGACACTTAATTACTTTCTAACTTTTGTAGTACGAACAAAAAAAAAAAAACAAAACATAGTCAGGACTCTTTAGTCACGCTCCGCTTACACTCAAACCACATCTTACATAGCCACATTAGACCCAAATTGTCCTTTTTTAACTCATTTCAAAAGGACTAAGGGCTGGTACTCCAAAAAAATAATAAAAAGAGGATCTTAAGGGCATTGCCCTGAGGGCGGGCCCTCTTTTTGAAGCATCTGACCCATCTACAAACGTGTTTGGAATCATAGGGAACATTCGTGAGAGAATTTTGAGATGTAATATGTTATAAAACTTTTTAGATAGTGAGGCATAATCTGTGAGAAGGCAGTTGCGACTTAGTTGGATTGTACACTATCTGAGTGTGAAAGGGATAAACATATCAAACTCTCTTTTTTATATTATGAACGCGAAAGTTTGTAAAGATTTATGGATGTGTGTATATGTATAATACTACCCCTGGCTGGAGGCCTAACAAATCTTTAGGAATCCACAGGAAAGCCCGGTTAAGCAGTACACGGCCTCCTAGGCTGAACAGCAAGACGTCATAACAAAAAAAAAATGTATAATACTCTTCATCGGTCATCGGTTAAATCGGTTCAGTTGTTTTTGCGTGAAAGTGTAACAAACATAAAACTTTCACATTTTATCATATTAGTAGGAAGGATTTAGAATAACAGTAACATGTCATTCGCCAAAACAACAAAACTAGCCCTAACAAAAACAACACTTGAAACAAAAGCATCATGTTTTCAAATATTTCTTTCTGTTGGTACCGTAAAATTACGGAGAACTTTTAAAAAATCATTGTTCAAATCTGTGTGAGAGAATCATTTAATATGTATACCCGCATCCGAGTCGACCTTGACCGTCTGACGAGGCCTAAATACCGTCTGGTAGCCCCTTTACTTCAGGATGAGACCTTATTAAGAAAAAGGATGTTGTCTAGGGACCTATTAACATACTTGTTATACTCGTAACGATGAATATTCATTATTTACTGTCTAAGTAGTTGGAAATTCATTTTTATAGTACCGGCCAGTTCTGGAGGAGCTCGTGGCTAAGTAAAAGCCACGCGGGTCGAATTATAAGGTTAAGCAACGCTAGGCGCGGTCGGTCCGTGGATGGGTGACCATCTTGTCATGACCAGGTCCTTCGTTTTCGTAAGGCACGTTAAGTTGGTGGGTCCTGGCTGCCATTTGTACATCTTTGGCAGTCGTTACGGGTAATCAGAAGCCAGAAAGTCTGACAACCAATCTTACCAAAGGGTATCGTATTGCCCAGGTAACTGGGTTAAGGAGGTCAGACAGATAGTCCCTCCATGTAAAACACTGGTACTCAGCTGCATTTATATTCTTGAGAAACTTCGCTAAATATAAGAATGTCAAAAGTTCCATTAAAAGAAAAGCTTAATTAAAAAAAAACGCTATATTGTCTACTCCGCCGCTAATAGGCCAAATACAAACTGAATTACCAACTACCATTTTTAGTTTCGACGGTTTTTATGCAATAAAAACTTGCACTAAGACACAATTACATTATTTAGAACAGGAAACTGGACAATTAAAAACAATTGTGATCCTTAAATGCAGTGCCCATTGCAATGCTATCCCATCACCCATTATCAATCTGCGCTAAGCTTTGAATACCTATCTTAGAATGTTATATCTTTCTCCTTCTGAAATTATCTTCAAAGCTCTGTGTTGTTAGAAACAAAAAAGCTCGCTTTCTGTAGGTACCTTTTTAATGATTTATTTTAAAGCTATTTTTATTACTTTATAAGTGTAATTAATTGTTTTTTTTTGTCCTATGAGTTTCATACAAAACTTCTTTCCGATTAAAATATAGGTATACCAGATAGCTTGCTTATTGCATTAGTTAATGTTTATAAAATATGTATTAGTGTATAATTTAATGTTATAATTTTTATTTATAGTATTTTCTATAGTTTTACAATTTTATGTAGTAGTTTATTAATATTGTTATATTAATTATATTTTTATGTATTTGTATTTTCTGTGGACCCCAGTTGCCTGAAATAAAGGATTAAATAAATCAAAAAAAAAAAATGCAGTCATCCCAACAGAGAGGACACGAAATGGACACAGAATCTATACAACATAGATTTAACAAGGTTTTTATTATACTATCTGAGCCCACTTCACAAAAAAAAAACAAACAATTTTTAAAGTGTACAATAACAAGGAACTAATCCTGACCATCGTAACATCCTTACAGCTGCGAGGAAACAAAACAAACGCAATTTAAGACTTCATTGAATAACCCCTGTTTAGGTAATGAACGCATATTGTTTATAGCAGGTCACTGACCTCTATGCCCACGTGTGGACACACGTGTGAAACTCTTTGTCTGAATCTTTGTCCGATCTACTCCTTTCTTTGGTTTCTAAGCTCTGAATTTGGTGAGGAGGGATTCTAATCCGTGGAATAGGGAATGGAGTAGAGTCGTTGTTAGAATTCATATTTTTTTATGTTAACAGATACATAGGTATAACATACAGATTCGCGATTATTAATAAATCAATGTGGATATCATAATTTGTTACATGACTTCATCATTGTATTGTATTACTTATTGAAATAGTGAATTAAAACAAAGTCCGCTATGTCTGTGAATCTCTTCGGGATTTACATAAATATTGCTGTATAGATTTTTATATAATTCAATTAGTGCTTTGTTAATTTTGTTTTATTTTCAACATTATTTTTTGGTGATGGAAAATTATTTGGAAGGCTAGTAAATACCTAACATAATTCAATGAACCTGAGTAAATTACTTCCTTTTAAGCTTTAAGGAAGGTTTAAGTTTTACTAACTTTGTCATTCACTTTCTTATTAGAATCAGTCTTTCATTGTAGTAGGTATACCTATATCAGTAGAAATGTTATTTATACACGATTTCGGTTCGAATAACAGAGGACATTTATTTATCGTTTTTATTTGGTTTTTAGAAAAGCTTTCTTCATAATTGAGTCTCAACAAATATCAGAAGATGGATTACAAACAGCTCACGTCCGTGAGGTGAGTCAACGGTCCATTAGTTGCAATTTTCGAACGATGCATTTGATATTGATAAATAACAAAAAAGCTTTCAATTTTCTTAATTTGCTTCTAAATTTAAATGATTTATTTAATAAAAAATAGACTCCAATCCATTGTTATTCCTGCGTGACCCTCCTTAGAATGAAGACTTGCACTTGTTTATGTTCACGGAACAATGCGACCCCGCCATTCGTTCTCAACTACATACATAGGTATAGTTCGGTCTCATTGATCATTTGGACGCATTTGAGCTTCGGACGACAGATCTCACAAAGGGTTTGGGTATTGTCGAACTTGAAAGCAATGTTACAGCTTCCAAGACATTTCTTTTTGGTAAGGATAATAGATGAGAAGAGGCTTTTTAAGAACTTAGAGATATATTCAGTAATCAGTATTTTTTTTTTTTGAGATGATTATTCGCAATGTATATCATGGAAACTTAAATAGAAAATTACAAATTGGAAAATTAAAAATGACTTAGGCTTACAGTTTCTTTACTGGATCGAGCTTACAATATTTACCTTGGAATGCCATCAATAATTAGGTTAGGTTTTGTGAAGGTAAGGCCTTTCTGCAGTGTGATTCTGTAACACTTCAGCCTGAACTTCGAATCTGAATCCGCTGTGAGTTTCTTGATTAGCATTCTAAAACTCGGTTGATAACTAGAATTTAGCGCTACTCTTGCGATCGTGTTATACTAAATTGACTTCGAGATTTTTTTGATAATAAAGTATGAGCTGACATTAAAACTTAAACACGATTCCAAGTGTCCAACCTTATACGAAGTGAGAGCGTTCTTGTTCTGTTGCGTGTGTTAATATTAATATCGTTTAAAAGTTTCTACTGTTTACTAACACGCTATGGGCCACCGTTGCCTAAATAGCCATAAAAAATGCATGCTGAATCAGCGTAATATCCATTTTTATCATTATAGTTCTGTTTATACATACCTAAAGTTTATTACCACTCAATATTGGTACATTTATTAACTTTTCACACAGAAGCTTTATAAATAAATATCTACGTCATAAAACCATACAGAATAGATCTTGGATAGACGTATAGTCTACATAAATAATCCTCATAATTCACATAACCACAACAAAAAACACGAACAATATGGTTTTCAAAATAAAAAAAAAAACTAGTACCAATTTGAAAATCACTGTTCCATTAACATGTCGTATCACATCACTGTCATAGCATGGTATCCATGACAACTTGATGACGTCTCGTCAAGTTAACATAATACATGTAATTATTTAAAATGCTTACTCAGTCTTTTGTTTCATTTCCGTTCGTTGTATAGAATTAAGAGGAAATACTTTCGATTTGTACTTTCTAATTTGTTATGTTTTGAAGGTACAGGGACAGGACATCAAGCTACAACAATCTGTCAAATTTCCTTAATAGATTTTCAACTTTATCGCTGAAGCTTATGATTCAAAGTTGATTGGGGAAATTTGACAGTTTCGCAACCGTAGAAACGACGGATTGACGTAAAATTTCTTTTGACACGTAAAAAAAAAAATTCTTTTCTTCGACGTCAGTCTACAAGTGATTATATGCGAGTTGACAGGTCGCGCCATGCTCAGGCAGAAGACATGTTGACATTGACAGAAAGAGCTTTGTCTTTTCTTGATAGAATAGACATAGAATCGCCATGCTAAGTCTGCTGGCTTCTAAACGTAGAAATGTTTGTAGCAATAAAATTTACATCCTTGGAAATATTTTCACATTTACCTTACCTAGTTTGCGTATGATAAACAAGGATTTTATCATCATCTGATTTTTTAACCGGCGCGAAGTCTTAGGTCAGCAAAAAAGGACACCTCATTATTTACTCAAAATATGTATATCCCAATTTAAACTTTATCATGATCATCATCATCATCATCCTCCTTCCCTTATCGTTACTTTTATTTGGGGTCAGCGCAGCATGTTTTCTTTTTCCAAACTATTCTATCTGCCGTCATATCACAAGTAATATTCTTTATAGTCATATCGACTTTCACGCAATCCATCCATCATTTCTTTGGTCCCCTACCTCTATATCCATCCACATTTACGCTCAAAACCTTCCTCACAACATGACGCTCAAGTCAGTTACAACTTACGTAGTATTATTTTTTATCATAGTATCTATATTCAGTAAATGTATGTCAATAGTAAGGAAGGGCGCAATTAATTATCACAATATGCTGTATAGTTGACATCCATGCATGCGAATTTGCTTAAAGTAACACAAACCGATAATACCAACCTTGAGACTAAGAAGGAAGTACGATATCAAGCTGTGTTGTGTGTTCTAATTCATTTTATCTACGAGTATACCAGTGGTCTAATATACATATATTTTATTATATATATATATATTTTTAGCTAACAAATTCGTAAACAATTGACGGCTACGACTTGACCATGGTATTAGAGTTATAATCGGTAAAATTTGGCATTTCTACATTATTACAGATTAGCCCGAAGTTTAATGATAGTTTGATTTACACATTTACACATACACAAAGCTGCGAAAACTTATGTTCCTTTTACCTATAAGGGATTTATTTTACTTTATGAGGACTTTTTTTTGGTGGTCTTCGGAGTGCCTTAAGAATATGATTAGTTAGTTAAAACCATTCGACTTCTATTGGAAAGAGAACGCCTGGACAGAATTTTATGCGTACACGAGTAGTAGCCTTAGCCTGGTTATAATACCTTCTAAACAAAAGAAGTCCAAGCTGTGATGGACTTGGATGTGGCCCCATACATTTATAACTTTAAAATCTGCTGATAAAAAAAACTTCCTTACTATCCTTTGCTACGAGCAGTGAGGTAAAATAGCTTACTACAATAATGGACACCATATTAACCATTTAAAACCCATCAGAAACCTAACCAAAAATCATTAAACGCATCCTTTAACAAAACCGCTGCGCCGGCTGCATTGACGGCGGTTGCAACTAACTCGCAACTTTATAGTACATCGTTAGTTTTATTAAAAGTCGTTCCAATATGACGAAAAGAAGCGTTTGTTGAATAGCATAACTTGGCAATACCATTACGGCAATGAGATATGGTTAAGCCATTATGTGGAATCATACAGAAAGCCCAGACCAAAGAAAGCAAGACGTAAACCCAAAAGAAAAAGACTTGTCTTCATCTCGCTTGCTAGCATATGAAAAAAAAAGAATAATTAATGAAAATGACACCTGCAGGCTTAGCATGGCGATTTTATATCTATTCTATCAAGAAAAGACAAAGCTCTTTCCGTCAATGTCAACATGTCTTCTGCCCGAGCATGGCGCGACCTGTCAACTCGCATATAATCACTTGTAGCCTTATGTCAATCGAGTATTAATAATTCAAATATCAATCTTTTGAAGACAAGATGAACTGCATTAAAATAATTGATGACAAAAAGTGGCATAATAAATCAACTGTCCCGATACACATGAAAAACTTAAGCAACTGATAAGACGCGCAATACTTGGCAAAATAGAAATAGTTTTGCCAAAACCGAATGAATAAAAAAGCGTTTAAATAAGAGCCATAAATATATTTAAAATATATTTTTTCTCTCTTTTTGATTTAAATTACTTTTTACAAAATAAGCTGATAAATTAGCACTTTTCGAAATACAAAAATTGGGGCATTCCATAATACATCCACGACATTGATATCGCTTTTCAATATTTTGAAAATCAATAAAAAATAAACGTTCAGAAACTAATAGTTTTCTTAATGGAACTACTGCCCTGATTGAACAGTGTCGCAATGTGCAGGGTATGTGGTGAGGGGTCCTGTAATAGAGCTCATCCTCCTACAATCACTGCGCAGGCGACTGTAACGAGTGAACTGATTTGTTGGGGCCGCCGCACACGGGTGGAGTCCCGTGACCTTGACTGTCAAAATATTGTCTTTAAAGATTCTAAACACGAAAGTGAGTTAGTTAATTTATCGCGCTTTCATGCTTCAGCAGAACCGATTGAGATCTAATTTGGCATGGCCAGGATTATCCTGGAGACGAAGATTGGCTTTTTATCCAGCAGGCTTAGCATGGCAACCATAGAAACAAGTTTTGTTTACCGGAGAATGGACATAATGACAGAAAAGTGACAGATTGTCGTAAGATTTTCTTTGACATTTTTTGAAGAAATTTTTCTTTTCTTCGATCGACATAAGTTTTCAAGTCATTATATGGGAGTTGACAGGTCGCGGCATGCTCGGGCAGAAGACATGTTAACATTGAAAGAAAGAGCTTTGTATTTTCTTGACAGAATAGATATAGAATCGCCTGCTGGATTATCCTGGAGACGAAGATTGGCTTTTTATCCCGATGCAGGCCATATTACTCTCGGGACGTAGTCGCGGACGAAAATCTAGTAATTATTGTGTAAAGAGAAAATACGGTTCATTTTGTAGAATTGCTGGTCCGATTTGAAAATTTACTTCAGCATTAGATAGTCCATGTATTTATAGTGACTATAGGTAATATTGTATTGGTATTATTGGTAGCGTTCTCATTTTTAGGACTGTGACTTAGGAGTATAACTTATTGTTCTATGTAAGGATGGGTGATATCAATTTATTTAAATACTTATTGTTTAATTATAAATATGGGTGTGACTATTCATGACGGTAATAATCTAAAGTTCATTGACTCGCGTTGTCTTTTGTTTCTTTTTTTTAATTATACCTGTCTTTATTAACGTGTCTGTCTGTTTTCGTGTGTATGTTTTCCACAGCAAGAGACACTATATTTGCTGTGTACTACAACCCCAAGTACCAAATTCCCAAATCATCCACTTCACCATCACACTTTTTATGGACCCACTGTTGGACACAGGATTCTTTTCACGCGGAGAAATTTAAGCGTTAAGCACAACGCTTGTTCAATTATAGTCCAACTTTTCTACAGATATTTCCCTTCACAATTTTATCATTAATCATCCACTTACATAATCCACTTAAAAACATAGACAAGCCATCAAAGACACTATGACGTCCTTGAAAAACCTTGCAAATCAATGCAATTTTGATATTAGAAATAATTTTCGACCCGTGTTTTGGGGGACACATTTACTTGGTGAATCCTAGCTTTCATTTGCACATAATATTTGCAAGTCGTTACGGGTAGTCAGGAGCGAGAAAGTCTGACAACCTACTAAGGGGTATGCGCCATGCGGTTATTCGAATAATAGGATTAAGGAGATCAGATAGACATCTTCCCTCTCTGCAAAACACTGTTACTCTCCGGTTAGACTGGAAGCTGACCTATCCAAAACGCTAGGCAGATGATGATATTCTAGATTAATACCTATACAAAACTTCAGCCCGTGCGTACCGACGCGCATCCCCGCATATGCTCCTGCGCAAGTCCAAGATTGGCACCTGTCAACTTCGCCACGCTCGCACGATCTACATTATTGCCTTGTATATAGCGTACCTATAATCACACAAATCACTACCTGTCTGTCTGTCTGTGTGTATATGTACTGGGTTTTGCAAATTATCGAGTTTAGATTCCATGACTGTTTGCGAAATTGTTTAGTTTGATGATAGATAATTCATATACATATTACGACGCTTTGAAAACGTTATTAGGAAATAATGAATAACTTAAAAAATATTTAGAGAGATCAAAAACATTGTTTAATTGAGAATTTTCCAGAGTTTTTTCTGGGTCTGAAGAATTTTGGCTGCAAAATGAAATGTGTGCATATGCACTGCCGGCCGTCCACAACCATCTATCAGTTAAAACCATCTCCAATGAGCCCCAATGTCTTCGGCAGCCCGCATCCACTGCCCGCCATCTTCTTCAAATCATTGATCGGTCCACCATGCGGCAAGACGTGCCTGCTAGGTACAATCACGTTTCTCCACTCAAAGACGTGTCTGAGATAAATATTATACATCCACCAAGCAGACAGAATAAAATACAAATAACACTGCGCGAATCTCTTTTTTGTAAGCTCATTCGTGTTTTGTAACTCGTCGTCGTTTGTAAGTCCTTTTTGTAAGATTGCACTGCTAGGCAATGGCTTCCCTTACATACACTCTGTTCTACATTTTTCTTCAATTGAGCAAAACAAAAGAGCTACACATAGTTCTGTCAGAAGCCTGTAGCTGCTCATCAGCGAGGAAAGTGTCTAATGACCAGTTTCACGATCTCCGCAAAGCCAGTAATCGACCGAATGAATTTAAAAATAGAACAGAATTTGTATGAAATGATCTACCAAATGAACTAACTGGACCTTATTCGTAGGTGATGAAAATATCAGTCTTCTCGCCAGCGCTTTATTTAGCGCGTTGGTCTAGTAGTCGCAAGACGCGACTACTGTGCACGAGGTTTCGGGTTCGATTCCCGGTCGGGCCGAAATCGCTTTGTGGGTTTTGAGAAACTTTCATAAAGCTGCCTGGAGTCTGGAAGAACAAGAGCACGTAAATGTTGGTCCTGCGCCTGATCTCTCTCCGGTCGTGTCGGATTGCCGTCCCATCGGGCTATGAGAGTGAGGGAATAGAGAGTGCCCCTGTATTTGAGCGAATGCTTCTACACTATAATATGTCATGCGCAGCTGGCTGATCTCCATAAAAGAGAAAATCCACCTCTGATAAGCAAAATATAAATTTTGAATATACCACACGCAACTATAACCAACGGAACGAAAGTTCTCATTAATCTGTTAGGAAATGACGTCCATATAGTTTCTTAACTACGAAATCTATACTAATGCGGTCACATTATGCTAGGGTTGCACTTGTGCGGGACTAAAGCATTTTTTAGTATTCGATGTGATTCTTTTACCCTTTCCGCTTAAATCGATCTAGCGTGAACACATCTCTAGTCCTGCAGTACAGTCGTGAACAGAAATGCCTCGGAGATTTTTATTTTGTAGTTTATTTTAATTTTTTAGGCTTTTTTTGATATCGTATAGTTTAGATATTCTTGAGGTCTACTAATGAACAGATTGATTAATATAATTATTTTATAATTTATTTGCCTGCGTTCCTAATAAGAATACTTACTTTACCATTCTTTACATTACTTACGTAGGTTTCTAAAAATAAAAATAAATAATAAGTATACTTTGAAGTGTTAACTTATGTTACCTTTATTAAATACCACTATTTACAAAACGTTTGACAGCACAACAAACTGTGCAAATCTATTATCGCCACAAGAAATTGGCCAAGGCCACAACGTCGCTAAAATACTACACATTATTCTTCAAACTGTACCAAATAAAATGCCCTTGACCAAATACAACGATAGTACAACGAAAATACCTAACGTAGGCATTTTAGTATAAAAAAAATAATAATTAAGTAAAGCCAATTATTGGAGGAGCTTGTGGCTAAACAACTGTCGCACGGGTGAACGCTTGGCGCGGTCGGTCCGTGGATGGGTGACCATCTTGTCATAATGAGTTAAGATAAGTTGGTGGGTCCCGGTTGTTATTTGTACATCTTTTGCAGTCGTCACAGATAGTCAGAAGCCAGAAAGTCTGACAACCAGTCTTACTAAGTTGCCGAGATAATAGAGGGTTGAGGAGATCAGACAGGCAGTCGCTCCACGTGAAACACTGGTACTCAGATGCATCCAGTTAAGACTGGAAGCTGACGCCACCATAGCTTGGGAAAAAGGCTAGGCAGATGGCCTGTAATTAGAAGAGATACAAACAGTATCATATATTGCCGGAAGCAGAAATGTACGTAATTGTAGCACGCGCATATTTCCTTAGTTTAATTAGGTCGCGAGTTCAACAACATTGCGTGATAACGAACAATTGTCTGTTATTGTTATCGACAATGATATAACTTTCGTAAGAATATTTCGAAATTATGAGTCAAATGTCAATATGACATGAATGCTCATTAGTTTTGTTGCCATGAGGAATTTCTGTGTTTACATCACAAGCGTGATTGATTGCTCAATTGCGGTCGATGTTTATTGGTCGAATTATGTAATATGGGAAAAATTTTATAGGAACGCATATATGTAGATTGATAAAATACAGTTTTTTTTTATATTGTTAGTTATTATTGATGGATTTTAAGATTACAGTGCTAGATTTTTAGATTTCTATTGGGTATTTGCTATCGTAACATTTTTGTCTTAATTTATCGCTGATATTTGTTTTTTTGTTGAATAAAAATGGATTTAGCACTTATTTTGTAAAGACAGGTTTTTATTTACGTAATAGAAAATAGAAGGTTATTTTGGCATTTTCAGTTTTACTAAACCAAAGCAGCGACTTCAGCTCTAAAAAAATGACAACAACACAATTTGGAATACATATTCAAATTCTTACAAAAAATCTAATAACAAATCTGTTCTCAACACTTCTGTACGCGATGATCGCAAGTCCGAGTCACGAGGTAATTACACGGTGATTTGGCGTGGCCGCACGTCACTAATAGTGGTTCCTCCGAAAGGATCCGACAGGACGAATTGATTGTCCAGAGTCCTCGCTACCCCACTCCTGCTACCCACTACGTCCACCATGGTAAACAATAAATAGTTGATTTTTTCGATTGCGGTCGCTCGTACGAAGTAATCAATGGGGGTAATGGAGCACTTTTTGCCAAGACTGCCCTTCCAAATCTTGGATTTTTTGGTTCAATGGAGACGGTGGTTGTGGGTTGAAATAAAAGCTGGAATATAAAAAAAAACTAATAATACTTACCACAAGTTTCATTCAGGCTCACCTAATAATCTTAGGGATTGAGTACTTTTTTTTAGATAAAACTGGAATCCCACTTTTTATAAAATACACATCAATTTTTTGCGGTCTTCCTTGATCAACCATTCGCGACAATATTTTTCGACTAAAGTACAAACTCGCACACACATTCGTTTTTCAGTTTTCAACAGCAGTTCGTGAGATTAGCACGTTCAATCAAACAACCTCTTTAGCTTTATAATACGTATGAGTAAAGAGAAAATAAAATACAGTCCACAGGACAAAGAATACTCTGGATAAGGATTCATGATGTAGGTACACTATAACTACTATAGGAAGAAAGAAATACTACAAGCAACATCTATTAATATACAGGGTGTCCAGATCTTACGACATACCACGGGGAGATGGCTTTGATCAAGACCTGTGAACTTACAAATTTAAGTTTTTCGTACTAAGTATCAATATTTTTTTTCGCGACTAGTTGTCAAAGTTCAGTTCTGCATAGCCTTTCCTAAATTACGTGATGGGGTCGGCTTCTAATCTAACCAGATGCAGCTGAGTACCGGTGTTTTACTTTACATGGAGTTACTCAACCCAACTACTCGGACAAGACGATACTCCCTAGTCCTTAGTAAGGACTGGTTATCAGATTTTCTGTTTTCTGAACGCCATCCGATCCTTGCGATATTTTAAATAGAAATTATTGTTTCTTTAAAAAAATAATTATAGTTATTTTTGTAAAAATAAGACATCAATGTGTACAAAACTATTCACGTATCTTGTAGGTATAAATTCATGTATGAAAACACTAAAATAATTTGTTAAAAATCTTCGTTTCTCACAATACATACATATGTATGTATGTCATACTGTGTACTGAACAGCCTGTATATAGGGACAATCATTATTCACAATTACTAAACACATCACGTAGAAGAATGTCAAGATTGACATAACACTATTCATAGTACGTGAAACAATTGAATCGAAGGTCAAGAAGGACTTAAATTCCACACATTTAATAGTACAGACGCCAGCACATCAAGCTACTCACTATTATTTGCATTATTTGACGACCTGATGGCGTAGCAGGTAGTGAATCTGCCTGTCACGCTGAAGGTCACGGTTTCGATTCCCGCTGAAATCAAACATTTGTGTGCATGAACATAGGTGTTTGATTTAGTCTAGGTGTTTCTATGTACATTATGTATGTATTTACAAAAGAAAAATATATAAGTATGTATATCAGTGGTCTAGTACACATAGTACAAGCTCTGCTTAGTTTGGGACTAGATGACGTTGTGTGAATGTGTGACGAATATTACATTACTAGCTACCCGCCCCGGCTTCGCACGGATGCAATGCTGATACTAAATACACTACAGAAAAACTCAAACCCAAAAATAACAGTACTTCTCCACTATTTAATGGATGTTATTATACATATAAACCTTCCTCTTGAATCACTCTATCTATTAAAAAAAACCGCATCAAAATCCGTTGCGTAGTTTCAAAGATTTAAGCATACAAAGGGACATAGGGACAGAGAAAGCGACTTTGTTTTATACTATGTAGTGATGATACAAGCCATATGCAACTAAAACTAGTAAAAGGAGGATCAACCTTGATTCGGAAATGCGTAAAATCTGCACACAGCCAGGTGGCGTTGCATTTTTTGCTACATTGCCCAAATGTGGTTGACATCAGTCAACCGTAATGTCATGGCTTTGGTTAATCATGGGTCACAGCTACACGTTTGGTTGGAGGAAGGATATAACAATTTGACATCGTAAAATAAGCCCTCGTTTACTAGACTGCGGGTTATCCGCAAGATTTACCGAGGCGCTGGCACTAGCACGGAAAGACCGGCAAAAGGAACGAAAAAGTGAGTTTTAGTCCGTAAGTCTGACACTCCCCCCAGCTGCACCCAACGCAGGAGGGATCATTTGAAGAATTCACACAGAAAAAAAGGTCTGGTTTCCTAGAGATGAGATGCATGAGAGATGCATGTACCGCAAACTAAATCTAGGCATAGGTACGATCTAAAAAGTAAACTAGTGTAAAAACTAATACCCTCCGTACTCGGGGTAGAATGAAAGGCCCTTTTAGAACACTAACAATGTTTTTAATATATATCCAAAGGCTTTTGCCACAATGTCCATTCACCTGCGCAACCGACCTGATTTCCCTCTCGTTCTCTATTAACCCGTCTTACCGCCAAAAGTCCCCGTCAAAAACCACAGTTTCCTGCCCATTTTTCTGTCAAAAGACCTTACGTCAACGCGAGTTGCCAGCACCTCCAATTAATTGTTGTAATAAGGTTGTAATAAAAATATAAACCCTAACACTAGTTGGTCCTTGTAAGATTGTCCCAGTAGTCGCTATACCAACGTGGTCACAAAACCCAAGTTCTTTATCATTCGGCATCATCATCATCTCCCGAGCCTTTTCCCAACTATGTTGCGGTCGGCTTCCAGTCTAATCGGATTCAGCTGAGTACCAGTGTTTTACAAGGAGCGACTGCCTATCTGACCTCCTTAACCCAGTTACCCGGGCAACCCAATACACCTTTTTTTCGTAGGAAATCATCAAATGACCCCGCTGAGGGTGCAGCTGGAGGGAGTGTCAGACTCTTACTGACTAAAACCCACTATGTTCCTTCTGGAAGTCCCTGTGTGCCAGGGCCACGGTATCTCTTACGAACAACCCGCAGAACCTTTGGTTAGACTTTTATCATTCGGCATAAAGGACTTATATTTATAAATAAATATTATCAAATTAAACACTTCCTCCAATGGTGTAATCTTACAATAACAATAAGTATCAATAAACACATTCGAATCAATACTCTGACCGTATCGATACGCATTCTCGATTTCAAAACATCGATTAGAGAGCTGTTTTGCTCTTCAAGGCTTTTTATAATGTTAAGGGCGCGTGTTCCAAAAGCTGGCAACGTCGCAAAAAGCTGTCAAATATTTACACGTTTTAATTAATTTCTCAATTTTATTCTCTCTAAGAAAGTAAATAGATAATGCAATTATTAATATCGTAACACCGAATATATAGTTTTATATGTAAAAAAAGTATTTGGAAACTTTCCAAGTGCCTTTTCTACACCTAAAACATCAAATTTAGTGTTTTAATTGCAATTCCTATTCAATGTTTAAGTGCACTACAGAGCCATATGTCTTACTTTCATATAGTAAATTGGCCAAATTAATTAAAACGTGTAAATATTTGACAGCTATTTGCGACGTTGCCAACTTTCGGTATACGCGCTCTTAACACCTAATTTCAAATCGATATTATCGCATTCGATACAGCGATCGACCGGTGCTCTTTATAATACGCTGCAGGATGTTTTTTTATTTTATATAAATACAAAATTATTCAAATAAGATGACAAATTAATATGTTCTATCGTGCTTATTGGCCATATTTTTAAGTCAAATAACGGAATTGAACGTCACACAACAAAAACAAATGTAGGAACTGGTAGCACCGAGATAAATTTTCACAAATGTTAAATTTCAATTAAATTTAAATGTCTGCTATCGTGACAAATTACAATGACAAAATTTTTAATAAATGCTTTTAAATGCTTATTTAACATTGTGTACGAAAAAAGTCAACATAACATAAATTCCTTTTTTGATATCATGGCGTCTGGATGTCTCATTATTGTTTTGCGGTTCGCAATTTGACGTTTTTATAATCGGAGATGAAACATTTTAAAAGTGATTTAAAATAACTCTATAACTATGGCCAATCATTTATATCTAGGTAATACCCATTGTGTTATTTAATTGCTTGTTCATCGTAGCATGAAGATGACCTTGGAACTAAAAAGTGAAACTGAAATTACCTAACATTGTATTATTATCGGTCACTCTAACATTTTTCTAATTATTGTTTTAAAGATTGGTTGCATCCCTATTGATATCAACACATCTATTTTCGGAGAAAGAATATAAATATCATATATTGTTACTTTAAAATATTTGTAATTAAAAGAAGTTTCGGTCAAGAGAAAAAAGACCAAATCATATTTAAAAAATGAATTTTCTATTATAATCTTTTTTGTCAAAATGTCCGAGTCCGAGTTTACACAAGAATTCGAAATACGTTCTAATTTTAAAATGCAATGTGAACTCTAGTGTTGTCAAGGCCAACCACTTCACTTACCCTATAAAAAAAAATCTCCCTCAACTTTTCAAATTAAAGTGCCTACAAACGTTTTGAGAATCAACTGTTCGAATTTTAAATCATAAACAAACTTAAAACAACGGATATTACTGGTACAGAACAGCTTCCTACATTGAGTCGTCGATTCCCGCCATATGGATAACCTCAGTTTTTTCAGAGGGCGTGTGACAGACAAATTTTGACAGCCAGGGGCTTCCTCAACGAATTAGATCTGTTCCCTTCGAGGACCCAAATGGTCCAGCCACGTGCAACTAATGCTCATTATTTTAATGAGTAAAACAGAGTTTTTTGGTACTTATTAAGACTTGGGCATGTATCTAAAGTTGCCTAAATTGAGCATACGCGAACATTAAGAGTAAGATTATGTAATATTTCATTTGTAATCAAAATCATTATGCATATTTTTTATTGTTTATTCAATTATTATGTACTAACACACATGTCAAACGGTTGCTTGTTAATGAGTGTAACTACATTAACAATTCCACTGAACTATGGCATAGTACAGTATTAATAAATGATACAGAACTGTGTGGAACGGCTCCGGTTTCAAAGCTATAGAGCAAATCAAAGCACCGCTTTAGTGCAACTTTATATTGGTAGATAATAATAAACCTAGACCTAGTAATCCTAGAATTCTCGATAGGTATAAGGTTAGGTCAACTGCCATATGCCCTCTAAAACTTGCACCATTAAAAACATACAGACCCAATCATCAATCACATCAATGACATAAAAAAATGAAACTTTTGCAAGTCAAACATTATCATTTAGTTGAAACACCATTTAGTTTTTACACAATGCAAAAAGAAACACTATATTGCATGAAACGTAACGTCACGTATTTAAAATTTTGTTGCTATATGTATTTGTTGCAATGTTTGATGTCAATGACTTTCGCGCGCTTTTAACAATAGTTGCGTTAGCGCAACTATCTATAGATACAAAATAGTTATCTATTGATTTTCAGATAACTGAGCACCCCAAAAATAGTAAAAAATATTTTTAGACGTAGTAACATAGATAATACAACTTTGCTCAAATCAAAGCCAATCATTTTTTCTATGCCATTTACCTAGCCTTTTTGTTTCTTAAATCATGAAAGGTGGTGATTTGTCTGTATAACCTATTTTCAATTGATGAAGAACTGCCAATGGCTAAACATACACACGAGCGAGTCAATATTAACATATTGTTTATTAATTACTGAGAGACAGGTAGGGCGAATATTGCTGACACAAATGTTATGGTCAGCTGCCAGTGTCAGCTGAGTAAGCAGTGTTCTATGCCTAGCAGTAGCAATCCTCTTCAATCTAGCTACCTGAACAATCCCATACCCCTTTGTAAGGCTAGTTGTCAGAATTCTGACCCGTAGGTACCGCCAATTTTAAAATGACAGCCGAGACCCGACAATTTTACGTACCTTCCGAAACACGGAGGAAATTACGAAATTATTCGCCCATCCAAGGAAGACAACGTTGCCTAACATTATAATCGATCGGCCCATACGGCTGTCACTTAGCCACATACCTACACACACATCATATACTTCTAACTTTAGTAATATGCTAAAAAACGGTAACATTGGCTGGCCCTTCACGGCTAAATAGCCATAGAAATTTATTTAACAAATATGAAAATATAGCATATAGCTATTCGATTAGTAAAACAAGCCCACAGTGTGATAAAAACAAGCCCACTCACCTAGAACCTGGAAAAGAAAACGAGAAGAACCCAGTAGGTGAAGAGAAGAACCCCCTGGAATATGGAGCACGAGCTCAGCGTGTGATACCAAACATAGCAGAAGAACAGCTAATAGTAATATAAACTGCGCATAATCTTAAAAACTAAACAAACAAAACATGAACTTATACGTCACTTCCTCAAAGCAACACAATCGCAAACACAGATGTTGATACACATAACATAATATAAGTAACATAATATATAGGTACATAATGTAGGTAAGTACAGTTTGAAGGTTAGGTTTGTGTAAGCATTTACACATTTTATTTGCCTCACACAAGTGTAGTTTTGATAATGACGAACAGTTTATTTGTGTATCGGTGACCCATTTATTATACTCGCCTTGGATCCCATGACTCGATATTATAAAACATGGAAATAAAAAATATAACATCTTAAAAACTATCGGAAACAAAAATTCAAGGAAAGTGATAAATGTGGTAACCCCGAATTTATTTCCAATGCTCATACGTGCCTCCTTCTTGAAAGTCAATACCTACAGTTAAGTTACGGGTGCAGTAAAATTTACCTACTTTAATAGCAGCGAAACGACCGCAACCCTCTAAATACCTAAATATTTAAATTGAAAGAAACCAAGAACCAAATAAAACGATAATCTTTTAAGTTAGACACTTAAATGTAGACATACCTTCTATTTAATATCTAATAGCATATCGTGAAATGCAATAAAAAATATGACCATTAATCCAAAAAAGTAGCTAAAACTACATTACTAGATCTAATAAGATTACAGTAAGAAAAAAAAATGTCGCCTGTTACTTGAATCAGACATGCGCAATAACGGTTTAGAAAAATTTGAAACAGTCCCTTGTGTTCTATTTTTAAACGCACCTGCAGGGAAAGTAGACCTTTTTGTGTTTATTAGAAAAACATTAAGTGAAACATCTGTTTCGAACGGAAACAGTTTTTGTGTTCACCGCAAACGAACGCCACTGATTTCCGTTATAAATAGGTCAATAAGTCACTAACGTTTCTATGAAAAAAACCTCCTTTTAAATACGCAAGAAATATGCATCCGTTGTCGAAATTCGGTTACATACATCAACAGGAGTAATTAATACCATATAACTAGAAGGTAGTTTTTAACAGAATTACAAAAATGTACCCGTTTTACAAATTACTTCCCTGCTCATTATTGCTAACCAAGAGTAACTTAAGTTACCGCACTTATTCTATAAATGAATGAAATCCACAGCAATAATATTGAGAAACACTAATGTCATAAACCCAATCATTTTCGCAAACCATAGTGGGTAATTATAAAAAAAAAGCTATTGTTACGTTGCTTAAGATTAATTTCTTCAAACCTAGGTATATTTTTTTTTTTCATAATATAACAGCATTATTATGCCAATCTTAGATAGTCTCACAATAATCTTAAAATCTAACCCAAAAAAAAAAACTAAAAATCTATAATCTAAACATTCGAACCGCTGTCCCGTAACAAAACAAAACATATTCACGAAAACAAAACATCGAGTCGAAGAAAATCCGTCGCTCTTTTTAATGTCCGCATGAAACAGACGGAAGCTAAACGCGGCAAACACAATTTTCCGTAACAAAACTCATGCGCACCGGAAAGTGCTTCGTTTATTTCCCGCCATCCGGCGTCTCGACCAACCGAAATTTGGCGCCTAAAATTCTCCAAGCCAATGAGACAAATGGCCGCCATTTTCAACCAATGAGCGTCGAGCCCGCGCTCTCGCCATCGCGTCATTGTCATATCTCGAAAATTAGTACGGCGGCAGTGCAGTGAATGAATCCCGTCCGCAAATCGAAGAATTTTCCGTGAAACAATAAATAAATACTCAAAGGTGAGTACTTTATCATAATTTTGGTTCACACATGGGAAATTTTCAAAATTATTCGTTATGTCACTTGGTTTTTAACGATACGTCAAAATTATTTCGCAATTTATTGCCATTATTTAGTTGTGAAAGCGAATATTACTAATCATACTCATTCCGACTCATTGTTATTACATAACATAAGTAATCTTCATTTATTTTGTATAATAATTTAATTACTTTTATATTAGTAACCTGGTTTAGTTACATTGTTTAGTTATACCGTACCAACAGACCAACACAAAAATCTAGTCAGTCGTGTTTCGGCAAAATGGCGGCGATGCTCTGTGCTATTAATACATTTTCTGTCCTTTTTATGAAGGACCGGTCACATGCGTGTGCGACGGAGACGGCTATACATTTGATAAGCAGTATGAATTTATGCTGCACACGTAGGTAACTAGACACGTCTTCGGTCTTCGTAAACAAGTCAGTTTACAGTGTTGCCACAACAACATTTTGAGTTCCCTTAATCAGGGGAAGTTTTTTATGAATTTGGAGAATGTGACAAAAATAATTGTCATTACCTAATTATTTTATAATGATTAATTGTCATAAATCATTTTATAATAATTAATTGTCATTAATTTATACCTATGCCATGAAATAAATGAATAAAAAGAGACTTTATTTTTTTATAATAAAAAGGAATACGTTTTATATTTTATTTTAATAATATAATACCTAATTGACTTATTATAAAATATAATCTTATTACCCTACTGTTCCAGAAGGATGATTATGGGATTCCCATTTTTTTATTATGACTTTAATAAATATGCTACATTTATCTACCAATAATAATATAATTCTGGAATAAAAAATCGAAAATTACCACAAACATTATTTTCAAAATTAGGAATTTAAACTAAACAAACATTGAATAAACCACTTTCGTAGATACACAATAAACATTGAGATTAAACATTTAATTCTTCACTTATTTTGATCGTTTTTAAAAAAATATTAAATCTATGGCAACACTCTGGTTCAAAATTATTTTATGTAACAACCTTGAAAACAAAACTTATTTCATAATTCAAGTTCCTACAATACTCAATTATCCCGAAATAATATTAGTACCTGCGAAGGGGTAAATGAAGTAGGGAGACGCGCACAACATAATCACATCACTTGACCGAACGCAACGCCAGCGCCACGCGGCGGCGAAAAGTTGAAACAAGAAGAGTCGCTTGCGCTGAGGTTGCTCGAGTCCGCCGCGTTGCGCCACGCCGTCGCCAGCCGCCATTCGCCGCCAGTCGGCGTACGTACTTTTACCGTGCGGACGTTTCTCGTCACGTGACCCGTCGCGTAACTCACGACTTGTTTACACACAGTAAACTAACAATACGAATTCTTATTGGTGCGTGATGAGCCAAACACTTATAGTTATACCCTTGTTAAATCAATATAATTGTATCGCGTGCTGCTACTGAATACTGACCTTGTTTGCGCTAGGTGGATACGGCGCGGATGCTATCTGTGAAGTGCGCTGTGTTTCGCTGTTCGGACTCTGTTGGAAAGATGTCGACGTTGAGTGTGAGGGCGCCCGGCCTGCAGGCCACCACGGTGCTGGACACGAGGTCGCTTCGCGTGCACGGCGTCACCGCACTAGAAGGCGTTAGAAGAAACTTGTTTGGTTGTACCGACCGAGAGGAAAACAGAAGATTTGTTGAGAGAGAGTTGGCTCGCCAATTGGAATTGGACAGCCAGAGATGGGGTTTCGACTTCGCCAACGAGAAACCACTGCCTACTTCGCAAAGATTTGCTTGGCAACTCGTTCCCGCGTCCACGATTCCCGCTGCATTGAGAAGGTCGCCGATCACAATCACGACGACTCCTGCAGCGAGTGCTCCGAAGCAGGAGCCTAAAGTTTCCAGCCCTGAGACGAGTAAAACACAGAAGAGAATAACAGGTGAGTTTTGTACATTATTTTCTGCATATAAAAGCCATTATTATTCCCTGTGTTGACATTATTGACAGAAGAGATGAGGTTATATTTTGCGTTGCGTTCTAATTCATGTTGCGTTGCGTAAACAATGCGTATAACTTACGCTAAAAATGTCAACATAGAGTGTTTTTAATCTATGAATCGCGAGTAGTACGTGCCTCATTCAGGTCTAGTGACGCGTGCATGCATTCATAGAAGTTCTCGTATTACGAATGAATGCAAACTCTGGAGCGACCACATAAAGGAACCTAGGAATTGTGAGCGTTATCGAATGGCTCAACTATCGAACTAACTCCTTGAACTGTGGTGCAATTACTCGTTTATAAGTAATTACACAGTAAACAAGCTTTTATCTGTGCAGCTGCAACTTGATGCGGTTCGCGGAGAATATTCGTGTGCCTATAGTTTATCTCGCGGTGACGTAACGATAACGAACCTAGGTCACTTTGATTTGACACTGCTATTTTTAAGCAAACGAGAGCCTGCTTCGGTGTGCACGTCAAAATGTTTACACTTCATTGTTGTTTACGGCGTGTGCAAAAATATTTAGGTATTGTTAGTTTGTTTTTTACCTATTTCTCAAGTCAATGTTATTTCAATTATTATTATTTTTTACGTTCATACCTACGCTTCTAACAACTATGTAATAAATATTGAGAGAATAAAACATACCTAAACAGTTGTCAAAAATCTTCATTAGCAGTGCTTTTTAGTCTTGTCTCCTATTTTGCGTAAAGGACAAAGTAATTAAGTAGTTTACTTTCAAATACAGTAAACACTAATTAAAATACTAGACTGTATAAAATACGAGGTGTACGACTAGCTAAATATCAATGTACAGACGCCAGCACATCAACCTACCTCAATCTGTAAAATATCTTTAAAAGATTTTCAAGCTTATCACAATACCGGAAGGTTAATATTCGATTGGTAAAATTGACAGATTTGGGTAGGTTGACCTGCTGGCGTCTGTACAATGTACTACATATATCACAGTAGATATTTTTAGGTACTTATTAAGAAGTCTTATGTACCAATACATTGTTCAATCATTTACAATCGTTTATTTGCGTTGAATATTTAATGATAATTAAAATCAGTTGTAGGACGACATTGTTATGAAACACGCATTTATTATTAAAATGTATTCATAATTATTATTCGCGTTTCCAACAGGAACATTTTTGACTGCCTCGTTGGTCTAATAGTCGCAAGGCACGACTGCTGTGCACGGGATCTCGGGTTGGATTCCCGTGTCGGGCCGAAATCGCTTTGTGGGTTTTGAGAAACTTTCATAAAGCAGCCTGGAGTCAGGAAGTTGGTGATTGATTCCCCCGTGCATCGGAGAGCACGTAAATGTCGGTCCTGCGCCTGATCTCTCTCCAGTCGTGTCGAATTGCCGTCCCATCGGACTAAGAGAGTGAGGGAATAGAGAGTGGACTTGTATCTGCGCGAATGCTTGTGCACTATGAAATGTCCTGCGCAGCTGGCTGATCTCCATTAAAGAGAACGGCCGCCGTAGCCGACTATCGGCCTGTATGCTATCATTAGGAACATTAAAAATGATTTCAAGACTTACGCTCATTATCAAAAGTATGTTATATTCTAGCTAAAGCATCCATGCACCTCACTAACCAAGTATTACAATACATTGAAAAGTAAAAAACGCCTTTACAAATCACAAGCAAAAACAACACTTGTAAACTAGCCGTTGCCATGTAACAATTCGCGTTTTAATAATATCTAGTCTATATTATACCATATACAGAAGTGCTGAATAATAAACTCACTCCGTATGGCGTCGTGTTCATTTTTATGTAACAGAATACGTATCACAGTTTGGAATAGGACACTAATTGAATGCCCATAACACCTGGAACAAAATACACATATCATTTTACTCTTATTAAAAACGGACCACTTTATACCACCTACAAACTACCACTTGGTATTATTATTTTATTGATAACACGCTAAACGTGCTATAGTAACGAACTTTGACTATTACTATAAATGTTTATTTAATATCCTTTAATTAGATATTTGTTTTAACAGTAACTACGCCGAAATTTTACAACTTCTAAGCGGGAGACGAAACTTGTAACCCAGAACCCAGTAACGCTATACAATAAAATTAAAATAATCATTTACTTCTTGACTCATTCTTAATATGATTCTTAATATGATATCTCGGAAATCCTTTGTGACTTTTAAAGGGTTCCCTTACATTAGTACATCAAAAGAATTGTATAGAATCGTGCAAAAACTTATCCGGCGAAGGTGCGAATAAGTTCATAAAGGGTCCGGCTAAGCTTTCATTAAATAATTTGCAGCCTCATAATTAAAAATTAGGAAGTCTTAGTGAGTTTCTAATGCAGTATTTTTTCTTAATTAAAGGGGAGGTGCAGAAAAAAAAACTGTTTGAGTAGTTATTAAATTGTTTTTCATGTCTTGGCTGTTACATGAGACGGCACGCGTATCTTTGTTTCGTATGTTATCAAAAGGAAAAAAAAAACAGCCATAACGGCACGTCCAAATTACCGAGCAAGCACGAATACTGACCTAGTTTCATTTGTTTTGATACAATGCTTAGCGTTAATACGGAGTGGCGAGCCTCCCACACTTGTCCCATTTTAGATTACACATGTGTGCCTACAAATTGTAAACAATAGTGTGATGTTACGATTATAGCTACGGTTTTATCTAAATTAAAAAAAATCACGAGATATTCTCGAACTTCTAGATAAACTACTTTTTTATCTTAAAATTGAATTCTAATCGGATGACACTGTTATGGTGTATCTCTTCTAATGCATTGACTAAAAATGTTTTCGTATTGGTTTTGGCGTACGCTAGAATTTCAATGACTTGTTACTCAAGGTTACTATGACGAAAATAGCTGTTCACGTACGGTGAAAGTTTTAAAATAGGTCACCAAATTGCCATGACACTTTGTAAACTATGTATCACAATATTTTGTTATGCTAATTGTGACTAGTTGAAAATATATAACGGTTCGCAATTATTTTCTATACAACCTCTTACTAACAACACTACACACTACACAATTATCAATTAGGTCACTCACTTAAATACATATAATAAGCCCGATAAATACTAAGTACTTTTAAAACAATACTACTTCAATGATTACTACAATAAAATTACAACCGGTTTGCTAACAATATTATGTTATCTCTCAATTGTAAAACTCGAAAATGTTGCGGTGAAAGTAGGAATTCAGTCATTATAATGTCTGTCTATTTTCTTCTATCGTTTATCTAGGGAAAGTTTCCCGGACTGACGATCAAGATTTTCTCGTTCATACCGAACGAGCGTAGCGACATGCAATACAATACACATAATCTGCAGCTTACGTTTGTAAGTATAGTAAACGGTATCCTTGTCGCACCCACACGCGGTGACGCGCTTGCGCGTCGCGTCACCTCACTATCCGTCCACGCATGCGCACACATGCTCAGTCACTCACTGATTGCAAAATGGCGGCCTTTATATTCGATTGAAATGAACATCTTATTTTGTCATCACTTAATTTAAATACTGCCCCAGCCTGTGATACACTCAAGTGTCAATTTATTTTTTATTGTGGTATTGAACCGAGTACTCGATGTAAAACTTATCCTTTATTTTTTTCGGTAGCGTTTTTGAAATAAGACGTTGAGGTGGCCGAAGTAAAAATAAATTGCGGCCATTCGCTTACTTTCATCATACGCAGCGTATTGTATTTTGGTGCATCATATTGCTAAACTCTATTATTTCTCGTTCATGCGTATTTCATGCCTTACCCATTCATTGTTTGATTCGAATCTTGCGCTGTTTTTTCTTAGACAACAATACAAACTTAAACCTCAACACAAAAGAGCCTGAATAGGCAATTGCTTATATTTTTTGTTCGCCTACTAGCCGCATAGCTCAACAATGTGTACCTGTTAACTCGGTAATCGGAAGCTCACTTTAACTTTTATGCATACATAAAAACTCTTATTCTTGTCCTTATTGATCAATAGGTCAGAAGAAAGGTAAATCTTACTTTGGTGAAGTGATTTATTTAGTTTTAATCATCCCAGGTTATTTTAAAACCTCGCGTTCCGAATTCCCGCATCTTGTATTTGACAACTTGCGTAAACATTCACGACCCGGTTTGTAGTGCGCTATTAGATTTCACCAGATGTGCTTCTAAGCGCTTTCTAAGAGTTCTCTAACGTTCAATCGTTATGATTTTTATTGTCTAAAACTGACCAACCGTACCAACTTCGTAGGGGGCTTAGGGGACCGGGTCACCCAATTTCTTACTTCCCTTTCATAATTACAACTTGGCTGTGTCGTTGAACTCCGATATGTTTTGGTTTATGGGAAAGTAAGTGGACGTAGCTGCAGGGATCCCATAATAATTGTATACTTCGCTTTGCAATGTTAGAAATAGTTACAACTGCATAGGGTTTCTTCAAATGCTGCATCCGGTCAAGACATTCTTTTCATAGATGTATTATACTAATTTCCGTTAATTCTCAACCCTTGTAAAATTTTTAGATAATAATATTCGTATTTTTTACTAAGTGCAGTGTGCATTTGCTCTGTTTTTTGACTGAATATTATATCACCTTTTTTTTAATAAATATGAGATTCATGAATGAGCAGGCCTGACTTTTCATTCCATTGCACATAAACACAAACCCGTTAAGAAAACACCAATGATTTATGCTTCATTACTGCTTGCCAACAATGTCGGTAAATTAAATCGAAAATTCAATTAATGAGTTATAACAAATAGCAGTGTCTCCCCTGCAAACGGCACAGAATAAATCGGCATTATGTTGTGATTGTCATAATGGCAGCGCAATAACGTCGGCGCGTGCGCAGCACACCGCCCTTTGTGTTGCACCCTCGCGGACAGTGACTCTCTAACGGTTATACGATATTGATTTTTTAACTGACACTTTCCCTTGTGTTATTAGTATTAATTCTGACAAATAATAATTCCATGTTAGAAATCTCATTAAATGTGGGTTGAACCATCGTCTATGTTGCTAGGGCTAATTAATGATTTAAATGATTTTGTACGATTAATAATATTTTCGTCACAAAGCAAGAAATAAGCATTTTATCATTTGATCAGATCAACGCAAACGGTGTGATTTTATGAATACTCCAAAAGTAGAAAAAAGAAACTAAATTTCGGCACTCAAAGCGATTGCGAAAACTATACTATGCGGGTGATAAAAAAACTTGTCAACACACGTGTTCGAATTTCAAAATTTTAACAGATAGGGGGAATAACGGTCGCGGATAGTTCACGGCATCTGCGCAACCCCCGCGTTCGCACCCTCTGCGCTAGCGCATAACCACGGCCAATGACCGGAGGGATCATCTGGTAAAACAGATCGTTACGGGATAACGTTACTGCATGCAATTTTGTTTTTGTAAATTGAGTAGCGTTGCTACCAATTAACATATGTTAGGGAGATCGTTATTACATTTATTGGGAGCAGTCGTTTTAATTGAAGACATGCCGTATTCGATCACGCGATAAAATGCCGTTCTCCGGTATGGCATTGTAACTGCAGATTAAAAAGCTTGCAGTATGGTATTCCACCAATTCTATATTGAGAAAATTGTACGACGAAGGTTGACCACTTATGTCTTAATAGCGTGGCAACACCGTTGATCACCTCTGGCCTGCAATCATATAAACTTGTACACTTGACCATACCAGTAGGTCGCACCCATTTCTTGCACTTGTTAATGCAGAAATGTAATTGGTCAAGTCAGCGACACGAGACTAATGCGCAGGAGTACGTTATAGTTCTCACGTTGCGCGTGCGCAACGACCCTAAGGAAACGCCATGTAAGATATGGTTCAATGCGCGTAACGACTGTTCTGCACAGGAGATAAAAAACAACTTTTCACAGGTTTTTTGTATGCTGGTGTCAGTCATCCAGAAAACCAAGACTGGTCATGACCACTGATGTGTTTTTCTTGAACCTCGTTTGTTTTTACACTTGCAACAATAAATCATAATATGCACCTAAATAAATCTATCAATTAACTGTACATTGTGAAGTATGTTTGCCCTCATTCGTATGGTCGTCTATTTCATAAGACTTCTGTACACAGATGGCCAATTAAGCAAATGAAGAATATAGTTCAAGGACAATACTATAGTTGTCACATAAATAATATGGTATTAATTGTATCTGGCTGAGTATTTTCGGTATCAATAGATGTAGTGTTAGATTTAATTTGGCTTCGTGTGCCGTTATAATGACTGTTCTGCGCCTACAAGTCATTACGACATTGCCTTAAGTTCTTCGTTCAACTTCGTTGGTATATTTTTCTTTTCTGTCTGAATTTCTCCATAGAAATTTAAACTGATTTATAAGTCAACGTAAATTAAATTTGTACGAGCGACATTAAAATTTTCAATCGTCTAGTGACTGTGAAAGGTCTTCAAGCGAAAAAAAGTACAGTTAAACGAAATAACTTGTCGGCATACTTTCTAATTGCAGTGGGGCACGATAAGCATCACAATTCGCCAGCTAACCGCCATTTTTTGTTAAAGCCAAAAACTTTAAATTTTTACACATGGCAACACTTGTGATGTCGACTCATCTCATTATGAAAAGATTTACAGCATATGCAAAAAGCGCGTTTGGAATTAATATGCAATTGGCTCGAATATTTTTTAAATGATTTTATAGGCTGTATAATTTATAATAATCATGGTATGTATTGTATCGCACTTGTAGGAAGAGATCACAGGAAGGTAAATTAAATGCATTTGTTTATATGTATCATATAGGACAACAGTGCTGTCCAGATAAAACCGCATTACGTATGCAATGTGGTTGGAAGCGTTTTCCGTAAATCAGGGGTAATTTAAATTAATAGAGTCATTTATTTCCTTATATATTATTAATAGCTTACTAAACGCATATTATCCGCTTGTGTATCCTTTTTTTACAATCAATTCATTGCAAAGCAAAAATTTCTAGTAATTTAGCAAAAACCCTGAAAATATTTACTCACTGCAACAAAACGATGTCATTTCTTTAAATAAAAATCACATTCTCACGTTATCCATTACCACCCCTGCAATTAAGTGATTGAAAACTGACTGGCACATAAAAAACAGCTGATAAATCTGCCCGGTTCCGCTCGAAGAACCACGGGGATTCCACCATGGGAATCCCACTTGACCGTAGAACGTAAGAACTCCCGATCCCTAATAGTGAAAGTGACATTCTACTTTTCCTTTCTATAAAGAATTTTTATAGCCATATTGAAAATAGACACAAATTTTATTTTTTAATATCACAAAGAGGTACTCTTCATAAAGTCTAGGTTTTATTGAACGTGTGAAACAGTTCTAAGCTAGTGTTCTTAGTATAATATTGCAACTCAGAATGCAATTCGTTATGCAATGCAACTGTTTCCATTGTGATGCAACCGTGATTACTTCTTAGATAGGCCTTTGTTCTTTCTTACTTAAATTGCTGTAACAATAGGTTTTCGAACTGAGATCATACATATTGAGTTCGGAACTTTAAGTGTCTAAAGGCATGTATCACCACCTACGAATAAGTTCCAGTTAGTTTATTTGGTAGATAGTGGCTATCCGTAACCGTTGAAACTGGCCCTAAATGTCCAAGGGTCTGCTTTACCACCTTCGAATAAGTTCCAGTTAATTTGGTAGATAATTTCATACAAATTCTGTTCTATTTTTGATTTTTTTCGGTAGATAGTGGCTATTCGGTGATTGTGAAACTGGCCCTAAGTCTAAATGAAAACAAATGACTATTTTAGGTACCCTTTATCACGGAATGGTCAATGAACCGTTATTCCCATGGAATTTCTAGTCACTATCACGTAGGGAACTAATATAACAGGGTAGATAATTGATACTATCGATATATCACCCTTATTAAACGGTTTCCCATAAGGCATGGGAAAACAAATCGATGGCCACTTGCGCCGTTTATCGATAAATTACTATTGTCCGTTAGCCCGTGAATTATGGATAAATGGCTGCTAATGTCATTGAAGTCTCATTGTTATTTCTATTATAAAACAATGATTGAGATGAGAACAATCGTCCTAACATAAAATATGGCATTGTTAATTTATAGACATTAAAAAACAACTGCTGAGATTTATCCTGTGATTCATAATGAGGACGCCATAGACTTTTAAATGTTAACTTAAAGAAATATTTTCCTTTCATTTGTTGTTTTTAAACACACAATAAAATTAATAATTCTGAAAAACTCATAAAGATGCCTACTTCATCAATTTGTATGTACTTCATTATTTTTTAATTAATATGAAGCAATGCATGTGAACAGACTACCCTTCACAGTTGTACAGGAATACGTATCCGTTGAAACAATACGAAGGGGGATTTTTTCATCACACTAGTTTCCATTTTGCACCGGATCAATAAATAATTTTACCTTTTAATCCCGTGAGAATATGACCTTAGCGTGTACTAGAATTGGTTTTTATTGAGTACCTTTACGGCATAGTGATTATTCGACTATTGCACTATACTTATTAAAAAGAATACGACAATTTTAGTATGGACCAAAAGTTTCTCAATTGAATTCATTATTTTCAATTTGTTGGCGCGTTCATTATTGTTTTAAATGGAACGCGTCAATTTCAATTTAGGAATGTTCGATTTTTTCCGTCTGACAGCTGTCTCGGGAGAATAATGCAGCGCGATTAAAAATACTGTTGACTTTTTATTTAAAATTCGAACACGAACATTCGTACTTTCGGATTCACGAAAATAAAATCTCTCTTATTTTACTTAGCACTCTTTTGTTTTTGGACATTCCATTGGCCGTTGTTTTGTGCTCGAAATTTAAATAAAAACAGTAATGTTCCGCCCCGTGCGCCCGTGCAGATAACAGCTGCAGGGCTACCAATGCATATTTTGATTAAACGTAACGGTTTTTCTTTAGGGCCCATATGTTACGGTTCACTTAGTTAACTACTAATTAAGAGGCGCATAACACTAAGAAATGGTATAACTATCTTCAGTAACTACGTCGTTGCATAACTTGAACACAACTTAACATATCCTACTATTTACTATACAAATACTCGTAACTTAAGTGACACGTTGTGTCAACTTAAGGACACTTGTGGCTACATGCAACTTACGGAAGTGTAGTAACCGACCGTTCGTGGGAAACGAGCAACGCAAGGACGAAAACATGAGTGCAACGCATTAAGGGATGTCCTAATGATGTCGAACTATTCTCCCAGAAAGTGTCACTTTCTTTTGTTTTTTTATTTAATAATGTACTTTATGAATGGTGAAGTAACATGGAGACAGAATACGTCGGGTTCTAAATTATCGTATGTAGAACAAAAACTTTTTAAAGTGAAGCTTTTTGACTAGCTCAATTCATTCAAAGTTTAACTAATCTGTTTCCATTCGAACGCGTTACACATTCAGAAATTAGTATGTAATCTAATATAAAATCAGGAAACATTATACGGCACAAGTGGGCAGATAAGCGATGTGGCCTTGGACCAATTCGATAACATTCATACTCACAGGCTAGACGAGCCGGCATCATAACTTTGTATATTATGTGGGAAAGTCTATGGGAACTTTACCTTGAAATTATGTTATGGGAACGAGGATTATGCATAGTCTTATAACAATTAGTACAACACTTTCTTAACGCAAACTGGAACAAAGGGCCATATTCATGGCGTCACAGTCAATTATTCTTACAGAACCTCTTTTTAAACAAGCATTTTACACGCTGGCAGGCTTTAAAAATTAATTTCAAAAATAGAATCGTCACCTATGCTCCTTCAGATCATTATCAAAACAAATTCGAAATCCGAATATCTATCTGTCATGGCGTCCAGGTGGTTGTTACAAATCATTATGCAAATCTCCGATACGGAAGATTGACGAAGTATAGGGGAATAATCACGCCTTCATGACAATGACCAAAGGAATATAAATCAACGGACATCAACACATTTATTTTCACTCGATTTCTAAAGGGCACTCGAAACGCGGTCGGATTAGACAGCTCGATTCGTCTTACATTTAAATGTTTTTTAGAAATCAAGGGGAATTGTTGTGAGGCGTGATCCTTTTAATAATGAAGACTTCAAGTACTAGGGTTAACATTGACACGTAGAATTTCAAAGAGGCCATCTATCTTTTCACAGATCTTTAAACTTTATAGAATAGAATCGTCTGCATATTTTATTTGCTGTCATAGCAATGTCTGTGTAGACATTACTCATCGGGGTTATTGACCTTCTTACATGTGCATTGACAATTTCTCCTACACGTTTGTGTTAAACAAATATAAGCAAATGAGATGCTGTCAGCCCTAGGCCACGGGCCCACACTACTAATTCCCGAAACTAAACAAACTACGCTTCAATATCGACAAGCTCTTGAATTTCAAAATGTTTGCTCCTCACTATTTGTATAAGAACTTAAGGCGACGTGTCTATGAATAGGAAACGATTTCACTAGCGTAGGAGGGTAAATCTTTACAAACGACGAAAATATCAGAGGTCCGTGAACACGGACTTGGGGTTATAACCCCTCTGTTGACTGTAAGGAACACGTGTGAACTCTAACTCCTCACACAATTCGATTTCATTAATTCTATTCACAATTCCGGAGTTCATTCTTCACAACAATTCGAGTGTCACAAATGTCCCTTAAGAAGGACATCCATCAGTTTCCCCCGAAGTGATGGATGGCCTATGAAAAGCATCTATGTTAATTTCAAATTGAAATGTTAATTCGTTATAATTATTTCTTCGAGTGGACTACATCTGAATAAATAGTAATCCATTTCGAGTGTTCACAGTTCACACCTTTTAACTGTTATTTTTACGGTCTGTCACAAAAACGTTTTTTAAAATGCATTTGTTGACAAAACAACGTATTGCGCATTAACCTCTAGGCATTAAAAACTGTTATAATTAATATTATACGGAAAACAGTTAATTTCGCAAACACGGAAAACGACACGATAATCATTTCCCGTTTTTATGTTATTATAAGTAAACTTCAAAATATAAGGAAGAACTCCTTACAGTGTACCATAGAGCTAACTCTATGTTGTCCGTGATACATTTTTTCCTTCAAAATATAAGCAAGAACTCCTTACTTTGTAGTATTTTTTTTTATAATACCACGACACTTGATTGATAACTCCTCGAGACGTTTCAAAAGCCTTAGGAATCTGATAATAAAAAATCCCAGTGCAATCTGGAAGCCACGACAATGATAATACTGTATTGTCGAAATAAACATTCATATTTCATGGCATTGTGAGATAAGAATTACAGATATAGAATTACAATCTGAATTTTAAATTTGTTTGTGTTCGTTCATAGTACGCGTGAACTGGATTGAATAATGTAGGTAATTGTGTGTGAACGCACATTCTGTGTAAATATGAATATTTATGATAATTAGGAGATATGATTGGGTTACATAAAGGATTTTGATTGACGGCCAATGTGGGTTTGACCGTTGAAGTTTTGATGATATGTATGGTAATTAGCTGAGATATTATTTTGTTACAATACAATAGTAAATTTTACAGAAAAATGTCTTAGAAGGGAATGTCACAACCAACATAATGTATATTTTTTACCTTACTTTTTATTCTAAGGGCCTGGTTCACAATGTCTGTATAGCCACTATCTTCCGAATAAATTCAAAAATAGAATAGAATTTGTTTGGAATTATCTACCAAATTAACTGGAAATTATTCGTAGGTCGTGAAACAGGCCCTAAGCTTTTCATTTCTTTGTTATTCGAAATTTAAAAATTATACAGCTTGCAATGCCAATATGAATATTTGATTACGGATTTATGTCAAAAATTCAGCTAAAGATGAAATTCCCAATAATTTACAAAAGCTGATTAATACAAGTTGAATCATTGTATTTGCAATGCAAATACAATTCTTAGCATAATCGCAAGTAAGATTAGTGATTATTAAGCCTCCTTTATATTCGTCACGACATTCATTGTGTTCACCTACTGTCGCTGTGTTACTAAGTATCATTTATTTGTAAACAATAAATATACGATAGACATTGTACTGATAACATAATTTCGATAGTAACTTTTCCGTCTGTCTGTCTGTCGCGCTTCTAAAACTACTGAATGGATTTTAATTAAATTTAGTACGCAGATAGTCTAGGGCCTGCGATATGATGTAGGCTACTTTTCATCCAGGTACGTGAAGAAGATCCCACGGGATGCGAGGGTGAATCGCTTCCAGAAGCTAGTCAAAATATAAAAAAAAAAGAAATTTAGGGCCAGTTTCACAGGTTGCTGATAAGTTCCAGATAGTTTATCTGGCAGATAATTTCATACAAATTCTGTTCCTTTTTTTAATTTATCCGATAGATAGTGGCTATCCGTAACCTTTCAAACTGGCCCTAACTGTTTCTCTGATGCAAAATTGTTCGTGGTTCGTTTTGCTTACGGAAGGTAGTTTTTTGACATAGATAGATAGATAGATAGATAGAGTATGCTTTATTGTACACCATAACAATCATAAAAACACAGGAAACAACAAACACAAAAAACAGTACAATTGGCGGTCTTATCGCTAAAAAGCAATTTCTTCCAGACAACCTTTGGATGGAGTTTAACTGTAGAAGAATTGTATACGGGCAGTTTACGGCGTACATACATCAATATGTAATATATGTAATTACATAATGACTACTAGATAGTCTTCCTTGATCAAAGGGCTTTCTACCACTGAAAGAGTCTTCCACCAGGTATTCCTGAGATTAAAGCGATCATAATCAAGCAAATAAACTCTTCATCTTTGTAATATCAGTGTAGATATCAAGTTTACGTATTTACAATCGAGTACAGGTTCAAATCACTAGCAACAAAAAGTGGTACTAAGTACGAGTACTTACAAACTAGATTACGCGAGTAGAGGCAAGGTGCCGTTACAGAGGCCATAAAGGGTTCTCGCCTCGACCTTACACCATTAATAACGGTAGTACCATTGACCATAAGTACCATGACACACGACTCGATGGAGAAATAACGATTTTTCTTTACCAATTCATTGATCTCTTTAGAAGATTTGTAATTGCAGATATCGATTTCTGAAAATTGAGCATGTACCTTATTATTTTGATTGTTATTTTTTCAAAGGATGACTCTAATTTATCGTTTTTTCGATAAGCCCTTCGATTCTGGGTAATGCCGTAATTAGTCACTACGTTCAGAGCAGCTTGAAAAATGATAGGATTAGCAAACTTGTTTTCATAATTTTGCAAACGCATTGACAGCGGCGTTAGCAAAAAATATGCATATGTTCATAATATACCATAAATAAATAGTGCTGTATTAGATACGGTAGGAAAACATTGTCTTTAAACAGAAGTCATCAAAAAACAAAGCACTGAATAGGATTCTTCTAGCTACTTGAAACGATGGATGCCAAAATTGGGGTCATTGACAGCATTTCTAATTAAAAATGCGCTTTTTTGGTGAAATAATGCAAATATAAGCCTGCGTTAGATTCGCGAAACGCCAACTTTCCGCATCCCCGTGTCTGAGGCGGCGCCGGCGCATTGAGGTCGTCGACCCGACGCCACGGTGTTATTGAACGTACCATAACAACACGCACACATACACACCCTAGTATGTACGAACATTTCGGTGTGTTGAATAGTTATTAAGTGACTACTGAACTTGCTAAGACAGGCCCCGGTTACACTAGCTGAAATTGGTGCAGCCTCAAAAAAAATATTAAAAAAATAATTTATAACTGAATTTATCAAACACTACAGAAAATATGGAAAAGGTTGCACCATAAAACTAATTAACACACAACGTTCTCTGATAAATAATGACATTAAGAAAACATCTCCACAATTATCAATTACAAAATGAGCATACAATCCGTACAATTATTAACATCTCAAAGAACAAAGAGAAAGTCAACAAACAGAGCCACAACGATAGGTAAATACAATAGTGTACCTAACACAACAATCATAACCAAAATAAATAACATGCGATCCACGTTTAGTTACGAAACTCCACATCATGACGACATTTGACGAAGAACGCATTGTGTGGACCGCTGCTCAAAGCCCACGACCGCAGTAGCTCAAATTAACGGTACCCATGACAGAACTCCTTTCGCGAAGCCTCATTCTAAATTCAAATAGTGGTGCGCGTACGCACTCAGTCAACAAACAAAAGTGTTTTGATCAACAATTTGTTACGATTTTATTTGTTGCTTATTCAATTGTCTTGTGTCGTTTTGAAATAAATTACGACAATTGTATTGCACAAAAAATTACAGTACATTGTTATTTTGATTCTGTTTTAACAACAGACGGTAGTCATAAAATATTTCTTTGCATTATTAAATCATCATTTGTTTTATTGCTTGATGACTTTGATACTTATTATTTACGAATAATAACATTTTTTTTCCCACTTTTCGAAGATGAAAAATTTAAGCAATTTGCAAATGCAAGCGCAGCTCTAGAAGAGCGGAACTTCAGAACCATTTCGAACGCTAGTTAAACCCCGAAACTGTAGGCGGGAGTTGAACGAACTAAGTTTTTCACAGTACGCGAGTATTATAACAGTTCACAAATTATAATTTAATTTGGCTAGTAATTACTCTGTAGTGTACAACATACGCATTCTCAATTATTCAATTTTATTTTGCCGTGAACATACCACTCATGCGCACGTGGCATTAGTGGATTCTGATAACGATATCGAAATGTGCCATATTTGACCAGGAATATTATGTATACAGTAAATACAGTTCGTATCCCGTCTTAGAAACTACTACATAAATATTGTGCTGAGCTGATATTTTATTGCTCTGCGTAACATTGCTTAATATTGAAGTTAATGTTTATCTACACATAATGGTCTTACCAAATAGCGACTAAAATTTATTTTTAGCATATCGGCAATAGAAACCAGTTATTTTCGTGAACGCTAAATTTCCTTAAACTCTATGAAAATGTGTACAATGGATGAGTTTACAAACAAATAGAGTTCGTCGCACTCCGCCGTAGTAAGAGTGAAGGAGATAGATATAAAACCGAGCTTTTGAGGACGCGGCCAGAAAAGGTTATTCAACCTCGTCGTAAATTCGCCGTGAAAAAATACGGCACTGCAATTTTCTTAGATAATTTCGCGAAATCACAGAATACACTCAAATATACACAGTGGTCATTATACGAAGACTGTGAGAAAAAAAAAATGTTTTGTTAAAAGACTTAATAAAACACAAATTATTGAAACGAGGTGTTTAATATATTTATTGATGTTGTTACCGAAGCGAACAGTGTTTATTTTATTTTTTTCAATAAAAAAAAACATGAAATGTGTCAACGGTTTATTTTGGCACGCGTCAATGAATAGCTATCAAAGCTGTTAAAAAGATTGTGTCGACGTATTAATTATACAAAAAATATAATAATTTACTCTACGACAATTCGTTATTTACTATCAATGTTGCTAGCTTATTGTTTATGTAGTATGTATCAAGACATCGAACGTGCATAAGTAATTTTATTGTTTACGCCAGTGATATGAGGCTAGTATGACTAAGAGTATACCGTTCAGTGTCTAAATACACATAATGTATTCAATTCCTTGCAATCAACTAGCATTTTATCATCGCTTATGCGTAAGCCGAGCTAATTTATCGCCATATTAAGTTTTTAGTTTTAAAAACGAACAGGTGCTGAGAGAAATAATGGCAATAAATGCAAGTAATTTATGTCTATTGTAAAAATAAATGGATTCTCTTTTTAGTAAATTACTGTATCTTTGACAGTAAACACGTAATTAGGCACATAAGGCTCGCTAGAATATGACAGATGGCATAACTAGTTGCTATGATCAATTATATTAAGTGACTTCAGAATCTAACTAATTAAACGCACAGTGGTGCAATTAACGATCCCGGAAAAAAAGATTCATATACACAATGACATAATAAAATCAACATTGTGTAATTAATTTCGATAAATATCAATCCTGATACGTCATACATTTATTTAATTTCGTTAAAAAGCAAAAAAAATCTTAAACATGACAAAAAACTGGTCATTAAATACTTGACATCTGATAGATGACCACAGCCAATAAAAAATGAAGACATGACAATGTTTTTTTCTTAATCTTCAAGTCCTGACATTGTTATACTTAATAGCTTTTTTGCTGAAATAAACAATCCGTACTGAAACTAAAAACATCAATGCAACATTATTATAGCACGCTTATTACTACAAGCGATGCTTTATCTTATATTGCTTTCTCTTCTGTTGTTTTGTCCTACAAATTGATCTTGAAGTACCAGTACCTACTTAGGCTGTAGTACTAAGTGCAGTTATTATATTGCACTCTCTGTCACTGTCAATAGCCTGTAACATTTTGTCTGGTTTTATGTGATCAACACCGTTTTTGTTGGATAATTCAACAAATGGAATTCGCAGAATTGGCAACCGATAAATGAAATAACAGAAATTTACAATTGTCTTACAAATACCTCGACTACTCATAAATCCTGTTAGAAACAAATCTATTCACCAATAAAACAGTAGAAATTAATGGTACAACTCAGAGAATATTGCGCCATTTAACTATTCTGTCCCCACCTTCGCCCACACAAACTGGATTAGAAATCAACCTAGTCTTGATTGCGTCCACTACATCCCACACCAACCACCGGACTATTATTTTAATAAGCCTTCATCCTATCCTAAGGATAATTGCTACCACCAAGTAAAAATCGACTAAATACAACAAAACAATAATAGCTTTTATTATCGTTACAATTTACGATATGGTCACTATTTATGAGATTTTAATAAATGGACATTTTGTTTTCAGGTAAGCATTTCGAATTTATGGTAATGATACTGTTCCAGATTGGTATGTATGTTCATTATTTTATTATGAGGTGGATGCTATTAAAATAGTTACGGCGGGAGACATCGCGGGAGGGCCAAAAACTTAGAATAAAGGACCAAATGAGAGGTCGAAACCAACCTCAAATTAGGACATTACAAACTATTAGGACAAAAAATGCATCACAACTATTTTCTCTTACAAAGGATCAAATAACAAAGTCGCCTAGACCGTAATATTCTAATTTCAATCCCAACCCCTCTATAATTTCTTTAAATCGATCTAAACCACTACAATCTCTGGTGGTCGTAGATTCCACGGTAATTTGATCAATTTGAATAAGCGCTATACAATAATCTTGGCCGTTTCTATGATTTCATGTTCTGGACATAGAAATCTTGGTAATAGATAGAAAGTTAATGCGTTATTGCGGACCAGCACTGTTCACTTTATTCGGATACGATAGCTCAGAAGTCTACACCTAAAAGTTTATCCACGACTGCTAACATGATCTCTTTTTTTGGCAATGGTTTCACCCGCGTCCTATAGGAACTACTCCACACATTCGTATAAAAAGTAGCTCATAGCCTTCTTCAATCAAAGGGCGATCTGCCACTAAAAGAACTTATCAAATCAGATCTGTAATTCCTAGGATCAATGCGTAAACAAACAAGTAAACTCTTCAGCTTTATAAAATTCCTATAGATGTTCCTTGAACTCCGCGCGGCGCGTTACCAAAAGACGTCAAAAATGGATCATTTAGAGCTTACGATATTTGTTCACAGAGCCTTTTTGTTGCTGTATAACTACTAAGTATTTCTCAGTTAACACAACCTATTTAACGTGTTACCTATGTTTAATATCCACATTATGACTGCTACTTTTTGTACCTGTCTATTTAGTGAGTTTTTGTTTATTTCGCCTGTCCAAACATACTGTGTGAAAGCAAAAGTCGTGAACACTCCTTTGAGAAGAATAATTTTTAGGTCAAGTGTGCTCCTAATGTGTTCGATTAGTTTCGGGCCTTCTTAATTGGCAACACACGCACAAAAAATATTGTACGAACTTTTTTCACTCGCCACATTACTAAGTGCCAATCGTCAACGATAAAGAGTCACTTAGGGGATTTTTTTCCATAACCTTGTTCTATTTCAGTCCGAAGTATCCTGATAAATAAGTTCAAGGGCTATCGCGTTCCCTTCCCAGACAAGTGGGTTACCATTACTCTGAAGGCTATTTATGATTATTTTTTGTCCCACTAACCTAATTTAAAAACCTTATGACACGATAAGAATTTCTTCTTATGGTAACAGCTATTATGTAATCTTTTATACATTATGCCCGGGAGCACGAAAAAAATATTTTAATGAATCCAAACTACTTGCCTTTTAGTCATTATTTCAGTTCCTTGAAACTTTAATGAGTTCGAAATTTGGTCCAAAACCTGACCTACGTTAACACTGTGGCTTCCATAAAACAGCTTTTTATGAAACTTGCGCATGATTCAATTATATAACAAGTGAAAGCAAATGGACCAATTTCTGCACTCCGTATGTTTTTATAGGTGTTAATGTTTGTTCGTTTGTTTTTATTGCTGCGATAAGGATCCTTACTTTAATAAAAAATACAAACGTAGGTAACTCTGTCTGTAACCGATTGAAATACAGTTTGCTATACAGACAGACTAGAGTCTGAGAAAGGACATAGTGTTTTAATGCGATTGCGGGAAGAAAAGCCCTCGAGACGACGGTGTAACCGCGGTTAACAGTCACATAATGTCAAGTGGTATAGTCAGACGGACAGATGTGTGGATTTCATGATGGTATTGCAGTATCACTGTCCACTACGTTTACAGTCTAATGGACATTACATTATTTAATTTGCCGTGATAAAGGTCTGTTGCTAAGTCCACCAGAACGAAAACAAACACCGATGATTCAGTATCCATTGCATCCTCGAACCGAAGATCATCGATCGATAATGCAATTAAGTAATGAATCGGTATCAATTGTCTTTTCCATTTCGTTAGTGCGTCAAGTCAATTAACTGTCAAATGTCAACGGCGCGGGCGCTTACTTTGTGCAGCTTCTACGAACCGCAATTACGACTGTCTTTATCGAGGTGTCTTATTAGATGGGGAGCGATCACGCCAACGCAACGTGTTCTAAGAAACCTTACAAAAGACTTATTAACCAAAGTGTCAGTTTCTTTCCACTCCGGAGAAAGAAAGAGATGATCCGTATCCCTGTCCCTCTTGCTTACTATTCGAGGGCGCTCGTAAAACGATTTTGGATCCGACAAAAAATTGTTTTGGGTTTTTCATCACAGTCTCGGTCGTTTACAAAAAAAACTACTCTCGTCTTGTTGGAAATTTTGTACTATGTCATAAATAAACTACTACACGGCTCGTAGTTTTTGTTGGGCGTTCAAATTTTGTTTGTAAGCTACGAGCCAACGGTCACCGCAGCCACGCTTCATCGGCTCCAGGATACCAATATCGCTGCGCATACGCCGCCGGAAAAATTGCGTACAATTTTTTTCTTATCTGAAATACAGTACTAGTTTGTAACTGGGTCAAACATAATCTAATGTTTCGCAAGCGGCTTTACAAGTTAAACATTGTTAGAAAAAAAAAACATCTAGGAAGCCTGGCTCAATACAGCAGCCGGCCATATTAAAAATTTATCTTTTAATTGGCCAGAAATTGTGCTGCGTCTATCTGGGGAAGCTGTATGGCCACTAGATGCAATCTCGTCGGAGATGTGAGGTCAACGACCGGGGTGAGCGAGTGGGATAGCACTACATGCACGAGTGCAACAGATAGGATGCGCGTACGCACAGAAAAGGAATGAAAATTATTGTATTACTGTTTGTTATCCTTTTTTTATGTGTACGCGTGTGGGTGTGTGCGTCTAATCCTGAGTCTTGATGCGTTTTGTTATTGTTTAGTTTGGTATACGCTACGTACTTTATGACGCATATGGAATTTCAAAATTAGTTTATTTTTCATTGACCTTTGATACATAACAAAGTATACAACATACCTGTGCGTCTATGTCATTCAACACGGCCGAATTATGTCGTCGTTTTTACCTCGCGTCTTTTCAAACAACACAATGCATTCAGGCGTTCCTAAAAAGGATTAGGCATCACTTGAAGATTAAACTCGCTCTTTTATTCTTATTCCCATCGTCGCGACACGTTCTTCTTTGTGACTAAAAAATGGACTAACCTTTTATTTGTCATAGTCATAAAAGATTAATGATTTAAAAAAAATGTAGCGCTATTTAATTCATATTCGCAAAAATAACAACTGCCTCTATAAAATAATTCATTGATATCATAAATTAAAAAGTTGCAACTGTCATTGTTATCCATCACCTGTCAGTCGCAAACGTCACTTTTCCCGCCAAGCGATCGGTGCGTAATTCCCATGCAATAGTTGAGAGACGAGCTAACTTACTCTCGCTCAACTCGATAATTTCTAATGATTATGCATCAACGGTACCTGCGCACTGCAGTCCACGAGCTCACGCAACGGACAATGTGCATTCAGCCATTCTGATTTAAATAGAAAAAACAGCTCACAATCGCATAAAATGCACTGTTTATTGCTTAAAATACACAAATAATGCCTTTCTCATCCTTTGAGGGTCAAACGTTGCTTTGTCGCTAAGTTGTCCCGTTTCAATAGGAGTAGGTTACCACGGAACAAAGGTGGTGACATCTCTAAGACGAGAGAATAGGGAGCGTCTAGTCCGGCAAAGGTTATGCAAATGAGATTTAATTGAGTTTATAATGGGCAGAATGATGGATCGCCTTGGTCCAAATTAGGGTTGGGATAAGGCGCGAAAATTACAATGACTAAGCTTTTTCTGTTTTTTTATTAACAGAAAAGGTTAATCTGAAAATAATTGCCTCCTTGCCTTTGGATGTAATCATAGAGTTGTTTCTATCGAACAATCTGTGAACTTTACCGACTTTTTTTTATACAATGGCACGGTAACACTTCAGTCTAGCTTAATTGTAATAATAAACAGAAGAGACGCAATTAGGTTATCTATAAAGCGAGCAAACACATCAAACTTTATAGCTCACTAATAGTTTTACAAACAAAGAACAATGTTACTCTGTCCAGCATGTCTAAAAGTGTATGTATGTACATATTCTAAATATTCAACGCTCCTTGCGGTAGGTCAGAATTTACGTTATGTATGAGGTACATATATAGAGGGATAAAGTAAACAACACGTGTTATTTAACGATATGCCGACAAAAGGTTTTATAGTGTACACATCTTTTGTCTTAAAGTTAAGCACAGCCATGTGGAAAACAACCTCTGAAATATCTTGTCCTTGAATCTTATTAGAAAATTAGTTTAACTCTACGATACAAATAACAAGCCGTTTTAACTAACTAATTACTAAAAATGATTATACTTTCACGGTCAAATACTGTCGTGATTCATCCATTACTGTTGTAACATTGAGGCTTTGTTTACATTCATATAGCAACAGATATGAATCCTAAAATTAAAAAAACCACACATGTAAAACAATACATTGTTATCGTGGTACAAATTCGAGTGTCCGAGATTAGGTCGGCAATTGCAATAGTATTTACAAAACAATGACAAATAATGCCTACATTGAAACATTATCTAAATATTTTAATGAGGTTATTGATTTTCTTAATTAACATTAGGTACTTAAAGATTAAGCCATCGACACAATGCCAATACAAACATTACTAATTCGCGCTAAATTTCGCAACAATCTCGTAATAAATCACTTATATCAATTACTACACATGCTCGGTGATTGCTAAATCAACATCACGCAGACACTCAGTCTAGATGCCTCACGCATTATTTACTACGCTATCAACTGATATACTATCAACTTGCGCAAGAGTCGCGCACGTAATTGGGGCAAGGGGTCAAAGACCAGCCCTTTGTGAGGACCCCTCGCACAATAGCGAACAATGTACAAAGACCATGTCTTATATTGTAATTCGACTTGAAAATATACAAAAAAACGCTCCGTCCTAATCTTCGGCTATAGAATTAGCAACAGCTTTGTTCACATGCCGATTTGAATTATGAAATACGTTTAAAATTTTGCCTCTTATACCACAATAGCCTTTAGATTCACAAAGATATGCATTGTTGATGAATCCGCATATCTGGGCCAAGTTATAAGTGCTATGCAAATTTTGTAAGTAAACTTTCATCTGAGTAAAAACGGTCGTTGCATCGCACCAAAATCGTTTGAGAATAAATAAAAGATAAACGATTTGACAAGACTAATATTGATACAGATGCTCCGAATCTAATGGGCTTTTGTTCAGTGAAAAAGCAAATATGCATCGGTTATCAGGCTGAGGAGCACAGAGTAGCGTTTGTTAAACTTGTACACCCTGTGTAAGGAACAGGGCTGAACATTTTCTTATCACCTGCTTAGTATGCAATTTTTATGTAACTAGCGCGGACTTGATTAGCTGTCTGCTGTAGATAAGGCAGAAACACGGCATCTTTATTCAAATTTAGTTTCTTAAGTACCTACGTGAAGGTAGAAAAACAGAGAAATTGAGAGCTTAACTCTCTTAGCAACAATTACTAAAGATAATTTACAATAAAAAAAATGTGGGAATCATTACAAAACCATACTGAATGGCAGCCCTGATTTACACGGATCATGTCGCGTCGTTGCGTACGCGCAGGTGAGCATGCGAACATATGCTAATAGCGTTTTGTTTGCTTCTTTGTCTAGAGAAATGTATGCGTTTTCTTAAAGGGAAATTGCAGTGACAGTTTCACTGAACATACATATTTGTTTCTTGTCTTAGAATGTTATACATATCCACGGATTTCAACTTACTAACGGCCGAAATTAATAACCTATCTATTCGTTGTTTTGCTTACTAGAGATAGGAAATTGACACAAATTATATGGGGCTAATGCCAAAATTCAGTCTCTAGTAAGCAAAACAACGGATAGATAGGTTATTTGGCCGTAAGTTTCAATTAAGTCATCTTACGATAGCATTAATAGTTTATGAATCTTTTTAAAGATCAAATTTGACTCCAGAAAAAGCAATTTCAAAACATTATCAGGCTCCCCCAAATTTTACGAACACTTCGAAAACAACCAGCGATTTAAATAAACAAAACACTGTTATTGAGAAGAAAATCGTTTCCCATACATTTGTATACGTTTGGCCATTAATTAATTTCTAAGTTCCTCCCTCCATTTTGAGGGGTTGGGAGATTTTTCGGTGATTTGACCCGTGTGAACCACTACAGGTTACGGCCCGGTGACTCCCGATTTTGAATTTGTATTTGTTTGAGTTTATAATGTTTTTTTGTTTTAAATTACTGGAGCGTATCCAAATGAACAATCATATTGTTCGAATAGAACGTGCTGCTAATTTGTAGTTAGAATGTATAAAGTATTTTTTTTTTAGAAAATCAATTTTTAGTATCGATTCCAAAAGTATAAACCCCGTTGCGACCCCGTTGGCGCAATGGTAACCACGCCGGATTGCCGAACTGAGGGTCCCGGTGTCGAATTCCGGTACGGACGACATTTGTGCGATGAACATGCTTGTTGGCTGTGGTCTGGGTGTTATATTAAAGTATACATGTAGTTAAACAGTTATGTAAGCACCAATAACAAGATAATCAATAGCTTACCTTGGGGCTAACTGAAACGTATGTGAAAAGGTGCTCCGATATATTATATTTTAAGATGTTTTTGAATTTTATTATTTGTATACAGTCCTGTAAATTATCTTACAAGTACGCAACCACTTCAAAATGTTGGTACACCTATTTGAGAGCGATAAGGTGATTAATGCGGTTTTACACGCAGTCGTTAACGATAAGCCCAGCCTTGGATTCCACGCATTGTTATAATACTGCATTGTTATTGTAACTAAGTGCATTTGTTCTGCTTGATATTTTTCTTGATACGAAATTTCTGTTTATATTCTCATGTAAAGTAAAAGGATCTCGTGGCTAAGTGAAAGCCTTTAAAAGTTAAGCAACCCTTGGCGCGTTCGGTCCGTGGATGGGTGAACATCTTGTCATGACGAGTGTCTCCGTGTTTCATTTGCCCGGCTGTCATTTGTACAACTTTGACAGTCATTACGGGTAGTCAGAAGGAAGAAAGTCTGACAACCAGTATTACCAAGGGGTATCGGGTTGTGGTAGGGGTATGTTATTCTCATGTAAACTCTTTCTTTCCGAACTTATAATAACACAGCTTCTCAAGTTAAACAATACATTTATTTAAATTCAAATAAAGGTGCCAAAAATCGTTACAAAACGTATAATATGCAAATTCGATAAAACAATAATGTACCCTTTAATTTTGTTAAATTGTTGTCACTTATCGAGGCGTAATGATTGCTCGGGCCATTATTCGGAATCCATTGTTTTGATTGTGGCAAGTGCACGGCGTGGTTTGTATGAATGCGCGTTAATGTATGCAAATCTAAACGAAACACCCGTTATGGTGTCGCTGCATATTGTGGGAACGCTGTTTGGGCGCTAAATGTTTTATAGAAAACGGGAATTAATTATAATGAGAGTTTTGTACATTGAGACTTTGAGAACAAAGGCGAACAAATAGATTTTTGTTTTTAATTTTATTAGGAAATGCCTCAAGAATTCCCACAAAAATAACTTTAATTCGGAATACTAAACAATTAAATATATTAAAAATTCTCAAGAAGTCCTTTAAAATATGAACAATTACATATCACACAAAAAAAAACAATTGCCAACAAACCCTCTGCAACAATGGCAAAAAAAATATATGAAAAAAATCCCTCCGATATCCCTCAAACAACATACAATAAAATCACCAGAGTCTACTCGTATAATTTATAAAAAAATCCAGTTTTATCGGTCCAGTGCGGTACGAATCCAAAAATTTGCATAGATGTTTGTCGATAAACTGGTAAGTTTGGTTCACATGCACTGGCCATTCCCACGGCGAATATGCATTTCTTATATTTTAATATCAGCACGTCAATTATATCGGCCACTTGCATTTTAGTAAGGGAAAAAGAAAAACAAAAAAAAACTGGTAAAATAGGTTCGATATGGATATGATTCGGCCAAGATATTCTTTTATATAAAAATATATATTTTGTATGCTCCTTGTTAACTATTTGTTACTTCATTAAAATGCAATGCATATTGTGTCAATCGACTGCACCGTTATGTATTACTGTGCAATCCACGTTCCGATTGCTTATTGGCCTACTCCTAACCGTTCGTGACTAAGTATCCACGATTTACTCAATTTGTTCACAACAAAAACTTTGTCGTGTGAACAATAACATTTGTATTATATTACCCAATATCTGTTACTTTGTCACTGTATTCTGCACTTTTATAGTATGTTTTATTAACGTCAGTCAATGCTATAAAATGTTACCGGTATTGCCTGCATTTCGCATTTCCTTTCCCAAGACCTTCAGTGACCCATATTCATAGTTTTCATAGTACATAATTACTACGTTTGATCTGTCAATGCTTGACCAATCGTTTTTACGATGTGACCCGCCGGTCATTATAATACACCTTTACAGCTAGTGTCAAACGGCCACCCCTTCAATGTTTTACTTTCACACGTTTTAAAACTTGGAATTTGACGATCTCGAACGACCGGTCACCTCGTAAAAGCTCGTTAAGAAAAAATATATATTTACGCACCCAACTCCGTATAATAATGTCGTAAAAATTATATTTAATGTATAAAATAATATTTCGTGGTAAGTTCTTTTATTTCCTTACATTTTTTAATTTTTATCGACGACGGCTTAAAAATTATTTACGACCCCTATTCTCCACTTACGGGTTCGTTTTATAGTATCGTTAAATGGGTTACAAATCAGCCGCATTAACGACTCGTAGTAATTAGAACATCGTGACGTTTTGAAAATTTGTGTTTGATTAGATTACTCGGTTTAAGAAAAAAACTTTAGTAAAATGGATCACCGGGTCAGCTTGGGTGGTCCGTCGCGCCCCGACACACGATTGTATCAGCTCACATAATGTTTTTTGTAACGTCCCAACTCCAACGTGACCAAAAACTAATAGAAACATTATATCCCCTCACACATCGGCGACTCACAATCGACCAATAGCTAATAATCACGCAGTCTACACAGTCATGTCAAGCGACCATTGAACGGAAAGGTCCGACTTTCCATTCTAGTTAGAAACTCTAGCAGTTCAAGGAAACTAGAAATTCGAGTGCGTAACGCGAGACCGCAACCCAATAGGTCGAGTGAGAGCCTGCGCTAATCCAGGCCAGATGTGCTCGGCCGCCACCCTGCCCCGGACTTCTAACCCACTACACCGATTATGATTGCCCAAAGTCTGTCATCTGCCAAATGACGCGCACTTACAACCTCTTTGTTCCCAAAAACACGACGGAAGCCAAAAATGTTAATTCCTACCTCAGTGAACACAAACAGACACAACTTTTGTTTTATTAATTAGCCGACAAATTGCCTTTTGTTTATTGTGTCTGGCCGAACGACCGTAACGTGGAACAAACTTTCTAAATCACGAAATGTTAATTACATTAATTTACTTAACAATACAGCTATTACAGTTAGCAGAAACATCTAAATAGTGCGTTTAAAAAACGGGATTACACCGGCCCCATCCCCAAATATGCACGATTTAACATGAAACGCGAATTCGTTATACACGTATGCTTATCTTGAGAAAATACGCTGTTAACCTGTTGTGTGCATCTTATTATAGGCCTGACCATTGTGCATTATACTCCACATATTCATGGGTAAACACACACCAGTCTTTGTGTCTATTGTTGGAGTAATACTTAGCAGCATCACCCCTCGGTAATCCCATCCTTTCTATGCGTTGTCCCACACAATGTGAGATGCCGAGTCTGGTCCAGAGGTCACACATCTTAGAGCGACCTTAGGTCATATCTGACAATGCGAGGTATCGTGTTTACCTTTGTGCGACCGATGTTTAGGCCGTTTGAGTTGACGTGTACTTGTCTCTGATTGTTGCCCACAATAGGACTCATCTCGGCACAAAGGCGCTGGACAATAGCGTCATTGTTCTTTTACGATATTTAGCTACCGTTCCAGCCGTTATGTGTCTTTATTGGAGGTATTATCGATCTCATTGTGTTACCGATTTATAGAGCGGCTTCTGTGATGTGAACATCTGAATATTAAACGTCCGTGAGAACCGTTTTGGAGATCGTAACTGTCAGATTTAGATTCCAAAAACACGCGATACTAAAAAAGGCATGAAGTAAAAGTTGCTTTATTTTATAACACGATTCGTAACACGGGAAGGCACCTTGCATTTCATGAAAATAAATCGGCGGCTTTATTCCGAGCTTTTGTCTTACGCCGTGTGTTTCGGTAGCTGCGCCTGCGCCTGCGACCCAGTATGATTTACGTTTATGTTCGCATAAAATCTGAGAATGTGGTTTGTGCTTCCATTCCAGTGGCTGCGGCAAAAATAGTATTGAGAACTTCCAAAGTTTTATTTGTTACTTTGAATATATTGTTGTAGCTCATCTCTGTTTTTGTTCACAATGTTGTGTTTACGATCCCACTGAGATGAATGTTTATAACTTATTATTAACGAAAAAAGTAACTGACTTTTTAGGAATATTGTATCACTGAAACGAAGTAAAAAATAAAGAGCTTTTTGCAATACAACAGGCACACTTAAGGCCGACTTCCTTCGATAAACAGTAATGCATTTAACTTTCCAAAACGGTGCCATGCAAAGATTATCTGAGATAATCGACAAGCGTATCCCAGTAGCGATGTTCTGTAAATGAGCGGTATCTGTCGATAGCTCGAGTGCTCGATAACGGCGGCTTTGATCGCCGGCGACGTGCGCCCGCGCATCCTTTGAACTTGCCGCCCCCGCGGGGCGCGCTTTATTAAACATTCATTAGGAAGCATCGCTTAGCTCATACCTGCACAGTAGTCGGGATGAAGTTACAGCTTTAGAATCGACAAATAAATAAAATACTCGTATTTTTAAGTTCCCAATGACGCTGTAAAGATTTTTTGATTAAGATCCCTTTATTTAATTTGTGAGGGTCGAATCGTACTGCAGCTTAATACATTCAACAGTTTTCTTTTTTTTTTTTCATTCCATCTTTGATTTGTTTTTAGTTTACTCTTATATTTCTTCACGGCGCAAATAACCTTACAGAAAATTTTAATTCTTGTAATTACCATATTATCAGTTTGTCTTGGAAAGTGATGCAATATGCATGTTTACAATGTGATTGCATTCTTTATCTATCTCGTCAACATACTGCATCAACAAGTAATTTTTCCATACTTTTAACGATTACTACCTAGATGAACATTCAACTAATATCAATACAGCGGCTGTTCTCTCTAAGGTAATCAGCCAGCTGCGCAGTACAGATTATAGTGCACAAGCATTTGCGAAGGCACAGGTGCACTCTCAAAGTCCGATGGGACGGCAAAAAGAGATTAGGACCGAGATTTACGTGTATCAGTAACCAACTTCCAGACTCCACACTAAATTTTATACTTAAAAGTTTCTTAAAGCCTTCAATTTCCACCCGACCCACGAATCGAACTCGACACCCCGTACTCAGCAGTTGCGCTATTCTAATTATTAGACCAACGAGTCAACAAGTAATACAGGTGCACTTAAAGTAGCCTAACAGCATCCCTCCTCATCCCATCAATCATAGAAGTCACTATAATCCCATGGCTCAATAATCAATACCTGCACATCCATAGAAAAAGGAAATCTCGACATAATGACAGTAAGGACCTGCTCCCTGCAATTTAGTCGTCCGTGCCTTGCCTAACGACACCTGGGCAGTGGGCAAGTGACCACGGCTGAGCAAGTCAACGCTCCCGGGTTATCCACCCGCTCCCGATAGAATATGTTGCAAAAAACGTAATGGCCGCCAGAAGACATCAATGAATTGGAATTTATATTATCTTTTTCATTGTACGATTGCTAGAGCAATAATATTATTAGGATAGCTAACTAAAGTTAATAAACTTATTCAGCGATTTAAATTCAAAATGATTGAAAAACTAGTTCTATGATTAACGTGAAAGCTATGTGAATATCCGTATGTTTTTATGGCTGTTCGCTTGCACAGTACAAACCAGTGCTCTATACGTTGACAGGCCGTAATTTGATGTAGTTGTTAATTATGGAATGCATCATAAATAATTATATATGGCTGCGCTACCGGTGTACATCATCGGTAACAACAAGGTTTGTACTAACGGTCGTTTTTCATTATGAATTGTTAATTTTTAATACTAACTATTGTAAAAAAAGATAATTGTTTAAACAATGTCAAAAAATTTCAGTTAATTACCACAATGCATCTGGGGGTCGGATGAATAATTTCAAAATGGTGGCGGTGCGATGACCTACGGCCGTGCACCAATGCCGCAAGTGTTTGCAATATTTGTCATGATTTATCTCATCATTTTACGCTTCGAGAGCACCGCTGCGAATCCTCGTCTAAAATAATTACATACCCAGCGCGGTCATTAGTATTTTTAATGATCATGTTTTTTGTTGCAACTTTGATGGCTGATGAGTAAATGCGCTGACCTTAATGACAAATGCAATTTATATGGGCGAACTATCAGCTAACAACGTAAGCGTCCTCACATTCTGTGAAGGCTTAAAGGTTAAACAACCATAATCTGACATGAACCCTAAATAAACAATAATATAATTTCGTCAATTTGACTGGGAACGCGGCATACTATCACACAAGTTTGTCAAACATTCCGACTTCAAACAGGGTTGTTTGGGGCGGTCCGTCATTTCGTATTCAGACACCAAGTTTGTTTGACAAACAAACAAACGGACGCACAAAGAATTTTTTATTGTCTGTTAATTTTAATCAAGGATCTCTTGTTGTTTTTTGTAGAAAAACTTTTAACAAAAAGTGTGAAAGCCGTGTTGAATGTGAGATAATGTAGAGTGTAGGAACGTGCGCCATTAGAATTGAAGGATATGTTGCAGCCCACAGCATTACCATTAGCAATTCCTGGTGTATTTGCTTCAATATATGGATATTTTACTATATAAATAATGTATATGTAAAAGCAATGATTACGGTGGCCTGACGCAACACGTGCAATTTTCCCTGTGACTAGAGCTGAGTCTGCTATTATCTGCGGGCACCGATTGGACACGCAACAATGGCATTTCGCTTACTTTCGCAAGCGCGTAGCTCGCCCACTGACGATTTCTAATGTACAACTTGGACCGGTCCTTTTCAAATCATAGCGGACATTCTCAAATTTAGATATTTGTTATCTATTGCGAAACAAATAATAATTAAAGTCAATAAGCCGAAAGTCTCTAAAATTAACATCATTGATGTACGAAAAAACGATCAAACGAAAAAACGAAAAAAAATTCGCTTGTACGTTGTTAGTAAACACTTATTTCAACTTTAAATTAATTGACGCAGCTATCAGTAAGTAATCAGCGTGTTATTAACGTAACGTTATCATTACTGTCGTCAATAATCTCCGCTTCACCGCTATTTTCTATGAAAACGCGTCGCCTTGTTGTCATTTCACTGTTTAGTTTCACACATCATCCAATTAAGACATATTGCTTATAACTACACGGAAGAATAGACTCTATATAAATAAGCATAAGAGTCAATAAACTTCGCGACACAGTGCTAAAACACTTCTGTTAACATAACAAGCTTGCATGTTGGTATTACAATGCACATATTTTGAAAACAATATGCACGCAAGTAAATTGTTTAACAAACACTTTCGAAAGATACATACATACATCTCTATGCTACGGTCATTTAGTGGGCTAGATTACTCAATTGCTTCTCAACCGTAGGAATTGACAGTCAATAGTCCGATTGTCTATCTAACCAGTGTGTATTTTCACAAAGAGACGGGCAAAAACTCCCTAATTCTTTGAACCACGAACGTGTAGTTACGACATCCTGTTTGATAGATCGAATCTGGATAATTGCAACGTACGGACAAGATACAGACCGATGTAGTTTACACTTAGCTGGTCAATTTCTAGTTTAATAAAACAAAGCTTGAATAATATCTGGATATTTTATGAACTAGTATTAGTTGTAATTCGTAAGTTTGGTGCGAATTTGGAAAACTCGTATCAGATGTTTTAGAAAATTGGTTTTCCTTTTACCTAGAACAACATACTCTAATTCTCTTCACCTTACTCATAAATGTTACGCAAAATTGCGTAATTTAGAGTAAACACAGTCTGTTTCATACTGAGAGTCGTACCAAACTGTATCATCATACATTTAAGTCCTGAAACACTTAACTCGATGAAACTAAAGGTTTCGTAGTCCTATTTATTTTGTCTACATCGAAAGTAGGGCACCCAATTAACCTGTAAACTGGTGTATTACCGCTTATGACTAACGTCCATGAGTCATCGACAAACTTGTTTCCTGTGTACACATTGCATTGCAAAATAGATTTGACACTTTTGATGAGCGTTTCTGTTACCCAATATCCCTTCAATTAGCTGTCTTATTGGTCTTACCTTAGTATCAATGTAAATAGAACTCGTGAAGCTTAATCGCAAATATTAATTTACTATAATGAACTATAACTAGTAAACATAAATAATTAAATAGCATAAAAAAACTCATCCCCGTCGCTGTCTACTGGGAGCGTACACAAGAGGCTGGAAAAATATATAAATAAAAGTAAATAAAAACGTAAATATATGTTAATTGATTGAAATCCATTAACCGTTTAAAGCGTCCAATAAATTAAACTTTTGTAAAATAAATACGCAATCAGCAACCATTAATGTTTATATTCATTCACACTCAAACTTTAATTAGAAGCTGCTTAATAAAGAAAAAAATAATCAAATCTTTAAATGCGCTATACTGTGACTGTGGTAATATTTTTCCTATTTCCATAGTTATCTGATGCAGAAATCTTATCAGTCTCAAAAGGAAAACGGGTTAAGTGTTCGTTGTAAACAATGTATTAGCACTTCACATTTTAGTGTTAAATTACAAGCAAATATTCAACTGAAGTTTAAAAAAAATAACAGAGGTTGTCTTGAAGTTAAGAGTAATTTTTCAATACTGCTGCCGATAGGGGTGTGTTAAAAAACTAACAATATACATTGATCAGATAATATAAGACAAGTGGAAGGCATTAGATACAATGCTACCTGGTCGTGTCACTTATTTGTTTAGGAGTTGGCTCAAAACCAGTAGCCACAAAACTTATACAGATATATATGTTGAGGGTTCGTTTTTGTTGCCTTTTTTGTGTCCCGTCCAGTGTAATAGAACCGCCTAGGGCTGTGCTTACAATCTTAAATATCGATACAAATAAAAATAAAGCTACGAGGATTTATTACGGTATAATAGATACCAATCATTTAATTTGGTATTTGTAAGTCTGGAAGCCACTCTTCTACTTTTTTTAATAAACGAAGTGAACTAGTGGTTGTGTACCTTCAGGTTTTGTGATACAAACTTAGATTTTTTGAGAAAAAAAAGACGCAAAAAGCTAACTCAAAAAAAAAATCATTTGTATGATTACAAAAATGCGTCGTATGCGCAGCGAGGTACGCCATTTTGACATCGAATCGCCTTTCACTTGGCCTAGATATTTCGGAACTGGTTCGTAATCACAATGCAAACTCGCTGGCTCCCGACAAACCACTCGCCATTGCCGTAACAATGTATTTCCTGTGCAGCTGTGAAAAATCTAATGAAACCATTCCAGTTTTGGAGTTCAACAGCCCTAAATAAATTTAGTTTAAAACATTTAATATGTATTTTTATAATTTGCCATGCATCTAGCTTGAAATCAGTAGGACCTAAAACGGGTTATGATATAAAAGATTAAAAAAATGGAATATTAGAAACTCTTTAGGAAATAACATATTACCTATTTGTTATCACATCAATTTATCACGCACATATCATGTAAAAATATTGACCAAGATTACTACAAGAAGTCTAATCAACAGCCCTAAGGTGTAAATGAATAAAATAAGATGGCGGGAGCGTGCTAGCGCGCCAACCTGTTCTGAGCGGGACGCGCCGCCCACGCCTGACAAATCGGCGCGCGCGCAGCACACACCGATTACACCACGAACGTGTCCGATCAAGTCCAGACTTGTTCCCCATAACGTCACCAAGAGGAAAAATCAAGTTAAAGCTTCTAGGAAATTGACTCAAATATTTCACTGGAAGTTCAAAGTTAACAAAAAGTATCTCTTCATTCTTCAACCTGTTTGTGATGCGGATACGTTATGTGGACGTTCCAAAATTTTGCGTTGCATAAATTTTAATAGCAGGAAAAGAAAATCAGCTTCTTACGTGTACTATTGCTGAATTACTCAAAATTCTATTTCAATTTTTTCAACGCAATTTATGTGTCGTTTCCTCAACGCGTAGGCACTGTCTATCGTTGCGTCTGGATCACGTAAGATTACGCTCACTATAATAGTATTTACCTCACTATCCTCCCAACAAGACGAAAGTGACTGAACAAGCCACGACCCCGCAATTACGAGTACGCGGACAAAAGGAGGTTCGTTCTCGAGTCCTTTTCTCTGACTGTAATGACTGAAACGTTCTCTCGACGGCAGGATCGTGACCGGAGGCCCTCTCGTCATTCTCACGAACGACAGGGAACATTTGGACAACATTTGTGTGCCAGTAATACTCCATTGTGGCACGTTCGCCAACAATAAACATAATAACGCAATTTAAATTTCGCCAGATGCAATTTTTGGAGATTTCAGTAATGGTGGTGAACCGAATGCAAATTGAGTGAATGCGTTTTATCATTGTGTGCGTCACAAAGACACTCATCAATTACTTATTCCTGTCGTGTGTCGGGTTTCCTGCGCCGTCAAAGGGTAGTGACAACCCCGACAACGTGCGACCAACATCGCTGTAAAAAAGCTAATTTGACGCATCTCAGGAAAGATCACATTTTTTTCTCACTTTCCAATTTCGTGCTTGTGTTTTTATTCCCATGCGATCAGAGATTCTAGTGGTGTTGGCAGACGGATGCAAGCTCGCTGCGGCCTTCGATGCACGTGGAATGCATTAGTACGCTGTTGCTAGCCCGGACAAACTTGGCACACTTACAATAAGAAAATAAATGCATCTCCTTAGCAACGACACATTATCGGTATCAGTAAACAAGATTTGAAACATCAAGCGCTTCATTTAACGGCTTTACGAATATGCAAATTGGCAGTTCTACTAACACACTGAATACTTAATGAGTACCTGCGATGGCAGTTACTTGGAATTGCGTCAAATTATGCTTGTATACGTTATGATTCGTATTTGCGCGGTAAATACGTAAATTATAGCGGCATCAAAAGAGGTAGACTTTGTACGCGCGCGCCGATATTTAGGTCGACCAAAATAACTTCAGCACTCGGACGCCGGTTAAAACTACAGCTCAAAACGCAGCTCCGTTGTATTGGATTATAAAACCAATCTGCATACAAAACATGTTCATTTCAGAATTCTAAAACTTTACTAGACGCACAATTGTTATCAATTGTAGTTTCCGCCTTATCTATTCAAGGTTAAAAATAATAACTTCATGGATTACGTTGAACACACGCATTATTTTAATGAGTTATCAAAATTGAACGCAGTGTTCCACAGTTAGCTAGCGTACGATAAAAGATTGATAATGCCGGCGATAACCGTGTGAGTTGTTTGTGCCGAGCTGAGCACGCGCACGCCTTCCAAGGCCATTTTGTTTACGCATACACCCGCATGTTTACGCGTGCACAATATAATACACGGCCGACACACATAGGCCACACTGGTAAACACACTAACACTATACAAATCACATCGCGAATTAGTCAGGTTATATCAAGATGAAAATGGCGCGAAACGCTCCATTGAGCGTTTGGCGGGAAACCGTTGCGTAACCACGTGAAAGCATTTTCTCGCGTTGTATCGACTGCAGTTCATAACAATGTATTTTTAATTTATCATTTTTAACATAGTAACACCGTCACCTAAATAAAATCTATTTAGAATCTGCCAGGTTATAAAAACACGCGTGTTATCAATCTTGATAGTGCAGTACAAATAAACGCAAATACAGGTATTTAACATAACAAATGACTGCTAATCAGGCTGATAAGCAGCCAGTTACGTAAACAGAAGCGTATAGGTTATACTACATTGTTATGATGAACATAACCTATAAATGCACGTGTTTATGAATTTGGCGGGAACGTCCGGGCGTCCACCAGTCGACCTTGGCTTCATGACGTCACTGACATAGTTCCCGCCTGCACAGCGAGCCTTTTTTTACCATGATTCAGACAAATTTTATTATTACATGAAACTTACGAACGCGTTGCCATCGTCTTTATTTGTTAAAGCGAGTCTAGACCTCACCTTGACCTTTTCACCTTGATTTTATTAATACGCTGCGTAGAAACGACTTTACATACATGCATACATTATTGTACACGTTACGTTCAAACTTAGTTAATTTTCGTTATGCTGTATTGATTATTATTTTTGTCAGTCAACTGATAATAGCAATTTCTGTGTTAATTTTGCCAAGTCTTTACAGATAACCTTTGACATTAATTTATTTTTTAAGTCTTGAGAACCAGTTCAGAATAATACTCTTGAACCAATTAAAATTCTAAATTTAATAATCAGTTTTAAGGTCATTTACTACGAAATTCTTTACAAATTTTCGAGTATTACAAAAGGAAGGAATAGTAAGAAATTTAAAATACTGAAGAATTAATTAACAAGGACCCATGATCTATTATTTTTGCTTCTTTCAGCATAATTTAAAGAACATTAATAACCATTAACAATACGTTTGTCGGAACCTCATGCGTCAGAAAACACCTGAAATCACTTCTAAATCAAAACAAGAATCAAATACTTTGCACACTGACTCACTGAAAACCCTTTAATGTTTCCTTGAAAAAACTATACATAGAACCTAAAACTTCGAATTCGTCAAAACTTTAAATCCATCGAAGATTATCACTTGCATCCATCAAACGTTAGTAATTAGCAGTTAGTAATGATAAAATGTATTTATCTATAAATTGAAGATTGTTGCGAGCACACAAGGATAAAACACAATTCATCGAAGCAAGTTTCTTTCGGCCTTGATGCCAACGGTTACCAAGCCGTTTTTTGTACGTTCCAATAATTTAGACTCTGTGTACAATTGTTCCCGACTACCATTTGCACCCGTTTCTTCTGCAATCCAATTAACTTTAAAGTTTTTTTTTCTATCTTCTAGTGTACAGACATTATCTGCTCAATTCTTTGAATTCATCGCTATTTCGCCAATTATTAAATTACTAAGTTTCATTTTAAGAGCTTTGCTATTGAAAGCCTCTTTTTTGTTTCGTATTTGGTTTACTAATTTAATTGTTCGTTTAGCAATCCATTGGATTGTTATAAGAGCAACGAATATCTACGTTATCATTTAATCTTCTGATTGTATCTACATTATAGCGTGCCTATCATTAGAATCATCTCTTCATGCTCCAAATATCTCTATATTTTGTTAACGAGCAATAATTTCGTATTCACCCAGATTTATAGGTGTGATTATAAAAAGTGTACGGGCTCTATGGCAACCTTCGCACCAGTAACTCACAAACCAGGTATTATAACGCAGATTAAACAGTAGTAAAAAGATCGTAAAATTTTATAGCTATGGCCATATTTTTTCAAAATTAGAAATGGTCACAAAAGAACGTCGCCGCCCTAAGATTTGTTTAGAAAAAAGAATTCCGTCGCTTTAAGTACTCTAAAAATACTTTTTTATAATCCGCTCCTCATAGATGAAGTCGTAAAATATGGTGAGGTCCCGCAGGACGGCGCGCTGCATCCGGAGCTCCGAGAGTCTTAACGAACATTTCAGTTTGAGGATCGTAAAATTTTTCCCAATTCACAATGGTGCCGGCCACGCCCTCCGTAATAATGTTTTACGACTGATTTTATGCATCGTAGCGACTGCGTACGTCACCCTTCTCAGAGAAATGTTAACAAGAGTCGTAAAACGCTTTCACCTTGCATTTTATCGCGACGTAGTCGACACTGTAAGTCAATAACCGATGTATGAACACAACGCAAACCAAATTCATTTGAATTGAATTTTTATTGCCGTACTGGAGACCGTCTGGGACTTTTTTAAGAGCAATGAATCAGGATTGCCATTGTTATGGCTAATGTTCCTCATTATTTTACGGTACATTAAACACAAACTCATTTTTCGTTTTCTGCCTTTCCAGATTTCCTGAAGCCACGCAAGCGGTTATCAGCCAACGGCAAGAAGTCCCCCTCGCATGCGCACAAGCACGAGTGCGGGCACGGCGCGCACATCCGCCCGCCAAAGGTGGCGCGACTTGCGCCCGCGCATAAGCGAACCAGCTAGGCCACACTGCTGACAACACAAAATTGAACAACCGCTTCGGCAGCTATGCAGATGAAGGGACAGCCTCCCGACACGCGAGGATCTCGGGTCAAATGCGACTCCTCAAGATCCCCAGTGTGAATGTCTGGTACCAAGGACATGACTGACCTAAACGCCTACCGAACCGTCTATAAAACTGTTCAATTTTGCAACACTAGTTGTCATACTGTGCATATTTTTGTTTTATTAATTTATTGTAATACCGTTTCCAAATTACTAATAATGTTAAGTAATGCGTAAGTTAGCTTAAGAAATATCTTTAGTTCAACAATTAATATATCATACGATATGTCACTGAACATCACAGCCCAAGTTTTGCTCAATGCTTCCGCAAATGCAAATTTTATATCGTTCTGTTTGCATCCCATACATTTGTGTCAATATTTTACTTCAGCCTTATCGATAATGTCCATCTCTTTAAATAATTGCAAAATAATCGAACCTACTTCTTCATAATAATTGCTTTAATAATGGTCTTCAAGAAAGTGAAATCTAACACGAGTGTGGCGATGTAACGCTCACTGCCGGCCGCACCGCAGACATTCACAAAACTTGACAATACCGTGACAATACTATATAAGTTATGATTATATTATATGAATTATGATCTCTTTGGGTTAAGTTATTTTTAGATGAAGCTTCGGTTAATTATAAGAATATTTACAATTCGACGTAATTCTAAGTTTACGCAGTCACAATGGCAATGCCTCGCAAATGCTAAGACGCACTCGTGGAAATCAAATTTTCTTTGCGTCAGAGCATTTCTGACGCATTCTCTTCATAAGATCACTTTCTATTGTTCCATCGCTGTCCGCGGGGAACTCACGAAAGTTATCACAAACAGATAGAAGTATGATCAACACAAATACTCAATAAATAAAAGACATTGTTACCTTACAAGTAACAGTTTTTGCAATTTTAAAGTTTAAGTAGTACAATACAGTTCAGTTTGAGTATTTGTGTTCACAGTAATAACTACTCGTATTGCAAATTAGGATATTTGTTTTGTTGTTGTATTTTAATGGTTTATATTATAATTATATTGATGATTGTTTTTTTTTTCTGATTTATTGGTATTCTAAATTTTGTTCACAGTAAATAACAGTTCCGATTTTATCAACCCGTGGCCCTTTGTGAAAGTACAAATTTTCTCATCAGGTTTAGGTCGAGGGCTCACGGTCCCAGCAAAAAGACTCGCATACCATTTATCATCATCATACCCATCCTATGTTTAATATTGTAACATTTATGCTTAGTTTCGGATATACCATACATCGTGTATGTTTATTTTTTCTATACAACGACAGTTGTAGAGCCTTTATAATAAAGCTAACCAAAGCCGTTATGTTCGCGACGATTCACACAAATGAAATTAAGTAAATGAACTTTTATGACTTGACAGAGAAATAATGAATAATTTTATATTGTTGTAAAGGTGTATTGTGACTACAGATGTAGTTTATTGCCTGTTTCAAATTGACGTTCGTAATTTATGAATTTTTGTGTTTGATTGTGGTCTCTAGGACTGACGCAGTTCTGAGCGATTGTATTCAGTTGATGCAATAACAAACTGAGGTGGTATTGTAGCTTCAGCTATAGCCTTTTGTTCGACAGAGTAATGCAATATAGATGATTCTCAAACAAGCCTTGGTTTGTGAGACCACATGAGATATGGTATAATTATGTTGTTCGATTCGGACGAGATTGTGCCCGCTGGGCCACGACTGTCTGCAATATATAGAAGTTAAGTGTCCTCTTATATGTTTTACAGAACAGTATACATTTCAAATATCCTTAAATATAACAACGCCTGTGTATATAATGCAATATTATAAATGTTAGCTTCTGTTTGCTCAGCAATTCTATTATTATACAATTTATGCAATACAGACAATAATAAAATGACAACATCACTACATATTACGCAGTACGCGCTACTTGTCTGCTTAGTAAACAAAACATTTGGGGGACGCTTACGATAATAATTTTTAATATTTTTTTTTTCTCTTTAACACCTGTGATGTATTAAATATGATCTCGAAACATAATTTTACTACCTTCATATTTAATTATTTTAATAGAGTTAGTTCCGATGCCTGAGGTGGACGGAAAGCCCTGTATCCCTGGAGTGTACTGAGAGATAATTTAATACATCAGCTGACTAGCGAAGTAACGTAAACATGTCGGAGGGGAGGTTATTGTAAATGTGCAACGTTCCCGCTGCACTGTACATAACATGCACTTAGTATGTATTTATTAACAGCGGAACGTATTCGTAGGGTTAAAAGGAAATTATAGGGATACTACAAATATTTAACGTAATATATTACTACGATTAATTATTTTATTGGAAAGTTGTGAGGCAAATTATTAATTATGTGCCAAATATTCCACTCTTGTGTATAAATGTTGTTTGGTTTGTGAGCACGGGAATGTTATGTGGTGGTCGATAAATAAATTTATATGTACTCACTAGCAATTTACCAGTACTTGGGTGCAGTCAGTTTAAAGTTAGGAACTATATTTTGAGTGGCACCAAAAGATCTGCTTGATCTCTTGATGTCATTCAAAGTAAATGACTCGGGAGCAAAGTGCAAACATTGAAGCAATAATCTTTATCTGGAAAATTATTTGTGAATAAATAATAAATTTATTTATCGTTCTCAATGACACATTGTTGATCACACAACACAATGCAAGCATTTCTTGAAACAAATGTAAATATCAAACAGAAAACAATTGATAATTTTTATACTATGTGAACTCTTAGACATTGTGTATTGTAAATTAAGTTGAAAAAAAGCTTCTTTCGCTCTATATATGTTTTTTTATTATTGCCCATTCCTAGTCAAATAAGAAAGTAATAAATGCAGTTCACTTACGAATTGCATGCATTCACAAAAGAAAAAAATATGTTACGAAACACATACCTCATCATTCACAGTTCAGTGAAAACTGTGGGATCCGTTCCTTCATCGTTGCTGTCGGAAAGCAGCGCTCCAGTAGCACTAAGGAACACTCAATTCCCGGCGAAAAATCAAACGAGAACTGCAGCACATTTTGAGCCATTTACTTAGGTAAGTATTCGTGGACACTGGTCTAGCAGACCTCGTAAGTACAAAATGCTGCATAGCCTAAAAATGGCTGCGCCCAAAGTAGTGTGGTTCAAAAGAACAAAGAAAGGCTTTAGAGTATTTTAGAAGGTTAAGGACAGAAAATCGTATTTGAGAAGACCTCACTTCACTCACGCACAATCTCATTTTTCATTATATCGTTAGTTCCAAGTCCTTAAAATTAGATTCCGATCAATCACTTATTTGATCGAGGAGCTTGAACTGGGTAACGACCTCACCGGTACTGTAATCAAAAATAACTGCCACTACTACCCACATATTTGGATTTTTTTACGCGTAGTCAGAAGCTAGCAAAACTGACAACCTGATTACCAAAGAACAAACTAGACTTACCAATTGGTGTTACCTGGATAACTGGGTTGCCAGATAGTGGTTCCATGCTAAACATTGGTAATCAGCTGCATCTGTTTAGATTGGAAGCTGACGCCAAAAAAGTTGCAAAATGCTGAAATGCTAGGAATCAGTTATTATTCACTCTTGTCTTATTTGACAGCTATTTGCGACGTTGCCAACTTTTGGGATAGGTATGAGTTTAACGTCTGATCATGCAATAACCATGTAAAAAAGGGTGCTCTTCTTAACGCACGTATCCAAATTATCACATCTACCGTACCTTTAGATATTTAAATACCCACTTACTACATTTGGTTATAAAAACACATAAAATATAAGAGATAAAGTGGTGCGTGATTGTTTTCAATAGATAACAAGTTTACCGATAACGATGTCATACACTCGCTGAAAAGTAAACAGTGGCAGGTAGTCGGGTCCTAGTCGTTCAAATGAAACAAGGCGCTTGATGCTCGTATGAAAATGTTTATTGATATCACAATCAAGTCTACAACACTACCCAATTAATTACCCATCATATTCGTGTACACGGCGAGTATGGATGATATACACAAAGATACACTTTACCAATTATTACATTCAAGCGCCGTTACAATGCCGACGTCGCTACCATAAAATGTTATAAATCTATTATACAATTTTGTAATATCCAATGAAACAGTGATTAAACCTGGATTAAATGCAAAAAGGTCGTTTTGGCGTGCTATAAAACTTTAACGACTATCGTCTAGTGTACCACGACAGTTGATACTAAAGTGTTCACAATATTTGTTAGTGACGAGAAAAGAAAAATCTACCGATAGAAAATTACTCGCTAGTCAGTACAACACTATTTTGATTTGTGACAAATATTCAGGAGATTCTCACAATAAAAGTGGAATTACAATTTAAATTCAAGCGATAATTAAGTATATGGTAAAGTTTCAATTTACGTTCAATCTAAAAGTGCTTTCAATATGTCAATGTTATGCAAAACAATTATTGTCTCAATATACGATTTTTTGGAGTTATGCTGCGTTTCCATAAACACGAAATACAATGGTTGGTTAATTTAGAACAATACCAGCACGGCGCGCGAGCACCATGCGACGCGTTCCTGAGACTTTAAAGTACGATAACTATTCATTAATATATACAATTACAATAATAGAGTATTACACTTAGGCACATCAATTGTTATAAAATACAATTTTTTGTTAATTCGAAAATGTGATCCTGTCGTCGATATTAGCTATACTACCACAAATCTAGTACACGTTATGTGATTATAAATTACGTCGGATTTAGATTATCATAAGAAAAAAACGTACGTACAATGATTTTATAATAATACAAAAATGAAATTAATTGTTAATACGAGTTAACTACGACAACATTCATTTAATTTTTGAAATATTATTTAAACAATAAATGCAACTTCTTTCTCTCGTAGAATGCTAAGTATACAAGGAAAGAGTTAAAGCCTTCGCAGCGGTCGGGGTTTAGTGATAAATTTGTACTTTAATTGTCCCCCCGCCACGGGATTAGTCAGTAGCGTCATAATATTATATAAGGTACCTATATTTGTGTTTTAGGATATATTAGAGTTACGTTTCTAATTTGGTCGTAATCCTACGTTACTGAAACTCTATTCTAGCATAAAATAGGTGTTAGGTCGTAACAATAACACGCATCTAACGCGCGACATCGACACACTCAATATGTATTTGCTGGACATACATTAAACATTTAATCGTAATGAAATGTAGTATAAGAAGACAGTAAATCTCGAATAAACTTGGACATCGAAACAATAATATTAAATCTAGAAAATGGCGCTCATCTAAGTTATCGACTCGTGTCAGCTCGACGACAACGGATTCCGACATGGGATCTCCCACTCACTACATTGTGCTCCTATTAGATATAAATGTCTTAGCGACATGCTTGCAACTTAAATAAAATAATGATAGAGAACTAATAATAACTGGCTATTCCTAAGAAATGATGCGTTATTAGCGTAGGTAATTAATTAATTTAAACTCAGTCATCAATTAACATGAATGCATCGTGCGTGAGCCACTCTCAACGACAGTGGAACAATATGAACATTATTAGCTACAGTAAACTTGCTTTACATTCAGGTACGTTTAGCTGAGGTATGTCCTATAATTATTTGTTTGTATCCTTCAGTAAACACGTAAAATCTTTGGTCAGCCTTCGTTGTCATCGAGTCAATCACAGATAAAATGCAGACATATACCTAATTCTACGCAGTACTACACCCATAGCTTGTATAAATCTTTGATAAAGTTTTTCTAAGTTAAAAAGCTGTCGCTACCGCTATACATCCCTGATATTCTTCGCGGGCAGGTGGCGACGCACCCCGGAGTGCGCAGTGCGTCGCTTACTGCCGCTTATTACTACTACAGCCCTAATCACTCTATAAGCTCTAGATAAATATAAAATATTTTAGACATCTATAATATTAGTCGGTTTGGTGTCGAAATATGCGATTATAGTTAACGAAATACATCGAAGAGCAGTCCAGCTGCCGGCGTGTACTCGCGAACGTACTGTATCATTGGACGGCAAAACATCTTGGTAAACGGTGCACTATCTGACCACTACTGTATCTGAAGCTGATCATAATAATATATTGTACAATTGACTTACGATATACACGACACACCTAAGCGTAAGTAGAAAACGTTAAATCTCCGAGAGTTCCGGGTGTAAGGAGTTATGTAACTAAGCGAACTTGACACTGGACTGCGTTACCTAAAACTTTACTCACTACAGACAAAATCACATTCATTTTTAATAGACAGTGTAAAAATAATGTTTATAAACATTGGCCTATGAGTTAGTCATTAGAATTCATTGTACTCCATCTAGTTGAAAAGCTTATTGTTATTATCACACATATAGTTTACCTATTAGGTAGATATAGAATGAATATACAAAAGTTAATACTATAGAGTAGAGCCTAACCGGCAGCATTAACTATATCCTAGTAACAACAAACTTGTGACGTCAGACTTGTAAAATGAGAGTTTATAATCTTAAACGTTATGCCAAATACAAATAGCGACTTGATCCCTTTCCACCCTAGGGGGCTGCCGCGCCGCAGCCCGGGGACGCGCTATGCTCGTACTTAAACAACGCGGTGCTCAACATCGAAACATTAAAATCTTAATAACATTATACTCCATTGAAGTTACGTAAGTAGCAGTGTGCACTACTGTCATCGGATACAAATTGCGATCTAAGCACGAATAACGATTTATTATATTCTAAATGGTTAACAGTCAGTCGATTTGGAAAATCTATTATACAATTACATTTATGTGTAAAAATTCATAACAAATAATTTGAAAAATTAATTTTATGTAGTTTATGAACAAGAAAGTTTGTAATAATACATTCTAGAATAGTGTTCATCTATAATAAACATTTTCCATTTAAAACTCAAAACACTCATTCAATATTGGCCTCGGAACGGCCTTATATAAGGAATATATATTATGATGTTAAATATTATAATAAGGAATACATTTTTCAAAGATATTTGCCGTATTATTTTAGAATTATAAATTATTTAGATAAGTGCTAGCTGTAGAAAATGGGTGATAAGATCACTTTATATAAAAAAGAGTATTCTATGCATTTATTTATTATACTTAATGTAATGTAAAGTACACATTACATTTAAAAACTTCTGATAAATGACTACAAGTGTACCGACAGGCGACACCCACGCCTCCAATATAATATTAAATGGATTCTAAAATGCACATCAAATACACGAACTATTTATAAGATATGCTATGGAAAAGACTTGACTCGCGACGTGCCTCACCATCGGTTGTCGCGAATTGTGCTAAAACTTGTCACTACTTCCTAAAGGCTATGTTATCGTACACACGTAGATACTGTGGTCACTAATAAGGGGCCAAACAAAAATGTCTACTAATTGGCAAATAATAAGAATGATTATTGTCTGACACTGGGTTATTGTCGAGACAGCAGCTCAGGCGTCTTGCGCCACGCTATTGACTATAGAGCGCGCCACCGTCGCCGCACGCGCACACGCTACACACGCACGACGTACATATATGTATAGCAATGCTCGATTCCACTAATATATTATGATTAAAATTATTTAATAAATGTTACAAGTGTACGCGTGAAGCGACGGCTGCGCGCGAGTAAACTAGTTGCGATGCACGAAGACAGGCCCACATATACGCTAAAAAACTAAAAGAAAATAAAATAAAGGAACTAAGGTGAAGGAAAAAATAAAAATAAAATAAAAAGGGATATTTGGATGTTTATTTACAATTTTTCATCTAATAATAAACTATTTGATTATTATTGAAGAGAAACTTAAGCAACATCAGTGCTATATCCCCTGATCACCCACATATCGAATTTAAAACATGTTAATAGTATCAACTTGCTTACACAAGCCCCTATAGCTAAATTAAAACATAAAAATACCCATTATTGTAGAGTTAGTTCTCAGCTAGTACCGACAGGTACTTAGTTAAACGTTACATGAATTAAACCAAACGTAAGCCTACCATAACAGTTTCACCGATACAGGCAATAATTGAACGTAACATAATCACAGTGGAATATAATCTGTCCGCCCTGACGAGCGCAGCACGTAACGGTAGCCGGTGCAGGTCATTACCATCTTACAAGGAGTATTTTGTACATTTAATTGTTACCATATAGAACAATAAATTATTGTCGACACTCGAATTAGCTAATCGCGACTTTTTTCGTATAATTCCTCTATAAATATAATCGGTATTGTGTTTTAGTGAAACCATACACAACTAAACTAAATATACATATACACGGGGCATTCCATACAGCTGCTTCGCAAAATGCAATTTTATACACACAAAAGAATTTAGTTATTGCAACAACCCAACATTTACAGTTTTTCGAACTAAATTATAATGAGTAATAATCACAGAATCACGTCGACAAACAGTCAGTTATCTTGTGTATTATGTGTATCGATTAATCGATTACCCCACTGCTCGATTCTGATTCGATTGTTCCGATGAGAGTGGGTTAATCTTGTATTAATTCCGAAATACAACTCAGTGCACAGCGCGCGTGACGTCATTAATCCGACGTCATATTGTACATAAGTCTTCGAGGAATTTTAGTTAGTTTACTTTCATAGTTTCAATATGGCGACAATTTATGACGTCAATGCACGGGCCAGTATTATATCGGCACGAATCGACAGTACGGCATGAGTACTGGGTTACATTTCGGAACACACAGCTAAGTCGATACAGATAAATAATATGCGATACAATGGGTGGATTGCGCCGCGACAACATGCCCCATATACACATCACTAAAACATAATAAGGCAATTTCAAACGATACCGTAAGCAGACGTATAATGAACTAGGACAAAAAATTATTATAGAAAATGGTGTTAACATTCCATATGTTAATACTCTTAAAAATAAACCCCAAAACTCCAATAAAAGCTTAGAAATAATAAAATCACTAAAACAAAAGATTGAGACGAACTATCGCCGTGCTACATAGCGGTACGCGGGGTAATAGTTATAATATGTGCACGTTTCAACAGAGATCATTGACTAAAGCCTCGCTTGAGGGGCAATCTCGCACTACGCCGGGCCGCCAGCCGGCCGGGCCATTGTCTCCTAGCCATCACTGTATTGTTATCATACCAAGCAAGCTCTTTAATGCAATTCTTAAACAAATACTCATTTATATAAAGACAAAATTTGATTTGAATTATAAAAATCACATCCAATTTATGTATGCATCATCAATAGAATTAAAAGCGTAGATAATCAGAATTACATTAAGAAGATAATTATATTGTAGATATATAAACAAAGGCCCGACCGGTCAAAGTCCGCGTTCATCGAACATCGCAACGAGTAGGTCTGAAGAAAAATATTCATTTCAACAGTCATGAAATATGAACATTTTAAAGTCTTAAATATAGGAATAAAACCTGTATATTCTGTGTAAAATTGTTATTAAGAAAGTGCTATAGTGCTAGAACTATTTACGTAAATAAGATAGAAGAAGAGATTCAACAATTCAGAAGAATAGATAATGAATCGTGAATGTCGACGTATTCGTTACGATGACCGATATCAACCAGCCAGTTGACAAAAAAACAAAATAAAGTAACATACATATAGTTATAACTACAACCATTAGAAATTAAAAAAAAAAAACTAAACATAATCATTATTGTCGGGCAGCAAAACCAATGTACTAACTTTATGATAAAACTAATAATATTACATAGTAGTCTTGTCATATAAAACCTTTTTAAATATGAATTTAAAATAATGCAGTGGCTTATATAATCTTGCGATTAAATGGTGGATATTTATAAATTAAACACTTAATACTAAAATGATAAACCAAATAATATATTAATTAAAAAAAAAACTTAGTATACGCTACGGAAAGCATAGTACAGCGATTTTATAGTTTGTACTGATTTCTAGAATCGATAAATGTTAAAGTCCCGAATGAGACCACTTCGTAACGATTAATAGGATATAGACACAAAAGCATATTATCCGTCGATATTTGCCGTTGCATGACATTAAAAGCTCTATAAAAACACACTACGAATAATTTATATTTATTAAGAATATATAATTATTAGGCATTTCTAAAGAGTTTGTCGTTTGTCCCAAGAAGCTTTATATTAAAAGTTTAAACTTCTAATCAAATTCGCTGTAATATAGTAAAAGTTGCATCTTACATTACAAAAAGACATAATGGAATATATTATGATTGCGGATACAGTGCAGCCAATCATTCCGTAGCGTAGGCTAAGCGTGCCGCGCGCATGCGCCGTGGCGCAGTCGGCCGCTATCTAAGCTTTACATGACTACGAGAGTTGTACGATATGACTTATTTATTTAATACTTATGTAGGCGCGTGCGGCGCATGACGCGCGGGATGACGTCACGTGACGTCACACGGCAAGCCGTGGGTACACTCGGGCCTGTCATACCGGACGATAAAATGTTACAATTAGGTTTAAAACACTGCAGAACTAAAATACCCAGTCGTATATCGACGCGTATCAAGTCAGCGAAATAATAGTAGCTCTAGTGTCACTAAACACTTATCAAAATATTTAACTAAAATCAATTGCAGTCGTAAAAATAATTGCATAACATATATCTTTTTTTTTCATCTTCTACAAAGGACATTATTATTTTTTTAACAATTTCGTTCTATCTAAAGTGATTACACATGCATTATTACAATCTTAGTTAATCATTAGTGTGTACTAAATGTTTATAAAATATCTTAGATAGTTTTTTTTTTATTTCGTTTAATATACTCGAATCTACATCTATACAAGTAGTCCATCACCGCGCCCTACACATTTAATTATCTCTACGTAATATAAAACCCTTTAATTTTGTTTATACGATAGTAAACACAGCAATAAATGTTTGTAGTGTCGTGTGAGGCGGCGGTGCGCATGCGCCCGCGCTAGTTGATATGGAACGTAACAAACGTATGAACATATATCATATACCTAAAGCATTACTCACTACGTACAATAAAATCAAACATTATAATTGACAAAATCAGGGTGACGTAAAACTAAAAGTATCGCCGCGAGTGCGGCGCTCGCATCGATACAAACAAACGCTTCGGTTATTATTATAATATATTCGCTATATCGATAAATTCCCCATAAAAATGATTTGGTACAAACACTAAACTATGATAAAATATTAGTAAATGCAACCTACTCGCTTTATCAGCAAAATATAACGCGAAATTTACAATCCATATAATACATGTGAATAAAACGTGCCGCATACGCACGCGTACGGGCGACATTAAATTATACAAATTAATGCAACACTAACCTATTATACATACAATTATAAGCGTTTACATAACGCTACCATGTAATAAATTACACATATCTAAACGAATAATGATTAAACATTTCATACTCGATTAAGTATAGCTCGATTGGCGGCGCCTACGCCGGTAGGTCGCCGGAAAGTATAAAACCCATCTTGTAATGATAAGAAAATAAAATTACAATTTGTACAAGAAAGTATCGTTTGATCCGTCGGACAGAGGTCGGAGAGGAACTCAGGCGCACACTAGTCATGGATTTATTTAAAAACTGTAGTGTGGGAGTGGGGGGCGGTCCTCGGGGCCGGCGCTCAGTCGTACCACAGGTGCTGCTGGTGGTGCTGCGGCACCAGGTACGTGGGCGAGTACGGCTGCAGGTAGCCCGGCAGCCGCGCGCCGCTGCCGTGGTGCGCCGGCGGCGGCCCGCCCACGCCGCCCACACCGCCCACGCCGCCGCTGTAACCAGAACACACATTATACACACTTGCACACAATACATAAAAAAAGACATTTTTTTTTCAGTAACTAACACGCGTCCCTTTTCTAAAGCAATTAATATGGGTATAATTTCTTTTATTTATTATGGGTATTCAATTCCTGAGATAATTAAGATATTCACAAATTTGGATATATTTGACCAAACAAACAATTGCACACTAAAATTAATAATTTCTTCTTAAATAAGACCCTATACATTCAGTCATCGAAACATACTAAAATTAAGAGCCCAATCTCCATCAAAACGGGGAGACGAACAAAGCGGCACGAAAAAGTTTTCGAACCACCAATAGAATTAGGTTATTTCAATCTCGGCTCCGCCTACTTCATAGTATCCATTGAGTATAGAAATCCAATTTGTTTTATGAACAACTTCTTTGGCGGTTTTAATAAAGCTAATTTGAAAGAATAAGAAAAAATGTATGTAAAACTCACGTATGATAATGATAGGTGGGTACGTATAGCGGGGGCGGCAGGTAGCCGGGCGACACGCCGCCTCCCGGCGACAGCACGCCGCCGCTACCCGTCCTGTAACAAACAAACATAATTATTACTTAATTATTCTCTACAAATAAAGAAATTACAGAAAAAAAGATATGGTTAGATGTGGTCTGTAAATCCGGTTTACGGACGAAAATTCTTCATGATGGAGTCATAGGAAAACTGTCCGATCTTGCCTCCCTATCGCTTATTCTGCGCTCTCACTTGCACGCTTAGCCCAGACAGAATTTGAGAATGAGTCATATTTTTCGGCAACCGGCATTTCTCAACTTATAAGACAGACGTTATCACGTCAAAAATAGAGAAACTTACTAACGTTTTTATAAGCGCAAGTACACACATATTCATAAGCGCTTATAACACGACTGAAGATATTCTGTATAGAAGAATTATTACAGCTTCACCCTCTAGTCTTAACTGAACCACGTAAATCTTGGCAACACTATTCGTTACTTAAACATGTATAGCAAAATAGTTCCACGATTGTAGTCTTGCGAAAGTACTTCTTTAAGGCTAGCGACAATTTTATAACATATTGTACAACATTAGGGAAAGTAACTACATATAGCACAGCTTCTAAAGAAATATATATAAAAAAAAACTGACTCAAATATTTTTCTCGACAGTGTAATCTTACAATGCATGGTTCCTGTACTCGGCGTTCGCTTCCACGTTCAACGGCCTATTTCCAATCAACTGATCCATCATAAACGTTTGTATGCCGTCCTGTGACGAGCTGTGGGTAACTTCGGCTGGTCTGTATGGAAGTCATTAAGAATCAAGTGGCTGTTGCATTTTTTGTTGCTGGCAATGCACTACTACGGAACAGAAAATACAATGGAAATGGCATAGAACTTGAATTTTAAAATAACATTTGAATAAATCTATCCTATATAAGCATGGGTTTGACTACATTATCGGTATACATATTTTTTCCTTTTGAAAATTTTACAGTCTGGTAAAATTTCTAAGAAATTGTGTTAACGAAACGATATGTAGATTTTCTATTAATTGCCCTTGAAATATTTTAATATTAAATAATATAAGTACAACAAATAATTTCCATACACAATATCTATCGATAAAATCAAAATCCAACTCGTTTACATCACTAATTGCGTGGCGAAAAACTTTCAAGAGCGTAACAGTGATTCCGTGGTTAGTACGGTCAATCCAAAATACGCTTTATTTTAATCGTTTAAGGTTGATTTTACAACGCATTCCAATAAATTATTAGTAAATGAAATTAGATTTTAGATTCATAATTTAGGGGATAAAAAATTTACGCGACAGGAACTTTTGTCTTCGAAGCAATGACTGCCACTGTATTTTCTGTTACGTGATCACTACGATAATTTTCTAGGAATCTACAGAGTAAAATATTAATACGTTTACATGCAATGAGACGAATTTCAGCGGTCGAATATAATATCAGAGTTTTTGTCTTGTACCACTACATATGGAAGTCAAAATACAATTTTATTATTATTCGGTGCTAAGAAATAATTAATGATCCTAAAATATGCGCACTAAAGCTCCAGCCATTGTATATCACTTAATAAAGTTTCAACTGTTATAGCTTCATTCATGTTAACTTGGTACTTATTATACCATTTTTTTCTTTTCAGCAAACAGGGGGGGATTTAAGAGGAAAATTAATTAAATTAGACCTTATAAAGCGCCTTTTTTTAGAGATTATTACTGTATAATATAATATAAGCTTCTACGAGAAGGTTCGCCTACATCCTGTTGGAACTACTTCGCGCACCTGTATAAATTCAGCCTTGACGCATTCACACCTGTCCAGCAGTTTGTGAGATCGGGGCGTTCAAGCAAGACAAACAAACAACTTATAAGCTTGATAGTATTAGTGTAGGTACTGACTTGTAGTGCGGATGCGGGTGGTGGTGCCAGGCGTGCGGCGCGGCGTGCTTGTGCGCGGCGGGCGGCCCGCTCACGCTGACGCTGACGCCGCCCACGCCCGCCACGCCGCCCACGCCGCCCACGCCGCTCACACCGCCTGCGTTCGTCAGGTACTCGCGACACCCACCGCTCTGTAATCATAAATATAAAAAATTGATAGATGCTTGAATAAGAATAAATGTCGAATAAGAATTTTGTAATTTTCAAAAAATAGTCTGCAATAGATACGCCTTTTGCCCATGTTCACATAATATAATGGCCACATAACAGCTGGCTGCAGTAAAATTAATTTAGATACTGCAATAAACACTTACGCTATCTCTCTTATTATGTTGCGCAGGAACATACTGATTGCATTGATAGTCATTTGTCTGACGTACCGTTGACCCGCTCTGTAAAAAAAAAACACATTTTTTAAAACAAATTTTATACACGCACTATGTTACACTCCATTTTGCAATGCTTTTTTGGAAATAAAGTAAGGTTCATCATGAATAATTTTTATACATTTATCAATATTAAAATATTAATATTAAAGAAATGAGGTAAATTGTTTGCACATTCTACAGACACTTAAAAAATTGTTGTTTACACTCAAAATCTTTTCTCAAAGAACAGAGGTACTTACAGGCGGTAGATGCGCGAGTGCATGATCATGATCCCGCTTGGCCTGCGCCTCCTGCTGCGCGAGCGCAAGTAGTCGCTTCTTCTGACTTTGCGGCGTCGCCACTGCCGTAGTTGTTCGTGTGTTGTTAGCTTGTTGTTGTGTTGCCTGCGTCTGAGGCGGCTGTTGCGGGGCGGCTTGTTGCTGCTGCTGCTGCTGTTGTTGTTGCTAAACAAATTAAGAGAAGGGTTAATATTTAACTATTCCGTATTTCCTTAGATTTTTTGGAGGTTAAATAACTTAATTTTTGAGACCATTAAATAATGAAGAGGCCTTAGATATAGCTAGAGCTCTCCATATATGTGACATAATTAGTGAAGTGGTAGTCACCTGGTGGTGATGGTGGCAGGCCTGGTGCGGCTCGTGCTTGACGTGCTTGTCGTCCCGTGTGTCGCGCGCGCTGCAGATGACGCTGCCCGCGCCGCCGGCCGCGCCGCCACCGTTCGCGCATTCGCCGCTTCCGCCTGCACAACCAAACATTATAACTTGATATTCTGTTTTTTGAATGGCATCTCGCAGTTCAGCCTAGGAGGCTGTATACTGCTTAACCGGACATATTCCCTGTGGATGCCTAGAATTTAAGGCCTCCAGCCAGGGGTTGATATTTTGTACACGTTTTCGACATCATCTGCCAAGTATTTTTCCAGTAATCTTGAAGTTGGCTTCCAGTCTTAACTGGATGCAACTGAGTACCAGTTTTTAACTAGTAGCGACTGCCTACCTGACCTCATCAACTAAATTACCTTATGAGGTTCTTGCTTTTGACTATAACCTATACTTATATACCGTTACCGTTATATACCGTAACGAATGCCTATTCAAATGACAGGCCGGACTCACCAATGTAATGAATCTTCCAAAAAAAAACAAGATGGTCTCTCCATCCAGGGATCGATCGACGCTGTATAAAAGTGGTGTAAATAATGTATGACATGGTACCGGTAGTGCTGTGCGTGTGCGCGGCGTGGCGGGCGCGGCGCGGCGCGTCGGCGTCGTCGTCGCTGTCGGAGATGGTGATGACGGACACGGCGGGCGACGGCGTGTCGCGGATCGTGATCGTGTGCGCGCCGCCCTCCCACGCGCCGCCTGCACGCGGACCGCTGCACAGGGAAAGATTCATACTTATTGATATTGTCATAAAGTCCAAAATCGTTACTAACGTGTTAATAGCGACTTTACAATTTATTGCCAAAACCCTGGAAAGGTTTTCGGAATTATTTTACTGAACTACACATTTTATGCCTTGTTAAAATAAACTACAATCTGCACCAGTAACTAAAGGGATTTTCTTTAGTGGGAAATCAGCATATGACCTCTCGTGCCATGAATGAAACTGGAGGGAGTGTCATACTTTTACTGACTAAAACCCACTTTAGATCCTGCTAAAGCTCTTTGTGTGCTAGGGCTGCGGTAATTCTTGCGAACAACTCCGCACCACTACGGCCCTAAGGGTCAGTCAGGCGGTAGGCCTAATTTTTTCTTTATAAATACATAGTTATATGTAACATCCTTGTATACTGACTTGTGATCATGATGATGATGCCTGTGCCTAGAAGGCGGCGTGCCTTCCTTCACCCGTTTCTTGACCGGAGACAGCTGAGTCGGCTCCTTCTTGCCGCCGCTGCTTGCCATACTGTACATCGAGTAAACTCATTAAGTCTATGTGAATTATGTTACTGGTATACAGGATGAGGTTTAAATACTTCGATAATTAACTATTTTATGATTTTCGATAATTAACAATTTTGTAAAAAAAAAGTCCAACCGAATTAAAAAAAAAACTGCGCTTTTAACCCCAGTTGCGGGGAAAAATAACCAATTGAATATTAAACTTGTGGCCGCTAACCTCAAACCTGCCGTTGAGGGCAGGCCGTTAAAACCTCAACCTATAGTCTGAGTATAGCATTAGGCTCTAAGTTCAAGATTTTCTAAACATGTCCAATAGTGTCAATGTTATTGTGTGTTATCTGTAATTTGTAAATAACTTATTTATGGATGTATGTTTGTTACTCTTTCACATAAAATCTGAATGAATTTTGATGAGATTTTGCAGTTAATTAGTATACATATATCAGAATATACATATAAGCAAATCTTCATCCAAAGGAAGCTAATACACCATAGATGTCAAAAAAACAATCACATAGGTGCTATGTTTAATTTGTTTGTGACCCTTGGAACCTACACGAATTCAATAAAATTAAAATAAAGCAGGTAGCATAAATATACTACGCAACGAAATATACGTAAGCTTTGTTACTTTATTTTTGAGCATAAAGTTTTAATATACATACATAATTATACCAACCAAATATTAGACTACCTACCAGACTATTTTTGAAAAATGATGAATAGAATATATTCAGGCCCATAGATTTTACTGTAATGTACTGAATAGAACATTATATGAGACCACACATATGTACGATTCGTGAATAAGTATTAAAGATACAAGTTGTGTTAGAATACATTTAAAAGTATTTTTATTTTTCAACGCTTCTGCATTTGTGTGTGTGTTTAGTGACGATTACCGTTAGCAGGAACATTACATGAACGGAGGACAAGGAAGTCTACGAGTAAAAGCGATTAAGAATAGGTATGTTTTGTGAAATCTATTTATATAGAAGTAGCTATGTTTCTTTGGACATTTACATCTACAAGTAATGTATAAGCACCTGTATTGATGCGTTTGGTGGTGCGGTTGGTAGTGCGGCACCGACGTCTGCTGCTTTGTTGATCTGTCGACAACCCTAGCTTTTAGTATTACACCTATTGTCTTACAAGGTACCTTAAAATTATTTTATTTTATATATTTTTTAAGTCCTACCCAATTGATTGGTATCAACTTATCCTACTATCATCCCTTCCAATTAAACCATCAACCAACCTCTTATGCGGATGAAGGTGCTGCGGATGATGCGGATGGAAGGCATCCCAGACATCAGGTTCAGGCATAGGTGCGGGCTCTACGATGAGAGGCGCTCGCCACTCGCCTACGCCGGCTACGCCGCTGACGTCACCGACGCCGGCCACGCCCGCGACCCCGGCTACACCTGCTACGCCCGCTACGCCGGCTACGCCGTGCTGGTGGTGAGCGGCGGCGGCAGCGGCTGCGGCGGCCGCCAGTTGTTGTACCTGTTGGATGTTGTACTTTATGTAATGTTATTAGGGTTGGTTTTTCTATGGTCACTTATGAAATTAGTTTAAATGATAATTGTAAGAAAATTACTGATTTTAAATATGTATAATATAATTCTAGTATGTACCTGATAGGCAGGCTGGCAGAGTATGGAGGACACGAACTGGTGCGGGAAGGGCTCGGCGGCGCGCGTGGCGTACTGCCGAGCGCCGCCCACTGCCACGCGCCCGCCTTGGTACAGCTGGTACTGGGGACAAATTACATACATTATTTGAACCGTTTTAGTGACGTAAATAATCTAGAAGAAGTAGGACATAAAATTTGTTCTAACTAGAAGTTACAACTGGACTAGGTCGAGTGAAAGTTGCTCCGACGTTTTTAAAGCAATCCATGAGTTCTATAGTTCAAAGGCGTTAGATCCGGTTCCCTGGCTGCTACAATTCAATGTTCGGTCATGACAATTCCATATCAGAAACAGGATCAGCAGAGAGTAAAAAAAAAACTCGTAAGTGGAGCATGTTAAATTTTGCGGGATTATTCGAAAGAGCCACTGCGACCTTGGTACATAGACACATGTAAGAACTCCAGAAGCCTATATTTGATAATTTGGTACCTCCCGATTCTGGGAAGGTGTAATAAATACAAAGCGTGTAGTGCACTAAGTACTGACCAGGTTGTCGTATGGCGCGGCTCGCAGACGCTGCTGGTTGATGGACAGCGCCAGGTGGTGCGGCGGCGCCGCGCCCGCCACCACGCCGCCCACGTACTCGCCGCCGCCCACGCCGCCCACCCCGCCCACGCCGCTGCCCGAACGACGGCACACCTGGGCACAAATGTACACTCGTTAATAGGCTTCAGTGATTCCACATAACACCTAACATCACAGCTAATTGTTTGACATTAAAAAAAACCATTCTTATTAGGATAGTAAACATGCACTACATACAAGAAGTAGTTTTATTTTTGTAAATGCCATCTCTACAATCCATTGAGCACCAAGGACGACTACGGATCCCATCTTTATCAGTGCCCACGTCACCCAATAAATTAAATATCATGGCTACATGAAAAACTAAATTACGCCAAAAAAAAATCTCAGGTAATATTTCTATTGGTAAAAAGCGATGCAGAAAAACAATTAAAAACAGTTATACATCATTCATACATATATCTCAGGAATCAAGACAAATTATAACAAGAACTAGCGGACGCAGCAAACTTCGTTTAAACCTTCCCTGGGCCTTTACAAACATTTTAAAACCAAAATAAGCCAAATCAGACTAGACATTCTTGAGTTTCAGTGAGACTAACGAACCACAATTATTTTTTTTATAAATATGAAGAAGATAGTTTACCTCCATCATCTGAACGGAAGCTTTGACGTTGTTACAGTGCGCGTAGTCGACGAGGTGGGCTAGCGTCACGAACGCGTGGTTCAACGCTTCGCCCGGAGTTATTCGTCTTTCCTGAGACCAAACACACATTTATTAAAAAAAAAAGATGTTTTTCACTTTAAAAGTATCTGGTATGACATTTCTTAACAGCCTGAAATTACCTTACTATATACATATACTACTTTTTAATGGTAAATAAGGGTAAATTATTATTGGAAGTTTGAACAATTTCGTTTCTCTTTCTTCTGAACGTCTTAAAACTATATAGTTTAAAGATGCGGGGGTTGCGGGATTGTTTGTAAGAGTTACCACGGCCCTGCCACACAAAGACCAGAAGGAACGAAAGTGGCTTTAGTCAGTAGAAGTCTGACAGTCCAGCTATACCCACAGCAGGAGGATTCATTTGAAGATTTAGCACTCAAAAAAAATGAGAACTCTAAAATGAAAAAACTCTTTAAAATACAACTATAATCATATTTGAGGCAAATCCTTTGACAGTTTTATAATAACACAATATTGTTTAATAATCGCACAAACCTGGTCCATAGTGAGCATTCTTTTGAGAAGATCGATGAACTCCCTTCTGTCCGCTTTCTCGGCCAACAGTTGGCCGCCTTCAAGATCCGTTGGTACGTTAACCTGCAGAACAATCAAATGTCTCATTATACCAGTTAAAACATATTACAGCCTACCGATATGATAAGAATATTTATGCTTTCAAATACATGCCTTGATTTATTTGGTAAGCAGACTAGTGTGGTGGTACATACACACATACACACCTATGTATGTTACTTCTTCGCAGTCAACAAGCTGAACGGATTTTGATAAAACTAGGCAGTTTATTCACCAAAATGACACATAGGCTAAGCATATCGTTCTTCTCACTAGAATGTGGTGACTTTGGATGCAAGAATAGTTCCCAGGATACCGATACTACTATAGAAAACTACAAAACAGGACTCTTTGATTACGCTAGAATGGCCCATCAGAAAGAACTCATTTGATAGGCCATTACGAGCAAGCAAGTCTTATTGTTAGGTACCAACCAAAGCACGGGACAAATCTAACATATATTAAATAAGAATGAATCACAAAGCTCATTACCACATACCTGTCCGATATCATCAAGGCAGTTGAAGATGTACTTCCTCGCCTCCTTGCTCTTGATGCCGGTCTCGAGCTCGTGTTCCTCAGGTGTCTTCAGCCGCCAGAACGGGTAGGTGCTGTCCACGTCGCGGTAGAAGAACTTGGCTGTTTTACTTGCGCTGCAATATAAAATTGTAATGATGAGTGTCATTATAAGGTATTACTCGTATGTATCTGTCTGTTATTGTCCCATTGCAGGTCATAGTTCTCTTCGCAGACAGACAGACAGAAAGAAAGAAAATAACTTTTATTACGTGCTTGTGACATATAGATAAGTAAAGGACAAATTGTACAAAATTGAGACGTTAAGGGAAGAATATGCGTCGCAAACACGTAAGTAATACGGCCGTCGCTCAGCTAAATGCTGCAACCCCGAGTAAGACAGGGCGAAACAGTGCTGATTTTCAGCGATCCTAATAGAGCTTTCACATTCTAAATGCCAGGTATCCTCAAAATGTTTTTCTTCTCCTTTAAGTTATTGGTTTCCAAGATATATACTTAGAAAAAGGAAATAATATACCTATATCATCGATCTACTAGCGTGTTTTTTTTTAAATAATGCCTTATTATTTATAAAGCACTGTCCAGATTAAGCAACAATATTGCTAATAGTGAAATGTTCCCTTGACGTACAGGTCTAGGACCTCGAATCCGGTATATGACCTACTAATAAAACCTAGTTCCTTGATTACCAACCTGTTGAGCATATGTTCAGTGGGCAAGCCCTGCGTCTGCGAGATGTACCGGATCTGGTCGTACTCCGAGGAGCCGGGGTACAGCGGCCAGCCCAGGAACAGCTCAGCGACAACGCAGCCCAGGGACCACATGTCGATGGCTTCGCAGAACGCAAGGCCCAGGATTATTTCTGGTGCCCTGTGGACGAAAATGTACATCAGTATGTTAATTTTAATGCAACAGATGGTTTGTAACCTTCCCGGAGTCAAATAACAAATCATAGACAGACACGTTAAACAATAAATAAATATTCATTCATACTAAACTATTGAACTATGCCAGTTATTCAACAAAAACTGTTTGTGTCAATTTTCATTAACTTTAATTGATTGCCTTCGAAGGTCAATCAGCTGACAATGTCAATCGCCTCACACTTCAAATAAGCATGGTGGCTGAATACCTTCTCAGAAAGCGAGCGATGCCGAGTGAGGCCTTTGCTATCACTCAAAACCTCAATTTAAAAACAAAAGCTTTTATTCGTCTTCTAGAATTGATAGATTTCAAGTTTTTGAAATTATCAGCTATGTCCTCGAGTATGTCGGTATACCTGTAGTATCTGCTCTGCAGGTAGGTGTTGCAGACAGCCTTGCTGACGTGTGACGCGCTGCCGAAGTCGATCACCTTGACGCGGTAGGGCTGCCGCGCCGGCTCAACCAGCATTATGTTCTCGGGCTTCAGGTCCGCGTGGATCAAGCCTAGTTGCTGGAATTGTGAAAATGTTCAGTTAGATTGTGTTTGTTGTTTGCTTGAACCTGGTTAATCTCAGGAGCTACTGGGAGCAATTCAAAAAATTCTTTCGGTGTTAGACAGTATATTTATCGAGGAAGGTACCCGTTCCCACGGGACACGGGTGAAACCACTAGTAGAAGGTAGCAGTGTATAACATGATATGCATTGAATACGGGGTGATAGGGCTCAGTTTACTACACTGAGTGACAATGAAAATAAATATAGAAAATATCAGTTTAAATACAAATAATAAGGCTCCAGAAAGACGAAGATGGACAGACGACCTTATAAAGGTCGCCGGAAGACGCTGGATGCAGGTCGCTTCCGACCAGTATAATGTGGAGATGTAAAGGGGAGGCCTATGTTCAGCAGTGGTCGAAAAAGGTATGAATAAGGCTCCTCTCAAGTTTACTTGAGTCAAGATTAAGCATAACAAAGGCATGTCATGCAATCATCTAATGATGCATGGACATACAGTAATAATGGTGTTATAGCCACTTTCCAACCGCCTGGTTACTTCCAAACACAGCCTAATGCTTCATTGACCTTAATTCGTAATCATCCTGTAGTAAATTCAACTTACTTTAAGCTTAAGCAACGCAGTGAGCACTTGCTGCAATATCGGCCTGATGTACTTAAGAGGCAGCGGCGAGAACTTGTTCTGCTTGAGGAAGTCGTAGAGGTTCTGCTCGAGCATCTCGAACACGAGGCACGTGTGCGACCGATGCTGGAAGCACTCGTACGCCCGCACGAAGTTGAACTCGTCCGCCGACTCTTGCGATAGGCGGGAGAGGATTGACACCTGGAAATAAAGAATGGAAGATATTAGTTGGTTAGTTTTAGTACACGTAGTAAATAAGAAGCGCCGCAGAGTATGACTTGAAGAGTTTCGAATATGCTTGCTGCACAGACAATATGATTTTAACCTTTCTGATTTTAAGCTTTCAAAAAATGTTCTATTGTTCTATCTATTGTATAAACTTCAATCCTTACTCCTTACTAATATTCTAACTGCGAAATTAACTCTGTCAGCCAGGCTATCTGTCACGCTTAAACTATAGAACAAATTTAAATACATTTTTTGTAGACATATAGTCTGCAGTCTGAGAAAGGACAAGGGCTACTTTTTAGCCTGGTGCAGGAAGTAGTTCCCTAGTTAGTGTACCTATGTATATTTGGTTGTCGTTTAGTTCATATTTATCTATATGAAATTAGCCAAAACTTTCATACGTCGATAAAGATTTAATAAAGATCACAAACTCTAATCTTTTCAGTTTATTTTCTTCCAATAGCCACTCAATAAAGTACGATCAAACCAAACTACTGCTAAGACAAAATCGCCTCTATCACCGCTCAATAAAACCTGAATTCCTACAACAAACAAGCAACGCTTCACCTGTCATAACAAGAAAATGGAGGTCGACAGTGACACGTCACGGCTATATCAAGCATTTTACACAGGAGATGGAAACCAAACCACTCCGGTGGACAAACACTAACTACCGACCGTTGGAGTCGAGCCAGACTTACTATAGTGGATTCTATCAAACGGGAATAATGTCAGTGGTAACCTCTATTTTATTTTTTAACCAGAAATTCCATTATTTTTTCATAATTTTCTCTACATATAACTTGTGAGGTGTCAAATATTCTCCAGTTGTTTATGTAAGAAACTGTATTTGGCAAAGCTAAAGAAACTTTTTATATATTTGTCCACTTTATCAATCTTACATCAAAAATCGAAAACATGTCGATAAAAATAAATTTAAATTAGATAAATATGTTCATCCTTATAAGAAAAACTATTTGTTCTTAAAGTTTGGTTCATGAAACAATGAAACGAATGACAAATCTGTATGTAATTTCGTTTGGACCAGACTTTCTGTCATTTGTTTGTAACAAAAATCTATACTTATAAATATACGAGTTGTAAAAGCGATGGTGATGTAGTGTGAAATGACATGAAACAATGTACAACAGACAAGCTGGCGACAACAAGGTATTGGATGCGATTCAAAGTATATTTTTAACTTCCCATGCCTATGTTTTATAATAACTAGCCGAGCAAAACAGTCACGGTCACATACTTTAACTCTAAGTGCTTTGTCTGATAATAACTAGATATTTGGTTGATCTTTATTTGTAGCAACTGAGTGTTGAATATTGCACAGATCTACAAATTGATAACTTTACCAGATACATGTAGTTAAACATCTAAAGTAACAAGACCATATTTGATGCAACCGACCCCTAGGGTCTTTTTTATCGGGGGAAATCCTCATGGACCTCCTCCGCCTAGGGAAGGACTCTTGCTGGCTAAAACCACCCCGGTGTCGGAAATCCAGATTCTTCCGCAGCCCCGCACGACCCCGAGGGCCTAGAGCAACTGTTTCAACCTACCCTAGCTGTGACAAATTAAGAAACTTACCTCAATCTGTCCTTGACGAGCATAGCTGGGATGGTTCTTGAGGATCTTGATGGCGACTATCTCGTTGGTGCCCTTCTTCCAGCACTTCACCACCTGCCCGAACGTACCTCGCCCGAGGAACTCCAACACCTCGTACCTGGAATACGAAGAACAAACCATTTATACGAAATTGAGAGACAGTTCCATGACAGCGTTGATTCTCGTCATTAAGCTAGGTTTTAGTGTCTACTGTTGGTGTTGACTTAATTTCTCAATCATCAATAAAAGTCAGATCTAGGCCCTTGAATGATAGTAACAATATTGTTATGGTAATAGATATCTTTTTTTGAAAACGTCCAGTAAATGACTCTCAAAATCTAGGCACCCATCTCGATATACCATATAATACCAATTACCAGTTCTTTATTCGCGTTTCTAAATCTAGACCACACCTGAACTTCTTACCAGACACGTTGTGACAAAATATCGAACTTATCATAAGTTGACATTAAAAAGTAAAAGTATTTTTGGCCAGAACAAGAACCAATCTTAAAAAACACGTAACTATTAAAAATACATTTTAACAGTGAGTTCCAGGTATATAAATAAATAATGTATTTGGAAGACTAGAAAGAATGCGAGGACTCGTGATAAATTAAACGAGCGCAAGGATATCTGGTGAGAACTGCACACGACTGCATTTATATGTATGTATTTATAAACTTTGTAAACTTAAAAAATGCCATTCTGTGAAATATGGCAACCGCATTGACATCTACACAGTAGATCAACTAGAATTCTTTCAAATATTTTTTAAAGGTATTCAGTCGTGTTTAATATATATTGTAGTAAGTCGTGGTGGCCTAGTGGTTAAAGAGCCAACCTCTCAAGTATGAGGGCGTAGGTTCGATTCCAGGTCAGGCAAGTACCAATGCAACTTTTCTAAGTTTGTATGTACTTTCGGTAAGATATACTTAATATCTTGGACACCAATGGCTATGTTTCGGATGGCACGTTAAACTGTAGGTCCCGGCTGTCATTGAACATCCTTGGCAGTCGTTACGGGTAGAAGCTAGTAAGTCTGACGCCAATCTAACCAAGGGGTATTGGGTTGCCCGGATAACTGAGTTGAAGTCAAATAGGTAGTCGCTCCTAGTAAAACACTGGTACTCAGCTGAATCCGGTTAGACTGGAAGCCGACCCCAACATAGTAGGGAAAAGGCTCGGGAGATGAGGTATTCAGTCGATAAATATGCATTATCAAAGAGGTAAAAAGAGTACCTACACTCTAAGCGATTAAACGTAAACCGACCGCTAGCGTTGCGAAAGCAGTGTTGAAATAAAATACTCTACTCTCTAAGTCAGAATAAAACCATAATATTTACACAATCACAAAGAAACCATAACGTTCTATATTCATATTATTCCAATGCAACTGAGGCTGCTACTTCTGGCTAATCAAGATCAATCTGTTTAATCAACGGGCCCGAGTTGTTGCTCGCGCGATCTTATCGGGAACTACCGCCAATTACAAGAGGAAAACGCACTACGTTGTAAACTTATGGTATGGTCCTAGCGTTGTATGGTCACTTTATTATGTACTTTAATGCATGTATTTTAATTCTGAGATATCACAGTACGTCACACAGGTTAAATATTTATCATGGTCAAAGTAAAAGGTCCTTTATATAAGACCAGAACGTAGCAGTGTGGTTGAAATCATGAATATAGAAGGAAAAAGAGATGAACGAATGCAAAATGCGTGCAATGATTACTTATCAACCAATGTCCCATTATTATTATTCGCGTCTATACGTATAATAAAATCGTAGAAAAGTCAAAACTGTACATTGAATATTTTATTTAAAGAATAATTGGGACGTGATCTAAAATCAATATCGAAGCCAAGGATATAGTTTTTAGAATTTTTATCTGTCTGTATGTATGTCCGAGATAATCTCAAAAAATACTGCATGGATTTGCTGCGAATTCGGCAAATGAATATAACTAAGAGGTCGGGTCTACATATAGGCTATAGGGTTGAATTTTTAACCCTAATGCCCACACGGACGACGTCGCGGGCAACAGCTACTATATAATAAAGGTCATCGAAGAATAAGTAGTCATAGCGTAGTACTAACTTTCGGATATAAAAAAGAGACTGTTACTGACCTATTGGACGAGGAGTAGAGCACCTCGTGCTGCACCAGCTGGTAGTCGCCATCGCCACCGCAGCCGGAGCCTGTTTAGTCGCAAGTCGTAGTCGTGTCGCAGTCGCAGCGCCAATCGCACCAGCCGCATCCGCATGCACAGATATTGGGTAAAGACATATTAGCTAAATGCGTCACAAATCTTATACTACACGTCACACCAGAAACAGATAAAATCGAGACTGTATATATTTAAAAAGATAATTTCTTTGTAACAAGGCTTTTCAGATATAAATACAGTTTCGATTATATTAGCTTAATTAAAACAGGCCTATACGTAATATTCACTTTAAACCGTGGGTCACTGGAAATACCGAATGGTATTTCGTAGTATTTCGCGGTATGGTTCCGCTCAAAATTTTACGACGGACTTTTCAGAATTTCTCACTTTTACTTAGTGAATATCACGTATATAGGCCTTAATTATACTTATGCTAGATATGTTTGGACTTCTAAAAGGTTATATTATAAATATGTGTATCTATATCCTCACGTTTTGTTCGAGCTGTAGGTCTTCTAGAATTATCATATTTTTTGTTTCCATGTTGATCTGGGGAAGAAAGAAAGACAGGGTTGTGTCAATGGATTGTCATTTCCCCCAGTTGTGCACGTCAACTGAGAGAAATGGGGTTATTTTTAAAGTTATTTTTAAAGCGCTAAGCCTGTGACTCACTTAATTAGAGCCCTTTTAAAAGCAATGCAAAATTGAGAAATTTTCTATTTATATTCAAAGCAACAGTTTAATGGTCGTCTTTGAAAGGCTTTATAATTATGATTTATTCAAATTGGCCTTCGGTGACTTAGTGCCCATAGAATTAGACTCATTAAAGTGTATGGGTTGGGACTTGCAGACAGCTAGGTTTAATGGAAGCAGACTTGCTATTAGACACATAACGACCATGATTAGAACGTCTACAGTCTAATATATTGCGGATGTATTAACACTTGGAAATACATACGTTAATTCCAGTGACCATAACGTACTACAGTGTAGTATTAGTGTACCGACTGATACAAACAATCGTGTTAATTAAGACCTTTTAGAAGTCCAAAGGATTGTGGAGAGTTCTAAAAGTGTGAATCTATTAAAAAATAAGAAAAAGAGACAAAACAAAAATGTACACATTAGAATGCGCTCAAGCAACATGTTAATTTGTGTTAAGAAAACTCTAAGTTAATATAAGTTAGAATATACCAAATATATTTGCTTGAGCCTACTCAGTGTGTACTAAGGTACTGTTTGTTGTGTAAACACTTAGACTAAGTGCAGTTGTCAGAGGATAGTGCATGAAAGATCAAACAAATAAATGTCGGTTCCCACGGGACCTTTGGTATTGTTACCTCCTTGTAGGTCTGTCAATCTTAGACAATATATTAATTTAACAGGTCAGAAAATGTACCTACTTTTATTGAATAATAGGCAATCTGGTATTTTCCAAATTAATCAATAAAGCTATTTTATTAACAAACTAGATTGGAGTAAAACCCCCGAAACTGCTCCTAATACTTGGAACCAAATTGAGTCATTAAAACAGCGTTAGGAATCCGTGAAATTCCCCAATGATTAGCCATTATACGAAATCAATTTATGTGATACTTTAGTAGATATTGTTAACCTATAATTCTAATTTGAACCAATTGACTGATTATAGCATTCATTGACAGCTTTTTACGTATGATTTTCTGGTACGTTTTTGACGATCACCAGTGATTAGGTTTCATATGAATCTCGCCTAAATCAGGTCGAAGTAAAGAATAAGTCTAATTGACATATAAACCCTTTTACAATTGAACCCTAAGAAACGTTTGAAATTGCCGAATTTCATAGGATTCAGTGAATACGTAATAACCACTTGATTGAACGATAAAATTAGGTTCATTTGCAGTACCTGTTACCAGCTTATACCAACAATTTATTAGTAATTTCTTTGACCGGTCATTTCACAAAATCACCCTTGCTAACTGTGTGTCAGTGTGCGTGTGTAATGACACTGCTCCATCTGCGTTAACGTCAACTTCCAAGTACAGTCACCCGCACATCAGTAGACACACTTTGACCTTGAGACCGCCTCTATTTCCTACGACATAAGAGCTGTTTTCGCAGTTCAAATGTTTCCACTGATGTGCGGGTGACTGTACAGACAGAAAAATATAATGTATAGGGGAAGTTATTTCATTACCCTAGTCAATATCGAAGCCTTTGTCAAGCAAGAAGACAAAATGGACTAGATGAGGAATCATTCCGATAAACGTTGGAAACCATGTACAGACGCCAGTAAGTCAATCTACCCGAATCTGTCAAATTTTACCAATCGAATATTAACCGTCTGATATTGTGATAAGGTTGAAAATCTATTAAATAAATTTGACATATTGATGTAGGTTGATGTGCTGGCGACTGTACTTTAGGATGGTCTCCGGGTTTGTATGGATGCTATCTTTTGTAGATTTTTTGGATTTAGCTCTTGGGAGAGTTCAGCATTGGATCGTTTGTCTATAGTCTTCGCAGATGGAGCAGCGCACATGTAGAGGTAACAACAAAGACATTACGTTTGTGGTTACCTTGCGGCTGGGGCGGGTGGTTAGCCCCGCCCGCCGCCAGCTGCTTGCTGTGTGCCGTCGTCGTTGCGGCCTGCGGTGCCGTCTTGTGTCGCGCGCCGTTCGCGCCGCCGCCGCTGCCGACTGGTTCAACGACGCGACGTTGTTCGATGCTATCTCCGACACTGTTGGTAAAACAAAACATCATAAAAATGCTCCTTAGTCAAAGTTTAAGCTTAGAAGACATAAGGGGTAAACCTATTTGCTAGAAGCCGCAATTCGTCGCAATGGTTGTCAAGATCTGAGACGAGTTTAATATGGCTATAGTTTTCAAACAAAATGATAAAGACAGATGACGTCAGCAGAGGTCAATATCAGCAACAATATTAATGGGCACGAACAAAAATTGTCTAAGGATAAAACGATTTAAAACCTCCCATTAATAAGTTCTCATAATTATTTTCATCCTGAACTAAGTTATTTTGGGAGGAACCAAAAGCCAGGTGAACGGAAGCAGTGAGCCACAAGTGCAACTCAAACATTCCTAAGGATTTTTTTTATTCCAATACACCTACATTTCACTTTACTCGCAGCTTAAATGTTTTTGCTAAACCCAAAATAAAATGTGCGCAAAAAACGGAACCCACGCACAAGTTCCCGTTACAAAAAATCCCTTCGGCGTTTGCGCATGTCTGTCTACAAATGGGCTAAACTGGGGGCAATTCTGATAAATCGTAGACTGTTTTACTGAGTTTTGGACCCTATTACCAAGACTTTAAAGTTGAAAATACCAAAATTGCTTTTAATAATATTTTAAATAGCTCCGAAAGTTAGGGACGAAGTTTTATTATTATTTACGAAGAGTAATGAAAGTAGAAGATATTGGAAAGTTATGATTCGAGTTTGTATGAAGTTAAATGTTATTTTAAAACAACATTCGAAGCTAAATAAAGATATTTCTAAATTGCTTTATAGAAATCCAATTTTGCTAATTGGTCCTTTAGAAATTAAGCAATAAAAGCAAAAGTGCTAAGAACAATTAAATCCGCAATAGGATTGTCTCTTGCTGAACCTGTCCACAAATTACACTCTTAGATAGAGTGTAGCATTTGTTTCTTTATTTTGGATATCGAACTGATGCAGTAACTCTGTGCAGTGAAATGGACATTGTTAAAATTCTAGCTATCATAACAAATAATAGAAATTGCAATTGACGTGTAAATGCTATCAGACTGGTCGGCTGGAGATGAACAACAAAATAAATACCATAATTTTTGTTATATGATAACAATACAAAGTAATTACAATAAGATTTCTAAACTTACACAGCGCTGAGATCAAAATCCTCGTATCCATCATCTTCACACTCAAACTTCAGTCTCGGAATCGACAGATCCATTATAACTAAAATATCTACACATTCACTATATTACACTGTACAAAACTTCACTAATATCATAACCAGTCTAGTAAAAACGATCGTTTTAAATATTGTGTTAATATTCCGGATCGTGGAAGTACGGTGCGTGCGCGCATCGTAGGGGTTGGCAGCGAGAATGACGCGAAGGGACGAGGGTAGGACAGGGTAGCGGGGGGTGCAGGTAGCGAGGGGACGAACCACCCAAATTCCCCGTATTGTGTGCCCCATTCAATAATAAGGGTACCGATAACCTGCGCCTGAGCAGCGTACGAGCTCTGTGGGAACGCAACACCGATTGTATGGAATGTTTGCTTGTTTTTAAATTAAATGTTGATGCTATGAATTGTTCAGTTGTTTTCTATCGACGACATAGTTACAATGTCGTAGTTCTAGTCTATTGAAAGTAAACGATCATTGCGAACTAGCCGAAACAGACCTCCACAAACATTCCGAAATGTGAGTTTCGCAAAGTAAAAACTACTGGCGCAGTTCCGCTCAAAATTATGTAAAAACGCCAGCAATTAGTTACTAGTCTTTCGCAAAAATAAAATCCTGGAAAAGTTCCACTGGTGTGTTTTATGACAAATGACTGCTAGCGAACCTATTTTTGCTATCTCTAGTCAAAGTAAACGCCGGATCCAAAAAAAACCTTTCATTGGAGCGCATTCAAAATAACAAGTTGTAGAAAACTCCCCTGCCATTTGTATACCAAGTTGGCCATAATTAAACTTTTCGAATTGATCATTCTTCATTGTAAAGATTATAATAATTTCACAAGCCTCAACCCTTTGGGCATTCTCAGAATATTAAAGTAGGGTGACCATTATTTGTATTTCAAAAGAAATTGTAATTAGCCCTTTAGCTTTGTGTAAAAAATATCAACGTTCCCGAGTGTCTCATCATAAATTGCAGTGCTTTTTGTTCAGCATGAACTTTTATGATTTGATCGTGTACACTAAGCGTTATTTTTGACCCTTAAGAACTCATGGTCACCTTACACTGAACCGCATAGAATATTGCTTAGCAAAAGGCTAATGTTCTAAATAAAATGAACTTGATGGGTAAACGTATTGAAAGTAAGGTATACTGACGTGGCGTCGCGACAGCAGGGTCTGGCGCAAAGCACAGGCGGAGCGGGTGGCGGCGCGGGCGGCGGGGACCGCTCCGCATCGCACGCGCGACTCGGCACGGCGGGCGCGGTGCAGCAGCCCGGCCCGACGCCTGTCCACCACTTGTTCTGCAACCATAAATTTATGTTTTATTTCGTTTTAGCATTTTATTTTTATTTTAATTTTCGGAAACGGATCTTAACGTATTTAAGCAGGATTTGTTGTCTGAACAAATAAACAAATTTAATTCGAAGACTACGACCAAAACTCGCCCAACAAGTAGACATAATATTTAGCACACTCATTTAATTTTTAATTACCATTTGAGCAAAGAATTTCATTATCAACTACACTCGGATTGAAGTATCACTTTTTTATTTCCCTTATGTTAAGTATACAGTTCTACAGCCCTCTAACCTAACCAAATAGTATCAATCATTTGATTGTAAATGGTTAATTTGTAAATACCAGTAATTATAGTAACGCCGTTGGTGGTAATTTGCAGTTGAGCCTAGACAGTAATTCGATAATGACTGTCTGTAATTACTACGTATGTTTACTTGTATTGGTGTAATTAAACGTTGCTGTTTAACTAAATTTTAGGTTTAAATACTGGAAATACAAAGCTTTATACTTAGTTGGTTAGCACCCTCCACTCGAGCCTCATAAAAGAAGCATTAATTAATTTGTCAGACTAATTATTATTGTCATTAGGCTTTCGGAATTTTGCTAATGGCTTCACTTCAAATTACTTAAAGTGCAAATTAGTGGATCGCTTAAGCTTACACATTAAACAGCGCCTATAATTATGTTAGTCGGTGTTAATATTCAAACATGAATGTCAAATTAATTCTTCAATATAGATCTAAGTTCAACAAAGTGTGGAAGACGTGACTTTTAATAAATGTTACGACAATGTAGAATAAATTAACTGAAATAACGTTCCGTTTTTAGTTGGAACTTTGAAAACTAAAAGATTTATAGAGGAAAATATAAAGCTAGGTTTTCATTTAGTTAATGTCCCATTTTCGGATATTTGTTGCTTGGTAAATAGAGGTGCATTTTTCGGGTAAAAGTTATCAAAATATGGTTCAGAGCCAGCTATTAGTTTTGGTTAACTCCAACGTAAATCACTCGGTATAAAATATTGTTGACTATTTTTTTAAACTTTTATATTTTAGAGTAAAATATAGGATTTAAGCAATGAATTTTATTATTAGAGATCGACTCCAAAATTTGTTATTTTTAACCCTAAAAATAGACTTGTTTGGGAAACATGAAACAACGAAAGGCCCGTGAACAATTTGTCCGTACACCTGTCCTCTTAATAATTTCAATTTAGTCGTGTGAGATATCTATTACATGTAATGAGCCTTGCAATAACGCAAGCGAGTGTGGTCCGGTTGCGAACCAGTCTAGCCGACACCGAGCTAGATAGCTAGCCTTATCTGCGGCGACCAACATTTTCTACTCCAATTTTTGCTAAACTTAAACGCAAAAGAATAGTTATTACTTCTCGGAATGATCAAATCTAGTATTTTAAAGTTTAAACAGGCTTATCTGGAAAAAATGGCGGCGAGACGGCATGAAAGGAACTTTCACCCCTTTTCTAGACAAAAATGACAGGTCTCGAGAATATATAGTACCGAGCTAGAAAAGACTCCCAAACGAGATAAGACTTCAAGATTTGCAAAAAGTTACTTTTCTGGTCATGACGCCCAAAAAAAAAAAAAAACATATGCAATAGTGGCTAATATGATAGAAATAGAGATCTGCAGTAGCATAAACATAAGTCAGCAAGACAAGGCTAGTGAAGGCAACAGAAGGTGTTTCCAGCAATTTTAGACGGTACAGGATTGTTCGCAACATAACAATGCAGCAAAAGTGACAGCCCGATAACCTTCAAGTGACACGGCTGACTATTGTCCGCAAGACTAAAGAAAGATAAGTATCTAAATGCACGATAAAATGTATCATATAATCATATGCCATTACTGTATCTATCTTGAATCTTTTCTACGAAAAATAAAAATATTTTTGCATGAAGAGAGTACCAAATGGTCCATCCAAATGCCATCGAATTTGAGCGGAAGTATCGATCATCGAGAATTTACTGTCGATTAACGGCTTGAGCTAAAGAAGGCCGAGTTGATATGTCTTGCGCACGCGACGTATCTCAGTGAATTCGAAATTTGCAGGTAATTCGTCGTGTTGTGTAAGTGTTATTAATTTTTTATAGCAACACGTTATTTTTTATCTGCATGTTCGCTCTTTTTGTTGATGTTTTTTTTTTATAGATTTTCAACTTTATCGCTAAAGCATATGGTTCAAAGTTGATTGGGAAAATATGACAGTTTGGTGTGCTGGCGTCTGAACTTGATTCTGATAGGATCATCTTATTAATCGCCAAGTTATTAGTAATTATTTGTAATTATATTCATCTACATACATCCCCTGACTCGAAAGAATACAAGAACTGTCCACTGATGTCAAACGAAATAATCAGTCTTAATTATTGTCCTACAACTTTTAATTATTAATGAATTCTTCAATAATTGTTGAGGCGCATTCACCATCAATCAATAGCAGTTGGGCGACTCTTGCGCACGCGAGCCGAGTCACGTTTTAATAAATAAGAGGCGGATACAATTACGATTACCACGCGCGAGCAATTGATTTGCAGTCAACTATGTAAGAGAGAAAATCTATTTAAAAGACTATGCGACATCTTATGATCACGTGCCTGAGAAGACTACGCTACCGTCAAATAAAATGATAGGATATGATGGCATCCAGGCCGATTGTCGGCTACGGCGGCCGTTCTCTTTTAAGATCAGTAAGCTGCACCGGACATATTATAGTGCACAAGCTTTGCGGACACAGGTGCACTCTCTATTCCCTCACTCTAATAGTCCGATGGGACGGCAATCCGACACGACCGGAGAGAGATCAGGCGCAGGATCGACATTTACGTGCTCTCCGATGCGCGGGTGAATCAATCACCAACTTCCAGACTCCAAGCTTCTTTATAACGTTTCTCAAAACCTACAAAGCGATTTCGGCCCGACCCGGGAATTGAACCCAATGCCAATGAGGCAGTCAAAATGATAGGATATATAGCAAATAGCCAAATCAGCTGAATATCATGAATAAAATTTTACAGCGTCTCTTTACAACGCGTCAAGCCACAATATCAGCTCCCCTCGGAAATCTCTTATCCCCAATACTTTCATAAGATCAATTCAAAATATCAAAGTGCTCTTTCAAAAATCTAAAACATATAACCCACTTCAAAACTGCGTCTTGTCTTTATATTAACAGCAATCTATGTATGTAAATAACCGCGCTTCGCTTCGTTTGTCACCGATGGGCGTATGTGTGTACATATGTAGTGTTGTTATCAAACGACAGTATACAATCACGATCACACACACATACATAGGTCATACAGCAGATTGGGTGTGAACGACCCGTGAAGGACAGTTCACTTCTAACTATTTGCTGTTTTGTTCCATACTACTTATATGTGGACGCAAAATACTTGTGAGTCAATAGGTAAAACATTAGAAATCGGAGAGCAATCACCAGATTTAAGACGTTACTTGCTGGTAGAGTAATTTCGTACATTAAGAAGATTTTCCCTTGAGACGTACATAAAATAATAATAACGAAATTGAAGGACTATGGTGAGTAAATATAATAATTAGTCAACTAAAATTATGAGCCCTCATGCCAATTTAAAGTTGCAAACAACCACTAGAGAGCTGAGTTGAGAGGATGAGAGGAGCACGTATGACAAGGATCCCTTTGGGACACAAATTAATTACAACTTTCACTTTGCCAAGCTGAATTTCGCAAAGTTCGTAGACATAAACAAAAATAATCTTACGTTAAAATAACCTAGATACAAAAATAAAAAAGTAACTAATTTTCTGTTGTAAATTAAATTACATCGTCAGGGCTGTTTTCGCCGGAAAAATAGACGAACCTAAGGCAAAGTCCTTATAGGGTTTTCACCTCACTACCAACTGCTATTGCTTTGAAATTGTTCACAGAAAGTCTCAGTACATCTGCGGGTTGTTCGTATGAGATACCGTGGCCCGGGCACACAAGGACCTCCAGAAGGAACATAGTGGGTTTTAGTCAGTAAAAGTCTGACACTCCCTCCAGCTGCACCCTCAGCGGGTCATTTGATGATTTCCCACGAAAAAAAAAGTCTCAGTACATCCTCGTTTTCGGAATTCAAATCTGGAATTATCAAAAACAATCTATAAAGTATCTCTCTTTAATAACTTTTTAAACCCTGGAATTATGACACAAGCAGAAAGCTACATCTTTCCTACGTATCCAAGGTAGAACGAACAGACGTACATATACGAGTAATGTAAAACTATGATGAAATGACCACTGGACGTAAACGACTGACCTATGCTAATGAGCGTTGCGTTAGAGCAACTAATTAACGTTTTACGCACTTCTATACCCTTACCGTATATTGAACTAAAATATGAGTGAAGTTATTTATTTATTTTTACATGGTAAGGAAGTTGAAAGTGGAGTCTTATCTTCCTAGTTATGCAAGTGTCATCTGACGCTATGATGATTGGAGACATGCTTATGCAATATTGCAATCTTGGAAACAAGTCATTTTGTAGGTTCGTAACTTTTATAACGCCATTTATGTTGCAACTGACAAACAAATTAGGTTTTCATCGTACCTTCAATAACGAGATAATATTTCTATCGCAAACAGTTTCAGACGTCCCATCGACCTAGTTTTGATTAATTTACTTATTTATGAAAAATAGAACATTCACAAATATGTAAACAGAATTGCCATTTATGCGGTGGTACTGCAAAATTACATTGTGTTACTTACATACATGTCATTAACATCACAAATTAAGTAACACACCTTCCAGAGATAGTCCATGTGTTTAGAAGAAAATAATTAGCCTACTTAAACATAATACCACAAACAAAAATATCAACTTAAACGTTTCCTCAAAACTCCCTTAATAAATGCATTATTTATGACTTCAATACGACATTCAGCACACCGATTTCCTGCCACAAAACAGCTTCATCGCACAAGCTGTCATATCACATCGTTGCATGCTAAGGTCAAACGGGAACAATTGACGTCAGCGCAGACACAAACATGGCTTACACGTGGGGCCACCTCATGGCAACCGGCGAGACAAACTGCGAATTACCATAAGATTATGGAAATTGCATTAAACATAGTTACGAAATATGTTTTCGTGGCTGTCTGAATTGTGTTCAGGCTGTCAATTTTAGCTATGTGTTAGTTGGTTAGTTGACTGAAGCCAACCAAATAGTTAGTGTGGTGACCCGAATATTAAGAGTAATTTTACAGAACATTTTAGTATGCTGAGTTGAGTATCAATGTTGATAAAAAAGGTGTTTAAAGCGATTGTCAGCCACTGCATCAGTTCAAGAAGTAGATTATTCAGCTGCGCTAAACATATTTGCGCAGACACAGGTGCACTCTCTAAGCCAATAAGGAATGTAACATGACTGGAGTGAGATCAGGCGCAAGACTGACTGTATCACCACTAGCTTCCAGACTCCGGGAAGCTTTGTGAGGTTTCTTAAAAACTCACAAAGCTATTTCAGCCTGACTCGGAAATCCGACCTCAGAGCCAGTTGACAGCAGTTGCGATTATTAGACGACGGTGCAGTCAGATAACAAAATACACATTTCATAAACACAATACTGAAGTTCACAACACTTCACGATTCAGTTCACGTTTCCACATCAGATTTTGAAACATCAAACTATGTACTTACACAATATCTTCACCAAGGCACTTAACCTTAGTCAAGTTTAACGCAATCTAGCCACCCAATGTCTGAAAGCAATTTCGCTTGAAGTACCAGCATGATATACGAGGGTTGCCCGGGATCTGGAAGTGAATCAATCATATTCTCACGCCATTGGTTTCGACGTCACTTCGCTATCTGCGTGGTACAGCCGGTACAGGCCTAGTTTTCTGTATTACCGTGAAATGAGATGGTGAATTGAAAGCTGTTAGTTCAGTAATTTATAACTATCCACGCGTAAAGTTACTAAAAAGATAAATAGAATTTATTTCCAAGAATCTTTATGCTTGCCTAGTTTTTTAGGTGAAGAATTCGCAAAGAGAAAATTTTGGCGAGTCTGTGTTTCACGTGAACTTAAGCTATGACACGCCAATAAATAGTAAATACTTTAATCACTACATTTTTACCAGAGCAAAATAATGTGTATACTAAGGCAAACGTTTCCAACGAAACGTGTCGAAAACTCCAAGAATTTCACTGTTCTTCCGAACAGTTCGTACTAAAGCAACGATCGAAAGGATTGCATTTGAATTATAAATCGAGCGACGAAGCACGCGAGCACTGTGTCGCGACAATACTACGAAACAGTCGTTTGAATCCATTGCTGTTTACGGGAACTTTCGGCCTGTGACTACCAATCGTGAAAGCGTAATGGATTCTTTGGAATTAAACTTCGTGTTACGATGTACTGGTGTTGAACATCTGGCAGCCATTCCGTGGAAGCAGGAAAGCTAGGCTAACTTATTTAATTTTTAATTGAATCCTATCAGTAATTGTGTTGATGTTAGTATTATGTGGATGAATAGTGCTGTCATGTGGTATTTTTATTCATAACAATGTTCTGACGTCAAATTATCGACTGATAGTACTTTTCTTATCATAATAATTATGATGGATGGTCAGTTCATTTGTGGATATTAGTAGATGCGCGTGGCATAAAAACTTGCGTTTAAATGAAGACAAGATACAGTTGACTACAGAGATTCTCTACCCATGCTAATTAAAATCAAAGCATGTACACACAATACTGATAAAATCAACAATAATTAATTACACATTCATAGCACTTTCTTCCAAACATGCTCTAAGCAAAAAACTACTGTTATAATGAGCATGCAACTACGTGTGTCCTGAAAATCATAAATGCATACAGTATGCACTGATGCACAACAATGACTTTCAGTTTTACTCTGGCGCCTTGGAATCTGAACGCAGCGATTGACACTGGAACAGCTAGTATTGACGCGTATAGCAATCAAATAAGCTAGCAACCAAATATATAGTGACAAACGCATTCCAAAGACTACAAATAATGTTAATACTAACACACAACACACAAAACTGTTAGAATTCAAAGCTTCTAAACTACGTGCTTAGTAAAAACAGATGTAAATGGTAATGAAAGCACAACTTAAATTTAAGAATAAATGAAGGTAATCAAAGTCGAGCAGAGCTAACATCTTCGTGTTGTCGATTACAAGAAACCCGTTCTATCAGACCGAACAATAAAGTGCGATACCACTGATGTAATTCCGAGAAGTTCTTCTGCACATACATATAACGTTAGATAAGAGGACCGAACATGGTTGTTAGGACAATACGTGATTTTGCTAACTAGACGCAACAAAGAAAGTTGCATCACTTTGTAGTAAGTACGAAACTTTCTAACTTATTTATAGAGGCATAAATTCGTGTGATGGAATGGATGACGCGCGAATCTTTGTAAACAAACTTCGTCTTGAGCCAACATTACTATAATTTAGTACAGTTTAAGCAGCCACGGCAGACGATAATGCCATAACGTTAAAGTATAATCTAAGCAGTAAATACTTGGGAACTATGAAGAATACTGAACGTGAGTCATTCAAAGTTTTATCAATGGCTAAGTTTGGGAGCTTTGAAAATTTTACACGTCCTTCATTTGGTTGGAAACTGGGACACATCCGTTGACAATCCGGACGTATGGGTGCACTAAGTTTACATACGTGGGCTAGATCCGTCGGATGGTCTCGAGTGTCGCCCACAGAGCTGGCACATATTTTCAATAGAGCGGGATGGTAATTGGGTAGAGATCTACTTGAAAACCGGTTCGAGATCTATGAAAATTGATTACTTAGTCACAGAAGATGTTTTGAGAATTGAGGCTGATGTGTAGGTGTATCAGCGATTGAGTATTCATTCAATGTTGTATTGATTACGTACGTCCCTACCCTAATTTGGTTGGTCCGGTCGATTTTTATCACTACATAGTATAAAACAAAGTCGCTTTCTCTGTCCCTATGTCCCTTTGTATGCTTAAATCTTTGAAACTACGCAACGGATTTTGATGCGGTTTTTTTTAATAGATAGAGTGATTCAAGAGGAAGGTTTATATGTATAATAACATCCATTAAATAGTGGAGAAGTAATGTTATTTTTGAGTTTGAGTTTTTCTGTAGTGTATTTAGTATCAGCATTGCACCCGTGCGAAGCCGGGGCGGGTCGCTAGTATTTTATATGTTGTGATTTAAATTCCATAATTGTCAGTATGTTTTCTTCTGTCGTGATTCTAATTTAAACACTTATTCAACTTAGACACGATATGATGACTTAGAATTACCAAAAAATCGTGCAAATTGGAGTGATTCAATAACGAGTCACAATCGATTGAATGTGATTTCAACTACTTGCATAGCGTAATCTAACGCAATCCATAAATTTACTGTGTGTAGATCAGCTTGTGCACTGTTTAATATTCAAAGTGTATCATCAGTTTGAGTGTAATTTGTCATAAAAGCGCACTTCTAAAAACTGAACTATCATCAACTTATAATACTGAATCTTGTACCTTTGACTGGACTTTCAACTACAAGTCGTATAACAATCGGAACTTTATCTGAATACTAGCTTCTGTCAGCGGTTTAATCGTCGTCCCGTGGGGACCCTTAGGCGACATCCAGATAATAAGTAGCCTATAGTGTTATAATATTTTTCTTTATAATGTTAGCCCACATACACAAATAGTGTAGGTATACGACTGTGACGAATAGTGTCAAGGATCCCTGCCTCCGTACATCCATCTCAACAATCCGTGTTTAGAAAGACTTGACTGCAGCCACCTGACCTCATAACTGCTTTAGATGCGACGCGATCCCCATTTTCTCCAACGAAACCGCCAACTTCTACGTATACGGCGATGAAGGTACTTTCTTTAAGCAGTATCACTAAAACCTTAAGAAGTGTTTCGCTATACGGCCATATTAAGGCTTATTTCTAGCGCAATCTCTCAACGACAGTAACATGGCGTGGTGATAAAAAGGCATGTTTAGTACAGTGTTGCTAAGCTACACCTATCTCTAGTAACCCTGAGGTATGCAATGAGATAAGCAGTCAATAACTGTTAGTCGATATGCTAAATAGTGGAAAAATACTTGTGTTGTTTATGGGGCCAACACAGAGAACCTTTTAAATACAAAATATGTATGTGGCTATGCAAATAAACCGTATTATCGTTAGAACTAGCTGAACGCGCAAAAACACGTTCATTTTAGTAAACATTTCTCCGCAACGTTATCTACTTATAGGAGTCAAGATCAAGACGTAGTGTGTACAACACGTTTTGTTTATTTCGCTCATTTTCTGCGCATCGAGGGCCGGATGCGAAGGCACCGGCGACGACAAATCCTCGCTCAGATAACGCAATGGCAACCGCCTGACGGAAATAAGAACCCTGACTGTATTGAACAACTGCCTTCGCTACATCATATGTCGCTGAGTAAGAATCATTCTTATTACTGGGGAATAGATTCTATTCTCGGTAATCTGGCATTCGTTTTTGTAGCAATTTTCCATGGATTCGAAAGGGGAAAATACTGAAATAGTGAGGTAATTCCAAAATGATATTAGTGTAATGCCTATGTAGGCACGGATGTGGGGTGGATAGAGTGCTTTTCTTGGATTTAAATACATACAGTGAAGAAGGGAATCAAAAGTTTTTTCTTTAATATAGGCTGTTTGAAGATCTTATTGCATGTATCAATATCAATGCTCGCACCAAGCCCACTGCTTGGTACTAAAGCTTAATAAAGTGGAGCCATTGGCCTCAAACTTATTGTATGTCCGTGCGGTCGACGTCATCTGAATTCAAATAGGATTCAAACTCATTCAGATACGCTAGCCGTCCTGCTCAATATGACGAAGCAGGTAAAGTAAGACACTCAAAATAGCTGTGATCATAAGCGAAAATTTATTCGATCCGTTTGAAGATTTTGTTTTCATATCGAAAAATAATATGAGCCAAATGCGCCCACGTATGTGACCGCTTGGTTTCTAATAATGTATGTTTAATTGCATCATTGTTGCATCGCTTTCATCTCGTGTAATTGTAATCATTCTCTCGTCACAGCTGCGTCTGGCAATCAATTGGCTAGACGGCCCTTCAAGCCAATAACAATAAACCATTGCAAATGTGACAATTTGCATTTTCAGGACGTTAATTGTCTGGCGTAACAAACACCCTTTGTTACTTCATTTTATTTTTCGAATTTATCGTGAACTAACCTAACGGGTGTGATGAATATGACGGGTGAAGGTACTTGTAGTACTATATTCATAGAAATTTTCAACTTCTATTTAAATGAACTAACCAAGAAATACCAGCAACATATTCTAAAGCTCCCTTACATTCTCCAGCATGAACAATAACAGAACAAGCAGGTCCTGCGGCACGCTGTCACGACGTCACCGACACGGGACTGTCCAACGCACGGCCTGCGTACAATTGTTGGACCAGGGACTCGACCCATTTCTATGACAGTGATTGAGGTCCAGTATTACATGTTATTGCTGATATCGAGGTATGTACCGCTTACTACGCCTATGTAAACTAGGATCGACATTTTATTTGGTCTGACTGAGTTGTTAAAATGGAAAGGATGTCTGTACTTATTTACTTATATTAAAAAGAGGATCGTCTATGTCGCGTTGATGTGTGAAAGTAAATAAAAGCCTGATTTGTGTAATCAAATATTACACATCGTTATTTAATACGCTTAAATAGAAAACTGATATTTCCAAGCTAAAAAACCCGTGAGGTATATTTTTAAAGTGCATGCAACGAGCCAATCGGTCTTGTTTTTAATAACTTACTCAGAATTTTAATTGAACATCAGCTTACCTGGAAAAATATAATTTATTATGTTAATTTGCTTTCAGAGAATAATTATAACAAATAATATAGTGACATAGATAGGCAGTGAATAACAAGTTACGGGCTAAGCATACAAATGATATTTATGATACAAGTTCGTATTTCATAATTAGCATCCTTTCGACTTATGTAAGTGTACGTAGTCTAATAACTTAATTCATTGCTATTTATTTCGCGAAATACAATAATGAACAGTTGAGTGCATTTGCAAACCCATAAAACCATATCAAAACGTGTGAAAACGACTATAAACACTGGGAACACCTTGAAATTGAAACTAAAGTAAGCTAAGGTAGGACATAGAAAAACATATAGCTTGGATGTTCTTAAAGATTAAGTAGGTAGGTAAGTTACAGTAACGAGCCAAACCCTGACGAAGAGGTCATAAAATTAAGTACCATTACATAGTTATATTTGTAAAAGTTAGAAGCAACGATCTTGATGAATTAAATTAACACTATTTTTTAAACATGTCAAGGACATTATTGAACGTATGCTAACGTATTTTTATATCGTCATGTAGGAATCGCAGCTGAACAATACTGCATAGATGTGACTTCTGTGTGAATCGTATAAATCCTTGAGTTCAATTGATTACTTTTCGAAATTGAATAGAAGTATGAACGGTGTTTGATTTCATTTGTTATTGGAATCGAGTTTTTATTTGTTGACGCATTTTGTTTCTTGAGTTTGGACTTTGCTCTCTTGACATGTTGTATTTAAAATAACATGTTGAGAAATAAGTATGTTGCAAAGTATGCGAAGATGAAATTTTATTCGTTTAAAATGATACTTCAAAGAAATAAACATGTCTAAATAAGCCCAGCTTCAGAACAATAAATGTATTTATACCCCAATCGCGTTCTCCTTACGCCTCTCACCTTTCCCAAGCACTTAAGAATACATTACGCCCTCAATTACCCAACGTACTAAATTTACCGCTTATAAAGGCTACTTCTGAATATTATACGCCATGTCTTAGTCACGACTCGAAAACATAAGGGCGGCTGCGCCCGTACAAAATGAACAGAATTTATATTTAAACCAGGAATCATTTGGTACCATTCACAGTGGCTGACTCACTTCGGAAACCGAAATGTTCTTGACAGTTACGTTACGTCAGTATTGGCTGAAACTTGATATGAGAAATGATCGTATGTAGGCAGCCTAAACCCATGCACTTTGGCAAGACTAAAATGATTTGTAAGGCACAAATAAATATATAAACCTAGTTAGAATAAATTTGAGTTAGCTAGAATAAATATTCGGTAAATTATTAAATTATCTGACAATCACGAACACGAAGCGGTTATAATTTTTTAGTAATATTCTTGCTAAATGTCCAACAAATAACTGTTACAACAGTCGTTATTTGTAGAAAAATATGTAGTTCACACCACTTGTGTTAATTTATCACAATGATACGCCTTGAAAACTGTCGGATGCTTGTAATATGACGTCAAGATATCCGTTCATATAAATGGAAGCGATTATTTTGTTGTTTGTTCGCTCTGATTGCACTGCAATAATAATCAGAATCATTTAATAGCCTGCTGTTTGTCATTAGAAACTATTATTACTTAGCTCATATATCAAAGTTGCTTGCAATTCTTTTAAATATTAACATTAGCCAACACGTGACACTCGGGGCAGCACTACACTCGCCCCTCTATGAATCACTCGAGGAAAGCCCAGAGTGACGTCATCATACTTAACAGCTATTTTAACGCTACAAGCTTTGCAAGCGCATATCTTATGTAAGATATATTCAATTAAGTTGTGACGAAGCTACACTGCTTGCGTACTAATCGCATGCTCAACTACAACGTGACATTGTGTTTTTTTTCTATAACTGATTTTACGTCAACCATCGATTGGTTTCCCCCCTCCGTTTGATTCTCATATCCGTCTGGACGAGAGAATTTTTCAAGGAAACGACGTTCGTCGCCGCGAATTTCCTTGTTTCATGTTGTTTTTCCAATACCTACCTACATTTTTTATTAAAAACTGTTCGAGCAAAATACTTCCTGTGCGGAAACTAAGTTTATATCAGAAATCGATAAATTAATTATACATAAAGCAGATTAAGCTTATAGAGTAAAATTATTTGCGAAAATGATGTAATTGTTGCAAAACTTTCAATTCGATCCAATGTCAAGAAAATTTTACGCAACGAATAGTCAATGTGGTGCAACGGAGCAAAAGTAAGGATAATGTTCAGTAGTAGGTATTTATTTTTGTATACAATAATTCATAATACGAGACTTCTTGAACACTGAATAAAATATTATCAACTCTAGGAGATAAGTTTCAACCAGGAAGACGTGGACTGATAAGAAGATAACACATTATAATCGTAAATTCTGACTATCTCAAAGATGGATGACAATATTACCAGATAATACTATCAAACAGATTTCGTAATCGTCATACACATTCATAGTGTCGTTTATCTATGAATATCATAAATCTCATGAATAGTTATTTTGGATTCGCCAACGTCCAGTAACTTATGCATTATTTGAAATACAATAGCGCCAGAGTTAGACGCAATAAGTCTGCTACCTACCTAACTTTTACTCCTACATTTATTACTAAATTAAGACTTCAAGCGTAGGACGACATAATATTTTCCATATTATATTTCTTTCGAGACCTACGTAGATATGACTCGCAAAACAGTTTTAGAACTTATCTTTGTTTTGTGAAGTTCATTAAATGTTCCTGGTTACAAAATTAAATTAATATTTGCGAATGTTAACTGTTTCACGCGGCAAAACATCGTAAATACATCAGACGGAGGCTTGCGAAGCGTCGCGAATTTCCGCAAAGCATTCGCTCCACGCCGAATACCTATCGAATGTATGCAAGCCGCGAGATTAGCCCGATACCGGGTTTAATTACCATGACGCTAATTGAATTTTAGACAGCATTTGTGGGTAGACGACAACGTGACAAAGCCGTTGTTTACTCTACACGGTTGACGGGCCCCAAATGGGGTGTTTTTGGCAGATTTACGGGTGCCATTGGGTATATCCGTACAACATGACGTTTGCTGAACCCTGATCATGGTATCAGATCAGCAAATATGTAGTTTTGGCACTATTCGTTTTGTTAGTCATCCATAACAAAGAATGATTTGGCTTAGCAAATGAATAGTCGTAAACAAAGCTACACTTTAGTACTTAAGAGCAGAGAGATATAAGTTTTACTATTTCTGGAGATCAGCCAGAGACAACTTCGTACACATAAATCAAAGAACCGAACTGTGCGATACGCATACATCCTCAAGCTGTTTTGCTCGTTATGGCGGTAGGTTTATGGGTCGGCCGAGTTGGTCGTATAATTTGCAGGCAAGATACTTGAATCTCCAAATACAGCTGTCTATATTGCTTTATTTGTCCCCGTCCTTGTTGCTAACACCGTTACGAGAATATGAGCTGGAGCGTCGCCGGCTCGTCTATCGGAGCGTGTGACGCACTCAAACTAAGTGGAGACAATAAGCAATTATTTGAAGGTTCCATTTATTCACCTCTACATACTCCTCTTACGTAAGTACGTCCTATATTTTATCGGGATTATATTTTCAGAACGTTTTCTGCGGCAAAATATCCCACAGGAGAAAATTCTTTATATAGTTAGCGAATTTAGAAATCCAATCTTTTGTCCCAGAAAGCTGGCTAGAGTTCAAATTAGAGCTCCTTTGAGTCACGCATATTCTCTTTTATATGCAAAGTTGTCATTCCTACCAGCTGGTGACTGGGTTTTACAAAAATATTCATTCTGTGAATGTAAAAGTTGATCATATCTTAACACTATGCTTTCATGTATAGCCTCGACACATTTTACTAGACTACTATGTAATATGGTGACAATTCAATATTGTTAAAACCTTGATTATGCCAGGCAATGGGCTCGAGTTGTTTACGAAGCGACTATGTGGCCTTGTAGTCATTTATACAAATTACTTTGATACAACGCTAAGGGTGAGCTCGTGTATAATAAGAGTGATGCGGGTAGTATATATTTCTTCATAGGGACCCATTGTGGAAATGTGTCCTTCCAAAACAAAATGAGTATAAACAGTAACTAAACGGTAAGCAATCAGACGCAAAACAGAAATGTCCATCGTGTAAAATAGGCATCAATAAATTGAATGCACGAATAACTTTTTTAAGTCTCAAAGAGACCAGCAAACCAATTGGGTATTTCAAGACCGTTAAAATTCCTTGTAAAGCAAGAGTCACAATTCTCGTGATTGCCGTTATTGTCAGTTTGTTTTCCAATTCCAATAGCGGCTGTTCCCTTGCGACATTCACTGCGGGCGCAACCACTAACAAGTTTTTTCTCTGTGAGAAAGGCGTCCATTATCGTCGCTTGCGCCGCCGCCTGCCCCGACCTCGGCATCAGCCGGGTTTCTACCGTTCCAGTTGTCGGTGTACTCAAATCTATTGTTATAACGAGTTTAATCACCATCTAGATATCAGTTGCGCTATTTTTCTTTTAATTAGAGACTTCATATTGTTCTTTAGTTGAGGCTGCGATAATTTAATTGAGACGGGTCATTTGGGTTTGTTTTGTTCGCTCGTTTATTGCACGAGTCTGATATTTTAGTATGTATTGTATTTTTATTAAATTGCGTTCTTAATTTATCTGAGTAGGTAATTCAGCAGTGGTACCTACTTGATTATCGACAGTAATAATTTTACTTATTGCGCTATTATGACATAACAAAGAAAATTACAAATACTGCGTTTTATTTTTGTAGTTATTTAATGACGCAACTTTATTATCGGTAACATTTAGGTGTATTCAAGGTTTATAAACCAGAAAGGTTGATTATTTAGCCTAGAAACGGACATGACAATCAATAATTCGAACAATCAGGCCATTCTAAACCACGGGCAAAAACTAGTATCACAATTATTGATAAATTCGTCCGTCCGTCGGTATTGTGGTTAGGACTATAAACAATACTTTATCGTAGCCTATCAGTCATTCATTCGACTGTACTTATGATAAAACATACTCATTTATGTAATGTTTCACGTCTTATCGTTTGTTTTGAAGACTACAAGTTTTGCCGACAATACTAGCGAAAAAATCCAAAAGTAGACTTTATTTGCCAAACACACTGTTAAGAATGGTGTAACGGAATTTTCCGTTAATAAAACATAGCTGTGCACGAATTGGACTAATTGTGCGTAAGTTTCATGAAAGTTATGATGCGGTTGAATTTCGTTCTAAGTTAGAGGGCAGACGAAACGTTTGCAATGGTCTTGCGAACCAAGCCAACGATCACACAGTGGCAAGCGATATACATGTCTCGGCAGTATCGTAAAACGTGTTGTTTAGCACCCCCAAATGCGCCATAATACAGCCTAGACATTTTTACGTGTTTTTTACTATTCGAGCAATATGGTCACAGTCACAGACTCACTTAAAAGACTTTAAAAAAGTATTTGCACAATATTATCAGTTCTTAACCTTCATTCGGTAAGTTAACTTAGTGAATGTAAATATTGGATGGTAAGGTTAGCATAAACATTGAAGTTGTTATTGAAGCTTCAATGGAATTTCCTATGGAGGAATGTCGTAAAATTTTAACGGGCTAGGTCTTTAGGGGTTCATTCAAGTGTAAGAATGTCATGAAGGCGTCCGACGGCACGAGTGGCGGTCGTCGAGCGATTCAGTCGTGATCTGTGTGGAGCGAAACGTGACTGCATCGATGCGGCTATGATCGCAGCCTCCACAGCTAACAGCTATCGAACTAGGAAACTGAGGCGTTATTTCACGAACGACAGACAATTTTTACGATTACTTTATGAAGAAATTTCGGTCACATCAAAAATAAGATGATCCAAATAACTGTGCCTGATTTGTTTGCGGAATAAAATGATATGAGAAAACTTTTCCAACTTCATATTAGTTTCGGTGATAATAAATTTTAGTGGCCAAACCTGATAGTTTTGATTAGAACAGTTTTTGGGTCTGGTCACAATCGCGTCCATATTATAGATTTCTGTTAATTTTCGTGTCCCATATATTCATCCGAATATTGCAATACCCGGTATCGCTACAGTCACGTTATAATATGCTTTGTTTCAAGTAGTCATTACTATTCTTCGTTCAAAAATATTAAAAAAAAAAATAAGATAGTCACTTTACTACACTAAGAATTATCAGAATTTGCAATACTTAAATATAATATACAAATATTAAAACTTTTACAGTTAAGATTATTCGCTTGGTATTAAACCTCTAGACATTTCCCGCGTAACCTCTCCAACTCGAATTAATTAGCCAGTGATTGTACTAGCAGAACTAGCAATGATGAACTAAAACGGAACGTGTTGTGAAAGTGGTCGGGCCGTGCATCTGTATTACGACGTTGGCAACGCATATCAAAGTTTGGCAGGCGCCAGCGGCTTTCGAAACGTCCCACATTGCTGGTACAGAGTTAAACCTGTCTAGCGCACCGTTGACTCACGCGGAGTACGGACACTGCATACGTGTTGGAATTATTGCACGCTTATTTGTGGATGGGGATATCTGTCACCCCAAATGAATTGAAGATTTTTAATTGGCATGAGTTAAGGACAGTCTTCTCATATGTATTTACATCTATACAATGCAATTTAGAAGACGTATGACAGCTCATAACTTTGAATCAAACTGAAAAGGTCCAAAGAGCGCGTATTACCTAGAGGCTATAATAAAACAAGTCCATGGACGATAGCAGGACACACCTACCCTAGACAGACAAATTAAGTGAAATAGCTGCATCGGCAATGTTTTATCAACCCCCGCAATGAAACCCAGCGCTAGTCGCACCCGGACGAAAAATATTAAACCGTAATGAATCCCGGCTCCGGGAACTGAATTACGGGAACATTTTACATTACAGCGGGATTGCAATCTAACAACATTTGCCAGCAGATGGATGTGTGAACCGTATAATTCCAATTTGATTCGGTAAATGTTCAATCTGTTTATACGTGTCTGTGTGTCCACGCAATTATGTAAATCCCGAAGTAAATTGAATTCATTAATATTAAGCAGCTCGAAATATTGGATTTGCATCAGCTGTGGCTTGTTTCAGATTTATTTTATATACTCTACGGTAGAAGATGGAAAAATCTTGTCCATTTTCCGAGGAATAATATTGTTAGCTTGCGTGCTTGGCGTCTCTAGTAAAGATAAAAAGACATTATATTCAAACAATAGTTTTGACCGCTAGAGAAAACTAAATTTACCTACTTGGTAGCACAATGAGCAATTAGCAATTTCATTATCAATTATCAGCATCGCGTGTTTAGTTTTATCTTAAGTTTTTTTAGCTTGGGAGATCGAGAGGCATCGCACCTTGTACTCGCGAAAAAATCAAAGCGAACGAATTAGTTGAGAATTTTAAAACCAAGCCTAAAAAGTAAAAATGAGACAAACATTATCAGGTCAAAATACGTTTTAATCACATCAGCTGATGTAATTATCTCTTGCGTTCTCGCAACAAAATTATTCAGTTTAAATCATACTTAATCTACAATTTCCGTGAAAGTCAAACGTGCTACTGATAAATCAGTGAGTATAATTCACATAATTTGTTTTGAAAAGTGTACATGAGCCAGATTTTGGAGCCTATCAATGTTATTTATTCAAGGATTACGAGAAGTTACAATAGGAATTACTTAGACCTGTATCGTAAATTAATAGTAAAAGAACCTTTGATAAAAATATCTAAATACTGGACTACGGAACACATTCACTCTAAGTAGTAAAATTTAGAATTCTAATCGAAGACATGCCCTCACACACAGACGTTGTACGAGCGGTACAACCAAAACAAACCAGCCTGCATCTGTTTCTTTAATAACGCCATACCCTACAGCTACTGAAAACGCATTTTTATCTACCCGTGGAGTTGATGTGGTGTAATTACGGAGGGGAGGGACGGCGCCGGCAGATTGCCTGCCAATTGAGTTATGTGCTGGCCGGCGGAGGACGCTGACTGTGGACGGCAATCGATAGCGATGTACTGATAGATTCGCGTCAATACGCTGTGTTGTAGGTGTTTGCAAATTAGTATCAAACTGGGATATTAGCGGAGAGGGCAGCGAAGTGTTTAGCAATATCGTGTTTTTTTGTTTTGTCCACCATGTAATCTTATGGCATCTAATATTGGCGAACGATAAGATCACATGTTGAGAATTCTACGTTCTTCAATTCTACATCCGTTCAGTTGACCACATCAAAAGTAAATGTGTGATGCGCAAGAGTTTCGTAACGCAGTATTGAAGTGTTTTTAAAACATCCACACTTGAAACTATCTTGAATAAAATTGTATCAACAGCAACTGGCATATATACATATATTAAATATAGAAAAAACCTAATAAATAGAACATTAAGACTCATTATTCAGAAAATAAATATTATCTGAATAACGAGCGTCTGGCAAAAATAAAGATACGGCGCTAGATTGGTACCCGAACCCAGGCAAACAAAATCACGTGAGACTTAGGAGTTTAATAACAAAGAAGTACTCTGTTTGAAGTAAATGCAAAAACATATAAACATAGAGTTAGTGATGAAGTGAAAAAAGAGAATTATGACGGGGAAGTTAAGCCATCATCAGATGCTAGAAAACCTGCCATCAGTAAATTTTCTATTATGATGTGAATCTAGCAACATAATGTCTCTAGTTTGTTCTCTTTATTTCTTTTGTGTTTGGTATTATTGTAATAGATACTCATATTTTAGCAGTCTGTTTGAGGCCAGTCTAACCAAGAGGTATTGGGTTGCCCGGGTAACTGGGTTGAGGAGGTCAGATAGGCAGTCGCTCCTTATAAAACACTGATACTCAGCTGAATCCGGTTAGACTGGAAGCCGACCCCAACATAGTTGGGAAAAGGCTCGGGAGATGATGATGGTGATTTTAGCAGTCTGTTTGATCAAAGCGAAGACAGATTGAATGGGACCAGACCATACACTAATTAAGTCTTACGAAAGTATGAATAGAATGAATGATCAGGATGAATAGCTCGTGGTTCACACTAGATATACGAACGTATAGACACGGCGATGTATTACCGGAAATTACAATAGCGTACAAACATGGCCGCTTATAGTGGTTATTGTCACTACGAATTAATAATGGTTTATGTTGATTGATTTCATTGTAATTATAAATATACTGATGTTGCATGTATATAGGTAATAATAGGTGTGAGGTCTTCTTATCTTATGTTACTCTTTGCCTTTACGTAAGTATAGAAAATATAACAAAAAAAAATATTTATGAACTGTCTTAACTAATATCAGAAATCTATACCAATATTATAAAGCTGAAGAGTTTGTTTGTTTGTTTGTTTGTTTGAACGCGCTAATCTCCGAAACTACTGGTTCGATTTGAAATATTCTTCAGTGTTAGATAGTCCATTTACCGAGGAAGGCTATAGGCTACATACTATCACGCTAAGACACACGGGAGCGGAGCAACCAAACCAAAGATGCAAAAAAAAGATGCAAAAAGTAACCAAAGATGCGGGTGAAACCGCTGGGGACAGCTAGTGAGAAAGTAAATCTCGTGTGTCACTTTTTAAGTCAAAATTAATAAACCTGTTAAAATGAAATTTTGTACACAGATAGTCAGTCTGTCATGCCTGAGAAAGGACAGACACTTCTTTTCCTCTGGATGCTCGAAGCAGTTCCTTTTGACGCGAGTAGAACAGCGGGAAGAGCTCGTTGAGCATATTAATTTCCACGCCTAACTTAAAAACATAAAACATTATAAGACAAGTAACTCTTAACCTACATGTGTTTACCGCTCAGTCAGTTGATAACACAATACAGCGTTAATCAGTTGTATGTGCAGCATGTTTAAACATTAAAACATTGATAGACAATACTTGTATGTAGTTCTAAATTGTTTATGTTCTAAGGGATGATACACACTTGAAAATAACCAATAATGTAATTTTGGCATTGCCAGGCTTTGCATAATTGTAATTAATTATACTAAACACGCTATCGTAAGAAAGATATAGTCGTATATTTATATGCCGCAGCTAAACTATTAAAATATAACCATTCAATCAAACCACACGCCACGTAGCGACTTGAGCTAGCTGATTAGCTGCGACATATACATGAGAGATCTATAATTATCTGTTTCATGTAAGTCCTGCCCACACTCACCTATCTGTTCATAACACCGATGTGAACACAGGCACTATAATACCTTTCAATAAAATATTCGTTCTCAGATCAACTGATATTTTATGAATCTGTACCAAGCGTATTTTACAGCTAGATAATTTCTAGAAGCTTCTCCGATTGTATAAATCGCTTATGCATACCTCATGTTTTCACAAATCAAACATATTTAAAAAAATGTAAGGTGCATGCACCGAGTAGCAGCCCTGTTCAATCTGCATAGTGTTTGCAAACGCAACGGGGACGAGCAAAACATGTTTATTTGTGTCAGCCCAAACGACGCTAGAACACCACATAACTCGCTCGCAATTACCACAAAAAGCTTGATTAACTCCGTGTTACATGACTTGTTAATTGTTACCGTTGTTGTCAATTAGGGTTTTACGTAACTAGTACAGCTATTAGTTATCACAACGCAAGTACAATACTTCACTTTTGGAATATGAATCTGGTCCAAACCTCGCCTTGGTTTGACTTAAATGCTATATGATCAATATCAGGGTTGTTTGCCCTCATTCATGCTTATTAAAATACTTGATATGGAACTTTAATAATGCATTTTCTTAAAATAGATTTATTAAATAAATATTTACAGATACTGGGAAAAATTACGCTGTATAATACAGATTGGTGAGAACAGTGATAAAATTATGCGTACCATACGTAACAGTATAATCATTTCAATCGTACTTATGTATGTACAGATCAATTTATACGCGAACTCATTACTGCCACAATTAACACCATATATCAATCAAAATTCCCATTATAGTACTTTGAAGTAAATAGTAATCATTTGTAATGTATTTTCAATGGCTGTCGGAATGTTTTATGTTATAGCTTTTGAGTCATAAGCTTACGTAAATGATATGAACGCCTACTACCGTGTGGTAACGGACTATTAATTATTTGTAGAGGTAATATTGTCCATTACGGTCAGAACATTTAGAACATTTTAAAGGCTGCTTTAGAGAATTTACAGGCGTTAGGTCAATTGTAAATTTGTACCATTTCAATTAAACTTCCTTCTATAATTACCGCTTCTATGTTTTTTTTTTTTTTTCAAAAATAAAAACTAAAAATCATTTATTCAAACTTGGCCGTAAAACAGCACTTTTTGACGTCAAAAACGCCCACCCTTCACCACTTCCTATGTGTTTTTGATATTTGAATTCCTTATTGTACGCATAGTATAAGAAGATAGTGTAGAAGATAAGCTTAATCAAACCCACACAATAAAACTAAATGTAACAAAGACATTAAAATGTAACAGCTGTAACATTAACGCCAGATCTTGCCCCTAAGTAGAATTGATGATGATTAATGTTAGACATATCTTAGTTATTATTATATACTCAGTTCAACATGAAAGTGGTACACACAAAATTAGAACCGGTTTACACATGGCGATTTGCAAATACCAGTACGGAGAATACCTTTGATGTTTCAAACTAATGGTGTACTATCATCATTAATATTGCGTCTTTCTTTTCTAATTGGCTAGGAAGTCGCTAATGATATCAGCTTGTGAGCCCGCAAGGGGAGGAAATTACATGACAAAGTTAGTTTTGAAATAACTGCGTTTCCGTTGTTTATTAGCCCTTATAAAGCGTAGTTTATTAAATCTATTAATGCTATATTATTGTTAAGAGTATAGCGCATTGATTGGACGCGATGAATTAACGTGTATTCAAAGAAAATTATATTTAAAATTTCCTTGCGTGTCTTCACATATATTTTTATCCTAGTCTATCTCTATAAGAGAGGACTTGTAATTGGTTTTATGTTGCCTAGATACCTAATTTTTGTTAAGTTTTTTTCATAGCTGTAAGTATTATAAATAAATATACCATTATTTGTAGTATGATATAAGATAATAAAAAGATTCTTACACGTATTTGATTACGACTCATCCAATTTCTTATCTAGAGGAGACCTAAAGAGACACGTTAGCGAGTCATTTAATCATAAATACATAATTAAGTTTTGAACAAAACTTGTACTCACGGGGGCACACGACTAAACAAAGAAAAGTTGTAAAGAGTAAAACTTCCATTTATTTAATGAACCATATTTCTTTCTAGTGCCATTGTGGGGTACAGTTACGTTTCTCTTCGCTACAAGACATGATAATAACATGTTACGACGAAGCTCTTTATAGCAATAATATAAAAGTTATCATCTTTCAAGCAACTTCTGGGCTATTGATTAGAATGCACATCGTTATATGTGACGGTTTGACTTGACTGACTCATAAAATGACTAACGTTTGCGTCTATTTAACCTGCAGCTGAAGGTAGAATACGTAGTTTATAAACTTTTGTGAACTAAACGTTATTGTACTGCTCAATATACGCTAATCAATGTTCACTACCATATTAGAGTAGGAATAAAATTGAGTCTGATAAAGAACATTGAGTACCTACGAACAAATAGGTAGGTTATGTTGATCGAGTCACCATAGTTTCGCAGAAGAGCAAGAATGAGAGTACAAAGCAAACTTAGAATTCCCCGAACATAAACAGTTATGGGCACTTGCAGGAACCTAAGATTCCTTTCTCCACATAGTTAGGAAAAGTTTACACAAAATGCACTTGAGAAACAAATAATCCGGAGTTATAACTATAAAACGTTCGTGGGTACAGAGCGCTTCGAGGTAAGCCAGACGCTAACAAAATAAAATCGTTCTGAAGCTGTAAAACGTTGAGTTTCGTATCAAAATAGCATTTTTACGAAATGAAAGCTCATAAGTGAGCGATAACATTAAAATGCTGAAATAAAACAAAAAAAAATCCTTGCTTACGTGAAGAGCTGAAGACAGCGAGAGCCAGGCCTACTACATTTACACAGACGCTCACCCAAAGTTTCAGAACTTTGGGTGAGCGTCTGTCTTGCAGAGATGGTTATCAACTTTTTTCAGAATTAAGTTTGACTGACAGTGGCTTATTTTAACCCAACTTATTTTTATTTTCTCAGTGTTATTAAGCTTCATACAAAATATCAAAATATAATTCAGATCACTTTTTAAAAACGACAGCAATAGCTGATCTCTTACAGGAGAAAATATATACTAAAGTGCTCATTGATGTGCTATATGTGGTCCGTATTGATGTGATAAGACTATGAAATAATAAAAAAAAATGGGTAAGGTTACTTTTTTTATATCGTTCAAAGCCGTCATCAGTAAAACTTCGTCCTGAACCTAAGCTGATACCCACTGGACCATGGAGGCACACACAAAGTTTCAGCTGTTCAAAATATAGGAGTGTCAGTCGCTGGAACTTGATCTAGTAGATTAATGTTGCGTAATTTTCAGGGTAGCATTTTAACCGTTACAGCTAACGAAAAAGTTAATGTTTTGCGTAATATTCTTTCCAGTTACATTTTATTTTTAACTAAGCCAAATTTCTGAATGAAACTTAATTAGAAACAAATTGTTGTTTGTTGTTTATTTGCGTTACATTATAAATTGTGACGCATTTGCTTCGTTCGTAATCAGCTTAATTATAAGTTGTACCTGATTAAGAAAGGTCATATATCTCCGGTTGTTTTTTTAATTAAGTACTACAAAATCTTAAACAACAACACTTAATGCCTGGTTCAGACAAGCATAAAGTGTAATGTAAGATAATATGTAATTCACTGTCAGCTGATGATAAAAAGCAATCTTTTTGTTCGGGATAGAACCGAAAGCCGGGTGGATAACGGTAAACGCCAGCGAAAGCGTTACAAGTGTCGAAGACACATCGAAGAATTCGCTTTACACGATAACATTACTCCAGAACATACAGAATCCGGTTGTAATACATTTTTCACATACAAAACGATTTTAGAAGTCCTGAAATAATTTAATATTAGCTTGAAAACAAAACTTCGAAGCCAAATATTTACCTCACATGTATTAAATATTCATAAAGCACTAACAAAACCAATAAATTCATAATCCTGAACATTAATTAATCTAATTTATATTCATAGCAGATAAAATTTTCATATTACACCAATTCTGAAACCATGAGGCCACTTCCAATTTATCAAGCGGTGTTTTCGAAGCGGAACATTTCATTTTACATACTAAATCTGAATTGAGGTAAAAAATATAATAAAACTAACCCTACGTAGTAAAAACCTAGTAAATTTAAACCCAACAAAATCATGCAAATAATACCAAATGTAAATTAAGTAGATTAAGGATCAGACTCAACGAAATCCAACGATCCCATCAATAACAATTCTCTCAAAAGTATTTTTAACAAAATTAAAAGAAACAAGAACTAAATTAAATACCAATTTACTCATACAATGTGTAATAAACCCTTGTATAAGTGTTGTAAACTTTCGTACGTAAAACATGAAACACCTCTACTGCATATTCATAGCGAAAATTCAATTGCTCTCCTCTAAAACTTAAACTCTCTGATATTATAACTACGTAACAAAATAACTAGAAACTCCTAGGCCCGGTCATGAATTTAATACCCTTGTCCATTGATCTCAGTATATTCTTGACAGTAACTTCAAAATCCAACTGACGGAATTAACAGACGGCCCAGAGTTTCCGAAACCAATTTATGCGAGTTTCAAGTGGGAGGGCCTCCGAAAATACGCTATGGTATGTTTGGGTCACATACATTACCCACATAATGCACTGAGTGCTCGATGTTATCTGCTTGAGGGTAATAGAGGCTATCGCTCAGGGCAGCTGTTAGTTTAAGAGATATAGACAGTAATGGCTGAAGCCGACGGCGGCTTCCAAAATGGTGTTATGACGAATAGACGACCAAATAATGGCCGACATCATTTCGTTAAAGGAATTGTTGATGATGATTTGGGTTTAATGGCTATACCAGTCTTGGCGTCCGTGATTATTTTAACTCCTATTCTGGGAGAAGGTACCGTTTACTCTATCAGAAACAACTATAAAGGCTGATTTAAATCCCGGAAAATGACAGTTTTAGATATTTCTTTTTATGCCAGGAAACAACTTACTATAATAAAGATTTTTTTTGGGTAGTTTGGCTTGGACGATGGTCTTATTGAGTACATAGTATTTTTACGAACTTTGGCTGTAAATATTGATTAGTCACATAATCTTATGGTTAATATAATATTAAAGGTTAAAGTTATTAATAATATAATTAATCTAAGGACAAAAAGCTTTAAAACGTCAACTTAACACCACACATTTAGGCTAAGAATAAATGTAACATATTTTTTTGTAATAAATTTGGAAATATGTTAACGCACAAAAACAACTTATTATGATAACATTTTCCTTGAACTTTTCAATCGATTAGAGTACATATTCCGTAAGCTAAATGTTAAATGATTTCATGTCATTAGCCGCTGTGGTAGTAATTTTCACACTTGTGCTTTACGCCCACTGGTGTCAAGAGTCCATCTATTTTGATTAATTATCGGCCTCCAACTTATATTATATTAGGTGATCAACGTTCACTTCGCATGTACTTAGTGTTATCTGAATGACCGGCAAGTATATACCTACTTACAACATTTGGTATGAACATCACAAGCTGATCTTCACTTAGCTCCACGAGTAAAGAACTCAATATTTCTAGGAAATCTAAATCTAATATTTCATTAGCTCTTTCGAGCATGAACCTTGATGTTTTATCGATCTCATTATGTGAAGGCTGGTGGACCCGAAGGTCGTCTCGTACCACATTTAATAACATACAGACCAAAAGCACTCCGAATAACCTTAAAGTAAGGCAGTAATAATATCAGAACATTGCGGTTACAAAAATGACGCTGGAATATGATACTAATAGTATAAATTCATATAAGGAAGTGGCTAATATAATCTAATACGCCTATAAACGAAGCAAACCATATTTCTTGGGACACTATAAAAGGAAACAGACCAAGGCGTTACTGTGCAGGCAGAAAATTATATAAAAACAATGTCCGTGTCAAAATGTATTTCTAAGAAAAGTTATTAGCAACTCCTACTGGATATAGAAGGCGTCTCTGCAGGAGACAAGCAGATATAGAATGTCGGTAACGACTCGCCTTTTAAAAATACCAAATTAGACGAAGGAAAAGTTAAATTAGATTCAGATAAGAATCAATCATCTGGGAGTCGGTTTTGTGGACTCGTCCGTGGATTAACTCGGGCAAGACAACAAAGGAGTAATTATGAAGTGGCGAGCAATTTGTTATTGAGTCTAGTAATTAATCAGCATCTCTGCTGTGTTGAGAGTACGCTTGTGAATTTAATCGCGTACCATTCATTACCATGGAGGCGTCCATCGATTTATCAACGTTAGTTTTACGGACGGATAAGCCCTTTGCGCGAAGACAGTTGCGCTGATTTTACTTGCCAAGAAATATTTGTAATTCATCTCAATTTTGGATTCGAACATTTCATGTTTGTAAAACTGAAAGGTTTTCGTCTTGATTTTTTTACAGTATCGCTGGTCATAAATCGCGCGGGCTTCCGAATTAATTTCCGAAATGTAGCTGCGATCTGTTTGCGAGATGATAAATAACGTATATGGATACAAATGCTTCTGTTGTTCTTTTAATTGTATCATTAACAGTACAATAATGATTGGATATAAAAGGAAGGACAATAGTAAATAAAGAATGCATTATCGTCCCGGGCAAAATGAGACCGATAAACTTATAATGACCACCTGAAAAGTGGCGAGCATTGTTTTCACAACTCTTTGAACGAATGCCAATAGACAGTTACACCATTCGCCCTAAAACTTCATACGAATATCGACCTTATTGCTATTGCACTAGAGACGACTGACAACATTGAGTAAATAATTGCGGAGTCATGTACATTGTGTAGCACGTTATCAATTTATATCAATATATAAAATAACAATGTATAATGCAAACACGTGACAAGATAAGGTATATAAATATAGATTGAATCGGTATAATATAGTCCGTTTGCAGGTTTTTTGTTCAAGACTAAGTCTCAATAAAGTCTCTTAGGGGAAAAATTGTACTGGAAACGCCATCACAACTGCATAGAACGTTAAATATGAAAGAAAATATCGCTATTATTAACCAGGATTTAATTTATGACGTACCATCCTTTCATGAGTGGTATCACAGTACAAACTGAATGTTAATAAACTGTGTTTATTACTACAATAGTGCATTGATAAAAGGACATCAATTATAATCAAGTAATCGGTGGTCAACTGCACAGCGACAGAATTGGTTCATCAACATGCAAATAATAATGATATTTCTAGATTATTATGAATTTATTAACTATGCCAGGATAAGAAAAATCAAGCGTTTTATCATTAAACACTGCACATGAATGTATGCATTTAAAATTAATTAAATAAAGTACGTGTAATAAGAACACGACAAGTATACCTAGTAACCGAACTATTGTTAACGTTCCAATGTGTATTTAATAATAAAAAGCATACAATAATCTTAAGGATATGGGAAAGAAACAACACAGACGGTGTTTGTGAAACGAAACAAGAACCAAGTATACGCCACAACGGCAACTGTGTTGGGAAACCTAATGGAACTGTTTATGAGAATTTATTGCACCAATCAATTATTGAATCGACCTCTATGATATGCAATTTCAGCACAACATCTTGATTAATATGCTAAAATCAATGTGCAATGACTGAAAACCTTCATTGATCAGAAATAAGATCAAAGTAATTTAGTCGATGTACTGATTCTAGAACTTACCCACAACTAACATTTCATACATAAATATGTGGAGATATCTAAAGAGAAGACGCTCGTAATGAAACCAGAACAATACCCACACAAAGACAATGGAAGCAAATTTAACGTAACAGAGAACAGAACTGTGATGACTAAAAAGGAAACGCGAATTTAATTGAAATAACAATAAAATAAGTGACTCAACACAGGCAAGATTCAATTTCTAGGCAGAATTTCGTCAGTGTTACACCGATGTTGATTAACAATGAAGTTTGGAGCCAGGAACTAATAAAGTTGGTACTACTGATGCAGTTGAATAGTATGAATTAAATTGACTTTTGCGCGTTACTCGTAACATTGTGTAGGAAGTAAGCCTTTGAGCATAACCACAATTTCTGGTTCCACTAGAAGTAGTTTGTAAATAGGAAACTATCAAGCAATCGTATTTTACTTAAAGACGAAGTAAGATTATTGGAACAGGTGCTATGTTTATTAAAAGTTTAACAGTCTAGGAATGTTCTTCCATAAATTTTATACAAATGCCATGATTGGTTAATAGAGTGGTGTATGATAGCATTATAAGGGCGTGATTTAAGCTTGAAACAATTGTTAGCATTAACTAGCATATTTATTTGTCAGACATTTACCTCTCATAAAATTCCCAGTTTCTTTTCAAAATACACGTTGAAGATTCTTCATTACCTGGAAAAAAATGAAATTTCTTTATAATAAATTACTGTCGTGTTTATTTAATTTATCTGCGGTATTACCGTCTGGTTTTTGAGGTCAGACAAGGACACTTATATCGAGTACCGTATAAAAGAGAATTTCAGACCCTTTTACATAATTTGTTGGCTAACTTTCAAAGTGACTTTCAGCAATAGTAACAATTCAATTGAGATTTGAATTTGTATCCCTAAAGTCGTTCAGGACTTGAATAAACTAATAATGTTATTAGGAAGAAAGAAATAAACTACATCTATAATAATTTTTCACCAGCTGAATCAATTAGGAATAGCCTTTTTTGCACTTTTACGTAAGTGGCACCACATCTAGTATTCATAAAGGTTATAATATGTATGTATATTCACTTACATTCAAAATCGGTAAATTATGTACTTGCCGTACTCCATGATCAACGGTATCTTTGGTATTTAATGCTCACATTAAATTTTAGTATGTAGTCGTCAAAGACTCATAAGAAATAATAATTTTATTAGAAGATTGATAAATGTTAGCAACATTAAAATGTATGCGGGTTCTAATTCCTATTAAGCTAATGGACACAAGTTAACATTTATTGCATGGTCGACTGTTTCCTAACAAGACCACTTTGCCTTATTAATGTTATCCACTATGATAATAGAATTACGTTACACCTTTATGATTTTAGATAACAACAAGATTGGAACGGCCTTTTATATTTTTTTCGTCTACATGACCTACTGTTTAAAAAATCTTGACATTTGCGTATGACCTTTTACGATACAAGTGCAAGTTTTGTGAATGGTTTTATATTATTTTTTATCATTAGTCTTAGCAGGAGTTTTATTAGGATTTTGTATGAGTGGGTTAATTTCCAAACTGTTAGGGTTTTTACTCTTTTTTCACATTTTCAGACAACTGTTTTACTCCTTTTTTTCGGTTTGTTCACAATTTAATTTACTATATATTTAGTTTTGGAACTAATCTCTTTAGCATAATTAAATTCAACTTCAACTTTTTGTGTACCCAGAGCTGTTGTGCAATTAGCTTAAATTTGTAACGTGAAAGCTGTTTGTTTAGCTTTAAAGTTTCCACGGTTATCTAGCTTAGACAAGATATTATATTACGCTTTCTACTAATTGCTAAAAGTTATTATTTGAGTTCACGTTTAGAATCTGGTGGGTGTTAGCATTATCAGTTTTGCAGACTAAAATGCTATCTAGCAGACTTTTATTTTTACACTGTAGTCCGTTATCTTTATATCTAGTAATTGGGAATTTGACAAGTGCAAATATCGAATTCCATAATTATGTTCATTAGTTTCTTTAGAAGATTGTCTTTAATTCAATTTTAATTACTACACAGCAGCAATTGCATTTATTATCACAAAGTCAGCGGCCTTGCCGTGTAACTGATAGAAATTGGGATGCTAATGTATTCCAGTTGTCCTGGATAACACTCATTACATTTTATTGAAACAGTCCGTGATTCTATCAAATTAATTTACGTGAAAGAAGTCCAGTGATTGTTTCATCCATTAGTTTGTTGGTTAGTGTAATTACTATAGTAAGTCAATAGCTAATCACAACGGCTGTGGACAATAAATATATTGCCTATGAAATTTTATTTAAAGATTGACATGAATGCAGTCTTCGGGATATAAAATAGATGTTAAACTGAAATACATATAATGAATAATTATATTCCTTTAAGATATTACGAAAAAACATCACACAATATAACTGAACCAAAACAATCGTCCAAAATGGTATCTGGTCGTCTACTTGATGTAGTCAAGTACACCTTAACGGCGGGGCTAGTCAATACAGTTCATAAATAACCTAATAGCATGTCGTGATATGTAAAATTTAAGGCAAAGCATTGAAAAACACCCGAGTTCATTTATGATATTGTTGGCACTACGCCTACGGAAGGAGTGCCAAATGATGGCTGACTTTAGTATCAGGACAGCACGCGAGCGTTGCGACATTATTTGTACTACAGTATGGTAATTTGCTTTGTTATTTGTGTAAAGGGTTCAGACAAAATACAGTTTAGCTTACAACTATTGAAATTGAGAATTTATGCGTCTGGGTGGGGTGTAGAAGGCCTTGCGCACAACGATGGATGGAACGATTAAAATTTTTCGTGAATGCAAGACATCGGGAACACATTGGAACTGCGAACAAAATGCCCAGGAGAATGACAAACAGTTATACGTTTAAAAGAACCGATTCTCGGGACCGGTACCAGCTCGTGCCTCAAACTATCGTTAACAATATACCGGTGAAGGTGACTTGCCCTAACCGACAATGCCCAATAACAAGGGCCTTACCAAAATTGTGTCCGTCACAGTTTGAACCTTGAACTTATCATATCATATACATTAGTGGAGTCGCCCAAGGCCACTACGCCACAACTGAGCCTATCGATTAAATCAAACGTCACATGGTACACCACTTTCTAGTGGCCTAGTATATCGCAAATAGGTCGAAGTGATACTAAACTTTTAATCTACTACTGGATTTTTTCAATTGAATTGTTCCCGTATGACCAATTTTCGTCGAACCATAAAAAATAGATTCACAGTGACACTGTTGTGGGGGTACACATTTCACTAATTAGCAATTTAATGAAACAGGATTCCGATAGATACTGTTTATCTAAAATAGACTTGGCAGAATATCGATTGATGAAACAAAACAATTTGGACGCCGAGGATTTTATTTTCTTGTTGGACGTGCTGCTAAAACATTTTCCAAAGATATTCCGAAGGTACAAATTACTAGAAAAATACGCCACATTTCTTTTACCAATAAATATGTAATGCTTAGTTATTACTGTCTGGCTCAGTATACATTTTAAAGTGGCTTCCACAATGTAGCTCGATTGGATTGCGTCAAAATGTTTGTAGAAGTTTGTTACGACATTGAAAGGTCGTACCAAATCGAACCGCCACAAATTAAATCGTCAACTATGTTTCAGAATGTTTACGGGAGTTCAATATAATTTTAGACTTGCGTTAAAAAGTTTCACATAACTTCACAAATACGGCAATCAATCATTCGGGGAGCGTAATACCTATTTCAAAACGAATATTGCCGAGAAGGGCGCGAGAGAATTTGACAAACGATCTCGTTATGCGATATTTTTTCTGCTCCGAACTGTTTACATTGCATGATGAAAATAATGGTTCAAGACATTGGAATGTAGACCAGCTTCTACTTGTATAATTAATACGATCGATGATTTCAAGCCATATAAACTTCCTGAATTTACATAATCCTTCACCAGAACGCATTAAGTACGTAAGAAGTAGCTCGCTTTCCGTGGTACATCCGCAAGGACACCTGCTGTTGTAGTGACCTGTCAGACAACTTGTCTTACTGAGTCATCAGCGTCCGTATATCACCGTGTGGTACCGTCCCGGCCACTTAAGGCGTTTGTACTCGCACACGTACCTATATTATTTTTGTGAGGCGCCTCAAGTACCAGCCGAGGGCTGAAGTTTACACGTTGACGAGGCGTTGTTGATGCAATTAGTGTGGCCTACATGAACGGATTTGAAATAATATTTCATGTAAACGTTGAGCGATATTTACGAGGTGCTACCTGTTTAACGAGCGACAATTGTTACGATAACGCCCCGCCTTTACGAAGTATTTCGTGTTTGAAACAAGGTCTTTTAAAAATACTATCTGTTCCTAGTTGTTTACTGTCATACCATCGTAATGACCTCTTTTCTGTGCTGACGCAAACTCAGCGTCCTACCACCTTAGCTGTTACATATCCCAGATATTACATAATGTAAGAATTAAGGCACTTCACTGATGCTTATGCAGTTAGCCTAGGCGCATATCTCATCTTGAATCAGAGTATTACGTAAAATATCATACACTTGTTCATAATAGAGTAGAGTCACAACAATCGACATAGTGGAACCAGTTGGTTCTACTGCAAGTGTGCGCAAGTACCTACAATGCACACGCGGCTTGCATGCAGCCATATCATGTTTCTAGCTCACATACATATTCGATATTGGTCAGAGACTGCCTTCGAATTAATTCTGCATTTTAAAATTATAATATTTTCAAGATAAGGATTATTTATTAAACGGATATTCAGCTCTATGTAGATTTTAATATAGATGGCCAATCCCTCCAACCGAAGTCCAACCGTACATAGAGCTGACTTACTTACCAGTATTTGCTGTGTAATATTTTTCATATCCAGCAGAAATAATATTTCCATCAGCAATTGGGTGAATACGTGCACAGCGTCAGGGAGTCGACCTATCGAAAATAGACCGGGAAGCCAAATAAGCGACTATAACTGAGCACTAGAATGCAGACGCGAATACCTATACGAGCGCACGTGTCATATTGCATGATCTCATATTAGACCTGACGGTACCTTTCACATACCGAATGAGACCTTTACTGTAAGGGCCTTTAATTGGCAAGGAATGGATACAATCTTGATAGGATTGTTACTACTTTAAAGTAAGCAAAGATTACAGTTAGTTAATAGAAACAGGAGAGCAAAAGATTGAATGTTACATAACCCCAATAAAATTGAGAGAGCACTGTAACAATAAATTCAAGTATCAGTAATATCAATTGACACAGATGATGAAGATTGGCTGCAATTCTGTACAATTGCACTGATAGCTCAATCTGAGAGCACTCGGCTAGACGGTGCTTGTTACAGTGTTAACGAGGCAACTCGTCATTCTTCGATGAAGTCTTGGCTTACGCCTGTCTGCCTGATCAGTGGTCAGACAGAGATAGGCTACGTACGATGGATGGTGGTATTGAAGTATCAGTTACACCTCGGTGAAATACTCGTTGTCTAGAGCCATGTCATTACGATGGAACAATGAAGACTTTACTGAAGAAACTTAACACTTTAATAGGTATTGTTAGGTTCTTCAGGTAATGAAAATTAATATAGGGCTAACTTAGCTTTTGTGGAAATTGTAAAGATGAAAAGAGAAAGGGCTGAGTAAAATTTCAGGTGTTCTTACCCCGAAATACTCAAACGTATAATAACATTTGAAGTCCTATTTAAGTCTTTCTGTCGCAAATAGTTTACATAAGTGCATATAATAGAATGATGTTTGAGCAGCATTTAAAATTTAATGACGTTTCAGTATTCAGCCGTTAGTCAACTATAGAGTACTTTAATTAATCATTCAGAATTTGACGTAAATACTCTCTGTTTTTTTTAATCCCTTCTAAACCAAAAACCATTCCCTAGTTCTCAGCTAGTCCTATAGATAGAGACCTGGAGAGCAAAAGTTTTTCTTATTCATTAATTATATTTACATTTCTGTTGCATTTAATATATTGTTCGAAAATAATACTCAAGCAGAGTTTTGTATTAAAATAACCTAATTTGATATCATTACAAGCGCTGCCGTATAACGTAACTTAAATTTGAAAGTTCCTAATGAGCGATTCGCCTGACTGAATTCTATTGATATTTTTAGTTCAAGGTTATAATTAAAACTTTATCTTAGAATTTTATAGTGTTATGCTACTTTTGTTAAGCTGCCGTATCGACTTGCTTGTCCTTAAGCAGTTGCATTGGATTGGTTTGAAGAAAAAAGTGATTTTTAACTCCACAGTTGTGGCCTTACAGAATTACTTCAAGGAACCCTTTTTTGGAAATAATGATTTCTTTACATAATAAAACTTAAAACCTTAAAGAGAACGTAATAATATCTTACCCTAAAGTACAAAAGCCAGCAATTGAACATAGTTCTCAAAAACTCATCAGCCAACCTTCAAAATCTTCCCACACTTTTTCAAAAAGCATTCGTTAAAAGTTTAAAAACTTGAGTTTTGTTCCTTGAACGCTGGTTGCCCGCATGCACGCATATGCGTGTTCGGCGGCCCGTCATGTGAAGAAATTACCAGTTTAAAAAGACCCGTCGACCTAAAGGAACTTTCGTCTGTTTACCCAGAATAATGTATCGATGTAGGAGGCGTGGTGGGTCAAGTTATTCTAGTGTTGTGTCGATCAACCTCGGTGCAACCGGTTCCGAGTGGAGCCGAGCAAGGCTGCGATAAATGCGTGATAATAACATTTTGTATCTGAGGGGGGCGACCCAATAGCGTGGAAGACGACCAGAGCGGAAGCTCAGAACTGTATACCAAGTTAGAAAGTCAATATTTAAACATTCAATTTACGGCTGGGCTAATGAGGTGTCGCCATTAATTTCATGTCACTCGGAACTGGTTGAATGCAGAGGTTGAATTGATTTATTGCCTAGTCTACTTTTAACCAACCAAAGTTGTAGTTTTACTTTAAATTTATCGTGTGAAAGATAATTGATAGTAGCAAACGTGTTTGTAATAGAGATGTACGATGACAGGCGCGTGTAACAAAGTTCGTCTGAAACAGTACCAGGTCACGCATTGACTTAAGTAAATTGAATTCGTGGAAGTGTCAGCATGTGGACGTGTTGTGGACGTGCGTGATCATACACCTCTATGAATATTATCGCTATCTATTAAATTTCTAGTTTATCGCACTACATATTCATAAGGAAATTAAAAGGAGTTGTTATTAAGTCAATGAGGACATGAAAACAAGTTTAAGCTGTTTATTATTCTTTTAAATAATAAGTGCTTCTAATGGCTCCGATGTTTTACAATAAGGAGGCTGACTTTGAAGAGATTGATAAATAACATTGGTAAAGCTGAATAACACCTTTGTCACACCTCGATTGGCCAGACATTATAAAATGCATATCAATTTTGCTCAGTTATTTTTACTTTCGAGAATGCAGCTAATAACGTGCAGCCAAGTATTCGTGTCGACGTTATTTACTGAGAATTATCTCCTACATAGCATCAATGAAATACGAGATATGGCGAAACAATATCCGTTGGCTGCATACGAAGCTACATGAGCAATAAAAAAGTTATTTATTCTGAAGATAACTTTATCATTACCAGTTTTGGATAACGCGAAGAGGGTGATATAATTTTGGCATTTTTTTTGGGTATCACAAACACGAGCCACCATTCCGAAACAATGCTAATAACGGTTCAATTAACACAGCAGAAGTTGAGACGAGATTTTTGAGCCTCAAAAGGCTAAAAATGAAATCGGATCCCAAACTGCCACAAAGTAGAGGTTGACATGCCAACTTTGAAGTTCAAGCCACAGGCCGTAACGAAAAGCATCCTAAATTTAAAACTTTCCAGACAGCCGGAGATGGTGGCACATGATAAGTGTACTCCAGCAGCAAGCAGGAGCGAAGAGCCACTAGCCAGAAGACGCCATTCGCCTAATAATAGTGACAGAATTTATTCTTGTCGGCCTCCAACTAAGATACGGCTCTATCTATTTTAGTTTTGGCCACGCCGCGTGATACTGTCGAAACACAAGCAATTTAGATAATGTAAAGGGTTCGGCGTAAAAACGTACGAGGAAACGTGTGTATGCGCAAACATTGTATTTCGGTCATGTGGGTTAATTTAGGGTTTACGTAATATTTGGTAATGGATGGTAAGGGTTCTTTACAATAAAACTATTAAGTAATTAAAACAGATTTTTGGTGGATTTGACACTTTATGTGGCAAAATATAGGAGAGCTTAACTTTTGTACTGCGAATTAAATTACATCCTCGTCTTTGTAAACCTCTTCACATTTCACCATTGTGGTGTAAGTGATTTTCAGAGTTAGGTAAATTGCTCAAGCAAGGAAGACACTATCAAACTAGGTACCAGGCTGACGATTGACAAAACTGCTCTCTAGTCATCTTAATGCATTTCACTTGGGACAAAAACTTTCTTAAGATTATATCTTGCTTTGTTACTTCATTGTCCCAAATAAATTAACCATTAGATATTATTTGTTACTGATGATAATGTTCTTAGTTAAAGCCAAAGTTAATTGGATCCAAAAATAATAACACGCTGTGTGGATTGAGTGTCAACCATCAATCATTGTGATTGACGCCAGATTGAGATCTTTAAACGAATGTCAATTATTTTTGATCCTTATTGCCAAGGGGGATCGTTATGGCGTAACTCAATTACTCAATACTCAATACTCAATTCTTTATTAGCTTTCCATATGTAATACAGATGTACATTTTATAATATAGAAGAAACAATATGGACCCGGTAGGATTAGGTAGTTATAAGCCGCATAGTTGCAGTATACCGTATTATGTCAGTTTTCAACTTACAGATTCTAGACAAATCTATTGATATTATCAGTTCTGTTGAAAATTCAAAAGAGGAACTTGAAAAATTCGATCCTGATGTACATAGTCTTCGTTAATGGTATAATTTTAATTATTCAACGACTGTGTATGGCAGACAAATTCAGCATTGGGTATGGCTTACATGAAGGTATTTATAAACACCCATAAATACTCCGAAAAGCAGGCTATATAAATGTATTAACATTAGGACATACGTTGAATTTAATGTACGTAACGGTACATAGGTATAGCTACGCGATTTATTTACCAATGGCCCGATTCACCTATGGCTACATTTCTAAATCGGCCTCACATGTAATATAATTACGACATTATCAATTCAATTACGATACATGTGGGCCAACAGACATTTAAAATCACATTAAATGGAATAGATACAAAACATCTTATTATCTAGGGTTGCCAAATATCAGGTCTGCAATGTGCAATCTCCATCTGCCACATTGAAAAACCTATTATGTCTTTATCAAAATTTAAAATTTCACGTTTGGACTTTATGATAATTTAGCAATACTTGATACATATGAAAAATCTAATAATAACCACAGTGTACCCATATATCCATAGTAAAGTAAAGGCGTGATATAATTTTGTAGAAAGTATTAAAACAAAAAGAACATGTACCTTCGTTACGTGAAATTGAAGGCTGTGTTTTATTAAACAACGTATACGTAAGCACATGAAATACATTACATGTAATAATGTTGCTAGCGCGGCAATAAAAGGTAACAGTTCTGTTAGTAATTCTTAGTTTTACGACGTCTGCGGTCTAATGACACTGAAAGATTAAACATGAACGCACAATTTACGACATATTCACATTGTAATACTTGAAAAGTCACACAACCGACTAAAAGGAAACTTAAAAATTAATACTGCTGAACAAAACGAACTGGCTTAGTCACAGCTTGATAGATTATCTACCTTACCAAAGTTTACACCTACGCGAGGTATGACGAATTGAGCCAGATATTTCCAACATTTTGGTGGTATCGATAAAGGCGACGAGGCACCTCGTACATATTTCAGAGAACAGCACAAAGGAATAGAATACCAGACGAAATTCGAAAATCAATTTGGGCTGGTGCGGGGCTCCTGTTCCCGGGGTGAGCCGGGAGTCACGGCCAAGGTCGGTCGCGCCATTCCCCGCCCCCTTTTCCCTGGCTCTCCCTCCCGCGGCCGGGCGGCTACGTCGATACCACGCCGCTCATTGAGCACGCACTCACACAAACATCTTATAAAGAAATTTACACGTGCCCCGCAAATGTTTCGGTAGCAACATCGGCTTGCTCAGCCTCTACGGTTTAAGAAACAAACAGCCCTGTAATCTCGCCTCGGTGATCGATTGAGCAACTCTATATTTAGTTGGGTCGGTTTCAAGCCTCCATTGAACTGGAAATTACCATAGTTTATAACATACTGAAGGGTGGCGGCGTTTATATCACACACAGCTCTTGTTGCGGCAAGCTTAAGCTATCAACTAGTGTTGTCATTAAAACGTATCAGACCGATACGTAAGTGATAAGCGTTGTTTGGTTATTACGTGCGATGCACGAATGCATTTGCATGCATAATGAATAATGAGAAAAATTACGTTTACGGCAATGATTACCATACAGAACAAGTCAAGTAGGTACACGCCTATTACAAGGTAGGTGTGACTCAGCAAAAACTACGTCAAAACACAAATCAGTAATCACAATGAATATGGCATTGAAATTTTTAGTCTCCTTTTTGCAACTTTATTAAAATCTATTTGGCCCCAAGCCAGGATAAATGAAAACTTGAAGATTTGCATACACAATATGCTCCTGGATTTTCATGAGACAAAGTAGGAATAAAATGAATGTTGAAGGTTGCCAAGCTCCAAGTTATCTATAAATTATTGGAGTGTATCAAGTCAAGCAACCGGCGCGCTGTCCTCCAATGGAAGTAGGCGACGTTTCATTGGAAACGGAAGCACGAAATGTTACCCAATATACATCTAGACGAGGCCGTACAATCAGGTTTCACCTTTGACTCAATGCCTTAACTTTACAAAATGTTCAATATCTTCAATTGCAAAATCGATGAATTCTTGAGTACATTCAGTATGCTTGTGTGGAGACAATATTCTCATACGATATGCACAGGCGTTTGAAAAAGGACATAAAACAAGATGAGGACAGGTGTTCGGACTCGTACTAGGCATGACATATGGAAATTCCTTGATTTATGAGCGTGTACCATCGCCGGTACCGTCTAGGGTCGAATGGAGTGCGGCAATATTTTCTGCATTGAAAGAAATACAGCTGTTCTATGGCCATTAAATCATTCATTTGAAATGGATCTATACGAAACACTGCATAATTAAGCAATTATTTTCGCGGTCGTTAAAGTTTTTACCGTATTTATGCACAAGCGTAGTGTTAAAAATTCGCCATGCATTTTAGCAGGTTTGAAAAAAGCAAAACAAAAGTCTACATTTTTGTTTCGCAGCTTAATTTCTGAGAATATTTTCAAATGCAAAGCCACTGTAATATTCCTGGGGTGGCTACATACAAGTCGTCCGGACGTTTTTCATTGTTACTAGAAAATAGCAGCAATAATGAGTCGCTGGGGTTGCGCGGCTCCCTGGGGCTCCCAAATATGCTGATGTAAACCCTTGCTGTCCCGCGTAATACGATAATCCCCCTCTCAGTTATTCCGAGACCTTGTCTGATGAAAATATGTTTAACATATTTCAGTGATGTGTTTTTACTTTAATTCTAGTTCGAAAAAGATTTAGATTTTGTATTTTTATTAATTATTAACAACTGTGGGGCTTATCTCTTCAATCAGTATTAAATTCAACATTTTCCGAGTAGATAGTTCCTAGAAGCAGCCTTGGTTATTTGGAAAAAACCTGAACAAATACTTATTATTCGCGATATTATTATTATTTAAAGTATTGTTTATTTCGCATGTGTAGAATTCTTGAATATAAAATTGGAGATCAATGACTACGGCCCATTGAACTGTTCATTTGAGCTCCATTTTAATTTAGCTCGGCAACTCCCGCATTGCGTGATGGGAATGAAATTATACCACTTACGAAATCTATTCGCATTTGTAACAGAAGAATAGGTACTTATCCAGAATAGACTAATTACAATATAGCTCGTAAAAAAAACATTGCCTCCCGGACTGGCGCGTTTTCGTTTTAATGTTTTAGTTAAGGAGATAAATTCATCCTACTAAAAATCGTATCATAAATTGCTGTGTGTAAGCTCGCTCCATCATTTATTCTCCACAAGTTCGCATGCAGAGTACGGAGCACAGCTCAGAACTATGAATAAAATAGGAAAGCGCCCGAAATGCTTTGTTCGGACGTGTCTGAGAAAATTTACGGTATATGTTTTCGCTTCTTTATTAGAAGAAGAAAGTTTTCAGAAATAATAAAAACAAAAATGGTATTTTGACTGACATTTTGACTTTCATAATATTATTTCATAAAAACGTATGTATTGCATAAAATGCCCGGTATCTATGTGTGGTGCTCATTTACGGTTGTTGAGGGCGCGAGGCCTCTCCCACGAGCCTCCATTGAGCGACTCCCGGGCTCAGGCATCTATTTTTAGGGGCCAGGGGTGGCCTAGCCGGGAGGTCTGACGTCACGGCCCGCCCCATCCCTCTACACAACCAAGACTTGGGAATAAACGCAATTTTCACTGAAACGATGACGGTAAAACATGTTGTCGAGAAGTATTTTGTCTCTGTCTCTCTCTTTGGTACGGATAATTTTGTCTAACTTCGTAATTGGTGCCTTGATTGGTTCTTTATCTTGTGTGTAATGGCCGATATGTTCTACTGATAGATAATTTGTGCTGGCAAGTATAATATGCAATAACCGAACTAACGAGAAGCTATTTGGGACAGCTGTACTGTTTGTAATCATAATTTACGTACATTCAGAGCGGCATTAAAATTACGTGCATTAACTCAATTACTTATTCTACATATAATTACTACAGCACAATAAAATTAAAAGACTTTTGTCTTCACCAAAAATACAGAACGCTAATAAAAACAGAACGTGGGCGTCAGGCGAGTCAGGGAGATAGATTCAGTCTGAGATGGAAAAGCCAGTCTTTATACTAAAACGAGAGAAGGGGTAATGACTGCATAGAGCTGAACAAAATACAAAGTAACGTGCTTCGTCTCCCAGCCATTCAAGTGTCAACGCCCGAATAAAACTTCAATATAGAGAGAAGCGACTAAATAGTGTGGAATTTCTGGACCGAAACTAGTAGGTGATGCCCAACGTACCAGAATGCGGAACATTGGCAAGCTAACCAAGGTAGTCCACGTCATTACGCTACTCGTATCAAATTGGAGACAACAAAGAATTTTATATTGTTATTAATAAAATCATCACAAAGTAGTATGATTGCCGTGTTATGCGTAAATTCTTTGGTAAACAGATTTTTTAGCTTGACGATTATAGTTTGACGTCAATGAATGTGGAACTAGCATGGTATACGGTGCACATGTTACACTTCACAACGTTTACATTGTTTTACTCTTGGTTCCTTACTAGTCATCACTAATCCGTTGCTAGCAGTAATTGACGTCAACTCCCTTTTTCAGACCTTTTAAGGGTCACACTTTTAAGGGTTGACATGAGATCAAAAGAATTTTCAAGTAATTCTTTCATTAGGTTTCCATAAAGACCTTGGCCGGGAATTTCACCAGTATTCTGATTATTTTTTATTCATAAGGATTGCCTCCTGTTTTTCAGCGAAGAAGCGATCGTGTTTTGTCGCACCGTTGTTACGTTCATGTTTGGTTTTAAAAAGCGTTTGTGGCACATTGCTCCCACGGTTCACAAAGACTCTGTTGAGAATCTGCCGACATGGTTTAGAATTGAAGACAGCCTCATATACATTGGCCGCTTATAATGTAGCTAAAGTAACATAACTTTATGAAGAAAATTGTAACTGAGAATACATAAAGTTAATGAAAGGGGATGATACCGCGGCCCTGGCACACAGAGACCTCCAGAAGGAACATAGTGGGTTTTAGTCAGTAAGAGTCTAACACTCCCTCCAGCTGCACCCTCAGCGGGAGGGGTCATTTGATGATTTCCCACGAAAAAAAAAAAGGGGATGATGATGGTTACTTTTCAGCATTTGTATTTCTGTATTTCTTGTAACATTGTTTGCTACTATTTAATCATGTTTGTATCCATTTAATAGTACTTTTTCCGAATAGTACTTATACTAAAAATAAAAAAATAAAACAAAGTTTTTGTGCTTGAGCCTGGTTTTAGGTTTAAAAAACTAACCACCTATAAATTCTTAGCAGACCTCAATAACGAAACCAAATATGTTTGCGCAACATTCCATAAAGGAACTAGGCAGAGTGGTGGCCTCGTGTTACATAGACAAAGTGGAGGCCTTATAATGATAATCGTACACGAGTTTAATTACGTCGAAAACACTTCGCACAAAATTTTCGTTTACTGACCTTAATCGAAGATAATATTGTTCTGAACTGATGGTTTGTTTACCTGTAACAAGAAAAATTTGATTTTCATGTGAATAATAATAATACCCTTTATTGTCGGACAGGTGTATGGTAGAATAACACATTAATTATGATCGTCAACCTTTACACATGTGGGTTACAACAACCTTATTTTCAGAATTGAGGTTATATTTAACGAAACAACACTGACATTTGAATGAAACGTCCATTTGGAAATTAGTGAACCGCATAAGAATAATAGAAACTGCAGCAGACAAGGCAATTGTTGAACTTTCCATTGTAAAGATTCTTTCTACTAATAACACTTGATAGTTTTATGTTTTAAACGAACAAACATTTTTCTGGAAGGGAAGGCAGCCCTGTATTTTCGGCGGTAGAAATGCTCCTAGAATTTTGGATCCACTAATCATAGCGATCTTTTGATTACTAAGTCGGCAAGGTAGGTCCTTAGACGAGACAACCCAATAAGCCTTGCTTAATTTGATGATTCATTTCAAGGAACACACAAGACCTACCCAAGCCCATGCCTTTTAACTTAGTTATGGTCATTAATAACAAGTAAATAGATTTAATATGTAAGCGCAGCTAGATAAAAATAAACTTGTCCATTTATGTTGACAATATCGTTTCTGAACTAATAATAACACTTTTTAGTAATCAACTATATATATAGCATGGATAGTTTTAGTGTGTTGACAAGAAAAGCTTAAGTTTTCATCTACCCTTTCTTAGAACGTGTTGGATATGAAACGATAAATTGAAGTAGCTTTTCCCCGGCGATGTTTTCGCTACGACAAGGTTTGATCTAGACAAGTTCATTGACTGTCTTCAGTATTTTGAAATTTACTAGAAAATCTTAAAAGATCTCAAGAAACTATGCTTGGAGATTATTCTTGGAACACTAGTAATGTAATAAACGTAAATGAAACAATATATTTTGCTTAACTAAAAGCAGCGTAATGATGACATTAAATTCTACTTTAACTTGGACATTGCCCCCAAAAGCGTGTTCCTTGTTATAAAAATATAAATAAGGAAGATACATCATATACAAAGCTATTTTTATTACAATGCGTGTGATAAAAACAATTCTGAGAAAAAATATTCATAAACATAGATACGATTGAGTCCACAAACCCATGCTGTTATACTAATATTATGAAGAGTTTGTTTGTTTCAACGTGCTAATCCCATGAACCACTAAACCGAGTCTGAGATAGCTAGTTTAACGAGGAAAAGCTATATTTTGAATTCTTTCATTATCGTACTAACGACATTTTAATCCTATTTTCAATAGAACAAGATCTTTGCGTGCTGCACATGGAATAACGCCAACATTTTGCCAATGGTGCGTTCAAAATAATCTCATGTGGAGCTATGAAGTAATTCACATTTGTGAGCCTTGGAGTCGGCCGACGAACTCAGAAAATAGGAACGGTCACGGGCCATCACTGCTGATACTCGAACGCAACTAGATTATAAAGTAGCATTGGTTGATGCAAGCAATTGGCAGTGTTCGTGGTAAACAGTAAACAATACTATTACAATAAATATTTTACTGCCTAAGAAATAAGCTGTTTCAATTCTTCAATCTAACTACTGGGTCTGTGTTAAGTAGCTCGTTAAATACTTAGTTAATTTTGTCAAACTTCTTTCAAAGAAGTTTTACATTGAGGCCGACCGTCAAACCTGAAGAAAATTTAAGCAATTTTCGACCTGGAACATATGTTTTTTCTTTTATTCTCAACGACATAAAATACATTATAAATCTGTGGCAACGTCTGTGGCCCAAACATTTGGTATGCTAATAACATAAAATCCTTTCGACTAGTATTTAGCAATATTGGTAGTGTACGAAATTCGTCCAATGCATAATAATGTGGCATGAGCCTGAACGAGAATGCGAAAGTACGTCTTTGAAAGGCCAAAATCTGAGAGAATAGCACATTTCGTTGTTGTTAATTTGTCATTACTGTCGAAACGGTGTAGCCACTCTCGCCTTAGAATAATTAAATTAAAAAACAATTAGAAATTTCAGTTACCATTTTATCAACAACTACATCATCAATGTTATTCCTACTACTCGTACAAACATAATTTTAGTAAACTTGAAAGCGAGTGTGCATTGAAAAATTGATACTAAATACTGTAGAAATATATATGTAGCATTAAAAATGGATTTTTTTTTTGACCGAAGTTTGAAATTTGACCGAAGTTAAACTTGTTATTGCTTGAAATAGCAATCAACGTTCTTAGTTAATGAATCCGAAGATTCCTTCAATAGAAGTGGTACCAACACTGCAACGGCCATAAAACACTAACGCCGAACAAATTAATTACTTGTTTATACAAACGCCAATCACACGTATGACCTCCGATTGCTGTAATTAACTGACCTGTAGTGCAATGACTTGAGGCACAGCTTTTTCCTACGTGAATATACGTAATTTATTTCATTCAAGCAACGCGGTACCGTTTCTGTTGGCTTTCTATCTCGACATTAAAATTTCAGGCCTTTAAGAAGGAAAATACCAAGGTCGCCAAATAACAGCTGAGCCTTTGAACGGATCTTGAATTATTAATCGTCCTACAAAGTGAAGGAAGAACCATCAATATATTCAAGCCACTTCATCTCAATGAAAACCCGATTTGAATGCAAAGCATTCTCGGATCTGTTATGAGGCAATTGTAGGCTAAGGAAAACATGAGGTAAATATTGAATTTTCCTTAAGTCCTGTAGTTTTTTAGAGCCTAATAGAAATGTTAATTCTGCGCCCGCGCAACTGGTTACAATGGACTAGATGTGAGCGAGATCTAAACTGGTACGTATCGATGTTGTCGCTCCCACGATGTGACAGGGTAGGAAACATCGATCACTGACTTTTACTCCAGCATCGTCATTAACAATCGAGTCTAAACTTTATTGTTAAGTTCACAAGAGCCGTTATTAACCAGCTCGTGGTTTAACTGAACGTTTAACATTAAACTATGTTCTACACGATTTAATCGACGTATTGGCAAAAAGTTTTTAGAGCAATGTGTTTGGTGAAAGTAAGCTCGAACCACGGAACAATGGTGTTGTGTAATTTTGGCTAAATTCGTGCTGGTAAAGTTAAACAGGCGCATTTGAGGAACAATGGTTGACGCCAACGCCAATTGTTATCTTAGGAGTGTGCAAATAGGCAAATAGTGGCTGAGTAGAGTGCAATGCACTCTGTCAATGCAGCCGCATCGTGGACATGCGTCATCTAACTACCGGCACAGTGCATATACTCAGAAATTGTCTCTAATAAGCACCTTGTTTCTATTTGAAACGTTGTGCGACGTTATTGATGCAGAGGCCGGGATCTACTATGAAGATTTAAATCTCACTTCGATTTTATTTTGTTTGCAAATTGTTGCTATGAATATTAATATCGAAATTTAAATAAATGACGAGAGATTATATTAAGTATGTTTTGCGTTACAGTAGCTGTTCGTATTATACACCATGTTTTAAATATTTGATTATACCTTTAAGTTTGACTCTTAAGATTGGTTTTTTGAATATACAGATGAACACTTACATAAAGAAAAAAACCTTTTTCATTTGAAACACTCAAAAACCAATCAAGGTATAAATCGATAAACAATTACAGCGTTTAAAAGAAACTTCATTCGGGAACGAAATTACTTTATCAAGCCACCTAGAGAAATCCCATTTTACGATCACTTAAACTAAAGAGCCGTCGAATTAATTAAGGTTTTATTAGGGCCTACAATAAATGTCAAATAAACTGACGTAAGGAGACAACGGGATGCCAAATCTCCGGGTGGTACTATTTATGGCAGAGGTATTTTACAAACAGGCAATATTCAGACTTTATGAAGAGAATAATTACCTAAGGGAAGAACTTAGAATTATTGCTTCTGGAATTGTGTTAAATGTAACTATTGAGGATCACAAGAATTAATGGTCTTCGAATTATAATGTTGCCTCGTAAAAAAACGACACTTGGTAGGTATTTATGCAACAAGCTACAAACTTGAAGTCTAAAAACGAACTCACACTTACAACATGTTTCTAGTTAACGAAAACTGTCATAATTGGCTAGAATTAGCAACAAGAACAAAAAACTTTCTCTATACAGCGAGTAGGTTCCACACTCGTAAAACCAACTTGTATATTGTTATTGACATTACGGTCCACATTTACACAATAGATAACATAGCGTTGTCTACCAATAGCATACAAATGAACGACAAACGGTCCCATACAGATGTGACGGCCGACATACATGCATACAATGCTACAGTAATACAGGGTTGCCAATGTTGAATGCAACTACTATAAACTTATGAAGGGTTATATTAAAAAGCTTTAATAATCTCTACCTTTCCTAGTGCATGTGCCATCTCAAATACAAATGACAAAGGGTATGCCTTTGAAAATAAAAATGTACTATATGATCATCTAGTTAATTGTGACAATTTCACTAACATTACCCAGGACCTAATTATACCATGGAGGTCATTAAATGATTTAGAAGAAGAACCCAGGAATATTTCAAGACATGTTGTTTAAGCTGTAGACAAAGGAATGAAAACTGTCAATCATCAATCTAGAGCTGTAAATACAATTTGGTGTTTAGATAGGCATTTAACTGACTATCATAACAAAGAACAGAAATTACTAATTCTGCCAACCCTACTTACAATGTACACAACCAATAGCGTCATTGTAACCATGTGACACACGAAGCCATCATTGGAAAGAGCGCACAAAGTCAATTTATAACCAACGACTGTGTAAATGGCTGCAATTTCACCTATCAACACTTTAAGGAAACGAGGAAAGATAATACTTGATGAGCTACGACCATGTCAAGTTAAATCACTTTATTAACTAGAAGTTTGGAATTGCCAATTTTATCCATATTTGCCTGGATCTAATAGACAAAATGAACATTGAATAGTAGTTTCCGAGATCAGCCTCAAAGAATGAACGTCCAAAAGCTACTATACGTAGGTAAAATGGATAGTTTCTTGTACGGAGGAAGTTTAGAGGAACCGTAGAGTTTTGAAATTGAAATTGTAATAACTAGTAGTGAAGCAGTGACCGCTTAGTTGATTATTCTATGAAATGCACAGTTCAACCAAAATGAAGTTCCTGTAACCGCAACCACAGAGCCGTGTACCAACACAGCTGTAGCATCGCATGCGGTTGAAAAATATGTTTACTTCAATGCTTCGGATTAAAGGTATATCAGTAAGATAGCCATGATTGACGGTTTTAGACGAATGATATCAGCGTCTAAAATAAATCGAAAACTTAAGGAAATCATTTTGAGCCTACTTCTTTTTCTTGTGATGTTTTTTTTTATACTAACAGTCAGCAATAAAAAATACACCACCCCAGACATTTCTACTATATTAAGTACTTTTTTTTACAGTTTTAATTGATATTCAACCGGCATTAAAATTGAATACAACAATTAATTAACAACATAACAGGATTAAAGCGTCGCTGGCTGGATGTTTATACATTATCTCACGACGGTCGAGTATGGACGTCAAAACATCCCGCAACGTCGATCATAAGTAAACTTGTGGAGTATCAATCATGAGAATGTGCCAAACGAGGTCTTGGATAAACTGATTTCCTATAATGAACTCTTAGTGGCGATCATTAAAGTTGTTTTTACGGTGACAAAGATATTGCTGTCGAAACTGACGATATTTTCAGACTAAATGGTACTTAAGTATTCGTAGTGATGGGCTTCTCTGTCGTATCTTATCTCTGTGTCGAATATCAACCATTCAGGCGCAATTAACTAACCAACACTCAAACTTTCACATTAATTAAAATACTTACTCATTGCTAGGAAGCAGGAAAAAAGCAACGCATCAATGCGCTAATTCGTGGTCTTTTAATTATGCATGAAACAACTATTAGATGCAGCGCTGGTATGGCTTATACTAAATTCGATCGTAAAATTATCTGGTCACCTCTAAATATCGAACAGCGAAGGAATGTGTTTAGAATAGAAGCAGCCCAAAACTGTGGTTATCGCCTAAACTCTAAACAAACATCGGATGCTGTACACATAAAAGTGTTGCAAGTACGGAGTTTTAATAAGCCATTTACAAACACGCTAGCTCTGGAGGACATACCAAAATGGTTGCCGTTACTGCTTGAAGGAAAAATAAAACTTAATCGACTGATCTAGGATCTAGATTGCGCATTAAAGTCACGAGCGTCAGTAATAAATGTATAGAAAATAATGGACCGCATAAAAAAGCGAATTTTATTATGAAAGTAAATAGTAAAACTAAATGATATAAAACTACGGCTGTTGAAAGTAACGGATGAAATGAAATTAACGAAGAATATTCATTACATTGTTTCAAACTCTATCTCCGATGAACCGATGAATAGATTCGACTATTTTATATTTTATCACCTCGACGTACATTTGAATCAGATTAGAACTAGACCCGTTCATTTTAACGTTCTATTCAAATGGAAATACTTTACGACTCAATACAGCACTTAAGCGCAATAGTGGCTCGTAAAAGTACCTATTTAGTAAGCAGCAACGTTTTCTAAAACCTTGAGATTGTGGTACCAATGTTAACGGTGACGGATATAGGCGGGTTAATACGTTAAATATAGCCCATTGTTGTGTGGATACAAGGAATAAAGATGTCCGGTGGTGTCATCTCAGGCATCTTTTCAGTCGGAAATTATAAAATTATGAGTTACAATTTGGTTTAACACCATTCTCAAGTTTCGCAAATGCTATATAACAGTTTGAATGTCATTGTAGGTTTATATTCATAAACTACTTAGCTTATAACTCTGCATTTCATGAGATTTGCTCAGCGAAGACCCGACCCTAACTCAACACACTGCGCAGTAGAATAATGTTTTCATGAGAACAAACCCGATGAGATCATAATGAAAGATAATTTTATATGCCATGTTTAATTAGACGTACTCTCGTGGAATGTTACTTGAATTTTCATTGTAATTAAAACTTGTAATCTGTGAAAACTGAGCTATGGAGTTTTTTAATTAGTTACAGTCAGCTCTGAAGGTCGCTCGCCATGGTTATTATTTCATGAATAATATTGTTGTTCTACATCTTTCGTACTTAGTAGGATTGATGAATGATTGGTTTCATGTTATTACACTAGACTAACGTCTGTTATACGATACAATCAGGCAGATGTTTACCAAGGGCTTCATTCAATATCGATATCACACCTTCATGATATAATTGTTTCCTCCACGTAGCTCGGTACACGTAATATGGTAGCGATGATAGGGTCTGCAAATCAATGGCGTCAGAACTATGTACCGATCGCGGGCACAGCGCAACACTACTGACATATTAGTCAATAGGTAGGCCATTCGCAAGCTAACGACACACTTGGAAGCCAGTCGTGAATGTATCGATTGACATCGATGGAAACGGAGCCGGGTCGGTGTCTGTCTACCTTGGAAATGGACCCTATCATGCTAGCATTAGCTCTAGCCGTGCTGTTACAGTGCACCGGGCAAATTGATGGTTTTCATTTGACGGGGTCGCACGAACAAGCACAAAAGCTATATCAGAAACGACCGTGAAAGTTAACCGTTCTGACCCGGAGATACAATATCCTACAGTGCATGGAGGTGAAAGTTGGTGACACTGACTAATCGATGTGACATATAGCTGGGCCTTTTTATTGATTTTATAAAACGGCAAAACAGAAAATCTTTGCGGTTTGTGTTTCTGCTTTAAATTACAGAAAAAAAGCTTATGCGTGAAAGCATATTCGAATACAAACCGGTCCGAAAAGCCGAAATGGACAGTGAGTTTTGATAAGGCAAGATTACCAGGCGCGAATGATCGTGATGGAGCTATCGACTTTGGCAATGTCGTCGTCGGTATGGCAACAGCGCGGGTGTTACGTAACGCAAGGGACGCGGGGAGAGAGCGGCATCGGGTTACTGACCTGTATGGTCCGCCGGTGCCAATTCGCCCATCACATCACATCACGAAATCTTCATTGCACAAACACGATGCAACGCTGACTTGTGAACAAAAACGAGCGATCCTTCGCGCTGAATTTGCAAATCATGTCAAGGCGTATAATGTTCCTCGGTTTGTGTACAATGTGCATAAAACCACGCACCGATAAGAGTTTTTGTGAAGGCGACATTATGTAGTCAGATAAACGTTGTCAAATGAGTATCATTATATCAGTTTATTACTTTCAAGTAACACAAACTTCGCAGAACAAACATATTCGTTAGTCACTTAATGAAATTAACAATTACTAAGAAAATATATTTTCATCGTTATACGCTAACTCTACAAGTCTTCTGTCGACGGCACCTTGACTTTTCCAATTAAAACAGAATCAACAGGAAACGCGAGTAGAATAATACAAGATTGTTAGAGTCCGTCGCAACATCCGGGAGTTACCGTCCTCCGTCGTTTTCTCACCTCAGAGAAAAGTAATGCGCAAGAGCAAGAGATGCGTAGCTTTTTTTTAAACGCAGCCATCCGCAAAATCGCCACTTGAGGTCTGCCGAGTGGCAACGTCGCGCTGACAATAAGATAATCGTGACATTCAAATGTCGGACCCATTTATTTATTATTTGTGTTGGCGACAGCCAGGAACAGTGCAAAATCAAGTACATGCATCCACCTGAAATTGCATCAAAATTAGAAGGAAAAATCCGTTGATGATGTTCCACAAGTTATTTATCAACAAGAGTCCTTATTTATCTAAAGACTTTATCTTGGCAATCTCGCCTGGCGGCCGTTCAGTTGAGTTGACACATCAAAAAACAAGATTTGGTACTGAGCAGCTCAATTCTTGATACTGGTAAAAAGTGGTCATGCCGTTGCGGGCCTCGGTAAGCAACCATCATCGCGATGCCAAATTTGGCACAAGCACGACTTGGCAACGTCGTACCAGCCGCTCGCTAAATGCACGTAGCCACTTTGCTCCACGTAAACAAACACTATTGCGTCACACATTGATACAAACAAAATTATACCTAAAGAACCATACAATAAAGTCCTAAATAGAACAATACTAGCTCACAGTTCTGATTAAATTGGTATTCACGGAATATGAAATGTAAAAAAATCATTTGACACTGGAAATATCAGTCCAAATTGATTTTCAATAAGCAAACAAGATGGTTTCATTTCCTACATAAATATGCTAATTAAGAATAAGCTGCGTCATTCGAACACTGACCCCGTTAAAGCACATATGGGCTTTAAAATTAAATTGCAGATTACAATATAAGGTCATCGCTGAATTTAGGCAATTTCTATATTCTTCTTCCAAGAAGAATGCTTGGGTGTTAAATGAATTTTTGAAAGGAAAAATCCAGCGTAAATATTCCTCTCCAGCAAGTCCCAGTTGTAATCCCGGCGGCTCACGTTGTGCCATCACGAGGCCTCGGGTCTCTTCCACGTGCCGGCCACTTACGCAAACATTTATATTATTTTTCACCTCGGAATACCGCAACAGTTTTTCATAATGAAACAACTGATTGGTCATAAAAATCTACTTCGACACTCACGCGAATTGAATTGTTCATGAGCTATTTGTGCTAAGTAACTTAATTAGTGAAATTGCAAAGAACACGTATTTGGAAAAAGGCTACTGGATAATGTCATTCAAGTAGCACCTTCCTCAATTTTAGTTGCATATAATCGCAGTTGAGAATTCATTGTTTGGCAACACGCAAATCGCGAGTGCGATCACATGACAGAATGAAATGAGACTCAATGTGGGTCGCTGACAAAGATGCATTGGTTAAACAAAAGCTATTTGACTTTTGCAGCAAATTGAGAACAGCAATTTGCACCGAGTTTCATAAGTCGATCTAATATACATACGTGGTATGCGTCATGCTTACTGTTTTATCTTTCGCGTTTACGGACCTTTAAAGGACCAAGTCCTTCTTTTGTTTCAGATTGCAATGAAAACTGAATACAAACGGGTTGCTTCTTTGGTCATAAGGTTAAATACAAAATAAAGGACTGTATCCAATTTCGAAGTATTTGTGTAGCCAGCCGCATGTCAGGCGATACTTTCAAAAGTGCCCCAGATGTTGATTAACGGTAAAAACACCATCTCGCGACAGATGCGCCACTGCATATTGTGGAAGTAGTAATTCGCGAAGGGGTGTTTTAAAATGATCGCCGGCTGTTTTGGAATATCGTTATACATTCGAATTGTTCTCTCACAGAATGAGCCATTTAAATCCGTTATGGAATATATGACGAGAGAACCAAGGCTTACCACAGGCTTTCTTTAGCATAATCATCAATACACATATCCAGATGTATTGAAATATTGATTGAAAGCTACTTGTCGATAAAAACTCCGTGTGGAAGACTAATAAGGTTTCCTTCATACAGTTAATAAGGTTCAGCAAGTTTATTGATATACGAACAAATATGGCGAATTACTCCTGGGAAATCATTTGAGCCTTACAGCATTGCTTCAAAAGTAAAGAAAAGTTAACAACTTCAGAAAACTATGATAAAAGTTGATTACACTTCATGGAACCAATTACATTCGGCCAAATTGTTACCTTGAGTAACACCAGACCACCCAGCCAAAACAATTACTTCGCCAAAGTATTTGGCATACGTTTGAACTAAAACGTTAGGAGAACGAATAACACAGTGATTCTAGATTCCAGTATCGAATCGTTATTGCCATCAATTTACATGAAAATACGTATGGTTCAGCTCCGTACCCAGTTTTGCAGAGCGAGTGTTGACTTGATTACATATTCATCAGATGGTCACCGCGTCACGGAAAATTAACTTCGCATGACTCCTTGATGTGACAATCCTGTCTGTACCGTGTTATATCAATTTTCATATCATATTCCGCGAAGACGGCGAGTGGAATATCAGATATGCTATCTTACATCATATATTACACATTCTTGTTATGAACTAAATCGGTGATGCCGAAATCAAATCGTTCAGTAGAATAACAACGATATGAATAATTTAGTCAAAAGGATTTGTTCTACGCTATTTAAGTGACGACCTTTTGTAAAATGGTTTTTTTATGGTGTTTGAGTAAAAAGTATTTTAGCCTTTAGGTAATCAAATATTTGCAAGGTCTGTAATGAATGGTGATATGTCTATGGTGTTTGTTCAGACTTCTCGGATTTACATTTTATCAGTTAATCCTGAGATGTATATCAAAGTGAAAGAGTAATTTACAATAGGCTACTCCATGAGCATATAAAGTTGATAAAACGAACCGTATATATTCGAATTTCGTTCACTATCGCGACTCAAGCCAGCTAATAAATAAGCAGATTCTCTTTCGACTACAAAACAAAAAATATTTGGAAACCAATCGATGGAACCAGTTGTTTGTAACTGGTAAAGGTGACTGTGAGCACTGGTTTAATGTTTTTATATGGACATCAAATGTTGAAATACAACTGGTAACCTTTTCTACGCAATATTATGACTATGTATTACAATATGTGGAATTTTCCGTGAATCGAAATCGGCGTCGAAGTGTAGAAAGTGTTAATTCTTTGCTTTCCCGTCACGTTATGTTCTCACATTTTCCCCAAGACAAAGAGAGTGCCAAAGAGACATTTTGTTTACGACGCAAAAAACTTGAGATTATGGTAGTCGATTACATTATGAGGCGTAAATTAAGTCTACGCACGTAGCAGAAAAAAATAACTCATATAAATAAATAACGAATTAACAGACAAATTTATCTTTAGCGACTATGATAATAATTAGGGTGGGATTAATTTCAGATATTGCATTTTCAGATATTGCATTTTCAGAAATACGGCAATCAGAAAAATACAAAAATTTGGAAATTTACTTTTTAAATTTTACTTGGTTTAAGTAAATAAAGTAAAGGAATAATTTTACAATTGCAAAAAAATTAATTAAGTAGGCAACGGCGGCACAATATGCCATTTTCAATATATTTCAACTTTACCTCTAAAATATAAGGTTCAATGTTGATTGTTTTTTGCAGATTGGAGTAGCTTGTAATTTCATCAAGTTCGCGTATTCTCACCTTGTAGCCGCTGTTGTCAATGTGTGCGTGTGGTATTCCGTTATGGTGTTGCGTTTGTGTGGGGCTCAGTACGCGGCGCTTCTTAGCTGGTTGCTGGAAGGCCGGCGATGCTGCCGGATGGTACTCTGGCTGCGGGCACGGGGGCTGACTGTTGTGGTATTGCGACGCCGGCTCCGGGTACATGACATGCATTCCCTACCAACAATTACAACATACGTTAAACATAAACACGAAAAATAATAGTATTACTTAGTACCTATTAATTATTTTTAGGTAGACATGACACGATAACATATTAACCTATTACAAAGAAGCCTCAAAAACAATTTACGATGACATTTATTAAATTCTGATAATGAAACCTCAATATTAAAAGTCAAGCGACCAGAAATTAAAGACGCCGCTCGAGACACCGGCGCAATTTTAATATTTTTCGGCTTTCACAGCCAAGTAATTTCGCAGAAAGCGTCGTAAAAATCGAGTTTTCATTTGCTAAGAGCCACCATTACCGTGAAGCATGTCTCCTTTCCGTGAAGGCGACCCGTAAAGGCCTCGGCGTGGAAACCCGCGCGACTTGCCTAACACGAAGAAGGCATACTCATTAACAAATTGAGGAGCCTTTCCTAAACATGAAATTACAACAAGCGTAACGATGATAAAATCTTTCCTTGTATCCCCGCCATTAAGCTACTTGTCTATAATTTATATGAGATATTTTAATTCGTGCTAGCGGAAAGACCAAAGAAATATGAGGTGAGCAAAACAATATAGATTTACAATGAAACCCGATTCTCCTTGAACAGTCCGTGAAATCCGCTTATTATAATAAAATCTCAGACGTGGCTTACAAGGTTTCCCTAAGCATTAAGCAATGGTTAGTGGATATTACTTTACGTTTTCTGCACTGTTTCCTAGCACTTTTGAAACAAGAGAAGCAAAAAATAAGAACGTTCAACTTGGTGTTTATTTTTTATTCAAAAGTTAGTCTATTCAAATGAATAGTCATAAAGATGGTGCGGACTTCTAAGTTCACACGGTCCCAGCTATCTAGCCGAGCTAAGCGGCCAGAGAACACGCGGCAAAACAGATTTAGCGTTTGTTAATTAAACTTGTTACTTGGAAACTCGTTACGAGAGCGCTTAAACTTTAATATTGAGTAGAAAATTGCTGATGGATAAAATGTATCTTTGACTACGTTTGCAATCTGCTAGTTATTAAATTTTAGCAGTTACATGAATAACATAAAATAATCGAAGTTGTAGAAAAAAGAAACTAGCACTTTTAAGGTAGCCAGGTTTACTTTGCGCCGAGTGTCTGGTCGTAAAATCACGAGAATTTCAAGACGTTTTCCACGGCATAGCATATCAGTACATCACATGAAGGAAAATTGATATTGCCACAATTATTAAAGAGAACGCTCTAAATTATAAAATCGTATCTGAAAATTTTAATTTCAAAAGTCAAACCAAACTGCGTTAGTATTCGTAAATAACTTTCCGTAACGTAAACAATAAACTAGAATTAACATTACAATCATAATTTAAAGATTCCTGAGCTTGAAGGGTTAGTTGCGTGACTGTAAAAAACTGAACTTCCAAATCTACAATTGTATTAACCTTTTACTAGGCGGGTCGAAATTTCCATACTAATTGTTCGCCACTTCGATCGTCGGGGATTTTCTGTCCTCGATTCTAAGGGCATCCTTTCACAATTCGCTCACACACTTAAAAAATAAACTTTAATGTTTAAAGTATACAGCAGAAAATTCTTTAACGTTATATCCTGCGTATTTTTTGTAATTTGCCAAGGCTTACTCGATTTGTTCTTGTTCTGATGTCATTAGTTTGGTTTGAGGCGATTTAAATTGTTTAAATTCTGACTTTCCCTATAACTTGAATATTCAAAACTCGTGCTTTCAAAAGCAGCATCACAATAGATATTTCGGGTAGTTAATACCGGCTGTATTTTGGCGTTACAAACGGTTTTAGGGGCCGCATATCTATGATCGCCACACCAAATCCTCGTTGTGCGGAAGTGAAAATAGCTTTATGGTCGAATCCTATAATCCTATTGTGGTCAGAGAACAATGCGAGAACCGCCGGCGCCGAAACCTCAGTATTTATCGCGAGTCCCATCGACTTTCTAAAGGCAAGCGTGGGTGAGACCGTCGGACATGTTACAAATGGTAAATTGGGCTCTTAAAGGGGAATGAACAAGTCGTTACTGCGTTTGTACGTATGTCCACGTAGCCCGCTTTTAGATAATGATCCCATAAGTTCGCGACTAGCAGCAGTGAACAGAAAGCCAGTCTAATAGAGCAAGTTGTTCAAACATGTTTATTCTGACGTGTCCTGAATTATGAGCTAAGCTAGACCGCCTTTTAAACACGATCGTTGATGCATTAATAGCACAGCGCGTTTTTATAATCGAATTCATCCGTCATTACACCTGAATAGTCTATTGTTTGTCGAGGATATGCAGAGTACATGTTCCTAAGACCTAGGTATTACACACGTATTTTTACAACGTCTATTTAGTGATGTACCGATAAGAAGACAATACATCGAAATGCCAACAAACAATACACATGATTTACCGACCTCAAAAATGAGGCTGTAAAAAATGAGCGCGCCCAAATTGATATGGAAAATCTATAATCGTTACTTTGTGCAGCAAATACCCACAATCACATGGTTTATGTCCAAAACGTGATGTTAAAATGACATGTACGACATGAAGAATAATAATAAGGATCATTATCGGTTCGGTAATTGCTCAAAACTGCTCGAGCTTTCACGGTTTTGTGTGGACAGAACGTGATAATATTTTATACGCAAAAGAATATCATGATTTTTGTATTAAGAAAAATTACATTATTTACATAAGTACTAACTATAGACTCGCAGCAGACATTACATTAGGAAAAAAATATGTAATACGTCTATTTTTAACAGAATCCTTGTATCGTCAGTACCTTCGTTTGATTGATCGATAATTACACTCCAAAATGTAGGTATACTTGATAATATTTTAGCAGGAGCTTAGTTTGGGTCACAGAACACGAATTGGGGCTAACTGTGTTTTGCCTACTCTGAATAAACTCAAGGTCATAAGAAGTTACAGGAAAAATGGTTCTTCAACATAACGTATGTTATTTACCTCATACTATGTTTCTATTACAACGTATGTTCGTACTTTATCTGAACACGTGCGTAATAGCTATCACAATTTACGCACATATTACGTGAACTCGGTGTAAACTACAAAAATCTCCTGGGTGTTATCACTCCTCATAATTAACGTCATCAAAGTAATTTTTAACCGATTTCCTAAAACGAAGGGGATTCTTAATTCGTTTTTTTTTTGGTAATTTGCCGAACTAATTCGAAAAAGTATTTTTCTGTTTGAAAGGATTATACTTCAAGGTCAAGGGTCTGATAATGGAAACCCTACAAATTTGCAGATATGCATTGGTTAAAGACTTGCTATTCAGGTATCTGTCTAAAGACAAAGCGGCAATTTTAACAGGAAAACATAGCTTCTGAGAACTCAATATCGGTTTTACGTACAAAGCTACCTCCAGGGTCCAGAGACACTTCTAAATAATTAAGTATGAAATTAATAATGAATTCCTCCGTCAGCATACAATATTAAATAGGTATCTCTTGCTAACTAGATGCAAAATATCCAACTTACGTAGAGGAACACCTGTATAAATTTGCCAAGAACTGCCAAATATTATCTGCTTTAACAACAGCGAGTTACGTACGAACTACGTTTTCAATGTTGGCAAAAACAACAGAATTCGCTGTAACATGAAACTTTGTTCGTAAGTGGAACGGCGAATAAAATATCAAGAGGTACTAGGCTAGTAGATACCTTTTCAGATTACAAATTATTTCTTTCTATTGTTTTTAAGTGAAAGTCCAAAATCGGAACGAAGGTGAACTTAGTATAGAATTTCAAATGAAATTGGCAGGTACCTCTGTTGCTTATCAATTTTGATTCAATGATTATTTGAAGAAAATCTATAGTGATGTTCAGCATAATAGCACGAACTGAACTCTTAAACTAAGTCTTAATGTCTTTGTAATCTATCGATAGTTTTACAGCGCAATAAACAAATTAATTTGTAACAAGTGTGCATAGCACTTCGTCCGGACATTGCTTGCAACTAAGTAGGTACATAACACAATCTGTAAGACAACTCCAAGAAGGTATCACTTGGAATATGAACTATCGGAACACGATATGCCAGTTGCTACTTCGCCAGGCATTCACCTCTAATCTGACACCAGTTCATCAAACCCAAGGTAATAAATGCTTGTTTTGTCTTTGTGTTACGGATTCGATAAAGATGGTTTTCACGTGACTATTTTAAAATTATCTCACATTTTCTGTACAATATGAAGCCTTTTTAGATCGGGGAAATTACGGTACAAGGGAATGTCAGACTAACTGTTGAAATCTATCTTTGTCGTTTCTAAAGCCTTAGGGCTGCGATAACTCTTTCGGAAAATGCAGCAGCCCCTGATGCAATAGTAACAAGAAGAAGGAAATTCATACCTTGTTGTAGGTACCGTTAATTCCACCCCAATATTCTTGGGATTGGATATAATGGTAGTATAACATTACAAGATCAGATCAGTAGTGACGTTTTTTTTAAGAATAACTAAAGTTTTTCAATAATTCGAGAGCCAGTTCAAGTTTCCAATCGAAGTTCGTCACGGTTGCACGAAGTAGCCGAGAATATAATTTGAATTCGTGTAAATATACTGAAAAACAAAAGAACTGTCTTCAACTAATTCAATTGTCACTGAGATAACTGTGGCATTTTTAAATTGGTTGCTAAGGATTTATGATTGAGGGGTTCTCGGATAAGGACTTTAAATGAATACTGCAAATCGTTCAGAAATTATTGGATAATGACTTTTTAGTAATTTACGTATTATGGTTATTTTATTAAATATTTATCAGGAGCTTGTTAAACCATAATTTTTAAGTCCATTATTATCAACATGGATCTTATGGTATAATCTCTCATGCCTTGCTACAATTAGGGCTTTAGAACACCATAACGTGCTATTGCGGTCATAGTATAAGTAGCAGAATCTGTTTACCATACCCATGAATCATATTTTTTAAGATAAAACTCGTATCTCGCCTTAAATTGTGCTTTACTTTGTTACATTATCAAGAGTTATTCAGCACCATAAGACAACTAGACAGGTTTATTTGTATAAATAAGTTTGTATATAACTAGAAAAAAAAAGAATAAAAGAAAATATTTCTAGACAGGTAGGTTTAGTATTTAGCGACGAATTTTTATTTTAAATTTAAATATTTCGCAATTTGTTTGTCTTTCAAAACTAGTTTCAAACGATTTTTTTATTTTCTCAAACTAAATACGTCTGGCTAGTTATTTATATGAAAATAAAGATAATAAGAGACAGCTGACGTTGTTTATCCAATAAATATGACTAATTAGTGATCAAAATACTTAAAAGAACATAGTACGAGTTCCAAAGGTTGTACACTTAAGTACATAAAATCCTACTACTATTATAAAGGCGAAAGTTTGTAAGTATGGATGTATGGATGTTTGTTACTCTTTCACGTAAAAACTACTGAATGGATTTGAATGAAACTTTACCACAATATAGCTTATACATCAGAATAACATATAGGCTACTTTTTATCCGGGTAGTGAAAGTACTTCCCTCAGTAAGCGGGTGAAACCGCTGGCGGAAGCTAGTAATAAATAAATCGATAATATGCAAAAAATAAATTTTCATACAATCTTGACGCACGTCAAGTCATGGCCCTATCTTTAGACTGAAAACAATATCTTGGTATTTGTTAACCTGTAAAGATAAGTAGGTACTTAACTCCAATATTGAACAGAAAACCGTGATATTTAAAGTACCTACCACCTACCAACTTGCGATCCCGTGATGCTTTGTAGTATGATGCGTAGGTTTTTCTCAACTTTTGTTGGGATTCACGCCTTAGCAAATGCAGGTTGCGTTAATTCATTAGAAACGTGCATCACATAGAAATAAAACGCCCCCTAATGTTAAGATTATTCGTCATCCATCCATCTTACCAACAAGCTTTTTCATTTAAAAGAATAGAATATGCATCTGTTAGCTCCAACACATCCCACATCTAGAATGAATAAAATTAAATCTAGTTTTCATCGTCAGCCTCGGTGCGTGCGCGCAGCTAACAATGAATGTTGCCGTTATGCGTTTCGGTTTTCTGCCGACAATAGGCGAATACGTAACGGTGCCTGCGACATTTCACGACTACAACAACTCGACTGAGGATTTGATGTGGCGTGATCTTTAATTATTCTATCTCTTATGTTACAATTGTAGGTGTCAGGTTACAGATGATGAAGAGTCTACACAAGCTTATATATAACCAAGAGTTAGGAGATATGGGGTACCTTAATGGGGAATAATGTTTGTGAGTACCAAAGTGGAGTCTCGCTATGTAGGGAAATACTATCTCTGAATAGCGAAATGGAAATTGAATAGCATTTAGCAATATATAGCCTTTTTTTATTATAAGCAATTAAGTAAATATTGTCTGAATTTTTAGTCCTAGGCGTATAAACCCCATGAACACTGATTGAGTCATTATCGATTTTGAAGGTACCATGTATGGAATCACATTTGGACAGAATGTTATTCAGAGGAAAGGTACAAATGCTTTAAGACTTATTACAAAACATGGCTTCAAAAGTACCGGGTTTAGTGCCAGGTTTTCACCATTAACTTTGTTCAAGGTGATGGTTTAAATCTAGCATTAAACCTGGTACTATTTCAAGGCCATGTTTTATAATAAGGTGGAACACATTTTGTTTTTTTCTATTAAAAAATAAGATTTTTTTATTAGTAAAAAATTAAACAAATATATATTGTCTTCCAAAACTGTACTCTATCGTTCAGTCGTCACCTTGTCAAATTAATTTACTTAGTTTCCTAGAAATAAATATAATCTGTTACATGTTTATAAACGAGACAGGAAATTAAAAGTAATACTTAATTATGCAGCTTTGAGAATTGTGATCATGTTTATAAATACTGTTAGCAAAATAATACTTGACCATTTGCATTCCTTCAAGGGACTTGTAAGACTTGGAAAGATTTGTAAAGGTAGTATGATTATATTAAGATATCATTTCCTTTCTTAATTTTCTTGAAAATATATTTTTTTTTATTCATAAGAACATTCTCCGGACACCAACAAATATTATTTATGAGAATTGCTAAAGCCGTTCCCGTATGATTCCATAATGAGAAGAAACTATGGTTTATTAATAAATAGATAAAATAAATACTTAAAACTGAATAATAGAATGATTTTTCTGATTCTGATTCTGAGTATTCTGATTCTCAACAAGTCTAGTGGCAAACAAAATGGCAGCTATTTTTTAAGCCACCAGCTGTTCTGCTCGCTTTGAATGAATACTACCTGCATATACCCAAAACAATACAAAAGTCATAGATAATAAGTAATTTAAAATGGATCTGTATGGAATACTGTAAACCAATAATAATTTTCATTTTTTTTTTTTTATAAAATTAAGCCTTTAAATTTGTCTCATTTTGTTAAGCAATGCTCAGAACTCTAAGTAACATGTTTAAAAAAACATTATTATACACATGGAAAATAAGCTTAGTTTTAATTTATTAATGTAGAAAAGCAAATTGATTAAACAAATACACATCAAAAATACTTTAACATGAAACGAATATAACCTAGTAACACCATTAATATGCAATGAACATAGCCAGTAGTCTTTGGTTTGTATACAAAATACTGCTCACTGTAAATATCATTTTGTTGGCAATATTGAATCCCAAAACGACATTGTTACCTATTCTTTAACACTCAATAACCATGATAACTCCACAAATCGTCAACAAACACGTGACTGCCACAAAACCATGTTCCAATAAGACGTGTTAAAATGATCAGTTTATTTTTAGTAGTGTCATATGTTTACCTCGTACCGACAAACCTCGGGTTTCACGGCACGAAAACCAACACCACACTAATTATAAACGTGCCTCGAACCAGCCCGCATACCTGCACCAGCTTTATCAGCATTAAACGAGAAAATAAAAAGGTTATTAGAAACTCACACGTTGCTAGCAATCGTTTCGTGGGTATCGCTCGTATAGAAAGCAATCAACCGACACCGCTCATCGGCGGGAACCAGTAATTTTCCACTCCGCGTTTCTACACAAGAAGCACTACAACGTAGCAAGAGCCTTCCTCACCTCTCTAAGATAATTTTCTGACAGTACGATCCCACTATCATGCTGAAAGAAGCACACGAAAGCGGACAAAGGGTCCTTCAAAACACAGCCATTTTGAAACCGTTCATACGAAATGTTACGTGTACCGATGCGTACAATGTTTTAGGGTCCAGAAAAGTAAACAGGTTTATCCGTTCGCACTCATTTTTGTTTTTTACGCACAATAAAAACTAACACTTAACATCTCACACACTTTTATGTACGATTTCACTTCATACTTTCGCACACACCCGTTTACGTCGCACAAAGTCCCTGACGGACGAAAGCGACGAACTCACACGAATGGAGCTGCGGATTGCGTGCCAGCCACGGCAATTCTTCCAGTTGCCACTCTATAAAATATAAAACTACCAGCAGTATAAATATTAAAACATGTTTATATTTCATAGTTCCCTCTTCATCAGCAGATTATGTGCAAAACCAACAATACTCAAGTTAGTACATTACTCAAGGTAGTTTTGTGTGTGAGTGTAAGGTATGTAATATTAAATAAATATCAAACTTTCTTCTCTTATGCACTTGTTTTAAGTTATGTACTACAACATTTTGACGTCCATATTATGGCATTCCAATAGCGATTATTCCATGTTTTCTATATCCACGTTTGTTATTGATGTTATAAAAAACATCGTCTTCATTTTCATCAGATAGGATATATCTTTTCTTAAGTCCTTGTTATAAGGAAGAAATCAAGAAATAAGTAAAAAAATCACCAGTGTGAAATCAAACGAATTAATGTCTTCACGAATTATTTAATCTGACTGCACGGGAGTGCCCCAGCCAAGTCTCAAGCTATATTATATTCGATCTTCTCTCAGACGTATTGCAATCTGTAACCTAGTTTCCTACTATTATGGTAAATGTTTCATTTTCTGGTATGTCTTTTTACCATAGACATGTCATAAGTTTTTTGATTGTCGTCGTGTCGACTATTACAAAAATAAATATTCTAATTATAAATAAACTCTATTTGCAATTAATTTAAGTCACATTCATCACTGTATTTTTTTTAATTGACTGAATATACTTTGGATTTCTCATTTTAAGTAACAGTTAACACTTGAGAGATCCTTTGCAATAAATTGTCTATGATGCGCGCGTTATTCAATTTCGTTGCCAGGCAACGCGATAATAATCCTAAAAGCACAGTTGTATTTGGCCGATTTTCGAAGTGGGTTCATGTCCTGATGAACTAATAATTTCGGGGCGTACGCGTGGAATTATTTTGTTCTAAGCATATTCGAATAAAAAAAGTTCAGCAATAATGAAGAAAAATATTTTTGTTATACTTAGGACATAAATACTGCGGTGGTTGTGTTACAAAAATGCATTTGTTATTATTAAATTAATGAGGTACATTCAACGATATTCCTTAAACATAATGCTCAAAATGAATGTACAATATTTGTTATTCAATTATGTTGTTTTTGCGTTGGCTGATGATTACGAGAGCGATGACAGATGTAAGTATTTTTTTTAATCATATTTAATTAATAATCGACCTCTGCAAGTTACTCACGGGACAGAAGAGATACCTCATTAAAAATTACGTAGATGTTTTAACTACTCAATGTAGTTAATACGTAATTAAACGTAACTACGTAATTTTTACTAAATGTAATTAATACAGCTATAATATGTAGCTAATAATTCTTTTGGAAATTTACAGAAATGCCTTATTTTATCCTTTATTATTTATCAATAAAAAAAGCCAATATTGTTACGATGATATTGATGATGACATTCTGTATCCCTTATCAGGGACATGGGTCTGGCAGAAATTTTTCCCGCTTCTTGCTATTTTGAGCATCAAATTCAATGTTTTTCCATTTGTGATAACTACCTACTTAAAGGTATTTTTAATGCAAAGTTCATCGAACCATACAGGCCCTTTATTTATAAAACTACAGCTAGTAGGTAATATTAATTTCTTAAGTAGGCAATTAATGATCTGTAGTTTCGTATCGTCTTTGACAGAAAAAGTTTTTGTTTAAAAAGTTCGGGAATCTAATTTTTTTCCTTACCCTATATTGTCCCACTGCTGGGCAAAGGCCTCCCCCAAAGTCTTCCATCTGTATCTATGTGATGCATGCTGCGACCTATCAGGGAAGCGTCTAAATCGTCTCACCTATTCATATATTCCTGAAATGTTTCTTCTAATCTAAGAATGACAATGTTTCACATATCTTTGCATATCTTTAAAATTCTATCATAACATAAGCACAACATGTACCCTCTAGTCTCTAGTCATCGTGAGACATTGTGAATTCATTTTCCCTAGCTGAAAACAACGTACTGTCAGATGGATGGAGAGGCCTAGTCAGATGCGATTGGATCATAAAACCTAAGTCCTCGTAACTGCAGACTAAACTGTTCATTTTGAAGGTAATCGTGAATCCAATAAAACTTTTTAAGTAGTCAGTCTAATACTGGCCTGATAGATAGATACATGATCGTTGTTATTACGCACTATTATTCAACACCATACCGATTATAATTTTGAGCCCGAAGTAACTACCGGTCGTCTGAAATTTTGCAGTTTGTGGAGGCTCTTCACCTTTACCTACGTATCCAATGTTATTGAAACCTATGCATTGCTAACCACATAATAATCTCATATTTGCGGCTCATGTACCTACGTTCCCATAGCGCACATACAATGACATAGACAATTACAATAATAATCAATCAAGGCACAGGCAACATCACAGTCAGCCGACCGCGTCCCGCGCTTCCGCTGTCACATGAACACAAAAGGTGCGTGCGCTTGCGCCGCGTAACCGCCGCCATTACGGCGCTATTATATGCCTTTTTGTTAGTTTTTTGTTGGAAACGAATTCTGGTTACGGACAGGATGCGTGATCTAAAATTCTACAGACCTACATGACTGAATGGTGTACGTGAATGGAGTATTTCTGATGGACGGCCTCTAATGAAACTGAATTGATGGTTGAATGCTAGTTAAGTTGATTATTGTGCGAGTCTTGGTACTTGGTACAATTGGCACGAATTATTGGTACCTACCTAACTGAAGGATCGTTGGATGACGGTTCAGATCACCTAAGCTAAATTAATCGGCATCCTACTATCCTCGCATCATTTACTTTGCCGAGGAGTTTCATTCTTTGCTCCTGAGTTTGTTCCACCATTTCTCCACCCCAGCGATAACATATAGGAATTAGTGAAAAGCGTTTCCGGATGGCTGTTTTTGTAAAATTCAACTTTAAAAAACTTGCTTACTCATTTTCAACCTACGTTGAATAAATTTATTTTTACTAGGTATCGTTTTGATCACACTATATTAGGAAAGATGGGTGACTGAGCCATTTTGAGATATCGATGAAAGAAGAAATATCCTACTTCCATCGATAACTATGCTACCTACTATCCCTATCCCAATTCGTGGCCAATATATTTTTTTAAACAAACCTTGCAAATATAATGAATACAATCTGGTTTAGCTCTGTTCAGTATCCGTGTCGTGACCGCTCCGATAATTCCGGTGCCATTCGGTGCACTGAACCTTTTTCGCGTTTTCCGCTATTACACTAAATATTTCGTTTGGATCGAGTTGGTTTGGCAATTTTCATATATATAGGCACTCATACCTATCTAGCTGAAGTCGGTACTCACATAAGTAGAAGAAAGTAGCCGAGCCGAGGGCAGGGTTCTATAAGTTGGTGACAAAATATTGCTTCCGACGATCAAAAGTTCTAAAGTCTTGAAATCAATTTGAAAAAGGAAACTGCTTCTTAAGAAAAAAATAAAAATGACGCAGTCTTTTTTTAACTCCAAACAGGAATTAATTACCAGTACCTTAATACTTCGTACGTACCTAATGAGTTTTTAAATCGATGCGCAATCGAAATACCGAACGTAATAGGTACTACGAGTAGTAACTAATTATAAGCCCAACATGCGCTCCTATGAAAGATAAATATTTACTACAAAGTACTTATGTATAATATTGAGGAAATGCGTTCCGTATCGTATAACTCCGGGGCGTGGTACGGGTTGGTGCTAATCCTGTGACGTGGAGGGTGCGTGTTATGAGCGTTAGCGGTTCAATAAAGTACTCATTTATATTTGCCACAGTCCAATAATTCTAAGAACCGATGATGGAGAACTTAGTAAACACAACAAATAATTTTAATCTTGTCTGTACAAAACTTTAGATTAACCAACTTAATGGCTTAGTTCCAAACCATTTCTTTCACTGCTCAAGAGGAACATGGCTAGACTAGACGCCATATTTGATACAAAAAGACTACAAACACAAAGTCCCTAAAAATCGTCGATGTTTCACAACTTGGACCATACAAAAAAAGTCCCAGCAACTGAAAGTTACAGGGAGGGCCGATAAACTGTAAACCTCATTTATTTGGGAGATCACGCGATGTTACAAAACTCAGACATGTTTGTCGAGTTGTTTGCTACGATAGCAAGCTTCAAGTTTTGGCTGTTTACATCGCAAATTCTTGATTTATTACATGAGATGCGACTTGCATGCATCGTGCATAGTTTTTTACGTCATTAAGTATTTTATGCTCTCTCTTCATAGTTATGCAAATATTTTCAGCTATTAAAATTCCTTTGCAATGAAATTCTCGGTTAGTTAAATTGTTTTTTTATAAGTGTATTGCATTAGGCACATACTTCTATCTTGTAATCTTCGAAGCACCATAATCAATCTGAAATCCGGCATAATTATTTATAATATTTATAATACAGGTATAGTAATAAGTTACGCATAACGACAAAAATGGAATAGTTATCCGTGAAATTATTTAGGTAATGCCATCGGCCGATATTTTGATTCTGACCTTGTATGTAATAAATACGTAATTTCATGATATTTACGGCATGATATATTTTTTATGAAATCTGGAAAGGCTGAAATTGAATATCGATTTCAGGTATACATCGCTCTATTAGTCGCTATCTAAAGAATATTGCGGTGATTATTTCACCACCGTCTTTTATCAAAATCTGGAACTCTACCCAAATTATATTTTTCTTAACAACACAACTAACATAGATGACCATTTTGGAAAAAAAATAAGGGCTCAATTCGGTTAGTAAATGACGGTGATATGCAAGAACAAGCTTACATGAAAAATGTAAACCTCCTTTTTGAGACGTGAGGTTAAAAATACTGTACACAAATCTTGAAGATGATTTATTATGATTGTTTTATTTATTATATGCTTATTTAATCATGATTCTCACAAATTAAATAAGCTAACGTTTTGGCTCGTGGAAATTCTTATAATTAACATCGCTTTTGTTTTAATAAACGTCAATTAACATTCCTACGAGTAAGTGTTAAGAGGACCTTTGCGTATTGAGGATTAATGCCTGTGTCAATGCAAAATGTGCAGCAGGTATTCCCGGTTCATTCGGCTTGGTTCTCCATTTCTTCAGGGTAGAGTGCCAAAATTTAATCTCATCGCTTAAGCCAAAGTATAGTGAAAGCGTAATAGACAAATTTGGTTTTGAAAATTATTATAGTGGACCTAACAATAGCCGACCCCATAGTTAGGAAAGTCAAGGCAAAAGATGATGAATATTGTGTTATTATCTTTGTATTTGTATCTTCCAGTGTACATGCTGGTCTCCCAAGACCAGCACCAGCGCACTCCTCGGCTGGAAGATTTCTTCTGGACGGGCTCAGGAGATGGTCCTCCGCCGCCACCTGATCCGCCCTTGCCAGTGCCTGTCCAACCTTCAACGCCTGTCGTACGAACTACGACTGTGCTCGCTACAGTGTACCTGGATTCTTATCCGCCTCAAGTAAGTAATGACTGTATGGTGATCTCATTTCAAATCTGTAAGCTGTTCCTTAGAGTCGATGGGGATAATGGATATCTCTAGTTTGTTTGTTTACTGGAAATCGGTAAAGGTACCTACTAGGAACTTGATGAAAATTTAACTGGGTACCTACTTCTCGAGCGTTTTGTTCCCAACATAACCAACAACTTCCCCTTACTTTTAGGGGATAACGATCATAATTGAGTCATTAATTTTCATTTAACCAACCCTCTGTAGTTTTGGTCTCCCTTACCAATGTCCTTTAGTCATACAATTTTCAATTTGATAAATGTCGTCAATATTCGCTGAAGCTTGAAGGTCAATCACAGGCGGTGACAGATAAAGCTACGGGGGAGTGCATGCTCAATTGTGGAGACGCAGGCGTGCCAGGTAGCCTGGAGCCCGAGATCCCCGATGATCGAAGGTACTGGCTCCTCACTGTCATTCAGGGATCCACTCCAGATAGCCTGCAATTGAGACTCGCTAGGTTGTACCAGAAAGCCTTCTTGAGGTAAAAAACGTTCCCCTTAATTTTTTTTATTACTGCATTTGCAAGCTTCCCTCGCTACTTATCATGTACCTTATTAAACTCATTTCATTAAACATAGATAAGTATTGATTAGTTTTATGTCACGTATTTGCTAAGTTTACTTAAGGCTAGCTTATTCGGCTTTTTGAATCGAACGTCAATAATTCAATGAAGGTATTTTAACTGTATTCTACTCCTGTTTCTTTCAGACAACAAGAGCGCCATCTGGGTATTATCAAATCTCTCGACGCACCTCCAGCTCGAAAGAAACATGATGTTCATTCGTTCGTAGTTAATAAAGACAATAACTTTAGTCCTGTAGGCCCACAGAATACCAACACACCTTTCAAGTATCTTGATGTAGATAGTTCTATGGTTTCTCCTGTAGCATCAGCAGTTAAAAAAGTTGAAAACTCAAGTAGTAATGTTCTAGATTCTTTTAGTGATTTCATGTATCCCGCAAACGTAGAAATGTTTTCTATAGACTCTAACACTATCTCATTAAATGCAGAGATAAAAGCAACAAAACTGAATGAAGTAGAATCGTGGATACTAGCTACACCAACAGTCATTATTCGTAAAAGAGAAGTCACAGATAGGGAACAGTTTGAAGATTTTAGAGAGGATTCCATTGATATACCTTTAGAATCAGATGGCAATGAAACGACATTATTTAAGCGGGAAATACTAAGTCCAGAACAGCAGCCACCAGTGCAAGTTCATATTCAGAACATAACCGAGGTAAGTCATCTAAATAATTTCGCAATACCATGTCAACTTGATAAAACGCCTTCACCGAATCCAAAAAACATGAAAAACTATTTTGTAGTCCTCAGATACTGGAACTATACAGATAGTCTACGTGGTATTGGTTGGTGGGAGGGCAGTGCCTGCTGCAGTAGCTGCTAGAGACATGAGACTTGTTAGAGACGCTGAGGTGGCCAGAGAATTGGGAGCAGTTGTTACCACTAAAGCTGAGCGTGAGTATTCTTTTTAATGTGTTTCATTTTTAGGTCGATATTTGTAACTGTGCTTCATAGATTCATTAACTAGAGTTATTAAGTCTATGTAGTGAATCTAAATTCGATTCTGGAACATTCTGGAACGCTATCTAAATTCACATTATTGGATGTATGTTAGTGCAATGTAATCTATACATATAATAAAACAGTAAAAAATCCGTGTCTGTACAAATAATATATTGACAAAAATAATAACTGAGGGGGGCTTAGAAAAAGCAATAGAACACGAATCCGAAAAAAAAATTATGTCTGTTTGTCTGTTTGTCTGTATGTCTGTTTGTCTGTTTGTTTGTACGCGCTAATCTTCGGAACCACTGGACAGATTTGAATGATTCTTTTTTTGTTGTATAGGTGTTAGGTCGGGGCAACATATAGGCTATAAATTATCTTGGAAACTTGAACACCTGATGCAGAACAGCAACAGACCAGCTTAACTATAAGAGATAGAGAAATGCTGCCATAGCAAAAACTGTTCCACGTGATGAGCATTTTCTTCTGCGAGATAAAATTTTAAGATCTGGAACAGCTGTTTTGGACCTCCTAGAGCCCAGCTACACCATTACACTTAGAGAAATGGCTTCTTAGCAAAAGTTGTTCAGCCTGATGAGCACTCGCTGTTGACGTATAAAAATCGAAGATCTAGAACACCTTCTATGGAACTCTAAGAGCCCAGCTACACCATCAAACATATAGGACTGACGTCTTAGAAAAAGTTGTTCGGTCTGATAGGCATTTCCGGTTGACTTATAAAAATCTAAGATCAGACACATTTGATGTGAAGAACCTCCATTTTTTTGAAGTCGGTTAAAAACAACATCAGCTGAAAGTACCTCAGCGCGGTGAAAGCTGTAACAGTTTAGGACTGCGTTTCGTATAGACGCCAGCACATCAAGTTACCCGAAACTGTAAATATTTTCCAATCAATTTTGAACAATATGCTTCAGCGATAAAGTTGAAATTCTATTTAGAAATTTAACAGATTGGAAATTTTGACTTTGGTAGCTTAATGTGCTGCATCATTGAAGATTCCGGCCAAAACTCCCATTTTTTTATTTTATCGCATTAATATTCCTTCTCATTTACGTTATTTCAGTTTTTAATTTTTTGAATTGACACGGTAGCCTGCCAGGTTGTGCAATAGAGCAGACGTTTAGATTTTTAAGGATCAAGTATCTTCACAACAAAACTATAACTATGCTTACAAAAAGTTAAATTGTTTCCATTGTCCAAAGAAGCTAAGATTAATCGGATCATAAGATCCCTAGAATCCAACGAAGAGCTAATTTAAGTGTGGAGAGGCTTGATGCTGTTCGAGGACATAAGGCTGCAACTCGCACCATGAAACCTTTTCGGATCGAAAATTACGCCTGCGTGTTCAGCGTATTTACGCTTCCACATCCAGTTCTCTATAAAGAGACCGAAGAAGGGTATGTTGCGCCACTGACCGCTGGTTCGGAGAAACCAATTACCGATACAGAATCATGCTTGACTTCTCAGCGTATTCGCACATCTACTATCGCTTATGAAAGCAGTAATTAACCTAATGCACGACTAATTTCTGATCGAGATTATCATACATGATGTCCAGAATGATGGCATCCAGGCCGATTGTCGGCTACGGCGGCCGCTCTCTTTTATGGATTTATCAACTTTTTTATTTATTTATCAAATTTAAAAATTTATCAACCAGCTGGCAGGACATTTATTATAGTGCTCAAGCATTCGCGCAGATACAGGTGCACTCTCTATTCCCTCACTCTCACAGTCCGATGGGACGGCAATCCGATATGACCGGAGAGAGATCAGGCGCAGGACCGAAATTTACGTGCTCTCCGATGCACGGGTGAATCGATCACCAACTTCCAGACTCCAGGCTGCTTTATGAAAGTTTCTCAAAACTCACAAAGCGATTTCGACCCGGCAATCGAACCCGAAAACCCGTGCACAGCAGTCGCGCCTTGCGACTACTACATCAATGAGGCTGTTCAGAATAAGAACATAACGAAATATTCATAAGCAGTTAGAAAGTGGAAGAGACGTATAAAATTGAAGATCTGGAACAACTGTTATGGTATTCCAAGCGCCCAGCTACACTGTTAACTATTAGGATTGACGTTAACAAAATGTTCAATTTGAGGCATTACAAAAAGAAATCGTCTCGCGCATCCTGTTGTTTTCCCGTCCCCGAACTCTTAGAATTCGATATCAGACGTTTCAAATCTTCGATTTTGACGGCCCTGTAATCGCTGGCATAAGCGACTGGATCCGCGTACGAAGTCGCGGGCAGAAGCTAGTGTTACATAAATCATGAAGTATAAATCTATTCTCTTTAGCAGCGTACCTGAAAACAGCGGAGGGTTTGGAGGGCGAGGCTGGGGGCGGAGTGCACGGAACTGAACTCTGGGCGCTGGCAGTGGGCGCTACAGTGGCGATTTTGTTGTTGCTTGTGTTGTTGGCACTGCTGTGTTTCGCTCACAGGTGACTACAATTTTCTAGAACGAATTTTGAGCCCATTTGAACCGATACTTTGAGGCAGCAACTCATAAGATTTTGAAACAATAGCACTAACAGCTCGTAAAGCCAACGATTACCAACAAAATTATAACTAATCTTTATATTTGTGTTTTAGAAAAAAAGCAATGAAGTCTGCCGCATCAATGAGAGCGTACAGAAACGAACTCATGAGGGAAGCTGAGAGGAACCAACTGAAACAAGTCCACGAAGAAAAAGATGGAAGAGTAAGTCCTTTCAACATTACGCTGTTAATATCTTCGCCAAAACCTCTAGAGTGTATCCTTGGAAATATAATACCTTTAATAGGGTGTACAACAAGAAAAATCACTCCTATCTGCAGTTCGATAGATAGACCCTTACCCTTGACGACTTAGCAGTTTAACGGAGATCTCTTAATTTAAGCATTTTGTCTGGATTTGCATAAAATAAATCTTTTTTTTTCAGCTGATCAGTGTAGTGTCTCCGAGTAGAACCAGACCTAGCAGTACCCTCCTGCCAATCTACAGAGCTGCTAGTGCCGCGAGCAGGTAAGTCGAAGTTTAGATAAATCCTCAAAAAAAAATCATGTTATTGTGAATATATTATGTAAAGGCGGTGAGGCAAATATAATTATTAGAAGGGGAAAAATTTAAGAGTTTCCACATTTTTTAAGTTTTGTCAATACATACGTTATCGGAGGACTTAGATGTTTAATAGAAGACAAATTCAAAATAGATTATGAAGAATATTTAATTGGCTTAGAAGATTCTTCTTAATTAACACTAACAACTCTATCTTACTTATGCATAGGAACAAAAAGACAAGATTAAATTAAGGTCAAAAGAAAAAGTAATTTACTAGACCGAGCCGACAAGTAATTTCTCAAAGATGTTCCTAAAGCACCTCCGTTATTCGGTGCTTCAGCCGGAATTAGAAATGAAATATTCAGGAGCGTAGACTGTTCGCGTTACGACATTTCTTGTTAGGCAAGAACCTGAATTTGCGAAGTCTGAAAATAAAGGGTAAATTTTATGAATAAAAAAATTGGTGTGTGTCTCGCAACTCTTGATAGAAGAATCTATTCAGCTAGCGCTGAGCGTAGAGTGAGGAAAGAAGAGGATGCGTACCGCTACCGTGTGAAAACGTATCGTAACGAAGAGGTTTAGTTTATCGAAGCGAACTGTCTGAAAATGTAAGATGCTAATGTAAAATATATCTAAAGAACAATATTTAAAGCCCATATTTGAATGATATTATTTTTGCCGGATGGGAGCAGAGTCGTTTATTGCTTTAATGATCTTTGCCTTCCTATAAGAATGCGAGTATATCCCCTTAAAAAAAAAAACAATGTTTTATAGTTAGGTCCGAAAATAAAATCTGCTGCTACATTACTTTTTAATCTGTTAATTAATAATGAAACTTAAGCTTTAAATATCTCCCTAATAAAAAAATAAAATTTGCTAGTTCATCAACAACATCATCTGGAGTATCGGAGGTGGCTACAGCTTTCCGTCGCAGGCAGAAGAAACCGCACGCTCTCAGAATGCCGCAAAAGAAGAGAGGTCAGCTATGCTTCTATACTATATAGGGTATCACTTAATTGCCATCGTATTATTGAAAATTGTGCAGCGCACCCAGTAGGTACCTACCTTATTCGTTACAAACATTGTATATCTATTATCCATATTAATAAACATACCAATACCTATATGTCCGTAGTGGGCACAACAGACAGCTTGCTAGAAGCCGCTGGACTGGACAGCTCAGATAGTGGACAGCCCTCAGCGCCACCAACACCTACCTCATATCTCTCCATGCCTTCAGTCAACGCTTTTCCCAGGTATGTATGTCGTAAATTTACCATATAAAAGTACGAATAATCTGAACATTTGAAACAATACATAATAGGAACTGTCTGACTTTTTCCCAAGTGAGAAATTAGTATTTTGCGTAGTCTTAGGATTAATGAAAGTTTTTGCATGAAACAAATGTCTCTTTAAAACCCCCACAATCCAGGCATTGGGACTTCTATTATGAATCATAACCAAGAATTTTTGCTAAACATAGCTTCCAGAAACCACCAATTTTTTTTTTTTTATTCACTTTTCAAGGAATTTTCTACCACACGATTACTTAATTTCTTCGTCATATATAAGGATGATTTTCAAATTTTCCAGAGGCAACGTAGTAGAGCCTCTATCCCGCATCTTAGAACCGGTTTCAGTCCGTCACTTAGACTTGGATTCCCCACCATCAACGCCTAAGAAAACCAAACAAGAGCCTATCAAAAGCAAAGATGTAGTGCCTCGAAGACAAATGGCCTCCCAGCTGGTACGGCTGGGCAGCATCGATAAGGACCCTGGAGTTATTGGGCCTTTGGTCTGGGATCTGCATTGTCAGAGGATTAAGGATGGTAAGAAGAAATATTCATTATCAATTGAAATTGCCGTTGTATGCCGCATAAGTTGTTCATAGCCTACATCGAGTACTCGGCTATCTAACACTGTTTTTTTATCGGACACGCTCTTCACGTTTATAACATTATTAAATAAGAGATTGTTTCATTATCAGCCTTTCTACCGTCCCACTGCTGGGCACAGGCCTCCTCCAACACAAAAAAGAATTGAGCGTTAATCACCACGCTTGCTCAATACGGGTTGTAACTTGTAATGATATAGACATTGTTTACCTTCTAGCATCAAAACCTTCAAGCCCAGCGCAATCAACGGCATCAGCCCGCCAGGAGCCGGGCCCCTCCCGCATGCGGCAGAGGTTCAACGAGCTCATGGACGATGCGTTCACGTTGTTCGGCAGCGTGGGGTCCAGTCCCAACTCACACGACACTTATACTGTGGAGGAGAAAGATTCCAGGGATAAAGATAAAAAACCAGGTAGGAGGGAAGAAACAATATCTAAGAAACTTTAGGAACTTTCAATCCCTTCGGGGGTAGAATTGATGAAAATCCTTATTTAGCGGATGCCTACGTCATACTATCTTACTGCTTGCCAAATTTCAGTCCGATCCAATTAGGGAGAGCCCCTTGCTCGGTTTTCAGCAAGAACTATAAGTTTTTTTTTGCAGTCTGGACTAGAAGGATATTTTGCATTTATATTGACCAAAAACATACGTACATACTAGTACCTACTTACATTTCAAACTGAGAACCTCCTTATTTTAAAGGTGTTTAAATATGTATAAGTCCGGACTTTGAATTAATTCTTCTTAAATGTAGTGTAATAAGTAGGTAAAGTGATTTTAATTTTAGAGTACCTACCTAACCCCTCTTTTATCTGCATTATACTATTATTATTTTACTGCATGCCATAACTATGTATTGCCTTACAAAGAGGAAACTACAGAATTTATACGTATGCCTTTACTCGTTTGTCCAGATTCAACCGAGCAAGTGACTCAGGCACGTAACGACAACGTACGTCTTCCGGGCTCGCCATACACAGCCATGGATACCTTGAGAGGACGGTCTGCCGGCCCTGGGTAATGTTCTCTTCTATCTCCACATAACATAACGCCAAGAGCTGGTTGTTCTCTGACAAAGGAAAAACAAAATTCATATTGTTATTTTCCACATAAATGGTTGCAGTAGACCTGGCCCCAGTACTTCAACCCCAGTACAGCAGGAAGGCGGTCGGCCTCGCACGTCGTTCACGAGGACTGCGGCCGAGAGGAGAGTCCCTCCACCCGCCAGGGCTTGGGGACACACGCCGCCGCAGGTAAGTTTACACCATGCATTGGTGTTATCACAAAAAAAGTTAAACAGACGTTAAACATGCGTTTTAAAGAGACTGAATACAACACAAATATTTAAATCAGGCAACTGTTGGAGTTTTTATTTTTACTTCCCTTATACAGGGCATTCTAGAATTTGGAGTAAAAAAATACCTTTATTTCTGTATTTACGAAAAAAATGTATAGAAATCGTTATTTGTAAGTTGACATCCTACAGGTACCAGTAAGATATTATGTACTTGTATTAATGTCATGTAACTATAACTAAGCGTCAAACGGCAAATTTAACGGCTGGTTATGGTTTAGTTATCGTAGTGGTGAAACCCACTCTATAACTGAAAAAATACGGTGCACTATTTTTGTTGTCCTTACATAATCTGATAATGTCTATGAATAATAATTTCTATATCAATAGGTACTAATTTCATTCGGTTTGGTGTTGGGGTGTTACTAAACAAAACAAGTTTCCACAGGCAAAAAGATACCCCTGAATGAACAGCAAATTCCTTACACAGCAATGGGACGCCAACTCGATGATAATTTAAACGTTGGTAGTCCCTAGGTGTGCGACCTACAGTCAACCCGGCCTTGATAACTGCTGAGGGTAGGCTACCGGCTGAGGATCCCGCTATCCCCCTTATATCGGCCATCAAGACAGAGATACAACGCATCAAGGAATCTGCAAGCAAACCTAATATATAGCCAAAATGATTTTCTTAGATTTTAAGGAAAGTCAGAAAAAACGATAATTATTAAGATTTGTTAAGGGTTTTAAATTAGTTTTCTTTTAATTTACCTATTTATAAGTAAAATCTTTACAATATGCGCCTAATAACTTTGCATTACTGCAGTACAGATAGCCATTTACGGTCTTACATTTATGCCCAATATGGTTATGTTCATTTATTTACTTATACAAGACTTTCCGACAATGTATTTACGAACAAATGTACAGAGACAAATAGCTAACAAATGCTAAGTTACTTGGTGTGAACTATATACAAGAGCCGACAAGAAAGCATTTATGAGTTAATTTTCTTAATAGGTTTTTTTGTCATGAATATGAAATCAGTCAGATATCTAATTACCTTTTATTTCTAATTTTAACTTTATTTACAATTTAATTATAAATATAATACTATATACAAAGAAAAAAACGAGACAAATTAAAATAGTGCATCAAAAAATTCCTCCGCATCGCTGTCAGCGGGGATCGTGCCCAAAAGGCTGGCCGCATTGCCACGTTGAATGGCAATGCTGATTCGTTGGCCAAGGTATTGGCCAGCCCTTTGGTCACGTGTGGACTCCACTAAACGCATGCTTAGGTCTTTGAAAAGTTTGTGGGCACTTGGGCCCCATGGTCCCAGTGTTTCAACCCCAAACGGTTCAAACATGTAATTGCCGATTAGGTTTACATATTTGCGCCGTTTGAGGTTTTCCGCGGTAGCAGCAGCCGCACCGGCACAGCTCGCCGTACTGGGAAGGTGGGAAGGTGCAAGGGTGTCAACGCATGTAGCGTCCCACACCAAAGACCTTCCCATTTTCCATGGCATTATGGACATCCCATCTGGTCTCTTGCCATCGTCACGTGCCAGGCCCTTCGGTTCTAAAACAGCTGGCACTCCGGCGGTGACAAGAGCACGACGGATGATGTAGTCAGATATAGTATTGTATTTGTATATTTAAACGGATAAACATTATGATTGAAAATAAATGAAAATACTTTTTTGTAATGGATATTAAATAAGTCTGTTAATAATTAAGATAGATATTAATCACGAATCTCAATGATTTTTATTATTTAATATTTTATTGTTGTGATTTCTACGAAAATTGTTTTTGATCGATTAAATATTAATCTTATTTTATCATTGTTACAGTTGCAGATTATTCTGTTACCATTTTTAATGTACATATATTCAAAGCAACATTTTCATATTTTAGCGATGTTTTTTTGACTAGATAAAACGAAATTTAGATTTAGCTAAATCCACTTTCAAGTAATATTAATATGTATGAATAATGTTTGATGCCAATTTCGTAGTATATGTAATCAACTAATCTACCTGACCTTCTTTTTGGGATAATGTTTACGAATCTCTTTATAATAAAGTTTTTGAACTTATCTAAGCTTAATTCTTAACTTCCCTACAAAATAAAACAGATTTTATGTAAGTGCATATTTATTTTGTACTTAAATTGCGTTATAAAAGTTTCTCAGTTAAATCTAAAGAGTATCACTAACATAAATATTTACATACATACAAGTCACCTGTATACATAAAAAAAAACAAACTGTGAAACTATCAGAACTGCTCTTTGGCTTCTAATATAGAACAATGGAAAAATAGCTTTTCAAATGAAGTCTAAGAAAAGAAGAAATATATGGAAACTGATGAAATAAAGACTTCACGATCCACATTCATAAAGGTTAACAATAAAAAAATAGATCACACCATAATTTTGGAATCAAAACAGTTAACAAATTCCTCAAAATCACGACAAACACTAACCAAAATATTGATATTTAATATTACTTATCAAAACCAACTTAGCCTCTAACATACAAAGTTTATTCACAATCAGCCTTTATATAATCCTTTTGATGATTGACTTCCTGGTGATTTAGGAATATTAATCCACAATTTAGCTCACAGACTGAGCATTGCACACTGCCATGTCAGAAGACACGGAAGTCACTTGAACATTCGCTTGTCACAACACTATTACTCAGACAGCACTATTTGTCAGCCAGTCACTTCGTCACAGGCAGTCTCCTTAGGGCTCATCTTCGTCAGAGGAATGCTACGTTGATTGAAGAGTCTGCTGCGGTGCTAACCGCCGCCACTGGGTTGGCTGCTGCTCTTGAGTTTCATCATCCTGAAAAAAAAAAAACAATAATATATAAAAGCTATTATAATGGCAACCAAAACCCATTTTGTTGTGAATAATGCATGTGCCTACAAATTTCGAGAGTTCTTCCACAATTTCTAAGGATTTCCATCATCAGAGACAATACCCAATGACAAAAGACTGTTTAGGAACTGTAAGTTATTTACTTTATGAGTTTAAATAACGTTCACAATAAAATTACCTGTATGATTGTGATTGAAACAGTATCTGGTTTGATGTCTTCCATTAGCTTCTGATCCTCGCCCATTTGCTCCATATTCTCCATATTCCTGTAATGTCAGCACATACCAAACAAATAAATATAAAGTTCTCATTACTCTTACAAAATTATTTAGTAGAACCTTGAAGGTATTGATAGAGAAAGTATTATAAACTCACTTTCTACTGCCCGAATGGAATCTGCCGCCTTCGCCTCGTATTCTGTTCATCGCGTGTCTGTGCCGCGACTCGTGAAGGTATTTCTGGAGATAGAAAAACATTTTTTGCATGGTATGTTCTATAGTGACATTTTCAGCTATGAAATATTAAATATGAAATATTTCAAAAGAAGGTGAATCTTCCAAAGCCAGAACTTACAGGTCTTTCTTTAGGTATCTTTCCTTGCTCGTGCAGCTTAGCCCTTGCAGCGCGTCGTTTCAGAATACGCTTATACTGCCTCGCGTTGACGTAGAGAAGCGGTTCCTCATCAGACCCGGCAGCGGATGAACTCGCGCCTTCGGACACAGATGTGCTCGCACCGGCATTGTTGTTTGCGCTGTTCACCATCTGAAAGGTTAGACAGAGAAGTCTTACTGGATTGGTAAGCAACATTTGAATAAATATGGTTACTTTAACCTGCTGTTCAATCAAAATGGAGAAGTTTTTGAGACTTTAATTTAAAGTAACACAGTAGCAACATGTTTCTATTTGTTTGTGAAGTGGTTGTTTGGACTTACCATAACAATGTTAGGCTGGTTGACGATCTGCTGCGCTTGCACTGCATTGCCAACACCTGCCACTTGTACTAAATTGCCGTTCAGATTGATCACTGAAATAGGAAAAATATAGTAGACATTTAAATAATGATTTCAAACTAATTGAATACAATGTAATGTGTATCAATAAAAAATATTTTTCTTTCTAAATAGACTGAAAGGAATTAGGTTCACTTGAATGTTTTTTTGTGAGATATAATTATATTTTATGATTGATAAGACAAATGAAAACTCACTTGTGGGCTGGTGTATGATCTGGTGCTGGTCTATGGTAGGCTGAGCGCTTGCTGCTACTGGCTGGTATATGAATGTCTGTCCATCTGGAGTTTGCACCAGTTGCATTGGCTGTATATTGCCTCCAGCTGTAATGTAGAACAAATTTTCAGAATTATAATTATAGATGATAAAATATATTTATATGGGCCAAATAAGTTCCAAAGACTTTCATCAGTTTAAGAGTTTTGGGAGTGAATTTTATTAGATAACTAGCTATATTTGAGGTGTTATTGATAAAGGTGAAGTGTAACTGACCTTGAATGCTTGATATAGGCACAACTTGTAATTGTTGAAGCTGCTGACCATTAGGGGTTGCAACCTGAAATAAAAATTTATAAACATATGAAAATACTCTTCTTATTTATAACTAAATGATACTATGTATCTTTTTTTTTTGGGAACAATCCTAATCCTAATAGACAGATAAGTAGGAATTTAATATCAATACTGGACAGATGTGTACTTTCTGTATTGCTGAGCCAATACTGACAATATTTATTATGGAAAACTTGAACATGTTAGAAGGATATATTCTGATATAATAAAAATGAATTAGTGAAGAACAGAGTAGAATAAAAATTATGTATGATACTACTACCTGGATTTGTGGTGTCCCAAGCTGATAGCATGTGCAATAATAACAAGGTGTATTAAAATTTGTTAATTTCATTTCCAGAACCACAACAACAACAAAAACAGAACTTAAATTGTAACTTCTTCACACAAAAACTTTGATAATTTTTTGGAATTTGATGAAACTTGACAATAATATAACTTTTAAATCAAGCAAACATACAAGATTACTTATTTTTTCGTGTGCAGAAAGTATTACCGTCAGGAAATTGGTTAAACTATACTTTAATTCATGGATAACTTTAATAGTAATGTTACCTGTATAGCAGGGGCACTAGAAGGCACAGTGTGTACAACTATCTGCTGTCCATTGGGCCCTTGTATCATGTGTGGTGCAGAGTTGTTCATTTGAAGAACCTGCAGCTGTTGGCCGTTAATTGTCATCACCTGAGCTCCATCTGAGCTCTGGATCTGAGCATGCTCCATCCTGAATTACTCTGAAATAGCATTTATATATTGAGTGGTGATGAAAACTTGCTGTGGTTTTATGTGATTATGGAATAAAAACATATTGTATGGTAGTTGCTCCATGGAATATACTGGTACTCAGAGGTTTCTAGACTGGAAGCTAACCTTATAGGGAAAAAGCTGGACAGATGTTGATGACGTTTTGTTGTTGAAAGATTTTCGATAATTATTATTTCTGATACGAGATTCATAGATAGATATGATAACAAACTATACTTAGAGCAACAAAAACAAAGTTTTTGAAGACATTTTCTCAATTCTTAAGTCGCTATCTTTCTCTTGTGGACGTTTAGATAAGCATGAAGGTTGCACAAGTAATGATACAGTGCTCCGAGGGATTTCATATTAGCGTAAAGACTGTGTTCCTAAGAACTCCAACTCTGGTGTTTAGTGTGTAGAGACAAAGTACTATCAACTCACAATTTTCTATAATGTATTAAGGTTCCGAAGAAGAGGAAAACCCTTGGATATTATATTGCACTATCATCACACGGAAAACTTTACACGTCACGGTTACGAGGCCAAGGAGTGCAACGTAATCAAAATGGCTGCTACTTTTCACGTAATTTCGTCAGACATGGCTGTAACTTTTACTTGCAATCTTGTAATTTTCGCGTATTTCCAAGCTATTGCCGGTACAGCCATCACAATAGAATATTCGGCGAAAATAAATTGTAAACTTACATTGGGTCCTCACTGGTTTTTCGATGATTGGTTGACAAAAGATAGACCAATGGCCGAAGTCAATGATCGCAAGAACGCAGTAGATTGGTTCGACGCATTACCACTCCCAAACAAGCGCGCTCCCCTGCGCTCCCTCAGCTATCCAATCGTTCACGTAATTAATACATTGTCTATGGTTGAAATTAGCCTATCTCGGTAAACCACAAAAATTAAATTACATTTTGTAGAACTGGGCAAAATTATATAAGTAATAATTATCTTTAACGTAGTTCAGTTACTTCTATACAAAATAACAAATCTCTATCATCAAATTTCATATAGTCATGCGGCACAAGAAAACACAAAGAAGGTTGTGTTTTTCACATTATCATCTAAAATACTTAAAATAATTAAGTGGACACAACGATTACTTATTCTGGAAACCCTTTGCATTTATTGAAATGGAATAAAGACAATTTTGAAACCTTTTGTGATATAAAAATAGAAAAATCGTACCCAGTAAAAAAATCGACCTTGGACGCTGTTTGAGGCTTAGATTTATAAAATTTTCAGTCCCTGTTTAAAACTGGGTAAAGTTATTGTATTATAATTAAGTGAAATCATGTATAATAATAACAATCATATGATTGTCTTTTTACTGATAGATGTATTTTACTACATATCCATATACGTTTGTACTGGTGATTTACCAGAGGCTAATTTTCATTACTATCATTTTAGTGTAATTATGACTTCATATTAAAACTAATACAAGTAGAATCGACATATTCCTAGTAACTGGTTCGGTAACTAAAGTACTAAGAAATGTTCAGCGTTTGAGATTGTATTCCACTAACCATCAATGAGTTCCTGGGTTTGCTAGTTTGTTTTTTAACGATTGACGACTTGTCTATGCTATCAGTCAAGCTTGCGTTCCTTGTTTTTATAGAACATAGAACTTGTCTTTAGCATTTATTTTTGTGTCATATTTGAGATATTGAAACGAAACCAACCGGAATGTGAAGAGGACTGAAGTTTCTTGATGCTTAAGATATCGTACTAAGACTGACACAAAAGTTTAGAATAGTTTATGGTTGCCATTTTGTTTTGCGAAAACGACGCTTGCTTTTCTTGCTTTTGTTCGTGAGTGTATATTATTAAGTCTGATTTGTGACTAAAACCACGGATGTGTATATAAACAATCGCTGACATAAGATGAATTCGACAATATCTGATGATTTAACCCGTGAACATTTAACGTTAGAAGCTGTAAAGTGCTTAAGTAGGTTATGTTTTAAATATCGAAGGTTGTCATGTTTCAATTGTTTTTTGGATGACAACGTTACAAAAGTTGTGTTTTTACAGAAAATATATCTTCGAACAGCCAGGCAGTAACATTACTACACAAGGAACTGTTAGAGATAAATCTCTCAATAACTGCGTACGTTGAGGAAAGCAAGAAGCGACTTGCAGGGCTTCGCATGGACTTGGCTCATGACGCGAAGAGTTCTCAAAGAGTTGTAGAAATATTGTCTGATAAATGTGAGTATTAATGTTACATGAACTCTCATTAGCTTCCCTCAGTATATAAACATTAAAAGACCCTTCCCATAGATATAACTTCGTAATCTTATAATAAAAAAAAAACGTAAATCCAAATATGACCAATCCAATAAGAAAAACATTGGAAGATAGTACTTAGTTTTCCAGTTTAGCTAAAACTAACTGGTTTCATATAATGTTACAGAAAATGGCGTCACCAGCTACACCTCAGAAACGTACCAGTCAAATAAAACCAATGAAGTCTCAACCGGAAACCAACAACAATACAAGCATAAAATTCTGTGAACGCCAACAAGCGAGGACATTTATCAGCTGGTACAAACGCATGATAGATAATGAACGGTACAATTTGGCACTGTACCTATCTGATGATGCAATGCTCGAATGGTTTGGCCGAACAATAAAAACAAGAAAAAAAGTTACAGCCTTTTTAAAATATGATATGCAATGTTCACGCCATGATTTCACTACAGTTGAAAGTATAAATAAGATACAAAGCAGGCATGAAAGAGTGCAAAGGTTTGTATAAAAAGTTTTTAATTAAAATAGGTGCTTTTGTATATTTGTTTTTTTTTTCTAACCCTCTCTGACTGCCCATATCCCTAAAAACACTTAACTTGGCAAAAATATAATTCTAATTAAAAAAAATTTAGCAAGGGGCAAGTAATGATAAACAATAGATAAATCCATCACTTAAAGTGACCATCAGAAAAAAAGTGAAGACCTTCTAGTCTTCACTTTTTTCACCAAGCCACACCGGTTAAGGCCAAATAATTATTTTTCTTTTCATGCAGCATGGTTTTTATTCTCATGAACTATTTAATAAATTGTTTACAGAAAAGATGATTCAGTTCTGGCTAGTCCACTGCACTCCCCAGAAATCATAAGAACAAGAGACAGATGTCACAAAAGGAGACTTCTCAGGTCCAATTGCAACAGCCCAGAGTGGGCTGAGGGTTGCCAGCCTCCAGATGAAATTAGCATAGACAAAAAACAAAAGACTGACAAGACTGGCCCTGATGTAGAAAATATGAATGAAGTAGATCACAACCCATTGAAGAGATCATTTCCAGACGATGATTTAGAGATCAGTAGCAAAGGTGATGGCTTACGTAAGGTAAAGAGGAAGTGTGTGCCGGTCACACCGCCCAACAACGAAGTGGGACAAGGGGATTGTCTTCCTTCCACCAGTGGAACAGATTCAGACAGATCACATGATGCACTAAATGCTCAGTTGCCTAAACTAGCTGTAGAATGTAATGGCTACATAGAGTTCACTAGAACTAGGAACAGTCGGAGTAATGATGCAATGAAATGGGAAAGGAAGTGTAAAGTACAAATTAGTTATTCAGAAGATCCTTTGAATGTTGGCGAGTATATAATTTGGGCATTACGGTACACAGATGAGAGTAAGTGTAGAAGGAATCTGCTGGCTGCTTTCGAAGAAGTAGCTAAAGAGGAGGAACTTAAAAAAGTTTAGAATTAGGATTCATTAATTTTACTGTCAAATTTATTAGAAGCAAAATGTTGCCAGTCTGTAAATTATTATGAAATAGTTTCACTATTTGTTATTTTATTGTTTATGGACACTAGGAATAATTTTTATATTGGCATTTCAAATATTTTACATTATTTGATTGCATGAAAGTTATTCTTATTATCCATTCAGTGACTAAACTTTATAATTTAGGGATACTAAATGCATGATTCTTGTACTGATAGAGGCTACCTATCCATTTCCTTATACAGGGTGAGACTGTCCCTCGAAGCATGGATCAAACATATAAAAAACAAACAAATGCCCAACATACTTTATGTAATGTTACTACTGTTTTTACCCGACTTCAAAACAAAAGGAGGTGCGCAATTTGTTTTTTTTTGTTTAACCATTCTTCATGTGACATACAAATTTGACGGTAAAATTACATGTAACCCCATAAAGCAATTTATACTATTTGATAACCATGTGATATAAGGAAGATATTGTATATTTCTATGTTAAAGCATTTATTTTTATGTATGTTTACAATGTGACCAACTGTACCTCTTGACAATATGAATTTGTATGCTAGTAATGATTTTTAAATATTTTACTGCTGTATTCTACCTACCAAAGTTTTTATTTTATCCAACTACTAAGTGAGGCGAGTGAATGTAATATAGATGTGATTTGCGAGCCGAAAACTCATCCCACATATGGGGTTTACTACCATGTAGTAACTTTTAAAATCTTAGAAACTTGTAACATTCGATTTTAGAAATAAAAATCCAAGTTTTTTTTTTACTTAGGTAACAAAATTATGTAAAAATTTCGCTAATACTTTTATACTTCTTGAATACCGTAAACTGAAATATTTTTCTTTTTTCTTAACTTAAAAATCCACAAAGCCTTCAGTTTCGTTTGAGAATAAATTTGTGATTTAATGTTCATTTCCGTGTCACTCGGGTAATCATGCGACAATAGTCAGAATATGAGTGTGCATGACGCGTCGACTAGGTCGCGCGCGTCTGTCGCATACCTCGGAAACTACGCCATAAATTCCCATATTCTGTCGCATTACCCGTAACATGGTATTGAACCTTAGACTTAATAAAGACCATTATCTTTATTGAATTAGCTACCCAAACACAGTCCAGACCACCAAAGCGGAGCGAAGAAGTTTTTAAACAACCAATAGAATTTCTTTATTCAAACATCTAGTCTCCCCCCACTTTAGCCCATTTTAACCAATAAGATAAACGTCCGATTAAGGACTTGTTATATTAAAACGATTGATTCTGAAAGCATGGTTAGACAAGAATTACGTTTCATTAAAAAAAAAAAGTTGTTTAACCATCCGATTATGTGAACAACTATCTATGTAATGGGGCCTCGATGGTTTCTACTGAGTAGAGAAATTCTGTTTATTATAGTTTATTTGTATAAGAACTTTTCGCTCCATTGTGCTTTGGAAGAGTCTGGGTCTAATGTAGTTTTAATTCTAACGAAATGGTCTTTATCAACTTGTTAAGTCACAATTATTCTGTTAATTGATGGTTTTATTGCCTTAATACGATCTCTGTCTATTCCACTATTCTTACCACCGACTTGTAGCTTGTATTCATTAGGGATAGTTGTTAATTATAATTACGAAAATTAGATAAGATGTAGAACTTATTCTAAAATTGTGACTTGCATGTTGTTCCAGTTATGAAAGTCGTAAAGATATTATATTTTTGCAGGCCGCCTTTTTACAAACGTCGGTTGTAACGTAAACCAGTTAAACGATGCCGATAGCAACGCAATATTGAAATTATATAATTCAATATATATTTTTATATACTATACCTTTGTTTGGGATTGTAGCAACAATGGTAAAGACTCCGATAATGTCGTAAAGTCAATTAATCTCACAAAATGATACAATAAGCTTTACCAATCATGGTAATTATTAGGTTAATTCGCGTATGGATAGTACAGGAGTTGCAAACTACTGGTATTTCTTTATTTTATGTTTTGACTTAAGGATTTTGGCAAATGGATTGGAAATGAGATTGCCAATTGTATGTTGTTAGTTTTAACTACTTTAAGTTTCATGTTGTTAACTCGTTACTTGTGAAGTAATGGCGATGGGAATTATTTTTGTTTTGATTATGCTAGAGATGTATAAGGTAAATAAAACTTGTTTAGAAATAGTAATGAGTTTTAATTATTTGACAAAAATGTCCGCTAATTGGGGTTTCTTCAAGTGACACCTCTCGTGAATGACTACTGTAGAAACACAATGTTACATAACTGTAACAATTAAATTGGGTTGCATGCATGAAGAAATAGTTTTCCCATCAATTAGGAAAGAACAAAGACTTGCTTATTATTTTGCAAGAATGTTAAGCTGATTATAAAATGCCATTATTTACCTTGCAGTTAGGTATAAAACAGCACTTTAGTAGTGTATCTGGAAATGACATTTTAGTTGTTGACTCGTAAGAGGAAATGAATTTCGTTCTCATGCCACTGGTGGCACTAGTTAGCGGTGAGGCCTGCTGCCTGGAGGTGGAATGCAGTGCGTTTATTCCACCGCGCACTTATATAACAGATTATTATTAAAGAAAAATGCAACGAAGTGCGCGCAAGGCCTAAATCAAGACGTGCACAAGTGGTTATTTCAATAATTAGATTGGGCACAAACTGGTTCTTTAAAATCTATTCCATTTTCAATGTTGTACTTACACACAACCACAGTAGAACCATTTTGAAGGTAGTTCTAAAAAGTGTATGCAATAAAACAAAATTATTAAAAAAAGGAAAAATTTATACAATTTATTCCTCAACTACAATGTAAAAGACAAATACGAAAACATTACAGTACTAACATTACACATAAATACGTACATAACAGGACAACAGAATTCTGTATATACTTCATTAATAATAATTAATTTTAAAACTTCTACATTTCAATTTTTATAGGAAGTAATATCTTTTTTGATCAGTAATAAATTGGGAATTGGGATTAAATGTGAAAAATGGGTTTGAAATTACACAATTGAGCAAAATAAATAAATATTACACCTGTCAGATCTAAATACATCTTTCTGGCACCAACATGGCTTTTACTAACTAGCTAATACCAATATCCATATTAACAATACTTGTGATTTAAGAATTAATAATATAATCTAAAATAATTACTAATCGAGTATGAATAATTATGGCGATACCTGAAATTGCACATCATTAGTGGATTTCATTTAACCCCTTATTTCATAGAGTATAATATTATAGTATAAAATTAAAAATACCAAATGCGTTTTTGGAACTATGACAGTAGAAAGGCATATTGTAGTAACATCAGTAAGTAATGGGAATGACTGTACTTTAACAATACAAGACCATGTTATCAAATATTACCACATAATAATATCCACAGCTTTTCAAATATATTATAGTACACACCCAAATGAACTTTATGCACAGTCCTTACACCTTACTGAAAAGTAAGTTACATACATCATTTTACCAACTTCTTCATACCACCTATATATTTTTAGATATTATATATAGTGACTTACAGGACTTATGTTTCCTACAAACGTTTTGTAAATAAACAAAGGGTATTGACAACAAATGATAGCACTATCATATCAAAACAATTTGGAACATATTTTTTTTTATATTATCAGTAATTGAAAAACATAATACCACAGATACATGGTTACTTTAAGGGTCGGTTCATATCTAACGGAATATGCGTCGCGTATTATCAGTCGCGTAACGCCAGAACAGACAAATGTATAGAAAAACAATTGACCGTTCACACTCAACCGATGATACGTTAGTACGACTGATGATACGCTCGGCGTATTTTACGTCAGATATGAACCGACCCTTAATATATTTAAAAGAGGATGTTCCTATATAGGTTAGTAAACATAATGATTATCTGGCATAATTTGAAAATATGTGACAGTAAAATTTCATAAATTGGTATGTACATTATTTTAGCTTATAGCCTTTCTACTATCAGCCTCATACTTTATCCTCTACTTGGTAATTGTAATTATCACACCATCAGGCCACCAAATTACAAACTAAATTATATAACTAAACTTATTATAATTGAGGATCAAAGTCATTGCCGTCATTCAAAGCATTATTGTCTTCAATCTCCTCCTTAGCATCATTTTCTAATACTGGTTCATTAATAGGGTTGTGGGCGCTCAGAGCCGGACTTATCTTAGGTGGCTGAGCAGCAGGAGTCACCTTAGGAGCTGCTGAAGGATTTGATGCACTCTTCGTTGTCAGAGCCATCTTCAGCTTCTCAATCTCTTTCTCTAAATCCTCTATCTTCTGCTTCCTCTCAGCTAACTGAGTCGTCAAGGTGTCTTTCTCCAGCCTCAATGTTTCAACTATGGCAGTCTTGCTCACTTGCAGGTTCTTCAGTGACTGTAACTCTGTCTTACAAAGCTCCACATCCACCTTCGTGTGATTCACCTGCCCCTCAGACTTCGAAAGCTTACTCTTGAATTCTTCGACGTCGTCGACTAATTTAGATTTTTGTTTATCTAATTCGTTCACTTTGATCACATACCCATCGCGCTGTTCGAGTAAAGTTAAAGATTCTTCCATACAAGATGTCTGCTGCTTGGAGCATTCCTGAAGTTGTGTACTTATCTCGGAAACTCTGTTTCGCAATTCAGTCTCCGCACTCCAACTATTAAATAGTGAAAGTAACAATAAAATACACATAGCAAACACGATGTACATAGGCCAACGACGCATGTTTTCTATGCCCATGTTACTTAAGCAATATTAAATAGAGTTTAAGTGAACAGAACCGAATTAAATAAGTTTTACAGTTAATTTATCAATTTTTATATTCTTTTGTACAACAAATTATTGTAATTTTGACTTTGACAGCACTTCTCACTTTAATTTTTTTTTGACAGTGACATGTTTTTTTCGACAGTTTCAGTTTGTAAAACGAGTTTTACCTAAAGCATTTACACTTAAAGTTTTACGTAAGAAGTTTCTTAACGCATTCATTATTTAATTTATTGGAGATTTTGATTGTTTCACGTTTACGGTATACAAAGTGTAAAAGTGCAAAATTGCATAGTGCTCTGATATCACCTATGAAGTCTCTCCCTTTCTGCATGAAGATTATTAGCTGCTAATAAAAGCTTCTTCGACAGACTTTTATAACAAACTAGACTTTTGAATTGAAGTGTATTTTATTAAAGTAACATATAACGATTTAGACTTTCAATGTATCGCGGATTTTGCAAAAAATATATTTTCATATATCTGTGTACTGGCAATTTGGTCACGTGACCAGCTCTTGTTGTCCATAGACAGCAATCCTTCATCGACTTCTTTGGTTTATAGCCACGAGGTTTTTAGAATTATTTCAATTTATTAGTGAAATAATAAAAAGATACTTCATCTTATTCGAACAAAATGCCACCCAGTAATCCTTTGCCACCTAAAGAAAATGCGCTTTTCAAAAGAATTTTGGTAAGTTAGATTGTAAACATACAATTCGGTTTGGTGGTGCTTGTCATTCTTAGCGATTATCTTCAATTTATAAAATAAAGCAAATTGCAACTAGAGTATTAAACTACTGTTTCTTAATCCTAGGACTTAACTGAACATATTTACGCCGGTAATAAAGTGCTGTCAGTCATATTAGCATTAATATTTTCAAGTATAAATTGCACTAGGCTAGCACCCTTTTGGCTGCATCTAATAATAGAGGTTAAACACTCAATGATAAGTGAATTTGTTATCTTACAGCGCTGTTACGAACATAAACAATATAAAAATGGGTTGAAATTTGCCAAGCAGATACTGTCAAACCCTAAGTTTGCAGAGCATGGAGGTAAGTTCTTAATACCATAATAAAAATCTTAGTAGGCATTAAATAAATTAATGGAGCTATCATTGGTTCATATATAAGCTATTTTTGTATAAGCAGAAAATTTATTAAGGCTTAGTGGTGCATCTATTGACAATTTCCATAATATTCAAGTTGAATTTGACCATACTCTCATTGCTGCAGTTATGAATTTGTGAAATTGTTTTCAAAACATCAATGTATCAATGTTTAGACAAGCATTCCTTGAGATACTGCATTCATAATTTTTATTACTTATTCTGTATTTGTATGATTGAGAATCATAATTATTCTGAGAACATGTCACTTATTAATATGATATTATTTTTCAGAAACATTGGCTATGAAAGGATTGACTTTAAATTGCCTGGGTCGCAAAGATGAAGCTTATGAGTATGTGCGCCGAGGGCTCCGCAATGACCTTAAGTCTCCCGTGTGCTGGCACGTGTACGGTCTGCTCCAACGTTCAGACAAAAAGTATGACGAGGCCATCAAATGTTACCGTAATGCTCTCAAGTGGGAGAAGGAAAACATTCAGATTCTTCGAGATTTGTCTTTGTTACAAATTCAGATGCGTGATTTGGAAGGTTACAAAGTGAGTTGTTTATTAATTTATGACATTATTTAACGCATCAATTATTTGATCAGTTATCGTTAAAATTGGTTATGAAAATAATAATTGAACTTATCCTTTTGATACGGAAAATTTTGATATATTGGTTATTGGATAAAACATTGTAGTTTCAACTCTATACACTAAACTCAGCATAGGAGAAGCATTTTTGCAGTTTTAATACCACTCAAAAGCAATGTAGTGCCTAATTAAAATATGTGGCTTATGAGTCCACATACTCAAAGATCCTTATTGTTTTTGATAATACAGTAAAAGCAATGTTCAGTGATATGCCGATATCATAAAAATTTTACAATCTGATGTCACATTAACAGTCATCATTATGTCACTAATTGTTGTTGTTTTGTTGATTGATAGTGTGATGGTTATTTACTATTTATTTGCCCAAGTGTTTACTAAATATGTCCTCATAACACTTGATGTTGTGTGTCTTATCAACAATCTAAAAATAAATCTTAAAATTTTAGTATTAGCATAATTGATTTGTGTCTCTCTCTAAAGCCTAAACTATGGATGTGAATATAAATTTTCTTAGTAAGGTTTATATTTCCGATACTTTTTAATGCTTCCAGAAAATTATATCATATGACAGTGTTATTCTAGCCATAACCATAATCAAAAAGATTCAACCATAATCATGCTTTTCTTACCAAATACTACTTGAATCTGCACTTTGAACTGCTAGAAAATAAAATACCTTTTTATATGTCCAGGGCTGAAACAAAATGTTTCCTTAACAATGTCCTATAACTTACTTCCAGGACACTCGTTATCAACTGTTCATGCTCAGACCGACACAACGGGCATCATGGATCGGTTTTGCTATGAGTTATCACCTGCTTGGTGACTATGAGATGGCAAACAGCATCCTAGATGCCTTCCGCACCAACCAGATGAAGGGGCCTTATGATTATGAGCATTCAGAGCTGCTGCTGTACCAGAATATGGTGCTGGCAGAGTCTGGCCAGTATGAAAGGGCATTGCAGCATCTACATAAGTTCTCTACCCAGATTCTTGATAAGTTATCCATTAAGGAAACTTCGGGTGAATATTATTTGAAGTTGAAAAGGTGAGTTGTGAACTATGTACTTACTAAACAATGCAGGGCATGTGTATTGTACCATTAGCAAAATAGTACAAGTACTTTCAAACCTGCATGAACAAGTAACAGCCCCTTTACCCTATAAGTTGTCATGTGTCTGAAATTGGTTGACTTTAGACTTATGATTTAGAGATGTTGTATTTCTATACTTTATGACGAACCCATTGGCGCAATGGTAACCCGGGTAAGCCCGGGTTCGATTTCCGGCACGGTCGACATAAATGTGATTAGATTGTTGGCTGTGGTCTGGGTGTTTTAACATTATTTATTTATTTATAAATATATATGTGTAAATTATCAGTTGTGTTACACAAGCTAATCAATAGCTTACTATGGGGCTAACCGACCGTGTGTGAAAGGTGTCCTGATATATTACATTATTACTTTCTTGAAGAAATTCCACAGACCTACAATACGACATTCTACAAACCTAAGGAAATACAAAATTAGCTACTATTTTAGCAATATGCGGTTTCATGCCAAAAAAACTATTTTTAACCAACCTCAAAAAAGAGGAGGTTTTTAATATGACAGTATGTTTTTTTTCAGGTTTAAGGAGGCAGAAGCTGTTTATGAAGATCTGTTAAAGAGAAACCCTGAGAATGTGATGTATTATGAAAAACTTATAGAAGCTAAACAACTTGTTACTCCTGAGGATAAAGTGGCCTTCTTTGATGTATATAAGTGAGTATTATATTGTATACTAGCTGTCCCCAGCGGTTTCACCCGCATCTTTGGTTACTGCTCCGCTCCCGTGTGTCTTAGCGTGATGGTATATAGCCTATAGCCTTCCTCGATAAATCGGCTATCTAAGACTGAAAGAATTTTTCAAATGGAACCAGTAGTTTCGGAGATTAGTGCGTTCAAACAAACAAACAAACAAACTCTTCAGCTTTATAATATTTATTGGATATTCGTCATCTCCCGAGCTTTTTCCCAGCTATGTTGGGGTCGGCTTCCAGTCTACCTGGATTTAGCAGAATACCAGTGTTTTACAAGGAGCGACAGCCTATCTGAACTCCTTAACCCAGTTACCCGGGCAACACAATACCCCTTGGTTAGACTGGCGTCAGACATACTGGCTTCTGACTACCTGTAACGACTGCCAAGGATGTTCAATGACAGTAGTATATTGGATATTATTCATATAAAACATCCCGCACCATATTTTGACAGGTCATCTAGTACATGCTAAGGATTATGTTTACCACAAAAAAGTTGAATGGCCAAGGGTTCAACGACCGAGCGCCTTCATAGAGACCGGCGTTATGTGTACAATTTGGCGACTGTGATGACAAATTTAATAAAATATTATGTTGTTATTTTCACAACTTTTTTTGTGGTAAACATGATCCTTAGCATGTACTAGGAGACCTGTAAAAATATGGTGCACTAGTATTGTTACACCTTATATATTATTTTTTGCATTGGACATAAGGGTTGTCTTGACACATACCCCAAACATATCCTTCAGAGATGATAACTAGATAATCAGTTTTTTTTTGTTAAAATTGCAAAAAGAACACAACTGATAGGTCTAGAGATAGTGCACTTAGATAAACAAACATTTGTGTACATTATGTTAATATTATTGCATATGTATGTTCATGCTTATGACTACTATATTATGTATGCGATGATTATCTTCGTTATGTATGTTTCATAGTTACCGACCTCGTTACATAATGTGCGACGGATCGATAATGATAAGTGTTAATAGTCTTAATAGAATTGTTTTGTTTCTATGTTTTGGTTCTTAGATGTGGAACAAGGCCTTGTTTTTAGTGTATTATGGTTTAACTTCTCCTACTCTTTGCTTTTCCTTCCAATTTTAAGTTGGAAAACTTTAATTTATGGCATTCTAAAAATACTTTCTTAAGCTTAAAAATAAGTAAGAAATTAAAAAATATCGTATATTGATTTCAGTTACAGAAAGGAGAGTGAATTTATGAATGTGACACAGCAATGTGAATTTTTCATAACTTATCTGTATATTATTAACGCTTAATTCCTTTCTGTGTGAGAGGAGGCCTGTGTCCAGCAGTGGGACGATAAAAAGGCTGATGATGATGATCTATATATCCACATAGTAGCAGTATTTACGTTTTTTCCATTTTTCATCCACCCACGGACAGACAAGTGTTGCTGGGGAGTTTGTTGCGCCACTTTTTCTTTCCAGCAAATACACAAGAAGTAGTGAAGGTTGAGCGTTTTGAGGGCTATTTGTTTGTAAATTTTGATAAACAAAAAGTGCTTTTGCAGCCAAGTTTTATCGTCATATTTTATTATCACGTTTTCAATAGTATGTAATATTTATATGATATTTCTCTATTTGTTTCTCCATAGTTAACCAGGTATTGTAATGTTTCAGGAAAGAGTACCCTAGGGCGATAGCGCCTCGTCGCCTGCAGCTGACGGAGGCGATTGCGCAGCCCGTGTTCCAACAGCTAGTGGACGAGTACCTCCGACACGGTCTGCATAAAGGAATACCCCCGCTATTTGTTGATCTCAGGTATGTTGTCATTCTACTGGGGCTGCAGGTGCCACAAAAGATTTAGTTTACTAGGCCTGACTTTTATTTGGTCATAGACCTCTTAAATGTTAGCTAAATGTTGTGTAAGATTTACCTCAATGGGTTTAGAGTTTAATCACTCCTTTTTGTTCCACCCACAGTGGGAAAGGGTAATCAGATGATTTCTCTCCTTACAAAAAAGCATGGTAGCAATACACTACTGCATTCAAGCATCCTCACAAATCTGCCATATGCTAGATATGTTGCTCTTTAGATAGTCAATGCACCTGACATTAAAAAGAAACTTAAAAGACAGACAGACATTTTAGGTTAGCAACTCATAAATATACATATGTATTGACGCGTGCATTTTGCAATTATTGGAAAAAATCTCCACCTCCAGACCTGCATATCACTCTAATTTCAATTTTTTTTAAGTTTTACCACACAATCCAGTCCAGGCATCCAATTAGGGATTTATAGCGATTTTTTCACAATAGAGTACCAATTTTCATTTTGTCAGTTTCAAACATGGCTATAACCTTCTTCCAATATTTCCAGATCCTTATACTCAGACCAGAGCAAAGCAGACACAATAGAGAAATTAATACTCCAATATTTGGAGCATTTAGCGAAAAGCGGTACCTTCGGGCCCGAGGAAAGTGAACAAAAGCAACCGGCCAGTGCTTTACTATGGGCGTATTACTATGCGGCGCAACACTTCGACTATAAGAAGGATACGGATCGTGCCCTACACTATATCGACGCGGCGATAGAACATACGCCTACGCTTATCGAACTGTTTATTGTTAAAGGAAGGATTTATAAGGTTGGTATATTAGTAATTAATAAATAGCAAATTTTCTAGTTTTTGTCTAAATTTATGAAACACAAGAAATATGTGTATCGTTTTGATTTTTTGCGGTTTCACCTGCTTTCGGAACTAGCTTATATATTACTCAGATGTATAAGCTATATTACTGCCAATTTTAATCATAATCAGTTCAACCGATTGCGCGTGAAGAAGTTACAAGCTGTCGCGTTTATAATATAGGGCCGACAATGAGCAATTTTTTTACCGCCAATATGTTTGGTTGGAACTGACTCGCACTGTTGAGTTTATCAAAAATTTAAGCTGAACTTAATGCTATTAGTCAGTCTATGGATTTAAGTGTTATTTCGCTATAGTTCCCGCCTGTCATTTATTCATCTTCAGTAGTTGATTTGGCTAATAAGGTCATAGTCAATCCAGTTATGTTCGATTAAACTGGAAGGCTAAACAAATTATGAATGAGTTTGTAGACCGTACCTCACCGTATATCGTATACTTCCAGCACGCGGGCGACCCAGTGTCGGCGTACCAGTGGCTGGAGGAGGCGCAGGCGATGGACACGGCCGACCGCTACGTGAACAGCAAGTGTGCGCGGTACATGCTGCGCGCGGGGCACGTCAAGCGTGCTGAGGAGATGTGCGCCAAGTTCACCAGGGAAGGTAAGCGTGGAAACTGACTTATTGGGAGTTATTGCATATTGGCTGCGGGGAAGCAGTCTGGAGCATCAAAAATTAGGTATATTTTGTAGTAATGTCGATCCGACCTGGGTATGGTTAATTAGGTCGCTAGACACTACCTAGGAAAAAATGACATGGTGACACTAGATATCTTAGGCTATTCATGGCACTTACGATACCAAGTGTTTATCAACCAATGGTCTATAAAGCCATATTTAACAAAGCTTTTCCTAAAATATAAGGGCCAGCCTTTATGACCAACAAAATATCGAATTACATTCCATTTTTTACGTGTACCTACACTTTAACACTGCATTTATACTATTTTTATATATCTTTGGCTGATAAAAAAAAAATCTTCCATCATAAGAACGCTTCATTATTGTATAGTCCCCCCCCTACGAAATGCATTTGAAACTGCGAAAACGAACGAACATCCGGGATAGCATATGAATTGAACTTATAATACATAGTAATATTAACTACAGCTTGTTATGTTGACAGGTGTACCAGCGACAGAAAACCTGAACGAGATGCAATGCATGTGGTTCCAGACGGAAGCGGCGGCCGCCTACAAGCGACTGCACCAGTGGGGCGAGGCCCTTAAAAAGGCGCACGAGGTTGATAGGGTAAGTTTCATAAAGCGTCTTTTGTTCTCTTGTCGATAAAAATGTAAAGTACGAAAGGATTACCCAACCCTGGAAAGAAATGTTTTAAGAGGAAGTGTGTATGGCTTTCGGTCCGTAGAATAGATAGATTGGTGTGTAAGAATTTGAGATCATCTCCCGAGCCTTTTTCCCAACCATGTTGGGGTCGGCTTCCAGTCTAACCGGTTTCAGCTGGGTACCAGTGTTTTACAAGGAGCGACTGCCTATCTGACCTCCTCAACCCAGTTACCTGGGCAACCCAATACCCCTTTGTTAGACTGGCGGGCGTCAGACTTACTGGCTTCTGACTACCCGTAACGACTGCCAAGGATGTTCAATGACAGCCGGGACCTACAGTTTAACGTGCCATCCGAAACACAGTCATTGGTGTCCAAGATATACTTAGAAAGTACATACAAACTTAGAAAAGTTGCATTGGTACTTGCCCGACCTGGAATCGAATCCACGCCATCACACTTGAGAGGTTGGCTCTTTAACCACTAGGCCACCAAGCGATAAGTGTAAGAATTTGAGATGTATATCAATAATTACTTTGTCCACAGCATTTCTCAGAAATAATGGAGGACCAGTTCGACTTCCACTCGTACTGCATGCGCAAGATGACGCTTCGCTCGTACGTGGGACTGCTGCGACTGGAGGACGTGCTTCGCGCACATCCGTTCTACTTCCGCTGCGCACGCGTCGCCATCGCCGTGTACCTGCGCCTCTACACGCAGCCGCTGCAGGACGCGCCGCAGACGCAGGAGCCCGACACAGGTCAGTTCTATAACGCTGCGCAAGCGCCGGTGCCGAGTACAACCCTCTACTCAACTATACAGATAGGTCGTCAATGCTTTGTACTAGAAGCAGTTAGTTCAATTGAACTGCATTTTGTACTTGATGAGGATGACCTTGCTATGAATTTCTTGAAGATCTCACTTTTAGACTTTCTCACGCTGTATATTTCTAGCGGGAAATCCTTTTTATTCATAGTGCTTATATACTTTTCGGTTTTAGTTTTTTCTTTGTCTTTTAATTCTCTACGGTACTAATGTTCGACGACCATTGCTTTTGGCATACGTCAATTATTTGAAATGCGTCTTAAATATTCAATTTTGCAGTTAAGCAATATTGCAACTGAAGTTTGTCAGACAACCAGTATTAGGAAATGCAATCACTCATATTTAAAAAGAGGTTTTTATTTACGAATATAATAGTATTTTCTAATAAAGTCAAACGTTGATGCTAGTAGTATTGTGCTGCGCCGTAAACAGTTACAAATCAGTGCGTGGGCTTATGTATATTTTGAAGAGTATTGAAGACACTTAAGATGGCAACATCAAACAAATTCTGGAAGCGGTGATCATATGAGATTCCTCGTTGGAAGTATTTTAGTAGTGTGGGTTGCTAAATCAAACTGAGATCAATGAACTAAGTTATCACCTTGTAATTATAAGGTAGAAAGGAAATAGCACTGACGTTATATCTAACACCTATCAGTCTATACAGTTCTTATGCATCTGGATTTTTTATTAATTTGCATAGAAAATTCTAGATCATGTTATGCATTAACGCAATATCTTAGAGAAAGTTGCTGAATGACCTTGTCTTGCTGTCAGGTCAAGTTGTAAACGTTTAGTGATACGCATTGCTTGCTAATTGTTCTAAGGTAACAGTTTTTGTCCCTGGCTTAGTTTACTATCGATCATTCAATGTTCCAAACTCTATGCGGGCAAAAAACTGGCCTGAACCATTTTACGTCATAGAACTAGTTTTATTTTATTATCATCATTGAGTAACACGATTATACCTAATCTATTAAGTCTCACCGTCTCGGTTTTTATTAACATTTTCGCCGAGCCTATTACGTATTATTTAGGACGGGTAGTAAGTAACAACACAATTTATTATTCATAACATTTTGTATGATTTTATTTCAAATTCTTTGTTCTAAAAGTACAATACAAAATCACATTGATTTCTCATCAATTTTTATTAAATAACAATTTATACAATTAACAATTGCTGCCATTATTATCTTCAATAACAATGCGACAATCATCACCACACATATCACAACATTTCTTATAGTTTGTTGAATACTGACATAAATAAATTAACTATCATTATGCATGCACCAGTCTCTTAGAAATAATTTAATAAATAACGTATCAAAAGTATAGCGTCCACGTTTCACAACATCGCACATTGAGAACGTGTCTCACGTAAAGCTAACGTAGAACTCGCTGTTTAAATATTATGGCAGCGCGGGCCACCCCGCTACAGTCTCGTACCTTACACTACTTAGGACACTTTAACATCACATTTGCGCTTTTATTTACACGGCGCGTCGCAGCGACGCTAGAGTTCAGACTAGAGCTTTGGTTTCACCGGCCGTAGCCCGGCGATCGGTACCTCTCCCGCGCCGCGTGCGCCGCCTGCGGCGTCAGGAAGTAGACGTGCGCGCCCTCGCCCGGCAGGCGGTACGACACCAGCGAGCCCGGCCGGCCCTCGCCCGCCGCGTTCACGGGCCCGATCCACTCCGCGTCCGGGTTCGCCGGCGGCAGCGGCCGCTTGTAGTTGACGGCCGTGTCTCCCGCCAGCGACGGCCTCGTCAGGTCGTACTGCTCGCCCGTGAACTGCGGCCTCTGCACTTGGGTCGGCGCTCTGTACTGCTGTGGTGTCCTGTAGCCGGGGTTCGGTATGGGGATGAACTCACTGTCAGGATTTATCGTCGGTCGCGGAAAGCGGTCATTAACTAACGTGTCGTCTGCTAATGACGGTGGCTTCTGTTCAACTAGCTCAGCATTTACTTGTGGAACTGGTTCACTCTCAGGGTTAATTGTAGGCCGCGGGTGACGATAGTTAACCAGAGTGTCTCTGTTCAAAGACGGTGGGTTAGGGCTCTGGTTCTCCACAATTTCGTAGGCGTACTGCAGGTTTATGTCGTTGTCTATCGGTGTCCTGACTGTGTCAAGGGGAGCTGTCACTGCTAATCCATTCACGTCGTGAGTATTGTCCTCCAGTTTCTTGCCGAAGACGTCGAAAGAGTTCTTTGTTATATCATCGAAGTATGTCTCGTCCTGTTTTGTGTAGTATCCCTGGCTAATCGGGTTAGGAGTAGTGCTGGGATACCTTCCTACGTGATGGACAGGCGCGGGCTGGTCACTTTGAATCTGCTGAATCTGGTTTCTATTTTTGTTATTGCGAACATCTTTAGAGTAGGTAGCGTCTTCATAGTCTTCATCCTGTGTCTTCGTCGTAGGATAGTATCTACTGGAAGTGGGAGACTCTGTTGTTACCGGTACATTTTCTACCAGATATTGTTGATGATAGCCGGGTGAAACTGACGGCGTTATAGCATTGAAATCATTACCTATGTTAAACGGCTTGCTGTAGCTCACCATAGGCCTAAAAGGTTCAGGGTCCAATTTAGGTGCACGGAAAGGTATTTGTTCGGGCCTTGGCTGAGTCTGGTAACTAAACTGATAGACTGGCCTGCCAGTAATGGATTTTGGTTTGTGAGTATGCGGTCTATGAGAGTGCACTTTTGGTCTCTTCGTCGTGAAGAAATCTATTGTCTGCTGTATATCAGCAATTTGTTGATAGAAAGCATCTGGTCTTTGTTTCTGCTGTTGTACGTAGACAGGCTGCGGTCTTGGTTTCTGTATGCTAAAGTATTCCTGAGTAAGGGTTCTAGGTCCCTGCTTTTGTGGCCATAGGAAAAGTGCATCAGCTTGGTCGATGGCTCCGTACGAAATGTCCACAGCTGGGTTAAACCCTGTTTGAGTGTTGACATTCTGCTGCTGTGGGTACGGTGTTTGGTTGACTGGCACCGTTTTATAGTAATTCCTTCCATCAAAGAAGGTGGCTGGGGAAGGCGAGGTCTTTGGCTGTTCATCGTAGAAGTAGAAGGATGCGAATGCATTTTCGTTTGGTTTCCTGTTACTATAAACCGGTTGCAGTTTAGTGGTAGGTACGTCGTTCTGTGTATTTGAATAATGAGCTCTCAACGGTACTTGTGTTGACGATATATCGTTCGCAGTCACTGGGGGAGTTCTCTGTGGCACATCGTATAGTATGTATGGCTTGTCTGTTGTTGTTGGAACGTTGTTATCGTACACGTTTTCTGGATAATCGTAAATAAGAGACACTGAGAGAGGCTTCGAGGTAACCTTCGTTCGCGTTTTGTAAACAGGTTTCTCTGTCTTCGGCCTTGTTGTATTTTCATCTGGCAAGTTATGAACCCTAATAGGGTGCCTTGAAGGAATTCGTTGCGGCTTCCTTGTTTTCAAAGTGGTTACGATTTCGACTGGTGGTGGTGTTGTAATCGTTGATGGTATTTCAGTTGTGACAGGCGCCTGGGTGGTTGTCGTAGGTCGCGTCTTGTACTTCGTACGCTGCACAGTGTGCGTGGGAGTCGGCCTCGTGGTCGTCTTTATCCTTTTGTATACAGTAGACGGTCTAGTGGTGGTAGTTTTAACAGCCTCCGTCGTGTTCTCCTCCAATGGAGCGAAGAAGTCCGGAGGTGGTGGTAATACTATTCCAGGTACAAGTGGGCCCGCAGGCACTTTATTGTTGTAGTCAGCGCGGTAGGAAAAATTGTAAGGCGGCGGATAGTAAATCGAAGGGTCGTCTTCGTCGTATAGGTCTGACTGGTTGCTCGGTGGTGGTAGAAACACTGCGCCCGGTGGAAAGCCTTCTGGAAAAGAGCCGTTCATGGATGGGAGGAAGGGGAATGCTCCTTCGCTCGCATTCCCGGGTAGGAATGGGAACGTAGGACCTGGCTGCGGCGCTCCCCCGGAAGAAGTGTTTCCCTGATTATCACTCGAGGGGTAGGGCGCTCCCGATGGAAAGAGGAATGGCGGAGGATGTAGAGGGCCTTCGCCCTCTCCCGTAAAGAAGGAAGGGAAAAGGGACGCAGGGACACTGCCGTTTGGCGTGAGGAAAACGAGCGGTCCGTTGTCGGAGAGTCGTACCGGAAAGGGCGGTGGCACTTTGGGTTTCTGCGGTAGCTTTACTTGCCTGTTAGGCGCTTCGTAATTGTCGATCGGTGGCCATGGTCTGCCTTCAGTCTCCTTTGTTCGTTCAGGGAATGATCCTCCTTTTAAAACAAGTAGATGATCCTCAGCAAGCCAAATTTCATCTTTTTTAAGTCCACCGAGACTTTGGAGGTTGTCTTTTGATCTAGTCTCTGCGTTTGGCTCGTAGCTGACGATGCCTGGTCGTTTAGGAGATTTGGAGAATATTTCATTCTGAATAAGACCATATTTTCCTTCGGCCACTTGATCTGCTAACGTCTTTTTATCTTCATCAACTTCCTTAGTCTTAGGAGCGTCCTTTCCTTCGCCGGCGCTGGACATGAGCATGCCGTCATCCCATATCCCTTGATTCCATCCCACGTTACCACCTGACTGGTCCGGCGCGATCACGCCAGCGAATTTACCACTTCCACTCTTCTCGTCATAATTTAAAGAATTTTTAGCGGTCCCGTATTCTTTTTCTGGTTTTATTTTCATATGTCCGCCGACTAGTCGTTTTATTGTTCTGAGTGATTCTGCTTGGTCGCTGTCTTGTGGCGGTGCGCCCAGGCTGCGCTGATCGCGCACAAACGAGTCAGGCGGCAGCACGTACGTGGGCACGAGCACGCTGGCCTGTACTGAGCACGCCCATCCCAGCGCCAGCAGCAGCGCTAACGCCGCCCCTCTCACCATCTGAAAGTTTGGAAAACATCACTTCTTAGTTATATTGCACATACGAAAACACTATGACACAACACGTCAATCCATAAACTTATCTAAGTCGGGCTTTCTTTGTTAATCGTTATCGTGTAGTAGGCGACGTAGTCGGTCATGAACGCGCGAAGTGAAAGGACCGAAGGAGACAAAAGCGTCGGCCAGTGGCGGTGTTTCGGGCACTGGCGAGCCGCGCGCCACCACCCGCCTTTTATTAAGTTTTGTAGAGCGACCACCTCCGACCCAGGTGGCATTGAGAATCAAGCGTTTAATTGGAAATTGAATGGCGAATTAACACCAGCCACGAGACAGGAAGGCCGCCAAGCCTAAATACGAAAAAAAATACTAGTGTCGTACTTATGTTGACTCTTTGTATTGTTTTTCACGCTAAGCTGATACCGAATCGATGCTTCATTGTTCCACAGTATCTGTGCAACCTCACCGGAGAAATGTTCATTAGCCTAGTTTATAATATCTAACGACATGAAATCTTCGAGAGTTTTGAAACAATGATCGGATAATTTTTTCAATTTCAAACGGCACGAGCTCCGCAACATAATCTACTCGCCGCAGTCACGAAATTATATTCATATTATCTTTATTATTTGTAATGTCGTTTATCGAAAACAATGAAGACAGCAGCTAGTGCGGTTGCTGCGGCTGATACTACCACTTAGTTGCTTGCAAAATCTCGCCAGGTTAATTGGAACGAAAGCTATACCGATCGGAATAATGGCAGAACTAGATATGGAACTATTAGGGCAGTGAAGGCAAAGTCGCCCGTGGTGTCCGGTGGGCGTGTTCGGGCTCCGTGAAAGGCACGGTCACCCAACTCGATTTCGCCTTCGATAAAACACGAGCCGAACCCGCTTTGTAATTGTGCTAAACTATGCACCGAACCTGTACTGGATCATAGACCGGCGAGGGCGGCTCCGCCGCCTGTACGGCATGCGCTAACGCCTTGCAACGGTGCGCTCATTCCACTTTTATATATTTTCGGCTTGTGCTGCACTTAGCGACTTGATATTTAGTAGAACAGGTCACTTTTAAGTTTCGTAAAATACAATTTTAAACTTGAATTGTTGGTTACTTCGAATTTTGATAAAGTTTGTTAGTTTATCCTCGTGAAAGAGGGAAACGATACTGCTCATTAGCCACGTGATTCATAATGAATAACCTTGATTCGCTTTATGACCATTTGGTACGTTTAGCTGGCGTCGCGCCGACTCTGGTTGAGCAATAGTTGCCGTAACCGCCACCGGTTCTTTCAGAAATCTATAAGTTGTAACATAACAAACAGCCGGTGGAATTAACTGCTCACGTAGCAACAAGTGAGCCGTAAAGTTCACATCGAGTAATCTGACTTGACATTTGGCCGCGACTGCTAAGGCGCATCGCGGTTGCTTCCTTTCGTTTGCGATACCCAGTTTGCCTTCATAAAAATTGTGTCGCGATTGTTTAAGCCCTGCGTTCTAACGAGACCGTGTGCATTGTTGTCGTAATTATTTAAAATGAGCGATGGAAACTAAGACAAGCGCGCATGGCCTTGCTCCGCAAGGTGCCCGATTTTTTTTTGCGGTCAGTACAAAACGTGAAGTGATTAACCAACTGCTTGCTGGGAGTGTCACGGTGGCCGGTGCTTTCAACAATGCCGCCAACCTTGCTGGCGTGCCTGCCGGAATGAACGCGGCACGACAATTGTTTTATAGGGTTCTTCGTATGTGAATAAAAAAGCTTTCTTCACGTTCTAGTTTCACGGTGACAGAGCGTTGGGAAATTTTCTCGGCTGATGTATTGTTGACGATTTGTATTCAGAGCTCGGCCCGTGCGCACGGCGCTAACTTTCCATCGGCCTTTGTTTGAGCTGACTCGAGTTTAACTGCCAGGACACGCCGATTGCCACGTCTCAATGTGTTTGCACTTTCCAATAAGATAAGCAAATAACTTTAATGACTATGTAATTTGCAACCTTTTCATGTGATTATGAGAATATTCTCAACTAAGTCTATGCATATGAAGGCTGTTATTTTAATAATTACTGAGATAAGTCCCCTACTATACAAGGTACGTTTGTAGTGGCAGGTAATTGCATGCATTGATCTCCTTGAGTTTACGGAACGACGGAAAGCCGACCGGCGTTTATTTATTACAAACTAAAGCCGCCTATTTGCGACATAACTGTTTGTTGACCACTCCTTAATGTCCGGCACGCGTGTGGAACAAATTGCGCAATGTATAATAATAATGATTGCGATCGACAATCAATAAAACGTTACATGTGCTACGGTATTGGCTGATCTGGTTTGTCGCGAGATTGCGAGACCGCGTCCAATCGTCGTCTGCGCAGCCCTCGAGCGTCGCAAATTATAACATAACGTTGGCTGTCCTTAAGACGTCTTTATCAACGCGAAAGTAATTGATGTATCATTGGGCCGTCGCGTGCGCTTAATCATACATATTAGCGATTAATCATGAGATATTTAAAACCACAGAGGAGCTAACACTTGAGGATGGTAATGGGCTGCGTTCGTGCTTTTATTTGTTATCATGCGTAAGGCTTTAAGTTTTTGCTCTAATTATAAAATTGGGCAAGGCCTCTGCTAAAACAATAAGTTCCCACTAACAAAACAGAATGTTACTTATAAATAATGCTGAGTTATTACTAACATAAATTTTCGTGGCAGCCTTAATTGATGCGCAAGCGCAGCTTGGCGCGTGCCGTTTGATTGATCAACTGGCTCATTACAATTACTTTTATTTTAGACTACAACTACTTAAACTCTTAAACTGTCTGCCTTTGTTAAAATCACAATTAATGATTACCCGGGCCTTTGTTCAGATTAACTTTAAAGTCTTGCGAAATTGAAATAAACGATTCGCTGTTGATTAGGATATATTAATGATTTAAAAAGTAAGTCGATTGTATTGATTGTACGTCATTAATATTCCATTAGTATTGATATTTTCAGCATTAACAATAATTCAGAAAATTCAAATTCGGTTGTACAATAATATACATTACAGTGCAACAACAAGGCAATTCGAATTTTATACGACCTATGAAACATTATCGCAAGCACAAAGGAATTCAGCATATCAATCCGTGTGGTATTAAGTCTTATAAAGTTCTATTCCTTTAATGTCAGAAGTTACGTTCTGGTATGCAGGCAAGTACGAGAAATGTTAATAGTGTCACGGCAAGAACTGTTTATAGCAATTATAGTGGACAAGTCGCTCGGTCAAGGCAGAGCCATCTTACAACCTGTTTTATCTAATGCACCATCTTGGATTGTGTTATGTCATCGAAGCGCTTGCTACGCTACGCTTTGTAGCTATATTATCAGAATCGCAGTCTTAGAAATTAACTCCATTATTAAAATTAACTATAGTCGAAATGTATTAATTCTCCGAAATATTTGGAGCAATTTTATGATTAGGAGATAAAAAAAGACCATGAATGCCCGGAAGCTTTCAATAATAAGAAACTACTAATAATTAAGTAATAACGTCAAATTCAATGTAACCTTGTCTGAGATCCGAAATAGTCAAATACCGGACTAAGACAGAGTAAGATACCAACTGACGGGATTTACGTCATCATAAGATTTCCTGTCTTATTTGTGTCAGTTATCTGGCTCATTTACACATTAATTATAAGGTATCAACCTTATGTCTCAAGAGCTTTGTGTATTACTATACTTTGAAGTGCTTTATTATTATCAAAAACCTCCCAATTAAAAGACCTTGCGTTCTAATGTGGGAATTCTCTAGTTAGCTCCAATTTCGATTATCTTAAACGAGTTTAGAAACGGATTGCTGTAATAAAATGTTGACTTTGTGCAAAATATCTCTGGTTTAAATTGTACAATGTCTAAGCGCCCAGTTGTGTTTGTATATTGGTACTAATACTACTAACTGCCGATGTTAACTGCAAACTCAGCTATTATAGTGAACTATTGTTTGATCATCGATTGTTTATTGTTATCATGCTACGTAATCGGTTCCTAGGATAAAGCTATATTATTGAATATCATGTTTTTGTCACCACGATCCAAGTAAGGTCAATTTAATGAAAAATCGATTCTTCTAGTTCGTGACCGGTTATGGTTGTGGAGTGCGCACGCGTTGCCTCGGGGCCATACAGTGAAATATTCAAAACTATTTCTACTAAGCGTGCTGCCATGTACACCATTGTTGGTGGATTAATGATTTATGCCTATAGCTCGCTACAAGGTTGATCGCTTTGCTCTATATTGTGTAAGTTATTGTTAACTTGACACTGTGCTTAGTACCCCAAAAGACATGCTCGAAATCTTACCAAATGTAGTGGAAAAACTGTCCATAACCGCGACATTTTAATGAATGCGATTTCTAACAAGGCACCAACATGAATAATATACACGTCGTTAGACGGTAAATCTTTTATGATCATTCCACGCCTACTACACGGTTTCCAGATAAATAAAATACATTTTATGCATACAATGTTAATCCCACCCTTGAGAATATAAATAACCTTCGCACCGATTAAACGGCCGAAGCTTCCGCGTAGCCTGGCCAAGTAAGCTCGCCACACTCGATCCATATCGCAAAGATGTCGCGTTATATATTATTTGCAAATGACGCTATCTCAAACAGTCCTTGACATGAAGGAAGTCGATCTAGCCAAAACGTGATCCATATTCAAACTTCTCATTCAAATATTATAACTTGAGATATTTTTATATGGCCAGTGTTTCTTTTGTATGTTCGCACGTGCTAGGAATTCGAATTAACATGCGTTTTCCATTCTTTGTTTTAAAACTTTCTTGTTTCATTGTTTCGTAATTGGCGAGTGATCCTACCCGATGACTGTTCGCATGTAATCTTAACGTAATGCTCGTTATTCGTTTACATGTCATCAGTAATTGCTATTACCGCATCTCCATTGCTTTAGTGCACTTTCCACGGTTTTGTTTTTAAAAATAATGACATAGCAAATACGTGATTCTTGTTAACGTTTTCAACTTGCTTATCTGTATTTTTATTTGTCTAACGATGCTTTTTCTTGTTACAGGTAAGAATTTATATCTCGAACGCGCCTGCGCTATGTCGGTAAGCTACATTGTATAGTAAGTGAGATCGGATCGGCTTTTGTGGGCGGTTCTCTTATTGCGCTCCTTCTACCGGTGTAGTAAACATCAATTAACTGATTTCAGATAGATAATCGACGTTATTAGTTACTCCTTTATTGTTTAATATGAGGCGTCTCTTGTGCAATAAGTTTCAAAATTTTTCCGCTGTTCTTGTGTTACCTTTTGGTGGTTTTCGGAGCGTGGCGGATAATAGGCAACCTTAGATTGCGCCCGAGTCCTTCGCTCGGAGTCGTGCGAGGAAAAGCTGCATATTTTAATAGAGAATTTCATAATTCGCTTAAGTGTTGCGGCGATCGCTTAAGCCGGCCGTATCTATCAGCCTATCGATTTGAACGATTGCCTTGATGGGGATTCTTCGCTTAATTTGCACGTTACGAGAGGGCCTGTAATGACGACTCAGATTCGTCACGGCTATTAGCGATGCTGGTGCTGATGCTGCCGATGCGCGGGCGCAACTAATTGCTGAGAGCGCGCCTATTGTTTAGCATGTCACACCAGACACATTCAGAGTTGCTACATACATAACAATTTGTCATTGTACATTGTTCTCGACTCTCTAAGTTTTCGTAGACCTTGCTCGCAAGCTAGATGCTTGTCGACCGGTTTCTTACGAGTGTTGCCCCTTTTTTGCTGAAGTGTTATCGTCGAGTTTTCATCGTTTGGAGCCGGATACGATTTTTTGTTGACGTTCATAAGAACTCATGACGCAATCTAATGTTTATTATATCGTCATGTAAATCAATTTCAATTGACGGGAAATTTTTATGTTTAATGTTTTCTCAAGTAATGTCAACATTGACACCGGTGCGTTGACACTGCATTCAGTTCCGCAATATTTTTTTATTATTCTATAGTGAAATGTGCAATGTTGACTAAATATCTCAATTGGAGCGAGGCAATTTCCAAATGAAATACGCTTTTAATATACATTTATTACTGTTTGATTGTATTATTAGATTTCTCCTAGCCGTAAAACTTAGAAAGTCTTGATGATTTATGAAGGAAGCTACATTAATTTTGAACAGTTATTTCAGTTCTTTAGATTGTAAAACTTTACACTTTCTGTATTGTATTCTTCGTATTCGTGCAAAGCTGCGAGAAACTGATAGACAGAAATAAACTCAAGGCAGATTGCTAGGTATGGCATTCCGGGATCGAAGAAGGTAAACTGCCTTCGTGCCGATGTGTCATCGCAACGCAATAGGACCTTTAGGTACCATAAATTGCCACAACACCTTCACATTGGAACAACGTTTACCTGACCCCTGACTTCGCCTCCCTAGCTATGTTCTTTCATATAATATTTCCTTTTGCCTACAAGTATTAATAACGTAATACCTAACTAGCTAATAAACCTGTATCTTGTTCGACTTCGCTGAATATTTCTAATGCTACGATCATATCTGCGTCTGCATTCCATATAAATACCATTTTAATTAATAAATCGCGTAATCCTGGTAACAATGTATGTATTATATTAAACACGTTATACAAATGACGGTGATTTGAATAAATATCAGCTGGCTCATGTATGTTGGACGTTTGTCACACATAATACAAAATCAGTGTATCAGTAACATTAACTTTCTAATAGTGATCTAGCCATTTGTTTAACACACTTTTTCTCACCTACAAAAGTTATCTGAGTTGTATTACGCCGGAAATTTTATGCTATGCCCCAATAAGATTTTTATCTAAACATTATTATAGCAGATACTCACGGATATTAGTATTTACGTCCGTGTTTTAATTGTCGTTTGTTTTGCGTTCACACGGTTTATCCGAATCCGTGATTTCGCGCCCAGTTATTTTGATTTAAGCCCATTTCGTCATATGTTTCAAAGTGCGTGTTTTTCGACGGTTGCTGTCATTTCCGCAGTTTTGAGATCATTAGCGTGCTTGTGTAAATGGTCTGTATATTATTCGAGCATCAATTTGCGTATATTCAAATGCAGAGCTCCCCTAAACATGTAGTTTACTACATACATTTTGTTATGTCATATTAAGTCCACTCCGACTTTCGTAGCGTCAAGCCTCTTTCGTCCGCTTTTACAATATATCTACGTATGATCGGAAGACTGCTATTTGTCTGTCTGTTGTGATATAACGGATCGTCAACACGAACACTTGGTTTACTATCTTTATATTTTATTCGGCTGTAATAAGGAAAAGGAAATCAGAAATCTAACGCTTTCCATAGAAATTTTAAATAAAAACGCAGCATTGCATTCATAGGCCAAAGTTCCCACACGTTACAAATTGTATTTGTTATCGCATCGAAGGTTTTCTTTGGAAGCCAATTAGGAACTAATCGCTACGTGATAAAACGTAATACAACAACATCGACCGTTTTAGAAGTTTATTTAATGTTAGGTATATAAAATAGTCACGTAATGACGTTGACGAATCATTGATTATAATTTTGCACGCGTACAAACGTAGGTCCGGCTGGGAGTTCCGTTAGCCGGCTCAGTGTGTACATCAGAATCATCATTGATCGATCACGTAAACACGTCTAACCATTTTGTTATGTTGTATTTTGAATCCTCGGAATTACCCAAATACCGAATATTCTTCGCTCATTATAAAGCCTTAGGATATGACTAATGCGTTCTGAAGCTTGCTTGCTTGATGCAATTCAATTAAGCAAGGATGATTGTATTTCTTGTACAGCGTCGCCATTAAGCTCAGCACAAACCTTTAATGCATTTGAGTTATCACGTAATATCTATTTTGAGAATTTTAAATGTTTCACTTGATTTTATACAAACTCCATGATTATAATTAAATTAATAGCGTGGGCTATGTTTTCGTCTGTGGGTGGTTTGCGTGAAAATAGTGATGCTAGTTAAGAGCAATACAATAGTAACCGGCATTATCATTACGGCGCAAGTAGGCGAACTGGATGCGAATATTGAATTGGAACACGTCAGGACCACATTTTGAGATTGTTAAGCAACGCTACTCACAGAGAACGTTTTGTTTGAATATTCTCACAGGTGTTTGTTGTGGCGTCATTGGGTTTTATGTCGAAGGCTGCTCGCTGTGAAACTTTGACTTTAATATTTGTGTCGTGATACCGGCTGCATTGTTTCTGGAGTCGCGCTTATTGTTGGTGCGCCGGCGCACCGTCTAGCCCGTGAGATCTGGGTCGGGGACCTGACTGGATGCATACGATTGTCATGCCTTCGCTCACTTACTATCAAACGCGCCTAACTTATCATAGTTATTACTATAAAGATTGTAAACAAACACAATCTTACGTTTTCTGTCAAACGGTTGAGGCTGCGGCTGTATACACTGTTCTTCGTCTTCAGACGCACATCACACGACGACGCTGTAAAGTCACTTCACTCGAGTTCAATATTTTGTCACTGATGATCAGTCACTGCACATACTGAGGGTGTAGTGTCACGGTTGTCGCTTGACGGTGGAATGCTGGTTGTGTTATGTCCCGAGGGTCACCGCGCCGGTCAGTGGTGGGGTGCACGTGTGTTCGGCAGGTCGCGCGGCGCATGAGTGGCCGCGGTGGTAGGGGGCGCCGGTGTAAATACGCCGCCGTAGCGCGTGCGCGCCGCCTACGCACACAGCCGCACCAGCGACACACTGTCGCGTGTCACACCGTACCGACACCGTCGTGACGTGACTCTGTAGTGCGATGCGCCCCATCACACCTCTAATGACGCCTATTCACATCAAATTGATGGGAGACCCGCCAGGGTTCGTGCATACACGGATGTAGGCTTCACGCTACGCACCTGGATTTAATTACCCCTGATTTAACATTGTTTTGTTTATACACCATAATGATACGGTCATTGTAGTCCGATGACTGACCAATTATATGTAAAAACACAAATACAAAGGGCTGACTGATTGACGTGACAGATTTATGATGTGTACAAAACATGGATAATTTATGATGATGTGGAGATTAGTACTAACAATCAGTAATTTAATATTCATTGAATTGGTCATTCTTATTGCATTATGGGAATGTCTGAAGTAATGTGGGTTCGTATTAATTGCGATGCCAATCGAGATTTAACCGATAATTATCAGATTGTATTATCCTCTTTATATTTACATAAATAGTGTATTGATTAGCATGCATGGATGAGGTCAAGTTTAAATTCTTTACATAGTCGTAACCATTATGCAATAAGACATTCAAGAAAGAACGAGACTATCTATAATTCGACTAACAAGCTAAGCTTAAATATTTTTTCTCCGTTTAAAGAGAGAATGTATCGTAAATAATGAATCGATACCTACGATATAAAATTAAATATCACAAGGAAAACAATGAATATTACTAATTATTTTGTTAACATTGTGGTTTGGAATTCAGAACTGGGTAAACCCTGGACTTATTCTCCCCATTACCTAGTTCCATTGGATTCCGGCAGAATCCACAGTAATCGTTTGGACATTATTTTCCATTTTTGTAACACTAGCTTCCGTCCGCGGTTTAAATGGGTTGCTTAAAACTGAAAGAATTTTCAAATCGATCCAGTAGATCCAAAGAGATAGAGTTCAAGCAAACAAACAAACAAACAAAATCTTCAGCTTTGTAATATTAGTAGTAGATACACAATTAAAAAAAAAAACTTGTCTGTGTTTGTACATACTTTTCGCTATTTATAAACTGAAGACAGGCTTTTATTTAGCTGTGGTCAACAAACGATGACGATGCTCTATGACTAATTTCTATTTCAATATGACATCACATGGTCCCTTGTCCAAGTGTCAAAGGGTTACGCATCTCTATGTCATCAGGGATTATGATAAATTAATTTTCTTGGAACCCAACGCATCATGAATGTGGGCGGAATTAATTTTAATGGAAACAGGCTATGTCCTTTCCAGGCTCCAAGGATGTGATGTCACATTACTTTGAGTAGTTCCGCATCTTTAAACCTCTGACCAGAAATTGCACTTCCTGTCTGCCGAAACGCTGAATGATAAATATTGAGGATAAACCGATATTCGAAAAATAAATGATTTTAGGCTGTTGACCCTGACCTTTAGATTAGTTTACAGGTCAAGTGTGACATGGTCAAAGAGCACGCTATGTCAAGTCCGAATATCCACGTAGAGATCCGCATTTTACTCGGCGATCATCTACGAGTCGGCGCGCGGTATGTTGCGCAAGCGCCGGCGAGTCATCGACACCGGCGCGTCCTCGGAAGGTCGCGACGGACCCCGTACGGGACCGTCCAAATTACCATAATATTATACTAACCGAATCTTATCAGCTTCGTGTATCAATATGTTTATTTGGCAAAGTGTGTGTGCCGGATCTAGCTTTTAAAAAGGTCGTTGGTTTGTTTTTTGCGGTACCACGCTGGGGACTTGGTATTTCCCAGTCTAAGGGGTAGGGGACGGTAGCAGATAGGCTACTTTTTTGTTACAGAAGCAGATTTTATCTTTGATATATATTTTTTTTCCAGTTGGTCTCAAGTTATCGTGTTGTGTTTGCCTGAAGGGCTGGACCGATCTGGGTGTTTTTTTTTGTTTACCTGGATCTCCTAAATTCATAATTGGACTCTGGAAACCCACGTCTATAGATCCGCTAGTATTTTGTATCAATACTTAAGGAGGTCTTGTAACAGATACCGATTTGATACATGAGGTCGCCGTGCCGTTAACACACTTTGTTTACTGTAATTTGATATTGAATCTTTATAAAATATGGCGCCAGGCAAAACAAATAATATCATCAATCAGTATAATCAGTAACGTGATTAATTGTACGATTTACCCATTCAAGTGGCTAACATTAATTTCAAGCTTAAATTATATTTTTTATTTAGACTTTTGAAACTTATAAATTCAATAGAAAAACAAACCTTCATCAAATATATGTGCCAAAATTATAATTATAGTTTTAGTTAACTTCACTATTAACGGTGCACAAGGTAACGGTCAATCACACAATCCATATTTTCGTCTTTATACACTGGTCCTGAAAACTTATTTCTTTGGGATCACTTTGGTTAGTGTGTGTAAAATCGAAGTTACCGCGTGGAATTCTGTCAAGTCGTACAATTCACGGCGCCGCGACTTGGGAGCGATTCGCGATGCTCATTTGTTATTTTCATTATGTTTTTTTTTCTCGGAATCGTGTTTAGGTGGTGTCGCCGCGGCGCGTCCGTACCACATTCCGCGACAGCGAGGCGCTTGCCGGCTTGACCACTTCATAACTCTGGGGACCTTACCACTGGCTCCGAATCGAGATTAAGTCACGCATATTCTTTCATTTAACTTCGTGTCACGTTCCATTTATAGTTTTCGTGATTCACTCTTATTAGGTTACTGTGTTCGAATCGAACAGCTGTGATTTTATGTCTTTGACGGAGATATTCACGTGAAATTCAACGTGCTTTCTGAACGGCCGCCAATTGCTTTTGCTCAGAAATTAGTCACAGTCTCAAATCTCAACATGTGGTCATAAGTCAGATATATTCGCTTCATTAAGAAAACGTCGTGTAGTAACTCAAGCGGCTTATTACGATATTTCATTGATGCTGAAATAAACAAGAGAGTCAATAATGCTTTTCGAAGAAGCACATTATTTTTTGTATGATTGTATTTACGCTGGGAAAGTTCAAATTGGATTTACTTCGGTACAATTTCCTTCGAATTTTGCGCTATCGATAAGACGATAATATAAACACATTTACCAAGAAAATTGAAATCATACGACATTCGAGTAATGAAGCTAGAAATCTCAGATACAATTGTATAGACTTCATTAGACGCACTTTTTTATACTCTTGCTAAAGTAAGAAAGATTCCGTTTTTTATGAAGGGAATTTTAATCACCTTGAAGGGTGAGCTTTATAGTTTTTAGCTACGAAGCTATTTTGATTTTTGCGACATCCCATCTTCGTGAAACTATAGTAAGGTGTAAAGTAGTAAGAACATCGTCGGAGGCGCCGGCGATCCAGTGCCCGCCAAAATTCGGCTCCGGGCGTCCGCTAAATTATGTAATCGAATATTCATGATGCCTTTTTGGGTGCACTGCTTTTTACAACTAGCCATATTTCAGGGCCGCGTTTGTGGTTTTTCTTATTGTTTGTTTTTGGAGACGATTTATTTTTTTCTACCTGTACCTATGAGCTTTGAGGAAAGGGTAAAAGAGATTCTAGGAAATGTGATAAAAAAATAGGTTTTGTTTGCTCTCTTGCTATTTTATGTATAGGTATTTAGTTACTAACTGCTTCAAAAATTGGTCGTACTTTTGTTTATGTAATGCGAAGAAATGATAAATTGTTATCAGTAGCTGAGCGGAAGAGCTTCTCTTAATGAAAGTTGCACTACTTACAGTGTAATATATCATGCACATGCAGTTCGCGATGGACAGACACGCCGATCGATACATTCATTATATTTCGATTGTAATCAATCGAGTGCCAGTTTAATCGATATCAGAATCGATTTCGCGCTTGTGTCCGTTGCGCTTGTTATTATAGGCTCTTTAGTTACATAATGTGGTTTCCGTTATTTCGCTCGAGATACTATTTAAAGGTTCTTGTGTTGATAACGATTTAAGATAACAATCTGTTAATTTATTTGGCTCAGCTAGTTTTATGTTTGTTTCTGTCCAACGCTCCAGTTATTGGTTGGTTGTATTTTTTGTTCTTTTACTAAATACGGTTTAATTTATTAGAGCAGAATTTATTTTGTTTTTATTAATAAAGGCATTCCGTATTATTTTTTGCTTTTAGTGATTTTATTCGCCTAAGTCCGGGACAAACAGATAAATATTTAATGGAGGTAATTTATTGGACTTTTTCGCAGATCTCATTAGTTTAATGAGTGGTGTTCGATCATGTTATTGTTTACCACTCCTATAATTCTGTTTGATACATTTAATATTCGGCGATTCTATAAAAATATTCCGTGACGTCTGTCACACGGCTGATCTATTAATTTTGTTTGAACTTGTTCTTTTTTAGCGATCGTATAAATATGTATTATTAAGACTTATATGGAATGCTATATGAATAGTTGGAATTCCTTTACTTTGACGTAAACATTTTGTTTATGCTGATTCTTCGATTTAAGAAATACCCATGTAACTGTGACTCGCGATAATTAATTGACAACAAGACGTAAATTCTTTTCGTCGTTAAATTATATAGTCATAAAATAGCAACCAATTATTTTGTTAATGTGAAAAATAAAGTTATAAGACTTTAATAAAAATATTTTCTGATATTTATTTCGAACGAGTTGAACTCTATCTAAAATAATTGGCGACCATTTGCGTGGTCCATTAAAATCTTTCAATTATCTCGTACCTCATCTTCTGAGAATGCGAAGTGTTGATTATTATAAATAAATCAAGCAATTAAATATAAACTTTACATTGAACACGTTCGATGTGCGCTGTGGAATCATTTAATTCAATTGTTCAGTTTTCATAATATATTCTCATGGAGTTTCGCAATAAAAAGCCTTGTTCCAATTAGTTTGCTCTGATATTTTAGCACGTTTTCGATGTGTTAGCACCCGATGCAACTCGCGGTTTTATTATGCAAGTCAAATTTACACCTCCGAGCATTTAAATGGACCCTTTAATAACTACGTAATATTTATTTTTCGCCCAAATTGGAAGGTAAGTTTTTAAGTTGAATGCGACGAATGATTGTGGGAAGTTCAATTTTTTGCGGTAAAAATAGCTTTTTTGTAATTCCCGTTCCTAATGAACAAATTAGCTTAAGTTACAATGTTTTGGTCACAATGTTTCTATGCAAGTCAGTAGCTTGAAGTAATCGTGATTCCTTCCTACCTGTATTCTCTTTGCTTATTTATCGGATAAAGACTGCAGATTTGTACCTACTTATCAATAAAAGCACAGCGGTATACTTGTACCTGATCTATTACCTACATATATAACATGTTAATTAAAATATTAGTTGCTTCAAATATTTTGAAATAGATTTTTGAGTCAACACAACGACACCAACTGTGTTGCAAGTCGTGAATGCTCGCTTGGTTTGTTGCTTAACTTAGACATAAATATTATATTAATTTGTTATACGCCACCTATATTTTTATGGTCATAGGTCGTTGTGCTAGTTTCAGTGTTTCTAGGCGATTGCTTTAGTACACCTGTTGAGATTAAACTATTGATTGATTTTACTCATGTGTGAGAAGAAATATCATGATTATTTATCTCATGGCAACCGTAGAAACAAGTTTTGTCTACCGCAGAACAGACATAATGACAAATAAGTGACACATTGGCGTAAGATTACTTTTGACACGCAGAAAAGAAATTTTTCTTTTCTTCGATCGACATAAGTCTACAAGTGATTATATGCGAATTGACAAGTCACGCCTTGCTCGGGTAGAAGACATGTTGACATTGACAGAAAGAGCTTTGTCTTTTTTTGATAGTTTAGACATAGAATCGCTATGCTGAGCCTGCTGGACGATTGATGTTTGGATGGATCATCTCGTATGGTCTATTCTGCTTTCATATTCCTTATCAATTAGCTACACATACTAGATATTTAAGTAGACTGGTTTTACCTGATGCTATTCAATAGAATTGTATTCCTATTTCGATTAAATATTTACCTTTGCCACCTTATTTTTTTATGAAAACAATTTTTTTCATAAAATAATATATCTTTGAAAACGTTAAAATATTTATAACTGAAACTAAATAAATACATACTAATGTTTCAGCGTATCTTAAAAAACTGTTTTAAACCGAACGAACTTGTACATTAACTTATAAAAATATAGAAGAAAAAAACTATTCACGATATTCGTGCCAGGTGTTCTTATTACATAATGGCTGAAGATTTGACATTTGACCGTCATAAAAATGAGCATCCGTTGGAAGTATATCATATCGCGTTACATACCTACGTCAGTCTTATTAATATTAGCTGTTCCTTCTCGGTAACACGTCACATCTCATTGGTGCTATCCGTACTTATAAACAATATTCAAGCTAAAAAGTCTGAGCATTTTTTTTAAAAACGTCTTGTAGTCACAAATACAAATCTACTTACTACATTATACGAGTAGTAAGTAGTCTCCTAGTCTGTGTGTCATGAACAGGTGACAGCTAGCTTCCAAGGAACACCAAGCCTTGATACATAAAGTACATTGCAGTTAATATTTATGTTAGCTACAAAAACTTACCTCTCTTAACCCGTAAAAGGGGTCCTTAGTTGAAATTATAGATTTTTGCCGATCTAATCAGCCAGCCTAGGTTTGAAGTGCCACTAGATAATCCAATTAAAAGCTTGTTTGTTATCAATATCCATTTGTGTGTAGTTTAACTGTTCTTTTTGTAGTTAATCTATTCTATTGCTTATGAATAACAATATTGTTTTTTTTTTATAAAAATAATTTAAGTAACATAATCTTTAATACATTAGTGCCATTTGTTAAAAAGTGACTTCAAATTTTTTACAAAATACAGTCGAGAAATATGCATTCTAGATAAATATTTTACTGTCCATATCTATTTTTATGTATATGTGAACCACTTAAGGAATTTTGGTTCGTATGCGAAATAATCTGGTTTCGATGCGATATTTAAATAGTAGATGAACGACATATAGAAAATCTTAAGAATGCCGCCGAGATGCAGTCGCGAAGTTTCCATATCTGATACTGATCTTCTTCGAAAACAGATTATTATGACTAAATATTGCAATGTACAATGTAACAGTTTTTTTCGCCTTACACTTATAATACTTAACTATTTATTGCAAGAATTGTTGGACTGACAAAATCGGAAGTCGTTAACCCATATTGCAAAAACAGTCGGAATTGGCGCTATGTATTTACAATGCACAGGTAAATAAAGAAACTAAGGTCAAAGATATAACGAAGTCGTCGTCCTACGCGGCACTTTAGAACTGAAAAATGTAACAAAAATAAGTAATAAAGCTTGCGAAATCCAGTGTCCTTCTCACCTTACAGCGTTTGCCCTTGCGAATTATTCATAACGGCTCATAAAAGACCAAGGTCGTCGCACTGTCGAGATTGCGGATTTGGTCGGCGGGCCCGCGGTCCATATAACGTAAAAAATGCAAACGACTGGGTTTCACGCGGATCCCGGGACGGCGACGCGACGCGACGCTACTTTGGCGCCATTTTCTACTCTTTCTTTTTTTCTCTCTCCATCGAACATTAATTTATGGCGTCGGCGGTCGCTGTATGCTGCCAGTATTACGCATATTTGGAAGTATTATATTTTTTTTACTGCTTCTTTCGTTTACGGTTTTTGAGATAAAGCTCGCATTCCTAAGACTGGACAGTTGCTAAGGAAATGCGAGTGCATTGTTATAAAAGCCTTAACTTTAAGTGCAAATATAAAAGGAAAGAATACCCTATTCAATATACAGATTATGTGAGACAATTTCACAATTTGTTTACACTCGAAATAACTATAGCGTTGCGTAAAGCTGCCTCATAACAAATATTACGGAAATGCAAACACTTGGACAATAACAGGAGAGATTTTTTCTGATATATAGGTGTCAGTGAATAGAGAGCGTATTATGCAACGGATGCAAGACGCGCCCGGTTCCCGCGGACGTAACTCTTATGTAGAAAGTACTAACGTGTAGAAAATTCTTGTCGCTTTAAAGGGAAAGGGATCAATTTTACCTCTCAAGTGGTTCAAAGCATCCGCTGTATGCGTCTAAATTCTCGAATCATTTAACTATTTTAATTGGCCACATGTAACGGCGTCTAAATATGGAGCATTTTACACAACCAGTTGTCTTCGCGTAGATTAATTAGATTTCGCGTTTTATACCCGGAATGTGTGTGATTCGTATAATTGATCTTTACGTAAGTACCATGGAAAACACGTTATTTGAATTCAATGATGGTTATGTATTTATGGTATTAATTAAGTAAATATGATGTCATCATGTCATATTTTCCATACAAGAAAATATCTCAATGTAATCAAGGAAAAAGTATATTTATCGTGATCAAAGCTAACGGAATACGATTTCTAACGTGTGGTTTTAACTTGAAGATAACCACTTCATAATTGCGCAGTGGGCGGTAAACACTTGACGGATCATACAAAAAATTTAATGTCTATAATAATCTTCGGCCGTCGGATAATCACTGGTCAAATATTATCCTCGAAATTACCTCATATTATTAAAATCATTAAAAAACGTCATTTTCTTCAAAATGTCTGTACGTAACATAATATTATTCCCGTTTGTTCCTGAAGGGTTTGGAAGAGGAGGTGTAGTACACAACCAAATTTGAAATTTCTGGAGTAATCTTGTAGTCTACGTATTAACTGCCAGTCTCGTAGTTATCGAAACTATGAGATGTTTCTACTAAGCAGCTCTTTCATAAATTTAATTGAAATTTACTCGACCGGGGCATGAAATCTGGGAACATATGCTTAGTAATTGTGAGCAACGGGGAAGTGACTCCACCAAGAAGATAAGTTATCTTTCAAGTATTCATTTGTAGATTACGTTATTTGTAACGAGCAGCTTAACGATAGCCGTATCGGTTTACGTAAGTTCAAGTCACGTTAAAACGTTACGGAGATCTGCCGACCCGACGACCTCAGCTCAAGTTTATGGTCACGTGACCAGGCTTACTAATATACCGCTTATTTATAGAAACGTGCAAAATACTAGCCATGACTAAAGACCCATTTATGTTCTATAGATCACTCATCGAGTGACATTCTACAACTGATATTCTGCTTAGCACGAATTAGTAAATATTTTTCAGAATTCTATAATTAATTTACTTATTTATATTCCGCGCACTTTGTTAATTAATCGATACGTTCATTAGTAGCTTAATCATCGTAAAGGTCAATATTCAAATCACCAGTAAAACATTCAGAATCCTCTCAGTCGGGGGCTAAACACTCGTCAACGAACCTCTTAATAATTAAACTTCGTGTTATTGTTTTCATTATGTTAATATCCAACGACATTGACATTGATTATTCGTGTAAATCAAAAGTTCGAGCGTCAATCTCCACGATTCTGTTATGGTAATGAGAAAGGCGAATCGACGAAAACTCGACGCGCAGGCAAGCGGTCATCTCCGCATTCCGACCGAGGACATGCGCATACGACCCACAGCGGAATTCCCATCAAACTTATGCTACAATAATAATACTGACACTATATAGACTGAGAGATAAGCACCAATTTGCGGACCTGTTCTGTGACTCCATAAGATCAAGGAAAAGATTGTCACAGCGCTACGTTGTGCGCTTAAGTAGACTAACTACCAACAGCGGTTATATACTCTTGTCGCATATTTGTTTTGATACATACACTGTGTCACTTTTGCGATCTGATACAAAACAGAGGAGCTCTGTCCGAGGATAACGATTTATTATTCTACAGAAAATGTACATACATCGGACCATCAACAACAAATAAAGATTTTATAGCGGGCATTGTAGTTGGGTTCGAACCCAAGTTGCGTTGTTTGTTGATGTTACCAAAAACGGACTCGTCTCCCTTACTATAAAGATGACACATGAATGTTGTCGCTAAGCGGCACTGGCCATATTCGCCGTTCTTATAACTCGCACGGTATTTTTACATTTGATAGCTGGCGCCAGCAAATGGAATCTCGACTGTTACAAATTTAGTCAGAGACATTATGTATGACCATGAGCGAGATTAATGTCCAAAGATTATAAACAAGTCATTATGTTTCTAGTTATGGCGATACTGAACCGACTTCTGTATTAGCATAACCGAGCAAAATCACCATTAGAAGCGGTTGTTGTACCGACGATAAAACTGATCAATATTTTTTATGGCTGTTTACCAGGCCGATGCCATTGTTATTGACCACCTAACGAGAGAATTATGCCTAAATGTTGTTCTAAAATTTCAGTAACAAAACAAATATACAGGTTCCCAGGTAGAAACAAACAAACACCTACGCGTCTGCATTCTAAGGTCCGATAAAAAATAGCACACGAAATCGTATCGCGACCTTTAAATGTCCGAAGGATTTAAGTGTCAAAATCCTTTTATGAAGTTAATTAATATCGAAATAAGAGTTATTAGAGTCAAGAGATATTTAGAACGTTATTAAAAAGAAAAACAATATATAAGTGTGAATATGAATTTAGCATCTGAGTAACTGTTAGCTTGTGGGCAATTTTGGCACTCGTCTGCCACGTTTTCACGATAAAATTATTACGAACGTGAAAATCAAAATAAACATATTTCCCTGCAATTATAGCAGCTGCCAATTCGTCATTCTATTAAAATATCGTCGTAAGCATTGGGAGTAATCTTGGGTCCAATTAACAAGAATAAAATAACGATGAGTAATTCTGTGAAAATCTCAATATGATAGTCATTGTGAGCTCCGGTTGTTTCTTCTTCATCGTTTCTAATTACCATAATGGTTTATGATCAAAGTGTCAAGGACGTTTTCCTCTGTCACCTTGTGCGAAGCGGCTAATTGCTGTAGATCACAAACGCGCGGGAGTTCACTTTCATTGCCATTGTGTGCTTCATGAAAATTGTGGTTTTTCTTCTGCCTAATCATTAATCTATTTGAATTAATGAGAACATGCGAGTGAAATGCCCGGCTTTCGCAGATCTAGGTTGGCTAGAAGAACTTAGACGAGGCTCTGTGTAATACGAGTATAATGATTAGTTCGGCAACTGAAGTAAGATTGTTGCCAGTCGAAATTGGATACATGGTGTTTTTTTAATTAGAAAAATATTATGATAATTGGTTACTTGAGTAGGTGCAATTTTTTAAATGAATAATGCCACTTTATTTAATTACACTAGTATTATAAAACACCTACACCATTACATAAACTCAAACAATGTTATGTAAGTATAATTGAATGAAAAGGTGACTTCCATTGCACTTACATCTTAGCTTTCACACGGGAAGAGAATATCGCGCCCTGAGACAATGACGCGGCCTAGACACTGACAATAAGATGATAACCCGAGCACTTTCCACTTTCCCGCGCCTTCCCACAACATGGCTGCTGTATGAAAAGCGCGCGAATAACGCTGCGCATGCGTATTCTACATCCTGAGGAAATGCTTTGAAAATATACTCAGACATGGTGTACTGGCAAAGAAATATGTATGTAATTATAAAAAAAAATTTAGGGCGATAACTAAATTTACACTCAATAAATGCTCAATTATAGACATCGTTACGAAAGATTTTAAAATTTATTTGCCACCCGATAAAATATAGCAATATAAGAAACATTTATGTGAATTTTGACCCTATTTCTAGATACACCGTAAGCTTCGGTCTAGAACTTTCCGCGTTAGAATGTAAGCGGAGACAGGTTTCAGAGTTTACGGTCAATTAAAAGTAAGCTGCGCATGTCCGGTGCATGCATTGTCGTTAAGTGCCTTTCGTGAGCACAAGTTAGAAACCTTCCAGATTATTCTTCAGGTCTGTTACAAAAAATCTTTTTGTCTCTTGGTCCAGTCCAAAGACTGCGCAATCACCCTGTGCTAAATATGTTTTTGCGTTGCCAAGTTGTGCCAATAATTGGTTTCTAAATTTTGCAAATCCACTGAAACGTTCATAGAAGTTCAATTTTCATAATCAACTTTCAATCTATGCGATATTATAGTGTAGTTGTTTTTTAATTCGTTTTTGTAAAATGCCAATACTTGATTTTAAGAAAAGGTAACATACATATAAATATGTCTTATTAAAACTTGTCAAATAACAAAAATATTAATGCTACTCCTTGACAGGACAAGACAAATGCGTCCAATACTCAGAACTATCGATGTGTTTACATTTAAATTGTAAACATTGTTGCCATAGAGGGAAAAATTTTGGTATTTAGTCGAAATTTTATTTTCCGACTGGCGCCGACTACCAGTTTTTAATGACGTCTTGTTATAAATTTTAATGGACTCGCCTACACATGTTGCGAATTAAATGTGTTGCTAATTTATTTGACCCGGCAGTGCATTTTGTTCTAATTTTAATGCACTTTTGTGTTATTGTCTAAATCTGATCAGGATCTATTTATTGTCTGTGTATGTGTTGGGTGTAGCATCTAAATGTTGATAGATTTATTCTAATTGATTTTGACATTAACATTATAATAACACATCATCAGTCTGATTAAAATTGACACACGGTCAGGCTGTATTTAAAAATAATGCTAATTTGGCGCCGTCTGACCACGTTTTAAATAAAAATATATTTTGTTATTGCCCGATAAAAATAGATTCACAATAATTTCTATAACGTTTACAAGGAATTTTGCGATGTTTATGAAGGTTTTTTTTCGTGTTTTTCTATTTCACATATTCATGTTTGAATATTAGGTAAACGTTTTTTTCCATGACGAGTTAAGAAGAATTACAGTGGGAACGATTAACAGCAAAACCAAACAATAACAATAGACATTCCATGCAAAAACTCCATGGCAACGGGGCGTAAATAAGAGACATTTAACTTCCACATAATTATAACGAAGCTACATACATTCTATGCACTCATTTATTTCTAGGAGACATGTAAATTGATAAATTGCGCATTAATAGCCTTCTTCGAACAGTTATCTGGCTGTTCGCCGCGTAACGGATAGTTATGTCCATCACTACGACTCGTTTCATTTTGTTACGTGTCGGTCGCACGAGGGTCGCTCGCACCGCTTTCCACTTTTCGTTTTTCCACTTATCCATAACTCCATGAATGCTGGATTAACTTGTTTTTTCCCTTACAAACGAGTTATTGGAGCAGGTGGTAGCTGTTACAAACATTTCATCATCTAATAGGTACGGTAAGCGTACATTTCCCCTGTTCGTTGTTACTTGTTAGCGGTAATAGTACGCTGTGTGCTAATGCTGTGTAATCTACACGGGTTTTCTTGTACTGCTTGCTTTTGTGCAACTAACTTGATATTTTAGTTTCTAAACCGACGGTCTTTATGGCTTTGTTTGAATCTATTGGTTATGGAAGCGTTGAATGCGCGGCTGATCACGTTTGTGAACGATTAAAGGTCTGCAGATGCGTGTAGGGAATGTAGCTCGATGTATTCTTTTGTAATAATGAATTGCGAACAAGAATTATTATGCTATTTATTAGAAATGTCAGCCTTTTAAGCTTACTTATATTAATTTTCTATGGATGACTGCAAATAGTTATATTCTGGCTACAAAAATGGCTACCGAAAATTTCAATGTGACCACTAGCTATTCCTATTGCGTTCAAAAGTACCGTGTAAAAAATGAATAAATTTAGTATTTAGTAAAATTAACATAATATTACGTCTCAAATAATTAAAGGTTACCTTTAAACACCATTACTATAAAAACTCTCATCCGCTGGAAAAACCTGCTTGCAGTTTTTCTCACATCACGTGTCACCTTTAAATCACTTGAATTTTATATCCCAATTAAATTAAATAACTGATGTTTATAAAATGAGAAGTATTGTAGGTATATATTACATAAAATATGTTATGTTGTCCGAAGATGTTTGCTGACCTTGGCATTGACTGATATAATGAAGGACAAAGAAATACATAGTTTGTTTATATCTGCATGTTGTTTTTGTTTTTTATTGCCAAGATATAACACGTTTCTTTTGTTTTGGTTTGATTTAGGAACATCTAAAATTCTGACACTCAAACAAAATCGTCAATATCAATAATTATTAAAAAAGATTTCAAAAATAGTACATTACTTTTTTGGCACAGTCTGAAGTTATTTTTCCAATATTATCATAAAACATAATTGTTTGATTGGCTGCTACCTACAAGGTAAATGTGGTAATAATACTTATATTATTTTCAAAGAATAAAAAGGACTCGTCAATTTCGATAAGAATAAATTGATGATTGGTTTAATTCCTTTTTCTTCTTTATTACTGTTATTAATAGTGTATATAAAACAAATTACCTATGTTTTGACGTACATACATATGTATGTCGTGATCCTAGGTGAATAAGTTTTACTGTTTTTGTTCCCACACCACATCGTACATTTAAGTTTTTTATATAAGAGAATAGCTATTTTTTGTTCCCTGCAAATTATATGCTTTGCAAACGTGACTCCTCAATTTTACGTAGACAACGTGAGTGGGTAATGATTTGTGACATGTAGAATATTATAGAATGATTGAAGATCATTCTATAATATTCTGCCTTAGATTTTCAATTGAATTTTCAAGTACCTACATAAAGTCAAACCGCTAAACTGGTTTTGTGGGGGAAATGTTTTAAAAAGTTTGTATTTGTACACTTAATAAAATTATAATAATCATAGGACGTCCACTGCTGAACATAGGCCACCCGTTTAGCTCTCCACATATACCTACCGGTTGGAAGCAACCTGCATCCACCGTCTTTCGGCGACCTTTATAAGGTCGTAAAATTATAAAAAAGAAAAAGAAAATGTTTTCCATGATCGCGCTAATGACAGTATAACACATTTTTTTATATTAAGTTAGACGCAGACGCGAGTGTTTCATCAGAATGTACATTTAAGATCCTAAGTACATTGTCAATAAATTGTTTCGCTTCAGAGCCAACTATTTACCTCTCACTATATTACAAAGTACTTTGTAACAAATTCGCAAGTCAGCAATATGGCACCAAGGCAGATTCGTTCAGGTTGCACCGGATGAAGGTAAATTCAGCATAACTCGTGGACATTATTTTAACGATGACTAGCTATTAACTTGTAATAATAATCATCATAAATAATTATGCTGAAATATCTTTTTAATTACATGCAATTGCACTTCGGAACGTAAGTACGGGATGTACATAATGCATTCTACGTAACTCGGTACATCTTCAGCTTAGCATGCAAATCAATTAAGTGCATTTACTGTATCTTCTTTACCATATAAACTCGACATCCCACCTTATAAAACACGATTTCAAAAATTACTATTTTTAACTATGTATCTACTAACTTTCTTTCAAAGCGATGTCTTAAACCTAGCACTAAAGCCGGTACTTTTTAAGATCATGTTTTATAATAAGGTAAATTACGTTAAACACGATATGTTTTCACGATTTATTTTCATTATTAAGTGATAATAACCAAATAAAACTTAATAAACAAAGGATCGTTGCTTCCTTCGAAAAAAAATAACAATGCGGAATATAAGTGGTGTAAGCACGATTGTACGACTATGTTGGCCGTTAAAAATAGCTAATATTAATATAGTGTTAGACAATAATGTGTAAAGGTCAATGACTATTGTATAATATGCGGTAGATTTATATCAAACGCACGGATTTGTATCGCGGTACTATTCGATAGGGTGACCATAAGATTGTTTTTTTTTTTAAAGTACTTATTTAGGTCCTAGATAATCTTAAAAGGAGTAGATTAATAATCTTAAAAAGGAGGAGAAGTGGATAAAAAAATTAGGAAGGTTGCTTTATACTCGAGATTTCTATATGTATTTCCATTAGTGGTTCAGCTAGTCGATTCCATATTCTCGACAAGCATCCACAAGCATAGACTTCGGACTGCTTCTCAGAAATCCGTGATAGAATAACCCTGGTCGCAGAGCCTAGGAAAAGACCCTGTACTTTGTACTCAGTAGTGGAATTGTAATCACAATCCAAGTATTTGTTTCGAACTAGAATTTGATTTTAGAAGAAAACCTAGCGACCTGGCTTATATATCTTTTAATTACATATCTATGCAGTCCTCAGTAATTATTATATCTATTGACAAAAACGTAATAAAAACATATTCAGTACTTTTTATTTATTGCGAAAAGACAGACAAAAGGTCGAGATTTTTAAAAAAATAATTTTGGTCTTTACATACAAGATAATCATATCCACCTTAACAAAAAAACTCGAGCAAACTTGTAACTCAATTAAAATTCATTAAAGAAATCATTGACAGTTGAGATACAGATCTAGTGTGCGTATCTAATACCTGTGACATATGAGGCCATTGTCGCATGCGCATTGATTGACACTAAACAATTGACTCGCTAGGTCGGATAGTCCAAACCCTTTGTTATGCCGTTATAAAACATAGGCAAATATGTCAGGGTCACGGAAAGTCAGCCGGTGATACTGGTGGGTATTGTTAGAATGATAATTTGCATGTTGTATGGGCATACTATGTTTTTTATTTATGTTTGGCAGTTGCTTATTTTCGTACAGTCAATTTGTAAATTCAAGCGCATTAAAGGCATGACGAGGATGTTATAAATGAAGAAACTTAGCCTAAAGCTAATCGGATTTAAAAACAGATTTCTTTCAAAGTCTGTTTTGCTGGGCCATTTTTCGCTGAACTAAAAAAACCTTTTAAAGAGCAAGAGTAACCGCGGCAAATCCTCACAGACCGAGAAGGAACACAGTGGGTCTTAGTAAGAGTCTGACACCCCCTTCGGCTGCACCCACAGCAGGAGGAGGCACTTCATGAATACTCACTTTAAAAAATGTTCAGCTTTTATCAGCTCATGACCCGTTTCCAAACCGATATATTTATTCTGTATCAAGTAACCGTGTCATCGCATTACATGTTAACATAGTACGAATAAACAGCAAGGAAATCAGAATCAGAGCGTGACATAACAGACGTTTATAGGCCACCATAAAAGCGGTCATCTTGATTCTATCGTGTACCATATTTGTCCATACTAAGTCTACCTATAGCGATAACCATAATTAACATCCAAGTTATATAAGAAGGATGTGCCATATTTAAAACCAGTTACTATGTATTATCTAAGAATATATATGCATTGATTAATTCGAGGAAAATCGTTACATCCTCAACGTGTAATGGAAATGCAATTTATTCCATGTTTCCTTGACCCGCCCGTAAACGGAATAAGACCTTTGTGCAGCAAATATTATGTAGGATGAAATTACATTAAATCTGATTTGATCTGATACAATAGAAAATTTAAAGAAATAACCAAGGTTCTTGATGATTAAAATCCATTCAATGATTAATTATCATTTTGTATTATTCATGCTGTAATAGACACTATAGCATGATCGATTATATTATAAGTAGTTCTGACTGCGTTATCATAGTCCAGTGTTTTGAGTGTATGGAAAAATTAAGTAGGTTCCAGATAGTCGGAGAGATAAGCCTTAGTAATAAGGTACCATTTTAACTACATACTAGATCCCATTTTACATACTAGAAACAACATCAGTATTACTTCAAATAGATGAGTTTGGTCCTAGATAATGTCGGCCAAGCGACCGGGTCAATGGATGCTGCGAGTAGCGGAGCGTGTCGTGAATGTAGCACGGATGCCTCGGCCTGTTGAACTTGATCCTCAGAGGCGACCTTCAAAAAGTTTCTAATATACGAGCATGCATAAGAAATTCTGGCCATCGCTAACCTTCGTAAATTATACTTCTAGCGATGCGTGGTAACAACTTAATGCCGGGTTCTTTGATTATTAAATTGAGGCTTTTAATTTATTACATATACATTTACACTTATGATCTCTCCATCATATATTGATGATAAAATTCAGGTTTTTATATCTGTTCTGACCTCATAAAACTATAGGCTTCATTAACGAAAGCACGTCGAAAGTCTTTAATTTCCTGTCCATATTTTCATGTCTTTATTACGTTGGTAGAGAGCGCTGAAAGGTACAATTATGGGTGTCAGATGTCATAAATTAAATATTTACTAACCGCCTGTTACACACAGGATTTGGGCTCACTCAAGATTAAGACATATTCATTTGTGTAAATGGATGCTTTATCATCATCGATTTAAACATTAATTATTATTTTTATCTTCTATTTTGTAATCTGTATTAACTTTCATTTTTTAATGTCCAAAATAACTAAAATATTTTTCAATGACCAAGTTATTGTTGCTGTTATTAGGTTGAAATTATAATATGGTCGAGTGCGATGCGCAAGATTTCCAGTAGGTTGTGCGATCTCCGTGAACTTGACCGTTTCGGCGGATGCGCCCGCGCACCGGTCAGCCTTCTCTAAACATGGTACGTGTACTATGATTTTGAAACAGATAGCATAATCTGATCGTTGAGCGCCCGGTTGATGATCTTGATCTCAGTTTTTTCTGTTGTTATGTATTATGTCACTAGTTGTGTAATGTTCGACATATTTTTTATATACAAAGATTGAATCGGTTGGAACAGGATGTAGTTCATTTTTTTCTATCTGTTTAGGAAGATGTTTTATTGTCAGTTAGCACCTTTATATAACGTTAAAAAAGAACTTGTTCAAAATATGTTTTTGTTTTGCTAAGGAATGTGTCATATTTGGTGAAAATATGTACTTGTATTTTTTTTTGTTAGTCATATTGCGAAGTTAACGTAAGTAGGCCGCATAGCTGACAGTAAACAAATGTACATGTTTATACAGTTTACTTGTATTTACCAAACGTGTTCGTTTCCGACTGTTCTAGTTTCTGTTCGCTGTCCATTTCTATGTAATATTTGTGTATTACTTTGCCGATTATGTAGAACATTTTTAGAGCGATTTTATTTCAATAACCCTATATCATTTTTGACTCTTTGTGGCTCTTTAATTGATTGTGAATCTCCAATATTATCAATGTGACACGGTTTTCAGTAAGAGTAAATGTAGGTATTTATAAGTATATACTGCTCGAGGCAATGTACCGTACGACATGACAAGTGGCGGCTGTCGACGTTGACGTACCGACAAATTGGCTGGACCACACGTGATGAATTAATTTTGGAAAGGAATTCAGGGATGTTAAAACTGTATAGTGTTATTGAGGTATAATGTTACACAGTCTTCAAAGTCTTGGACCTGGAAGATTCTAGAACATTAAGAGAAAATAGGAAGTAATGGTTTCCATATTAGACTTGTTTGTGATTTCGATAAACGATAACATTATGCTTTAGGCCTCGGCATTAGTGCACCGATTACGTACTATTAAGACAATCAGATGTGAAAACCCTACGCAAATTCGTGAATAAAATGTACTGAGACGAAGAACGTCGTAGGCGTTTTATTTATTTGATTAATGCCGTTGATAGTACTCACTTACGCAGTCTTGTGGTTATGAATGCCTTTGTCGTCTCGATGGAGGTTTCAACAAAATAAATTCGACATTGTTTTAATGCACCTATGACGTCGGTGAAACGATAAAAATAATAAATGACGTGTGACAAAAATAAGTACGATGACGTTAAAATCCTGTATAGCAAAGACAACAATGATGAACGAATCGGTAAAACCCTTGTGAATGTAAAGAATGTCATTACCAATCGGAGGTTGTGAGTCGTTATGACTGGACAGGTAGCGAGCTGTACAGCAATATTTTAACTAACTCCAGCTACGGTCACAACAACGAACCTTATAAGGATGCAACGGAATGATGTAAAAACTCATGTGAAATAGGCCACAAATGCATACGTGACGATAAGATATTTCTTCCACTAGAAGCCTCGATTGTCGTTGACCCACAAAACAAAAGGCGATTTTAAAAATCGTGACATGCGCGGGTCGCAATGTTACGGTATTTTGTTCGTTCGCGTAATTATTTCGTACAGCATGTGCGTTGACTATAAATGGAGCTCTTAAGATAATCTGATCGATGCCATTCGTATTGGATTACTCAATTTAACTAAGCCCTCAAGGTTCGAAAGGCTATTTATTTTTGGTTGTTATTCATTGTGAATTTGATGGATTACTTGCATGGCTCCATTAATTCAGTAGTCGGCATCAGTTCGGCATCAACGTCACATGTTACATCGATACTATTATTAATTTCATTTGAGCTTGATTTATTAATTGTTATGCACGAGGTGCTGTTTCGACGTTGTACGAAAATGAATCATGAAACCTCATTAAATAAAATGACCATAACATAACACATCCTGCCATTATTGCACGAAACATGGGAATTTTGTTCTCAAAAAGGAAGTTTTTCATTCATTATTCAATGAATAATTATTTTTTATCGTCTTTCTTAGGCCCTAAATGGGATGCAATTTGACTTTATAATACTTGTATTTATCTGGAGTAGAAGTAATTCAACATTGTATTAAAATAAAGCATCAGCCCACAACATCACGCTTGCAAATAAGTTGCTATCGCCCACGCGAGCCATATCATCCATTGAATAATTTATTTCAATAGCAATTTAACTGGTGAATGAGTGTTTGTTAAGATATGTTGGCGTTATTGAACTCCAGTGTTACTCACGCGTATTCTAGTTAACTCCAATTAATAAAATCCATTAATAAATATTCTACAGTATTATTTAAATTCCTAGATCTTCTTTGTAATAATTAAATACATTGTTATTGAACAAGAATGTGTTACATGTAATTTGTAATAAAGTTGACACAGCTGTAGGTAATTTCTCGGTAGCGGCAACAACATTATTTTTATGTTATTCTTAGTAAATGAAAGGTACACGTGTCGATTTCCTTTTATTTACTTATATAATAATATAGGCGATACCGCCGTGTTCTGAAAGTTCCTGGCGGCCAGAAAACTGGTTAGATCAATAATTGCAATCGAAATAAATATTCGAAAGATTCTATAGGTAATTACAAAATTGCAAACTGTATTACTGAAGAGTTTTTATCCAATATTTTGTAAATGAAAATTACCAACTTAGTTCAGCTACTATAAACTGTCGAATGGTTCAAAGTTGCTTGGAAAAATGTAACAGTTTCAGGTAGCCTGATGTGCTGGTGTCTGTACATTTACAAAGTTTTGTGCAGATATCAGAATCACACAGCAGCTTTAACAGGACTTTATGAGGTTTTACATTATGCTATGACGTAGTTAGATAAATGTCATACATAAGAATAACATTCTTCAACTTTGGACTTTAGGATTGGTATGTCGAATTGTGGAATTTTATAAACCTACCTTTGTATGTAAATAGTTATCCAAAGTCCACTACCATATTATTCCATCGCAGTTTTGCTCCAGTTTCAGAGATATAAAGTTTCTCATTAGCAATTTATGCGAGACAATCATGAATCATAGCCGGGTCGTGGTAGGTGCTTAGGTTGGTGCAGGTACAAGGTTACGAAAGCGTGGCCTTTGTCTAGTGGGCGCCACCGCATTGAATATTTGCGATTCTTTTATAATGTGCTGTACGTTTACTGGAGCCGTATTATTATGTGGAAATATTATGCATTTGTGAATGGAGCCATGGAAATTAACTGTCGTAAGCTCTCTCGGTGTAATGTTTTTAAAAGTTGAACTGTACAAATGACTTAGTTGTAAGCAACTTAAGGGATCAGCTAAAAGTGAATTTTAATATCAGACATAAAATATCCTCTCTGAGCTTTTGACCTGAGCTGATCTCATGATGAGTATTGAATAAGTCTTTTTTCAAACTGTTTGAGCTAACTATAACTATATTTCATACTTATATTTTTATTACCTCTATATGCCCTTTACTATCGAAAGGCTGGCGTTGCACATGCGCTGATGTTAGGGCGGGGCACACTGCCTTGCACACCGAAACACGATCGGCTTTGTTCTCTATGATAAATATGTTGCTCCAGCGAATGTATGTTCACGATTCTGTCGTGTGCGGGCCCATTTGTTTGCAAATACGAAGGTCCAAACACTCATATTTGAAATACTTTGCTTTATCCATTGCATACTACCTGTTCATATTCAATTCTATAATCATGGGGAGTGGGTCTCTATGCATGGGCCCAAGATATATTTAAAACTTGCTTACGCTAGCAGTTTCACCAACTCCACGAGGGAACCACTTCCCGCACCAAGATTATAAGTAGCTTTAATGTTGTTCTGATGAACTATATTATTTGCCAAGTTTCATCATAATCAATTCGGTAGCTTTTGCGTGGAATAGCAAACATCCATCCATTTAAACTTTCGGTTTTATAATATTTGTAGGATCTTCCTGAATAATGACCTCTTTTCCCGGTAATCATACAACATATCTTTCTAAATGACTCCATTTTCGTAATTAAGATGATACAGAATAATCTTTTAATTTCTAAAACATAAAACGTCTTCCAATGCACCGATGCGTATCTTATTTAAAGTAGTCCAATTTGTAACGAATGCATCGGTCTACTGCGTACGCGCCGGCGACCTTGCAAGGTCGCGCGTGATGCACCCAGCCACCTATAAATATTTACACACCTGGATTATTTGCATCTACTAATTAGTAGCCGGAACTAGACTATGGCTAAGTTACTTTTTGTTACGCGCAAAAACGATCATAATTGAATTTTAAATTTAGTTAAACTAAAATACTATAGCTAGATATTTTTGCATAAAATATTATACGAAGCTCCAATTTTAAAACAGTTGTGAAAACATTGTATTGAAAGTCAATAAAATATATATTTGTACTGTCACGAAAAATGGCAAGACTATTTTCCCAATACCTTGTTATTTTCTTCTACGTGTACCGAATAAAACCAATGTTATAATAAGGTTTTCACAAAAATATAGGACACAGAATTCTTTCATGTCCATTCATTTCAATATTGAGGAAAACCACATGAACACGTGATTTGTGGCTTTGAATACAAACAGCAGTCCACTTTTGACATCACATTGTATTGATTTTCGTTTTTATGTTTATTTTGTAGGAAATATAATAACGAGTAATCCCAGTGAAGACGAGGGAAAGTTCACGTACCTACTTTTCGTTGCTACAATAAATACGAAAAATGTGGGCACTTTGATACAGTCCTGTGTCTTAGGAGGTTTTTATTTATTTAATGACGTATCAACCCATACAACATCTTTTAGGTCAATACTGCACGAAAGTCCTTGCAGCAGTTTCAGATTCATCGTGAGCAGACATAAAGACCGATGCGTTGGTCGTTGTTTTAAAATTGTTTTTTTAAATAGACAAGAGTATCGTCCGACATCTCTTAGCTGATCTTACAACATACAACTTCGTACTATCGTACAGTTACGTATACAGTTATCGATGTATCCATTACGGGTGCGATTCTAACAGATAATCCGCTTGTCTTCCTGCTGTGGCGACGCAGCATCCGCATATCCGCGTCTACACGCACTATTGTTACATCCTGATTCAAAGCTACGCAAATTACTAGCATTTGTGTTATTTCCGTAATCACGAAAAAATATCTGCTCAATGGTAAATCAAGGAATCTTGCGGTTTTAGGCGGATAAGACGCTCTCACTGATCTCAATGTTAGTTGACTCATTTCACATTTCACCTTCACATAACCAAAAAATTCCTCAATTCCGTATATCGCACGGTAGAATAAATACAAATAACCACTGGCAACCCTCATTAGTAGGTGTACGAGTCTACGTTTTACAGAAAATGCGTTTTAATCAAGCCAGAATAATGAAGCCTGCCATGTAAGTAATTTATTTTGCAACAGAATGAGATTTTGCCGTATTAATTGCCACATCTTACCCTACTTGGGTATACGTATATTTGGACATTGAAATATGAATTATGAGCGATCCTAATATTAACTTAACGAAGGAATCTTCGACGAATAATAAAAGTTACAAAACCGAAAAAAAAAAACATGAACACAGTGAATAGGCGTAAAACTGAATATCTTAACCGTATCTTAATCATAGTTGGTCATCGAGTATGTAAATAGCATGTATGGTGAGTCTTCGGAAATGACTGTAGTTAATAACCGTTAAAATTGCGTAAGAGACGCGAAAATTGATCTGCTATATTAAGCAAGAACTATCTAAGAAAGTACTGCTTACTTGAAAGTTATGCTTACTCACACGAATGTACCAAGAGTTACGTAAAGTTGATATTATAGTAAAATTGATAGGTGGGTACAAATGTGCATATGTAATAATTGCTAAGAACTATGGGTAATTGCGATTGAACAAAAGCACAACACACTGAACTTATAGAAAATGAGTCAGCAATCGTCGGTAAATGTCATGCAATTTGTTAATCTGTTTTTGGAGTTGGCAACTCTAGTTAGTATCAATGGGCCTTGATCAGACTACCTACATACACCGATAATATATCTACATGTTATATTTGTGAATGATGGAGAGAAAATATTTCCTATATTTAGGCTTCTGAAATAGCTATGTAAAGGATATCTTAATCTTAATTTCGTATTATATTAAATAACGTTTTCTTTATTATAACAATACCGTTACCGTTAAGTAATATTTACTTAAAGTTATCCTCATATTACTTGACAGTGCTGTTTATCTGAAAGGGTTTCAAATTAACTTTTGTCTTGTAATATTTTTACCTGAGAATTCCATTACAGGATATTATACCTACAATTGTCATCATTAAAACCCTACAGTCGTGTTTATAAAAAATGCAAATTGACTTTTTGTCCGTCATGTAAATGATAATCGCAGATGCATTTATGTAAGTAACATGCTCATTGCAGTTGAGAATCAACAATTCAACATGATTGGGACTAAGTGCGCCATACAATGGTGGTGTCTCAGTGGAAACATCTAGATGGCGGGTATTATTCACACGATAGGCCCTTATTTGCATTAATAAACGTGCGCTAAGAAAAAAACCTGTCTTATGATTACAAACTTGTATTGTAGAACGTATATTGGGATAGGTCTCGGTTCTCAACGTGTCACATTCCAGGTATTGACGCACGGCTAACAGTTTTTACTTGTAATTGATCACTTACACTCCATTATATAACAAGAGAACTTGTATATAACTGAAGAAAAACAACAATTATTTCCTATTAACTCAATTAAGATATTGTGTTTATGTTGACGTTTTTCATTCTTTTGTGATTTTACGTCTTGTGGTACCTACGTCGTGTACAGAAAGTACTTTGTCAGCGATTTTTGGAATAGAAATATTTCGTGAAGTCTCATTGTTAAGAGAGAGAAAGCACTTGATGCATGGCCGATCTGGTGAAACGTGAGAGTTTTAATAAGACCTAAGTTCAAGTATTTCTTACTTCTTACTAGGGCAATATTTAGGAGTTGACGATAATGCATAAAAAGATTTTATATAGCACACACAATAGTCTCGTGCTGTCGTTTCTTAAGTACCAAATTTAATCAAATGGTATTTTTACATTGTATGTATATTTTCATGTAAATGCTTTGTCAGGTAAATGCTGTTTGTTTGTTTGTCTATAATAATGTGTCTTGTTAAGTGAAGTTCATCCGATTGTAGCCTCTAAAGAAACTGATGATCGCAAAAGCTAATCATTGTTCAGTTTATATTCAATACTGGGAGTTTAATTTCTTTATTCTACTTCATGTAAATGAGCCGTCCATTGTGATTGGTTTATTGTCATTTTAGACTTTTAGGTGAAATCTCCTGTCAGGCATTTACTTAACTTTCTGTTGTCCCGAAGCCTTTGTCATGTCGTGAATGCAAAATGACCGCTTGCAGAAGAAAGTATTGCAACCGTTGTAACTGTTTACTTGAGCGATATTGTGCATTTTCCTCGTAAAGCCGACGCGAAATAATAATGTTTGTTCAAAATAATTTGAAAGCCATCCCAGCTTTCTCGACCGTTGTCGACTTAGAAAGCGTTTTCTCTTGACATTTAACACTTTTGCAATTAGTTAATTTTTGTGAAAAAAAAAAAAAAAAACATATGTGTACATTTTTAACACTTCCGTTGAAACTATCTTACTGAACTTAACTCTTAACTGAACGTATTTACTTTTTAAATGCGAAGTAATATTTCTCTGATGGTATCAGTAACAATACACAAAGATTCCATTAGTGATGTTACCACAACAAACCGCGTCTAATTGCGTATTAGCACTTCATCCGCATACAATTTAATACGAAATTAATTGCCGAATCTTCACAACAATGGATATGAGACACACTTCACATACGAACGCAACGCGTTTCGTTATACATGTAATAAACTAGCTTGCGCACGCGGCTTTCCTGGCATCCCGTGGGAAGTACTTCGCGCAAACGAATAAAAAGTGTTATCTTCGGATGGATGGAAGTATACGACAAAAAAAATATGGATGGAGTGTGTAAAAGTTGATATGGCTAGAAATAATTTTATCTACTTGTGATGTAGATAGAAGAGTGTCAAAGAAGAAAACATGGTGCGCCGAGCCCAAATAAAAATTGGCATAAGGGCAGGAGGAAGCTGATGATTTTGTGTAACCTGCCTTGATAAATAGGCTCTAACATTAAAATATTTGTTTTTGACTCGAACTGCGACTTCCAAAGATTGGTTCGTTCGTGCAAACAAATCCTTCAATAATTTTAGTATAGATACTTTTTGTACAGCTAGTATTCTCGCCCTTATCTACTGGACATGTTTTTGATGTAACTAACATTGCGTGTTGCTGTGATGTATAGATTTTAATTGACCGTTGCGCAAGAGCATTGTAACAGCGTATCGTTTTGGTTACTTAATTTATGCAAATATGGGGTGAGAGCTGTTAAGAAAATTTAAAAAGTATTTGTTATAAGACGTTGTATTCGAACAGATGTAGCAATAGAGATCCTCTAATGACCTTTTAGATTTATCTGTTGATTATCCCTCAAAAATAATTACATAAAACACTCCAAAAGGATGCTCAGAAACCGACCTTAACCGTTATTTCGTTATATCTGTTTGAATGCAACACCTTACAATTAATGCTTATTTTGACGTATAGATTTTTATTGTTAGACTTACTTCAATTTTAAAAGTTTTAACAAAAAACAAAAAGTAAGATACGTACAGGCGCCAGCACATCAATCTACTACAATCTGTCAAATTTCCATAATAGATTTTCAACTTTGTCGCTGAAGCATGTGGTTTAAAGTTGAAAATAAAAATGATAGTTTCGGGTAGCTTGATGTCCTGATACATACAATTCAGTACGAGAGACTTACCTAACCTCAACCAACAGTGTTTAATTAAATATAATTTTCCCTGTATTGTTAGTGACATTCTTAACATAATTACAAAATTCCATTTTGACTAATCAAGCAGTCGTTAGTAGCTAATACTGACGTATAGATATGTATGTATGTATTGTTACGACAACCGTGGGAGTATGGAGACAGATTGTTTGCACTATTTTTTTACTTATATCAATTTTGCTGAATTACAGGGCTGTTTATATAATGACTTTTGTAAATAATGTAGGTATAGTATGAAAATGTACTTTGTCAGTAACGACTGTATCTCTTTAGCTAGAAGTGGCAGTTTCTTTTGTATATATTTCTTAGTATTTTGTAATGCTGGCAACTCGCAGTTCAGCCTAGGAGGCTGTTTACTGCTTAACCGGACAGAGCCCTGTGGTTGCCTAGAAGTTAAGGCCTCCAGCCAGGGATATTTCTTAGTAGTACTGACGCCAGCAGGTCAACCTATTGAGATTGGTAGGTTTATGTGCTGGCGTCTGTTCAGAGAAGATTTTCAGTTAAAGATCATGCAAATTAAACATTGCTATGCACACAATGTAGATCCATATCACTTTATGTGAAGTTCTTGGATCTTCTGTTAATTATTGCATATAATTTTAATTATGCTTATTTAACACATCTAAGTAGTAACATGCCTGTAATATTAATTGTTTCACATAAAGTAGCCGCCATACTACTTGTGAATGCAGTTATAAGCATTTGTGATCTGAATTTACATACTTTATAGCGTGATGTGATTAACTAATAATTAAATAAAACAATGGATTGATGCAACACGTCAATACAAAACGTTTTGTTATCTAGTTTTTTGTTAAAACTGTATTTACACAACAATTTATTAAAGCTTGATTGTTTTTGATAAACAATCATGATACATCAACGTATTTCTTGCGTTTTGAATTGTTGATATAAAAGTATGCATGTTTTAATTTGTAGTCATAGTTTTTATTTTGTGCTAGAATGTTAGTTATCTACCTGTAATCAACACGTTCTATTACATGCGGTCTTCGAAGAGCAGTCAGCGGACTAACCTGCAGCCCCGTAGGGCTGAGGACTGCCGGGGCTGCAGATTTGTTCGCAAGTGTTACCGAGGCTCTGACTTACAAAGTTCTCCAAGGGGAACAAAAGTATTAGATTTAGGCAGTATAAGTCTGACACTCCCGCTAGCTGCACCCACAGTGGGAGGCCAGGAGGAGGAGTGGCTTCCCATACAGATCTACACTCCAGACAACGATTACCACACAAGATTTACGAAGTAATAAAAATTTATATATTTAAGCAGAATTGCTTGGTTACCTAGTTGAAACGTTATCAGACACCTCATTGTAATTTTAATGTAGCCACAATAATTATACGATTGCTGATCGCAACACTATTACATATTCCACGATCACGATTCGGCATTAATCAACCACTTGATAAGTTGCGATCCGACAGTTTTTATTTACATAAATATCGCAGATGCAATCACATACGTTTTGTCCGTCTGTCTGTCTGCCTGCACGTACGCAGTTAGCGTATTTTTAATTTGCGTTAACATCGTGCATACCGGAGCGTCGTGCGACAAGAATGGCTGATTAATTACTTGCAAATGTACCGTCGGCTTGATACATTGACACGAATAATTGTATTTCTATATGGCAATGTTCTCAATTCGAGCGCATCTTGAGAATGGCCTTTTGAATCCTTAAGCATTTTAATATGGTTGTGATTCGCTGTTCAGTTAACCATATGTTCTGAACGCTAATTTAATTAAATTGACATTATACCGATTCATGATACGTGCAATTAATGAAATTTTACTTGAGAGTAAATTGGCCCATACCCTATTTGAAATCGAGTCACCTTTCGTTTCTATTTCGAATATTTAATGAAAATTTAAGACCGAAGCCATTCAATCAATGTATTTATTTTTCTTGCAATACATAGAAAGGATAGTACCTTCCATTATCATGGCAGACGGGATCGTGACCGGGGCGCGCGCCTTACCAGACAATTTATATAGAATTCCACGATAGCCGTCTGACGGCATCGTAAGGCCTCATTACAGGCTATCGACTATAGATAAGTGTTAGCACTTCTGTACGCTCAGATGATGCCGATTCATTATGTAAGTCGATACTGAGAAGTTGTCAGTTGATTACCAACCAATACAGGAAATCTTTGAATTTCCGCCACTGTTTAATTAAGATTTACTTATACAAACATACTTGGAAATTCATTTCCACACGTATGGATTTTCGAGAAGTTGTGCGGAGATAGTCTCTCTTGTTATTTACTGGATCACATTTTGTTTGAATCGAACCGTCTCTAATTTGTTACGCATCCTATAGATACTCGTATTATGTGCTGCTGACATGATAAATGGAAAGTTGTGCAATACTCTAACCAAATTGTTTTGTCGAGAAGTTGCCAAGAAGTTGTCAAATATCCCTCGTATTTTCTTAAAGCGGTCATAGCAAGATGGAAAAGCTTCTCCTCTTTTTCATTCAATTATTGCAGCAATTATGTGAAGGTGCAATTTTGGTCTTCTGAACATCATACCTCTTGAAACGGAAAGGTCCTAACTAGTTAATTGGTATCTTAATGGATTTTTTGAGCTGTTATCAAAATTCTTTAATTAAAGTATTTCTTCTTAACGACTTCCATAGTGATTCAAAATTGGACGGAGAAATTGAAAAAAATATTATTTACAATGATCATTTTGGATTTAATTTAAAAAAAAAAACCGCTCAAGATATACTTGAACTGTATTAGTCATAAAGTTAGTTTATTAATTGCACAATGTTTCTGTTTCTTTGAAAGCTATGATTCTGTTAGCCTTGTAACTAAACCCCTTATTAATCACTTTGTTATTTGTTACAGGTAAGACATTGATGAGGAGACTTTGATATACCTAGGGAAAAAATCCAAATGAGATATAATGCGGTAAGCCACATAAATTTTATTAACCGACTTCCAAAAAAAGGAGGAGGTTCTCAATTCGGCCGGTATGTTTTTTTTTTTTTTTTTTTTTTTTTTATGTATGTACACCGATTACTCCGAGGTTTCTAGTCCGATTTGTGTAATTCTTTTTTTGTTCGATGCAGTATACTTGCCATTTGGTCCCATAAAAATTTCATCCAATTTGGTTCAGTACTTTTTATTTTATGAGCATTTGTTTGATTTATGTGGACGATGTGTATGTGGATGATGTTGTTGTTAATGAGAATTTCCTACAAACTTGAGTTATGATAGCTATTATAGAAGGTACGGAGTGTATAAATGGATGACGAAAACAGATTTTGGACCTGATACTAAAAAGATAAAAATAAAAATTTTTGCTTCATGATCAGAAGGTCTAAGTAGCTAAACGTCCAACAGTGCAAAACGTCTAATGAGCAGTTAGTCTAACAAGCAAAACGTCCATGTAGCAAAACGTCCAACTAGCAGATAGTCTTTATAGCAGAACGTCTATTTAGCAAGACGTCACTTTTAGAATGTGTACACTCATGATATAAAGTAAAAGTGATTTCAGATTCAAATGACAATAAATTTATTTTCATATCAATACGAATAAAATAAGCATTTGAAATCCATCTCGATGTAAAGTTCTCGTGTAAATTCGTGTTCTCGTTCTCGATGTAAATAAATGATGATGGCATCCAGGCCGATTGCCGGTTTTTTTTTTTGGTATGACTACTTGAGGTTCAGCCTAGAAGGCCATGTACTGCTTAACCGGACTTTCCTGCGGGTACCTAAACATTTAATTTTAGGCCTCCAGCCAGGGGTATTGTCGGCTACGGTGGCCGTTCTCTTTTAAAGAGATCAGCCAGCTGCGCAGGACATATAGTGCACTCTCTATTCCCTCACTCTTATAGTCCGCGACCGGAGAGAGAGCAGGACCGACATTTACGTGCTCTCCGATGCACGGGTGAATCAATCACCAACTTCCAGACTTCAGGCTGCTTTATGAAAGTTTCTCAAAACCTACAAAGCGATTTCGGCCCGACCCGGAATTCGAATTCGGAATTGAACCCAAGACCCCGTGCACAGCAGTCTCGCCTTGTGACCACTAGACCAACGAGGCAGTCAAATAATATAAGCCCAAACACCAGGTAGTTGGTACATACCGTTGAAAAATTCCCTCAACTCTGCAATCTCCATCATCAGGTCAGCTCTAAAACATCACTGCTTGTAATGTCATCAGATCCCTCAATGTAAACTTGTTCCTTAATGCGTGCCTAAAATTTTCGAGAGTTGTCCTCGAGTTCTAAAGGTTTCCATCATCAGATCCTAAAGTGGTGGTGGCAATGGGACCACCTAGGCAGCATACCCTTTCATATAAAAAAATGTTTATGAAAATTAGTTCAAAACCGAAGCTGATATCATAGACCAATATGTTTTTATTGATGAGGGTATGTAGTATTTTGTGCCTGAGTAGCCAGACATTTTGAGAATCTGACAATTTGCTAACTAGACGTTCTGCTATAAAGACCATCTGCTAGTTGGACGTTTTGCTACATTGACGTTTTGCTAATTAGACTAACTGCTCATTAGACGTTTCGCACAGTTGGACGTTTAGCTACATAGACCTTCTGATCATGAAGGAAATTTTTTACAAAAAAATAAAACCGACTTCAAAAACACTGAAAAGTGAAAAAAAAGCTTTTAAGTACATCGCTCTAGAAGTCGGTGTCCAAATAAATACAGTATTACAGTTGCAACTTCTTGACACCGACTTCTAGAGCGATGTACTTAAAAGCTTTTTTTTCACTTTTCAGTGTTTTTGAAGTCGGTTTTATTTTTTTGTAAAAAATTTTTCCTTAACTTATTCAGATGAATTTAAAATATATAAAGAATTATGTATAGTACAACACGACTACTAGAGTGCAGTATGTATCAAAAGAAAAACACTAATTCCTGAAAGAAGTATTTATCTCTCAAATCTTTGAAAATCAAATTAAGTAAAGTTTGGAGTTTAGGAATAAACAGTCACTTAACTATCGTCTATAACACCAGTTGATCAAAAGAGTCAAAACAAAGCATTGGTCCTTATATTAAAAACCTTGAAACTTTAGAAGGTAAAGCGTGTGCACGACAAACACTCAAACCTACGTACACAGTATGCAGCAAATGAATATAGAAATAAATCTTATTAGATTCGAACTATGTAAGCATAGTATACTTGGATCATTCTTAGTACTTAACGATTTATTCAATCATACTAAGACTACGTTGGTATACGTGATTTTTATACGAGCAGACGATAATGTTTGGCTAGATCGGTTTTGAATTGAATTTGTTGGCACATGTTACAATCATATTATCATCTTCCTAGCCTTTTCCAACTAGTTGGGGCGGATTCTAGTCTAACCGTATGCAGCTGAGTTCCAGTGATTTACATGCAGTCTCGGCATACCTAACATCCTCAAAGCCCAGATTCTTAGGCAACCCGTTACCCCTTGGTGAGACTGGTTGACAATGTTTCTAGCTTCTGACCAACCGTTACGACTGCCAAAGATGTTTCGCCAATTTAACGTGCCTACACAAATGCGGAGGAAGTCGTGATAACAAGATCGTCATCCATACGTGATCATCAGATACGTGCGGCTGTTAAGTAGCCACTGATATCATATGTAAAAAAATACGTGTTTCAAAGCTTGAGTACTGGTAGACATTTAAGGCAGAATGATAAAAATGTATGTCTTGTCTGGAATACTCCAACGGCCCTAGCTGCCGATAAGTGATCAATGACAATGAACACTGAATTTACGAAACCACTGATTACTTTATGCAAAACAGTGGCGATAAAAAGGAACAAATGAAGTGCAAAACAATAATATAAAATGATTGTTTACTACGCATTGATATGTCCTGCAGCCATGCAGGTAGTCATAAATAATAGTGGTCTAGTGGTAGCCGGATGTTCCTAGGTGTTTGATGTGCCAACTGATTCCGCGATAGAATATGTTAGCTATGTGAGGACAATATTATGCTTTCTTGTGTCCGGCATATCAAGATCTTGAGAATATACTACGCCTTACTTACTTACCCTTTTTATCTATTATACTGTAGGTGGCTTGCAGGACTGACCACATAGATATTTCAATCTTGTTCTTTCTGTTATGGTCCTTTGCGGTCCAGGCTCTCGGTTTAAATATTTTCGATGCTTTAATTACTTTAAGAATATATCTAAACATGTCGAATTGTGAACCTCCTCCGTTTTGGAAAGACGATTAAGAAAATAGCTTAAAAATGTTAAGCTCAAAATAAGTTTCAAAGCAAAACATAATATCAAGAATAATAATTATTTCTTGGCAAACATCCAAAAACTTTTTTCAAGTATTTTTAATTCCTTTTGCAGAAGCCATAAAGTTAAGACAATGATTTAATTTGTAATTAAAGTGTTCCTTTTTAGTTCTTGGATAGAATACAAATTTTCCATTTATATGTATTTCGAGACTATATTTTTCATGACGATAAAAATGTTTGGACATTGTTTTAAAAATGCATTTAAATATTATCTGTTTGAAACTTTCATAGGAATTTGTTTTTATCAAACGAGGACAGAGCGAGGCATGCAATTCGCATGTTACTTGAAAATAAGACCACAACGTTACAACTTTGGACTTTCCTCCTTATGTAGATCAGCGATCTGTATGTACATATGCACAAGTAGGTACCTGACTACATACATATCTGCGAATATATTATCATTTATAATTATTTGAATTAGTATGCATATAAGAAAACTTTATCAGCCTCAATTATCGGTTAACGTTGCCATATTAAAAGTTCCTCTTGTATCAACATTCCTGGCTCTATCCCTTCTCGTAACCCCTCTTAACATTCTTATCTTTGCTGCATGCAGTTGTCCTTCATTCCTGTCTTCGGGGCTAGGACTCTGAAACATACAGAACAGCACGTCTGATCATGGTCACATACACATTAGAAAAAAAATCATTTAGTAATATTTATATCCTGTTTGATGAATAACGAAGTATATCTATATTTATCCTTTGGTAATGATACAATGCTATATTATTAGCGCCTATTACTTACGATTGTACACGATGAGTTACTGTTACTCATTTGTGCGAGTATTTACAAGCAGTTTCAACTGAAGGATTCGCAACAGTTACCGTGGCCCTGGCACACAGGGATCTCCTGAAGGAATATAGTGAGTTTTATTCAGTAAGAGTCTTACCCTCATGTGATTTGATGATTTCCAATGAAAAAATTGACTAATTCAAGTATTTTAATTTTGGGTAATTTGTAAACACATTTTGAAAGTGGCAAAATCACTAGTATTTTGTATCTATTCAATTAAGTCTTAAATGTTAGGACTTCTTAGATATTGGATGATGTCGAGAAGAACTAGAATGATATGAATAGCTCATTATAAATCGGCATTATTCCATTAGCACTGATTGACTGATGTTGTACATTCAATAATCAAGAATAGCAACTTTACATATTGATGAATTAGCAACAACGATGAATAGACACACAAAATGAAAAATTTGTATATTTATGTGTCTAGAGAATTCGTGTTTTATTTTTAAAGTGACCTGTTTGCATAGAAATGTGTGATAAATATTTAGTAAGGTATTTTTTAGGAAAATATTTTCTCATTAAGTAATGTTAGAGTTGTGTGTGAATATCGATAAAATTCAAGATCCGTATTATTGAATGATGAATACGGACTTAGAAATTAATTCAAGTGCACTTATATGGCTATTTTATAGATCTTAATTGGCTAATTTATATAACATGAAGTGAAAATTGCCATCACAATTAATAACTGATAATTGCCAGTCACAAATAAGTACATATATAATAATAAAGCGCGTGGGTTATTACAACTCACGCCACGCCATAACAAACAAGGTCAAAACATAACATAACTTTTTTAAACATGGCACCCAGCAATCATTTTGTTTTTGACACGTAACCTAACAATTAAAAAGCTTGGGTTTGCCGTAGGAAGTAAATGCTCATGTATCGAATACGCATTGTTATTTAATTGTAATTTATTACAGCTATTATGTATACAAGTTTTTTTTTGGCAATGAAGAATATTAGGTGTGACGTTATCATGTATTTGTATGTATTGTTTTTGCAGACTATAGGATGTAACTGTTAAATAATGATTCGAAATTCTATAGATTGGATGCTATCAATTTACCAATAGTGTTAATAAGCTCACCCTTTATATAACTGCTTATAAAATACAGGCATCAATAAATGTTTGACCTTTATGTAACCAAATTTTCAATCACACGAAAACAATGATATCGCTGCTTTTTTGTTTTACTCTTAAATTGAAACTTCAAAATATTGCAATGTGGATGCAACGCATGAGGAAAAAGGAAGAGTTTGATATAAGGCAGAATGCTCAGGGCTTATCTTTGGCTTACAATTTCTTTTCCTCTTATAATTTCGAAGTATTTTTGAGGTGCCGTAATTGCCGTCTTTTGCTCAAGCCACCCAGCCTGCGAAACCCAAGTAATTTAATATGAAGTGCCAAAAATGACTCGTAATGAGTCACAGAGCGGAGAGTTCATTGACATTTTGCTTGAAGATAACAAAAAAACAATTATATTATTAGTTTTTGTAAAGTTCGTAGTAAAACTTATAGCTGTAACATAAACGGCGTATACCTAGAAAAATATTTAGAATATGAATTATCAGAGCAAACTAACGTATTCACTAAAAGTAACATCAAATACAAGTTATCTGAAGACGTTTAGCGTGACCTATGATATCCGCGTTCTTGTGGACATCCGTGTAGCAAATAACTAAACTTGACGTATATAAACCACTAATTGTCTTGAAGTATTGCCATCAATCATTTAGCCGCACGTGGTAATTATATGGCTATATTAATTACTTATAGCAATATCTATTGGTTTCAAATAAACTCTACAATGCGGTTGACTGACCTTGGAACTGTGTTATATTGTTGCACTTCAGCACCTACGTAATGGTAAGAACTTGTAATTGGCAAATAATATGGCCAATTTAGTAATTTGATACAATCGAGGGTGCATCCGTGTTAGGGTCATTGATTTACTTCATGTATGTATATGATAATATTATGTAATTTTTCCTCCTTACGGGTGACTTTTAATACCAGTCACATTTAGGTACTCTTCTTCCAAACATATATTTTTTAACCTTGTATCTATTGGACTCGCACTCTGATGAGCAGAGCGCTTTCCTGCCTTCTGCAAGGATTTCACCAATGAAAACCCTTCTCAAATATTTCACTTCTAGTTTATTTTCTGAAGGGCGTTGACGACAGAAACTGCATGACAGTAAAAAAAAAACTACTCGTTTACTTTTGTATGCTTCTTTAAAGACGGTTAGGTTGGATATAAAAGACGACCCCTTATTTAAATAAAAATATAATGAATGAGGTAAAACTGATTGTTGATAGTCTGTTTCTAAATGGATTACATAAAAAACTTCGTCGTTAGTCGAATTTTGATAAAACTTAGTTTTTTGGGTCTTTTGTACTCTACCGATAACGTTACCGGCCCAAAAAAACAAGCCATACGTACATCTGTGCTAAAGCTAGTTCCAATTAAATCCTCATTTTAAGTAACGCTTTCACTATCAACATTGCTAACATAGCTGGTTATCGAAACAAACATTTTTCTCTCCACATCGCCTATGGTCAACGACTTATTGTAACCAGTATTGAATATTTATAAGACGGCTGATCTTGCCCTTTGGAAAACCAAGGCACCTTAACAATGTAACCAGAATGCGTTTAGTGTTTAACAATGTGTTTGTTGAGCTAAGTTATGTCAATTTCATTTAAAAGCTTGGGCTGATCAATTTGTGGTATGTGTTAATTAGAGGATTGGAATGATAGTAATTTTATAGTTATTAGTAATACAAGTTAGATATTATGTTAAAAAATATCTTGACAGAGTCACCGTTAGTTGGAGTATTGTCTTTTCGCGCTGATAAAGAATATTCTAAATGTTAGTAAAAAGACACAAGCATAGCGTCCCAAGAAAAACCCAATGAATATTGACAGTCCCGAAGATGGACTTCGGATCTTTAGTAAGCTGGTTATGCTTACGATTTAAACTAACTAGGCTTGCAGGGATTTTACCGATAAGGTCGTATGTAGGTATACGTTCAATATTTCGTTAATTTACATAAAAAGAACATTATTCTAACCAAAAGCATAAATGAAACGCTTTATACATAAATGCAATCAGTTCTATAAGTAGAAAGTATACATTGCAGAATGCATTTATCCCCAATAATAATAGAAATTAATATGAAAGTAAAGCATTGGAAAGTTTATTATTCCATTCAAATTGGTTTCACCTACTTTTAAGAAAGCATTTCCAATGTATAATCTTTAATGCATGGTTCTCGATCGATATTGATACTACGCCGAAAATAATCGAAAGTCACTTTGAATCACAGTAGCCTAAGTATATATTGATAAAACAATCATCATTAACATTCTATGTTTGTTTTTGGCCCATTACATTGAGTAAACAGGCTCGTAGGTGCCATACTGTGCTTCAGCACCTACAATTTTACCTTTACAAAATAAAAATTCATCATCATCATCTTCCGAGCCTTTTCCCAACTACGTTGGGGTCGGCTTCCAGTCTAACCGGATTCAGCTTAGTACCAGTGTTTTACAAGGAGCGACTGCCTATCTGACCTCCTTAACCCAGTTACCCGGGCAACCCAATACCCCTTGGTTGGACTGGTGTCAGACTTACTGGCTTCTGACTACCCGTAACGACTGCCAAGGATGTTCAATGACAGCCGGGACCTACAGTTTAACGTGCCATCCGAAACACAGTCATTGGTGTCCAAGATATACTTAGAAAGTACATACAAACTTAGAAAAGTTGCATTAGTACTTGCCCGACCTGGAATCGAACCCGCGCCCTCACACTTGAGAGGTTGGCTCTTTAACCACTAGGCCACCACGACTTTTTTTACCTACAATTTTACCTTTACAAAATAAAAATTATAAAAAAAATCATCACGCGTAGATAAGTGAACTCCCTTGGCCGTGACGTCACTCTCGGCATCTAAAATTCTTTACGTACCACAGAAGAAAAACAAAACAGGTGTTCGAACGGGAACACCCTCACTATGACATCATGTTGGCATTACAAATTGTTTACGTTCATTTAAGACGTTAGTAGCGTGACTAGTGAAGAATTAACTAATAGCCGACAGAGGTGGGTGTAAACGCAGGCGAACATGCGATTAGCACCACGTTCATTGCATCGTGATTCAAGCATACTTTGTCATTAAGGCTTTTAATGCCATAATTAGGGGGGAAATATGCTTGTTATTATTTGTTGTTATTTTTATTATACGGCCTGTTCTCTATTTGAGTGAAGGTCTGCTCCAAATCCCTCCAATGTTCTTCTGTTTTTTTTTAAGGAATCCACTCAAAAGTAAATTTTACGTCTTAAAGTCGTCCTCCTTTTCTATAGCTTGCAATTCCTTTTAATAACCGATATCGAAATATCTAGAATATACATTAGTGAATATAATCAATTGGAACTCAAATTTAACGACTATTTATTTTTATTTCTATTCACTATCAAATTACAGCATCTCTGCATACAATGTAAGGTGATAGCAGTTATAACAAGTGTAGCAGCTTGTGCGTCACGGATTACAATGAACTAAACGGCACAAGCCGGGTTTTTCCAGCTTTTTTACATTTTCTTCGGATAAATAACTCTTATGCTAACGAGTGATTACATCGGAAAAACCATTATCATTTGAATTTTTTCAACAATAAACTTAGTGTTGCCCTTGTCACCTAAGATTTATTTGTTCCCACAGATCAACTCCATGTAGTCACTGCATAATGTGTTATTCTTAACACATACAATTATCAGATTCTTCGAACCGATATTAAGTTGTCCAACAATTTTAATATTGATGAGATGCATTGGAGATTCCGGGTTGACAATATGTTGACGTTCAGACATATTTGATTCGCATACAACTCAGCTTACGAAGTATTTTGCATTTTATTGATTTTCTCACAAATGCGCTGTAGGCAATGCCGATTGATGTCTTCACTAAGTAATTAACAACTTACACGTGGTCGGCTTTTATGGTCAATTCAATTGGTTATTCTAGTTCTGTCATGTACAACGAGATTCATCATCATTCCCAAGAAATGATTAGATGATGCAAAATTCGTCAGGTACCCATATATGGACATGTACGACAATCGATGTTGATATGTTTAGTTCATCAAAATGCAGTCTTGTGTCAGTTTATTGAATGAGTAAGTCATACTAAATGCCGTAGTTCCTAGAATTGAGATCAGCAAAGCGCAATAGTAGTACTTGTGTAGCATATGTATGTTTGACTAAAAATTCAACCGGATGAATATAAATCGTTCATTCAACAAATTAACGTCCGGGGTCGCCGGCCCTTTTGTCACGATTTTATATTTTGCCCGATTATCTCAATCATAATACTCAGACGAAGAAACGTTTAGTCATCTGCGGTTACCGCTTGAGAATATTTCTCCGTTCGCGAAAATATATAAATCGGCATGAGTCAGCTTGATTGTCTGCTCACTGATCGTGTGTTTGCTTTGACTGTCGCTCATCATTCTGGTATGCCGTGACGTTTCTGTGACAGCTTTAGAGCTTGGGAATGATGTCATTGCGGTCTGTGTGCCCGGCAATGACTGGTTGTGCTATAATTACATTTTACTTTGTTTCGTCACTAATTCACCTATATTACGTCACGCTCTAGTATTTGGGCGTCTGACACCATGGCGGCATTGTTTCACTCATTTAGCAATAAAGCTGCGGGAGGAATCTTTTAATTACGTTGTTGTTGACGTCTGCGCGGTTTGATGCCTCGCCTTGACATCATACCGGTTGGGTGGCTTCTCCCAAGACCTTTTACAGTGATGCACGGTTTGGGCGCAAAGGTTAACGCTTCCCTGGGTCTACGTCACGCCTACGCTGGACTGTTGACGATTCGCTATGAGTCGTTCTGATGCATACCACGTCTGTGGGCCTACGCATGCAGCGACGTGCCTACATTAGGCACTTGCTACACGTATTTGGTCATTCCAAGTGCGCCGTGCTTTGACCGTCACGCCCAGGAACCGAGTGGGTTTTTCTCAGTAATGTTTACGTAGTAGGATTACGATCGGCGGTTGTGAATTTGATGCGTAACGGATGTGTACGGATTAGCTGGCTGCTAATAGTGATGTTTGACCGAAACGTGACGTTTGAGGCTTGTTATAGAATACATACGTGTTGTTTTCGGGACGTGTTCCTTTTGACTAATGAAGCGAAATTCCCATTGCATAGAGGTATAGAAACATGAGCAGTACTTTACATTTCCGTTTCATAATGAGATTGAACCAAGAAATCTATCGAATCTCCTTAATAATATAAAATAATAACCTTTGATTATACAGCCAGCCAAGTATTATCAGATTTATTGCACCAGATAAATCTGTTTAAAGTTGTTACCAATAATTTTAGTTACTGGGCGGTGCCCGACAGGTGCGTAATTGACGTAATTTTTTGTAACAGCTGGTCGCCCTTCGTGGTGTCACGACACACTCAGAAGTTTTTAACCCCAGATATGAAAGAAATTATATTAACTTAACTACCTTTTCAATTCCTGTTTAAAACGACTTGAATGTTTACGGACAAGGGCTCCTTATGCAGATTGGACTTGTAGTGCCGAGGACTGCCGGGATAGCGGGTCGTCCGCAGAAAGTTTTAGTAAAATCCTGACACTCCGTCCTGTTGTACTTATGGCGGGAATTAATTTGATTATATCCAATTGGAAAAAAAGATCCTTATTCAGGGTCACCTGAAATAAGTTTGCTCTTGTGTGTATCTCGGATTTTTTTCTTCCCAAAAAATTGAATATCCACAGAATTGATTAAATGCTCTTTATTAGGTTAAAGCATAAAAGCTTGATCCACCTGTCTAATGAGAAATGAAAAAGGTTTATGATAGCGTTATTAGGACTGCATACAGATAGTTCAACAGACAGAGTTGTACCTACATACTTCGTGTTATACTTAGATGTGATAAGTATTGTCGGAGAGTCCGTGAGTCAGCTCAAAACGTGCTAAGTTTCGAGTGCATAAGGAAATTGACATAACATTAACATTTTACAGCCTTGAAGTTTTTAACTCCGGAATGTTATGCAAGATATAGAGACCTGGCAAATTGATAGTACCTAGTCATAACGATTATTTTAATGCACTTATATGCAATTACTTATTTTCGAAATAAATTATTTGAGAGGCAATATTCGATTATCGTGGATAATTTAAATTATCGCATTAGTATGTGGAAATAATTTTAAATTACAAGTTTTAATTTTTTATCTATCGAAGTAAGTGATAAAAAGCTCATTGGTGATAACGAACTAAGTGTAATTTGTATGTCTTATTCAATATTAAGGATTATTGGCCATTGCCAATGAATACGTAGGTACTTAATTATGTTAGTAAGTAGTTGTAAAAAAGTAACCAGTCAAGTGTAAAGCACCTGTATACTTCGTTGCTAGATTAATTGGCAATTGGGTTAATTAATTAAGCAGGTAAATATGAAAATATAACTTGTTATTCTTATTGTAAAAAAAAAATGAGGAATATAATTGATTTTGGTATAAAAGCCGTTTAGGCCTGCGCAATGAGTTTGTAAGCTTCAGATTTATAGTTGGTTTAGTAGGGCGCCATCGTGGCCGATACGGAACACCGACAATGCCGGTTTATGACTAAATTCAGATTTAATGGTTACAAATATGTACCGGTAACTGGACCACTTGTTAGTGGTAACTCTAGTTTTATAAATATACGTTTGTAGTTGACATTTACAAGTGCCATACGGAAATTTCAAAATTATGTATTTAAGTTCTTAGTGGGGTTTTGTCAAGTCATTCAAGTGAAATTCTTTTGATAGCATTATGTTGGCTGTTTTGTGGACATATCAATGTATTGTCAACAGTTAATTTATACATGGTCAATTTTTAGTTCTTCTATTAATAATTAATTTTTAAAATATGTTTCGAGTTTTGGATTATATTTTACCAATATAGACAAATAAATATACTTAAATACCAACAAAAATTGTATATATAATTCAGTTCACCGTTTACAGAAGTCGTTATTTCCAGATATTTCTGTTATTTCAAATGCTATAAGTTCTTTGCATAATATTTATTATTCTTAGGAAATCCTGTATAGAGCCGTTTTGTCCTAAATTTAAACCTGTTTGCTGTAGGTAGCGGTTTAAGCCAAGCTATCATGTGGCTTAGATATTTATCAAAATATTACAACAGGACTTTGTGTCAAACCACATATCCTGTATAATCCGTTATAAATAGTCATGGTAAATGCTGTCCTACAAAATAAAATAGATTGCTAAAAAAAGATAAAGCTTCGCTTAATATTTTTAAAGTTTACTTTTCCATAAAATGTCCCTCATAATTAACCGAAGGCATCTAATAAAGTTGCATTTGTTCTCTGTCCAATGTATACTGTCTCTAAACCATCAAGATTCTTCCATAACCTCCGAAAAGCTCAAGACTCACAGCTTGATCTAAAATTACCATCGTAGCTCGAAGTTCATGCTAAAAGCCTTTTCAATCTCAACCTTACAATAAACGTTTCATTCACCTCACCCAACTGACTTCTTGAAAGTTATTATGTAGTTACTAAAGAAATTACCCTTAACTCCTTTGAGTGGATAACCACTAGTCTCAATTGAGAGTGATTAATCTAAGTAATTTAATCTTAGGAGCTAGTCAGTCAATTGACGATGGTGCATATTGGAGCGAAGCCAACAGGAAAATCGTTTGAACCCTTATAACCACTATAGATTAGAAATTGTAAATCTGTACTTGGGTTTTTGAGATTAGCACTAGTTCTTGCTAGCTACTTAAAATGAGATGTACCTACCTGATTAGTTGGGACTAGTGGTTGCCGCGCAGTTTCTGTGGAGGAGCTTTCGGTATTCTGATACAAGGCGGTTATTACCTTGCCTAGACCTTTCCAGTAGTGGTATCTGGTTGGTAGTGATCTTGTCAGCAGTCGCAATCACTATTCTATGGATCAGTCAGATGGATTTAAGAAAATCTACGTTAGACTTGGTTGGGTTATAAAACCTGCAGCCCACTACATAGTAATTAATTTATATTAATTATAATATATAGCAATATTACTATCTAGGGCGTATTATGATACAAATGATATATTAGAATACAATGCCCTCTAAATGTGTTGTTTACGGTGATCAGTAATAAATAATTAGTATGCGCGGTTATTAGTTATTGTAGTTCGATGCCACTAGGACGCTGATAACGCGAATATTAATTATATAAGAAATAGAAGTTAAATTCGTCAATACAATTTGCATGCATGCTTTGCCAGCTTCTGGCGCTCAAAATTTCGAAAATGGAAAACTAAGAAGTCTCATATTTGTCTCTTTTAAAAATTATTTCACAGAACTTCTGACTAAATAAATATTTTTTTCCTTATCAAGCTACCAGTCCATAACTCATAGTGTAGCTTTGAAAGTAACACACACACAAGCCGTTTCCTTTCCAAAGAATTCAAGTAAAGATAAAAATATTAATCCGGTTAAACTTCAATGACTTGTACATGGACTTGAGCTGCTTTCCAAATGAAAGTAATTTATCATCCGGCAGCTATTGAATAAGGAGGTGTTCCCTTGAGACATTATGTGTAACTACTAAGTTTGCCAAAAAAATCATTTTATCTAATATATGTGAAAATTAGGTTTTGTACCTATTCACGAAAATGCTCGTTATTTAAACTATTTTCAATATTTAACCGTTATTCTGACTGATTGTGATTTTCATCACCACAATAAACTATCTCTACCAATAAACGATCACAAGATTGGGCTGGTGTATAACTCAGAAAGTCTTTATGTATGAAGTTAGAAACCGATGAAAGGTTAACCAAAAGCTCTGAAGAGTAGATTTTTTTACTATATGCTAGAAACGGCATACAAACGTCGGACCCAAAGCGTATTCGATAATAATATTGACACTAATACCAAGAATATAACAAAAACATGTAATAAAGTCCGAGACCATGGAAATCCTTCAATTAACGTTTACATAAATATTATGTATGATATCGGATACGGATGCACGACCGGCTCACCTCGGCACTCGGCACATTGCAGGTTGCAATTATAGGTGAATTTGTCACGAGGTTTCCGTATGCTTCTCAATGCCAACTCATGTCATTGCTATTGTGTGTTAGCTTTATATCACTAAGCTATGAATTGCCTATTTGTAAGTCATGCACACAGCTGCAGGAGTTTTTAAGTTGGTGGAATACTCTTACGTTCCGATGCGACGCAGTATTTAAATTATTTTTTATTAAGAATACGCTAAATCATAGTCCATCTGGAAAGAATAGCCAGAATTTTTTAGCTGTGCTTATTTGTTTTAAAAGGGGGGATTTTATAATCATTTTGCAGTCGCTTATAAACTGCTGTCGAGTATTAGAAAAGAAAAAAGGTTGACAAACTTATGTACTAACAGTTGAACTTAATAATCCCAATAATCTTGTGATCGTGACAGTTGCATTTTATAGCGGAGTCGCCAACCGTGTTGATAATGATAATTTGTACGTTTAAAGGTCTTTCTGGTGAGAAAATTACTGAGCTATTACATTCTACGCATTACAAGAATATTTATTTTTGCCGCCAGACATTAATTTAGCAATATAATATGTTCTAGTATTCCTGATAAAGTGGCAGCTTTATGGGTTGAAACGTTCTGACGTGGACCCCCGCCAGACACTAAATGCGATAGTAATTGCTTTAATTTCGAAAATTTCTTGACCTGATAACATTAAAATTGCGATTGCGAGATTTTGTAATATCAGGTAGCTTATTCGCTACTTTGTGGTGGCTTAGGTAGGTGTATAGCTTTTCTGTATAAAAAATGAGACACGATAAAACCAAACATATTTCTTTGATTTTACGAGTTCAGCAAAAACACTAAATTGTTCCGTTGCCCATTTCTAGAGAACTAACAAAGTTTTATTATTTATTCAAATTAACAGTCGTTTAAACAACCATCAAAATGTTGTTGGGTGTTTTGTGTTCAACCAAATATGGTAAGCTGGCGCCTATGTCGAAGATTGGCTCTTTAGTAGCCGATTTATTGCCTGTTGTTCCAATAAAATAGGCTTGTTTACTTATTTTTATTTGTTTTCAGGCGACATGTCGATTACTCATGCCGTCTTTAATACTGTATAATACAAGTTCAAATAGACTTCTGTCCTACTACTAAGCCTATATGGCAGTATTATTGGCTGATTCGAAAGATTTTCATAAGCTAACTATACTGAAATAGTACGAAGTTTAGACTGGAATAATACGATAGGATGTGAATGTAACAACAACAAAAAGATATGTTTTTTATTATGTTTGTTAAAGTAACTCTGAACAAAAGATCAACTGGCAAATCAGTCTGCATTGTTCGAAGGCAGGTGGTCGCTTTCACAACCTGCGCATGCGTCGGCTGCGCGAGCGACTAAATGCCATTAATCTCTTGTAATTAATCATTTTAGCGAACGGTTTGATATAGGCGAAATTTCGATGGCAAAGAATTTGAATGCTAAATATAATATGACTGGCTGTCCCCAGCGGTTTCACACGCATCTTTGGTTACTGCTCCGCTCCCGTGTGTCTTAGCGTGATGGTATATAGCCTATAGCCTTCCTCGATAAATGGGCTATCTAACACTGAAAGAATTTTTCAAATCGGTAGTTTCGGAGATTAGCGCGTTCAAACAAACAAACAAACAAACTCTTCGGCTTTATAATATTAGTATAGATTATTTTTGTTACCTGAAGGTTCCTGAGAATGAGGCTAATTTTATACATATTTTAGCGGACTAAGAATTGGTAGATATAAAATTGAGTACATTGTATGTTCCGTTAGATTTGGCTTACCCTTTATGTATTAACTGCTAATCTTCGAGAAGAATAGTTGTTTGTATTTTTTTTAAACTAAGGTCTAATAATATTAACAATTGGAGGTTCTTCTGTTACTTAACAGAATAAGAATGACTAATGATCACGTTTGAAATCAAGCAGGTGAATTTCGACAGGTGATGATCTTAATGACTGATCATCACTCGTTGAACTGTTTTCGTTTAGAAGACCATTAATTTTGTGACCACATGTGTTACATATGTATAACATGTCGTTGTACATCACTATCACTACATAGTATAAAACAAAGTCGCTTTCTCTGTCCCTATGTCCCGTATGCTTAAATCTTTGAAACTACGCAACGAATTTTGATGCGGTTTTTTTTAATAGATAGAGTGATTCAAGAGGAAGGTTTATATGTATAATAACATCCATTAAATAGTGGAGAAGTACTGTTATTTTTGATGTTTCTAATGTGATGTCGTAAATAATTTCATTTTCCCTCTTACATTACCAGTGCGAAGCCGGGGCGGGTCGCTAGTTGTTATATAAATAAAAATAATACTTTAAAAAAATGCATTGGGTTTATTCATTATGACACCTACGCTAATGATATTAAAAAGTTAATTAAACCAAAAGTATTAAAAAACTGATTTGAGAACCTCCTCCTTTTTTTTTGGAAGTCGGTTGCAAGTAACCGTGTTTCATCCTTACTATCATCTTCATATACAAAAATTATCTGCCGCAATACCGGTTTAAGGGCATCAGATAAAAGCAAAATTCGTGAGAATTAAAACATTAAAATAATTTGAAATACCCGAGTTCAGTATAAATAGTGCTCCAGTTTGTGTGGACTGGCTGCGCAGGCGCATGCTGGTCGCACGAACAAGTCGATTGCGACATGGGCCCTACGTCAGGGCAGGTTTGATAATCTGGCTGTTGCGACGTAGTTCACTCGAACAGATATTATTAGTACTTTGTTGATAACTCTTAAGCTGCAATTTTTGAAAATGAAATGTTTTGTAAAAAAAGCTCTAATGTCTGTTTTAGTTATGCATTTAAGCTTTTTGTAAAACGAAAGTTAACATGAATGCGTACGAGCATCCATTGGTATACAAAACCGTTTCCAAAATAATTCAATTTTTTAAGACAATTATGAGACCTGAATCCAAAATGATGGTTAACAAATAAACGTTTTTACCTTGAAGCTGGTTTTAATAAGCAAATAAAAGCTTTTCCATTGTAAACTAATGTCACCCATACACCGCAGCAAGTCCCAAATGCCTATGTCTACAAAATGTAAGATTTTAATTATAGAAATGACCTCCCCGACCTCGTCGTTCGGCCCCCACGGCCGCAGTTTCATTACTTTTACGAAACCTCTAGTGAATTAGAGCAGTAATTTGTGTGTACGACGTGTCCTAGACGTATTAAGGCACAATATACTTACGTAAATAAGCGCTTGAATGTATTTACTGTCAGCGATGTGTCGCGTTCTTTGACGGGGCTTAAGATAAGCTTATTTGTTCCATTTTGTAATCGTTTCATACGTTCTACAAATGTGTGATGGTAAAAGTTTTTTAATTATATTATATATCTCTGCAGTATGCTTTTACAGACGCCAGCACATTAAGCTACCCAAAACTGACAAATTATCCCAATCAACTTTGAACAATATGCTTCAGTGATAAAGTTGAAAATCTATTAAAGAATTTTGAAAGATTGTATTCAGCTAGATGTGTCTCCTACATTGTTTTTTTTTAATAGACATGTTACACGTGGATATATGTATATAAATTAAATGAGTAAAAACTTGTGTTTCGCTTTTATAGCCCTGTCGACAATTTTGAGATTTGTGAGGTATACCTACTTAGCATCTCAATACATTTCAGCGGACCCGTAATTTAAAGCTGATATTTACTGCAATGCCCTTAGAATAAATTATTTCTATCTGTCGGTATCGCTGATTGAAATCTAAAAGGATTTATGTTTGCACATTGAACTCTGGTTCCGCCAATTAAATTCCACTTGGTATCTTTTAGGAGTCATGTTACGTTGCGTTCTTTCACGTAACAACCTATTTGGTTGATAGCCTGCAAAAGTATAGTTAACCCATCACGGTACCTGTTAGTTATGCCCAACGAGTTGCGGCAGCCTTACTGTGCGAAATTCAATAAGGCTATAAATCAACCGGGAATGGCCTACGTTTTAAACTCTGAACTACAACTACTGCCCTAACCGTAAAAAAGTAGCTGACGGCCCTAGAAAAAATATCGTCTCAAACTTTTTACTATAAAAAGCTTGCACCAAGTCAAAATTCTATTGTCCTAGTTATTAAGTCTATTTTAGGGTAATGTCGGCCAGAACACGGGGCCAACTTCATTGGGTGTTATTTTGCCTGTCCATAAAGACCCGCAATGCTTGAGAATGCGGCAAGGTGCGCCGGATATCAGACCAATGCAACACAACCGTTAGTTGCCGGTTTCTATCTTTCCTACTAACTAGCAGTATGAATATAGCTAGCGGCATCAATGCAAATGTGTGTTTATTCATTTGTTATTAATTCACGATTTCAATAATTATTTGAAGGTATAGAAAAATTTATTGGTTCTCCGACGTTTATTATTGGTTAGGTTTCCTAAGGACTTAATATTAGTGCCACCATTTTCTATATGTTTGTACGCGCTTATTTCTCGAACTACCAATTTGGTATAATATATGATATATAATATATTTCGTATCATATATATATATATATATATATAATAATTATATATATATATATATAATATTAATTATATATATTAGATATAATTTGGACCCTTCAACACCAGGTGCTACCTGCTAATTCGAATGAAATGGGAAACAATAGAACAAACCACGGGTCACAGCTAGTTAATATAAAAATACTACCGTTCACCAAAAGGGCATAAAAAGTCTTGCAAATACGCGTTAAGGGATGTTGGTTAATCTGAATGCAGACGATGTCGATTCTAGGTGCTAGCGACATTTCTTGTTATTTACACCCGATTGCTAGCGTATTTGTAACCGATTTTTTACTCCATGAAAAAAGTGTGGACTTTTTATCACAGAAATACTTAGCTTAATACCTAATAAGCTTTGTAGGGCAACACATTCATCTGTGAATGTGTGTATTGGTAGACCTGGCTAGTCCTAATAGGTAGATAATTCGTGCAAAAAATGTTAATCCTATACCTCATAATTTTGACCTGAACAATGCTTAATGAAAAAATATTCTCGTATAATGTATATTATTTCTATATGGATCCGTTAAAATAGTGGGACGTATAAACCAATGATAGTAAAATAATGTTGACCTGAAATGATACAGGATTATCAGGATCGTTTTAATCTGGTTTATGGGTGCAACTTATTGTGTGGTAATATTGTTTGGTTAGCCAGCTGTTTACTAGACCAGCTGATACTTAACCACCATGGATATGCTATTTATTATAGGGCTGACAGATTTCACGTTATTTGAAGTAATATTTAAAGTTTTCCCTATGATATAGTAAAATACTTACGTGACGAATATACTGATAACCCGGCAGCCAAGGGGTCAGATAGTTGCTCCATATAAAACACTAGCAGTACTGAGCTGCATCCAGTTGGGTAGGTTGTTGACCCCGACATATAGTGGGGAAAAGCCAAGACAGAAGATAACGAACATCCTATTGTTACCAACGGGACTATAATGGGTTTTTTCATCACACGAAGTTGTGTTGTATAAGTTTATAGCATATATTTTTCATAGAAAGGTATCAAAAACTCGAACATTGACGATTTTTCTGCCTATTTTTTGTTACAAACACACTAACCCCAATAAACATACCTTTTATAATAAGTCATTAGTAAACTCGACATCAAACGGCAAAAACCTCTTTCAAAGATATTTCAGCTTTTGACAACCCTGTAATTGCGGCGTGGGCGCTTGTTCATACGGCATGCGCGGACGCGTGTTGCAATGTTTGCGACACTGTCTCAATAAAGTGTATGGTCAGAGCCTGTACGACCCGACATTGTGTTTACTTCACAATATCCGCCCTTCTGTTAAATTGTTTAATGTGACATTAGCAAAAATTCTTTAGATTCATGTGTTAGGATTACTAAAAAATTCTAACATTACCTTCATATTGGTCTGGTTTTTTGTTGCTAGTATGGACAGATAGGTTTCAATGAATAAACCATGATCCGTCGCGTCGGCTTCATATAACTGCTAAAAGTAATATACTCGTATATAGACTAGAATAAAACAGATCGTATATTTAAATTTACGATTTACTGAAATAGGCTCACAAGAATTTAAACAAGTCGTTAAAGTTACGTGTCGGCATAATTTTAAAGTGTGACTCGACATAGCATGAGTTTGCGCGCGGCGGCCGCGACCCTTGCGTTCACTCACGCGCAGCTAACACGTCGACCCCTTATCTGTTATCAGTCGATATTGTTCGACGGCTATTTCGGAATGTTTGGACGCTGGCTAAACCCTTCTAATGTAGATAATTGGTCTGCTAGTATGTGTAGCTACTATGTGTGTGGTAACGGAGATATGTATTTGGCCATTATATCCAGGAACTATTCGAAGATGTATTGTAATGAAATCTTAGATGATGGGAAGCCTTGAATTAATTGTCCAACCAAATAATACAAATAAAATGAAATGGTACGATTAGCTATAATGATCTCATATTGGCATTACTAAAATATCTTTTACTCGGTTGTATTAAAAAGACTGAACATAATCCTTTCTGCAGGCAAGACTTCACAGTTAGCAGTGCGCTTAAGCCACTTAGCGGCCATGTTTGGGTTGCACGGTCCGCCATTATAAATTTAAATACGACGGTCATTATCGATTACTCGTATTAGAGCCACGATTTGATTATGCGTTATTATGTGAATTGTCCGTAATAGATGCAGCTCATTGCTTTTTACCTTAGTAGCGTGACGGACAGTGTGACCGACAAACTGTGTTTTCAATACTGAAGCTTGCCTCATAATGTAGTTGGGAAGTAGGAAACGGTTTACTACGTAGCTTAAATTAATCGCTGCAATCTTAACATCACATCCCAATTACCTAGATATAGTGCGCACAATTTTACCCCGCTGTAATATTATATTGTAATGGTATTCTACAAAAAGTCAAATGTTCTAAATATTTGAATTTACAGAAAACCTGGCGCCCTCAGAGCTGAAGAAACTTAGAAATAAACAGAGGAAAGCGAAGCGCAAAGCTGAACAGGAAAGCGCGTTACAGGCCCAGGTACAGGTAGGTTACATACAAGTAATTCTCACTATATATTTTTGTCACCAAAACTTTACACAGTTACATAAAAGAAAAAAAAAATGCTACGAATATTTCGCATACATACACATTTAAAAACTTTTTTATTTTTAATAAGTATTAGTAACTCAAGCAAATCTGCTTTTTTTTAAAGCTTATTATTTTTCGAAAATGTTCATCAAAGGTTCTTTTTTCCTAAAAATACTAATCTTCTATTTTTTTTGGTCCAGGTAAAACGTGAGCAGCACCATAAGGCCCGACAACAGCAGGAACAAGGTGACCCCGAGGCGCCACAATTAGACGAACTAGTACCTGATAAACTAGCGAGGGTGAGTACTTGCCTAACGAAATCAGAACAGCTTAACAATAAAACCTCATAAACGTAGCCTTCGAAAATACGTAGAGAAACCAAGGTGGGAATAAAACAGAAAAGAAGAAATAAGAAGCGGATTTTGCTAAAGATGTTGAAGGAAAGATAGATACATAGATAATACTCTTTATTATGAACACCAATTTAAATAACAAAGAAAACTAAACATTAAAAGAAAAGGTAACAGTGACACAATGGGCGGTCTTGTCACTAAAAGCGATCTCTTACAGACAACCTTAAAAGCCTGGAGAAGACGTAAATGATGTAAAGAACCGAGGTATACTGTCGGTTTTCAGTATAGAATGTTACAAAACTACACATGACTAGATAGAGAATGAGAATTTTGTTAACTTTGAAGTAATAAACGACTTAGAAATAAAAATGCCGCAAACATAACTACAAATTATATTTTCGTATAAACAAGCATGCTTGTTAGATAGGATAATTAAAGAAACAAATTAAATTCTAAAATTAAACACATTGACATCCTAAAATCACTTCCTAGGGAAGTAAATATCAAATAAGCAGCCATTGATTGCTCTGAATGTCACAATTAATTACAAGTAACAGTACCGCAGCTAAAAATACATTTACTACCTGTTTCATAATAAGTTGACAATGACATGTATGTCAGTATTGTTAGAGCTAAGTGACTTGTTATCGATATCGTGACTTGCAAAGGCATGCAACTTCATTCGGATATTGTTGCTAGAATAGGTATTTTTAATTTCTTAATAATGAAGGCGTGTCTTTCAGTTTTAATAGTACCACAGAAATCTTCCATTAGAATAATAAGTAAACCCCTCTCCAGCATCTCGGAGTAAATCAAGTTATCTATTGAATGTTAAAGTAGTTTTTCGTTAGGTTCCTTCCTCATTTTAGCTGCATTTACACCGTCACCGACCTTCTTTGCCGTATTTTTGGGTTGAAAAATATTTTTTTCTTATTTTGTAATCTCGGCCATCATAGAACTAAGTGCGATGCTGTGGAAATTATTGAGGAATTGTGAAACAAATTATATGTTAAATTCGTTTTAAGTAATTATTTAAAAAAAATCTGCGTTTTTGAAAATGTGTCCTAATTTGAAAAGGTCAAGAATGTACTAGGTACTTTAATTAACCTAGTTATTGAACTGTTTCAGGCGGAGGACCCTCTAGAGCAAGCTATCAAGTTCCTACAACCCCTAAGAACACTCGCCGCGGATAGGATAGACACACATTTAATGGCCTTCGAAATATACTTTAGAAAAGGTAAGTTGGTGATGAAAAATCAATAATGACGGATTATTTCTCACTACTTATATCAAAAATATACAAAAAATTGTTTCAAATTCACAAATTTTCTCAATTACCTGTTCTATATACTTTCTCAGCATATCTGGAGACCACATTGACTAGTGGAGAAGGAAAACATCACGAGGAAACCTGGACTTGAAAGTCTGAAGGCCTCAGTCCATCTTAAGCACGCGTTGAGATTAACGCAAAGAGGTCCGTGCCCTGCAATGGGACTGTAAAAAGACTGATTTTAATTCCACGTTGTATCGTTTCCAGACAAACCCCTGCTGATGCTGCAGAGCATAAAGCGCGCGTTCCAATTGGACAGCTCGCACCATCATCTTCACGACTGTCTACTCCGGTTCCAAAGGTGGTTGGACGACAACTTAGCTGGTCTCAACCCGGCCGTCGCCGCTGTCATCACCAAGGAGATCGAACCGGTTCGTCTATTTATTTTTAGTTAAAGAGTATGAATGGCCTAGTTTGTGTTTTATCAATATGTTCACTACTGTTATTTTTATTAGTATGGTACTTTACCAAGCAAGTTTTAGAGTTATAAGTTTTATGGAGCAAGAATATTCATAAATAGATATATCGGCAACAGTATAGTTCGTGACAAATATGAATATAATTCCAGATGGTTCGCGGCCGTAGTGCGGTGCAGATGGCGGAGGAGTTCATCAGCTCGTCGGCAGAGAAGACGCAAGCCAACGCGCTGTGGGGGGCGCGCGCGCTGCGCCGTCTGCTGCCCGACCGGACTGCGCAGGCGCTGGCGCTCGCCACTGCACTCAACTACCCCGACCTCTCCATACAGGTAATTACACATTTACACACAGGGACACGTCTGCAGTCCGACCGGACTGCGCAGGCGCTGGCAACTGCGCTGCATTAACCTGACCCAAAAAAATCATGTATTTTAGTTACTGCTTTTATTTTCAGGGTTGCGTCGATGTGTTAGACAGTCTGCGAGAAGGCGACTTCGGTCCGTGCGAGAAGGAGATAGAGCAATATATCGAGGCGTGTCGCAGCAAGTTCCCTTACGCCATTGCGTTCAAGCCGGCGTCGGCGCTGACCGACCTGCCCGACAACCACGTGGCCGACGACGCCCCCCTCCAGCCCAAAGAGATAGCCGTCAACAACTGAGCACCGCACTCACCACTCCGCCCTCGATAACGGTCTAAACTATATCATCTGTCTATTTATTCGATTGTTTCAAATTCCGAATTGAAACATCGAATAGAAATACTTTTTATAGACCAAAGTCCTAGTCCTGACAGCTTTGCTGTTCCGCTGCATTGAAAAACATAACTCGTCACGTGAATTTGATTAAGGATTACAATTGGGAATATTATTTTAATGCAATCGAATATTTGTGTAAGACTTAGTGTTTATTGGGCCACGAATGTCCCGCGACATTTCGCGCAATATGTCAAGTGACGCCGCGTCGCTACCACATGTATTATATTTGTACTAGGCACAAGTTGCGCGGGATCGCTTAACGTATCGTCCGATAATCATTGCGGGGTTTTTATCCTAGAATAAGTGGCTTCTTACTAATTTACCAGCACGAGAAATTTACTTCTTTCTTTAGTCGCGAGTTAGACCTAGGTCTGTCTTATTATTTAGAATTTAAGTCCACAAAATTTAGAACATTTCGTAAATTCTAGGTGCGGAAATTAAGCAATAATAGTGTAACTCAATGTTTAGAACAGATTCACTCGAGATCAATTCATTAACAGCGGAATAATAAAGGTGACAGAATAAACTATTTAGCTGAATATTCGTTATAGATATTCGAATAGTATTGAGACCATTTTGACTGACGAATGTCTTTGATTTAAAAACTTTTTAATCTCTATGTACTTTTAAAAAAAATACTTTGTAAGTACTTCTGATTACCAAAATTTATGATGTTACTATACGTATGTCGGTATCGACTACCGCGTAGAACTATCAGTTCGTTCTATGGAGAAAGTTAATAAAATCAATCTTGTATTTGATAATTAATTTTCTAATGTATTCAGTAGCATTAAAATTTGGTTTAGTTATAGCTATAGACTTGTTTTTTTTACAATTAAAAGTTTGTTATAATAACAATTTTGATTTTATTCAAATCCCTAGAATGATTGGTTAACTTTACAGTTAAAGTTTAGCAGAAACACTAAACATTGGTGAAACAGATATATTTATATTATAAACGTGTGTTCATATCAGATTATTAATGGTCACAAATGAATTTAATTGGTTTGGTTTTCCTTTTTACGCTTTATAGGCCCCGTGTTGCAATAGAAAGTGTCACTTATTTATGACATTTTAATGCCGAAGGACGCGAGTGCAGGAAATCGGGCGTATTGTTATTGTGGCGAGGGATTCACTGGCAAATTGGTCGACAGTTACATAATAAATTGATAGCATGACAAATAGTGTTATAGGATTATGACTACAGACTTTGTATTGTTCCAAAATTCTTATCTATACATTTGTTTTTTTTTTAATATTCGTGGATTTATAACTTTAGCGAATAAGTTATAATTATCACACAAAATCTACTTATTTTCGTGTAATTAAAAAAAAGCAAAGGATTATTGAACTCATTGATGGATTTATATTGTTCGCGCGATAATCAGTTTAACAGATTCGTTGCGCGTCTACCATCAAAGGCGTGCCATTAAAACTTCTCATAGTTTGTGGCGCGGGTGTCATGGCATGCTTTAATTCCTTATTACTAAAATTGAGATTTTAAGCATTAAAATCCATTTTTACACAATATAAACCTGACGACTACATCCTTTGTGTTAGCCGAGGAATTAAAGACAACGAGTTATAAAGAAAAAAATGCCCTTTCGTTTTGTATCCGCGATCGACGTACCTTCACAACCACTGTAGTACCTTAGTTTTAATTAACGGACAATATTTGAATAAAAATATTTTTAAAATGATCATCAACTTGTCGGATTTGCCAGAAAATCGTTCGTCCTAATGTTAACGTTATTAACACATCAGAATACTTTACGTTATTACGCTTTGTTTTTATGCTGTTTATTTTCCTTAACAGGAGAGGGCTTGGCCAAGATGTCTTTCTACAATCGTAAACGCTTGTAGAAACGACAAAAATGTATAGAAATTACATTTCAAGTCGATAAATCACGTGGCCATAACTATGTGATTCGAAAAGTCATTTCCATACGTTTTCGTAGTTTCTACTAGCGTTTACGACTGTAGAAAGACATCTTGGCTAACTTTACTGATAGCGATCCAGTTTAGCGATTCAAATTATCAGTGAGAACAGTCAGCGCTGTTTTGCGTAGCTTCTATTCTCTAGTATCATTGGTATGTCGTATATAGCCCCAAACGATTTAATTTACTTCTAACTTTGCACATGAACTGTTTTTATTTAAGAGGAGTTTTTAGAAAATAGATTAGCGGCGATGGAACATACTTAATTATTGTCTCACAAAAAAATTGGGTAGTTGACTAGATCAAAAATAAAATCCTTTATGATATAATTTTGGTAAAGCATCTTAAAATACATAATGTCACTTTCATTTATCGTTTTGAAGGAAAAACTTTTGAATTTTTATTGATAATTGAAGTAAAATAAGTATATGGCTTGATGTGAAAAATTGTGACGTCATAATTCTCGTTTTTGACAGTTCAAAGTATCGAATTTGACTAGTTGTCAAGTACCCAATTGTAACGAAATGGTTACTCACGGTTTTTAATTCTAAAGATGTTTTATATAAAGACGTAGCGTAATTTGTTAAACTTTTCTCTGAGTCTCGATTTGCAATGAAGTGTAAAAATATGTTCCTTTATTATTTTTAGTTTGTAAGAAATTTGTTCTTACGCTGTTTTTTTCTTCATAACCCATTTAACAAACCACTTTGTTGATCTTAGAACATGTATGAGGAAGTGTTGGCATTTGAGGGGAAATAATCTATACAACTGTCTAGTATTTGATTTTCAGTACGTTAACCTTTTGACCGCTAAGTCAAAAAATAAAGACGCGCCCTCAGCGCCAAGCTAAGAATTCATCCATAAATACCTACAATATAGTAGTAAGTTCGTAATTATATCGATTAAAACTGACTATTCTTTTTTAACTTTAAAAGTATTTCACGTAGTCGTGATCGTGGCATGCTGGACACTTTTCGGTTTGTCATTTATACGTGACCGTGGCGGTCAAAAGGTTAATAAAGACGATATTGCCTTTCGTGAATTGTCTCCAGTGGTGGTGTCTTTGTTTTATTTTATATAATATAATATGAAATGTCTATTCAAGTGTTGCTTCACGTAGTGTCATAAGCCGAGTTAATATTAACAGTTATGCCTAGTCCTGTGATCCTGTAGTAGCCATCATTATACATGGCATCCCACTGCAAGTTGACAATAGACTTTTAAATTAAATGCACATTTACCAACAATCACGCATGATTATACAATAATGTAACTTGCGTGCTATAACATAAGGTAGCAAATGTGGCCTCAAGTGTTCAACAATATTCACGTAACAGAATAATTAGGATCTAACATTGCAAATAACTGACTGGTTTTTAATGTGTAAAAATAATGTTGTGTGGCAAAGTGCGCGGTTCGCCCTTCGGCCTGAGGGCACGCTTGTAAATATTTCTTACTTTAAGTTTGTACTGTACAATATCGTTAGTTCCGAGGTCTGTAATGACTAGAAAATTTGTTGACTGCATGCGGCGCTAGCGTTGAATATGTGCGGACGATGAACATGGACTCAAATGTAAACACTTTTGTTGGAATTAATTTTATTTGTTTTTGTAGATATTTGTAAAGTTTGGACAATAATTATATAATTCAATACTCCAAATTGTAACAATTGCAAAATGTCAATGTGTTGATACACTACGGCTGTTAACTTCACGGACTGCTCCACTGAATGAAGTAAACAGGTTCTCTGGTATCATTTTAACGCATTTATTTCTTGAACATAAGCTGGTCTAGTTGTTCATCTAACCGAGATATGGGTACTATAATTTTTGACAAAATGGTGACACTCGTCAAACTTATAATAACTTGAAGTATATTTTATTCAGTGGAAATGTTCAATTATGTTTATGTTACACAAAATATCTTCAATTAAGTTACTAATAAATCGCCACGATGATTTTATTGTATTCAAGTTGCGTGATCGGAGTATCTGTACCCGTGTCATCTTGTACATAAAGTAATAAAATTTTATTTTACAAATTTATTTATATTTCTGTTTCATTTACAAAACTCGTCATAGTACTTAGTTTGTATATAAAAATATCACATGCTATTAAGCAATTAGCATAAAAAATTACAGTATCAATTTCATTATTTAAGGGCTGTCACTGCATTGGCCTCCGAAGGTGATTTCTATTTTACGTCGCTTTGGTATGTACTGTCTGAAACAATATAAGTGAACACTTTGAGTGATATATCAAAGATCAGACTCGCAGGTAGATTCCTGTTTTTCCTATTAGATTTGACGTTGTTGGGGCGAGAAACGATAATAAATCAAGTTTCTGTAAATATTAATTTGTTTTTAATGAGCAAATTATTAGTAAAATGGCGTGTTTAAAATTGTAAGAAAACTATTTAGACAAAGGGCCTGTTTCACCCCGCCTACGAATAAGTTCCATTTAGTAGGTAATTTCATACGAATTCCATTTTTGAAATTTTTTGATAGCAAGTGGCTATTCGGACATTGTGAAACTGGCGCTAAGTTAAAAGAGGGAAATATAAAGACAGATTGAAAATAAATAAAAAAAGTTGGAAACACATACTCATATTTAACATTTGCAGCTTCAAACATTCGCTTAGAGGCTATGTATTTTGGTTTGTGTCCTTTTTCATCAGATACATAATAAACTTTGCTGATTCCTGATTGGATGATCACTTTGGCACACTCGTTGCAAGGGAACAGGTTAACATATATGTGACAATCCTTCACATCACTTGAATTCTTGTTGACTATAGCATTCATTTCTGCATGGCACACTGTAACAATATGACATATAGTAGAAAAATAGAGTATAAACTTCTTTATTATCTAACTAAACTGATTCTTTTCTATCAAGTGTTTAAATTCTTGGTAGAGGTATATCTATTCATTTATTCTAATTCAATTTGAAGGGCTCTTGTTCTTTCTTAATTCTATTAATTAAAAAAACTGTATTGACTACCATTGAAATATCAAATATTTGGAAATATAACATTTTTATATTTTGATTATTCATTGTTCTGGGAAACAGATAATATCTCCTGTTACAAAATGCATTATTGCAGTCTTATCTGTAAGCCTAATGCATTTATAATCATCATTGGATGATAAAAGTGCATTTATCAGCCTCCAGATAAGATGAATATGAGTTGTTATATCCAATATATTGTTATTTGTATAGATTGTTTATTAATGTAGATAAGAAAAGTTTTTATTTTGACCAAACACAGCTAGTTTAGAGATTGGAATATCAATATTTTATACTAAATATTTTCAGCAATTGTCAAGTGTTACCATAATAAGATTTGTGGTCTAACAGTGATTCCGATTTCCGCGCCCATGGAAATTCATCATCACTACATCCATTTGGCATCCCATTGTATCTGTAATATCAATATTAATTTAGTTAGTTATGGTAATGATGGATGCCTTAATGAAAGTAGAATGGTTGAAAAAAATATTTATAGATATAACTACAAAAAAAGAAAATTATGATCAGATGGCATAGTAAGTAGTTAGTGTATTTGCCTGCAACGTGTCAAACATTTGTGTGCATGAACATGATCATGTGACTTAGTCTAGGGGTTCCTGTATATAATATGTATTATTTACAAAAGATAAGTATATGTATGTATGTTTATCAATTGTCCATAACCATACCCAGCTCTGCTCAGTTTGGGCCTAGATGATGTTGTGAGAATGGTTGATGAGGAATATAATATTACTATGATATATACATATGTAGCTGGTCAATACAAACCCAATTCCAATAATTTTATTATCCTTGTTCACAATACAAGCGCCCACTTGGTAGCTTGGATCTTTGCTTCGTTGTGCCGCCAAAAACGCTATAGCCATAAAATAATCCTGCCAGCTCAAATAGTCGTCACGTTTTTGAGTGCTAAAAAGAAAAAAATACCACAATATAGACATTCAGAATATTTAAAACCACAGATGTTTTTTTGTAACTTAGCATAAAAACTATGTCCTGTTTAAACTTATCAGTTTTAATAAAGATACTTTATTTACTAAAATAAATAATAAGTGTTCTAATAATACAAACAAACTTACTCATTTAACGACATGTTTGCGGTTGCTTCTGTGAGATCCATTTTTTATTTAGGACCAATTTAATATTAATATAAGATCTCAAAATAATTTTACCCCTATTAAGTATCATACACTTAAGTCACTATCATCTTATATACATAAATACAAAAACAAATTAATCTTATCTCAGACTACTGCAGAGTGCAGAATTAAATTTTCTTCACATTGAATTTATAGGTTATCCTAACTGTCAAACAAAGTGTCATCGAGTTTACAACTGTAGAAATGACATTGACAACTGACAACATGAAGTTTGATGTTTAGTGTTGGGTTAGTATCAAATAATTGATTCAGATTATAAACGAATTGACGGTTGTTAAATCGCTGTTTTCAATTAATTTTAGTTGCAGATTAATAAGTCAGAAGAATGGCCGCGTTTCATTGATGTAACAATTTCTGAAAAACATAGTATGCATAAATAAATTAACTTGGTTCTTTAGTCGCATAATATAATTATATGGTAAGAGTACCTGTATGATTATATGGTAATTGAGGTAGGTTTATGTGCTGGCGTCTGAACTATGTGTTTCGAGATGTCACCCATAAAAAATCACGTCTTCTTAATCTAAAAATCGTGCCAAGCTTATACATTCTATGCTTATCATAATGCTCCATTTAAAGTAGGTATTTCAACTGTATAAGACTTTCAAAGAAATACAAGTTGAAATAGGATTTAAAAAATATGGTCATGAAGCGGGTTGCTCTCTTTGCCTTGCATACGAGTGAATATTTTTATAATATTTATTTATTTACGTTATAATATTTTTTGTACCGAAAGTGAAATTGTTTTAGATCTTCATTTCAATCAGTTTAAGATATTTGCTTCAAAATCGAGTTGCAAGATTTCAACCTAACTTACTTGCATCCCAAGTTAAATATGTAGGTAAACGCTGGAATAAAAATTCACGAGACTGTGGGTAAAATGGATGCAAAACTTCGTAAAGGCACTTCTTTCTCTTTTTGTATCTTTATTTTAGATATAAAATATCGCAATTTGTTTTTGAACTTCTGAATCGAATACTCGTCTATTTTGGAAGTCTCTCCAAGAAGTTAGTCAGTAGACTCCATCTGATGCTAGTTTAAGTAATTTTTTTAGTTATAGGTACTTCCATCGACAAAATACTGAACCGGTTGACATAAAAAATAACCGTGTCCGGTAAACGGAGTACTTAAGTATAAAAATTTACAATAGCGCTAGTGAAATTGAAATTTGTCTAGCCGTTAAGGTTAGGTAATAGAATTAAATTCCAAAGTTATCTACTCTAGTCTCATTTAGTTTAATTGAAGGTTAAATCTAAAATAGTTTTAGTAACACATCGTACCTACTAATGATACTTTTTAATTGGTTCAGTAAAAGATCGTGAAACCCTATAAATTAAACTTATCACTTTTTATCTTTAAAAACTAGAACTAAATACATTAATTAAAGCATCAACACTGCTAGTTTTACCTTGAACTGCAAGCGAGGATTGTAGGTAAACCACACAATATGGGGACAATATTTTTAAAGTATGAGCGTCATAAGTAGTATTTAGATTGATTTTTATACTTACAATGAGCTGTTGGAGATGAGCTTTTGGCTCTAACAATACAATAATAAAGTCATCATCATCTGCCTAGTCTTTTCCCGATCTATGTTGGGGTCGGCTTCCAGTCTTAGCCGGATGCAGCTGAGTATCAGTGTTTTACGTGGAGCGATTCCCTGCCTGACCTCCTCAATCCAAACAACCTGGGCAACCCGATACGATAATAAAGTATCTATCAATTTTTCTTTCTATACATGTACAGTAATTATGTTTGAATATACAAATATTATAAAAGAAAATGCATGAATAGATTTCGTTATAAACGTATATAATGTGAGAAATCTTGATCTTGATTTTTAGACAGGACAGTAAAGAATTTAAATCAAATTCAGGAGTATCTGACAATTGTTTAAACGTATGGTCACATGGATGATACTAAGTTACTACAAGCCTATGTAAGTACATAAAACAAGGCAGTCGATCGTATTTACTATTTAAGCGGGTAGTGCATTACGAATACAGTTTATTATCAAAGTGCAATTATTGTGCTAGATAACATTGTTAAAAAAAAGGTTCAATTTATAAACAAAAAAAATAAATTCGAGTAATTTCTTCCAACATAATTTGGATAATAATGTCGTTTGTCCATTCAAATTCATAAGTTTTAACAAATTTTTGGACACCACTTGTTTCTTTAAAAAAATGATATCAATTAACGTAATAATTAATGAGTTCTTCAAAGCTATACAATCTATGGGTTCTTCGTCTATGGTGCAGTGGTTTTTTCGAGCTTTGACCTTATCACAGGCGGTGCTGCAGACAGGGTGGCCAGCCAACTACCAGCTAACAGGTAAATTATATTGTAATTGAGGTCGTATTGGATATACATAATTTATACTAGGAGTGCCTCTCTATGTGTCTGTCTTTGTGATTCTCTATTCTGCGTCTAGGCTTTCTTAGTCCTACCCATGGTGCACACTTGTCTCTGACTTCTTTGCACAAAGCTTAGGGTGAAGAGAATTTTCAAATTTAATGCTACGTATCTATTGCTGGAGGCTTTAAACCGCTTCCTCTGCTCAGCAATATTGCAGTGTCACAGCTAGATGGATTTTTTTATTGTTTTATAATGCCCTTGTTCGATCTTAAAATCTTCTGGCTATTTAGTTTTGTCTTTCAATATTTGTGTTGGCATTACCGAAAAATTATGCTATAGCATTGTTTGATGCACTATATTTTTTGAGATAATTTTTAGGGTTTATTTTTAGTGTAGCGATTAAGTGATAGTTTTACTTTGATTCGACAGATGGAGATAGGTTCGACTTCATAGTTGTCGGGAGTGGGTCAGCAGGAGCCGTGGTGGCAGCGAGGCTGTCAGAAATACCGGAGTTTAACGTACTCCTCGTGGAAACCGGGGGAGACCCGCCACCTACCAGCGTTGTGAGTATCTACATAGCTCTTACAAATCCAAACATTTAAATTTCAGGCCAGTTCTGGAATACAAAGGCTTTATAAAAATTCAGTGCTAGGGACATCGTTAATGATAACCTTTTTTTTCAAAAAAATACTTTGTACTTTGCAGTTATGACAGTTTAAATATTTTAGATTCCAGGTCTGTTTACAACACTGCAAGGCACTGAGTATGACTGGAATTATAAAGCTCGTTTCGACGAAGGAGTAGGCTTAGCACATCCAGGTGGCTTTATTCCATACTCTCGCGGAAAAGTACTCGGAGGCAGTTCTTCCACTAACTATCTGATATACTCTCGTGGTGTTCCTGAGGATTATGAGAAGTGGAATCGAATTGCACCCGGATGGGACTGGGAGACCGTCCTTCACTATTTCAAAAAGCTGGAAGGCATGACAGATACAACACTGTTCAAAAATCCACGAAACGCTTACCTCCACTCAACTGACGGCCCAGTGAAAGTTTCTAGACCTGGGACAATGGCATCAACTGACGAAATTGATGATATAAGATTGGATTGCTATGAAGAAATGGGTATAAAGCGGGTTCTTGAAATCAATGGTCCTGAAATTGTCGGCGCCGCCCGTCCACACTTCACTCTCTACAATGGCAGAAGATCTAGTACAGCGGAGGCTTATTTGAGACCAACTAAAGACAGGCCGAATCTTAAAGTAGCAAAATTATCCACTGTTACTAAAATTTTAATAGACCCACAAACTATGCAGGCATTCGGAGTAGAAGTCTCCCTGAATAATAAACAAAATATCAATGTTTATGCGGCTAAGGAGGTGATTGTATCAGCTGGTACAATGAACAGTCCTAAAATCCTTTTGCAGTCAGGTATAGGGCCTCAAGAGGATTTGTCAAAACTGGGCATAAAACCTTTGGCTGATCTTCCAGTCGGTAAGAATTTCCATGACCATCAAGCTTTACAGTTGATTTATAAAGGTAAACTTGGAATAGACACGGCAGCACAAAATATTGTGGCTGCACCACAGCTAGACACTCTGCCTGTTCCAGTACAAAGCGGGTTTTTCAGGGTCAACTCTACGTACCCGTCTGTATCGCAACCTCACTTCCAATTTTTCAATACGTACATAGGGGCGGCGGCCTGGCCTTTTTTAATGGCTGTGTGTAAAACAGCCGCTAATTTTGACGAAAAATTATGCAATTCACAGGCGAATGCAAACGCTTTTAATGAAATAGATAACGTGCTCCTCATCATGTTGCATCCATTATCAAGAGGTCAGGTGAGATTGAGGAGTGCAGATCCTTCTGATGACCCTATAATTGACTTAGGGTATTACAGGGATCCTCATGATTTAGAAGTGGCTACTGAGGGAGTGAAATTTATGAATACCTTAATAAATACAAAGTATTTCAGGGAAGTTGAGGGTAGTATTCCGAGGTTGAGTGTACCCGGTTGTGAGGACTTGGAGTGGGGTTCAGATCAGTACTGGAAATGTTACGCTAAGAACACAGTGTCCTCGCTTCTGCACGCGGTGGGTACTTGCAGCATGGGCCCCGATTGGGTGGTGGATGAACGACTGAGGGTTCATAAAGTGGGAGGTTTGAGGGTTGTGGACGCCTCAGTCATTCCATTAATTCCTAGTGGCAATACAAATGCTCCAGTTATGATGATTGGCGAAAAGGCAGCTGATATGATAAAGGCGGATTATATAAAACATGTTAAAATCAATGATAACCAAATATTTTCCGCTTTTGGAGACAATTTTTGATAAGTTTTAATGAAAATGGCTAGATTGAATTATTTGGATCGTCTAAACAAATCCGGTATTCATATCAGAGTTAACAAGAAGAGAAGGCCGGACATCCCGTTATGTGTTTGTGATACCTAATAGTTAGATATTAAAGATAGAAAAAATAGTTTAATTTGCATTGTATCGAGCCGAACTCTTGTATTTTTGAATTTTTGTATCCTTGATTTCCTGAATTTTCTTGTACTTACTTGTACCTACTGAAAAGTTTTGTACTTTTGTATTTAAGTTACCAGATAATTATAAGATCTATTTATTATATCATCCGAAGTTTTTATTTAATCATTTGCAAATGATACATAGCGAAGAAGTTTGGTAAAAATAAAGTTGATTTTTTACATTAAATGTGCATTTTAACCAATTAAATGCTGGCAATAAGTCAATAATGCCTAGGAGGTCAGTAGTGTTACATGTTATTACATAAGGTATAATTAAGACTGTTTTTCAAGAGACGGTAAACAGGTACCTTAGTTATTAAATAAAATTAATTATCTTAGTGAGCTCAACAGTTTTCTAAAAACAGGGTTCGAATTCCATTTTAAGCAGAACACAGTCTTCGCCAAACTTAATGGCGGCGCGCGGCTAATTTCCGACCACTATTTCGAGCTTGTGGCACAACATCTCGCGGACTTCTAGCAGCATCTCGCTTGATGTTCTAAGTCTAGTGAAACCCTTCTTTTTTGCGACTAGTATAGGGTTACACTTGAAAGTATTTCAAAAGAAAATGGGAGGAATATATTGAAATCCAACCCGCGACCCTCCTGCACTCAGTCACTGGGCTAAACTTATCCAAATAAAATTTCTTTGTGTGGTTTTTATAGCAAGTGATTACAAATCAAAGCGGCCCAATAATTTATAATTATTGCATCGCGAATTGCACGGCCATATTAACAACTTTTTTTGCGTTCTAATTTGTTGACTTGGTAATAACAAGCATTACTGAACATTCGAGGTTCCGTAGCAAATAACCTAAAAATTAATTCCTAAAATTATTTCAAACTAAGCGTTTTGCGTGGTGTCATCCGCGTCCCGAGAAAAACACTACCCTGCCTGTAACCTGTCCCCAGGATGTGGTGACCTAGTGGTAAAAGCAGCTGCCACTTAAGCACGAGCGTGCGGGTTCGATTGCAGGTCAGGAAAAGTACTAATGTAACTTTTCTATGTGTATTTTGGCCATCAAAAACGGAGTAAACGCGAAAGAAGGCATCTTGAGGAAATCTGGACTTAAGATTGTCGATTGGCCTTGAGCATACGTGGTTAACGCTTATTCCTTCTCTGTTTGAGAAGGCATTGTGCGCTGCAGTGCGTCAATAAAAAGGCTGATGACGAGTTCACTTTACTCTGAATACCTTTATACGAGAAGGAATATCGCAATGATAAATTTAAAGTGCAATGAACTATACCTAATTTTACTGCGTGTTCGTTTCATAATGATTCGCAATCGATTATAGGTATTTGTTTGGTTTTGTTGTGTACTGCAATTAACTCCTTCCAGGTGGCATATTATCATTGTGAGGACGTAAACTATTACAAAATGAATCCGCATCCCATAATTGCGAATCAGTACATTTCGATATTTCGATTCGTAATAGAGTACAAAAAGTACTATTTTTTTTTAGATTAAGGGCTTGTTTCAACTACGAATAAGTTCCAGTTAGTTTATTTGGTAGATAATTTCAAACAAATTCTGTTCAATTTTTGAATTTATTATAGTGGCTATTCGAACATTGTTAAACTAGCCCTTAGTAAAACTTATTTTTGTTAATTTCCTATAGTCAATAAAATTGAAAAGGACATGAATCAGTTTTATTAATAAAAGGAAGAATGAAAGAAAGTAGGCCAGCGGAGAATTAATCTGTACATCGTAGGGGAAACACACCGTTCTAATTTCATAGTAAAAATACACAATAATTTCTTCGCGTTTCTTCTACAATATAATGTGAGAAATAAATCCAAGCAAGGGAACAGTATTTTCACTAAAATTAAAGTAAGTATTTAGAAGATCCCTCTTACATTACCATAAGTCTTTGTGATGATAATCGCGCTCCCCTTAACCCCCCGTCCGGTCTTACTACTCCCTTTCCGTAATTACAATAAAATCTATAATCATTATCTTTTGTCTTTTCTGTGATAGAATTTATATTTTTTTATCATCGGGTAAGTGCAAAAGCACATCAACCGACTTCAATCTGTCAAATTTCTTTAATAGATTTTCAACCTTATCTCAATACCGTTACTGTAGGTTTCTAGTCTTTTATATTCGGGTAGGTTGACCTGCTGACGTCTGTAGAAAGTAATTTGAACAAATATAATAATTTGTATTTTATGAAGATTTATTGTTTTTTATTTATTACTAAGCTATAGTTACAGATCGAACTTCGAAACGAATCGCAAGTATTTTATTTATTAATCATTTGTAATTTTAAATGTTAACAGTTCTAGGTGTTACTTCTATTAACACTGTATTGTGTAAAGCATAATGTTAGCAAACGTCCCATCATTTAAGTAAAAACTACAAAACAAAAAACACAGAAATACATAGAATTTTTCGTCTCTGCAATATTATTTGCAATATCTCTCTAAAATGTGGGGTTACAGGAATTATTGTGCAAGTTAACCTGCTCTCCAACCCTAAAGTCCACAAGTATGACGGGCCGTGGTTCCGAAGTCGTAAAATCGCTCGTTTACATGACAAAGTCTCGCTGAGTGCTGTTAGGACATGATTATCTGAGCCAGGAGGTCGTACTATGAAGATCCATCGCACTATGATCTCGTAAGGAATTTCACTTTAGAATTTACTTACTGTGAAGAGATAATGCAGGTTTTTTACGTCTCTGGCAAAAAGAAAATGTGTGTCTTGATGGTAAATGGCATGACGCTTACTTATGCCGTCATTCACTGTGATTAAAAACTTTCATAGTGGAGCTTTTAAACAAAATTTTGTACAGTTATTATATGAAAAATCCGATTGCTATGTCGATCCCAAGTCATTTTTATTATATGTATGTATATTCGTTTGTGTTTGTGTTGAGATAGGTAATTTACTTTACAAGTATGTTACGGGAGTGTTTAGACTAAATGAATAAAGAGAAGATAGCATAGCAGGTACCTTAGCTTTCCCTATATATGTAAACAGAGGCGGAGCATTCTATTGTTCAATTTAGATACATCCTTATCGATCTTAACTTTCAATCCCTTTTTTTAATAGACTTTAGAGTAGGTACAGACGCCAGCACATCAAGCTACCCGAAACTGACAAATTTTCCCAATCAACATGTAATCAACAATGTACAGACGCCAGCACATAAAGCTACTGATAAATTTCCTTTATACATTTTCAAATTTATTTCTAAAGTATATATGGTTGAAGGTTAATACGGAAAATTTCGGGTAGCTTGATGTACGGAGTGATGTTAGGTCGAGTTTTTAACAACAATGGTAGCTCCACTCCGGGGTAATGACGCGCGGAGTATACGTTGAACTCTGTTTAATGTGCTGGAATACAGTGCGCGTTTGATGCCCGACCCGCCCTTACTCACTTCCTTGGGGTAGGCAGAATTGAAAGCTTCATTTGAACTTTGATCTTGATGACGTTAATGATCATACAATACAGTAAGGAACGCATTAAAAACCGCTTGTCTAGCTTTGTTTCTATGTCGACGTACGGACATGCTTGGTGTCCGGACGTCTAGTATCGGGGCGCATGGCATCTTGTAGCCTAGCGTCTCGGGATAACTACATAGCTTAGGGACACCCATCATCGGTACGCCTTATTGTGTCGGGGCGCCTGGAGTCGTGACGCCTAGCTTCGGGACGCCTAGAAAACTCCCCCTAGAATGCACATTCGGTTTCGGTTATAGTTTCGTCAAGATTTTTGACCGAAACTCAACCGAAACGGAACATGCGGTCGGACACTTATAAAGTACCTATTTCTTATTTATGAATGAACCGGTATGAGTCGTAATCGTAGCCAATCAGGCTAGGGAAGGTTGCGCTAACAAAATCAATCAATGCTTGGGTAATCAATATATTCATTGGCAATGAGTTGCATGCACACTGCACACAAGTTTTTCGGATTCTGTGGTCAAGACTGGCCGTATTATCATCTCAACTAATATTCGGGCCGACGCCCATTGATAGCACGACGCATTAATCTACTAAAAAAAGTCGATTCTTAAAAAAAGGTGACGCTACTGAGCAAAACCCCAGAATCGATAGTCATTGTTTTTAATTTTAGTTGACTAAATTATCAATTTTTTTAACATATCTGCCATACTCGTAGCTTGACCACTTTTACCATTTAAATTACTAATTTCCGATGTATTTTTATATGAATACGCGTCTTTTGAGCTTTTTTTAATATCACATGTTTGACATGCCTTGTAAGGATAAAATCCCTAAAAAATAAAGAAATAAAAATTTCATACTTCTTCACAACTCTCCGAGATATAAGCGGATTGCAATTTTCATGACATCAGTAATCCACCAACCTATGTAAAAAATACATTCCTGTGTCGTGCAGACTGTAGGCTCCAGTCCTTACGTGTAGCTGTCACTGTTGACTAAATATTAAAACAAAGATTCATCGCAAATTCCCAGTAAAAAACGGTATAAACAACCTAAAGACATCAGCTAATCCTGTGGCTTCCAAAACCATTATTTTTATAAAAGTATAATTATGTAATACATCTCCTAATGCTGGCAATAATGAGAGAAAACGTTGGCTTTAGACATTAAATTGAATAATTTCAGTCAGACGGGCTCAACTTAATGAGATTGTGCTAAGCTCGTCTCGTTTAAGGAAACCAGTAATGTGCGATATTGGCGCACGCACCGAGGGTCCCGTACTTTGATATAATCTTATTTTTATTACAAACTACCTTTGTTTCATATATAAAGTAGCCCAAAAAATAATTTCACTCCAGTCAAATTTCAATTTAAGTGTAACAAAAAACCAACTCAATTTCACATTAATCCAATTTTACATTGGTTTGTGGACAAAACTAACCCACATTGGGCAAGCGTGGTGGCTAACGCTCACTCCCTCTCTGTGCGATAGGTCTATGCCCGGCAGTGGGACAATATAAAGGCTGATGATGATGATGTGGAAAAAAATGTATGGGCAGGACCCAAGCCCGCCACGGCTTCGCCTACCATTATTTGAATAGTATCACAGGTATATGTCTGTGGATCACATTATGTATAGGAGCACTCAATTCATAAAAAGTTTGTATTTTGACCCCTAAAATACAAAGTACATGAAAGCCACGTGAAATTTTAAGTCGAATAGGTAGGAAAAAAGTAAGCAGCGACGGGATGGATCGAATTTATCAGAGCTAATGGTCGGTGGTTTTATAGGAGTATAGAAATTGTTCGTAACGTAAACACCTACTAAGTTTCCTTTTTGGTGGCAGGAAGGATATTCATCATTTTTGTTTGTGATGATATTATGATGTGATGATGATAAACTAATAATGAAATTCAACCTAAGTAAATAATAATTAAAAAGATATTATCTTATGCAATGGAATCGGTTGGTAAATAACGGAGATAACAATGAATATAAACATCCCAAATAGAGAACCTCCAAACCCTATCCGGTTAAGCAGTAAGCAGCCTCCTAGGCTGAACTGCGAGTTGCCAGCATCAATAAAAAAAAGAACCTTCAAAATTTTCATAAATTCGTAAAAAAGATCTGTAATTTCCTTTATTATGTATTTGTCAGGTCTGTTTATTTTTATGGTTAAGCAATACAGTACCCATACAGTTAGGTAGGGTAGGTACGTACTATAAAAAATATTTTAAGAAGCGAAGCTAAGTAAATCCATAGCATTTCCACTCCAGTCCTTAGAGAGCGATACGTGCTTCGCCTCACAACAGGCAACACAGGGGCGTTTCGCAACCGACTGCAGCCCGCTTATTGCAACGCGAACCAATTGAATATTTATCTATCAACTCATGCCGCACTTGACAGGAGTGCCCCAGTCCTTATTCCTTAGAGAATTGCTCCAAGGTTGTATTAACTATAAGTACTCATTGTGCAATGGGTAGGCCACATATCTCGCAGAACAGATAGCCGATGGGGCAGTAAAGTTAGACGCAGGAAGACGCAGCGTGGGCAGGTCCCCCACTAGGTGGACGGACGATCTGATCAAGGCCGCCGGGAAGCAATGGATGCGGGTTGCTGAAGATCGCGCAAGGTGGCGAGCCTTGGGGGAGGCCTTTGTCCAGCAGTGGACGTCTTTCGGCTGAAACTCGGAAGGAATCTGCCTAGCCTTATCCCAAATATCTTGCGGTCGGCTTCCAGTCTAACATGAAGCAGCTGTGTTCTATTAGTTTACATGGAGCGAATGCCTATCTGACCCTCTAAACTATGCTAGTTGGGCAACTCGATACTTCTTGGTAAGACTGGTTGTCAGATTTCCTGGCTTCTGACTGCCCGTCGTTACGGGCAATTTTTAATTTTAAGTCGTTACTTAAAATTTATGCACAGACGACAGCATATCTAGCTACCCAAAAGTGTCAAATTTTCCCAATCAACTTTGAACCGTATGCTTTAGCGATAAACTTGAAAATCCATTAAGGAAATTCGACAGATTGTAGTAGCTTGATGTGCTGGTGTCTGTACCAGTGAAAATGACAGCCGGGACTCACAACTTACGTGTCCTTGTAACAGACTAACGGCAGAAATTAATAACCTATCTACCCGTTGTTTTGCTTACTAGAGACTGAATTTTGACATTAGCCCCATATAATTTGTGTCAAATTCCTATCTCTAGTAAGCAAAACAACAGATAGATAGGTTATTAATTTCAGACGTAAGATGAAGAAGAAAATATATGTCTCGTTTAAGTGTTATGAAACATATTGTAACGAGCGAGCTGATTTTCCTAACTCAGGCACCACATGCTTGGTGGTTCCACTCAACAACCTATTGTGAAATAAAACATTTAGCGAAAATGTTATCGCCACCAGATTTCCTACGTCAACAGATTTAATTAAAACAAACCTCTCCTTAAAACTACTGAGTTGGATTCGTACAAATATAGTAATATTTTCACCTTTCCAATAAAATATGTTTTGTTAGAGTGACGTCACGGGACGGCAATAAGGCTAGTTTATCGGGGTAGAACATAAAAGGCACCGGTCAACTCACACTTGTCGAAAATATCGAGTTTGTAGCCAGTTATGTATGGCTACTTGCTAACACCTACATATGTATGTACATAAGTACTAGCTACCTGAAACTGTCAAATTTTCTCAATAATCATTGAACCATATGCTACAGCGATAAACTTAAAAATTTGAATTATTAAGGAAATTTGACCGATTGTAGTAGCTTGATGTGCTGTCGACTGTATCTACATAGGTAGGTGTTGGCAACTTTGAATGATGTGCTTCAGCGATAAAGTTGAAAATCTATTAAGGAAATTTGACCGATTGTAGTAGCTTGATATGCTGGCGTCTGTACCTATGTAGGTGTTAGCAACCAGTACATCAAGCTACCAGAACCTGTAAAATTTCCCAATCAACTTAGAGCCCTATGTTTCAGCGATAAAACTGAAAATCTATTAAGGAAATTTGACATATTGTTGTAGCTTGATATGCTGGCGTCTGTACTTATGTACACAGGTGTTAGCAACCAACTTATCAATCTACCCGAAATTGTAAAATTTTCCCAATCCACTTTGAACCATATAGTTCAGCGATAAAGTTGATAATCTATCAAGGAAATGTGACAGATTGTTGTAGCTTGTTGCGATGGCGTCTGTACCTACTTAATACTTGAGGACCTTCATTCACCATCCTTCAGTAAAACTGGTTCATCTTAACCGATGCTGCAAGTGATAATCAAAATATTGGGAAGTTAATCGCGCGATAAGCTCTAAGGCGCTATAAGACAGTACGTGAGTGTCACCGTATGCGAAGGATTAATATCTGAACATCGTTGAACGCTTAATCCACGTAAAGTACACTAGTTCTTATATGTCGCGGCCATGTCGTAGATCTGCTCATTTTATGAAATGCTCGATCGTTTCATGAATAACCGCATGCTTCTTATCTAATCATGATGATGGCGTCCAGGCCGATTACCCGGCTACGGCCGCCGTTCTCTCTAAGGAGATCAGCTAGCTGCGCAGGATATATTATAGTGCACAAGCATTTATGCAGACACAGGTGCACTTTCTAGTCCCTCACTCTCATAGTGCGATGGGACGGCAGTAGACAGACAGCAGTCGCGCATCCCGTGCATCGGAGAGCACGTAAATGTCGGTCTTGCACCTGATCTCTCTCCGGTCGAGTCGCATATGCTTGTGCACTATAATGTATCCAGCGCAGATGGCTGATCTCCATAAAAAGAGAACGGCCGCCGCAGCCGACAATCGTCCTGGATGCCATCATCATCATAGATTTCATAAAGTGAACAAATCTACGATATTGCTACGACATAGTATATCTACATTACTAACAGCCTTAGAACCACACAGGTTGATTTGTCAAGGTCACCCCAGCGAAGTTGTAGGCCTTTAGATATTTGCAATTCTTGATCAAGTGAACATCTTAAGAATGTCTAGACTTCATTGCTAAGTAAATACGCATAAGCTAAGTGAGATGTGAGTCCCGACTGTCATTTGTTTATCTCCGGTAGCCGTTAGTAGTCCCAAGGAGCCCAAAAGTATGGATACAAGATGCCAACTTATTTTTTTAGGAAAAACTATAGTTATAACAAAAAAATCCTTATCAACAAAATCCTTACTAGCATTATTAAGCACATTAGCTTATTGATAAATAGCACCTGGAGGCTGCCTTTTGTAATTTTTGACGTTTAAAAAGTGCTGTCTTGCAGCCAAGTTTGAATAAATGATTTTGAGTTTGCATCAAAAAATTATTTCTCATCGCTGCCCCCTGGGAGTGTCACCCAATACGCTGGCAGCATCGCCACGTTATAAAGCAATGCTGAGCCGTTGGGTGAAATAAAAGCCAGCCTCTGGGTCACGGCAAAAATCCTAAAATTATGATCCAGCCTGTCCCTTGCTGTAGTCAGCGACGCCCTAAGCCGAGGTTCGTACCCCACAGGTGCTTTTAGCGCAGTCGCTTAGTTTGTAAGCATTTTTGCCCCTTGCTGGAGGCCTTAAATTCTAGGCATCCACACGGATTGTCCGGTTAAGTAGTAAACAGCCTCTCTAGGGCGAACAGCGAGATGCCATTAAAAAAAAAACACGGCAAAACTTTGTACCATATCCAGAGGCGTAATTGAAAAAATCTGTATTTATAGTAGGTAATATATGTTCCCCAAAAATAACATCAAGCTAGTCCTGGGCACATTTCTAAGGCCAAGTGTTACGGTCAAGGCAACCAATAACTCGGTTCTACCGAATGAAGGCGGACGTGGGCCTCGCTTTATTTATGCACGCACCCTTACTTCCCGCGATCACCTTGCCAGTGAAACTGATTGAATTTACCGGGCGAGGGCTTAGTGACAAGAGGAGCGAGTGGCGACAATGGGTACTTTAAGAGATATGACGGCTACTGTGTCTTAATAAAATGTATGTTGGAAGTGTACAGATGCCAGCACGTCAAGCTACTACAATCTAGCTTTTTAACTTTATCGCTGTAGCATTTGGTTCAAATTTGATTGGGAAAATTTGTCAATTTCGTGTAACTTGATGTGCTGCAGTTTTTTTTTATATACTTAGGTATTGATTTTTTTGGATATCATGTCTAGTGTTCAGGGTTGAGTGCTAGCCAGCGCATGTTATAAATAAAGAAATTGACTTTATTTCTAATTTACTAATTGACTTATAGCTCTTACATATTTATATTCACACAGTGTTTGTTATTTTTTATACTAATTGTGTATTAAAAAAATATTGTTACAAACAGACATGTGTTGCTAGAAAGTTTGTTGCATCACTTCTTCAGTAAATACACATCTATAGGATAGGAAGTGGAGAAGGTCAGGCGTTTTAGGGACTGTCTTTTGTAAATTTGGTCATTCGTTCAAAGAGTGCCGTTTTGCAGTTAAGTTTGTATAAATGATTTTAAGTGCAGTCCACTAGTGAATTTCCACAACTCTAACATGCTCGGTTCTAATTGAATCATGGACAAAAAATGCCTATTTACTGATAGTTACTTTATTATAACGTCAGCTTAATACGCCGCTACCGCGCTCGCTCCGCTTATCACCCAATGTGCGCCATTGCAGCGATGGTCCACGTTCTTACATTATTCACCTCAGCCCCAAGCTATATTGTTCTTCTGTTTGTCCCCAGCCCGTGGGGAGACTGTCACATATACATGCACCATGCATGCATCATTACATTAGGAGTGTAGTTAGAACCTTGTGCCGTTAGAGCCAGCAATCTGGACGGTGTCGAGCAATAATACGTAAACACTTAGTAAAATTCATAAGAGATTTTCTCCTGTTATGTCGATTAACGTTCAAATAGTACCTACATCACCTTTGAAGCCACAATATTAAAATATAGGTTTGATGTATACACAGTTGTTCACAATGAAATTGTTATTAAATTTTGTGTTGGGGTGAAGGGGAGATTTTTTTTTCCATATTCTGATAATTATTTTGTATCCACTGTATTATTAGAATTCAGTTTGTATAATACATATATTTATTATATTAACGTAATTTATGTACCTGCGGTTAATTAATACTTAGTATTATTTATTTTTCCTTGTATCAGTGAGTACTCAAACATCTACTAGACACCCGATGCAGCTTTGAACGTGTATAAATTGTAGACTTATCTTTCTTATGAATCTCTATTGATGGAAACAGTGTGAAATGAGTTCAGTACTTTTAACTTTTACTTTTCTTTATATGTTATGTTATAAATTATACTGTTTGAATTGTTAGCAGTAAATTTTATTCCAATTTATCTCGTGTGTCTGTCTGTAAATATATAAAAAGTGAGTGTTTAACTAAATAAATGAAACTGCGCTTATCTGTTGTGGACTAGCTATGACAATTTATCAAAAGTGTATAGACCTCTTTAACTGACCGAAATAGGTTTGTATTTGTGAGGTTTCGGCTTAAGTGACTACGGAAGCCTGGGAAACGTTACAGAGCTGGGAAAAGTGGGAATTTGTGCGACTGTGCGCCCAGCAAATTCCTACTTTTCCGCTGTAATAGCGAATGTAGACTTTAAAGTTAAATGTTCGCTTCATGAACTACAAATTTTGGTGGCTTATTGCTGTTTCATTGTTCTTTGAGATGCAATAAAATCTTTTCATGCTTGAATACTAAACAATATTATATTTACTTATTATATTTATGTAATTATACATATATACATATTTAGTGTATGTATATATGTATAATTATGTTAATTTAGATATATATTTTTTTGTAATTATAGATAGTAGTTTTTAGTTAAGTTTTATTCAACTTGTAAATAAATTGTAAAATCTGTATGATAAATAAATTAACATTATATTTATGTTTCTTTTGAAATGCATGTCTAGGCGTATATAAGGTGTTATAAAAATATCTGCTGTTTAATGGGAGGTAGTATAGTTTATAGACTACAATAGTGAAGAACTTTCGTATCCCGGAATAGTTAATTCAATCTAACATTGGCACTACTCTGCATAACTTGGTTCACAATTAATACATATTTTTTTAAAATTTAACGCTCAATATTAACGCTCAATCTTTATCTGTGTGAGAGGAGGCCTGTGCCCAGCAGTGGGACGGTAAAAAGGCTGATGATGATGAAATAAATTATTACTCCCTCATTCTCAATGTCCGTTACGACACGACATTTACTAGCTCTCCGAGGTAGCGCGGGTATACCAATCACCAACTTCCAGACTTCGGGCTGCGTTATGTAAGTCACTTTAAACCCACAAACCACAAATTTCGGCACGACCTGGTAATCGGACCTGAGACCTCTGACACAGCAGTCGCAGTTAGCGTCCACTGGGCCGAGAGAATATAAAGGTAGACAAATATTTTTTTATAACGTGCCCAAATCTTGTTAACACACGTTCGCTCGTAAAAGACATGGGGAACATGTCGATATGTAGTACGTAGGGCCCGGCCATATGTTATGATATAAATTATTGAAAAGTCTTGCAATAACAGGGGCGGTCCTCGGCGACATGTTGTGAAAATGTACGAAGTTGTGAATATACTGCTCTGAACATGGTGTTACGTATTCGCCTGATTGCTATGTTTTTGTATATTCGTACCTATTGTTTACATATCCTACTAATGTCTAGTTTTACTTAGGTTTTTTTACGTATGATAATAGAGATAATGACTAGGTCAAAAATAAAGTACTTTATCATGTACATTTTGTAGGGCATTTTAAAATAATGTGAGTTTTAATTTATCGTATTGAACCGAAAACTGTTTCCAATTTTTTATTGATAATATAACCGAAATAAGTATACGGCTTGATGTGAAAAATCTGTGACGTCAAATTTTAGTATTTGCATACAAATTGTATTGAAAGTAACCGTTTTTGACAGTTCAATAAAAGTAATGAATACTTGTCATCGTATTATGAGTATATGCACGTACTTTTCAACATAAACGATCTCTACCCTATCACTAAAAAACATACTATCAAATTACAATAAAAAAAATCAAATCAACTTTGAGCCGTTTACTTCAGCGATAAAGTTGAAAATCTATTAAAGAGATTTGACTGATTGCAGTAGCTAGATGTGCTGGCGCATGTACACCACTTTGCGTCCTAACTATAATTTAAAAGCAGAAAAAACGCCTATCATATCTACTATCTTTTTTAAGAAGTCGGTCAAAAAACAGCATGTACTTACCAAAAGCAATTCTGATGACGTAAAAATACTCAACCCAATCGAAGGATTACAGTTATTCGTACTACGATAGGGTGACCATAATCTTCACAAAAGTGGCCGAGACCGCTGACTGTGCGGGGACAACACAATAAATCTTTGCGGGGATAATCCTGAATCGGGCTGACTAGGGAAGGCTTTGTGGGCCACGGCACGATATGATGTATCCATCGAAGCTTTGACTGCTTAAGCTAAGCTTTGCTAGCCAACCATTTTTAGAATATTTTGTGTGGAAGTTTTGTACCTTAGCAGCCTTTGAGAGCGTGAGTAGGTACAGTCGACAGCAAAAAACATGGTCGGAACAGTATATGTATATTAGGTCTGACAAAAGTAGTGCACCATATTTTTACAGGTCATCTAATATATGCTAAGGATCATGTTAACCACAAAAAAGTTGAATGACCGTCAACGATCGAGCGCCTTCATAGATGATACATTTAATAAAATATGTTGTTGTTTTCATGGTAAACTTGATCCTTAGTGTGTTCTAGATGACCTGTAAAAATATGGTGCACTAGTATTGTTAGACCTTTTATAATAGACATGAAAACTTTTTTTGGACACACAATTTTATGGTTTAATTGGTCAATATTGTTTTTTATTCAGTAATGAATTCAAAGAAAATATCAACAATTCAGCAGTACATAAATACTGGCTTAATCAACAACAGCCATTTTTCACAATTGTCAAAATGCCATCGATATATGCATTTCGTCAGTTCCGGTGTAGTGACAGGCGCGCCGGAAGTGGACACGCAATGGCGGCCACATCCGGCGGCCATAACTGTCGGCATTCGTCACTTCCGTGGCCGATATTAACGTAGCCTATTGATTGACGTAAAACCTTTTTATATGGGTCCAATATTACTAGTTTTATGTTGAGTTTTTATTGTTGGCGAGTGTGTTGCCTGGGTTATGAAATTGAGGTAAGTAAGGCTTTTTCAGAAGAATATATGTTCTATTTTGTGAGCCATAAGGTTGAATCTCGGTAAACCTAAAAAAACTTCGTCTATACGGAAAAATAGAATTTTATGTATGCATTTTTTAAGGGACTGTACTAGGATTAATTTGTGAAATGTTTTTCATTCCAAATGTAGGCTCTGGTGAAGGCATCAATAATTTAAAATAATGAACTTATGTACCACATAATTTACTGTGTGATTGAAAAGGTTTTTAATTAAAACTTACCTATTTCAGAAAATTGCTTCTAGACTTCGTGTATCTACTTACCAAATAGAATTCAGTGGCTTGTTTTATTCTCAGTAAAATATTATATAAGATATGGTTTGTAGTACGTTTAAAATATAAATAATATAAAGAAAAACTAAAACTTTATTTCATTTAATTAAATAATTTCAAAGTCCCTTAATATACTCGTAAAACTAATTAAGGCATGAATGCTCCAATACCTACATAGACTAACGTCAACATACAATCGATGGTGTAATCTCTACAATTTGGACATCTTTCACGACCATCCTAGCCATTTTAGATCTAAGATCATAAATGAAGGTAAGATTGAAAAAAAAAGTATAGTTCAAGGCGTGGGTTGATATAATGTATAGAGCATACTAATATAATTAGAATTGTTTTGTTTTGTATCTCGTAACGTAAATACTATATACTCATCATCTCCCGAGCCTTTTCCCAACTATGTTAGGGTCGGCTTCCAGTCTAACCGGATTTAGCTGAGTACCAGTGTTTTACATGGATCTATCTGACCTCCTCAAGCCAGTTACCTGAGCAACCCAATACCCCTTGGTTAGACTGGCGTCAGACTTAAAGGCTTCTGATTACCCGTAACAACCGTCAAGGATGTTCAAAGACAGCCGGGACCTACAGTTTAACGTACCATCAGAAACACAGTCATTGGTGTCCAAGATATACTTAGAAAGTACATACAAACTTAGAAAAGTTGCATTGGTACTTGCCCGACCTGGAATCGAACCCACGCCCTCATACTTGAGAGGTTGGCTCTTTTACCACTAGGCCACCATGACTTTTTCATCAGAATACTGCAGTAATATTATTAATTCATTACAATCCAGCTACGACAAAAAAAATATTTGAAGCAAAAAAACTGTTTTGGAGACAAATTTCGGGACCCATTGTGATTTACAATCGAATTTAAATTTTCTACTTTCTACTCTTGTACGTTCACAAAGGAGGCATTATTTTTTATTATTATTTCTTTTATTTTATTGTCTGACACAATGGCCGTGTTTTCAGACAGCTGGAGGGAAATTCAACGGATTTTCCCTCCATTAGGGTTGGGACAGTATTTTTTGTTGTCGATAAAGAAAAAGTGTGTTTGCGAACTTCATAGGTACGTATGCTTTGTTTTAAAGTTAGTTATTAACCGAATAGTTGTAATAACTTTTTTCCACATTAAGGGCCAGTTTCACAGGTTGCTGTTTTCACAAGTTCTAGATAGTTTATCTGGCAGATCATTTTATACAAATTCTGTTCCATTTTTTAATTTATCTGGTAGATACTGTGAAACCGGCCCGTAGCATTCTAGTCGGCATGCATAACTATTGCCTTCTAAGTATAAACGTCCATATCAAATTTCATCACAAGCTGTACACCTGTACCATTGTGCAAGTGACAGTGGGATACAGACGCCAGCACATCAAGCCTGCAACATTTTCAAATCAACTTTGAACCATATGCTTCAGCAATAAAGTTGAAAGTCTATTAAGGAAATTTGACATATCGTGTGTGTGTGCTAACGTCTGTACCTAAAGCAAAAAACACACACACACACATATTTATAATACTGTCTTACTATTCACTTGAATATTAGCTTATCATCGATAGATCAGAATGACATTTGAAGCGACTCGTCCCATCCCTAGTGAAATATTTAAAGTAATAACGTCGGCCGGTGGTTGCTGTATAAAATGTTGTTTAAAACAATGTGGACAACTTTGAACAACAGTAGTTTGTCTGTATTGAACACCGGCTTGTTTTCAAAGTGATTTCTGTATTGTTAGTACCTATTTTGACTAATTCAAATTATATATTCCTCAAGCATTCACACAACGTCATCTAGTCCCAAACTAAGCTGAGCTTGTACTTTGTATACTAGACAACTGATAAACATACTAAAATACATTTCTTTCGTAAATACATATGTACATATTATACACAGTAACACCCACACTAATTAAAACATCAATGTTCATGCACACATTTTTTTGAATCATGAAAGAGAAAGAAAGAAAGAAAAATATTTTATTGGCACAATTTCATGCAGGAATCGAACCCGCGACATCCAGCGTGATAAACGATATCGATTGATAAACATACTGTAAAGGTAACAGTCTTCATCATTCATCAATACTTTAGATACAATAGGCTTAGTTGGATACTCAAAAAGAACGTCCCAATGCTACCTCATACCCCAATGCTCTTTTTTTTCATTCAATCATCAAATGACCCCTCCCGCTGAGGGTGCAGCTGGAGGGAGTGTCCTCCAGCTCTTTCGTGATTACAAAAATTAAGAGCAAAACTTTCAACTAAAATCCACAGTGTTCCACACTTCAATGTCACCTTCCACGTCTATTTGTGTGAAAAGAGACCTAAACCTAGGTCCGCCATCTCCTGAGCCTTTTCCCAACTATGTTGGGGTCGGCTTCCAGTCTAACCGGACTCAGCTGAGTACCAGTGTTTTACAAGGAGCAACTGCTTATCCGACCTCCTCAACCCAGTTACCCAGGCAACCCTGTACCCCCTTGGTTAGATTGGCGACAGACTTACTGGCGTCTGACTACCCGTAACGACTGCCAAGGATGTTCAATGACAGCCGGGAACTACAGTTTAACGTGTCATCTGAAACAGTCTTTGTAGTCCAAGATATACTTAGAAAGTACATACAAATTTAGAAAAGTTGCGTTGGTACTTGCCTGACCTGGAATCGAATCCACAGACTGATACTTAAGAGAGCTAACCTCTTAAGTATCAGTCTTTATCCACTAGGCCACCACGACTTGAGAATCAAAGTTTTATAGAAAACTGAAGCGCCTAATGATAATTTACGAGACATGACTACAGTGCGACATTTTGCTTATAAATTTAGATTGTTATACGTATTGAAATATTTTACTACTGCGCCCCTGTTTGCAATGGTTTAAGTTATAAAAAAATAAATCGTCTCTATCTATTGGTGACAATCACATGAAAATTTGTGTAGCACTTGAGTTTATCGCTGATAACGCGATGGGCTTTGTTTTTTTTTAATATATAGTGACATGTGGTTCAGTAGGGGCTCGTGGCTAAGTAACAGCAAAGGTAACGTACGGGTGAATGCTTGGTGATAGTCATGTGACAACCAGTCGTAGGTAGGGGTAAGTATCAGGTTATCTACGAGGAGCGAGTGGAACAGAACGCGCCGCCGACTTTTGGTGATAACCTTCTTAGCCTCATATACCTTACAGTTACACATAAAAATCTAGTGTCAGTAGTTGAAGTATTTGGGATGATGACCAGGTCAAAAATAAGATACTTTATCATATTCAATTTATAAAACATCTTAAAATAATGACAGTTTCATTTATCGTTTTGAACCGAGAACTGTTAACATTTTTTTAATTACCTATATTATAACCGAAACAAGTATGCGGCTTGATGTGAAAAATCTGTGACGTCAAAACTTAGTAGTTTCATACAAATTGTAGAAAGTAACCATTTTTGACAGTTCAATAAAAAGTAATGAATTTGACTAGTTGTCATCTACCATATTTGTTACCCATTAAAAAAGTAAATAAATGTTAATTAAGACTTGTAAGTACAAGCGAATAAAGTTATGGGTAAATCTAACCTTGTACTTCGATCGATCGCAGGTAATCTTGATACTAAATGCTGTAAAAACAATAATGTCATATACAATATAAATAAAGACAACTGCCCACTGGACTACGTGACGCAACTCTGAAAACCTAATTTATTTAGGATAATTATAATTTTATTCGATTTTTAATTATAGAAATATGTTATTCGGAGAATTTGTGCATGATGATGGAAATAGGATTCAATTAATGTGACGACCCCTGACAGAATTATTGTCCTGCGGAGGACTGTCCCTTACGCCTTGCAGATCGAAATATACTTCTGAGAGTTTCTACCAATTGCTACAGACACCATGTAAGGCGGGTTTGGGAAATTATGACAGTATTTTTTTAGATATTCTTTGTATTTCAATTCTAGAACGAGTAGGGAGTAACGCCCAACAATCAGAATAGTAATGTAATCGCTTTGCTCAGCCGTCGGTAAGTAGTCGTTAGCGCGGCGCCACCACGCCGCCTAGACAACAGACAATTCAGTATATCAAGCTCACGTCCAAAATATACCATTTACAAGCAAAAGAAATCGTTTGTTATAGGAACATTCCATTAGCTGAATTGATTATGTACCTGTCCCGCTGATATTCTTTGTTTAAGTGCTGACTTTAGGTTGACGCCCGCGTGGCGATACTTCAAAGATTTAGTACAGCGCCATCTGTGAAATAAAGGAAGTACTGATATGTTAAAATCTTATATCACGTTAGGATATCTGCGATTTGAGACCATAAGGATGAACCCGTTAAAAAAGGTTGGTTGAGTAGCACATCAGACACCAGGCACAGATCAATCCTTTTCTATGGGTGTGAAGATCCATGACCATCATCTGTTTTTCACCTTTACTGAAGTGAAAATTGTGAGGTGACGATAAGTATTCAAATATCGTACTTGTTCTACGCCCCCCTGATAATTAGAGAAACGTGTTTTAAAATTGTTTTAATTGTACTCGCTGACTCTTGAGAGATTCCTCATCGACCTAGTCTTTACACCAACTAATCAAATTCAATACTTTTTAAAGAACTATAAAAAACGGGTAGTCTCTATGCAATTTTGTATGAATATATGAAACTATGAAGTCACATTTTTTTTACATCAAGCTGTCTACTTATTTTATTTAAACTATCAATAGAAAAACAAACTGTTTTTCTTTCAAACGATGTATGAAGGTGTCGTTATTTTAGAATACTTTACCGAAAAAATTCATCAACGTATTATGTATTCATACTAGGTTCGGCTTCCAGTCCCACTCAGATAAAATCTGACCCCCTAGTTCTTACTCAGTTGTCAGACTTTCTGTCTCCAGACTGCTTCAAGCTGTCTAGTGATTAACTACCCTAAATACTGGGCATATTTAGATACACACGCGATAACGAAAAATGTATGAATATTGAATGAGGCCTGTTTCATGGAAGGATTATCGTGACCGACTTTATTAGATAGTATCGGCGGCGTCCGTGTAGCAGGGATTTGTATTGACCTAGTACTAGGGAATTATATGGTAAAGTTCATATAGTGAAGTTAGTATATTACATTGTACCTAGTACTTTTTTTTCGGAAAGAAAACGGTGAGCGTTTTGTCCAAAAAGAGTAAAGATTATATAAAAGCTGCTTTCTTTCCGAATTATTTTGTTATTTTTAGTGCGTGCTAAATGAGTGGTTTTTTAGTCCGATTAGTGTAATTCTTTTTAAAAAAACTTTTAAATACATCGCTCTAGAAGTCGTCGTCCAAATAAATACAGCTGCAACTTCTTGACACCGACTTCTAGAGAGATGTACTTAAAAAGTTTTTTTTTTAATTTTTCAGTTTTTTAGGAGTCGGTTTTATTTTTTTAATATTTATAATTTGACACTTGACAGATTGTAGAAAATATTTGCCACTTAAGTACTTTTTATTTTCTGAGGCAACGATACGAAACTGTACGGCCAAAGCTTTGCTTTTACGTTATTTGAAGGGCAAGGAAGGCAAATGGTATTTTATTAAAAATATCATTCAAATATTCTTCATTTTTGATTAGTCCATAAGTAACGCTAGAAATGGACGCTAGAATGGTAATCCTAGAAATGACTTTTCAATTTCAACAAATAAAAAAAAAATGAACAATGCCCATTAAGATTTTATGTTAATGATTTCACTTTTAATCGATTTTTCCTTGTTTCTTCGATCAGTTTTTGCTTTGTGGTTTTTACGAGTTATGGACGGTTGTGATTGAGATTGACTAAATCTACGTGTGATTAGAAATGAGGAAAATTGATCCAAATTAAAATAATGGTTGGTTTATTTTTTAAGGTAGGCAATATATGATACTCGTATAGGTCGTGAGACTATATTTACCTGTGTGCGTCACAATAATATTATATACATATTTATATATGTATCTATATTTATATTTATGTGTTATAATTATAGGTTTATATATTTTTAATGTGATATATACAATTATATATATATTTTTTTTGTGTTCGTGAAGTAAATTTCAGACAGTGTTGCACCTACTTACTACTTCTATTTCTCCACCACCCAAAGGTAGACTGGTAGAGAACGCCTAAGGCGTTAAGTCCGCCGTTGTACAGTGTGCAAGAAGAATAAATAAATAAATAATATTAACTTTTAGTTATATAGTCATCATTATCATATTGGCTGGCTAGTTAACTCGTGTATCTATTGAAGATGATTTGTTGGTGACGGTTAAATCGATTGCTAATTTAATTTGCAATACATAGTTCAATTTACTAACAGTAGCCGTGGCATTGTTAGACTGTCTCCAGTGTTGTGGGTAAGTTTATAAATATTCTTAAGGGTGCTCCCACACAGTTATATATAACGTTACGCCATTGTAGTGTATTTTATTGTATTTCTACCTTGTGACGTACCTTTTTGAGCAAATAAATAAATTATATTATTGTTGTTGTTAAACAACGTGTTATAATGTTGAATAAAGTTATATAATTGCTGTGTGGGATCACCCTAATATAATCTTGCCTCGTGCTGGAATCAAACGTTGACCGGCACTTTTACAAATACTTAATATTATTGAATAGATTGAGAGAAAATTACTGGCTGTCATTTGTAACAAAATATTTACCAGCCAGTTTCACCGGTTACGGATAAGTTCCAGCTAGTTTATCTGGCAGATAATTTCGTATAAATTCTGTTCCATTTTTTAATTTATCTAATAGATAGTGGCTATCCGTAACCAGTGCAACTGGCCCTTAGTGGTCTTGATAAAAGAGTGTTGAATACGTATGCCATGTGCGGTGAACATTTCTAGACCCATAATGATCCTTAAGCCAATTGAGATGTTGAGATAACGGGACCCAAACTTTGAATTTGAGTGCACGTGCGTAACATCCTGTGAATGACACAAAGCGATCTTTAGAACAATCTAGAAAGTTTACAAAAAGTCTAATAGACCTCTTGTACAAAAAATATTTGTTAAAAACCAGCCAAATTACTTAACTTACGTGAAATATTATAAAAACAATTTTATATTTAACTTAACTAAGCATTTAAGTTACATGAGCTCTCTAGAGCATACAAAGAGCTATTCCTACACACTCGAAAAACATAACCCTCCTGTTTACACAGTCGGCTAAAAGCCCTGGCAACCCGGTTAAACGTTTTGAAGAGGACCCAATTTCGCAAGGGAATTTCTTATTATTTTTTACTTACATGTATATATAAAAGCTAGTGTATAAATCTTATACTATCTATAAAACACCCAATAAAATGATTTCCTTTCTAGACATACTTTTCCGAAATTATAGATATGAATAGCTTATGAATAGGTCATCTAAAATTGAAATAATATTTTTTTAATTCGGACCCGTACTTCCAGAGATAAATGTGGTCAACAAATAAACTTCATATTTATTATTTAAGTTTACAATATCAACTATTCATAGTTACACATAACCCATCATAATTTGGTAGTGCCGCATAGAAGCAACCCTGAGTTTGACATTGGGGGTCGTAGTTATACCTCTAAATATATGTATGTATGTCGTTGGTTACACAGAGGGGAGAATCGCTTTTTACCAACTCAACTCGATGTGCGAAAACAGGTCAGTAGTTCCTAATACTTACTTGGAACTTGTATTAAGCAAAAACTAGTATTTGTAAGCTAGCGTGCGGTGTGGGTTACAGTAACATATGTTTACGCGCTCAGTTCGTCAGTCTCCGCCATGCGTGACGGACTACTTTATGGAAAAATCGAACTGTCTGTTTAGTAAGTGTACAAAAGAATATTTTTCGTAAAAGGTGAGTCACCCCGTAACGTCCATATTCCGATGACCTTGCCCGTGTCAGTCGCGGCTTGCGGAGCGTGCGCTAAGCCCGCCAGCCGCCCCGCGCTCCCGCACCGACAGCAGGAGACGACTCCCCACTACCGAATACCACCACAACCGAACAGGCCGTCAATGTCACGACATTAACACAAGAAGAAATCAACGAATTACATTCACGCGGACTGTGAGAAGCATTCGAATATACGCGTTCCCTGCCATATGTGATGTGATGCTCGCAAAGACGGAATCGTAATGGCTTGTCTCCGCACTGCGCATGTGCGTGCTATCCGGCCGATTTAAAATGGACGTGCTACGGACAGTGAAAGTGGTATTGGATCGTCGTTTTCATCTGGCCGGAGTGTAGGAACGTGGGTGGCGACGCAACAACAGGTGTGTAGCGTACGTAATAAGGATCAAATTTGCGTGACAGTGGCTCGCAGTAGCAGCTTCGGACTCTAACCGGTGAATGGATGCGTTTTGTTTATACTAATGTAGGTACGTTTTGTTGAAGCTGAGGTAAAATATTGTGTTTAAAATGTTGAATGTATGTCACTGTTTCAAGGACTTGTTTATTTTCGGTTTTCTAGCTCCACTCACGATTTCGTTTTCTATTAACTAAATTAGTGTTTAATAATCTAGTTTCCATGAAACCACCCGTACCTATGTTTATGTTAATGTGTTCTAGTATCTTGAAAACGACTGAGTTAATTAGTAGGTAACGTTCCATTAGTTCGAGTAATTACATTTTCATGTCCTTGTTTGTAAAATTTTCGATGGTATTCGTTTGTTTTATTAATTGAGAGATAAAAAACACGTCGCGGGGCATCAATATGATTAGATCTTGTTAAAATTCCTGTCAGTTAAGTTTTATTAACGACTCCAGTGACAATTACGAGTATAATGAACTTACACAACATAGGCCGAGTAACATTGTAATTTTATTCCATGAATTCGGTACACTAAGCTCGTGGCTAAGTAACAGTCCCACAGGTTGATCGATCATAAAGTTAAGCAAAGCTTAGAGCGGTCATTTCGCGGATGGATGGGACCACCTTGTCCTGTTGAGGTTCCTTCAGGCGTTTTGAACATTATTTTTATAACATTCTACTTCAAAGTTATCCTAATATTTAACATTCACTGCACATGGAATGTAGGTACCAGACAACGAAGCAAACGACGGGAATGAGCAGTGAAATTTTTAACAATGACTATGTTTTTTAAGAACTGTTGGGATACTGTTATCTTAAAAGAAGTTTGTTTAATTAATAAGATAAGATAATTCAATAAGGTTGCGCTAGAAATCTGTTAACCTATTCCATTTGTAGCTACTTCTTTTTTTATTAATGTTTTTCTTTGCTCTTTTTCGAACGGTTTAATGTCTCAAGATCCAGGCTATTCCTTAAATCCCTAAATAACCTCTCCGGTGTGTTTTTAATCCTGTTCATGCTTCGCATGTTTTGCATTGGTGAGCACGTAAATGTCGGTCCTGCGCCTGATCTCTCTCCGGTCGTGTCGGATTGCCGTCCCATCGGACTATGAGAGTGAGGGAATAGGGAGTGCACCTGCATCTGCGCGAATGCTTGTGCACTATAATATGACGACAATCGCCATCATCGCATGGCGTCCAGGTCGATTGTCAGCTACGGCGGCCGTTATCATTTAAGGAGATCAGCCGCAGGCGCAGGACCGACATTTACATGCTCTCCGATCATCATATCATCCAGTTACTGTCAAATCCTATGTTGCGAGAACATGTCAGGCGGTAGTCCAAAAGAGTACAGCTGAAACTAATAAAACCGTGTTAAAAATATAATTAAAAAAAAAAAAAACATTTTTTGCACGCAGTAGGCCTAACGAGGGCCTTGTACATTCGTGCCAAGCCCCTGATGATGAGTCATAGAACCTTCGTTTTCACGAGCTATTTCAGCAACTTATTACCTTGAATAAATTGTGCCTAAATAATAGCCTGGCAGAAAATTATTTATTGATATTTATTGCCCTGTACTTTCGACATGCCATTCATTAGTTAAACGTTTCTAATTGCCTATTGCTTTCAATATTACCTACACACTTGAAAATATTGTAAAAGGGAATAGTTAGTGAGTCATCAGCCTTTTTATCGTCCCACTGCTGGGCACAAGCCTCTTCTCGCACGGAGAAGGATCGTTAATCACCACGCTTGCTCAATGCGGGTTGGTGTTTTCAGACTTTATAGTCCAGGTTTCCTCGAGATGTTTTCCTTCAACTTTAATCAGTCAATGGTGTGTGTGTTAAATACTTTGAATACATTGTTCATTTAATATAGATCTATGTTGCCCTTTACACCGTCTGATTTAAGTGAATATTTTCGAAGATATTACAAATTTAAAAATTGCGGGACGTAGCGTTTGCGGCGGTACCGGCCAGCCGATATGTTTTTATATACAACGCTCACAGTTTTTCTGCAGTGTATTTAGTACATATAATTATTACATATATTATATTTAGTACATATTTTTATAAACGGGTCCAGTTGTTCTTGATAAACACGTATAAACGCGTTCGAGTGAACAAACAAACTGTTAAGCTTAGTATATGTAGATCATAATATACATTGACTGACAGACTGATCCAGTAGTTCCTGCGATAAGCGCGTTAAAACAAAAGAACTCTTGAGCTTTACAAAATAAGTATTGATATTGCTCAGTGTTATTCCCAAGTCTTTTTTCCTTTGTGACAACCGATAACAATCCTTACAGCAGTATTGAATTAAACCACAAACCTAGTGGTTGCTCATATTTCGATACTATGTAAGATCATAATATGTACGTTAGGTACCGATCTTTACTAGACTAATTATTACTCTAGGTTTTACTATTTTTTATTACTTTGAAAATTTGTCTTTACAAATCTATAGTGTTTTTACACCGGTTCGTAAAATTTGTCAGATTCGGGTAGTTTGATCTGCTGGCGTCTGTATGTTATGTCAGACATGTTCTCTGCTATCATGACTAAAACACACCAATGTGCAGACGGACTGCTTTGTTATAGCTTCATAAAATCCACAACGCGATTAATAGTAAATGATGATGATGGCGTCCAGACTGATTGTCGGCTACGGCGGCCGTTCTCTTTAAGGAGATCAGCCAGCTACGCAGGACATATTATAGTGCACAAGCATTCGCGCAGACATAGGTGCACTCTCTATTCCCTCATTGACAAGACACGACCGGAGAGAGATGAGGCGCAGGATCGACATTTACGTGCTCTCCGATGCACGGGTCAATCAGTCACCAACTTCCAGACTCCGGGCTGCTTTATGAAAGTTTCACAAAACCCACAAAGACATTTTGCCCAGACCCGGATATCAAACTCGAGATCCTGTGTACAGCAGTCACACTATGCGACTACTAGACAAACGAGACAGTTAAATAATAGTGAATAATATCTAGATGTCTTTAGAAGCCTTGAATACACGAGCGATACCGCAGGAAATAGCTAACATGAATATAAAATATCTACTATTGAGTGCCATTTATAATAACTACACATGCGTAGTGGAATTTGTTATAATGGTCAGATCAAACATTACAATTCAAGTGTTTATCAATTCTAAACACAGTTTTTTAAAAGACCTTGTGACAGACGCTGTTTAAATGCAAGTCATATCAATAGTTATCATGTACAGTCGTGTAAAAAAGTCTTTGTAATTTTCTCTCTAAAACTACTGGATGGATTTTGATGAAACTTGGCAGTAATATAGCTTATAATATAATAATATATCGGGACACCATTTTCACGCACGGTTGGTTAGCCCCATGGTAAGCTATTGATAAGCTTGTGTTATGGGTGTCAACACAACTGATAAATTACCTACATGATATACTTTACACAAATATATTTATAAATACTTATTATAACACCCAGACAACAATCACAGCCAACAATCATGCTCATCACACAAATGTCGACCATGCCGGGAATCGAACCCGGGACTCTCGGCAGTCGAGCGTGGTAACCATTGCGCCATCGGGGTCGTCATGTCATATCAGAATAACATAATATACCAAGGCACTTGTAATCAGGTGGCTATGATTTTTACAAACTAGAACAGTATTTCCCGAGATTAACGCATTGACCAATAAAAATCTAAAAACAATAAAATCTTCAATCTTTTTTTATATATGTATAGATAAGTGTAGGTATATGGATAATAGTTGGTTAAGTTTATGATATTAGCAAATGCAATATATGCATTATAATTAACATACCTATTATATATTTACAAAGTAGGTAACTAAGTATAATGTTACTTTGAACTTTTAACTTGGCGAAACGTGACTTACAGTGTCTTTAGTAAACGTATTTAAATGTTTATTACTAGCGTAGTTAAAGGTGTTTTCGCACAGCAGTTAGAAACATTACGGATTGTCGCATAATTTTTGGTTTCATATTTTTCTTATCAATCATCTTAAATTAGTCAATTTTCCTTATAACACATACATTTTATACAAAGGAACACCCATACGAAGTCAAAAATCCATGTTCTTGCACACAGATGTTTGAATTATGCGGGAATCGAACCCGCGACCTTCAGCGTGGCAAGCAGCTTCACTTACTGCTACGTTATTTGGTCTTCATGATACTTTTAGGATAAAACTTATATAATTTATATGATGTGTTCTTATCTTATCTGACTCTTTTATGATAAAGTTACTAGATGGATTTTGCTAAAACTTGCTAGTAATATGGCTAATAAAAAAAAGTTTATTAACTAAAAGTAACTTTACAATACGACAAACTAGCAAAGCTTGTATCTTGTGACTCAGTATCAGAATATCATAAAGGTAGGCTATTTTTATCCAAGTGCGGGAAGTTCTCTCGGGAGGCGGTTAAAACTGCGGCTATTCTGTAATTTTTTTATCGTTATACAGGGTGGAACAGGGACAGCCCTCCACAGACTGATAGAGTTCAGTATACTATGCTAAGAAGACTGGTTAATGTAATTGTTTCAGGAACGTTATGGAAATCCAATAAAATTGATTTGTTTTAAAACCTCAAAAAAAAATTAACAGCTGATTTCACGCGTCGATCGTCACGATTATTTCAAAATCCATTGCTGGATTTTTTTAATTTTAGCGGTTTTTTTTATATCATTTATTTGATGAGGCTTAAGCACTTCTGTGCTATGCCAGCCTCGTTAGGTCATACAAGTAGGTACACATTAGTAAAAAAAAAATTAGTTCTGCGTGCAAAGAATGTAATTTTGCATTGAAAGAAAAGAAAAAAAACCGAATAATCGGAAAAAAATATAAAGAAAAATTCCAGCGGAATATGATTCAAAATAAGGAGCTGAATGCACCCTATCAGTTCGTGGAGGGCTGTCCCACCGTCACGTTACAATACGTATTATAATACCTACTCGTATTAAAACATTGTATGCCATAATTATTTAAAACTTTATTACCTAACTGGTGTAACCTTTAATAAAACACTTAGGTGTAGCTAAATTAAGAAACAAACAGACTGCAAGGGTGTTCCAAGGTTACCTTCGTGGTGGTCACCTTTCACCCATGCCATGCTGAATAATACAAGTTGGAACGAGTCCAAAAATGTTTCATCACTACATAGTATAAAACAAAGTCGCTTTCGTTGTCCCTATGTCCCTTGTATGCTTAAATCTTTGAAACTACGCAACGGATTTTGATGCGGTTTTTTTTAATAGATAGAGTGATTCAAGAGGAAGGTTTATATGTATAATTTTAGTATCAGCATTGCACCCGTGCGAAGTCGGGGCGGGTCGCTAGTATGGTATAAGCTACATTAATTATTCTAAGTGATGGTAAAATTACGTAACTTGTCACAAAAAACATTTCGCGTTTTAATAATTGCCAGTATGTGGCTTTGTTACAGAAATTGGTTGATATAATTTCATAAGGGATATTTATCTTTACCTTAAACGGCAAGGGTGGGCGTTTATAGGGCTGTCTTTTGTAAAATTGTCCTTCAAAAGGTGCTGAATTTCAGGCTACTTTGAATATATGACTTTTTATCTCTTAACCTGTCTAACGAAGTACTCGAACTACTTGTGTAAGCTACATGACAACCCATGCAGTAGTTTTCGAGTTTATAGGCAGTATAGGCAGCTACTATTTTAGGGTTCCGTACCTAAAGAGCTTTTTTAATTAAAGTTCTGCTGTTCATCCGTCTGTCTATTACCAGGCTGTATACCATACATTATGGTACCTACGACTAGGCTATCAAGACACTAAAATTTCACAGATGATGTATTTTTGCTGCCACTACAAAAAAAACGCATCTGTCTAGCCTTTTCCCAAGCTATGTTGAGGTCGGCTTCCAGTCTTAACTGGATGCAGCTGAGTACCAGTGTTTTACGTGGAGCAGCTGCCTGTTTGACCTCCTCAACCCATTTACCTGGGCAACCCAATACCCCTTTGTAAGACTGGTTGTTAGACTTTCTGGCATTTGACTACCCGTAACGACTGCCAAAGATATCCAAATGACAGCCGGGATCCGCCAATTTAGCGTACTTTCCGAAACACGGAGGTACTCGTTACAAAAAAATATACTAAACAGGATAGAAGGCCAGTGTTTCATACGGAACGCTTCGTGTGCGAATCGCAACTCGCACTTGATCTATTTTTTTTTAATATAGCAATTTAGTACGGGAGAAATTTCTAGTGCATCGAACTAAATTAAGCATTGTTGCTATAGGTTTTGTTTATAATTTTTCAAGGAGAACGTGACGTCATAAAATTGGTAACGCAGCTATTGTTTCAGGGTGGGTCGTGGTTTAACCGCAGTAAGTCAGTTTTGAAGTCAAATGAAAATCGCCTTTCCGGCTACTGACTTAAGGCTTAATTTTGTTGTATGCAGTAAATTCGTTGTTTTCTGTTTACTCGACTGTTTGGAATCGACTCTTAAGTATATTGTTGGGGATTGGTGATGTAATGTATGATAATAACTAGTGTTTTTTTTATCGATAAATTTTCTCAACTAATAGTATCACATTGAATTAAAATATTCATACACTAGATGTCACGCGGTCCCGTGGGAACTACAGGATAAAAAATGCCTATTTGTTATCACAAAGCGACAGTTTGTGAATGTTTATGTGTGTATATGTATGCATGTTACTTCATTTAGTTTCAGAGTGTAATAGCAACAAACTAACACATATAATTAAGTATAATTCAAATGTTTCACGATAAACTTTAACAAAAAATGTTTAACGCAAAATTTAGTAATATATCGAGTAAATCTTAAATTAAAAGCCTTTCGGAGATTAACAAAGACATCAGCAAATAAATTGAGCTATAATTATTTGCTCGAACGATATTTTATTTGAATTTTCCGCACCTCGCCGTGCCATACAGCTTAATCGAATAATCGCCTACAAACATCGCAGCAATATTGTTGCAATCCACGGAACTAATACGAAACGAATCAGGAAATTTGGACAAATCACACTTTGATAAATAGAAAATCGTACAATCGTAATAAATCCACTTGCTTCAAAAATATGCAGGCACAGATTTTTGTTTTCAAGTATTTATGTAAATAAAGAGAGTTTGTGTGTTTGATTCAACACGCCAATCTCAAGAACTGCTGGTAAGAATGGTCCGATATAGTATACTATCATTATTTCAGCCAGTTGATGTCTACTGAACGTAGGCCTCCCATAAGAGCGCCATCTAGTTTAATCTTAGACAAACTACAACACCTCCATCAACATGGCGCTAGCTACTTTTTTTTTTCGTGTGAAATCATAAAATGCTGAGTCAAGCAAAGTCAAAACTGTAGGTACATTGAATATTTTTTTAAAAGAATAATTGGGGCGTGATGTACAATCGATATCGAATCCAAAAATATAGTTTTTAGAAAATTTTGTCAGTTTGTCTGTATGTATGTCCGGGCTAATCTAAAAAAGTACTGCATGGATTTGCTTCTTTGGCATGAATACAACTAAGAGGTCAGGTCAACACATAGGCTACATACTATCACGCTATCATGTATGGGGGGGGATGTTTAATCGTCTAATGCCCACGCGGACGACGTCGCGGGCAACAGCTAGTTTATCATAAAAAAAAAACAAACAAAAAACCCTGTCGCAGCAGTTTTATTATCGTAGCTATTTAGTTACATCACTATTGCGCGCACGCATGCACTGTATCCGTTGACCGGTCTAGCGATTGCTCCAATTAATTGAAAACATTGTGCTAATGAGGTCTCTCTTAACGTAAATTAGTGCTCATTATTATTCATAGTGATTTTTTTTTTGTACGCATTGAAAAACTGAATAGTGAGTTCAAAAAGTGATGTGAAAACTTTGTGTATTTTTTTTACTGATGGGTAATATAAAAAAAAAATCCTACAATTATTTAAAGAGTAATGATATTTTTTTGTATCCACTACCTGCTGTAGTTTGTATCATCATAATATTTTGTAGAAATTTTTAAGAAAAATTCAAAAAAAATTGCGAACTCGGTTCAGCTGCTCTCGACCATGTAGTATAGACCATATAGTTACCAGTAGATGATATTAACATGATATTAACATTATTTTAAAATTGTTTTCTAATCTGTGTCTTTTTTACATGATCTTTGCACATACTCGTAATATTCAATATAATATACAAACATAAAACAATTTTGTATAATATTTTGTGAATAATGTTAATTACTCGCCCGTTCTTTTCCATAGGAACGTAGGTACTATCTGTACTGTAGGAATGGTCACCTAAATTCACTATCATTTAATTATTTTTCGAAGACTCCGTTTTGGCGCAATGGAAACCACGCCGGACTGCCGAGCCGAGGGTCCCGGGTTCGATTCCCGGCATGGTCGACATTAGTGTGATATCATAATCATCATTATAAGTCTTTATTTAATTACAAAGATCAAAACACAAAGATCGAGATCACATGGCTACGGACTTACGTTTTTCGAGGAAGACGCATTCGTGGTTAAGACTTCCGAAAAAGTGAATATTCGAGATTTAGTAATTCGAGATCGCATGACTACGGCGTTACGTTTTTCGAGATGGCATGCATTCGTTGTTAAGTTTTTCGAGGTAACGTGCATTCGTTGTCAAGTTTTTCGAGGTAGCGTGCATTCGTTGTTAAGACTTTCGAACTCGTAAACTTGCGGAGACATGACCTTCGGTGTTACACTTTTCGAAGTCACGTATGACACTAGTTACAAAAGCAGACTCTTTTCAATAAATGTCGTTTCCCGCAAAAAAAACCAAGTATATAAATAATTACTACATGTTAAAAAAATATTATATTGGTCACAATTCTACTACGTCAATGACGTAACATGTACTCAAATATTCGTATAATTTGAGTAGATCTCATTGGTATAATGGCTTTGTGACGTGTTATCCGAATTACTGCAGCTCTTGTTATCACTATCCACAGGATATTACATACGACCGTCGTATCGTCATGTCCGGCTATGTGCATAGGCATCTGTTATCATTTTTACGCGCACATTATTGTTTTCATCTATGCAATTATTGTTTGTTATCGTAACAAATAAATAGTCTAATTTAATTCTAAAAATATCGTTCCGAACAACCGTATTTATGATGTCGCTTTACCTTATATAAAACTAGGAGATTCGTCATCTCCCGAGCCTATTCCCAACTACATATGTATGTTGGGGTCGGCTTCCAGTCTAAATGGATTCATCTGAGTACCAGTGTTTTACAAGGAGCCGCTGCCTATCTGACCTCCTCAACCCAGTTACCTGGGCAACCCAATACCCCTTGGTTAGACTGGCGTCAGACTTACTGGCTTTTGACTACCAAGTGTGTTGAATGACAGCCGGGACCTACAGTTTAACATGCAATCCGTAACACAGTCATTGGTTTCCAAGATATACTTAGAAAGTACATACAAACTTAGAAAAGTTGCACTGGTACTTGCCATAAAAATAGGAGATTAAAATGCAAATATTTTCGTTTCAGATATCGAAGAGCTGGCGGCTGGCAACTTATGTCATCACAAATGCAACAGGCAGCTGTACAAAGACACACGCGCCCGAATATGAAGTCGCCGAGATGTCTCCGCGCTCCCAGGCCCCCTGCTACCTGCAGTTCTTAAGACAGATGCGATCCATAAAGTTCTTCTGCCTAGTCAGCTGCACCAGTTTCGCGTTCTCCCTTCTCTGGGTACAACTTGCTACCAAGCCAGATCAGCCTGCTGTAACCGAGACTCTTATCCAAGAGGCGATAGAGAATATTGGTCGTGACTTCAGATACAAAGATGTGTACAGAAAGACGACGGCCCTCCCTAAAGATTTCAAATACATCTTACTCTGGACGAGAAAGGATTTTGCTCCATTTTACTACTTCGGGGATGGGCAAAGAGCTTTCCTCGATACCAACTGTTCGGTGATCAAGTGCTACGTCACCCCTGATAGGAAATTCTTCGGCGGTGACCTAACCAAGTTCGATGTTATAGCGTTCAACGGGCGGAACATGAGGACTTCAGACCTGCCTCGCTCCCGATCTCACCGTCAACAGTACATGTATGTCAACATAGAATCAGCTGACAACTACCCAGTTTGTGAGGAACAGTTTGACTCTTTCTTTAATTGGACGACGACTTATAGACTTGATTCCGACATACCATACCCTTATTTACTGATTGAGGATAAGAAAGGAGAAATTGTAGGTCCAAGTCAAAAAATGCGATGGAAAGAAAATATGGAATCTGTTGATGAGGAGTACGCTCCTAAAATAAAGAATAAAACAAAGGCTGCGGCTTGGTTTGTGTCTAATTGCCATGCCAGGAGCGGGAGGAAGGGTTATGTGAAAGCACTGACAAATGCTTTGAAGCCCTATGGGTTGACTGTTGATGTGTATGGAAAGTGTGGGACCATGGACTGTCCAAGGGAAGGGCCAGATAGTTGTAAAAATCTGTTGAAGAATGATTACTTCTTTTATTTGTCACTGGAAAACTCATTCAGTGAGGACTATGTGACGGAGAAGGTGCTGACGGCGTTGCAGAATGATGTCGTGCCTATTGTGTACGGCGGAGCTGATTATTCAAGGTATTTATATTTGGTAATGTGGTCAGTCTGCAGCATTCCTTAGGTATCTTAATCCTAACAAAGTAATCTTAAGCTAAGTCCGTGGAGCAGGTTGTACTTTTTACGGGTCAAAACAGCTGGTTTACCATAGGCGTACGAGTTACTTTTAATTTAAATGTTTTGAAGGTAACTTTACCTGTTATTTGACAACGACAGCCTAAAACATCGGGAAGTCAGTAGAATTATAAATGATAAGAAAAAATCTAAAACAATACTTTTAGTTTGTTAAGCATGGTTAAATATTTATATAGTAAATGTCTCGCGATAGTGAAATTAAGATAATTATTGTGTGTTTATGTATATTTTTATCACTTCTCTGTTTTTTTATCATTATAGAGGAATGCAGTCTTTAGATAATTATTTTCGTTGTTGAATAAATACCACGTTAAATATAAATACGTTGTTGAAATAAATTATATTGCAAACCTATATGATTTTCGAGCATATTCCTGCCTTGAAAAAACTGCAGTACCACAAAATAACCGCAAAACATAAAAAAGAAGCAAGTATAATGAATTCTAAATTTTCCTTACAGATTCCTCCCACCAGGATCTTATATAGACGGCAGGAAGCAACATGTGATAGAATTAGCAGCAATGATCCACAAGCTGATGCAGTCTCCTAAGGAGTACCTTAAATACTTCAGGTGGAAACCCCATTACAAATACCATAATCCATTAGCCATTGAAAACGTCTGCACATTATGCGAAGCTCTCCACAATAAAAAATTGCAACAAAAAACATCAATTTACGAAGATTTTAGAAACTGGTGGAACCCTAATTACAAGTTTCGCTGCCCTGGGAACAAGCATTGAGAATACGCTCTACGTTTAGAGAAACGGTTGCTTCCAAAGTAAGGTAGCTCACTAAAGCGTCTCTGCTCGCGGCAAAAGTAATTAATATTCTTCAAATATGGACTTTAAGTGTGTTAATCTTTAGGTATACTTTACGTTGGCATCAAGCTCGCTGACAGCGAGTTGTCTGCTCTAGTATGTTGCCAATGTAAAGTATATCTTAAGAACAGGGATTAAAGCCTATGTTTGAATATTTTGTAGATTGGAGTCAGAGTTTTCAGTGAGCTATGACCTATATGCCTTGATTTGAGCAAAGCAGATTTTTAAAATGAGATTGCTCACATCCAGGCATTTGTTTAATGTTGATGCCAGTTAAATTAGATTAGTACGCTTTGTTAAGATTGTAATATATTTAACTGTAGTTTGACAAATTTGTTAGTGGCACTCCCATTGTCCGCGGGTGGATGTACGCGAGGAACGGATTCACTTCACAAGGGTGTCGGTCGTGGGTTGCTCCCAAGCGCCTCGATTTTATTGTTTCGCAAATTTGAGTACAGTTTTAGAATTCATTTATGTCGATCATATTGGGACTATTGTCGATGTTGAAGGTAACGTCCCCCGCACACCTACGTGGACAATGGGAGTATTACCAACGCGTTTGAAAAACTATAGTCTTGTTTTACACTTAATATTACCTACCTACTTAAAATGTTTCAGTTCATATACTGTATGAGGTGGCCTAGTGGTTAAAGCAAGTACCTCTCAAGTACGAGAGTGCTGGGTATTATTCCAGGTCAGGCAAGTACTTTCTAAGTGTATTTTGGAGGCCGGTTGACTGTATAGATGAGAGGGAATACTTCTTCAGGAAATTTAGGACTTGAGAAGTTTTAAATCGTCTGTTGAGGACACGTGGTGATTTGATTAACACCAATATCTTCTTTGTACATACGAGAACAGGCTACAGTCCCGCATTAGGGCAAAAAAACGGCTGGTGATGATTGTATGAGGAATAATCGCAATGGTGGTAATGCCTTATTTTGTGGTCGGTGGTACTTAGGTTTGTTATTTAATATTGTTAAAATTATGCTATTAGATGGGCATTGTCACAATTTATTTTTTTATAATTTGGTACATATGCCAGCACATCAAGCTACCATGAAACTGAAACTGTCAAATTTTCATTTGCAAATAACTTTGAAGATTATACTTTAAAGAGTAAGTTAAAAATCTATTAAGGAAAGTGGACATAAGTAGCTTGATGTGCTGGCGTGTGTACAGTGTAAGTGAATTTATCATTTACTTGTCTTCAATTGTATATGTACTTAGTTACTTATACTACTTACTTATAGAGATTGTGATTAGATCTGAACTGAATTTTGTTTTTTTTTTTAAGCTTTTGCTTCTAGCGGAGATAGAACAGGTGAATGTCGTAGTAAACGGCTCCATAACATATATTAATATAATTGTTTTAAAAGAAAATTGCGCATCTTTGTAAATTGATTTCTTCTATTGATTTTTACTTTGCAGAACATTAGACTGTAAAGTAATTATATTTCTATAACTATATGTAGACGATATACGCGTCAAACTCTATGGAGGCTCGGAACATCGCGCGGTCGACGTGGTGAGGTGAGCGATTGCTATGAGGCATGTGCGTGTATTTATGCTCGGAAATTAGTTGCAAGCCGCCATTAACTTTGGCGAGAACTGTATTGTTAATCAATCTTATTGTATTATTTGAAAACATCCAAAATTCTTCCAAGGCATTTGATTATAAAAGTAAGAATATTCAATTGTGTTTATTAGTTATTTTCACTTAGATGTAATTAGCAATATCATTATCATTTTCCGAGCCGTTTCCCTACTAAATTGGGGTCGGCTTTCAGTCTATCCGGATTTAGCTGTAATTAGCAATATGATTTTAGAATGATCAGATTTTAAGAACTTCCGTAGTTTTCTAGAAGTTTTTTACGAAACTTTTTTTTTACTTTTTTATTCTACTTTTGGGTGCCATCATGTTGTAAGTTTTATTTATTTAATGCAACGATATCACTACATTGAATAGTTTTTTTTTCATAGTAATAAATAGTTTCATAGATTGGTGTTTTATATAGAAATTGAGTTAATTCAAATTAAAAATACAGGCTTATTTTTCAGTAGTTTAATGTTCGAGATTGCTCATTACTTAATGTGCCTATAATTTAGTAAAGCTGCATGTACAATGCTTATTTGAAATGATTACTTAGTACTTATAATTTCTCATCGGTTTTGCTACGAAGAAGTGGCGCAACAAACTCCCTTCCATCTTGATAACTTCTAAGAATTCATTCCTGTATTTGTACAGATGCCAGCATGACATCAAGCTACTCAAAACTGACAAAATTTTTCCAATCAAATTTGAACTATATACTTCAGCCATAAAGTTGAAAATCTACTAAAGAAAGACAGATTGTAGTAGCTTGATGTGCTGGCGTGTGTACCATGATCATGGTTTCGTTGCACCTTTAGACCGTTGTAGATCTAGTCCAATTTTATCGAAGCATATAAAGAGAGACAATTAAATATGGTAATCGGATGACGCTCGTAGCCATATTGAGAATATTGAGTTGTTAATACAATACAACATTAAAATAATAGTAGGTCTGCAATTAGAGATGTGGTATTTTTATTGCATTTTAATTGCGGAGCACTAAGAATATTCTAAATTAGTCATATTATCAGATGACTTTTGAAGGCAGTTTATCGACGCGTTAAGGCCCGTTTAGATGGAGGGAGTTTCTCGCACGTTTCATTACGAGAATATCTCCGTGACTATCGCCAACAATAATCACCATAACACAGTCGTAACAAATGTTTACATTCAGGCAAGAACTAAAATGTCGCAAGCGAGATTCTCATATGACATATACGAATTTAGCCAAATGGCACACCGCTTGTCGCCCATGTCAACGGGCGAGAAGAGTGAATGTTTAGACGAAGGAAATGTTTTATATTCCTTCAATTATTGTACCTTCGAGACGAGAAACTCTCTCCATCTAAATGGGCCTTTTTATGAAAATGAAAATCTCGTAATTGTGAAATATTTAACTTAAGAACTAAGAAGGAAGTCATAGGAAAGGTTTCGCGGCATTAGTAGAAAGAAAGGCAAAAAAATAATGCTGAAATTGCTTTTCTGAGGTAATCACTCTAACAATGGATTTCAATAAGCTATCTATCCGTTGTTTTGCCTGCTAGATATAGAATTTTGACATAAGCCCCATACAAGTTGTGTCAAATTCCTATCTCTAGTAAGCAAATCAACAGATAGATAGATTATTGAAACCCGCCATAAGACGCTGTTATGTAGTTTTTTCTTTTAAATGTTTTGAAGGGTCAGCCTGACTCGTTTTATAGAAATTGCCATAGATTATAATTTCTAAAATCTAGATAAGTTACTAAGAATAACTTGCCTTGAATCTCTGAAATCTTCCAAAGATTGTTATGTATGTTATAATTATTAGATATAAATACTTATAAGGTGTTTATAATTATGTAATCTCACTTTATAGAAGTTACTTAACTTAAAAGTATAAACGAAGTCTTTATAAGCTACGAAAGTGGTCTGCGAACATTCATTTATTTTATTATAGTTTTTTAATGTATAATTGTGCTTATGAGTATAGAAGTAAGTAGAAAGTGTAGCTTTAACTCTAACAATATTTTTTCTAAGTTAGAAATTGTTTTAATTACAACATAAGTTTTGTAGTTTCATTTTCTTTCAGTATTATCAATATGTACTTACTTTGAATGCCATGTTATAGATAAAACAAAAACGAAACTTATTTTGGACAACCATAAAAAATTTGGCATTTAAAATTAAATGCATTTTTTTGTGTACTTTATGTTATTTTTTTATTAGTAAGCGTGTGCCATATGGATTTAATCATGGGCTACTTTCGTCTTGACTGGATGGAAACAAACTTCCCACCAACATTACTGCAGGCTCAGCATGGCGATTCTATGTCTATTCTGTCAAGAAAAGACAGCTTTTTCTGTCAATGTCAACATGTCTTCTGCTCGAGCATAGCGCGACCTGTCAACTCGCATATAATCACTTGTAGACTTATGTTGGTCGAAGAAAAGAAAAATTTATTTTCTACGTGTCAAAAGAAATCTTACGTTAATCTGTCATTATGTCCATTTTCCGGTAAACAAAACTTGTTTTTACGGTTGTCATGCTGAGCGTGCTGGTGGAACACATTTCACACACGTATAATTTTTTGAATGCAGCTCCAAATATCTGCATAATAATACGCCTATATGTAGTTAATATATATGTTATTATAATAATTAGTATTTAAACGTTCGTTACTTCCATTCGGTACCTCAAATCTCTGCCTACTGCAGTCCACTATCGGACGTAGGCCTTTCCAAAGCGTACCTAGTCCTCCATTTTGATGTCATTAAGATTTAGAACATTCTGACGCCATTTTAAGACATAGGGTAATGGCATACCGTGCAAGCTTAACAACGGCATCTCTCCAGCGATTAACTTGTCATTTCAATTTCACCCTTTTACGTGGGAAATCATCAAATGATGCCTCTTACCGTGTGTGCAGCTGGGGGGAAGTGTCAGACTCTTACTGACTAAAACCCATTTTGTTACTTCTGGAGGTCATTCTGTGCCAGGGCCGCAGTAACTTCTGCGAACAACCCGCAGTCCTGGCAGTTTAATTTGAGCCTAAAATCATATGTTGTACAATAATATATATGATAATGTTAACATAAAAAGCCAACGGTGGGGTGTCTGCGTCTCGCTACGAGTTGTTAGTTAGTACTACACTGCACTAATATACCCTTGCAGTGTGTAGACAGTATGCTTACGCTAAGCCTACTGTGATCTACTGATAAGTCATCCATTTTATGTGTATAAGTACTCATAGTGACAAGACGCATCCACCTCGCGGCTAGCGTGCGTACGGCGAGTTTGCATCTCGCGGGCAACAAATTGTCTGCGCGCCTAAGCGGTCAGTGGTAGTCAGATTTCTAGAAGGAGCTATTCTGCAGCTGTGCTGTTGCATGTCGTCACAGTGTGCCATGACCATGTGTATGAGAATCCTCCTAGAATATTAATATGTGTGCTTTTTTAAGTTGTCTGTTTATAAAATTTGATTATTACCTTCTGTAATTTGTTTAAGATTTTCTCCTCCAATATCTGATTCCTATGTTAAAAAAAGTAAAGTACACTGACGCCAGCACATCAAGCTACCTGAAACTCATTTTCTTTTTCAATCATCTTTGAAGCATATACTTGAAAATCTATTAAGGAAATTTGACGGATTGCCGTAGCTTGATATGCTGGTGTCTGTACATCGTATTGCAATCGTAGCGCATGCCATGATAGAAATACGCAACAAATCCATTTAAGTAAAATTCGTTTTTATGACGGTAATAATAAGGAACTTTTTGCAGTAAATTTTGTAAATCAATCACTCTGTTCTACACATTTAAGTGCCTGCAATTGTTGGATATAGTATTTATGGTGATTTGCACAGTGAATTAATTTTAGCCTTTTACTGAACTGAATATTCAGTCAAACTTTGTTTCTAATTAAACGAAGAAGAAAAAAAGAAATCTATCAATCGAATCTTTAATTGATTGAGATGATTTATTTAGAATATAGGGTGACTGGTAATTAGTGATCGATATTTAAACACGTGATTGTACTCATGATTACAAACAACTTTCCCAAAGAAACTTTATTGTTTTTTTATTATTATTACAGCAAAATCACTGACAACTCGGGTCCTCGCCGCTAACAGCGGATCGGGCGACGGTGCGCACGAAATTTGAATTTTGCTGTAATGATAAAAAAAAATAACAAAAAAAGTTTCTTCGGGAAAGTTGTTTGTAATCATGAGTACAATCACGTGTTTAAATATCGGTCATTAATTACCACCCCATATATCCTTAAAGGTTTTGTAGATAACAAAGATTTATCAAACATAATTTCCAATACATTAAAAAGTGTGTATTTAATATTAAGTTAGAACTTAGAATATAGGTAGGAATGTGAACAAATTGAAGAGAATATGATTAATTAATAAATAACATTTATTAAAGAACTAGATGTAGCATCTAGTATTTCAATTACTTAAAAATAACACTTTAGTTTATGTTTTAATTAATTTATGTACAGACAGCACATCAACCTACCGGTCTACCTATACCGGTACCTATCAGTCTTTCATATTTCTTTAATGAATTTTCAACCTTATCTCAATAGTAGAAGTTTAATGTTGGATTGGTAAAATTTGACAGATTGAGGTAGGTTGATGTGCTGTCTGTACATATAGTAGGTACTTATGTTTGAAGATGTGCTTAATTACTTTTTATTTATGAAATAAGTAAAAATCAATTCGGCCTTCTCTCATTAGACCTTAAGGCCGGACCCAGATCAATTAGTTTGATACAGACGTGAGTGTTGTGAAATATTTAAAAGATTTTTTCATTGTCGTCTGAGACAGAATTTCGTAAATGTAAGGAGGTTTGGGCCGGCCTTAATTTAAAAAAAAAGTGAACAACTTAGTATTAAAAGTAAGCTAAGTTTGCTTAAGTAAAGCCTTATCGAATTAATTGTTCAATGAATGTAAGAGTATACTTTACGAAAATATAATAAATCAAGTTGTTGTATTAATTATTTCTGTGAAGTTTCATTTATCGTTATCACATTTCCTTGACTGAATACAAGGTCCTTTTTTTTCGTGGGAAATCATCAAATGATCCCTCCCGCAGGGTGCAGCTGGAGGGAGTGTCAGACTCTTACTGATTATAACCCACTATGTTCCTTCTGGATAGCCCTTTGTGCCAAGGCCACGGTAACTCTTACTAACAACTCGCTGCCCAGGTAGTTCTTTTTTTCTAAAGCTGATTAGGAATTTGGCTCTTTCAATGGTAAAAACATTGCAGCTTATTCCATAAAGATACATCTAAAGATACCGCGCTTCTTCTGCTGTGTAAAGTCTTGAAATAAAAATTATATCAATTCGTTTGTTTTACTATTTGCTTGACTTATAATTGAATCCGTATACTGAAATTTAAGAGGCAGGTGCTTTTAACATATAATCGGATAGCCCCTAGGTAGCTTGTGTTATGGGTGCTAACACAACCGATAAACTACATATATGTACTTTACACATAGTTATATTTAGAAATACATAATATAATAGACACCCAGTCTACAGCTAACAAGCATGCTCATCACACAAATGTCGACTATACCACGAATCGAACCCGGGATCTTCCGCTCGGCAGTCCGGCGTGGTTACCAGTGCGCTGATGGGATCGTCGCTATAGGTGATATAGACTATGCATAGAAAGCCTAGACTAGGTGCTACAACCCATCAATTGCTTCATCGTAATAACTAAGCCAACAATATAGGAAATACGATGATTCATAATATACAACATTCCCTCAAGTTTATTTATCCAGTTAATTTAATAAGATAAACCATAACAATGTACGTATTAGGTAATATTATTTAGTTTGGGATCCAATGCGGGGGGTCCCGAGGGATATAGTTATCAAATATTTGCTGCAGACTGCCGGAGGCACATTCCGATGCCACGAACTTTGTCAGTATATTATGAGATATTTTATTACTAGATAAATGTAATTTTTCATTGAGAATGTTGTAAGTACGATGGAGCTCGAATTTTCTGTTTGTTTTTATTATGGAGGCTAATGAAATTGGTTTGCAATATAAAGAGCCAGTTTCACAATGGCCGAATAGCTATTTAACTATCAGATAAATTAAATAATGGAACAGAATCTGTATGGTTATCTTCCAAATAAACTAACGGAACACCTATGAATACATAGGTGTTGAAACGGGCCCATAACATTAAAGTTCTTTTTTGCTCTCTTAAAATATGTTCGTCTATTTGGATAACCGTGGGTTTTCCAAGAATAAATAAAAAAAATACAAATATTATTTTGTTTCCTCATCATCAGCCTTTTTATCGTCCCATTGCTCAAAGATTGAGCGTTAATCAACACACTGGCTCAATGCGGGTTGGTGATTTCAAACTTTATATAGTCCAGATTTCCCCGAGATGTTTTCCTTCACCATTTATCCGTCATTAGTGTTCAAGATACACTTAGAAAGTATAATATATAACTTAGAAAAGTTTCATTGGTACTTGCCTGACCTGCAGGCTTAGCATGGCGATTCTATATCTATTCTATCAAGAAAAGGCAAAGCTCTTTCTGTCAATGTCAACATGTCTTCTGCCCGAGTATGGCGCGACCTGTCAACTCGCATATAAACACTTGTAGACTTATGTCGATCGAAGAAAAGAAAAATTTCTTCAAAAGAAATCTTATGTCTATCTGTCACTGCTAAGCCTGTTAGAATCGAACCCGTAAATCAAACTTGAGAGGGTGTCGCTTCAACCACTAGGCCATCACTACTTCACTGTACTTTCTTTGTATACTTGTAAAATATTATGTTATTAGAGGTCTATCTCAGCAAGTCTTTGTGTTTACGTGGAGGTAGCGGGATGCAATATTGTTGTTAGAGACTACAGCACCGAACTTAAAATGGTTATACAATTACATAGAGAACCCTTTTATTATTAAAATACTTGATAATAATCATTTATAATCGGTCTTTAATAAGTTTGTGTTTACTTTCTAAGTATATTTTGGACACCAATAACTGTGTTTGGGATAGCACGTTAAACTAGGTCCCGGCTGTCATTGAACATCCTTGGCAGTCGTTAGTTAGTAGCCAGTAAGTCTGCCGCCAGTCTAACCAAGGGATATTGGGTTGCCCGGGTAACTGGGTTGAGGAGGTCAGATAGGCAGTCGCTCCTTGTAAAGCACTGGTACTCAGCTAAATTCGGTAATACTAGAAGCCGACCCCAACATAGTTGGGAAAAGGCTCGGGAGATGATGAGATGATGACTTGATAATAATCATTATATTGGAAAAAGAGATGTGTTAAGTTTAAATAAGTTAAGAGATTTATCTTAAATCTACTAAACCATAAAAAGGAAGCAATTTTATTCAGCATGAAAATTAACCTTTTAGGCTTAAAGAAACTCGATTCTCAACAAAACTAAGAAAACAAATTAACATAAATTTTTCTCTCGAATAAAATCACAATTATCACCCACTTAACAGCAAGTAAGCAGAAGTATATCGCGCATTCACAAAGGTGTCACATAACGCCATTACAGACTTTATCCAAAGGTTCAGCTCATAGGTACCTACGTAGGAAACGTGAGCCGTATTCCAAATACGAAACTCACAATGCGAAACAGGATTAGTTAATCTATACGATCTCCTTTGAAAGTATTCTGTTCAGAGTGTGTTTGGGTCCCTGGTCACGTGTCACGGCCATTTTCTGATCCTGTCCGAATTGTAAAGTGAATAACGGAAGATGATTATGTTATTGATTTTTTTTTGACACTGTTTTTGTTTGTAGTTCTGGTGGTGTTTTAATTTTTGGAGCATATTATTTTGGTGTGTAGACAAACGAGTTCCTGGGTTTTTTGAATAAATTTAAATGTACAAAATAATGAAAAATGTAAATTGACTTAATAAAAATTAAAATATTTTATTCTAGTTGACTCAACGTACATTGTCCTGTGTCCATTGTCTGTCCATTGTTTTTATTTAATTGCAAAACCGTTCGATATGAAATACACAAACGCAAGCACATCAAGCTACCCGAAACTATCGCTTTTCCAATAAACTTTGAACAATATGCTTCAGTGATAAAGTTGAAAAATCAAATAAGGTAATTTGACAGATTGTAGTACCTTGATACGCTGGCTTCAGTCCTTGGTTATAGGTATTTTTTTAAATTTTTCTTGTATAAAGTACAATCGCAATGAAAACGGAAATCAGTTTGTATCTATACATATAATAAAATCGTAGAGAAGTCAAAACTGTACATTGAATAATATTTTTTTTTAAACAATAATTGGGGCGTGATCCTAAATCGGTATCGAAGCCAAAAATATAGTTTTTAGATTTTTTGTCTGTTTGTCTGTATGTATGTCCAGGGTAATCTTAAAAAGTACTGTCTCGATTTGCTTCAAATTCGGCATGAATATAACTAAGAGGTCGGGTCAACATATGTATAGGCTACATATTATCTCGCTATCACTGCGGGGTATAGGGGGGTGAACGTTTAATCCTAATGCCCACGCGGACGACGTCGCGGGCAACAGCTAGTTCTAAATAAAATATATGGTATTTTCTACTATCATAATATAGCTAATACTAACCCTTCGCGTTCGTAACGTTGTTTCATAGTTTATCCGTCTCTCGGTTCGTTTGGTACGACAAACAACAGTTAACGAAACGTACTTCATATTGTCTACAGGGTGTGATATTTATGTAATGAATGAACTTATTGATGATTTTTGCAGTGTCTAGATTCTTAGGAAATAATGACGCTAATTAAGTCATTTTGATTTATAAATTAATGCTGCTATTTTTTTATTTACAATTTTTAACTAATTTAAATTGGTCTTATTTATTAATATTTATTTCCAATATTTTTAAGATTTTTAAGAATCCATTATATTTTATTCGCTACTTTTACCACTTATCAATAGTGACATATAATGCTTTTTCCATGGGCTATTTTCACACACCCTGTATCTCATAGAGCCAGCCATCCCCTTTTTCCTTGCAGCCAGAATTTTGATGTCATTATGAAAGGGTTCTCTCACGTGTTTTGTTTTCCAATCGATAACTTATTGTTTTAAAGTTGTAATTGATTTTGGGCTGAGCTAACGTTATATATGTATCTTACCCTTTTAAACCTAAAATAACCCACTTTGATGATTTTTTTCTTGAATGCATATGCAAGAGGGAGGATGGTAGGGTTGCGTTGTAGGGTAGTGTTGCCTAAGGTTTTTATTACTGTATCCTGTGGTTCCACTCGCTTTTCGAGGGAACTGCTTGCTACATGCGAATAAAAAGTAGTCTATGTCCTTTCTCAAACTTTAGACTATGTGTCTACCAAATTTTATTGAAATCGGTTCAGCAGTTTCGGCGTGAAAGCGTGACAGACATACAGCAGTCACTTTTGCATAATATTAGCAAGGAAGTAAGGATTTAAGTAGAGACGCCAGCACATCAAGCTTAAATTCGACAATCTATCAAATCTCCTCGATAGATTTTCAACTTTATCGCTGAAGCGTTATGGTTCAAAGTTGATTGGGAAAATTTTACAGTTTCGGGTAGCTTGACGTGCTGGCGTCTGTACCAAAACTTTACTATAATCCTAAATCCCAAAAGTGCATGTAAAAAGAAGGATGTCCACGCAAACTGGTGAAGATAAAAATAATCATAGTGAGGGTCGGTTGAACCATTCTGTTTTATTGGACCCCGCGATCGCCGATACTCCTCGATAAGGGCAGAGCAAATGCGGACAGTTATCGTAGAAACACGGTCACAGCGGGATGAGATAACTGGCTGAGGAACTTGCTAGCAAGTGTACGATCCAACTGCTTTTTGTATTTTTTTCCTGTCTTTTAGGATTACTTTTTTTGAAACGCAAAGTTTATAATTTTTTAAGGAATATACTTTAGGTATATACAAACTTATTGTCTAAAAAACTAATCAAATTGACTACCTACATGGTGTAGACGCCAGCACATCATGCCAATACAGTCTGTCAAATTCCCTTAATAGATTTTTAACTTTATGGCTGAAGTATATTGTTCAAAGTTGATTGGGATCATTTGATAGTTTCGGGTAGCTTGATGTGCTGGCATCTGTACATACATAAAAACTTAATTAGCGTAACTAATAAAGGGCATCAAAAAAAACGTTATCATCCGCTAGTGTACTCAACAGGCTGGCACGGCTGGCAGCATTGCCACGTTGAATGGAACCTAATGTTAAATCGTTGAAGGAAATAAAAGGATGACTTAAAAAAAGAAAAATATTTGTTTAAATACTTAAAAAATGTTTGCATTGACACCACATTTTTTAATTAAATTTAAAAAATATTTATCAAAATGATCGTTTTTTTGTTTTAATTTAAAAACACGTTAGGTATTATTTTTACCACCTTCCTATGTTACTTTTAAATAAGAAAATTAACAACAACGACAACAACGCCTAACCCTAAAACGCGAAGATCTTTTCATGTGAAATAAACACTTGTGAGACTGGCTAAAACGAAATATGTTCACCCATCGTCTTGGGTTACGTGCCTCGTAACCCTTTGTCACTGTTTATTGGGGTATCGGGGTATTGCGTACCAGCGAGACAAAACCATAAGGAACCCAACACCGATAGCGAAAGGGTTTGATTGAAAACGAACACAATATCCCTGGCGTTTGCTTCCTTGAAACCATTTGTATTCTCAACTGTTTTGATTTTGTGGAGTGGTTTCTTTGTTTAATGGATTCTTTGATTTTGTTTTTTTTTTCGTCCCGCATCTATAGGTAATTATATCAATATTAATAAAGAATTGTAATCTATTTCTTAAGCACAAAATAAATTTGATGAAAATATGAATAACCAAATTTATTTACTTGAAAATCTCGCGAAATGTAAGTGAATTTTAAAAAAAATAACAAAGTAGTATACAGAAGCGAAATAGGTATGGAATCATAAAGATGAAGATAGAGTAATAATTAGTGCGTGGAAGCTATATAATAATCCTGCCGGGGCTGCAGCTTATTCTCAAGAGTTACCATGGTCTTGGCACACCGAGAACTCCAGAAGAATGATAGTGGGTTTTAGTCAGGAAAAGTTTTACACTCCCTCCAGCTGCACCCTCAGCGGGAGGGGTCATTTGATGATTTCCCATGAAATAAATAATAGAACTATAAAAAAACCACTTCAGTTAATCTAGTAAAATCATAGCAACAATAGCTGTGCCCAAAATTAATAAAACAATATTGTGTTGATACATTTTTCATTTACAACTTACAGTCACTGCGCGGAGATCGTTTCGGAGCTTTTACAGTATAAGGGCTAGCTCACAATGTATAAATATAATAGTGGTAAACAAAAAAGAGACAACGAATAAAAAGTACATAAAGCCAACCCTTTTTTTCGTGGGAATTCATCAAATGACCCCTCCCGCTGAGGGTGCAGCTGGAGGGAGTGTCAGACTCTTACTGACTAAAACCCACTGTGTTCCTTCTGGAGGTCCCTATGTGCCAGGACTACAGTAACTCTTACGAACAACCCGCAGCCCAGGAGATATACCTAACCCTTGCGGGTACTAAAAGTGCCAAAAAGAAAAAAAAATGAAACATTCTGTTAAGTATTAAAACACCAACAGTGCAATTCTTTCAAACATTTTACATAATGTGCTGTCCACCAAAAAAAATACTAAATAAAATCTTTAATTCTCTGTTACGTGAAGTAAATTAATAAACCCCCACAAATAAGAAATACACTTACCACAACACTATCTCAAAAATTCTTCTCACAACCTCCACTTCAATATGAACGACCCCTAAGCCCACGCAATTTCCAGATTGAATTTTTACGACATCAACAAACAGACGGATAAAGTGATAAACAAATGTGTAACCGGGGAGCTGAATGACTAAACTGCGATATAAACCGGAACTGAACTCGGTAATACATATATATCTATTTATTTATTAAATGGGCCGAATATACCCCACGTCGCGAGCGAAGGGTTAGGTGCAACGTTTTGTTGGTAAAATTTTCCTAAAAATAGAAAGTATTCGTGATATTCAATAAAATTAGGAAGGTGTTAGGTATTTTTGAGTACTTTTTTATTTTGTTCTAGGACTGTCTCAGGGATACTCCTGCGTATCCGGGGAATTTCTTTCCATACCCGAATAAAACATAGCTTATGTTCAAAGGGAATAGTTTAGGTTCTCAACAGTGAAATAATTTTTCAAATCGGTCAAGTAGTTTACGAGCCTGTTTCATTTAAAGAAATAGACATTGAGATCTTTACTCAGGCTGAGGGTGCAGCTGGTGGAAGTTCCAGACTCTTACTGCTGGTTGTCCCTGTGTGCAACAAGGCCACGGTAACTCTTGCGAACAACCCGCAGCCCCGGCAGACCTTTGGCCCTAAGTGGAGTCCCTTAGGGCCAAAGGAAGACAGAAGGAAGAAACGAAGTGACAGCCACCTTCGTTATTATACGTTGTAGTCGTATACTGTTCATACCCACCTTTCTAAAATAAGGAAGGTAGTCGCTCAGTGATCTTAAGAATTCAGTACCTACTACTAAGAAAAATTCTAGTAGACGAAATGAAAAAATAAACCTATTTAGCTGCATCTGTCTTTATTGTACAATTTCAAGGGCATGATAAAGCGAATTGTCATGTAATATCAACGTAATACATAAAAAAAAGATTTCCTAAATAAATATTTCAAAGCTAACACAATCATGAAAATGTAATTCCGAGATATTATTCTTCAGAATCTGAAGAGCCGAGAATCTCTGCATGCCGGTGCCAATTTAATAATGTCGTCTTGTAAGCCCTGTTACATGCTGCGACTCCGTTCGGATTTTTCTCTAATAACATTATATTGTCGGTCCATATACGGGGGAACGGAACGAGAAATGTTTGCGTTGTCTGCGTGAAAAGAGACGCAATTTGCTGATTCGCTACGAGGGAATATATGGTAGGAGACAGGTTTGTGTGTACACAATTTGAGAGATTGTTTACAATTTTAGACAGAATTATGATTATTCACTAATCCTGTTTCTTGAACAAAAGTTTTCGAATCGTCAGAAATTAACTTACCAGATTTTTTTTATAATAATAATATACGGATTTTTTATAACAATTTTCACACACGGTCGGTTAGCCCCAAAGTAAGATATTGCTTAGCTTGTGTTATGGGTGCCAACACAACTGATAAACTGATACTTTACACCCAGACCACAGCCAACAAACATGCTCATCAACTCTGTTGGTGCAATGGTAAGCACACCGGACCGTCGAACTAAGGGTTTTGGGTTAGATTCCCGGCAGAGTCGACTTTTATGTGATGTGCAAGCTTGTATAGTTTACTTATATATGAAAAGTATATGTAGTTTACCTGTTGTTGCACCCATAACACAAGTTAATCAGTAACCGACCGTGCATGAAAAGGTGTGCCTACATAAAAATTTAAACATGAATTACACTCCTGAAATAATGTCTGATGCAGGTAATGATGTTTGTTAATTTTGCATTAGCATCATTTCTAGTTCCACCTTCCACCAGCTTTTTTATCTACCTATGTCTATTAAGGTAGATCTTCATTTGACCTAGCTAACTGGTTTCGCTAATTTCCCCCGGGATTGATACTCTCGGATGCAATACTTTTTACGTGTGCAAATTTTTTAGTCTTCAAATTTTTTTGCGAACTTTTTTGGATTTTTACTCCTGAATTATTCACGCAAGTATGTTTAGAGTCAGCATGTGAAGCTAACTGGGAATATTTGTTGCATATGCACAACTTGTTTTTGAAGTGGTATGTCATAAGATGACCCCTCCCACTTTTAGGTGATCGGACCTTTAGTGGCTAAAACCCACTTAGGTTCCTTCTGGAGCCCATTGTGTAAATGGCCGTGGTAAGTCTTTCGAACAACCCTTATTAGCCCATAGTCAATATGGTCATATACAGGGTGTAACGGAAAGGAAATTCGATAAGTAAATATTGGACGTTTCGTAGAAAATTTTAAACTGCCGTCTAAATATTATTTTAGAGAGAGTTGCAACTTTTTTTATTTATAGTATTTTATTACGTTGAAAGTTGTTCAGTTTTACGAGTGCATTGACCTCCCTTCGGATGTTTATCCCCTTTCCCTTACACCCTGTATACATGCCTAGTCTGGATGATACATACTCATGATTAACAAAATGGTTGACCAACCACACCTAGTGTTACTTAACCCTATAATCAATCGGCCAGCGCGGCTGTTACTAAACCACGATCTCCTCAAAGTACAGAATAACCCATCTTTCAAAATCTATAGCAAAATAATCAAAACTACACAAACAAACTTGGTAGTTGAGCAAACGTTTCCTTTTAATATTTCAGATATAACTGGTGTCAGGGTAGATGTTAAATATAGCGCTTAGATTATGCGGCAATAGTCTGAGGCTGGATGTCGCCGCTGCTTGCAGATTAAACAAATATTACCCGCCGATCATCTGGGACTATGAAGATACTAGAACCTCCACGAAGATAAAGATCCATTACATTTAAATGGTCTAGACATTTTTGAAGCTCGTTTTAGGTCATGTAATGCTGCAGGAATTGATTGATCTTAAGGTTAAGCAACGCTTAGCTCGGTCGGTCTCTAGATGGGTGACCATCTTGAACAGAGGATTTCCTCCGTGTTTTGAAATTAACAAAATGAATTGGTGGGTATCAGTTGTCTTGTGTATATCTTTGGAAGTCGGTTCTTAGTACGGTAGTTAGAAGACAGAAAGCGACAACCAGTCTTACCGGGAGGTATCGAGTTGCCTAGATCACTACTCAGCGGCATCTGGCGAAGACTGGAAGCCGACTCCAACATGGTTTGAGAAAAAGGTTAGGTATCATAATTATCACAATTTCATGGAACTATAAGGAAACAGTTTGTAATTCACCAGACGACTAATTTATATTTCTTGCTATTGCATAACTTCAGATGTAGATTTTGCACTAATTTAAGTTTTCAACAAAATATTATCTTGAACCTGTCTACACAATTGTAAGGTCTGTGGCAGCTAGAAGCTTTTGGCGCGTAATACGGTGCAATATCAATACTGGGAGTCGAACCTGAGAAATGAGCGTCGAGCCACCCCACCGCACCCCTTGCCGCCACCCTTCGCCGATATTATTGTAAAGTTAGATCGATAGTTATGTCTATACACCATATAAATACATACAACAGTTTTTAATTTTCATTGTTGACAATGTACGGCATTGCTTTTTTTTGCTAATTGGCCAGTTTGAGATTTTTTTTTCATTTTTGTGACGTGTTGTGGATTTCCGTATGACATATTTATACAAACTTATTATAGGTTTTGCTTTAATTATACAATTTTGAAGGTTAAACATTTCAATGTTTGACTTTAAGAAAACAAGTTTTTTTTTAAATTTTTGTGACGTATTGTGCATTTTTTTAAATAAATTTTGCGACTAGCCTTTTGGGCACGATACCAGCTGATAACGAAGCGAATGAATTTTTGGATGCACTTTTTTATTTTGACTTATTTTCTTGTTTAATGTCATGTTTCTTCTCAAGGTAGTCAGGAAATACCGACCTCACGTGTAAAAATTTTTAATACATTTAATATTCCAATATTATGTTAATAAAAAATGTGAATAAATAATAAAAAAAATAACATTTATATTTCCCACCGTTTTTAATTGACGCAGCTACACACAGACGCCAGCACATCGAGCTACCCGAAACTGCCAAACATACCCTATCAACTTTGAACCATATGCTTCACCGATATATCAAGGAAAGACAGATTGAAGTAGCTTGATGTGCATAAGGACTTCAAGCCATGTATTTCCCTCCTGACTGACATCTAAGTAGCCCTTTTCCCCCTTACTTCTTCCACTTGCTTGCAAATTAACAATGTTCACTCCGCGTAATAATAGCTTGTTTGGGTATGTTAAATGGCTCCGTTCAAAGGAGGGTAGACAAAAATCTCATTTCCGCAGCTAGAATGAGTACACTGATAACTGGAGCTATTTAACTTTACTGTTATTCAGCTTTCTGTTAGATCTTAATGTGTTTAGGGTTTGAATTAAATCGTTTACAGGTTAATATGGAAATGCGGTATTTATGAACTTACGTAACCGATGACATGGACTGTTAATTCATCATTATCATCAAGTTTTGAGAGTACATTGACCTCCCTTCAGATGTATACGCCTATTCCGTTACACCCAGAATAAATGTATCACACAAAATATTATTTTCATCATCATTGAACATTGTGAAAATCGTAGAAAAGTCAAAACTGTACATTGAACATTTTTTAAAAAGAGTAATTGGGGCGTGATCGAAAATCTATGTATATCGAAGCCAAAAATATATTTTTTAGAATTTTTGTCTGTTAGCCTGTATGTATGTCCGGGATAATCTCAAAAAGTACTACATGGATTTGCTTCAAATTCGGCATGAATATGTATAACTAAGAGGTCAGGTCAACATATAGGCTACATATTATCACGCTATCACTACGGGAGGGGGGTGAATGTTTAATTCTAATGCCCACGCGGACGACGTCGCGGGCAACAGCTAGTTGAACATAAAATAAGAATAAATCTTTTAATTATTGTTTTATATCTTCACATGAAACTAACCATGAGTAAGTTACTCAGGGTCTTAGTGCCTATAGTTCTAAAGCACTCAAAATTAAGTGACATAGCATTACAGAAACAATTATGTGAATCATGTCATGTCCATTTGTAAAATTAGAAGTCAAAGTCATTTATTATTTGTAAAACATAGGTATAAAAATGACAATCTTGTAAGTAGGCACAGTGCGCAATGTTTTGTCTATGGTGGGACGAGCAAATAATGGTTTGGACATTAAAATTATATAAGATTTAGATAAAGAAAGAAGAGAGAATTGGAAAATAGATAATTAAAAACTATAATATATGATATATAAAAAGATACTTACAAACTAATTAAAATTAATATTATAAAGTTGTTATACAGTAAATAAAAAACAGAAAATTAATTGAACATATAAATCAGTAAAATTTACCGTTTACACAACCTTACGTTGAACCCGTAACCTGCAGACGGGTCTTTCGCGACAAAAGCTCTTATTCTCGGAGCGTACTTTCGGCAGAATGTGTAAGATATCGGCGTATATCTTGAGTTGCGTGCTCTGGGACAAGTGGCTAGTAATGGTTATCTATTAGCCACAGGCGGATTGCTAGGGCTGACCTTTTTAATCCTGTGAAGATTAACGTGTTTAAAAATACATTGGTGCTTGTGTTGGAAAGATTTGTAGTGATCGTTGAGGGGTTGGGAGGCTTATTGTTTTTTTTGATGAACTATAAAAAAAGACTTTATTTTTTGTCGTATTAGGTAATTAATAATTTTCATTTTAAAACTTGCGGTCTGTGTTTTCGTAATTTTTATAAATGGTATACAGTACTTACGTTAGTTGAATTCAGAACTAGTCCAATTCAGTAGGTATTGTTAATGAATTGTCAAGACGGTTACTTTCTAGGCAATTTTTATGGAAATTGGAAGTATGGCGCTAATGATTTTTCACATTAACAAACATGCTTATGTTAACAATAAAAAATGGAAAACAATTTTTCCATCACAATGACAAATGAAAATGGCATTATTTTAAGATATTTTACCAATTTTAAGATCCAATTCCAGATTTTAAGGACCTAGTCAACTATTCAATTCACATATTATTAAAAAAATACAGGTCACAAAAACAAAAGATTGCGAGCCCCTGTATCAACCCTACAAAATCCCATCCATTACGGTGATTTCCGACACTGGAGGCTGACGTTGCTCTTCCACTTACGACCAGATCAAAGAAACTATTCCTCTTGACTCCTGAGCCTTTAAAATACAGGTAGCCTTCTGTTTTTGATATATATTTTTCTTTTTATTTAAGCTAAACTAAATTTTGTACTGAAAGTTGAGTCTAGGAAAATATTTTTATATAGGTATGTACTTATAAATGTGAATGTGAGTGTCTTTATTACGCTTACACACTAGAATGGCGGAACAGTTTTATAAATTGACATGATATTAATTTGATCTGTGGGATTGTTCGCTAGAGTTACCGCGGCACTGGCACACAAAACCTCCAAAAAGAACAAGCGGGCTTCAGTCAGTAAGAGCCTCAGCGGGAGCAGTCACTTAATGTCATTCCACTCAAAAAAAGACACAGGTTTTTCATCCAGCAGCAAGACACATGTTATCTGCTTTTTAGTGTCCAATAGATTATGTGATTTTTATTCCCGTCCAGAAAGAAAAAAATAATAATTAAGAAAACTGATAAGGTATTTGCACCAGTAGTCATACCTATTACCAGACAGTCCGAAATTTTCATTAAACAATAGGGATGCGGACAACTAGTCAAATTCAATTCTTTTATAGAACTGTAACCACATATGACGTCATAGATTTTTCACATCAATCCGAATACTTATTTCGATTATATTATCAATAAAAAAATAAAAACAGTTTTCGGTTCAAAACGATAAATTAAACTGACATTATTTTAAGATGCTTTACAAAATGAATATGATAAAATATTTTATTTATGACCTAGTGCACATCCCAATTCTTTATAGGAATATATTTTTGTTCTAAAATCTAAAGGGCTAGCAAATACAAATAATAATTCACGGTCCAAATTCGGAAAACAATGGAATGCACTTAACTGAATCTAATTTGGGGGATATTAGTAATCCGGTGTAATTTAACGTAATTACTAGAGATTTCCAACCAGGATTTTGTTGAGGATATCTGGTGACAAATGGACATTATTTTGGTGTGCATTAGATAAGCTAGGATACATTTTAGAAGGAGAAACGTAATGGAACTTGAAACTGCAATCATTAGCGCAATGTATTCTGGGATATGTTTTGTTTGTCATGGCAATTATTTAAATGAATATGTTTTTTTTTATATATAACTTACTTTTTATTCTGACCCGACAGACGTACTGTTTTTTCTTTCTTTTAAAAGACCATAACAAAACAAACAACAAATAAAAAATATGCAAAAAGTGATGATAGGTACTAAAATGCCCATATACTTGAAACTTCACAATATTGAAGCTTTATCAATGAGCTAGAAGAAAAAATAAAGGCTCTCACCATTCGCAATTCCACAACAGAACCCTAAATAAAAGCTCATACATCTTCGCAAGTTTCCGACCAAAGGCGCGAGCGCAATGCGTGTCGATTGACCGGAAATAGAAGCCTTATATTTACAACTTCCGCTTGGGGATGGCTGGTAACAATTAATAAGTTTTATCGCTTTCTGTGTTGCCAGCCGCTCAATTAGCACCGCCATAAAAATGGTCACGCCTGATTGGGTACAACGAAATCTTTGTGGCGTAGTTGAGTACAGAGAAAATGGGATAGAAAATAAATAGTGCTGTCAGTGTAAGGAACGGAGTGTGATTTTTATGAAATTGTACGGGTATGAAGTGTTATTTTAAATGATACATAAATCACTATTTGCCATGGTCACGCTATGACGCGTGAACTGCTAGACAATTATTGTCAGGAGAAGGTATTCACACAACGTCATCTAGACCCAAACTAAGCAGAGCTTGACTTATAAACTTTTCTTTTGTAAATCCCTACATAATTATACATAGAAACACCCAGACTAAGCCAAACACCCATTTTCATGCACACAAATGTTTGATTTAAGCGGTAATCGAACCCGCGACCTGTAGCGTAGCATGCAGTTTCACTAACAACCACGTCGTTCTTTAGAAAAAAAAAAACAGGACAACGTCTGTCGGTCAGCTAGTTTAAAATAATAATCCAAAAAAAAAAAAAAAAATTACGCTTTGTTTGATTTCAAATAACCTTTAAAAGGCGTAATATTAAAATTTTGATTTTATTTTCACCTAGAAGGAGGCAAATTAAAGATATTCTGCACACACCAAAAATACTTTCTTATACTCTTATAAATCCACTTTCACGAGTTCTTTAAGGCTTGTCATAACTTTTATAAGAAGCGGTATAAAAGTATTTTTATCGAAATGCGTATAAGATGCAGTAATTGAATAAGAGTGGAGAGGGCTGCGTTTGTGAAGGCTTCACAAATCTACTTACTCCCTCTTTGTATTGACTACAGCGGGTTCAGGACGTAAGAAGGCGTTTGGAGGAGGTTTTTGACGCTTCAGCAGTTTCAGTAGATGAGGTATTTGCTGATTCTAGTTTTACGACCTGTAACGACTGCCAAAAGACGGATGGAATTTTGTATGAAGATAGGTAGGTGGTACCTTTGAAACTAATAGTAGTTAGTAATTATATGCTACTTTTAATCTAGAGCAGTGTCCGAAATTAATAGCCCTCCTGGTATCTAAATATTGAAAACCAGACGGCGGCGTAGTAATAAGTAAATTTGCCTGTCATGCTGGAGGTTGCGAGTTCGATTCAAACATAACACGAGTGTGTGACTTAGTCAGAGTTTTTCTATGTATAATATGTATGTATTTACAAAAGATAAGTAAGTATATAAGTGCGTTTATCAATAAGTTGTCTAGTACCCATGGTACAAGCTCCTCTTAGTTTGGGACTAGATGATGTTGTGTGAATATCTGAGGAATACAATATTATATTATTCCTACACTTTACACCTACTATCTAAACGATTTTGTATCGTCACAACCAAGTGGAACTGCACCTTTACCTGCAGCTAATAGCATTGGCCTACTTTTCTCACTTAACTCCCTCAGATAAGAGTATAACGATTGTAATCTTGACATTGAAAGCTTTCAATACTGTTACCTGCTGTAGTGCAGTTGGACTAGATAACTCTTTGAAATGGGTCAGGGTGACGGCAGTGATCTGGATTCTAGATCGCTGAGCACACGAAGTAGACGACGTGGATAAGCTCATGAAGGTTGAGCCACATCTATTTGCTATTTTTTTTATGACTTGTGACCGACTGAGATAAGGGTAGAAGTCATGGTGGCCTAGTAGTTAAAGCACCAGCCTTTCGAGTATGAGGGTGCGGGTTCGATTCCAGGTCAGGCAAGTACCACTGTAACTTTTCTAAGTTATACGTACTTTCTAAGTGTATCTTGGACACCGATGACTGATTAAAGGTAAAGGAAAACATCTCGAGGAAACCTGGACTATAAAGTCTGAAATCACCAACTGATATTGAGCAAGCGTGGTGATTAACGCTCAATCCTTCTCCGTGGGAGGGGAGACCTGTGCCCAGCAGTGGGACGATAAAAAGGTTGTGATGATGATGAAGGGTTGAAGTGTCTATAACCTAAATCGTTGTTCTATTGACCATTATGTCCAATTTAGTCTTATCAAATAGAAGTTTATTTCACAGACGTAAATTTATTTTTTTGTACTATGTGCTGCTACAAAGACCTTGATTAATATTATAAAACTAGGCATTGAATCTTCGGTATTCTTAACCTACAGAACACCGTTCTTAGACAGAGTTTGTAGACATTAAGATATAAAGAACCCTGGTATGTGGTTATACGATTGTAAAATTAAAGGGGGGAAATAAAGGCTGCTTAGAGGCATTGTCTTTTGAAAAGGGGCAGGAAAGAAATAGGGGAGGCTTTGTGCAAACTATAAAGGATAATAAGCAAATAAAGAGTGTCCCCACAGATAGTGTGGTTGAATATATTTATAATTACTGCTTCGCTGTCTTGTAGTCGCTTATCGCGACTGTTGTGCACGGGGTCTTGGGTTAGACTCCAGGGTTGGGCAGAAATGACTTTGTGGGTTTTCAGAGACCATCATGAAACAGCGTGGAGCCTGGAAGTTGGTGATTGATACACCCATATATCGGAGAACATATTAATATCGGTCTTGCGCTTGATCGCTCTCCGGTCATGTCGGATTGCCACCCATCGGGCTAGGAGAGTGAGGGAAAGGAGAGTGCACTTATGTCTGCGCAATTGCTCAAGTACCTACCATAATAGGTTCTGCGCAGTTGATCTCCGTGGAGAGAACGGCTGCCGTGGCCGACAATCGGTCTGGACACCATTAATAATTAGTAAGTGTCACTTGGTTACGAGGGAAATACTTTCCAAGCCCGAATAAAAATACCTTATTACCGTCTCTAACAGTCCAGTCGCTATTTAACTATGAAAGCATAAACATTTAAGGGCCAGTTTCACCGGTTACGGATAGCCACTATCTTCCAGATAAATTAAAAAATGGAACAGAATTTGTATGAAATTATCTACCAGATAAACTATCTGGAACTTATACGTATCCGGTGAAACTGGCTCTAAATGTTCTAGTAGTATTGAGATAGTGTGTAGCCTTCTCCAAAATACAGCTTCGTGTATCTAGGAATTTCGCCAAACGCCCGAAGCGCTCCATAATGACATCAGCCCGCGGTAGGCACTCACTCGTTTGTTGGAGGATTTTTATCTAAAACGCTGGCTGATATAGGTATCAATGCCTTAGTTTTTTCATACTATGCCTGTGAAAAGTTTTGGGGAGCTCGTGGCTAAGTAGCAGCCACACGGCTGGATTCGTTGTAGGTAATATTAAGCGACGCTTGACGTGTGTTATCATTTTGTTATGATGAGTTACTCCGTGTTTTGGAAGGCACGTTAAATAGGTGGTATCCGGCTGTCATTTGAACTTCTTTGGCTGTCGGTGGCTTATCGGGTGGTCAGGATAGATAACAAATTAATCACCGTTTGATAACAGGCAAATACAAGTTTTGCATTTTACTTAAATAAAAATTATGGCGACTGTGGGCGACTGTGAATTCTATACCATGCTGTCTAAATGTGGTGAACAAATTACACTACCTAAGAAGAACGTGAACAAAGCAGTCAGCCATTCAGCAGCATATGTTTGAGAGCAAACCGAACACTCGAATTTGATACGAGTACTACCATCAAAAAGTTGTGGTGGCCTGGTGGTTAAAGAGCCAACCTCTCAGGCTCTCAAGTAACAGTGCGTGTGTTCGATTACAGGTCAGGCAAGTACCAATGTAACTTTTCTATGTTTGTATGTGCCCCAACATAGTTGGGAAATGGCTCGGGAGATAACGAATACTATCATCAGTAATTTTGCAAAAGCGGATCTTGCCTTATTAAAGCACAATATATTAAGTACTTGCATTATGTGATACGTGAGTTTGTAATAAAAAAATAAGATGTCATTTACAACCGACACATTGATTTAGTTTTCCACCACAATTTAGACAAAAATCGATAGTTCCACAACAGGAATAGAGTTACCAAGTATATTGGCCTCAAGTTAGACAGCGTTAGAAGTACCTACATATAACAAAAGTGTTGGAACTACGACTAACGAAAAAACTTGCGAGGGAACTTAATTAGAAAACTTTGGTGCCTTCTCTACACATCGGAAATTGACATGGAGTATTAAGTTGTGACAGAGATCCGGCTGACATTATAATTGTAGGAAGCATTTCGTATGATATAAAAAAAAAAAAACATAAAATGGCAGTAAATTTTTTCAGCTTTCAACTTTATCAGGTTCGGGTAGCTTGATGTGCTGGTGCTTGTACTAAAAGACACCCAGCTGAAGACACGAGGAGCAAAATTGTTAGATTTGTAATCTGACAGAACATGTCAAATTATTTAACTTTGGAAACTGCGCTTGCCGGCCAGTATCATATCCTATAGGTACAGTCAGTATTCGTTAAAAAATGTCAGTGGACGCTCCAAAAATATTTTATTTGAGCCTGAAGTTCTTTGTGTTTCAACTAGCCCAATCAACATCTATCCATGTTATGTGAATATTAAATAATAAGTTGTTAATAAAAAATAAGAAAATAATTCGTAAATAGAAAAATGAAAAATAAAATCTCATAATTTTGAGTCCTTCCTATCGAACGTCTCACTTATTTTGGTCTTATCGCGCAACAGTTCATATATTTTTTTGTAGATAGAATTATATTTATTTGTTGAATAATATCAAAGTATTTTATGTAAAGCATGTCGATAAGTAAATATCAAATTCTATATAAAGTGCTAAAGTTCTAAATGAAGTGATAATCGTTACTACGTTCGCTTCAAAGAAACAAAGTAATTTGATTGAAAAATATTCATAGCGGGTTGGTCACGTATAAGCAACCCTCCACTGCTATGCACATAACACGACGTGTAATACAATACTGGGTAACACTAAACTGCTATAAGTATTGCAAGTCGGTCCGGCATTTAGAGGCGACGGGGCGCATACTGATGCACCCCCGTCCAGGAGCTGTGAAGGTTTAAAATTGGATGTGCTAACAAAGAAAACTTGAAAGTATAGAATTAGATCTTTCCCCTTTTGATCTTATTTATAGGTTCATATCATTTATTCTCAATTTATTTAAGTGATTAAAATTATTGCTACGTACGTTAAATAACAATGCTTATCCTCTAATAGCCAGCATTTGGCTCATGGTAGCGTAACGAGATTAGTGATATGAATATCAACTTATATCTTCAATAGTTCGAAATACTTATAAAATATTGTCGTTTTTAATTTTTGTAATTTAAAATAGGAGCATAAAAAGTGGACTGTTACAGAATAAAATAAGGAGATTGAAGCTGCAACAAGGTTGGTTGTCGATGATTGCTAAGCAATATTCATCATATTTAAATGTGTTATATCTATAACAAAATATAAATGCGGACTACATTATTGGTAACACAGTTATAAAATATCTCTTGCTAAGACTGGCCAGAAGGCTTTCTGGCTTCTGATCAATTTAACGTGTCTTCCGAAACACAAGATGGTTATCCATTCAAGGACCGACCGCGGCGAGCGTTGCTTACCATTATGATCATTCGATCCGTGCAACTACTGCCCAGTCCTGGTATCTTGGTACGATTATTTAAATGCTAAGCTTTTATAGGTACGTTTTTTCGTATGTATGTCGCATCCATATTTCTTATACGTTACAATCTAACTTGGCTACTTTATTTCGAGAGGTGAGGCCGTTGAAAGTGAGATAGTTCAGTCCACTTTACTGGCGAGCTACAGTTCGGACCCCGGGCACGTACACACCAACTTTTTAACTTTTTCTGTTGTATGTATTTCTTTAGTGATTATGTAGTACGGGGCACTATAAATCGTTGGTACGAACAAAGAATTGTGATTCTATGAAGGTGTTGTAAGTGAAAAGTTAAAATTACTGAAAAGTTTTAAATTTGTATTGTTAACTTTTATTACTCTTCAATAAATTATTTGCGAAAGTGTTGAAACTATCCAACGACAATCGGAACCCATAAAAGATCATATTTTCATTGCAATAAAAACAAATTTGCCTACGGAACCCTCCGCAGGCAATTTTGACTCGCATTTATGCGTTTTATTAATAATTCTTTGGATCAATTTTCTTTCATTTTCATTTTTTACAGCAAAAAGATGAAAAGGAATCCATGAAAATCCAGGAAATGTTTGTTCATGAGCTGCGGGCAAAACCTAGTCTAATATGGGTATACGATACCTTTTTTCTACTGACGTTTCGGCTAATACTGAAGTAAATTCCTATTGCTGCCTATAAAACTAACTTACTGGTGGTTCTAGCCAAGTAGTACTTTGACTCGATACTACAAAAGAATGCATAGAAAATATGAAAACAACAGTATTCTATGTATATTCATAGCTAAAGCGGAGACGATAGATCCAATAAGACTGTTATAAGTTCTTATACATCTGAAGATTTGTGTGAAGCAATAAAAGCGCGTTCATATTAACATTCTGAGGGACTGTCCTCGCCTTAGGCAGTGAAGCTATTGGCCCCTACCCGATATTATGTGCTAACTGAAGTAGATATTATAGGTAGATATATATTCGTGTGTTCTTGATATTCATAATGCTGCAATGTTATGAGTAAAATACAGAGCTCTTTTATTATGTTTTGTGATCTAAGTTGGGAGTCTTACAGTGTTATTATTACAAAATAAGTTAGGTTAACGTTAGTTGGATGGTTATATTTATACCGAAAAATTGCCAAACTAATTAGAACATGTCAATATTTGACACCTATTTGCGACGTTGCCAAATAAAGGTCCAAGTTTACTTAAGACATGTTTAAAAATATAGCAATATTTCAGAGTATTTTAGATAAAAAGAATCTACAGTTTTGATATTTAGGGCCAGTACAATGTCCGAATAGCCACTATCTACCGAATAAATTCAATAATGGAACAGAATTTGTGGTGGTGAAACAGGCCCTTGCTACAAATAAGTGGATGTAATCTACTTATGGTTAAATAAACACTCACGTTAAGCATTTAAAATATAAATAAAAATACATTGGAGACGAATGCTTCTTAGTAACAACCTCAGGAAAAAATTAAGAATAAGCATTCATGTTAGGGGTTTCTCTTACTTCTTACGAATTCGTAATATCATATTTTTTAACGCAGCGAACTGCGCGGGTAGGTTGGAGAGCACGCGTCGTCCAGCGCAAGTGCTACGCAAACATTGACGGACAACCAGACAAACATTGCTACTGAACCTCGGCTAGCTAGAGGAAAACCGTAAAACATTTTGATAAAGAGCGATTTTTAATTTAATTTGACTAAAATTTAAGATTTTATGAAAAAAAAACACGTTTAGTTTGCTGATATATGTACATATTTCGTGCATATTCGTGCTCCTTTCGATTAAGATAGAGAAGAGAAAGAGATAGAGAAACACGCGCTCGCCACACGGCTTACAACCATAGCAAAAAGTGTAGTTACAACTTTTGGTCTTAATTTTTTCCGTCTAACCCACTTTCCCAATGCGCTATAAGGAACTTCGTTCTTTGTTACTTCCAAAATCAGGGTAAAAGGTACAGACCACTTCAGGTACTATTTATATGTAATTATTAAGTTTGAATCTGTATTATGACAAAAATTCACGTTTTGTAACTTTTTCAATGCAATGAAAATGCGCATCAGACAAGCTTCAATTTTGGTCAAAATTTTAGTAAGAAGATTCGGTCTTAGAACAGCCGTCACATTTTCTTCTAGAAGTTTTCGAAGCTGTATCCGATTGACCATTTTACCGTCATTATCTAGTCTTGAACATATCCAGCGATAATCTCACAGTTCTCGCAGTAGTTCTACCAGCCGAATAGTCCTGGCCATAGTGATCCGAGCCAGTCAATAAAACTGAAATAAAATGCGTCGTATCACCCCTCGTAAAGGCGGACAGCCAAGCCCTGCCTTATAATGTCGCATAAAACAGCCCCGTATACAATTGCCTTTATATTTTTTATAGACAACTCAAATATGACGATTGGAGTTGGAAGGAATTGGACTTTATATCACTGTGATAAACTGGACTGTGTCGTTATTTCTTCTTTAGCTACCTAAATGTCACATTTGTCATTTGACTGCCTCGTTGGTCTAGTGGTCGCAAGGCGCGACTGCTGTGCACGGGGTCTCGGGTTCGAATCCCGGGTCGGGCCGAAATCGCTTTGTGGGTTTTGAGAAACTTTCATAAAGCAGCCTGGAGTCTGGAAGTTGGTGATTGATTCACCCGTGCATCGGAGAGCACGTAAATGTCGGTCCTGCGCCTGATCTCTCTCCGGTCGTGTCGGATTGCCGTCCCATCGGATTATGAGAGTAAGGGAATAGAGAGTGCACCTGTGTCTGCGCGAATGCTTGTGCACTATAATATGTCCTGCGCAGCTGGCTGATCTCCATAAAAAAAGAGAACGGCCGCCGTAGCCGACAATCGGCCTGGATGCCATCAAATGTCACATAGACGTCATCTGTCAAGTTTTGTAACTGTCAGTTTTATAATCTGTCTTGTTCTATCTCTATGCTCGACTCTGCCGCTGTAAATATGCCTCTTACTCTTATTGTGAAATTAAAATTAAAGAAATCGGCGTCTTTTTCATTATTCTTTTGTTTCTACAGACTAGACTAGACTACAGACTAGAAGTAACTAAATGTAATCAAAAATAATGTAGGAGTCTTTGTGGCTTGATGGGGTATCAAGTCACAAAGACTAGACTAGACTAGTGAAAAAGAACACTGTGTAATAATAGCCTGTAAATGTATCGCAATGCTGATTATTAATATTTAATAGAGACAAAGCGTAAAACATTCATAGAAAAATAAACTCTATAAATATGAGTAAATAAAGTGCAACTAACTATCGACATGGTTTGTATTCTATGCACATTGAACATTCGATTTCCTCCGGGGTTCGCTCGTAAAGGCGCACGGCGGATGCACCAACAAACTTTACTAGCAATGTTTGTTGACGTAATTGTTCGCTTTTCTGGTACATAATACATGTAGACCTTTAGTAATCTATACTTATAAAGTTGGAGAGTACATATGTCTTTTGAACGTTGCCTGGATTTTCAGCATCATGACCGAGTATTTTTTGTGCGTCCATGTAGTATAAAAAAGGTGTTCGTCGATGTCTTTGAATACTTATCTTGAAGCTTGGATTATCTTCATATACGAAAATGAGTATCTAAATCAAAACCAGATTTCACATCCAGATTAAGGTGACTTCAACGAGATATCACCCGGAATCCAATATCCGATATACGTGCGCACCGCTCGCGTGTCAGTACACGAGTGAACATAAAACAGTTTACGAGCTTGTCACACAGCGCCATCTAGTAGCGGAGATTGGCTACACCGAGGTAAGACTGCCGCCTTAGATGACGTTAAACTAGATCTTTTACGGTGGCTAAGCTGAAAATGAGTTAAAGTTAAACGACTTGGTCGTTTGTCGAATGTTTTACGGTTATTCTAACTTATGTGCGAAAAGTTAGTGAACGGGTTAGAGTGTTTAAATGTGGCCTTGGATATAATGTTTCAATTTTATGGCGGTTACTGTATATTTTTGAGGATGGGATGATTATTAGGAAGTCCTTTGCTGGTATTCGATGGTAATGGACTTTAGATATGTTTGGTCGAGTTCCCAATCTGTGGATTAGCAAAAGATTACGACTAACCTTTATGCTGCACCAGCTGACGTTCCCAGTTGTTCGAAGGCACTGTTAACACAGGGTGTTCACGAAATCACAAACAAAACACTCCGAAACATCGCGCACGGCGTGATTCGGTCACCATTTCAAAACGTTTCGAGGGTGTAACAAGAACTGTCAAATAATCTCCTTTTTTTTTAATCACATAGGCAATCGTTCTCGTATAACTGCCAGTGTCATTGCGAATGACGGTGGTATTTGTATAATGTTTTTTACAAATACCTACATCTAAAACAAAACACAGTCTATGAAAACACGTTTCACAATGCCCGAATAGCCACTATCTACCGAATAAATTCAAAAATCGAACAGAATTTGAATGAAATTATCTATCAGATAAACTAACTGGATATTATTCGTAGGTGGTGAAACAGGTCCTAAATATGTTATAGATTCTTTTTGAATTGAACGAGCAATTGAACGCCGAATAAATAATATTTGATATTAACCCTCTTCCCCTCCCTTTTGGGAGTTGCTGACGCCTTTTATTGTGTCTATAAAAGGCAGTAGCATAAAAGGATGCGAAGTTTGTGAGAATTGTTTCTTCAGAATGATCTCGAAAAGTGCTGAGAAAATGTTTGGAAGCTGTGGAAATAGGTCTCGGAATAATGAGCGCTTTGGTGACGTGATAGTTCGATTGCTGTTCTATAGTATAATTTGTTGAAATTATTTAGAGTTGATAGAAGAGAAATTCTTTTATTGCTTTTTTAACAGTTTTAATTTTATTTTCTTGTCATGTTTTTTTTTGCTTTAAATTGTTGCTAGGTAACCAAAGATCATCTTTAAAAGATCGTTCTTGTTTGAAATAATCAAACTAGCTTCTATCAGCGATTTACGCGGAAGCTACTCCACGCGCGCGGATAACCTTGATAAATGAATAAATGGACTATCTAACTTTACAAATCGGTCCTATAGTTTCCGAAATTAGCGCTTTTAAGCAAGCAAACATACAAACAAACTCTTCAGCTTTATAATTATTATAGTGTAGATTAGCCTTTTGAGAAACAATTTTTTGAGACATCTCTCTATTCTTTCTTACCAGCACAAAATTTTATCGAAACAGAAATATCGTATAAAATATATCAAGGAAGCCAAATCCCAATTCAAAGCTATACATTAAAAGTTACTGAGATTGTAAGAGTACAAGACAAACGTACAAAAGCGATCGTCTGCGGTCAGCCTTTATAAAGTGGACTTTTATATCGGCGCCCCGCGAAACACGACCTCTCTACGTAAAGTATACTACATGGGGTTTGATCCACTAGATGAGATAAGAAAGTATCCGATTTTGCTGGTGCGGGCATTGAGATGTAGACTAAGTAAAAAATAAAATACTTTATCATATTCATTTTGTAAAGCATCTTAAAATAATGTCAGTTTAATTTTTCGTTTTGAACAGATTAATAATATAATCGAAATAAGAATTCGGCTTGCAGTGAAAGATCTGTGACGTCATAGGTTCAGTTTTCATACAAATTGCATAGAAAGTAACCGTTTTGACAGTTCTATAAAAGTATTGAATTTGACTAGTTGTCCAGATCCCCATTTGACGCTTAGTTTTTATGGGCGCAACACATTCTGCGGAGAAGAAAACGTATCGCGTGGTTCCAGTCGTCATTGCTCAAACAGGTTGTCAATTTGTAACTAACGTTACGCAAGTTACGAAGCTCGAGAATAATATTTGTACCTATGTTCCCTTTTGATTTCTTCTGATATGTCACAACAAGACCTTGCCTCCTCACACCACATCTAGTATCTCGACATCCCTGTCCCCCATTCCCCCGGAGATTGAATAAGGCCAGAGTGAAGTCGACGCCGGATTTATGAGGATTCCCTCCGACAGCGCACTCCTCTGATTGCCAGTTTATTTCGTGTCAAAGTGCGTGTGCCGTTACTGTTCGCTAACCATAGAAAATGGCTTGCCTGCTAATTTTTTGATTTTCAGCTTCCATTTTTAGTAATGGAATTCGGACGTCTATTTTTTTCTTTATCTTGATTTCGTAATTCGGTTGGTCTTTGTGTAAGGAGCTTAAGTCGAAGATTTTCTTTGAAAAGTTATAAAAAAATATGTCTAGAAGTAGTTCTCCTATTAAAAAAATCGATCTTGCCTTGGCTTAGAGGCAACTGCCATCGGGTTATTGTAGTTTTCTAAACTGTTATAATTTATGTGTCATTTAATTTAAATTATAAAATTGGTAGTAAGTAGCAGCCGCACAGTTCGAAAGAACATAGGGTTAAGCTTTTGCGGTCGGTGCATGGATGGGTGACCATCTTGTCATGACGAGTTCCTCCGTGTTTCGGAAGGCACGTTAAATTGGTGGGACGCGGTCGGCATTTGTACATATGTATTTGGTAAGTCTGACAACCAGTCTTACCAAAGGATATCGGATTGCCCAGATAACTGAGTTGAGGAGGTTAGATAGGCAGTCGCTCCAAAACACTGGTACTCAGCAGCATCCGGTTAAGACTGGAAGCCGACCCCAACACAGCTTGGGAAAAGGTTAGGCAGATGATGATGTACGTACAAACGTTTATTGATATTAGATCTTTTTTTATTTTAGTTGGCCAAAGGACATGAAAGACCAAAACTCCTTTACAATTTATTGTAGAACAATCCTCTAGAATATATATCTTCATATTCTCTAAGTCACAGTGTAACATATTTTCCAAAGTTCACGGCTCGCACATGTTCAATACCGTTGGACACATTTACAGGCTTCATAAAATAAAAGGTGTGTAGTTCTAGTAACTGGCCTTTATATTACTTACAGCGTTTCAAAGTAACGCTATGACTCAGGGCAGGTAGTTTGAAACAATGAAGGTTTTTTCTTAGAACGTGGCTTTAAGTTGCAGTAACTGTTTTAGCTATTAGACGAGCCTAAGCAATGATGATAGTAATTGTTTAGGGCCAGTTTCACTGGTTACGGATAGCCACTATCTACCAGATAAATAAAAAAATTGAACAGAAATTTGTATGAAATTATCTGTCAGATAAACTATCTGGAACTTATCAGTAACCTGTGAAACGGGCCCTTAATCTACTTAAAACTATGGTTACATGAATATCTGAATGTTTTTCTTGTGACTCTCCAAAAGAATTATCTTATAAATAATCTTTTCTTTCATCTCTTTTTATTCTAACTCTCCCATAGCGGGCCTGCTGGAAAACATTTCTTAAGAAATAAGCAGTGCCTATGTACCTGACTGTTCTATTTTTCTTCTTGTCTCGTAGACTTTGACAAATTCTGAATAGATTTTCACCTTTATCGCTGAAGCATAAGGTTCTAATTTGATTGGGAAAATTTGACAGTTTGTACCTTGATATGCAGGAATCCGTACACAGACCGACAAATGAATTAAAAAGATTGTTGATTGAAGTTGGTAAATAATGCATTATGATTTTAATTGGTTGTCTGTAAATAAAGCTGTAAGAGATTTCAATATCTTATTTAAAACATCTGCCTAGCCTTTTCCTAAATAATGTTGAGGGCGGCTACTAGTCTCAATGTTTTGCATGGAGCGACTGAAATGTAATTATAGGTACATCTGCATTTAGCTCAATAAAAATAAATGTAGCCAGACAAGAAAATTACCATTCAAACAAAGTACAAGCTGTCCTTATCAGCCCTAAAAAACTAAATTTGAAAACCGTAACAAAGGGAAAAAAGGGCCTCCGGACTTATCTAACCATTCTTACCCAATCCCAAGTTATCTAATCTACGGGAGCATAGTGTCCTGCTTGTCATTTCGAGGCGCATATTTTTTTATCTTCCCTCAAAGCTGGCAACACTGCCATTTTTCGGGTAATTTCATACTAGAGAAGGCATTACCGGGGTGTTAAAATTGCAGAACATTTTTTATGTTGGAAACCCCTGGGAACGGGGTGATTTTAGTCAGATAATTGAATTTTAAGGGTCTATTCGTATTTTCTGGATGGAATTATCTTATCTACAAGATAAATTCAATATTAGGTAAATCAGTAAAACTTTTGATTATAAGAAAGATATTTATACAGTCATGATTTATAAATTATAAACATTTTGTTTATTCTATCATAGCCCAAATATGGTTTTACTGACCTAAATAGCTGGCAATGCAGTGTAAGTGTAGTTCCTATTTTGGCCACCTGTTCAGCTGGCTTGGATAGTCTATAAATGAACAATTAAACAGACAGGGATTAAGTATTTATAAAAAGCTTCTGTAAAATAAATTAAATTTAGAAGATTCTGTAGGTACTGAAAAAAATCCTACTAAAATGATAATGGCAAACGATATTTTTGTTCCAAAAATTCACGATAAGTATCAAAACTATCAATCCAAGTACAGCGTCGTAATTTTCTTTGTAAAGGGCGGTGAGTTACGCCCACTGCTGGGAAAATCTGTGATGAGTCCCTGGATATCGTGCCCAACTGATTTATTGCAGGAAGTGACTTAATGATCATGTTTCATGAGTTATACTTACGACGTAAATATACCTTTTCTAAGTCGGTCAGAAGGATCTTTCCTTAGAACGTCGTATGCAGTGTTACTTAGATTTTTTTTAACACGCTTATATTAACTTTATTTGTAAGTATGGATGTAAGAAAATCTTGGAATCTTAATCACTTAAATGATGTTATGTAGCACATTCATATCCTTTCATATTTTTTAACACACAGAGCTTTAAAAAGTCCAAGGGAAATGTATCGTATTTGATCGTATTAACAAAGTTATAAGCATATTAGTCAATGGTGAACCAAATTACTACTTATATTAAAATTAGGCTCAATTATAAATATGTGTGTCAAAAATAAAAATTTCAAAGGCAAACTTGACGTTTAAGGGGAAGCGCTCACGTCACTCCGCATAGATACAACATTGTTTATTCCTAAGAACTTGGCTGCGGCCATGTGTAATATACGTCAAAGTTTAAAAGCCTCAATGCATGTGTTCACTTCCTTCGAGAACTTTATTGAGAAATGGCTGCTGGAATTCATTCTGACATGCTCCTCTCCCACTTTAAAACACGCTAAAATGTCTCGGCTGCACACCACATTCAAATTTCAACCTTATGTTAGTAAAGATGAAGTCTAATTTCGTTTTGAAGGTACCAAGGGGTTTTTATCAAGAAAGTCGTTCGTTCTTCATATTTATTAGTTGGTCTTTTTGTACGTAATGGATTTTTAAGTGAATAAACAACAACAAAAGTTGATGTTACTTCTTTATTTAGATCAGGCAACAATTTGCGGTGGATTATGTAGCCATGCTTGTGAGGCGGACATCTTGCTTGAATTCAATTTTTCTTTTGAGGTCTTTTAGTTTAGGATTTTGCGTTTCTTTTTACCTGGTGGCTATGGTAACTTAAGTTACAATTTGGGAGTTAAGGTCAAGAGAAAAGGACGAATATATAAGAATCTTGATTAAGGACCAATTGACGGATTTTCATAACAATTTTTTTTTTGTTTATAATTTCAAGTTTCAAGGTTACAATATCAAACCAGATTACCATCTTTATAAAAAGTAACCTTCCTGGATAAAATGGACTATTTAATACTCAAAGAACACAATTTGGTCCAGTAGTTACTGAGATTACCTCGTTCAAGCAAATAAACAAGCGAACTTTACTGGAATGTAGAGTGTGTAGTACTCCGCGATGTTGATATTTTTTTAGTTGTTTATTATCTCTTTTTGTGTTTATGATTTTGTGCATTTGTGGGACCTTACGAGACGGATTCGGCACAGTAATGCTCAAGCCTCATCAAATAAAAGGTCATTAAAAAAAACACAAGCAAACTCTTCAGCGTTATAATATTAGTGTAGATAAAACATCCACGGTCACTGGTCACCCAGCCAAAGTTAAACCGCAACAATACCAGCTTAACCTCCCTATAAAAACTCCTATTGCTATCAGACTAAGGCTTCAAATCTCTTGGCAAGGTATGATATAGGAAAACATCTATATGTCACCTCGTTTGCAATAACTTCGTTCAGCTCTAACAAGTAACTGATACTTTCGAGGAACCTCGTTCCTTTGCAACGGGATATTCTAAGGAAAAGTGAGCTTTGTGCTTGTACTCGTAGGATTTTTATTTATACCTGCGTTTTTTTAATTGGTGATATTTTTGGTGTATTAAGGTGATCGACTTAGGTCTTCCTAAGTTGATTATCTCTAAGGAAAAGCCACTCGAGTCGATCGATCATAACGTTAAGCAGCGCTTGAAGCGGTTGGTCCATCTATGGTTACCATAATGACGAGTTCCGTGTTCCGGAAGGCACTCTAAATTCCTGCAGGCTTAGCACGGCAACCGTAGAAACCAGTTTTGTCTACCAGAGAATGGATATATGTAATGACAGAAAAGTGACAGATTGATGTAAGATTTCTTTTGACATATTTTGAAGATTTTTGTTTTTTCTTCGATCGACATAAGTCAAGTAGTGATTATATGCGAGTTGACAGGTCCCGCCATGCTTGGGCAGAAGAGGGCAGAAGACATGTTGACATTGACAGAAAGAGCTTTGTTTTTTCTTGATAGAATAGACATAGAATCACCATGCTAAGTCTGCTGGCTGTCATTTGTACATCTTTGGCAGTCGTTACGGATAGTCAGAAGTCTCAAAGTCTGACAACCAGTCTGACCGAGAGGTATCGGATTGCCCAGATAACTGGGATAAGGGGGTCAGGTTCGCTGTCGCTCCACGTCAACATTGATACTTAGCTGCATCCAGTTAAGACTAGAATAGTCCCTAACAAAGCGGAAAAGGCTAGGCAAATGATTTTTGAGCGGATCACTATCTTTAGCTGATAATAATCTAGATTACTGCACACCTAATACTCTTTTACTAAACTGGCAAAAAAAAATCTGATCCAAATTAATTATCAGATGTCTTATAATCTCGAATTAATTCCAATTAAATTGCAGACTAATAATGAATCACGCTAAGCAATTAAAAACCGTGCTTGAATTGTCAATAGGTCGTTTTTCCAACGGTTCGCTGTGGGCTGGCCGTGCACCGATATATTTGTTAAATGGCCAAGAGAATAAATTTACGACAAGACTGCCGTGGTTACGTTAAAATTGCACTCAACGGGAAGTTTTGATACCTTTGTTGTGATTATTATAAAATTTTGTTTAATTTTCGTTCCTGTAATTGCCATTATTGATGTTTGACTTTGATTTAATCTGGTATCTGGTCTCTGATATTTTGTAGTCTTCTTATATATTTTATCTTCAGGCATTTTCGCATTTGGAATACCCAAGTAATGTACAGATGCCAGCACATCAAGCTACTTAAAACTGACAAATTTTCTCAATCAACTTTGAACCGTATATGAACTTTGACTGTGAATTATTGTAGTAGCTTATGTGCTGGGGTTTGTTCCTACAATTAATCCATATAAAGTAAAACTCTGTTTTTCTCCGCATTCTTAGTAAAAAATAAGAACTTAAATTAAGTTATTAAGTAAATATATTTTTATCGTCAATATTTTTTAACTTACTTCTCAAACTGCAGTTGGTACTCTTAAAATATGTAATAGAGAACAAGCAGTTTTATAAGCACACCAGCATTGAGCGAACTACCTTCTGAACTCGTATAAAAACTAGCTTACGTGTAGGTAGTCTTCAAGTTCCGATTTATCTGCATTAAAACAAATAAACATAAGCACTTTCGCAACTCCCTTCAGTAAGGACAAACATAGTACCTAAAAAGTGCTAAAGGAAGTTATTTCAAAATTATTCCTTAAGTATCAAATCCTTACGATCCTTGTATACCACACAAAGTGCGCCTAACATAGGCGGGCCGCGGAACGAGATGAAAAATCACAGATGACTTTTTTTATCGAGCTAGTCACCGCCCTAGAGAGCGGTGTAATTATCGACAAAAGTGTCTGATGTTATTCATTACTGTTTGTTATTGTTTTATCTAGGATTGTATTTTGTTTTGTGTATAGGTTTGGTCATTCGCAGCTATCTAGTATTGTAGGTTCGATTTTTAGTCGAAATTTTATAAATGGTATTTAAATCACGCGATAGTTCATCAAAATGTTATATTAGAATGACCGATACCTTTTTAAACAAATTTGCAAAAAGGAGGAGGTTATCATCATCTTCCTTAAAAGAGAAATTAAAAAGTCCATTAATTAGAAGAAATAAATATTATGTAACGTATGAAATCATTATTTCTTATATTTTACCAATATTATAAAGGTGAACAGTTTATTTACTTAAATGCTCTAATCTCAGGAAATACTGCACCAATATAAACTACTAGTTGAAGGATTAAAAGTTCCACAGATAATCGTGGTCAAATCAAACCAAAAGCTCTTCAACCTTATGTTAACAGTACAGAATAAAACAAATATAATTCACAATAAGACGCATAACATTCACACTTCTCTCATCGCCTGTACTATTAATTCAATTGGATGAGTAAGGCAGTCCGATACAGCGGCTTGTCGGCGTAATATTGATATTGACGACGACTGTACTTCGTCTAACCTACAGTGACCAGACAGTTTTGTCGCCATTTATTTATATTTCTCACTGTGAAAGCCTGGTTTTTCACAGAGTGACTGTGGTTTTTTTTTTGTAAGTGTACTTTAGATTTATTTGAGGTATAAAGTATACTCTCGAAGAGGAGTCAGCAAAATTAAGGGGACCCTGGCGCAGAAAGGGCTCTATAAGGAACAAAAGTGGGTTATTACACAGCAAAAAATTTGACACTCCGTTCAGCTGCAACAAAAAAAAGTAAGTTAGGTACAGTAAAAAATGTATTGAATATGTTTCGAAAACTTATTGAAAGCAGTCAGTAGGTACTTGCAGTACTAAATTGTTCTAGTTTTCTGAATTAATTTCAATTTTGACGTACCTACGTCCGAAAAACATCATAAGCCCGAGCTGAAATCCGAAAAGTAAACACATGAAAACTTCTGAAGCCAACTGTACATAAAACTTTAATATCGCCACACTTCGCGTCATTCGCAAGCGGGTGCGATTTCTTTTTTTCTAACAGCAATAAAAAGGATATATAGACACATTGGTCCACTCTTGTTGAAGTGCAATAATTCCGGCCGTCACCTACAGGCGGCGCGACTGTCGCCACTCGAAAATGAAAATATATAGCCACTCGACACTTTAGCGTGCGGCTGTACTTGTCTTGGAAAAAGGAAATACTTTTAAGCTGTTATTTTTAGTCGTTTATTATATTTTAATTTAAATAAACTTCTTAGGTCTTATAGGATTAGTTGTTGGTACTATCGAGTTTAGAATGGTGATATTTGTATTTAGATTTTCACTGCCAATTACCGCTATTATGCATATTATGTTATGGTTAATATTAGATTATACAATGACGTAAGATGGCTTTTTAAAAAAATAAAAAATCGAAAACGTTTTTTTGGTGTAGTTTTTATGAAATTTTTAACATTATTTATTTAGATTGGTCCAGTGGTTAAAGCACCAGCATAAAAATATGAGAGTGCGGGTTCGATTCCAGGTCAGGCAAGTACCAATGCACGTTAAACTGTAGGTCCCGGCTATCATTGAACATCCTTGACAGTCGTTACGGATAGTCAGAAGTTAGTAAGTCTGAAATCAGTGTAACGAAGGGGTATTGGGTTGCCCGGGTAACTGGGTTGAGTAGGTCAGATAGGCAGTCGCTCCTTGTAAAACACTGGTACTCAGCTGAATCCGGTTAGACTGGAAGCCGACCCCAACATAGTTAGGAAAAAGGCTCGAGCTCAGTAGTGTCGATGACGATGATTTAATTTATCATTACAGAACATTAACAGTACATTTAAAAATGACTTCAAATATAACGAGAAGGTATGATGAAACAAGTCTACAATATAAAACTCGTCAAAACAAAACTAGCTTAAATGTTGGAATTTCACAAACACGAACCAACCTTAGCATTTGAAATGTTATCATAAAGATGTGTAGCGCGAAACAAAAGCTCAAACTGTATCACTTTGCAGCACAAAGCGCTACTTTGCTTATTAACTTTAATTTTTAATATTCGTGCGCAGCCCGCGTAAAATTGCAATCTACCGTTGAAATAAAAGGAGGTTTGCTTAGCCGAATTATTCATGTCGCCTTGTTATACAAATACTTGCATTCTTAAGCTAAACGTGTATAGTTTTTTGATATTTCAAGTTATGGGTAAATTATATTTATTTTGTAAATAGTTTGAAATCAACACTTAAAGGGTGCTCCCACACAGCAGTAATATAATGTTATACAACATTGTGTACACACAACACGATAATATTTTGAATGTTATCGTGTTATACATCGTGTTATTATTTTATATAATTGCACTCTTACACGTAAATACTTTTTATTAAACGAAATGAGGTCGGCATTTCCTTACTGACTATATCTTGAGAAGAAACGCCGAAACAAACTCAAGGGTCAAGTCTCTTTTAAAGTCTTAACTAATGTATGTAAATTTTACTATTGAAAGTTACTGACCTTATAAATTAGGGTTTTGATTAATTTTGTTTTCTATTTTAAAGAGATTTTATTTGAAAAAAAATCTCGAAATTCAAAACGTGCTCTTCTCTTTTTTTAGCCAGAATACACGAAATTCTTCGAAAGCTAAACAGCCAATACATTACTCCAGTCACGGACTAGAAACAACTCGAAAGGTGACACAAAAAAAACCTAGATAAACAACCAGAGTGCTCTGTATCAATATCAACAGATTAGCCGTACAGAAACCCGTCAAAAGAGCGGAAAAACATGAGGGAAAAAGTCGGCGAAAAAATTTGTCGGCGTAAAATATCGGCATAGCGCGGTAACTCTATGAATAAAATTGAACAAGCATTGCTTAGAGAGGAAATAATAAATTGCTAATCAGTTAGTGGTTGGTTTAGAATTTTTATATTTATTTATTCTATTTTATTTTAAAGCCAAATTCTATTCGGTTTTGGTTAGGTATTAAATATTTTTTTTTTTTCAGATTTTTTGTACATTTGTGTATTAAAAGAAACTGTTGTATACTAAATTTGTTTAAATAGTTTACATCAAAAAGAAATGACGAAATTCAGTTGTCTTGTACAGACGCCAGCACATCAAGCTGACTGAAACTGACAAATTTTACCCAATCAAATTTGAACTTTATGCTTCAACACACCAAGCCACTACAATCTGTTAAATTTCAAACATTATGGTTCAATGTTGATTGGGAAAATTTGACCGTTTCGTGTAGTTTCATGAGCTGCCGTCTGTACTATGAGTGAAAACGTAATTAAAAGTTAGAAGAGCAGCTCATCCTTAAAATTTTATTTAAATAAAAAAAAAAACAATTAATTTAGAAATACTTCACAGATATTTTCGAATAGTGTCAAATAATCAAAAAACGAAGCTAATTTTTTTATTACGTGATCGAAAATTATATTCTAACCTGTATGGTACAGTGTGTATCATATTTTCATCTATCATTTGTACAATTCATAAGTACCTTGTAAATCGGTCATTGCCCTAAAACTAATGTAAATACCTCTAGTCACTATACTAATATTAAAAAAAGAACAGCTCCGATAAATCACTGTTATTTCCCCCCATCCACAATTCGATATTCAAAACAGGTTCAGATCATCGATGCATCATTCGAAATCTCTTCATCATATTATAAATTGACAGGGCGCGGCGATCCATCATAGACAACCACAATACACAGTTTTCGCATTAATGCATTGGCGGGAAAAATAATATTTTCATTTCCAAGCTTAGAGAATTCAACCAACTGGAACCGCCTTATTGAAGAACTCTCCTATCTGTTAAACTAGAGCGCCACTCGTAATCATTATGTACAGACACCAGCACATCAAGCTACCCGAAACTGACAAATTTTCCCAATCAACTTTGAACCATATGCTTCAGTTATAAAGTTGAAAATCTAGCGAGGAATTTTGACAGACTGTAGTAACCTGATGTGCTGCTGTCTGTACACGTGCGTCTAGTTTATGCTTGTATTTGCCACTTTTGTAAACGACTCATTTCGCACGCATAAATTGGTAGACTGATCCGCGTGGAGATTCGTACTCAAGGCGCTTCCCGTTGTTTAAATGCTTTAAGTTTCCAAGGCAGACGGCCCGATAAGGACTTCATTACGGAATCGAGGCTGTGTATTTATTTTTAATATCTATTTACACAATAAAATATGGTAATGGAATATAGATCTACCAAGTATTAAATCTCAATGTTACAGCCAGGTTAAAATAGCCGTTTTATCAATCGTCTAGCCCTTTAACTGAACAACCTCGTTCAAGCACGTGTCTGTGTGATATTTAGTTTTAGTCAGTAACAGGGATCAATATTTTGATGATTTCCCACAAAAAAAATAAAGCGCGCCACCCCTAGCCACCTAAATTCGATTTTTTTTAAGCTTTGGTTACATTGGTTGCGATATCCACACAATTAATATGCGAATCTATACTCATTTTATAAAGCAGAAGAGTTTATTTGTTTGTTTGGTTGAACGCGCTTATCTCAGGAACTACTATCCGATTTGAACTATTTTTAGATTGTTAAATAGAGAGAACTAGGGGCTAAAAGCTATTTACCAGGGTGCGCGGAATGGTTCCTACGGGGCTAGTATTTTATAAGTACAACTTGAGTTAATAAATATCTTCCACACTGGCCCGCAGCCATCCTTCATATTTTTAATCTACAACCATTCCTTCAGATGATGTTCCCGTGAACTCATGAATACATTTGGTTAATTCCGCACGGTCGAACGAACAACTGAATATATTTGAAAGCAAATTGAATAGAAACGCGAAAAACACGCTGTTAGTCTTACAATCAGGGTTTTTTATTTACTTTCTTTGTTTTTTGTTTAAAAAATTAGCAATCAATTTTAGATGAAAAAAAAATCGTTTAATTATTTTGGTATTAAGGTAAGGATTACAAGTTGTCAAATTTCTTTAATAGATTTTCAACTTTATGAGAATACGGGAAGGTATCATCATCATCATCTCAGCCATAGGACGTCCATGCTGAACAACGTGGAGATGTAAAGGGGAGGCCCCTATACATCTCCACATACATTGGTAAAATTTGACAGCTTCGGGTAGGTTGACCCAATGGCGTCTGCACATCCAACATCAAATGCCAGAAAAATCATATTTTGGAAGTTGTTTTAAAAGTTGACATATCATGGCCTTAGAATAGATTAGGAATTGATTTAAGATACAACTGCAGTACGAAAATCCTCTTTAATCGACTTCCCAAAAGAAAGAGGTTTTCAAATCTACTCTAATATATTTTCATTAAAAGATAGCTTAGCATCTATAAATAACATTTCTAAGAGTTTTATATTATTTTATTGGCTTTACTCATCTACTCATCGATCACATACAACGGACAACTAAACTACTTTCCTTAAACATGAAATTCCTGAACTTGTTATAACATGAATGATTAAATTTGTCGGCCGAGGCTGGAAGTGCAGCGAGGTCCCTAGGGTCGACACTTCGATGCACTCGCACGGGCTGAGTTCAATTGAAATTTGTGAGCAAGTTGGACCTTTTGGGAGCCTGTATTACGAACTGACGTGTATGTATGTGTGTGTGTAGGTAGGGTAAGGATTTTGACCAGAAGCTGTACGAAGACTTTGATATTAAAATGCATGTCTTAAGGATTTGGTGTTGTCTCTGACACACTGACCCACAGGGACCTCCAGAAGGAACGTAGTGGGTATTAGTCAGTAAGAGTCTGACACTCCCTCCAGCTGCGCCATCAGCGGGAGGGGTCATATTATTATTTTGATGAATGCCCACGAAAAAAAAGATTTTATGTTGTCTCGTGTAAGTGCTCAAGTATTATGTTATTTAAATGTCAGTTGCTTGTATGAAAGAAATTCAAAAATTTAAATCTAACCCATACAATTAATTTAGACTATCAAATATTTATACTTAATCTCAAATTGAAAATACCTACGTTTAAATTCATACTGTTTTTTTTTTTTATATCGGTTATTTATGGAACGATTTTGGGTTCAGAACCATTAGGCTCATTTTCAAAATATCCGAATAGCCAGTATTTACCGAATAAATTCAAAAATGGAACAGAATTTGTATGAAATTATCTACCAAATAACTTACTCGTATGTGGTGAAACCGGCCCTTACTGTTAAACATTCGAACTAAAAAAAACAAATGCACGCGCATCACAAAGTGAAACAGAATCCACAAATCTTCGTTGCAGACGAATGATCGTAGAAACGCGCGGAACCCGCTAGTTAATCAGTCAGTCGGGACGCGAGGATCTCTAAATCATTTATAAGAACGCCCCAGCCTCGGCGACGAAGAGAAAATTTTTCTTGTCTTAAGTAAATAAAAATCCAATCAGAGGCAAATCCAATTTTCATTCCGTTTCTCGTTGGATTCACCCGGGATTCTAGCCCGGGCTCATTTTTTAAGCGCTTTTTTTTGCACTTTTTCACACTATTTCGTTTCGTTACGGCAGTGGGCGCAGTTTGAGCATCTTGATAGTCTGCTAAGGTTTGTAGTTGTACATTATTGTTAATTGATTCTTTTGAAGGTTGGATAATGAGCAGTTATGTTTTGGATGAGAATAAAGATAAGGACTCCTTTTTTGTCTTAATTTGTTTTTAATAGGCCCGAGTTGTGATGTTGTTCAAGCTGCATAGGTAATACTTTTGTTCGCATCGGTATTTATTTAGTAAGTATATAAAAAGAATATTCATCCCAGGCCTCTTCTCACACGGGAAAAAGGATTGAGCGTTAATCTAATAACCACGCTTGCTCAATGTGGGTTGGTGAATTTAGACTGTATAGTCCAGGTTTCCTCGATGTTTTCCATCACCTTTAATCAGTCATTAGTGTCCAAGATATACTTAGTAAGTACGTATAACGAAGAAAAGTTGCATTGGTACTTGCCTGACCTGGAATAGAACCCGCACCCTTATACTCGAAAGGCTGGTGCTTTAACTACAAGGCTACTATGACTTCTAAAAAATATTCATGTTCTTAAAAAAAGAACATACTTCTGACGTCATAGATACTCACAAAACGATGGTACCAACCATCATAAATACACTACAGAAACCCACAGCTCAATAACATATCCCATTTAAATAACAATTGAAAGTCAGACCTTAGAGCTCGAAAATCAGTTTCATGCCGATCACATGGACATGGATAATGTGCAATCGGAATGGACAGTTGACATGAGAGAGACGTAATCCAATGAGATAGGTAGCCCGTGGAATTGATTTGAAAATATGGAGAAAATTTTGAAGAAAACGTGTATTGAAGCCCGATCTAGCGAATGATATATCTATGTATGTTGCTTGAAAAAATCTTGACCACTTTATTCATCATGATTTTATTATGGCATTTAAATATCATGTACATTTTGGTTTATAGAGTATGGATTGTGTGTAAGCAATTACTTTTAGAGAAATAACATCAGTGTATTTTTTATTATTTAATTTATACCGACAAACAATAAAACTTTAACTACTTAGTAAAATATTACCTACTACTATCTTAGATAAATTAAAATTAATTAATATCGCCCTGTTAAATTTTTGTCAGTATCTTCATTATTGTTTGTCCTACGAGTGTTAGTGTCTAGTATATCATTTTCTGTTAACCTAGAATATATATGTATACCTTAAGCTACTAGGTACATGAACGAACGCTTATAAGCAATCAATTGTAGGTGTATAAACTAGTTATAGCATTTTTTTAAATGAGGTCAGATAACTTTATCGTCATTTTTATTATTTTTTCATTGACCACACAAAAATCCTAGAAAATATTTTCTCCATGGTAGTAGCGAAAGATTCGCATTCTCGTAGCACCCTAAGCCGTTTCGGAATGGGAATCCATTATACGTTATTTATGGAGTGGTGGCGCAAAATATTTATCTGTGTCGATATTCGATAATGCGTCGGACGCACCCCAGCGCCGATCGCAGCTAGCCGACACGGAAGTCGCAGGAAATGAAAGCGGATTCACTTCTACCCGCCTTTTGTGAAATATTATTATAAGGTATATAAATAAAAATAATGGTGGTATGGATTTTTCTGTCGTTCTGGTTTGAGATTTTTTGATTTTTGAATTGGATATTTTGGTGGGAAGTGCTATATTTATTGATTGCCTGCTTATGACGTATCTGGTCGGTAATTGCTCCTTGCCTTTAAAATAAATCTTCATCTTAATCAACCTTTAATTGATTTAAAACATGAACCCTTCTGATTATGAAATTTCCACCGTGAATAAACGTGGTGATTAACGCTCATTCCTTCGCTGTCGGAAAAGAAGCGAAGAGCTTATAAAAAGGGGATGATGATGTATCTTTTCACGAATCTGGGGGGCATATACCTAGCTTTCTAGAACACTAATAAATCTGAAGAAAAAAAGTTACATTTAGCTAAAATGGCTCACGATACCAAAGGTCAATCACCCAAACAATATCCGAGTCATTTAACATAACAAGTAAAATATAACAGGTATAAAATAACAGGTACCACAAATATACCAGGTATGCTTTTCAATAATATCCGCCGTACGGTAGAGAGGAAATGAGTACGGTATCGCAACAGTCAATGGAACGAGTTTAATATGATTACGTGAACGTTCCGATGGATTAGTCCGTGTTAGTTGATATGGATTTGGTCTGAATTATTTCCGAATTCCAGTTGTGAAAGAGATTTTTGATTGGCACGTGAATTTAGTGGTTATTGTTGTCACATAAATGGGCTAAAGAATCGAAAGGGATAAACTTATAAACATAATTTAAAATCATCACTACATGGTTGATTCATCATCTCCCGAGCCTTTTCTCAACTATGTTGTGGTCGGCTTCCAGTCTAACCGGATTCAGCTGAGTACAGTGTTTTATAAGGAGCGACTGCCTATCTGACCTCCTTGACCCAGTGACCTGGGTAGCCCAATACACCTTGGTTACACTAGCGTCAGACTTACTGGCCTCTGACTACCCGTAACGACTGTCAAGGATGTTCAATGACAGCCGGGATCAACAGTTGAACGTGCCATCCGAAATACAGTCATTGGTGTCCAAGATATACTTAGAAAGTACATACAAACTTACGGTACATGCCTGACCTGGAATCGAACCCGTGCACTCATACTTGAGAGGTTGGCTCTTTAACCACTAGGCCACCACGACTTCCAGACTTTTACATGTTTGATTATGTTACTTAATGTATGTTTTTGTAAACTTAATTTATAGGAAAAATTAAACCAAGTTAGGTGACTTTAACTGTGATGTAAAAAGCCGTATCTTATTTATGATAGTAAAGTAATTTCGTATCCAACAGACCGTCCAGTTTAAAACCAAAAAAAAGATATATAAAAACAAAATAACGAGACTGACTTCATCAAAACTTTTCACTCCTAGAATTTCACAGTTAATTCCGCTCTTTGAAAAATATTTTTCACCACCCGTCCCCATTAAAATATCCTCGCTGAACCTGTAGATGAAAAAACACATTTTCATTCCGGCTACCAATTTTCCGAACGTAACTTTTTCTCTATGCTTGCGTTAAAAGCTTAATACCAGTTTTCTATCCACCCAGTCGCTACTCAATTTTCTCCAGCATCAAGGCATATTTCACCCTGTAACAAGGCAGAGGAATTGGTTAAAAATTGCCCTTCATGTAGCCTATAAATTTGGATGCTTAGCCATGCCAACGGAATGGATATTGCATATATTTTATGCGGGTATACGAATACGGTTCTCGGTTTTACGAAGTGAGAAGTGAGCTTGCATCTTTGGGAGATGGAGATCGGTATTTAGAAGTGATGTTTTCTCCCAATTGCAGTGGTAAACGATTTGGTAATAAATAGAGAGGAATTGGAGTACTTTCTGTCCATTAGACACGGTACGATATATTTAGTAGGTACTTAATCATATATTTTGTAGGCTTTATTTGCAACCATCCTTTTTGTACAGACGCCAGCAAGTCAACCTACTCGAATCTGACAAATTTTACCAATTGAAAATTAACCTTCGCTTATTGTTGAAATTTGACAGATTGAGTTAGGTTGATGTGCTGGCGTCTTTACACACCGAAAATGGCAATTCTTTACAAGTCCGAAAAATTCAAAATTTTTTATAAAGCTACTTAATTAAATCGAGCAAAAATATCCCACCATTTGGTGTCCTTTAAGCAAATTATTGTTCCAAAAATCTAAAATACAAACTTTTACCAACCATTCCCTCATGTTCATAGCCTTCAACAATATTACAGATTTGCGGAATATTTCCTTCAAACAAAAAAAAAAACAAAAAAATAACAGCTGATACGCAGCGCTGTGCGTGACGTCAGAACGTTCAAGATAAACATTTCTGTTGCACAATGCTCCTATATAGTTGGAACGTGGAATAAAACTTGTGCGACTGACGTAAGGGACAGGCTATTGTTTTTCTGACAATCTCGTCAATAGTGTTTTTTTTAAACAGGATAAAAATGTTTTTTTTATTTTTTATTTTTGTACTGTATTTTCGATAAATTTTGATGAGGAATATCGAAAAGCTCGTAGTTAAGTAACACTAGTACTCAGTTGCATCTGGTTAGACTGGAAGCTGACCCTAACATACGTGGGAGAAAGGTTATGCAGATGATGATTTTCAATTTACGATGAGTTTTGAATACATCTGTAATTTTAGCATCGTCACCAAAAATTACCTATTTCTATACGAAAAATAATACACTACATACATATATCACTACAATTACAAAGAAAAGTCCTCTGCCTCTGTATCTGTTTGTTCGCGATAAACTCAAAAACTACCAAACAGATTTTCATGCTATTCAAATAAAGCGATTCAAGATTATTTGATGATTTACATATTTGGATTAATTTACCGTCGTCTAGAACCACCCTACAAAGAAAAAAAAGTCAATTTACCTTTATTTTACTACCAAAAACAATCCAGCTAACCCCCTCTAATAATCCCTAATTAAGGGTAAATAACACAAGAGTTTCGCCCTAAAATCCTGTGTATAACATCATTAGTCGGGCGCATTAGGCGACTATCTTACTAACGGCTATGGACGTCGGCTCGTGAGTGCAATTTAGGGTCTGCTCGCACCGAGACGCTACGCGACGCGACGATACTGGAAGAGCGCAGTCACAGCGCTGCGCCGTGCTCCCGCACCGCCCCGCGAGACGCATTGCAACGTTGCGGGGCGCATATCGTTGGCAGTATCGCCGCTCTTACCAGTGCAGCACCGCAGCAAGGCGTCGCAAAGCGCAGCGCTACATGCTGCAACGTATTCTAAATTCTCACGATGAAATGTGAATATTTTAGTGTAGAAATAAGATTATTTTTAATCGCTCTTTCAAAGTGTGCGCGTAGCGTCGCGTCTCGGTGTGAGCTGACCCTTAATGTACTTATGCTTGCGTAGCTTAGTTAATCCAGTTCTGTTATGTTACGGAGTTTATCTTTAAAGATTGTCGGAAAAGTACGAAAATACTTTTATTTTCGGAAAAAAAACATTTATGCGAGTAATGATGAAGATTTGTTTTTTAATTGTTATTTTGTACCAATGCAATATAGGAATCGCATATCTAATGGTTATTATAAAGAGTTGAATATCATGAGCTTGTAGAGGGTAGCAATTTTCAATATATTTTTTGACAATAAATAATTAGCGACGTTGTGAATGAGTATCATAGCTTATATAACCATATCATCAGGCATGAACCATAACAATAAATATATTTAGTTTCAATTTAGTTTAATATGGATTAACAACTTAAACCTAACGAATTCTTTAAACCTAACCAGAATAGTTCACACTCTTACAAACACTCTCTTGTGGCACTCTTACAGCCACTTTACCTTACAGCAGGCTTAGCATGGCGATTCTATATCTATTCTGTCAAGAAAAGACAAAGCTCTTTCGGTCAATGTCAACATAACTCTAAACTCAAAACATAAATCTAATCACTTGTAGCCTTATGTCGATCGAAGAAAATAAAAATTACTTCAAAAAATGTCAAAAGAAATCTTTCGTAAATCTGTCACTTTTCTGTCATTATGTCCAATCTCTGGTAAACAAAACTTATTTCTACGGTTGCCATGCTAAGCCTGCAGAAGATCCGACATGCAAGTGAGGGGCTCTATTTTTAGTAGGGCCCCGAAAACTTGCTCACAGAACCTGATAGATAAGGTAACCCTGTCTTAACGAACCGGTATGTGGAGTCTCATTGAGGAAGGCACTATATTGAAACAATATTGTTTTGGCCTGTATCAAAAAGACCCTATATTCTACACGAAGAGTTCTATGCATAATTATTGTCCCCATTAACAGTCGCGTAATAATTCATTAATTATGGTATTTACTCATAAATTATATGACAGTTAAATGCATGTTTAATTACGATCAACGAATTATCGCTAAATATGAGTTCAACAAATTAAATTGCGAACCGTTTCGATTGGTTTTAATACCGACAACAGATTCCGATAATAATTGATGCGTGCGCTCTCCGACTGTGTACTGGTGAGTACGGAAGTGTTCAATACGATTAATGCGCGTCAGTTAATTAGCGCGGTCCTTTAGGCCAGTGAACAATTGTAATTGACGGATAAAATCAGATACCTCTGTATATAATGTTCTATTTATTTGTAGCGTTTGTTGTGCGATCCACGTTTGCGTAATAATAAATTAGTATTATTTTCTTTGTGTTTGTGAGATTTCATTGAAGAAGATGCAAATAGTCCAGTTTTAGGCTTAGGACACGTTTAAACCAAAAGACATACCTATTATTAACTTATACCTTGACACTACTTATAAGCACTGAAATTAAATTGACTGATCATTCATTATCCTGTTGACGCAATGGTTATCACACCGGACTGCCGAGCTGAGGTTCACGGGTTCGATTCCCGGCACGGTCGACATTTGTGTGATGAGCATGCTTGTTTGCTATCTGGGTGTCATAATATTATGTATTTATAAATAAATATGCATAAGTATATGTAGTTCATCAGTTGTGTTGGCACCCATAACACAAGCTAATCAATAGCTTACCATGGGGCTAACCGACCGTGTGTGAAAAAAGTGTCCCGATATATGTACGTATACATTGACAAAACACTTTTGTGCTTAACTTTACTATTGATAGTTTAATACCATCAATTATAATAAACGTGCAACGCAAAGATAACAAAAGTGAAATGTATTATGGTTTTAATAAATTGTGTAAATAATGATTCTTTCGAATTTAGGCTCGTTTGGGGGAATTTTCTATCTCTGCAAATGGTAAAAATATAATATAATATAAATACATACATACACAGCAATACTTTTAAAATACAACCAACCTATATTAATATAGCAGTTGAATTAAGATATTTTGACATTCGCGAAGCAGATCGTCTTGACATTATTCTCACTGAAGCTCAAAAATCATCATCAAAAAGGAACATTTATTTATTATCCTACTGATTTAGGGCCCGTTTCACAGGTTGGTGATAAGTTCCAGTTAGTTTATCTGGCAGATAATTTCATACAAATTCTGTTTCATTTTTGATTTAATCTGGTAGATAGTGGCTATCCGTAACCTGTGAAACTGGCCCTTAGCAAGTCAAAGTATGGGGATCCAAGTTGTTCAAGCGCGCCAAGCTTTGCTTAATCTTATGATCGATCGACCCGTGCGTCTGTTACTTAGCCACGAGCTCCTTTAGACATCCAGCAGGCTTAGCATGGCGATTCTATATCTATTCTGTCAAGAAAAGACAAAGCTTTTTCTGTCAATGTCAACATGTCTTCTGCCCGCGCATGGCATGACCTGTCAACTCGCATACAATCACTTGTAACCTTATGTCAATCGAAGAAGAAAAATTACTTCAAAAAATGTCAAAATAAATCTTACGTCAATCTGTCACTTTTCGGTCATTATATCCAATCTCCGGTAAACAAGACTTGTTTCTACGGTTGCCATGCTAAGCCTGTTGGATTCGTATCCGTACATTATATTTCCTGATATTAGTTTTGCCTATAATAATAAAAGTGCATACAGGGATAACATTCGGTTTTGTGCCACCATTCCTTTCATTAAAGTTGTCTCAAAAGGCTTCAGCGTATTGGCTTCTGCCACACGTTCACCTTCTAAAAATCCGGGACACTACATTAGTCCCATGGTCTAGAAGAGACGTACAAAAATGATAACTTAAATTGTATAATAATAATTTACTTCTGCAGGATAATAATTGGATCCTCCTTGTTATTAAAACTTCATTTTAATCCTTAATCTATCAAAACTAACTTCGTACAAATTCTCAGCGTACCGCTACGATGTAGTTGGTAATTGTACATCGAGTCCGGACCGATGAGAGTATAGGTATTTTGAATGCATTCGCTATAGTCCAAGAGCTATTGAACAAATTTACGTAGCTATTTTGAATTTTGGTCTTTGGTTCTTTTTTATATTATGTTACCCTCATATGCGTATCTGACCTCCTCAACCCAGTTACCCGGGCAACCCAATACCCCTTGGTTAGACTGACGGGTCTAACTATCCGTAACGACTGCCAAGGATGTTCAACAGAGAGCCTATGATACCTCGAAAACATAACATTTTGTTCCACTGACTCTCCACCTACATCCGTTCACAAGGACAGTTACCTTTGTCAGTAGCCGATGAAATTCTATACCTATTACCTATTAATGATTCATTGGCTGAAATCCACTGAATAGATTATGCAGCATTAATGCACCATCGCGATGGCTGCATCGCGATATTAGCTCATAATGAAAGTCTGAAAGTCCAACATGAAAAGTAGAGGAAAATGAGGCACTATCATCTTTTTTGAATTCTAGAACTTGCGTCTTGAAGATATATTTTCGGAATTATTGAATAAAAAATCGAAAATATGACTAAACCTATTTTCTAAAAATATAATTTTACTTATTTTTTAAAAAATGTTTGCGTTTAAATAGCGTCTATTATAATGACTAGAAACATGCATTGGCTAACCCGCTGTGTTCATTTATAGTAATTATTCACGTCCAATAAGTGAACCATTTTGCTCTTAGCGTATATTTGTTCGTACAGATATCGTCGAAATGTGTTACTCATCTAAGGGCCAGTTTCACAATGTCTGAATAGCCACTACTTACCGAATAAATTAAAAATGGAACATAATTTGTATGTAATTATCTACCAAATAAACTAACTGCAACTTTCTCGTACGTGGTGAAAATAGCCCTAAAATTGGCTAATAATAAATTAATAAAAATAGCAACACAATCGTTTTTATATATTTTAAATTATGAACAAATCACTACTGGGTCTGGTTTCAAATATTTAACTTAAGAAATGCAAATTTATTTTACGCGAACTGTACTAAGCAAACTTCAAATTGTCAGATTTGCCAGCCAGTACATAAATATAGCCATCCGATATAATTATTAAAGGAACATGCATACAGCAAGGTGGCCGGTGAACAATACGGGGAACCCAATCTAAACTTTACCTGCTCGCAAGTTCAGCTGCCATATTTTGTAACAATATGTTATTCATAAGTTTAATGTACTACCAAATGTATTACCGGTATATGATTCACGTATGGACTTTTTATAATATAATAAACACAGATTTTTTGGATGAAATACCAACCCGCATTGAGCAAGCGTGGTGATTAACGCTCAATCCTTCTCCGAGTGAGAAGAAGCCTGTGCCTAGCAGTGGGATGACAAAAGGCTGATGATGATGATGAGTGGATGACATGACATAATGTTTTGAAAGACAGTTCGGATCTATACTTATATTATAGAGTTGAAGAGTTTGTCTATTTATTAGGATGCTCTGTTCGATTCTGATAGCTCAAGATCTACCAGACCATTTCTAAAATGCTATCAGAGTCATTTAGTCCATTGATCGAGAGAGGCTTTAGGCTTTTTTGTCCGGGTGCGCGGAGTAGTTAAAATGGGATGAAACCGTTGGCAAACGCTATGCATGCCTAGAGGACTGGTCTAAAAAAATCTCCAACGCTTGTCATTGTTCTATTTTTAAATACTCGCAACAAAACAATTGAAAATCAGACAATTACATAAAAAAAAATCTCTTCTCATTCTTTAGTACGTATACGCAAAATTAACTTCACATCCCACACGATAAATAGTACCTACTGCGATACAAAAAGTCGAGCTTCAAAATACAATTACCCGTCTCCGGCATAGAATTAAGAGCAATTTTCTTGGTGATTTAACCACATCTACCGGCTTACCCAGGGGAATACGACACTATAATGAACGGTAACCCGATGGTTGCAATCCTAGATGTTAGCTCAACGCACGGAGATTTCCTACTGGTCTAGAAATTTCTGTGAAATTTCCGATTTTTTTATATATGTACTATCTAGTCTGTAGGAGTGAAAAACAAATGAAAAATTTAAGTTGTTGTGTATGAAATTTTGCTGAAAATTTGGATATTTAAGACGTCTTACAGGTGACGAAACTACAGATTTTTCCACCTTGAAAAGCTTTAGCTTAAAACGGTAATTTATGTTATGGCTATGGAGGAGCTCATGGCTAAGTAACAGCCGCACGGATCGATCGATCATAAGGTAAAGCAAAGCTTGGCGCGGTCGGTCCGTGGATTAGTGGCCATTTTGCAATGTGTGCTTCCGTGTTTCGGTAGGCACTGTAAATTGGTGGAAATCGATTGTTATTTGTACATCTTTAGCAGTAGTAACGAGTCGTCAGAAGTCAGAAAGTCTGACAACCAATTTTACATAGTTGTTTATTAGGGTTGAGGAGGACAGATAGGCAGTCGCTCACACGTACTGGTAGTCATCTACATCCGATTAGACTAGAAGCCGACCCGAACATAGCTCAAGAAAAGGCTAGGCAGCTGACGAATGGTACTATGATTATGCTTAATAACATAACTAACTCGAAAATACATCCATTTAGAAACAATCATCAAATACCTCCACCCATTTAATTCTAAAACAAAGGAAGTTAGAAACAACAATTATTTTCGAATAGCAATCCTTTTGGAATAGAATTTGTACAAAAATATCGGTTCAGAGGTTCGTACCAATTAGTAAGTGAGTCGTCTCGGGTTGCGTGGAACAAGAGGGCTCGAAAATAAGCGAAAAACATCTAAGCGAGCCGGTTTAGAGTTCCTACGCTACGTGTAATTGCTGCGCCTTAGGCGGAGATGCAGTGGATTAAATAATTGAACAGATACGGCTGTAGGTAGAAAACAGAAAGTGTGTTTGAAAAATTTTTTTGACTTAGTTTGAGTTCGTGTCTGTATTTTGATTTCAATATGTTATAGTAAATATAATTTCACTCTTTGTTAATTTGGTATTTCTTATGCTAGTTAAACAATATGTGGTACAGGTACACCTATATATTATTATCTGGTAGATAGTGGTGACAAAAACATAGATGTATATATACACTTATATTTTAGTTTGACATTATTATAAGAGGCAAATACAGCCGTTTTCTAAATTTTAAAATCATATTTCGATCTATTATAATTAAAAAAGTGTTGATAGTCACACAAGCATAATCTTTACTAATATTATAAAGAGGAAACCTTTGTATTTTTGAATGTTTGTTAGAAAAGGCTCAAAAACTACTGGACCGATTCCAAAATTTATTTTACCATTACTTAGAGGGATTCTTCCGAATCCGTATGGCTTTTATTTTATTCCGGAAAATTGATAGGATATTTCGTGGCAGTGAAAATTGTGGAGTAAAAAACTGCCATACGTTAACGATTCTCGCGAACGCTGCCAAAATGGTTAGAGATGTATGGTTGACTTACAATATATCAATATCTTAAAAAATAAATGTCCACCCGTGCGAAGCCGGGGCGGGTCGCTAGTTAAAAATAAATCCTTTAGGTAAAATTTTGCCTATCTGTCTTTAAATATAGTCTTTGACTGGCTTAGGGCGCGCTTCACTGGTCTACTTTATTCTCAATCAATCGGTGAACGCTTTTTTATTGTACTTTAATGACGTTTAAAAGTACTCGCGGTCTTTTTACATAAGTATATTTGGCTTTGTGGTTTACTTTATTTTATGTTACGGTTTTGCCCGAAAATATTATTGCTAGAATAAAATATTTAACTTTTTTAACCAAGACAAAAAAAAATATTCAACGTAACCATCCTTCAGCAGTTAATTTTATATTAAATTTTATAATTTATGTGTAAAACTTTATATTTTAGCACAATGCCTATATAGATGTATTTATAGTCTATTTATAAGGTCAATAAAATAACTAGGTAATAAAATTTTATACTTAGGTATTTGGTTCGTCATCGGTGACACAAAATTAAAGGACCAAATAAAAACATTTCTGTAAATACAAACACAAATAACATTACTTTTAACAGATTTGGTAAATTACAACCCCCTTAAAAAAATTGGGAACACAAAAATAAAAATCCATTCAAAATCTTGTCCATAATTTAACAAAGGCACATTTACCTCATTCTAAGTACATGTGACAACCATTAAACTTCCCGACCGAGGCTGGAAGTCGGACAGGCGGCCGGGAAGTGACGTCACGATGCACTCTCCCGCCGGAACACCGTTAAAAGCCTTCGTCTGCATTTGTCTAAGTTTCGTGTGTACCAAATCAATAGCACTGTGTTTCAATTACATGTGCAATAGATATGGCCACTGTACTGTATAGTGCAGTATATTTGCAGGTTTATTGTGTTATAGCCTCTTTTCATTCTGTAAGAAATATGAATTGAATGATTTTTTATTTATATTTTGTTCCCTTTTCAGACAAAAAGCTTTTGAAAATATTTTCTGTAGTTTTATTTATTTATTGGTAGACCAACAGCATTACATACAGTGAAGATAATAACTTTATTTTTTCTCGCCACGATATAAATATTTTATATTGGCAAGATTAGTACATATACATATGTACATAAATCTATAAGTGATTATTATGCAAGTTGACAGGTCGCGCCATGCTCGAGCAGAAGACATGTTGACATTGACAGAAAGAGCTTTGTCTTTTCTTGATAGAATAGATATAAAATCGCCATGCTAAGCCTGCAGGTAAGTAAATATATATGTATATTGTTTCTGGTATGTATGCCCATAACAGGTACGCTCACCCTATCCTATATAACAAACAATAATATTTAATACGTCAATAAAATTTAACGTTTTTTAAAATTTCAAGAATTATAATTTTATGATCTGTTTTTTTTTTTTATACTCTGGACAATATGCTTTTTCAAGGCGGATTGACTTTAAAGTTAAGATTTCCTCAAGATGTTTGCTTTCACCTTCACTCAACCATTGGAGGCCAGAAAAATATCCAGACAGTATTTTTTTTTAATTTTATTTAGAAAAGTTACATTGGTACTTGTCTCACATGGAATCATACCTGCACACCTTAACTTGAAAAACAGGTGTATTAACCAGTAGGCCATCAAAACTTATAAAAAAAGATACCGGCCGAATTGAGAACCTTCTCCTTTTCTTGGAAATCGGTTAAAAATACAAACGACACGATATCGAACGCTGTTCCTTATTGACTCGCAAATAAGGCTTGATAACATTAATCAATATAATCAAAGATCAGTTTTAGAAGCCGTCACGGTCGAAAAAGTTTTTAGCATTAAAAATCAATAGGATACGGTGAGGACAGGCGTCACTTCCGCACCGCTGAACATGACCCAACAAACGGGTTGTTTTGTACGAAATAAACAAAAACAATAAACAACGATGCGCAGCACGAAGTGTGTTGTGAAATTGCAACCAAATAAAATATTCAATAGTTTAAATAGTATTGCGTGGCGTGCTGTTGTTTTGTAAGCTTTTTTTTTTTTTGGGAAAATTTATTAAGTTTATATTTACTGTAAAAATATACGACACGATTTGACGACCCCGACGGCGCAATGATTACTAACCTGCAATCTACTGAGTCATAATCAGATGTTGTGGCTTTCAATTATCATTTAGCGGGAAATTTCTGAATACTTTCCCTTTGTTTTCACGGATTAATGTTAGTTTTGAGCATCTTTGTTCTAATATTTTTTTGTTTGCTTTATATCGTTCATCTCAGGAACTATGATCACGATTTGAAAAATTACCTGTGTCAATGTTAGATAACTTTTTTATCGAGGAACGCTGTAAGCAATTTTTTATCCAAGTGAGCGAAGTAGCTCCTAAAAGACGAAGGCAAAACCGCTGGCGAAAATTAGTACATATAAAAATAATACATACATAGAAAAATAACATTGCACTTCCTTAACCCGCCACCGAACCCACACACATATTCAAGACAAAGCCATTACGACTTTCATATGCGAATAGGAAAATTTTATTCATACAATCTGTCTACATTGCACCTAAAACGTATGCAATTGTATACTACATACTACAATAGCTGTATCAGCATTCATTCGCATTACAAGACAGGCTAATTTAGTTGAATATAGATGTGCAGATCGCGTGAGATTGATAGCCAGTAACACCTCGTTACCATTGCGTGACTATCCGAAGACCAGTCTCGAGATATATCTTCGTGCGAACAGTTGGAGTTCATATCTAGATCGTTTTGGTGTATAGGGAAGTAGTTACTCAAGAGGTGGTATAAATGAGGAACATTTTATCAAACTGTAAATGAAGCCAGTGGTACAGTTGAGGACAGAAAATTTGGGCTTGTTAAAAGGATTTTATTTTAATTGTCCTGTGAATGTACGAAAAAAAAACTGTTCAGATATATTTTTGAAAAAGTTTTTGTTGTACTTACCTATACGGAAGGAAATAAAGGTCGTCAAGCAACTACTTATTTGTATGGGAAAGGACTGTGAGTAGGAAGATGTGTGCTAGGTAACATGGTTAAATATTTATTTTTTGCTAACTTAATGTACGATATTATTTTGTTTTAGGTATAAAGAAGCGGTTCTTCAAACTATACAGACAGAATTGTGTTGCTGGGGAGTTTGTTCCACTATTTCTTCTTTCCAGCGACAACACATAGGAAGTGGTGAAGAGTGGCCACTTTGGGGGGTCTTTCTTTTGTAAAATTATTGACCGGCTGATTTTCTGTGATTTTTTTATCTATTCATACAAAATTCACAATAGAGCTAATTAAAACTGACATGAAATTATTTATTGCGGTTTTATTCGGTGAACAACAATTTCATAAAACTGTCAGTTTAATTTGAAAACGGTGTGACACGAAAAAACATAAATCCGAGCAATGAAAAAATATCTTTTATCAATAAAACAGGGACTCATTCTGTTTCGATTTAATTATAAACCGTAGTGCAGGCGAACGGGCGCAGACTTCATTCACTCCTGTAGGCTTTTGTATTGGGAATAGTGTTGCCAAACTTTTGTATTTTTTCAAAAGTTTTTTTTTATTACTCTCATTTGTAGATAGTTAATATAGGTTTAATGTGACCTTTTCTCTTTCATGCCAAATGTTCACACTGTAATTTAGTTTATTGTCTCATTTTAATTAGTGTTTATTGTCTTATTTTACGTTTCAGAAGGGAACAATATATGTTACTAGCGACCCGCCCTGGCTTCACACGGGTGCAATGCTGATACTAAAATTGTACATATAAACCTTCCTCTTGAATCACTCTATCTATTAAAAAAAACCGCATCAAATTCCGTTGCGTAGTTTCAAAGATTTAAGCATACAAAGGGACATAGGGACAGAGAAAACGACTTTGTTTTATACTATGTAGTGATAAGGTATTTTACATAAACAGGAAAAGTTACAAACATTATCTTCTAATGTACAATATTATTGAGCTAAGTACAACGACATCATTGAGATGTAATGTAACAAATGATTTTTTTACCAATTTGGTACCGAAAATATTTATACATACCAAATTCTAAGCAGCGTTCGGAAATCGCACAAATATAAAAAAAAAAAAAATTTTTCAATACCGGTTTGATATCAATTTAGCAACACTGGCAACACATACTGATATTATCCGGTTCTGTCGTCGAGTGTAAAGCCGACGATGGGTCTGGCTTTTTCATTGCTTCGGTACATCACGGCTTAAAATGTGACGTTCGAAATTTAAATGTTTTACTTCGATAATTGAAGTTTTTTGATGTGTGTGTCCGTGGGTTTATGGTGAACAGTTACAGTCATATTATTTATAGCTTGCTCTAAAGGCTTTGAATTAAACAAAGAAAAATCTTGATACCGTGAAATTATTTTGTTGTAACTTCTAACATTTTCTTCTAGTTAGAACTTCGACATAAAAGCTTCTTTATGTTTGTATACTAAAATAATTCCTAAATAAAAATGACCCCCATCCAAATCTACATAGCTGTAATAAATAAAGCCTAACAAACGCAAGAAAAAATGGATGCCGTTTTGATGAACGTCGTTGAAACGAAAAAGTATGAACGTCAGTTGGATCGTAGGTCCCTTGACTTTCATACGGCGTTTTTACAAATTCCCCTTGCGAAGACGAATGTCGGCTACTTGTCGGCTTGCCGCTGCTATTTGTCATCCCTGAATTTTTTATGCTCCCACCTTGGATTATTATTTTTTTGTGTACTGAAATTTGGATCGTGTAAATGTATCTTATACCCCTGGGCCCTTTTTTCTGCACTTACGTACAATGAAATTTTAGAGATTTAGTTTTTTTTTTGCTTTACTTTTTTGATTTGTCGAGAGATTTTTTTGATTTAGTGTAGTGTATTTGTGTAAAAAACATCTGTATCTCTATATTAGTGACATCGAGATCAGTTTCTTAAGCATTTTTTCGTTTCATTTTCATACGTAAATACATCAGTTTTAATTTGTTTATATAGACGATACTTTCAAGGTCGACTTGTCATCATCAACTGCTATAATTAATATAATTTGCCAAACTAATAATAACATCTTAGTACATATAACTAACTACAAATAATAATAACAATAGCGACACATATCACCAAACAATTGTATCTACATTCCAAATTCCATCAATACAGGTACTAAAATTAAATTTCTCTGCGGCACTGCATTGCTCGTCTCAAAGGAGTTTCATCTGTAATTTAATTATCTTCGTGAAACTCAACCGTATACCTGTCTCAGTATTGTTGATAACAAATACTATAATTGCATAGCTCGAACGTTAAGTGACAAGTTTCGAAGTTTATCGCTAACACCTTGGTTTAATTGTATGTTGAAATTATTGGGTAGTTGAGTATATTAAGAGTTGAGCTGTGATGGCTGTGTCGGTGCTGGTGGTTTACGGAGAACCTTAACCGGCAGAAATATGGTGGCCTCTGTACAGCCCTATTTAGAATCGTTTGGGGTTGAACCCACGGGTCGCGGGGTCTGAATGCCCACACTCTATTTGAAGACCTGAAGAGATTTCCTGTATTGATCATTCAGTTAGATAGTTAAGTTCGTAGCTAAGTAACAGCCGCAAGGGTCTATCTATCATCTAATTCATGGATTTAATGTATAAGTATTTTCATAATATTAAATTTATGTAGGTATTTTCATTTTCCATTCGCCCTAGTTGCCTGATCTATGGCAGTTATTATGGAGTAGTCAGAAGCCAGAAAGTCTAACAACCAGTCTTATCAAGGGGTAACCAGTTGCCTAGATAATTCGGATGAGGAGGTCATATAGGCAGTCGCTCCTCCTCATGTGTTTACCTTCAATAGCCTTGAGAAAACTCTTGCTCTTGAAAAAAAGTTAAGTAGCAAAAACGCAATTAAATTTTCGCCCTCATTGCGACGTCACAATCGAATATTCTAGAACACAAAGTTGGAGATGGGTATCCAATTTGTATCCGCATCGGATCCAACTCGGGCATGCTGGCGGAACGTCCAGAAACTTCAGTCACATGTCTCGCGAGTTTAGGCGATTTCTATTGAACTAGGTTCAAGCGTGGGTCTGGATAGAATTAGGGCTCCTGGAAGAGACAAACAGAGGATTATCAAAAAATTGCGGTTTCAGAACGGTTTACAAATTGTTGATATTTAATGAAATCTAGTAATTTTATATAGATATTAAACTTCACTTGTTACACTAACACTTGTTTTTTCTATGGTAAATCGTAAAATAAAAGCCTCCCGCTGTAGGTGTCGCTAGAGGGAGTGTTAGTCTCTCACTGACTACTTCAGCAGGCTTAGCATGGCAATCGTCGAATTAATTTTGTCTACACCGTAGAATGGACATAATGACAGAAAAGGGACCGATTGACGTAAGATTTCTTTTGACATTTTTAGAAGTAATTTTTCTTCGATCGCTGTCACGATGTCGCGTCATGCTCGGGCAGAAAGACATGTTGACATTGACAGAAAGAGCTTTGTCATTTCTTAATAGAATAGATATAAAATCGCCATGCTAAGCCTGCTGGAGGTCTTTGTGTGCCAAGGTTGCGGTAACTTTTGTAAACAATATTATAGTCCCGGAACTTAACTTTAATTTTGTTTAATATTCTTTTTATTCAATGTGAATAGAAATATCTATGACACATCTAGAAAACTTAGATCTTGTTACCTAACAACGAGTCGGACGTAACATGTCTCAGTTGGGAACAGCACCCGATGAGTTCTGTTCTAAACTTGCAATACACAGCGTTGCACTTATATTTATTATTTTCATGGAAAAGTATGTATTTATATCTTTCTGTCACGTGATTGGACTGGTTGAAGCCATGTACACATATGTGTAATATTAATATATTAGGTATAAATAATATTCCTCAGACATTCACACAACGTCATTTAGTCCCAAACTAAGCATAGCTCGTACTATGGGTACTAGACAAGTGATAAACTTACTTATAGTACCTATATATTTTTTCATCAATACATACATATTATACATAGAAATACCCAGATTTGGTCAAACACCCATGTTTATGCATACAAATATTTGACTTGTGCGGGAATCGAAGTCGCGACCGCCAGATTCACTTACTACTACGCCATCTGGTCGTTTAGTTATTTTTGGACTGGCTTGAAAGGGCTTGTTTTTTCTAAAATTTGCCTTTTTTTGTTTATCTTATAAGACAACTCATTTGCAATAAAATAAGATGAAACTGCACACAATATGCAAAATGGATTAATATCGATTTAATTGTTTAGAAGGTTATCGCGTACAAACAACCTGCCACGTAACTTATGTATATTGAGATTTCAAAAAATCCCACAGTTACACTATAATAAGTATAAAAACATAAAAATAATTTAAAAAACCTAATCTTATGATGTTCAAAGTAGGCATAATGAGCGAACCGTTTATGGCGCATGACGGATGGCAAGGGCCATACAGAAGCATCATTATTTATAATGTAACCAGTCTACCAAGATCCCTGACCTATATCTAAGATCCCCCTCTTAGTACCAAGTGGTATTCGACCTAGAGGGGCACGGGAGGTCATGTTCAATTGGTACTTCTGCTAGGAATTGTTGTTCACCATCTCGAAAGCAAATTATGTATTTTTGCATGTATTTGCGGGTTAACGAGCTAGTTAAATGGATGAAATATTCTGAATTATAGGATACATGAATATGTTTTGAGATAAATTATGAGATTGTTCGCTATCGTTAAAGTTTCAGGAAGCATTTTTTTAAGTTTTACTGTTAGCGGTATTGTCTAATGTACGAAGAAACGAAATTAAATAAGGAGTCCATAGGACTCTTAGTTGATTGGAAAACTTGAAATTTACTAGCTTTTATCATCAATACCTTATCTTTTTTTTAGTGGAGAAACGTTTCTTCATCCACACGTATTAACGTCGTCTCGCAAGTAACACACCTAAATAAAAAAGGTATACTTATTTTAAGAAAAGGCACAAATTACTTGATGCGAAAGAGCATTGCAATTGGCAGTTGAATGTATCTTAAATACCAGGTTTTAAACGCCTTTATATTTACTGACCAGCAAAGACAAAATTACAATACACGTATCTATTTAAGACAAACATTAGCTAAAATGGCTAGCCTTTTCCTAGATATGTTGAGATCGCCTTTCAATGCAACTGACGTCTATCGGTTACCCAAAATAAACTTTCCATATCAGACTTCACAAATACAAGAATCCATTTTAAAAAACAAAAGAAAACCAAAAACAAACAAACAGCAAAAAGTGCAAATTTCTAAAATCGGATAAAACTTGATCGCAAATCTCTTATAGTCAAACAGCAAGCGGGAAAACAAAACGTTGAACCACTCCATTACTCCTGACTTCATTAGACAGTTTACATTATAAAACGCAATCAAATACCAACCATAACACCCACTACATAAGGTTGAATATCGTTATGTACTACCATTTAAACTGTAGGTCCTTTTTTCCTTTAATTCTGGACGAATGCGGTAAACATTAGCATTTGGACGGGAAAGCTGCTTAGCGTTTCTAAGTATGTAAACAAGACAATAAAGATGCGATTACTTTGGCTGATTAACTAGGATTAATGCAGGTTTATACAAATGAAAAAAACTAACCAAGAAAGGTAAGAAAGGTCACTGTTTTCTGTCAATTTATTTGTTCAATTTTGAAGGTTGAATGCCCCTGTCAAAAGTAGTCACAATAACACGCAGACATGTTCAAAAAGCTACAACTACATTTAAATAAGAAAATTCATTTCTATAAACGAATCCAAACATAAAATAGTTACATACCAAGAACTTCACTCAGTAGTGCAACAGCACAGACAGGCAAAAAGGAACCCGATAACCAAAACGATAAAAATGAATAAAACAATTTTTTAATACGAAAAAAGCTAAACATCGACGGCGGCGCCAACCGAGCGAAGGAAATTCCAAATTCAAATCAGTTCGTGAGTTGAGTGCGAAGCGAGCGGACGTGCAGCGACAACCATTTATTCCGTTACAACTCTATTTCAAATGCTAAATATATTGTCGAAAACGAGTATATTGCGGGGAACTGTTTGTTGAATTTACATTTGAGACGAATTTCGGGGACTGTTTGGCTTCCCAGATTCACTGTAATGTTGATTAGTGTTATTTGGAGGTTAATTAGACATACGCCCTTAAGTTTCATTGTTATTGTTGGGAATAAAGTTACCTTTCCAGTATTTGCATAAACTGTTAATCGTATCAGTGGAATTGTTATTGTATTCGCTTTACATTCTATAAGCTTGGTTATAGTCGACGCTACTAGCGTTGTCAACCTGTACTTAGATTTGGACTGAGATTAAGATTTTATAAAAGATTAAATAATAATAGTACAGACGCCAGCACATCAAGCTACCCGACACTGTAAATTTTTCCCAATCAACTTTGCAACCATATGCTTTAGCGATAAAGTTGAAAATTTATTAAGGAAATTTGACAGATTTTAGTAGCTTCATGCCTGTACTTGTTTATCACTTTTAAGAACTCGATAAAAAAAAAGTAATAATAAACTCGAAAAACCATTCAATGATAGCAAATAGCATGACACAAACATGTCGTTTTAAAACGCGATTGTCATACTTATCCAAAACTACCCTCATCTTAATAAGAAATATGACAAAATACCTCGGCTTGCAGGGCAATGTTTCTCAAAGTTAATTCCTAACTTCAGTGAGCAAGACCGTAGTTTTTATTAAGTTACAGTGAAACAAACTAGTCGGGAATTTTTCAAAGTTCCGAGGCGACATGGCGGCGGGCCTCGGGCGGTGGGGGGGGGCGTCGCTTTCACCTTAACAAGAAGTTGACTTCAATTCAATTAGGTGCAAGTTTTAGTTCGGCCAAATTACCGTATTTTGTTTGTTTTATGACTGGTTTTTATATAAATGTTTCGCATAATTTTATGTTTTGATATTTATGGAATTGATTGATTCTTTGAGAAGCTAACAATGAGACACAAGGAAAAGGGATTAACAAAACTTATTTAACCGTTCACGCATGATACGATGACCAAGTGAATCGCAACCGAATATAGAACTACGGAAAGTCACAGGATTTTTGTCAAATAAGCTCGTTTTGGTAGCAAGAACATCACAGAAATTACCAAAACAAGCAGTATTTTATTATTATTACGCACTGCTCCACATACTTAGTGATCATGATATTATTAACTACTCGACTGTGTTAGTTGAAGGGATATTAAATATTATAATAAAGTTACTACGCACACTGCCTTATGAATAAGTACGAAAACCATGATACTGTAGCGTGGAGACTAACGTAAACACCAAAATATGTAGTTACACGAAACTCATTTCTACTAAAAACACTGCATAAACCACTAACAAAATGCAATTCACTTTTTCATCAAAATACCGAAACTAGCCCTAAACCGAAACTAATCGAAATAAAACTACTCTCGCAAAATTGAAACACTTCGAAAATAAATTTTAAAATCGAACTTCGAATCACTTACCGTCGATCCCGGGGGTGTATTAACCCCGTACTTTTATCTCAGTTCGCAGCTCAAGGGGATGAATACATCAAATGGTTGCAGGCTTTCGGCTTTCGGCTTTAATCGCCGGCTAACCGCGGCTCCCCCGGGTAGACCTTTGATGCTAAATGTTGTAGCTCGTAGTTTTATATCTTTGTGACCGTGGTTTTGCACTTTTATTGATTCGTTTCGTTTTAATTTTGAAGGAAATTCGATTGAAATGCAATTTGCATCAGAATTCCATTGGGGCTTTTCAGCGAAGCTGTTGTTGTTAGGAGGTACTGAATGATAGGTATAGTATGGCTCTTCTTAACGTCATGCTTTTGGCTTAAATGGCCAGCACATCAAGCTACTACAATTTGTCAAATTTCTTTAATAGATTTTCAACTTTATCGCTGAAGCATATGGTACAAAGTGGAGTGGGAAAATTTTACTGTTTCGGGTAGCTTGATGTGCTGCATTCCTCTGTGCAATGTCCTTGGGCGTCTTTCTATTGAATTTCATAAGTCATATTCAAATTTTAGGTATTTCATTTTGATCGATTTAGTTTCAAGTTATTTAAATGTGCTATAAATAAATATTTTAAAGCAATGATTCAGTCGAAACAGAATATTCTGTACTACAATAAAATATATCCAACATATTCAGTTGCACCAGACGTGACCGTCAAACGTATTCAAAATACATTTGCATAATATACACAATAAAACTTCATGTCCCACGTTGGGCGCCAAAACGTCTCGGCAGCTCAAATTGACAGCGCCACCTAGCGTCTCGCGGCAAAATTGTGCAGCGGCGCGCCAGTCCGTGACCGTACTCCGCGATGAGCGGACGTGTCACGTTTACTACTAACGAAATACACTGAAAATTCTTTTGGATTCGTTCTTGTAGCAAGACGTGAAGTGTAAGATTGCAGAATTCTGTTAGCTCCTTTGTCTTTGAGAATTGTGACATGTTCGATATTGACTTCTGTTATATTGAACAGTTGCAAGCTCCGGGGTAAATGGCTGCTATACAGCATGATATTTTATAAAGGGTGGCAAAATTTATAACCCTACATATTGGAGACATTATGAATTTTTGTAAATGGTTAAAGCTCAGATTATTTTTATTATTCCATACGAAATACACGTCAATAAGTCATGAATTCTTATCCTCCTCAAGAAAGCGGCATAATTGATCTGATCTCTAGTTTTTGTAATTTGTAAAGGCCAGATTCGCGGTTTAACAATTTTAGACTTCTTTACCTGGGTCTAAGTAACGAGTTTAACAAGTAAGTGACAAGCCCGTGACTTTTGAGGTTCCCAAAGTATATATCAGCTAGGAATACAGGGACTAAAATAATAACACACTTAACATATGCACCGGCTTTCATAAATAAATAAATATTAATCTTTTTCGCATTTGTTAATGTAATTTATACCTATGTATGTATATTTTCTTCAGGTATTAATCAATTTTATATAAATCATATTCCATGGAACTATATAATTCACGTGACAGCCCTCGTAGCACACTTGGCATAACGCTTGATGGTGTGTCGCCAATTGATGCTACGCTGCTACGTGCTACGAGATAAACGCTACGACTTGAAAAGCTATAGTTTTTGAAGAAGCACCGTTGTCGCTTTGTAGGATGTGATAATTTTACAAAGATTTTAAATGTATTCAAATGATGTGTTAGCATAGGTAATAAGCTAGTTCTTGACAGCGGATTTGCCTGGGCTGGACCATACCTTCATATCTGCTGCTAGACACCGCATTAACATTTTTATCGCTATAGTATTTTTTTTTATAAAAATGATGTACTTTACAAATTAAACAACAAAATGTTTTATACTTAGGTCGTTTTAAGATTAAAAAATCAGCGTGCTTTTTTAAGTTTCTTTTTTTCTTGCGAAGAGTCGAAACTGACTCATTCCTCTATGCAAGCGCAATGATTAATGCTCTTATATTTATACATACGTAAAATGTTCACTAGGTGAAAGAAAATAGGCCGTTAATAATCATATTTTTATATTATACGAATACCTACTTTTCAATCGTCAAAACATCAAAATAAACTTCGCTGTTTAGCATATTTAGACCACCCAAGACCCCTCTCATAAGATAAAAACACTGATAAACGACATTAATTTCAATAACTATGCGATAACATATATTGATATATCAAAGTTCAATGTTTGTCGCGCATTTTATAGACTTTGAAGTAGGTATATTATTCGGATGTTATGACAGATTACAACCAAGGTCATTACTATTGAATATAATAATGATTACATTTATGTGGTTTGAGCGTTATTGTAAAAATTGCAGGTCAAAGGGAATCAGGTACAATTCGCAATACCCGGAGACTAGACCTCCTCGTTAGTAAGCCAGCAGCCTCGTCAATACGAAATAATAAGAAGATCCCAAGAAAAACATTAAATTTAAAAAGGTGCCAAGTCTCTCTATGCAATCTTTTCACTGTAAAAAGTTTTGAGATCGCATCGTAGCCAAGTCCTGTTCAACTTATTTTATAATGATAAATCAATATTTACAGACTCAATAGTTTTACTTACATTATAATAATAGTGACTTGGTGTCAATAAAATATCTGGACCAAAAAGTAAAGGCTCACTTATTTAAAAAACAATACGACACAAGTGAATTCGATAGTCTGTTTTCAAATAAGGAATCACTCAGATAGTTAACAATATTGGTGGCATCCAGGCTGATTGTCGGCTACGGGGGCAGTTCTCTTTTATGGAGATCAGCCAGCTGCGCAGAACATATTATAGTGCACAAGCATTCGCGCAGACATAGGTGCCCTCTCTATTCCCTCACTCTCATAGACCGATGGGACGGCAATCCGACACGACCGGACAGAGATCAGGCGCAAGACCGACATTTACGTGTTCTCTGATGCACGGGTGAATCAATCACCAACTTCCAAACTCCAGGCTGCTTTATGAAAGTTTCTCAAAACCCACAAAGCGATTTCGGCCCAACCCGGGATTCGAGACCCGAGACCCCGTGCACAGCAGTCGCGCCTTGCGACCACTAGACCAACGAGGCAGTCGAATATTATGTTGAAATGTTACTAGAATTTTAGCTGTTCGAAACACAAACGAAAAGTCAAGATATCTTTGACCAACGTATTCTTTTCAAGTTCAAACACTAGAAAATCTAATGATATTAAACCTAGAAAGTCACAGACTTATTCTATAGTCCTCACGTAACATACAAAGTATATACAAGTTTTATGTATAACCATTGTATATATCTAATGTATTATCGCTCAAGAGGCAAAAAATGAAGTATCTTATTCTTAAGATGGTCCGTCTGAGCATGCGCGTGATTTAAACCCCGCCTATAAAAGAAAGAGATGAGCGTCCATTCTTGTTTCAGCCTTTGAACCCATCAAAATCTGATTTCGGAAGATTGATTTTAGATAAAGTTCACAGTCATCAACATAGAAGAATTTTTGTTTGGCCTGTAAAGTATTTGTTTGTGGACTACGTTATTTAATTTTTTAGTCGTGATTTTACTCTTTGACAAGTCATAACATAGTCAAGAAAATTAGGTATTAGAGGTATAAAAATATATCATAAAAATATTAATCTTTATCCACATTTGTTATGTTTGTGACAAAAATAATATCTTAGATCTAAGTAATTGTACATAAAATTTAAGATAGCTTACTAAAGAAATGCTGTACTGTTGCGAAAACTTGCTATTACTATACTCACAGAAAAGTATAACACTACATGATTGCGTATTAATTTATAAAATAAATTCTGAGATAATGTCCGAACTTACAAGTACAGGTTTAATTTCCAAAACCGAAAAAAAGACAATATGAGAGTGTTTCATAAAATACCTAATTAAAATGCGATTCAAAATCATCGTCGAAATATAAAACTTACATAAAATGAATTTCGCACATAGTATTCGAAGTTAAATTAATAATCTGGGATGATATTATGTGTCTAGTGAAACTAAACACCGCCAGCGAAGCGTAAATTCAAATAAAGAGCCACTGAAATCATATAATTTAACCAGCACTATATTGACCGTCCATATTTTATCCAACGAATACTATCTAATGTCCATAATATTCAACATAATTTCACGTACAAACACAGGCTGCATTTCAAAGCGATGCATCGCAAAATCTACGCTCTGTTAATTAATTTTCCTCTCATCATGCTCTCTCGAAATAACCGCAGGCTTTTCCTATTAAGCTATAGTCACACCGTACTATCACTCACAATTTTTCTCCTGCAAACTTCAATTCATTACAACGTCGAACCAAGCAAAGTTGGGCTTTTAATTAAAGATATTCAGTGGAAACCCGCCCCTGAAGCCTTAACTCACTGAGACGTGGTTGGCTTATTTTTTTTTCGACACACTCATTCCCGCCTTGCGACCCTCCCAAACAAACAGCCGAGGACTTTGAAAACAATTTTTTTGATAAGCAATTCTGTATTCTAACTTGACTGTATAGAATTCAAAATGGCGTGAGCGGTGAGGTTGTATACGTCATTGTGTGATGGTAATGTGAGTTTCAGTTCATTTCATGAAAGTGGAGACTGGCAGTCGGGAATACAGTCAGTTGACCGCGAGCTTTCGCGCGTAAGGACGTATGGGGACGGATTTTTATCGCTCGTCAGGGACCGCGGAAAACTTTACGTCGTATCGTCAGTGATAAATATCAAGAGTGTGTGGCCATTTTATTTTATTTTCCAGTGTGTTTATGAGTGATTGGTGAAGATTTTAATTTGAGGTAAGTGTTTTGAAATTATTTGTGATTTTATTTGACGATAATTCGTACCTGACTAATTAGAAATTTTGTAAAAAGCTAGAAAACACCACAAGAAATTTTGCATAAAATATAAGGATTCATTAATTTTTTTTCAATAATTTTATTATGATGAGTATGAGAAATAATTATGAAATATTTTAAAAATCAAGAATAGTGTAGGTATTTCAAAATTATCACTGAAAGATACCGTAAGCCAATTATTGAGAACTAAATTTTTTCTTCCCACCTTTGGAAACTATTTTTTTTTATAAATAAATTGTTGCCTATTTAAATATTACGAATAAAACGTATACTAATTTGAGAGTTTTAATAGGAAGACTAGTCTATTGCATATAAAGCTGTTGCAAGTAGAAAAAGCTATTATAATTTTTTTATAGCTTCTTATTTAACATTTTAAAATTATTTAATCAAAAATGTGTTCAGCCACTAAATACGAAAATAAAATTTACCAGTTTCTGCGAATTATAAAATACACAAAGAATAATGATTTTAATGTTATTCATTCATACTTTTATATATTGCCCTGTTAAATATTCGGGAATATAAACAATGCATTAATTCTCGAGAATCGTTGATTGTGACGGTGGTAGACACATAAAATAATAATAACTATTAATTAAAACGATATTATCGTATCAAGGTAACTGCTTTATCGTTATCGTATGTAAGATAATATACCTAAGTTTCGTACATATTTTTAATTCAAAATATATATACCTAAATGATTAATCATTTATCTTTTCAATTTAAACAGCCAGTCATTTGTTTTCCATGTATTTAAAAAGAAAAACTATATCCAAAATTGTTCGCATACAATTTCCTTACGTTGTAATCAAATGTAATTTTCAAGAACACAAACCACCCCTGATAAACATAAAAGATAATAACTACATATTACATCATCATCATCATCATCATCAGCCTTTTTACCGTCCCACTGCTAGGCACAGGCCTCTTCTCACACACAGAAGGATTGAGCGTTTTATTTAATAATCTATTAATTTTAACATTCACGAAAAATAATGGGAAGTACGGCTTATTGTCTTTTAATCCGCTTACACACACGTATATCGAAATCATTTTTTTTAATAGACTTAAACACATATAGATATTGTTTTTATCTGTCACTATTTATGATAACCTTTACCCCTTACGCATGCAATCTCTACGTGAGTTAAATGAACCCGGGGTCAAATGCCTAGAATTACAGACACATATGTATGTAGTCGACCGATATTCTAAGTTTAATTAGTTAAATAGTTTAAAATACAACTCGTAACAGACAGACGCGCTAAATTTGGCTAATAAAGAGACTAGTTAACTTGCGATATCTGAACTTATCTAAAACAATTTGGGAACAAAGCCAAACTTATGCATTTAAGCTATAAATGTACAAGTTTCGGCTGCTATTCCAGTTGATAATTTTGGAGGTTAACTCTGAAATTGTACATCAGAGGCAAAATGCAGGGAAATTAACTCGGTAGGAAGTTATTTTTAATGCATTTACGCATAATATTCTTTTTCACGATTGTATAATTGTAAGGGCCAGTTTCACGATGTCCGAATAGCCATGGCCTCATCATCTCCCGAGCCTTTTCCCAACTATGTTGGGGTCGGCTTCCAGTCTAACCGGATAGCCATGGCCTAACGAATAAATTCAAACCCTGACCCTTGAGTTTGTTTCGGCGTTTCTTCTTAAGGTAGTCAGTTAGAAAATGCCGACCTCATCTCGTTTTTTTATAAAAAATGTGTTGACGTGTAAAAGTGTGGAGTTCAACCTATTTGTGAAATAAATATCATTTATCAAAGATGGAACGGAATTTGTGTGAAATTATCTACCATATAAACTAAATGGACCTTATTTGTAGGTGGTGAAACAGGCCTTAAGCCTTGTTTTATTTCTTTCTGACTTTTCCGTGCCGTTTCGCTCAGTATTCAGAGGGAACTTAATTCAATGCTCACCAGTATTAAAAAAAAACTGAATATACAATTGCACTTAAACCAGCAAACACCAAATGTTTTCTACCCACAAGCAGGTATATATTATATTGAACGTAACTAGCTTCTGCAGTTTGATTCGCGTTCAGTAGGAACCATTTCACGCACTCAGAAAAAAATAGCCTCTAGTGTTTCTCTATCAATGAGCTACCTAACACTAAAATATATTTTTTCTAATCACCACAGTGGTTCTTGAGATTAGCGCATTCACACACACACACAAACTCTTCAGCTTTAGAGAGTGTTTAGAATAGATTACTAACGATAAAATTACTATTACGACAAATAAACCTTTTAAACAAAATAGTAGATAGAATTGAAATCTTAATTTCATTGAACAAAGGCGTCTAGAGCCTACAAGTAACGAGTGGAGAAAGTTTTATGCATAACAATGTCACTGGCTTGCGTATAATAAGAGCGGAAATTTTACTCTCTGTAGAACTTCACGTATCTTCATACTTCATTCTTCATTACTGGCGGTTCGCGACGGTTCCACTGATCCGACGTGGCCCATGGGACTCGTGTCATTAAATGTATGAAATAAAATTCTTAGTATCCGACACCAAAGTAAAGTGCGTGGTAATTGAATATAAATATAATGTAAAAACTTCGTTTATTTTTTTTAAGAAACTGAATAGTTTTGGTAACTATTCTTTACTTATTTCTTAATTCTATTTACATTAATATTACATTTTATTGAAATTAAAAAATATTTTTTGATAATGAAAATATATTTTGTAATCATTAACAGAATATCGGTTCAAATTTTAATTGTAATTTTATATAATTACACTTCAACAAAAAAATATTAAAAGTGACAGGGAGGTTTATCTTAACATATAGAAATATTTCAATTTGTTTGTTTATCCTTATATGCGCTAATCCTAAGACTTCGTTTGAATATAAAAAAAATAGTGTTAGATAGCCCGTTCATGGAAGGAGACGACGTTTTATCTGGGTACTCGATGTCGTCGCGACGGGTGAAACCGCTGACGAAAGCTAGTATTAAAAAAGTATGCTATGTGTTTGTTTGCACAATTTAAATCCAAATAATGATAGTGGTATTAGGATAATGGTATTTGATAGTGGGGTTCTTAGCTATGAGTATAATCCAAGAGACTCGCTGACACTCCCGGCGGGCAGCGATGAGGAAGAATTTTTTGACGCAATTTATTAATAAGGTTTTTTTTTTACTTGTATATATTAATTTATATTTTATTTGCTATGAGTATAATAAATAAAAAATCTTCTGCCTCTTATTCTTCTTCTAATAAAAAATCTTATAGCTTGTCAAAGTTTTAAAAGTTTAATCTGTGGAAAATGAAACGGATAGATCCTACTAATTTATCAATTTGAAAGCTTGTGGTTTTAATATTTCTAGAAGCTAGTTTCGTTAATATTTCCTTAGCTGATGTAGACAACTATAATTTTCACATTTAATTGCTCAAGGTTTTTGCTTATTTTCATGTACAAATCAAATATGTTTAACTGAATGTTAGAGTTTGTGAAAAAGATGTCGCGTACACAATACTGTCCGTAGGCTTCCGTGCGGAACTGTATAAATATTTACAAGATTCTTCAGCTGTCGAAAAATCAATTCTCAATGTGTTCTTAAATCATAAAAATATAAAATACCTTTAAATAATTTATTAGAAAAATATAATAACATAAATGCAAATAATAATATTAGTTACTAATGAATAAACGTATACTACAACAAAACTGCGCTTTTGCTATGAATGAACAAGTTAAAGATGGTGGTACCATTTATCTAAGCATTATTTAGACAGTCAGCTGACGTATGAGTATCTTAAGTGTATCTGTGATAAAGAATTATAATTATTTTTTTATTTAGTTCACCCTCAAAATATTCTATACTTTATGATTATTACTAAATACTTTTGAATACGTGGCATGATTCTTTTTCATACTCACTTAAAATTGTAGTTTTAATATTAAATGGCTTAAGCAAACTAATAGATAGATACGTTATTGAAGTACACATTATATCAATCGCGTTTGAATTCAGAAAACGTGTCCTTAAAAATGTTTCTAGAAAAAAAACTGTTCTAAAATCGTGGAATATCAATCAACTGTCTTTTATCATATCGCTTACGTAATTAATTAAATACGATAACAGTAATGATTTTTCAAAACAACAGTAGTAAAATAAATTAGTGAAACGTATAAATTTTATTGATATACAGAATCTCTGGTCCACAAAACGCAACTCGCACTTGTCGATTTTTTTCTAACCTTCCCCCGAACACAGTAATTACGAAAACGAAAGTAAAACTTTCTGCTTGTTAAATAGATACAGCGAAAGAGTTTTTATTTCAAACAGTATATTCCAGACTGACCGTTTTTTTTTTCAAAAAAGTCTGGAGTTTCGCCAAGTTTTGGTTGCCAGTCAGCATTTTTCACTGGTTTTACTTTTGAGCTCTTGTTTTAAATAGTTCTAACTAACAAAACCAAAAAGTATTACGAATTCAGAAAGGAAAGCATAATATGGACTAAGTTGGTTTAAAATATTTTATTTATTACGTCTCCATTGCTAATTTTCGGAAAAGTGTGTAGAAAATAATTAAAATTAAAGATTTTTTCTTTTTATAATTATCTTTTTTGGATACAAAATACTTTTGAAATTTTGTCTAGAATCACTACACTTTAACAACAATGAACTTTAGATTAACTCCCGTCGTAGGTATGTTTAAAGTAGTATTATAATTTTAACTAGAACTCTAGTACTAACTCTACGAGGATATTTATCATTAAGATCAATTTAATAAAAACATATCTACTCCAGTAGGTAGTGCGTGTTTTGATATTTTCAAATCGATAAAAAAAAATACTCCTCACGGTTTAATACTACTACTACTATTCCGTAAAACAAATGTATGTGTGAATCACTACATAGTATAAAACAAAGTCGCTTTTTCTGTCCCTTTGTATGCTTAAATCCTTGAAACTACGCAACGGATTTTGATGCAGTTTTTTTTAATAGATAGAGTGATTCAAGAGGAAGGTTTATATGTATAATAATATCCAATAAATAGTGGAGAAGTACTGTTATTTTTGAGGTTTCTATTGTAATGTCGTAAATAATTTCATTTTTTCCGTTGCACCCGTGCGAAGCCGGGGCGGGTCGCTAGTAAATAAATAAATAAGCCTCATTATTTTCCCGACCTTATTCAATAAAGTAGTTTAGTATTTAGTTTACAGTTAAAAAAAAGGTTGCTTAAATAGTGCGTTATTTTTTTGTAACGATAGAAATAATAAATTAATTTTATTATATTATAGATGATAATATCAAATATCTAAATGAACTTTGACCCCAAGTAAAAGCTATGCTTAACGTAGATTCATGTATTTTTTTTTGAAAATGTCTTTGTAAGTCTATTTGTGATAAAAAAAAGACATATTCAATTCATAACGCATTTTTTTTCCTTTTCATACTTCCATAGTGCCTTACTATCAATACTTTGACTTTGATGACGTAAGCAATGTGTGTACGCAACAATATACCGACATTTCCAAGTCAGGGATTCGGCCCCAGTTCCCAGTCAATATTACTCATCCTGTATTGTATCGAAGCTTATGTCCAGTATCGAATAGCTCGAAAGGTAGATATATAATATTGTTTCTGAGAAAATTTATGAAAGGGTATGTCAGTTCAGCCATCTTTGGTCATATCCACATTATTCATAGCCTATGTCACTCAGAAAAGTATAGATATGGGCAAAAAATGGTATTGATTCAATATTTTTTAACCTCTACGCAAAAAGAAGGGTGTAAAGTTTGACTGCTATGTGTGTTTGTCTGCATGTGTGTGGCAACATACCTCGTTTACGGATGAACCGATTTGGATGCGGTTTTCTTATGTGTAGTTTCCAACGGCTCAGCTGTTTTTTTATAAGTTAGAAGATATTTTATAAAACACTGCCCCTTGACAAAAATAAATGTTCCATATTAGGGGCTAGAAAATTTGAAAAAAAAGGTGCCTAGGTATGCTTACACATACCCAAATTATTTTTACGGTTTTTCACCTACATCTGATTTTCTTCAATCACAACAAATGCATTTAGTCAGTTAAGCATCTGTCCGCGGTATCAGAAGTCATCATTGATTACAGAGGTCAATGACCCCATGGAATCGCTTTGACACCTAAACATACATTGATGCGTAGAACTAAACAAGACAGGTAATGGATTATCAATCAAGGTGGTGCCTTTTGATGTGGTCATGTATTTAATGCATCCACATCGTCGGTGGGTTGCGGTCCTAATGTATAGATGAATGGTATGTATGTGTATGTGTTTAGCTGAATTGTATGACGAGATAATTACCGCGATAGAAATAATATTATGTACATGTGTGAGCAATATCTTGGGTCAGTGGTAAAGTCTTGGTATTTTTTTTATTTATTATGGGACTTAAAATATATTTTAATTGGAATTTTTTAAATAAATTCAATTAAAAACATTTTTTTACGTTTTTGATGCGTTATTTTAATGTGTTTTTTTTTGTATAGTTAATGAAGTTTGTAAGTACAAACATGTATGTATACATATATTGTATATAGAAAAAAAAAAACTTATTTTTTGGATATCTTATATTCCATAGTTTTGTATCTGTGTTGTCGGTATTGATTTAAGACTTTTGATACATACTTATTTATTTGTTATAGTAGAATAATGGGCCTATTTTAACTCCTGAAGTTTTAAGAATTAAATATTATTTAAAATTGTCAAACTTTACTGCATTACATAGCTATAAATCACAGATCACCAAATACCGTAGTCTAACTAGCACTAATTAACAAATACATAGTGTTAAATAAAACGCTAATTAGTCGAAACTGGTGACGTCGCGTCAATTAACTAACATTAATTACAAAGTGCTGAAGTAACGCGTTATTTTGTTAACGGCTGTGCGGTTTAGGTGTTTAATCACAGCTTAACATGATTTTAAAGTTAAAGCATTTTATGGTTAAGTACTTAAAAGAAGTTATTAGGTAAAAGTAAAAAAAAAATTGACATTTGAATTTTATTAATGCCTTCAACAGTTTGAAACTGCTTTTAAGAAAAAAACATAAAAGTAGTAGGTGATCTCTCTATAGAATAAAAGAAAGAAAGAAAAAAGGAAAGAAAGAAATATACATTTATTAGCATAGAACGTAGGTGGTACAAATTTTTGGAGCGGTTAACAGTTCAAGATCAAGATATATAAACCCATCCAAGAAATGGGTAAAAGCAATACAGTAATAATAACAAAAAAAAAAATTACAGATCCCAGTCTGAATAAAAAAGGTACAATCTCACAAAATAAATAAAATATCAATAAATTTAATTACTATTACTACTAAAATTATTTTAAGTATTTTTATAAAACTCTATCGTCTATAAGTCGTCATCCAATACTACATTATTGGACTCTATAATCTGTCCGCAATCAGTCGAAAAATAAAATTTCAGAAATCTATGATCCGCCAAACGTGTGAAAGTTTGTCATATTGTTACGGAGGTGAATAGATGAGCTGTTATATTAAACCGGGGCGCCGCACTCAATTTCATGAAAAAACTTATAAACGCCTTCTGTCATGATGTCTGAAGCATTTGGATGTGGTAGCTTTAGTTAAAAGAAACCTTTGCTTGGCTAATCGAATTGATAGATCTCTGAATCGGTAATGTTATAGAGGACATGACTCATTTTAGTGAATGATTGAGAGATAATATACATATATTTCTGTATATAAAGAAATATCATAAAAATATGTAATATAAAAATTAATCTCTGAATGTGTTGTTAAGAGTTAATTTTGAGATAAATTTTGCTAATTACGAGAATAATATTTTTTTAGAACTTAATTTGAAGTTCGTTCTTACGGGGATAAAATTAATAAAAAAAACCCTGAAAAATCTACAAGCAACACTTTCTATATAATACTCCTACAAACGATTCCTAATTAATTCTTCCTTTTTATCTTACTACTTGAAGTTCGCCAGGTCAGCTAGTGGTTTCTGAAGATGTCCAACAAGGTGAGCCAAAATCCAAACACTATTAGAATCGAAATATATGTACGCAAATCACATTTCGAATCACATAATGACCACGTGATTCATCAATTTTGAATGTAATTTCCATATATGTTTTTCGCTTCCACTTGCGTTTACGATTGTAAAAAGAAGTCTTAGTAAAAAATAGATGATAAAGATTTTAGCAGATGGTGATATGCTTCTTCTAACTGCAATAATGAAGGCATCATTCATGCATTGCCATTCTAGAATAGGCTGTAATATTTAATATGCAATTAAGTAGTCCGACAATCACGTCATAATGTTTGAAATAGCATATAGCAAGACACTATTGCTGTTTCATGCAGCTGGTTTTATGCTGTCTGTGGTGCATCTTGTGTTTACATAAATGCAATTCGTGTAAATTATATGTAAGAGAAATGGTAAAAAAAAAAAATATTATTTACTAGCTTTTGCCCACGCCTACACTACTCTACCCTACTCTACCCTACTCTTCTCGCCTTTTAAACCTTCCCTAGACCTCCACGAACATTTCAAGACCAAGATAAGATAAATCCGTTCATCCGTTCTCGAGTTTTAGCGAGGCTAACGAACAGCAATTCATTTTTATATCTATAGATTCATAAAGATATACCAACAGTTTCTGTATATAATAAAAAGAGTAGAAATAATTTCTTACTATTAAAGGTTTTATAATTGCCAGTAATAGTTGAACCAACAGTCACGAACATAAGCGGCAACTTAAACTAAATCTAAATACCTAAATGAGAAATGAAAAAAATACCACATCCATTATTATTCAACATTCGCTTCACGGGTAAGATAGGATCAACTTTTTGACGCAGTCACGGCAAGAGGATCCTTTGTATAAAAGTGTTCTTTTTAACAAAAGTTATGGCTTATGGATTAAATTTCCTTATTCTTTGACACTTTCAGTGTTTGTGCGAAATTTTCTGACAAATATACGTACTCGTACGTGGGCATTATTGAATTCGCGTGGAGTTGTTCGGAGTAATAATACAAGTTAGGTCCATATTATTCTAATATTTCTACCTCGTTGGTCTAGTAGTCGCAAGACGCGACTGCTGTGCACGAGGTCTCGGGTTCGATTCCCGGGTCGGGCCGAAATCGCTTTGTGGGTTTTGAGAAAATGTCATAAAGCAGCCCGGAGTCTGGAAGTTGGTGATTGATTCACCCGAGCATCGGAGAGCACGTAAATGTCTGTCTTACGCCTGATCTCTCTCCGGTCGTGTCAGATTGCCGTCGCATCGGACTATGAGATTGAGGGAATAGAGAGTGCACCTGTATCTGCGTGAATGCTTCTGCACTATAATACGTCCTGGGGATCTAGCTGATCTCCTTAAAAAAAACGGTCGCCGTAGCCGGCAATCGGCCTGGATCATCAATATTATATATGTATTATACGATACTAATTATGTTGTGTCCAATTATGTGTCCAATTAAGTATAACATTATGATTAATTAGATAATGTTTATCACATATCGAAAAATACAATAGAAAAACTATTCTTACACACTGTAAAATTTCCTGAAAACACTGAATACAATTTCAACTGTCGCTTCTATTTTCTTTGACAACAAAGAAAACTCGCTTCCGTACACAAACATAGCCTGAAAAACCCAGTACAATGTACTGACAATACATACATATTGTGTGTGAATGGTGTCAACGGAAGCCCTTTGTGGACTACCTCATATTCCTGATTAGTCCACCCGATGCAATTAACTGTAATGTGTCGGTTTGGGGGTAGGTAGAAATCTTTTGTGTCTTTATTATTTTAGTCTTTATTTTTTATGTTTGCCAATTTAGCGAATGGATTTTTGAATGCTGGTTTTGTTGTTTTGTTTTTTGAATGCCAAAAATGAAAGGAAAATTCCGTTAGAAAAAGTTTGAAAAAGGTGCTGCTATTTTGTTACAATTTAAGAACTTTATTTATTGACTGGGTATTTACAATACCTTAATAATGCAACACATACATACTGCAGTTTGAAATTCTAATTTCTTCGTTGCTATATGAAATAGCGTAGGAAAGAAAAAAGAAAAAAAAGAAGAAAGAAGGTACTTAAACTTTTAGTAAGTTCTCTGCTCTCTGCTTTAAAGAAGCTAACGGGAGAATTTACTGTAACCGCAATCATATCTCATGTTTCCTATGACAAAACACAACCATTTAATTTCGAACCTTTTCTGAGATATTCATGTTAAAATTTTTAAATACCATAGGTAACTACTGATTGCCAAGTTCTTTTAATAAATAATCAATTGAAAACAGCCGTTAACTGAAATTGAAAAGACTAGCTTATGGAAAAAATAATTTTCTTAAACTGCATGATATTTTTGCTCAATATTTTTGCTCCGCGTGTCAATCACCAACTCCCAGATTCCGGGCTTCTTTATGAAAGTCTCTTAAAACACACAAAGCGATTTCGGTCCGACCCGGGAATCGAACCCGTGACCACGTGCACAGCAGTCGCGCTATACGACTACTCAACCAACATGCAGTCAGTTGTCTATCGCATATTATTATTGCACCGACGACCACCGAACACCGACCACCGAAGTACCTACGTCCATAAAACTACGTCGTATAATTTAACTAAGCTTTTCTGACATAGTTATTCATACATCCATGCTTTATAATACCATTAATATATGCAAAATGGCAAGTCACGCTATCACATTAACTTCTATAACATAATTAGTATTAATTAGCAGGCTTTATTAATGGTTCTGTTATCTGTTTTCGTTACAAAAGGTCTTTGAAATAAGCAGCGTCATTGCTGGGGTATAAATATTAATTACTATAAAAACAATGCACAAGAATTGTATGTAGGAAGAACTGGGTTTCAGTGAAAGAGATCGGTAGCTTCGTTTATTTATTAAATGATGAAATATGCTGAAGTTTTCCTTTTAAAATAACCTTCTATTCATCATCAAACTGAGCCTTAATATTATTTTGGTAATGAATAATTCAAATTATTTTATTTGTGCCAAATAACCGCGTAATTAAAATAATACCGCCGCTGATTGCAATTTTTTGTCACCGTAACTTATTGGTACTGTCACCTGCTGTCACCCACCATGCGCTCACTGAATCTGTTCTTGGGTAACAAATCGCGTTCATTATTTTAATGGAATTAAAACTATGTTGTCCTTTTAGTCTAATCTTTTATACATAAAAGGCTCTATCTGACCTTCTTAAACCTGGGAAACCCTGGCTTCTAACTAACCGCAACGACTACTAAAATTGTTGACTACTAAAACTAGAAACTCGTCACAACAAGACAGTTGCCCATCCACAAAGCGACCGCGCTAAGCATGGCCGTTACTTAACCAAGAGCTCCTTAATATCGCTTTAAAATATACGAAAACTAAATAATCTAGAGCTAACTTATACAAACAGTGAAATATCATCGATATTATAAATTAATGATTACTGAAAAAAAAACTCTTTGAAACGGTCTGAATAGAGATTATAAAATGAAGATCTAAAAACCAGTCACGCCTTGTATTTTAGATACTAGAAAGTACTAGTAAGTATTTTTTATTTATTCATAATTAAAATTATATCGCTTATTATAGCACATATACCTACCTATAGTATTAAATATAGTTAGACATCGTTAATTACGCAGACAACACCCAGCTTTATTTGAAGAACAACCAAATCACCACGCTAAAAAGAAAAACACGACACCCACACAATCAAAACTTGCCTTCTACATAATGCAGTCGCAATCTGTGCAAGTAATCTACCTACGTACTCCTTGGTACTTGAATAATAGACTCCATAGCAAGCCTCCGTTAATATTGTACACAGTAATTATACGGGATTAACAATATACTGGGTTCTGTACACCTGTGAACGCCTTGGAACGTAAGCTAAGTGGAGATTATTAAGAATCACTGTTGATGTATGAGATGTCGGTTGGAATTCGCGGTTTGTTTTGCTTGGGGATCAGCTTGGTATGGTTTCTGGATGGGTGACTGTTTTGACAGCAGTAGCTTAATTTTGTATATTCTTGTATATTAGCTTACACTGATATTCGATACTAAAAATACTTTTCTGAATTTGTGTTAATGTTAACTGAAAGTGAATAGAAATAAGTTGAATAGGATGACAATAAAGTCGGCCATGGCGGCTGTTCTCTCTAAGATAATCGGCCAGCTATGCACATGTACATGGTACACTCTCTATTCCCTCACTTTCTTAGCCCGTTCAGCAACTTCCAGACTGCGGGCTGCTTTAGTGAAAGTTTTTTATAACCCACAAAGTCATTTCGGCCCAACCCGGGACTCGAACCCGAGACCCTGTCCACAGCAATAGCACCATGCGACGACTAGACCAACGGGCATAGTTGACCGAAACTTAAGTCTCCAATCTGTGAAGACGCTCAAGAAAACCCACTAATCTCCGTAGTAAAAGCTAAAAACAATTTGGTAAATAATCAAAGATACAATTTAGCCACTACCCCGTAACTCAGGTAGCTCAGTTAATAATAAATAGGTCGTACTACCCCCGGGGTGGGAAGTAATATCATCGGGCCACTCTTACTGGGACTTGCACTAACAATGCAGGTATCTTCTTACATTATTTATACGGTAAATCGTGAATCGCGTTATTCTAGCCGTTTCTAGAACGAACATTTTCGAGGAATGTTAATAAATTCTTGTAACTTTTGAGTGAAGGTTCTGATTGCTATGCAGTATGTAGAATAATTTTAATCTTGTTGGCAAGAAATGCAAACAAAATGAAGCTGATTGTGGTATATAAATATGTACCAATAAAAATTTGAGACGAAAATTACTTCTCTATTTCAATTCAACCTATGTATCTAAATATTTTCAAAAAAACATCGACGTTGTTTGTATTTTTGCATTATTTTTTAGAAAACATTATTTTTTTAACTTTCAAGGCCAGGACTGTGAAAATTATCTCAGTACATTTGTTTGGTATATACTCATTTTGCGAACTATACATATATATACATAATTATAGCATGAATTTAAACCCATACATGGGCTGCGGGTTGTTCCATCACCGAGGAAATTGCAAACAAAAACCCCCAGAAGTAACAGAGGGTTTTAGTCAGTAAGAGTCTGACACTCCCTCCATCATCACCCACAGCGGGACACATTACACTCAATTTTTTTCTCTTTTCTCGCACGGTCGGTTATGGATACCAACTGATAAACACAAACAAAATATACAAACAGTATACACTTTACACATATGTAGTACTAGCGACCCGCCCCGGCTTCGCACGGGTGCAATGCTGATACTAAATACACTACAGGAAAACTCAAACTCAAAAATAACAGTACTTGTCCACTATTTAATGGATGTTATTATACATATAAACCTTCCTCTTGAATCACTCTATCTATTAAAAAAAAATCGCATCAAAATCCGTTGTGTAGTTTCAAAGATTTAAGCATACAAAGGGACATAGGGACAGAGAAAGCGACTTTGTTTTATACTATGTAGTGATATCCAACGGGGTCGTCAAAAGGTGGTTAAGATACAATGAACACTTTGTAAAATGTCATTAACACATACATAGAATTAGTAGGTACATTATCAAAATAGCTCAATGTAACATAATAATATTGATCTGTAGTTACTGAGAATTTAACAGCAATAATGTTCAGTTAAAATAAACAATGCGCTCCTAAAATTCTGTACCGCCATTATATGCCACATGTTACGAAATTATAATATTAGTTATGGTCATTTAGCTGCTAACATTAACTGTTAATTACCAGATTAATCATTAAGTTGAAACAATCATTTAATGATAAATCAAGCGAATTCAAAATTATTATTTAGGCAAATGATAAATATTTTTGTTTAGTCAATTTAATTGGATTTTAGGAATGGACAGGCGTCAGCACATCAAGCTACTACAATCTGTCAATTCTTTTTAATAGATTTTCAACTTTATCGCCGAAGCATATGGTTCAAAGTTGATTGGAAAAATTTGTCAGTTTCGGTTAGCTTGATGTGCTGGCGTATGACAAATCTTTCCATTCTAAAGAATATTTTGGTGGAAAAATAAGACTATAGTGTTTAAGATTTTTTTTAATTGTTAGTAATACAGCTGAAACTATATTTACGCCACATTTGTTACTAAAAGATAAGTTAAACAGTAACGCAGGGGTCCATCAAGTTAGCACCACTGTTTCCCCTACTAAAATTAAGACTACATAAAAAATACTCTTGCAGGCTTAGCATGGCGATTCTATATCTATTCTGTCAAGAAAAGACAAAGCTCTTTCAGTCAATGTCAACATGTCTTCTGCCCGAGCATGGCGCGACCTGTCAACTCGTATATAATCACTTGTAAACTTACGTCGATCGAAGAAAATAAAAATTCTTCAAACATTGACAAAAGAAATCTTACGTCAATCTGTCACTTTTCTGTCATTATGTCCATTTTCCGGTAAACAAAACTTGTTTTTACAGTTGCCATGCTAAGCCTGCTGGTCTATAGCAGACCTAGATCTGCCAGGTGATAGAAACAACTAAACTAGTGATGTCTAAAATCGCAAATGTAGCTTTGCAAAAAAATAGACATGATCACGGATCCTTGATTTACAAAAACCTCTTGAATACTCAGGCCTAGACTGGTCATCATTTTTTTAAGGGCCCGAGAAAATTCAGCATCTGAAAAATGAAATTATTTAGTTAGAAATAATGTTCGGTACAGACGCCAGCACATCAAGTTAGTACATTATCATCCCGAGCGTCTTCCCAACTATGTTAAGGTCGGCTTCCAGTCTAACTGGATTCAGCTGAGTACCAATGTTTTACAAGGAGCAACTGCCTATCTGACCTCCTCAACCCGGTTACCCGGACAACCCAATACCCCTTTGTTAGACTGACACATCAAGCTAGTACAATCTATCTGATTTCTTTAATAGATTTCCAACTTTATCGCTTAAGCATATGGTTCAAAGTTGATTGTGAAGTTGATGTGCTGGCGTCTATACAATAATGATAATAATTTTTTCTTTATACTTGCTTGCTTACCTTTAATTTTATGAATGGCTGGACCTAGAGTATACCTGGGCGCAGCGTCAGGTACATAGGAGAACACATGAGCTGCTGACAGTTGCAGGTGTTGTATATGCGGTATTGTCAGAGTTAACGACACATCATCTGTAAAATTATTCATTGTGATTAATCACAAGTACACAGGCCATCTTATGCCACTGTATTTTCTTACAGTGGGAAATCATCTAATGATCCCTCCTGCTGTGGGTGCAGCTGGAGGGACTTTCAGAGTCTTAGTAACAACAACCCACTCTTGTTTTTTCTATAGGTATTAGTGTACCAGGGTTGCGGTAACTCTTGCAAAGAACCCGAAGACCCGGAATACACCAGTGTCTTGGGAAAACTTTCTAGTCATATAAAATAGGTATCTTTTACTTAAAAGAATCAAGCTGTGTTGAATATCAAATTATATCGTCATATATTGCAGCTAGAGTTACTTTAACTTTGTGAAGAGCCTGCAAAGGCCTATTTGAAACAAAATCTTTTTTATTATCACACTATTATTTTAGAGGCGAAAGTCTGTGTCAGTGTTGACTTCTTTGATGAAAAGTTACTGAACGGATCTTGATGATACTCAGCAGTAATATAACTTATACATCAGAATAACATATAAGCTACCTTTGATCTGGTTTAGGAAGTTACTTTCATCATCTTCCTGCCCTTATCCCAAGTTTTACTTGGGGTCGGCGCAGCAAGTTTTCGTCTTCCACGCTCTTCTATCTGTCTTCATCTCACAAGTTACATTCTTTCTAGCCATATCAACTTTCACACAATCCATCCATATCGTCTCTTTGGTCGTCCACTTCCTCTATATTCATCCAAATTCAAGTTCAAGACCTTCCTCACAACATGATCCTCATTCGCGCATTACATGCCCATACCATAGGAAGTCACTTAAGTATATCTAAAATTGTTATTACTTACAGTACTCGATTATAGAGTAATCGGAAACTTGTAGGGGCATCTTTCCTTTCCGATGATAGATAATCTTGACTCCAGGAGACGTCACCACGAGTCTATCAAATTCCACTTCTAACAGTAACACATCTGATGCCTTGTCGTAGCTGAAATAAAAGTAAAAATATTTTGAAAACAAGTAACGGTCTTACTTCGAACATGGATTTTGATATTGGATTCAATTTTAAGTTCTCTAATCAGTTTTAATTCCCCCAAAAGACAGTCTTTGTAATATGAAAAAAGAAGAGGCAACCTTTTCATGTAAAAAGCTATAAGTCTAGTTCGATTGTCGGCCTTAGCGGTTGTTCCCTAGATCAGTCAGCTGCGCAGTACATATTATAGTGCACAAGCATTTACTTAGGAACAGGTGCACTCTCTATTCCCTCACTCTCCTAGCCCGGGTGACACGACCAGAGAGAGATCCGGCGCATGACCGACATTTAAGTGCTCTCCAATACACGCGTGTATTGAGCAATAGAAGCTACAAAGCTGGTAGATATCTTCAAGCCACCTCAAAATGTTTAACAAAAGGGCTAGTCTTTAAGCCAAATGAAAACAAAAGATAAATTATTAAAATCAAAATACATACAAGAATTCCTTTATTTTCCATTCATTGAGGCCCCTAATTTGAGCGTTGACCAGACCAAACGTGATGTTAGCATGAGGTATAGATAAGTCAAGATATTGCAGCTTATAGGGGTCCGGTGCATATCCCATAGCAGGGGAGCAACTAGCTTTGTACTTGAACACCCGTCGAATGCACTTCAAGTCATGAAGGTAGCATGGACGGACGATTGAGACATTGTAATCGTGGTGATAATGTTCTGTAAACAAAATATACAGGTAGAAGTTAAGTAAAAATGTCTATATGGTAACGAGCGGCATCCGATTAACATATATCTCAATAGCGGCTTCGACAGAATTGGGACTAGATATCAGATCTGCAGGCTTAGCATGGCGATTTTATATCTTATAGGAAAGGACAAAGCTCTTTCCGTCAATGTCAACTTCTTGTCTTCTGCCCGAGCATGGCGCGACCTGTCAAATTGCATATAATCACTTGTAGCCATATGTCAATCGAAGAAAAGATAAATTACTTCAAAAATGTCAAGAGAAATCTTACGTCAATCTGTCACTTTTCTGTCATTATATCCCATCTCCGGTAAACAAAACTTGTTTCTACGGTTGCTATGCTAAGCCTGCTGAAGATGCACGACACCAGCACGTCAAGCTTCTACAATCTGTCAAATTTCCTTAATAGATTATCAGTTTTTTCACTGAAGCTGATTGGGAAAATTTGACGGTTTCGGGTACCTTGATAGGCGGGCGTTTGTGCATTGTATACTCCATCGTGGGTTTTGTATGGCATCCCGCAATTCTGACGTTCTAATAATTAGGCTGTGTACTTCTTAAGTGGTCTATCCCTGAAGATACCTAGAATTTAAAGCCTCCAGCAGACTTAGCATGGCAACCGTAGAAACAAGTTTTGTTTACTGGAGAATGGACATATTGACAGATTGACGTAAGATTTCCTTTGACAATTTTTTTGAAGAAATTTTTCTTTTCTTCGATCGACTTAAGTTTACAAGTGATTATATGCGAGTTGACAGGTCGCGCCATGCTCGGGCAGAAGACATGTCATGACATGACAGAAAGAACTTAGTATTTTCTTGACGGAATAGATATAGAATCGCCATGCTGAGCCGGCTGCTAGGGGCGCGAGTCCTTTTCCAAATTCAAATATGCGATACTTGCAAAAAAATGTTATTATACCCTGAAGGCAGGAGGTCTCAACTCACCACCAGTATCTTCATAAACACGGTACATCTTATAGTTTCTTCTTCTCCCAAAATTGTCATATCCATCTTTATAACAGTAACCAACATAGAACAAAACAATAAAACAGAACAGAATCTTCATATCGGCACGTGTAAACGCTAAAAAGGCTTAAATAAAGCTGAATAATTAAGAAGTAAATAACATATTTCAAACAATCAATCTAATTGGTCATTTAAGTCGAAGATCGCGTGATTTTTTGAAAGGAAACATTAATAGCCTTTTAATTATATAGATTGATGCGTTTCATAGAGTAATTGTCGAATCATGGATTGCTGTAATGATAGGTTTAAGACACTCTGCAGACAAGAAACCTAAAAATTGTGGGCCAACTGTTGCCCGACAGTTTTTTTTTTCATTTTTTTTTCTCTATCCATCCAAAGCTTATCTGGAAGAGCTCACTCTTAACGCTAAGACAGGTCATTATGTGACCTACTTTATTAGTTATAAGAAAAACAAACTGTAAAAATTTGTGTAGCGAATTAAGTATTATTATATGTATGTATATCTTTCCTCTATCTGACAGTTAAGTTTGAACGTAATCTTGAATTCCACCAACTTTTAAATTGCCCTTCATCTAATCGTTGTAATATAAAGCGTACTACCATAATTTTTTATATTGATTAAAAGCCCGATCGAACTATCGGCCGACTAAAAGTTTGCTGTCTGCGGAGGGGTTACACAAACAGTAAATACAGTGCTCTTTGCAAATTGCACTTAGATACTTGCTTGTTTGCTCGTAACATTGATGAATTAAATGAAAACACAACTAGAGACTTTTTCGATGTAATTACAAAACTATAATAACATACAAAGTGTATGTACATATGTACTGTCTGTTTGCTACGAAGTCAGGATAATATGGCTGCATCGACGTAATTGAACGCTTTAGTAAAAAAAAATGACTGCAAACAAAAGATGATAGAATTTTATTTGGTGTTAAACATTTTCTGAGTTCTTCTCCATTATAAAGGTATACATATTTAGTTATAGCAAGTCATAGACACAGAAATAAACAAAGCAAAACAAAAATAAATGAATAGAATAAAATTAAAAAAAAAACAATATTAAATTAATTAAGTTTTGTTAATTCGTATCTTCATAGCATCCTATGACAAAAGCAAATTTGGGTTTTTGTTTAATCTACAATCGTGTCATAATTCACATGTGGTAAAATAAAACTGCATTCCATGCAAAATTTATTGTGCTTCCGATAAAATATAAAACCATAAAAGAAAACAGATATTCTGACGTATATTTTCATAATGTTTTGATAAATAAAAAAAGGGTATTAGTTTATTGGCATGGTCTACGATATTTTTGTGAAAAATAATCTTGTGATTATTTTATACAGTAAGTAAGTTCAATATAATATTAAAATTGAAAAATAAGTTGAATGAAAACCATTCAGTAAAATATGACTTCTGATATTACGGAAAAGCTTTAATGATAATGAAAGTTGCATATACTATTTTCTAGAAAGAGGGAGAAAAAGACAGGTCCTTGAATCACGAACAGCTCTTTGAGGGTAACCTGTACATTCTTTTCCAGATCTACAAGAGCCTTCATAAATCCAACATCTGAAATATGAAACAGAATTATTTTAACAATCGTTATCCTTTTTTTATTTATTAGGGACAAAAAACAGTTACATTATATTACAGCGTACAATCAAAATCCTGAAACTAAATTAAGTAACCCACACCTTTTTCCACTTAATAACATTGCTTTAAAAATCACTTTTCCACGCACTATTGGGGTCGGCTATAAATCTAACCGAATTTAGTTAAGTACCAGTGTTTTACATGGAGCGACTGCATGTCTGATCTCCTCAATCCAGTTACCTAGGCCACTTGACGCCTCTAGATAAGACTGGTTGTCTGTTTTAATTGCTAATGGATATTATGGAAACTGATTCAAATGACGGCTGGGATGCGTCAATTTAATGTGCCTTCTGAAACACGGTACTCATCATGACAAATTAGTCACCCATCCACGGACTGACCGCGCTTAGCGTCTTGACTCGTGTGGCCATTACTTATAGATGGTTAGAATACTAAGCTGACAAGCCTGTATACTACGAACTCGGTCCCAAATACGAGATACGAAATTTACTCGTCCTTATGTGAGTCAGTTACTCATTCATCATTTGCCTAGCCTTTTCCCAAGCTAAGTTGGGGTCACCCTCCATTCTAACGTATACAGCTGTGTAACAATTTCTAACATGGAGCGACTGTCTATCTGCTAGTCAGTTACTCATTCACACACTCATAATCTCACCTTTACTATCATGTGCAGAAGGTCCAATGGTATACTTGGGACTCGCATCAGGTATGAAGGTATACACATGGCTATTCCACGACTTTGCTTCTTTGCCGTAGAAAATTGTCAGGGTAAATGATAAGTCTCCTGTTAAGAAAAGAATAAAACAACTTTTATATATAAGGTCTAACAATACTAATTCACCGTATTTTTACAGGTCATCTAGAACATGCTAATAATCATGTTTACTACAAAAAAGTCATGAAAACTACAACATATGATGCATGTATTTTATTAAATTTATCATCATTCTATGAAGGCGCTTGATCGTTGACCCCTATTGTCATTCAACGTATTTTTGTGGTTGAACATGATCCTTAGCTTGTACTAGATGACCTGTAAAAGTATTGTGCACACGTAAAAACGTGTTTAGTTTCCATCAGATTTAACAAAAAAGAACTTATTAAAAAAAAGTTATTTACTATAATCAATAATGGTAGAATCCCATCCTCGTAGCGGTTCCTTCCCCTTGCGATGGTATAACAAATCAGCATGAGAACAGGTCACCACAATGCTGTCGAAAATCACTTCCAACACAATCCTATGTGTACCTTTGTTGATGCTGGAACAGAGCAATAGTCACACAAGGAAATCCAGACTTTTTAAAAGCCACTTTCTTTTTGGAAATCATCAAATGACGTCTCCCACTGAGAGTGCAGCTGGAGGGAGTGTCATACTCCGTTGTTCCTTCCAGATTTACACTGTTTTTTTGAGTGAAAACTTAATTAACGTTATCTAACCATATTTAATTCACAACCGAAGAACTTGGAGATCATATAAGGTTTATTTTCAACCCACTATGTTCTTTCCAGATTTACGCTGTGTTCGCTATACCCAAAACCTTGGTTTTCTCCTTTACGTTAATCAATCAACCTGAATCCCATTAAAGTCAAGAAGGTGGCAGATAGTTTCATAGATTTCTCTAAAACTTCAAATAGTAACGGCCAGTTTCACCGGTTACGGATAAATTCCAGATAGTTTATCTGGCAGATAATTACATACAAGTTCTGTTCCATTTTTTTATTTATCGTGGCCATAAGTCCCTAACTATATGCCGGGGCTGCGGGTTGCTCGCAAGAATTACCGTGGCTCTGGCACATAGAGACCTCCAGAAGGAACGTAAGGTTTTAGTCAGTAAGGGGCTGGCACTTCCTCCAGCAGCACCCTCAGAGGGAGGGATTTTGATGATTTTCCACGAAAAAAAGTCATCTACTACAAACACAGAACTACAAAAAACAGAAGGAACTCACAAAAACTCTTCTACCTTCCACTTATTAAGACCTCGAATTTCAGCATTGCTTAATATGTAAGTAAGATTGGCTTGTGGCACAGGCAGGTAAAGCGGTTTTTGCAATACTAGGGGGTCAGGCACAGGTCCTTCAGTAGGCAAGCATTGGAAGTTATGAGCGAAGACAGAACGGATGCAGTTGGTATCGTGGAGTTCACAAAGTCTGATGATGGAGTCTTGGTCATTTTGTTGGTCCTTGCTATCTTTATTATCTGTAAAATATGTACATATGATAAAGTATATCAATAGATATCTATATTTTTATCACAGCTTTCGCTAGTAGATTCACCAATCCCGTCCCTTCCTCAAAAAATGGGCTATCTAACACTGAAAGACTTTTTTAAATCGGTCCAGTAATTCCTGTCCTTTCTGCAGATTCTATCAAGAAAAGACAAAGCTCTTTCTGTCAATGTCAACATGTCTTCTGCCCGAGCATGGCACGACCTGACAACTAGCATATAATCACTTGTCGACTTATGTCGTTCGAAGAAAAGAAACATGTCTTCAAAAAATGTCAAAAGAAATCTTAAGTCAATCGGTCACTTTTCTGTCATTTTGTCTGTTCTCTGGTAGACAAAACTTGTTTCTACTGTTACCATGCTAAGCCTGCTGCTTTGGTCTGGGTGTAATAATTATGTGTAAATTATATGCACTTTATCAATCGTGTTGGCGCCCATAACATAAGCTAATCAATATCTTCTTACCTTGGGGCTAACCGACCGGGTGTGAAAAAGGTGTCAATATATAAAAGAAAAAGAATTAAATGAGTATTTACCATCAACGTCATCATTCAGTCTTCCACGTAGAAAAAGATCAGACGCACTATTTTCAGCGCCATTTTCAACACACCAACAAATATTAAACAAAAGAATAAAACAAAAAACGATTCTCATTTTGACACAACCCGCGCGTGAGACGCGTAAAGACCTATGTGCATTATTCTTACTAATTATTAATAAACGACTGGTTTATTTAAACAATCTAATAAAACATTGTATTGCATGATTTTGAAAGGAAATCATAAATCACGTATCTGAATATTAGACATATCATGATTTGCTTTATGCAAATTAGTACATCGTAAATTATATTGTAATGATTGAAGCGTATAATTATGTCTAAAACAATGTTCTTCATAAGCAAATTGTACCTATAGTTGTAGCAGATCTACCAATACTGTAGCATATATTCTAATCTTTAAGGGTAAAGAGCCAACTTCTCAAGTATGAGGGCGTGGGTTCGATTCCAGGTCAGGCAAGTACCAATGCAACTTTTCTAAGTTTGTATGTATTTTCGAAGTATATCTTGACGGCACGTTAAACCGTAGGTCCCGGCTGTCATTGAACATGCTTGGCAGTCGTTATGGGTAGTCCGGTAGTATTGGGTTGCCCGGGTAACTGGGTTGAGGAGGTCAGATAGGCAGTCGCTCCTTTGTAAACACTGGTACTCAGCTGAATCCTGTTAGACTGGAAGCCGACCCCAACATAGTTGGGAAAAGGCTCGGGAGATGATGATATTCTAAACTTCAAGGCTTGAATATGCTTAAGGTTGCTTCTGAGTAAATCCCCAACAAAAAAAAGCAAATAAGGTGGCAGAAATAAAATTCATAAAATACTAAAAAGATAAAATTATATATAAAAAAAAGTTTTTAGTTTAATATTGTTATATTTGTATAGCACAATTTGCAATTGTTATGTCTTTTGTTTTTTGGTAAAAAATTGTATGATATATTTTTTTTATAATTTGTAGATTTTATTCCTTTTTTAAAATCTCTTTATTTAGGATTATGTATGTATTTGTAGAATGAATCGTACCAGTCCAAATTCAGCAGTACCTAATTGGTTACAATGTACACTTTTTCAGTTTATATTTATTAAAGGCCTCATCAAATAATAATGAGCAATAAAAAAGAGATAGGATTTCTCAGAATATTTTAATTTTATTTATTCACAATATTTGATCAAACATCAATCTTATGTATCTTGAAGTCGCAGATGGAGTTCTGTATGAACACGGTCATGAACACTGGTCCTTGCGTTACGAACGCTTCTTGCAGACTTAAGCCTATGTTCCCCAGCAGTTGAGTGTTGGCCCTAATCACTTGGGGATCTGTAACAAATATTAAAAAAATAATCGCATTAATATTTTTGACGATCTTGAACACCATAATGTTTGATTTAAGCGGGAATCGAACTTGCTACCTACGGCGTGGAAGGCAGCGAGTCTATTTCGCCATCTGATCTTCTTAAGAGAGTAACCAATGTGATTCTAATTAAGTATTTATTGACGTTCGTGAACACCATAAAGTTTGACTTACGCGAGAATCGAACCCGCTAGCTACGTCGTGGCAGGCAGCAGATACTAACTACAGGTATTTAACCATCTGATCTCTTTAAGAGCAAGCTACCAATGTAATTCGTATGAGTACAGACGCCTGCACATCAACGTACCCGAAACTGACAAATGTTTCCTAATTAACTTTGAACCGTATGCTTGAGCAATAAAGTTGAAAATCTATTATGGTAATTTGAATGATTGTGGCGGCCTGGTGTGCTGGCGTCTGTACATACTTTTCTCTCTAGTTTTTCACCATAGAATTTTAGAGTAATATAAAGCTCCAGCTTGTATCGATAGTGTTTTTGGACTGATTTGAACAATTACTTCAGTGGTAGATAGCCCTTTTATCGAGGAAGGCCATGGTATCGAGCGATCCGGTAGTTCCCACGGGATATGGGTGAATCCGCTGACAGAAACTAGTATCTAGTTTAGTATGTCGAGAAGAAAAAACTCGTTACCCTTGCTCTGTGTGAAGTTAGGTCCCAACCCATACTTGGGAGCCGCATCAGAAATGAAGGTATATACGTGAGCTCTCGTTAGCTGGATGTCCTTGACGTGGTCAACTGTCAAAGTCAACGATAGGTCTTCTGGAAATTAAATATTTGTTATTCAGTATTGTTAATTGACCACGGGACTACAGAATCCCGGATTTTTAGCACGCGAACGTGGGGTCGTAGCCCTCACGCTAAAGACTCTTTAAGACAAGTTTAAGCGAAACAAAATAATTATATTAAATATTAATAATTACATAATTCTATATTAAATAACATCTTCATTCTTCAATTTAAGTATGTTTGCTTAGTCACAACAGTTTCATGATTTCAAACCATTTGATCCTAATTTCAAACCTGTCACCACCTATATTAGCACCAACTGATAATCTATACTCATATTATAAATCTGAGCTATTGGTATGCTTGAACCCGCAGATCTACAGTTACGGATTGAAAAAAATATGTACCGAAGAAGGGTATATAGACTACTCATTATCCCGTTGCGCGAAGTAGTCCCCAAGGAACGCGTATAAAGCTATTGCATATTTTAAATACCGAGGTTGAAGTTCTTATTAACTTACTGTATTCAATAAATGCGAAATCTGCAATTTCAATCGGTTCTTTGCCTTTTCGATGATATGTGATCACGGTGATAGGGGAATAAGCCAAAAGCCTTGGAAATTCCACTTCCAGGACTAGTGTGTCTGTTTCTTTGTTTATACTGAAATAATAAATGTATATTGAAATTAATTCTGAACTCATTTTACTAGCATGAGTAATTTAAACCTATCTGAAATACGACATAAGATGATATTATAAAGAAATAGAGTTCGTAAGGTTGTTGACGAAAATCTCTGGATTTCTGGAATCTTGGATTGAACCGATTTTGAAAATTCTTTGATCAATGTAAAGCCACATTTAAGCATGTATAGCAATTTTTAAGTGTCATCCAGACTTATTATGGTAAATGCAAAAATTACTCTGTCTGTGTGTCACGCTTTCACGCCAAAACTACTGAACCGATTTAAATAAAATTTGGGAGACACAGTCTGAAGTCTGAAAAAGGTCATAGTCTACTCCTTATCCGAGTGCGGGATGTAGTTCCTTCGGTCGGCGAGTAAAACCGCGGGGAATTTTATACTAGTACGGAAAGATAAATAATAATACCACTTTTATCAATAAATTAAAAGATTTCCTTATAAGTAAATATTCCTATAGTATAAACAAATACCAGTTCCAGATAGTTTAACTGGCAGATAAATTCATACGAATTCTGTTCCATTTTTTAATTTATCTTCTAGATAGTGGCCGTAACCGGTGAAACTGGCCCTAAGTGTTTCAGTACTTACTAAAACTCCTTAACCTTATAATTATTCAAGCCTTTCAGCTCGAGATAATTCTGTGTAAGGGTGATATTGACGTGAGGTATGAACGTAGGTAGACTCTTGATCCTATGAGTGTATGAAGCCGGTCCGTGGACTGGGGAGCATCTCGAGTTGTGGGCGAAGAAACGCCTGATGCAGTCCACGTCATGAGGCGAACAGGGACGTTTTATTGGGTCGTGGTGATGGTCTGAAATCTCGAAAGATGGTATATTTACTGTTGATTTTGAAAAAATTACTTGGGTAAGATAATTTTGAAATATTGGCTAAATCTTACAACCCGTGTTTAATATTTCAGTTAAAATCAATGTTAATCAAACTAAGATTGTCAATTCAAAATGGTGCTGATATTGTTAGTTTATTGTTTATATTAAAAATTGATCAATTTTATTTATTTATTATTTCCAATTTTGTGAAATCATACGTTAATTGTAATAAAAAGCCTTCTAGTGTATTCAGGAATTCAAGAATAATAAATTACTTCTTAATAAAATGTGCCTTCTTAATTAAATCTTACCGTAGCGAAGACCGTCATCATAGGCCAAGTCTCTCCAATAGTTGCTAGACTGTTCACTGTCTTCTGAACAGGAAAACACTTTTATTAAAAAGAATAAGAACCAGATATACCTCATTTTAAAACTGAAATTACCGAATTTTTATTCGCTACGTGTTTTATAGTCTTAAAATGTTCGCGTGACGATACAAAGGATTTCATGCAAATGATTGATTTATTTAATCGATCTTTTGTTGCAAATTTATCGATTACAATAGATTTATGTTTGTACAGGACCTACCTTTTAAATACTAACATTATTATTTATGTCGACTTTGTTCATCTGCCGAGCCTTTTCCCACCTATGTTGGGGTTGGCTTCCAATCTCACCGGATTCAGCTGAGTACCAGTGTTTTACAAGGAGCGACTGCCTATCTGACCTCCTCAACCCTGTTATCGGGCAACCCAATACCCCTTGGTTAGACTGGCGTCGGACTTACTGGCTTCTGACTACCCGTAACGACTGCCAAGGATGTTCAATGACAGCCGGGACCTACAGTTTAACGGGCCATCCAAAACACAGTCATTGGTGTCCAAGATATACTTAGAAAGTACATACAAACTTCGAAAGGTTGCATTGGTACTTGCCCGACCTGGAATCCAACCCACGCCCTCACACTTGAGAGGTTGGCTTTTTAACCGCTAGGCCACCACGACTTGTCGTATGTCGACATTGTTGTCTTATTAATAATTATTTAATCATAAGTGCTGTCGGTAACAATACCTTCAGAACAGTAAATATTTGCCCATATACAGGGTGTAAGGGACAGCCCCCCACAGACTGATGGGGTGAGTTCAGTATACCATACTAAGAAGATTCCAATGAAATTCCAGTGAAATATGATTCAAATAAGGAGATGAATGCACCCTATCAGTTTGTGGACGGCTGTCCCATACACTCAGTATATATTTATTCTCATAAATGCACAGAAAATGAATGAAAAAATTAGCAACATGTCTATATAGTGATAGAATTTAATACAAAGAAAATGTTTTTAATTGTATTAACCAACATTTAGAATTCTTATTCAAATCTAAGTAGTAGTCCTTATATATTAAATAGGCCTTTTATAATTTGATATGCAAATTATAAATCAATAGCGTGACTTATAAAGGAAACCTTGTAAGTATTATAATACAAGTATGTATGTATGTATTTATTCAAATCATTGATAATTGCTCAATCGATTATTATTGATTGTTCTAGTTAATTTGCCTTTATACAGCGTTATGTACAAATTATTTTTGAAAGGTACAGACGCCAGCACACAAAGCTACTACAATCTGTCAGATTTCCATAATATATTTTAATGTTTATCGCTGAGGCATATGGTCAAGATTGATTGGGAAAATTTGTCAGTTTCGGGTAGCTTGAAGTGCTGGCGTCTGTACCCCTGCTCGGTCAGTAGTTAATGTAATCGTTTACCCTCTTTGTTTGGTTTAATAATGTGATCTCACAGTTTACGACCATATACCTACCTAAGTGAAAAATGTTAATTTTGTTAGAAAACCTCGAAGTAATCGGTGTAGGTACATACATAAACAAAACCTGAGACCCTGAAAACCTCCTCCTTTTTTTGGAAGTCGGTTAAAAAGACAACATAAAAATAAATCTCACTTCTAATATTATAATTAGGGTCTTAAAAGTTAAAACAAATTCGTCGCCAAGTATCTTCCCGGGGTCTGAACTCCGTTCATCCGGGATTACCATATTTTAAAAGTATTTCACACCTGTTCTCGCTCAAAGTCGACCGCAAGTCGGAACTTTTGAAACGACACGGAGTAGTAGTCAATTAAGTGTGCATTTGGTAGAAATCAGCAAGCATATATTTTTTTCTTATTTACAAAGCGGTTTAAACTTTAAATATAGTAAGTAAAGTTTAACGATGATTTTTTTAATAAAACCACTTCTTGTAGTATAATTATAAGCTTAGAGTTTTTACGTAGGATGTGAAAGGAGAAAGGTATATAAACCTAATAAGCCGTGTCCAGAATATCTGTCATTATATTATTTATATTAACTATGAGAGTCCCCATAAGTCACGATAAACATTACCTACTGATAAGACGCAAATTGAGGCTAAAGGCAATCATTTTACTGCCGTGGCTGCGGGTTGTTTGCAAGAGTTAGCGTGACGCTGGCACACAGGGACCTCCAGAAGGAACAAAGAGGTTTTAGTCAGTAAGAGTCTGACACTCCCTAGACCTTACGCGGCAAGGCACATTTTATGATTTTCCACAGTAAACAATGGTAACCGAAAAATTCAAAATAAACCATAATGATTCCTATAAGACTTTTAAAAGGGAATATATCAAACAACCAACATGCGTTATGCGTACTCCATTAACTCATTACTCCGTGACAAAGCTCAGTAAGTTCCGTATCTCCGTAAAATGGGGGAATTCCACCGTCTCCGCTTCAGGTGTTGATTTCACAAAATTGTCTTACAGTTCCCCTTCTGATTACCGATTCACGGCAATATTAATTAGGGCTTCAACTTTTTGTCTTGAGCGATTAAAGGCTTTGTTTCTTGATGCATATTAATTGTTTTGGCTTATTGTTGAAAATGAAGGAAAATTTTGGCATAATTTTTAATTGAAAACGTTTGCATGTTGTTTTTGTTATGTCGAAGCGAGAAGTTATGGTTTTAGGATTTGATGAATAACAATGGTATCTATCTAAATATATATGACTCAAAGGTGACTGACTGACTGATATAGTTATCTATCAGTGTACAGCCCAAACCAACAAAGGTAGATGTCAACATCTTTGTTTGAAGAAAGTATTTTTCATAAATTTCACCCCTAAGGGGATAAATAGGGAAAGGAAGTTAAAACTACACCTAATCAATAATAATACTTTTTAGCGCTAGTTTTTTAAACTAGTCTTAGGGCCTGTTTCACCACCTACGAATAAGTTACACATAGTTCATTTGGTAGATAATTTCATAAAAATTCTGTTCCATTTTTGAATTTATCTGGTAGATAGTGGCTATTTGGACATTGTGAAACTGGCCCTTAGTATAAGTCTTATGTATCCAATATTACAAGTTCATTTCTCTCAATAAATAGGGGTCATTTTGCCATGAACTACAACGAGGCTCCCAGTACTTTTCCTTACATAAAATATTCAAACTATTTAATTCAGCATACTTTAATTTGTTAATCTAGCGCTTAATTTGCATTCACGACCATACTTTCCAACGAAAAAAACATTTGCATACAAATAAGTATAATAACAGCCAATGATAAGAGTGCATAGGTAATACAGTAGTGAAGAGCGCAATGGCATGCAAGCATGCACCTGCACTATATTACTACATAGAACATACACGACTCTTGTAAAAGGCGGGACATGAAAATTTTCAGGAAAATTACTTGTCTCAAGAAGTTGTCTCGTTCCTTTTAAGAATAAGAGAATATCATGGCATCTCATTCAATAGAACAAATTGATCAAGCAGTGAGTGAAAAAGTCGTGGTGGCCTTAGTGGTTAAAGAGCCAACCTCTCAAGTGTGAGGGCGTGGGTTCGAATCCAGGTCGGGCAAGTACCAATGCAACTTTTCTAAGTTTGTATGTACTTTCTAAGTATATCTTGGACACCAATGACTGTGTTTCGGATGGCACGTTAAACTGTAGGTCCCGGCTGTCATTGAACATCCTTGGCAGTCGCTACGGGTAGTCAGAAACCAGTAAGTGTGACGCCAGTCTATCCAAGGGGTATTAGGTAGGTCCCAGGTAACTGGGTTGAGGAGGTCAGATAGGCAGTCGCTCCTTGTAAAACACTGGTACTCAGCCGAAACCGGTTAGACTGGAAGCCGTCCCCAACATAGTAGGGAAAAGGCTCGGGAGATGATGATCAAGCAGTGATATATGTGTGTATATTGCTTAATAAAATATGTTAGTTGATTGATTTCCCCTTTATATATTTGGATATTTTATCAAATATATCTATAGCACCAATCCACGCGTCTTAATAAAATCAAGCCAGCATATACGTTAGCAGACATCAGGGCGAAAAATTCCACCGCTCAAAGAACATTTATATTGAAAGTTTAATACCATTAACTGGTCGTGGAGTGTGACGATAAACAAGCGACAATGCACGACCGAATCCACTCAGCTAAATTAACTCAGCGGTGCCTCCTTGTTGCTGCATTAGGCTGTATGTTACACCGTAGCGTAGCGTAGGGTATCTCTAATATGTTTCAAGATTTTTTAAATGATATTATAATAGTGAAGAACGGGAATATTCGACTTACTTTTTTGTGTTGGTTTAATTTGTTTTTAATAAAAATGGCTATTATAAAATGAAATTTAGTGAGGATTTTGGTTATGCCTTTGATTTTAAAATATATAGGCAAAGATATAAAAACATTACGATCCGCCACGGAGGCTTGGTCAGGCATGTTTGCGGAGGCCAAAGTTGATGGTTTCCATGCAATCATACGCAAACGTTGCGCTTCCCTCCTCCGCAGAATGCGTGACAGTTCGCACAGCATCTTGAGCGTATTGTGTGATAAATGGGACAGTCCAATGTTGGGCCATTGGTTTAGACTGCACGCGATGTAGACTGTGAAGTAGAATTAGTTTTATTTGTTTATATTACATTAAATTACTGACAATAGGATAAGATCATTGTTACTAACAGTTTATGGCCTTTTGGTCTAAAATAAATGATTAATAATAATAAAAGCTAAAAGGCCCGTAATCTCTATTTTTGTTTTTATACGTTTTCTATGTGTGCGCTTGCGTAAAAAAATAATACATTCAATGCGAGGTGGCAGTGTTCGTGTAAAAAGTTTGAGCGGATTTAATAACACCACTTCACCGCATAAAGCATGTTACATTCAGTCATTATTTTTCTTTAACAAATTAATATTCTTGATCTAAACGTTTCTACCAGCTTCGGTGTGAACTGCGGCCACATTTATTTGTATTTCGTATAGGGGAATCCGATACGCGGCCCCGAACAGCGAATGTATTGGATTGCTCGGAAAAATTGTTGGCCAAATCCTTTGTGGTGTTTTTAATGGTATTTTCTATTTCATGAGCGGAGACCGTTTTGATTTCATAACGAGAATTTTTGCCGGATTGTTCCGTTTTTAAGAAACGAATATGGATTTTTGTTGTCGATTTGTTAATGGATTGGGGATTAGAGTGTTTTAATTTTAGATCCTTTTATTTTGTAGATGGAATTTCTAAGAAATTTATGATATTCTGGATAAAATATGTAGTGATAATGAGTATGGAACGCAAATTTGCCAGCGATAAGACGACAAGATTAGAAACTTTTCGAAAAAAAAAATGACAAAAAATATGACAGCAATAAGGAATTAGGGAATGGAATAAGGATTCAAACTTTTCGGAAAAAAATAAGTCCATTTATTAAACAATCTTCAACGCATAATTTTAACTCATCAACCAATCAAGAAGCGCTTATAATCCACCTGAAAAAACACACAAGATATTCCCCATTGTTCAGAATTAGCCTTCATTTATATCAATACATCGAGATCTCCAGTTCGTCGCCCTGAACGGCGCCAAACGGTCCCGACTTTGCGTCTCCTGCACTCCCCTAAGAAACTGTATCTATCTATACAAAGGGTGTTTTGTACGTTAACTGGCTATTCCCCGTAGTTTTATCCGCGTCCCGAGGGAACTATTTCGCGCACTTGGGATAAAAAGGAAAATTTACATTATCCTGATGTATTTTTATTGTGTAATTTTTGAAGCTATTTTGTATTTCTCTACTAGACCACGGGACTACAGAGTCCCGGATTTTTAGAAGGCGAACGTGGGGCCGAAGCCAACACGCTGAAGCCCTTTTGAGACAACTTTAATGTATGTAATGGTGACACAAAACCGACGATTGTCCCTGTATACACTATGGAAATGTACCCAAGGACAACCCCCGGTTTGTGCTAAACTATTGCTAAGTATGGAAGAAAAACTACTTGGGCTGTTGTGATGGGATGTTATAAGCTGTATTACTGGGAAGTTTAATAAAACCTATTCCGTAGGTAGGTCAATAGGCAATGTTGATATGTGTATTGTACAGACGCAGCACATCAAGCTAGACTACAATGTGTCAAATTTCCTTAATAGATTTTCAACTATGTCGTTGCAGGGTATGGTTCAAAGTTGATTGAGAAAATTTGACAGTTTCGGGTAGCCTGATATTCTGGCGTCATCTTGACAGGAACAGCCAACAGAAATTAACAAAGAAGTTTTGAGAACACCCTGTATAATTTGTACTTATGCATGTGTCCCTATCTCACTACTAGGCGGTATAATGTTATGGGGCTTCGTTCCCCTGGAGATATGATTCAGGGAATTTGTGATTTACGGATTATGGGGGTAGAATAGTGGGAGTTGTTGTGCATTATTTCGATTGCCGATAAAATTTCGAGAGACCAGCGTGGCTACATTATTGATAAGAGATGTGTATGTACAGACGCCAGCACATCAAACTACTACAATCTGTCAAATTTCTGAAGTAGATTTTCAACTTTATTTCTGAAGCATAAAGCCTTCAGCCACGTCTGCAGGCTTAGCATGGCGATTTTATATCTATTATGTCAAGAAAACACATACCTAGCTCTTTCTGTCAATGTCGTGTCAATGTCGTCAATGTCACTTTTCTGTCATCGTGTCCATTCTCCGGTAAACAAAACTTGTTTCTACGGTTGTCATGCTAAGCGTGCTGGAGGGGACTAGTACCTGTAATTGGATAAAATATAGCTAGCTTTATTATAATTCTAATGTCAAAACCATGCAACTGCGAAATTTAATCGAATTCCATTCAGCAGTTTTTTGCGTAGAAAAGTAACACATATATCCTGATTTAAATGAAATTTGATACCCAAAACGCCTGAAAAAAGATATAGACTATTGTTGGGACAAGGGACGTGGATGGAAACGCCAGGAACAGCTTTTTAAAGTATAACGAAGTTTACTCCAGAGGGATACAAAAATTGAATTAAATTCATCCCTAACTTCTAATAACTTCTGAAAACCCTGCAACTGCACCTTTGAAACAGTTAAAAAAAACCCCCGCAGTGAGGCGTCACGGGCCAGACACAACGTATTCATGGAAAAAGCCTACAGTTAGTTACGTCAACAGCAAGTTTCAGATACACCCACATCCTGTAAACAACGAGCTTTGTCTACCGACCGATGTTAACTTCCGGTTCGGGTGCGGCCACGAGGTCAGCGATGAAAATTAAATTTATTCTATTTATAAAAACATCTTAAAGAAATAGATACTCTATTTTCTTTGATTTGATTGAGAGCTTACTAAAACTGCTTTGATTGAATTGAGAGCTTACTATTATCTAAAACAAATTAAAATTAAATAGAATAATAATGTGTAATGTACGCCAGCAGATGATGGTACCCAAAACTGTAAAATTTTCCCAGTCAACTTTAAACCATATGCTTTAGCGATATAGTTGAAAATCTATAAAGGAACTCTATCTCTCTATAAGGAATCTATAAGGTCTGTACATTATGCATCAAAGTATTCATCTGCATCACTGTCATCCGGTAATGTGCCCAGGAGACGGGTTGCATTGATAAAATATGTATAGGTATGTTTTTACTATGCTGATAAAATATATGTCTTCTATTCCTCGTTTTACACAAAAAATGAAAAAATAAACATAAGCAAAATTTAGATTTTGTGTAGAACTAAGTAATTTAAGACAAGTTAAAATAAAAAAAATGCAATACATGCACCCAGTTCGAAATTAAAAATTATATCATCTTCCTCGTAATCATAAAAACCAGTAATCTAATCTAATAAAACATAATAAAATCATTGGAAAGTCAAAACTGTACATTGAATATTTTTTTGATCTACAATCGATATAGAATCCAAAAATGTATTTTTAGAATTTTTGTCTGTTTGTCAGTATGTATGTCCGGGATAATCTCAAAAAGTACTGCATGAATTTACTTCAAATTTGGCATGAATATAACTAAGAGATCGGGCAACACATAAGCTACATATTATCACGCTATCACCTACGTGGGAGCAGCTATGAACCTTAATTCTATTCTATTATCTTGCTACCCTAATGCCCACGCGGATGACGTCGCGGGTAACAGCTAGTATTTTATAATAAGTATAGCTTAATTTTCATCACATCATATAAAATTAACCCATAACTGAACATACTTTAAGTAACAGCTATTTTCATGGCCCCAAGTAACAACTGTGAGCGCTTTTAACGACTTAACATTACATTTAAACCCATTCTGAGACTTATTCCTTAAGTCATGTGGTTCAAAATTGAGTGTAAAGGAAGTGTAGTGTAGATTTATGATTTCTGCAAATGTATTTTTTTCTGTGTACCGTTTCTTTACTGAGAAAAATGTTATGTTTAATGAGCCATTCATTATTTTGCTATGTTACGTATTAACATGCACGTGAACATGTTATTACGTGCTATCTTTGTTGTATGTATTAAATCTTTAATTATGTACCAGACATCATCATCTCCCGAGCCTTTTCCCAACTATGTTGGGGTCGGCTTCCAGTCTAACCGGTTTCGACTGAGTACCAGTGTTTTACAAGGAGCGACTGCCTATCTGACCTCCTCAACCCAGTTACCTGGGCAACCCTTACCCCTTGGTTAGACTGGCGTCAGACTTACTGGCTTCTGACTACCCGTAACGACTGCCAAGGATGTTCAGTGACAGCCGGGACCTACAGTTTAACGTGCCATCCGAAACACAGTCATTGGTGTCCAAGATAGACTTAGAAAGTACATACAAACTTAGAAAAGTTGCATTGGTACTTGCCCGACCTGGAATCGAACCCACGCCCTCACACTTGAGAGGTTGGCTCTTTAACCACTAGGCCACCACGACACCAGTTAAATTGCATAAAACTTGTTGGTGAAATTTATAATATATTTTTTTGGGTAAAATAAAATATAATTTAAATTTGGATGTAATAAAAAAAACCACAGGTTTTTTGTTTTTTTTTTTCATGCTTACTTCCTTTTTTATGATACTTTATTTTTAACTGGTCCGGTGATCTTATTACCTCCTCACATTGGATTCTTCAATTTTTTTGTATGATTTTTTTTTGTTTTCTTCTCTATTTCAAAATCATCCTCGTTTAAAGAGACATATTCTAAAAAAATATTTAGTCAAATTGGTTTAACTGCTCTCGAGATTTGTGCTTATACAATAGTACAGTTTTAATTAAATACTTACAAACACAATGTACACATAAAAAAAAAGAAAAAAATACAAGCTGATCAATAATCAATTTTTAAAACAAAAATGTGGCAAGTACTAGCCGAATTGGCAACTTCTCGCCATGTCGCCAGACAGTCTGACGCCAAAATTCGTCTGGCAGAATTTATGGCCCCTCTGTCTAGCATTCGCGTCGCCAATAATATTTTCATGTCTTTAGTTTTATTTTTAAGATAAGTTTAATGTACCATTTCAATAGTTACGGGAGGTTTGTTGAAACTAAAAATGAAATATGTTATGTAAAATTGAATTTCATGGACTTACCTATAGTTCTCTTTCTAGGGGAATTGACATAGTCAATGACCAGTCGCGTTTTTAAATGTTGGAAAATTTACTTAAGGATGGTTTCTGAAGATCTGAAAGATCCCACGGTCAATAGCCTTTTCCCAAGCTATGGTGGGGTCGACTTCCAGTCCAGTCGAATGCAGCTAAACAACAAACAACAACGACTGTCTATCTGAACTCCTTAACCCAGTTACCTTGGCTACTCGATATGCATTGGTAAGACAAGTCACACTTTCTTGCTCCAATTCACAATGATAGCCGCGACCAAACAAACAAGGATAAGCTGGTCACCCATTGACTAAACCCGCCTAGCGTTGCTGAACCTTGTGATCGATAGAGCCCTATTACTGGTACATCGCCAGAAACTTACTAAGCTAAACTAGCGTAATCAGTTCTAAATTAATAATTCAAAAAACCTCAAAAACCAAACCAAACATTATTAATAGACATTTAATTCGAATTCGATATTTACACGTAATTATTTTAAAACCAATATAATAAATGACATGTTATATGTTAAAGTAATTAAAAGTACATAATAATATTACAAAACATTTACTAATTTCCACTGAACATAATTTTCACAAAATTACAATTTATTCGCAGAATTATTTGAAGTATTTTGTCCATTACTAAATTCAATTTCAAGCTTATCTAGTAACTATTATTATGTTATATATTAGAATGTCACTTTTAGTATAAAGCTGAACTGATTTCAACTAAAGCTGTTGATGGGTATTGTATTGATAGCTTTGTAATACGAACTAGGATTACCTAAATAGTAAATGATAAATGATATTTATTTTGCTAATAGGTTGAAATCAACACTTGTACACATCAACACATTTTTTATAAAAAACGAGATGAGGCCGTAATTTCCTAACTGACTACCTTGAGAAGAAACGCCGAAACAAACTCAAGGGTCATAGTCTCTTTTAAAGTCCAGACATAAAAAGAAATTACATACTAAAGTATGGATTAGCAAAAGCAAAAGTAATTAATAAAAAGTCAAAAGCTATAAGCTACTTGTCCCAAAAAATAGCCACGTCCCAATCATTTCAGCAATCTACCACGCAATGAAAATCACAAACATGTAATACATTTTTGTCTAAGTACATGTTCTAAAAGTTACCTTAAAAGAATCAGAACGTCTACGTAAGACTAAGGGCCAGTTTCACCGGTTACGGCTAGCCACTATCTACCAGATAAATTCAAATATCTACTTCAAAATTGAGATCAAAGAATCTCATCCCGACAAAAGTCAGGCCGTACTCTTTTCGAGTCCGCACCGTCGACTGCCCCCCCGTCCCCCGTCCATCTCCATGTTTGGCAAGCCGATTCCTTGGAAGGAGCATGCCAAATATCTCGGAATAACCCTCGACCAACGGCTCACCTTTACCGCTCACATCCGGGAGGTCCGCAACAAAGCGGCCTTCCTGTGCGGTCGTTTGCATTTCATGCTCAATAAAAAGAGCAAACTGTCCCTCAAATGCAAGTCTCTCCTCTACAAGACTTGCATACGCCCCATCATGACCTACGGCTGCCCTCTGTTCGCACACGCCAAGCCGCGTCTAATTCATAGATTACAGACCCTCCAAAATCGTGCTCTACGAAAGATCACGGATGCTCCCTACTACGTCCGAAACGAGACTCTTCACGTAGATCTCAAAATTCCCACATTAGGTCAGTTTATGAAGCGTGCCTCCATACGTCACTTTGATCGCGGCGAAAAACACTGCAACCCACTCGTAGTGTCAGCCGCGAAATACACTCCATCCCAGATTAGTAAGATACGCCGTCCCAGGCACACCCTCCTCATTCCCGATGATCCCATTACCCTCCTCCAAGAGAGTAGTAAGAGCACAAGCACACTACACAAACCGCGTTCGTACAAACCTCGCCGCCGAGGTCCGCCGCGACAGTCCGATAATAACGACTCTAGTCCTCCCATCCCTAGCACATCGAGCCAGCCCGCGAGCTGAGCCAGTAGCTTAAAAAAGTCCGTAATAATAATTACAATCAGATCCAGCCCGTCCCTTTGCTGTCCTCCCCCCAACGACGCCCTGAGCCGAGGTCCTAACTCCACAGGAGGTGCCCTCAGCGCTGTCGTTTAGTTTTTAAGTTCTATATAAGCCCCTGGCTGGAGGCCTAAATAATAAATTTTAGGACCCCACAGGGAAGCCCGGTTAAGCAGTACACGGCCTCCTAGGCTGAACTGCAAGAGGTCATATCAAAAAAAAAAAAAAAATCAAAGAATCTACCGCAACATACATACATACATACAATACATAAACTTTTAAAAGTAGAACAGAATTTGTATGATTATCTGCCAGATTAACTACCTGGAACTTATCCGTAATCGGTGAAACTGGCCGTTAATAGGGATGCGGACAACTAGTCAAATTCAATACTTTTATAGAACCGTCAAAAACGGTTACTCTCTATGAAATTTGTATGAAAAAACCACATATGACGTCACAGATGTTTCACATTAATCCGTATACTTATTTCGATTATACTACCAATAAAAAAATAAAAACAGTTTTCGGTTCAAAACTATGAATAAAACTGACATTATTTTAAGATGCTTTACAAAATGAATATGATAAAGTATTTTATTTATGACCTAGTCCGCATCCCTATTACATTATAACCTTCTTCATTATTGTATTTAGATATATTATGATTTTTTGATATAGGACCTGAAATTCCTGAGATTTTTGAGCGCGTTCAAACAGACAAATAAACACACCCTTTAGCTTTATATATAGTATATTAGTATATAGACTTATTTTCGTGCGTTAGAAAGCTACCAAGTTCGATCACCATTTAATAATACTTTGTTCAACACAAATAGATTCAAATGATAGCCTGACTCGTTAAAGGGTGAATCTTGAGCTCCGGATGTAGATACCATCGGCTACACCGGGAAATGGGAGGGGCTAACGACTCGAGATTGCACCCCCAACGCCTTGAACATTTGCAGGGTTAACTTTGATTTGGGGGCGATCACCACTTTGTTGTTGATAGGGTTAGATGGATGGTTGTGTTGCGTTCTGATTTGTGGTTGAAGGTTGTTTTGCTGACTGATGATAGGAAATTGTTAGTTATTTGATTTGAGAATCACCCAGGCACAAATACTTAAGTTGACTTTAGAGGATATAATAATGTACAGACGCCAGTACATCAAGCTACTGCAACCTGTTATAATTAGATTTTAAATTTTATCGCTGAAGAATTTGGTTCTAAGTTGATTGGGAAAATTTGTCAGTTTCGGGTAAAACTTTTAAAATTTGAATATATGTTAGGCATTCTAATTAACTGAGAGGGATTTGTTAATTAGTATAATGGATTAAAAAAATATATTCTCAATAAATTAAAATTTATATTCGTGACTTTGGTGGGATTCATTAAAAATAATTGACTGTAGAAAAATATACTACCAAAAATGAACACATACCTACGAGTCTATAAATATAATCGCACTAAAAATATTTTAAATTATAATTTTATTTATAAAACAATACAATATTTTAATATAAATTCAACAGGTATTTTATTACCAATGGCATAATATTTTAGACTAATAATCTTAATTAATATTTGATAAATAACTATGTTAATTACTAGCATGGCATTTAATATCCTGATTTTAATCCATTATTGCTCCTAGCTGTAAGCCATTGTATTGAGAGCATTTAAAATATACATACAAATAATGAATATTTGTGTATAATAAATAATATTATTTACAAAATATCTAAATAACACTGCATTTTTGTAAATATAAATCATTTGAATATGAATATTTTTTATTGCATTCCATAAGGTACAGACGACCAGCACATCAAGCTACTACAATCTGAGAAATTTTCTTAATATATTTTCAACTTTATCGCTAAAGCATATGGTCCAAAAGTGATTTGGAAAATTTGTCAGTTTCGGGTAGCTTGCTGTGCTGGCGTCTGAACATAAGGTGGTAAATTATAAAATCATTGTCACATTTATGGACCCTGTTGGGCACAACAAGATAGAAGAGAGGAAGGCGTATAATGTAAGAGTTTGTAATGTAGGTATTACAATTAAGATAATGACTAGGTCAAAAATAAAATACTTTATCATATTCAATTTGTAAAACATCTTAAAATAATGACAGTTTCAATAATCGTTTTGAAACGAAATTTGTTTACATTTTTTTTTATTAATAATATAACCGAAATAAGTATACGGCTTGATGTGAAAAATCTGTGACGTCAAATCTTAGTATTTTCATACAAATTGCATACAAATAACCATTTTTGACAGTTCAATAAAAGTAATGAATTTGACTAGTTGTCATCTACCGTATAAGTTGTACTTATTAATTTGGCTCTAAAACCTCCCTTTTCCGCCAATAAAACTTAAACTACCAAGCTAACATAAACACTAGCAAATATTTAAGCAAACAACATTAAGATAAAACTACACAGTTCAATGATAATTAGCGAAGAAAAACGCGATATCAGCCGCCATTAACCCTTATCTCAAAAGATGCCGACTTTTAGATAAAACGGTAATTTCCTCGTACGAAGCTGTGTCTTTTTAAGCAGGACTTGATATAACTGAAGGGATGGTATGTCTACTATAGTGGGGTGGGATGCGCTGGATTTGCTTAGGATTGATTAAGAAGATTGTGGATGTTGAATGGACCAATTTAAGTAACAAACATGGTTGTTTGGGTGTATGAATGTAATAGTGTTTTTTTGTCTAAATCAAGCTACTACGATCTGTCAAATTGGTTCAAAGTTGATTGGGAATATTTGACAGTTACATAAATAAATAATGGGTGTTCTGTTGGGGCTGCGGGTTGTTTGTAAAAGTTACTGCGACCCTGGCACACAAAGACCTCCAGAAAGATCATAAGTAGTAGGTTATAGTCAGTAAGAGTCTGACACTCCCTTCAGCTGCACCCACAACGGGAGGGGTCAATTGATAATTTCCCAAGAAAAAAAGCTAAAAAAGGGAGCTTTTTTAATTTTCTAAGTTTCTGTAAATTTTGTACTTTTGTATGTCTATCAAGCAAAAATATACGGTTTGATAAATAGTTTCACAACCAAAAACTTGTACAAGTTAAAATGAATTAGCTGTTGCAATTAACCAGTGCTTTTAACTAAAGACAAATACGAGGTGACAGTTCTAATGGTATGTTAACATGCAAGCACAACGACCCTAGCGTTCATTTGAGAATTAGAAATTAAAAAGTACATGTTTTTTGGTTAGGATTTTTGATAATTTTGAGCTGTAATTTAATTAAGAATATTATATAAATCATATTATAGTTGGGGATTTTATTATTCATTTTCCAACTTTTTTATGTTGTAATTTACAAAGGCTGGCCTAAAGTGTCTTGTCTTTGTCTCTATAAGAAATGTTGCCGAGCTGATTATCCCGGGTTCGATTCCCGTTACGGTCGACATTTATGTGATGAACATGCTTGATGTAGTTTGTGTTAAAATATGTTTTCATAAATTGTGTTGGCACCCATAACACAAGCTAATCAATAGCTTACCTTTGTTAATCGACCGTGTGTGAAAAGGTGTCCCGACATTATAATTATAGTTATGTATGCAAGATTTTGAGAGAGAGATTCCATGTCTTCTCATAATGTTGTATTATCATCATCTCCCGAGCCTTTTCCAAACTACGTTGGGGTCGGCTTCCAGTCTAACCAGATTCAACTGAGTACCAGTGTTTTACAAGGAGCGACTGCATATCTGACCTCCTCAACCCAGTTACCCGGGCAACCCAATACCCCTTGGTTAGACTACCCGCAACACACTACAGTCTTATCAAAATGTAAATATCCAAATTCTAAATGATAATTTTCTTTTGTTCCAGTAGTGTCAGCCAAATGAGTGGTCCGGTGTGACCCACTGCATCAACACGATGCACCAATGTTCGCTGTTCATACTCACTCTCCTATGCGTCTCCGTCAAAGGTGAGTACCATAATATCATCATCATCAGCGGTACCACATTCTGATTGTTCGGAACAGACCTTGGAACACAAAAGGGCTCCAGAATGAACATGGGTTGCAGTAGATAAGAGTATGACGGTCTATTCCACTGCACCTACAGCTGAAAAAGACATTTGGGGATTTCGTATCGTCGCCAAACTTTTTGGCGGCTCGTAACATAACGAGAGAAGCCACTTGCGGATATTTGCGCTCGAAAACTTATCATTTCCATCTCCCGAGCCTTTTCCCAACTTTGTTGGGGTCGGCTTCCAGTCTAACCGAATTCAGCTGAGTACCAGTTTTTTACAAGAAGTGACTGCCTATCTGAACTCCTCAACCCAGTTACCCGGGCAACCCTTGGTAAGACTGGCGTCAGACTTACTGGCTTCTGACTACACGTAACGACTGCCAAGTATGTTCAAAGACAGCCGAAATGACATGCACTTGAAAATTATTTTAATTATATTTTATAACTAGCTTTCGCCAGCGGTTTCTACACGCATCCTAAGGAAACTACTTCTTGAGTACTTATAAAATAAAGCCTATATATTATCCTGTTGTATAGTCTTTATGTCTGCCAAGTTTCATAAAAATCCATGCAGTAGTTTTTGCGTGGAAGAGTAACAAACATACATCCATTAATACAACCATTTTATTTTCAGATATCTCCGGTAGCTGGGAAGAATGGTGGACCTACGATGGAATTTCAGGTTTGTTCATGTATTTAAGCGAAGTGACAAAGTATTATGTTTTCAGAATATTGTGTGTATGTATAATGTATTCAGAATATCTTGTATGTTTTTCATAGTAGCCGTAAACGTTCTTCTAAACTTTTCTTTTGTAGATACATACATATTATACATAGGAATACCCAGCCTAAGTCCCCATGTTCATGCACGCAAATGTTTGAATTCTCTCTTTATTCTCTTCAAGCATGGCAGTTAAAATAGCCCCTGGCTGGAGGCCTTAAATTCTAAACTATCACAGGAAAGATCGATTATGTCGTACCTACATAGCCTCCTAGGCTAAACTACGAGAAACTATACAAAAAGACCCCTTTGTTGTGTAGATATATTTTGTAATCGTCTGGCAGTCCCGCTGGATGCAGCAGCATACCAGTGTTTTACATGGAGCGAATCCGATCTGAGGTTCTCAACCAGTTTGTTAGTATTATAGTAAACTTGACCGAGCTATTAAGCTATCTAATCAAGCTAATTACGACACGTATTCCTAGTACAAATACCGCAGTGCGATTTCAAGGTATAATACAACAAATTTAATTAGACCTTCACTTGTTTAAATGTTACATAGAATAGTAGTCCTACGTAAAATGGATAGCTAACTATTGACATGCGGTCAGCCTTATGTTAATATGTAGGTAGTAGGTACTAACAATTTGGTGCAAAGAAACTTGGTCAGATAAATATACAGAGGGGCATTAAATTACACTACTATACGTGTTTAGTATTAATTCTTTACGGTATACAATAAAATATAATTATAAATGAGTTTCCTTTTTTTTCAAACAAACTAAATAGCTTACTAAAAGAAATATTTAAAATTACTACAGAGTAAAACCACCCTTTGTAAATTAATTTTACTGACCTTAGATACCTAGGTAGGTAATAAAGCGGCAACATCGCACGATCTACGCGTGTTCTATGCGTTGAGACATAATCAGTTATTAGAAAAGATACATCGTGTCCAAACAGGGCAAAAACTTATTAAAACATTTGCGACTAAACTACTGCTCCTATTTAATAGATTTTTGCTACAGAGCTTGAAAACGGTACCTAGAATAGGCAGTTAAAAGGAAAGCCTCTCTGTCGTATCAACTATGTATGTTTAATACATATGAAATTAATTACAGCTAGCTTCGTAAAAATAAAAAAATATGCTGGATTGAGCCAAACTATTTGCTCCCGAGTGTAAATAGAAAATTTGAATTTCAATACAAATTGCAATCTGATATTGAAACGAACCGTTATTATGTGCTTATCATTGACTAATTTGACATATTTCTGTTCAATGGCTGATTATAATACCAATGAAACAGAAATTTCACATTTTCAAAACATAATTTCATTGTAAACGTGCTAATAAGTATAGCAAACTATGGCTTATTAATTAAACATAAAATAAATAACTGTAACATAGCAACTACTTTACAAAACTCTAATAAAATTGCTAAACAAACAAATCGATTTGGTAAAGTTACAATTTTCCATGTGTACATAATAAAAATGGCGTCCAGATCGCCTGCTGGCCACGGCGCCTGTTCTCTCTAAGGAGATCAGCCAGCCGCGCAGGACATATAATAGTGCACAAGTATTTGCACAGGATAGGTGCAATCACTATTCCCTAGTTCTCCTTGACTGCAATCCGACACGACCGGAGACATCAAGCGCAGAACCGACATTCACCTGCTGCCCGATGAACGAGTGTATGAATTATTTCCAGACTCCTAGCTGTTTTTATGAAAGTGTCTTAAAACCTACGAAGCAATTTCGACCTGAACCCATATCAAACGTAGATCTTCCGTTAGTACTTAGTACTAAACCAACTAGCTTGTAATACAAGTCATTCACATGTTCCTTAAATTTGTTTTTTTCCACCTTATTATAAAACGTGGTCTTAAAAAAGTACCAGCTTTATAACTAGGTTCAAATCACCACCATGAACAAAGCTAATGGTCCTTACCTAGCACTAAACCCAGTACTCTTTAAAGGGAGTAAAATTCCAAACTTAAGACGAAGAACCAATTCATCTTCAATTAATCCAATCACACTTCCTACCATCCAGAAATTGACCCAAGGACGAAAAGGTCACTATTATGTCACAGGTGAAATCATAGCAGCACATATTCTCAATGGCTTGAATATCGGGGTCATAGTCACATATATCCACATAATGGTGGCTCCATAATGATCAGAGATACCATCTTAATGATAATGCTCGCTCTACCGTGTCATTATACTGGGTAGTCGATGTTCGACCGACCCGAAATTTGAACGTACTTATCTATTTCGAAATGGATGTGGAGATTTCTTCGTGTGATTTTTTTTTTTGTTGAAATTTTATATTTTGTTTACTATAGTAGGTATTGATAGGATTTTTGGAACGAAGTTCCTTATCGCCCTTTGCGAAACGACACTTTTTGCTATTATTGTTGAAAGCCGTGCGGTGTGTGCGCGTTTCTCTGTCCGTCTCTCTTTCTCTCTCTCATAGAAAGCTAATTAATCGAAAGGAATTTCGTTCCATCCCGGTGTCCCTTGACACCTTTCTATTATTTCCTTTATTTCCTTTCTCTTTTTTTATTGATATACCGACACTTATAGTAAATCCAGTATACCTTTAAATATGCATCGCTGACTCCAAGAATAAATTTGCATGGAAAACCATATGTGTCACTATAGAAACAGTCTTAGTTAAGATGTCTTTTTACAAATGCAAACGATGACGTTAAAAAAACATACAATCGACCGAATTGAGAACCTACTCCTTTTTCAGAAGTTGGTTAAAACATTATGGAAATTGCATTTAGAATCTACAAATGATTATCATGTGCATTTTCGTGAATTACATATATGTAAAGCTAATAGGCTTGGGCAACTTTCTTTCACGGCCTTAGAAACAAGCCTTCAGTACCTAAATATTGTGCCGATATTACTAAATTCTAGCACCCTAAATTGTGAACTTAACTAATTTGCAATTAGTGTTTCAGGAGCCAATAAAATTATTTAATACAACGAATTAGTTTTGAATAATAAATTAGAATTTATACGAAATGAATTAAATATTAATGTATAATATGATGTGCATTATGATAATTATTAGCAAATGCATGAATAATTTTAAATTATTTAATGAATAGATTTTCGTATAATTTAGCTTTTTGGTTTATTCATGCATTCATACAGTTAGGAATGGAACTATTATTAACTATTAAATTCTGTAACCGTTTATAACCAGAATGTAAAATTATTGAGAAAATCACCTTTATTTGATACTGTATCATTATTATTATACCATATTAAGTGTAATAATAGACCTAAAATTGTTATTTATAGTGAAATTAATGCCAAAATATTGTACATTTCACTATTAAACAATATTCAGAGAAAAATACTCAAGTATTTCTAACAGAATAAAAATTACGTTCCTACATAAAATCAACGACAATACTTCATTCATTAAACCCGAAACCTCCTTTATTGAAGTCGGTCAAACCAAAACCAAATATTATTAGAGTAATGTTCCCACTAGGGTAATGACGACCGATAGTGTCTACCGTGGGTACACCCTACACATTAGGTACGATTCAATAGACTACGGTGACCAAATTTTGCGGTGTCCTGAATCCTATTGAATGATATCAACGCATATTACAGGGTCGAATAGGCTTTCCATTTGAATAACGTTTTACGCAATTTTGGTTTCGTCATCATTTAAAACTAATTTCTTTACAATTGTATGGTAATGATGTATTATATGAATTTTGTGGTAATAAAATGTGTGCCGTAAAACCATTTAAATTAAGTCTAATTTTAAATGAGATTTTGAAAAACAGTTTATTCTAGATTCAAAATTACTTCAGTGGAATTGAAATATCATCACATGTGTTGCTAGGGAGTTTGTTGCGCCACTTCTTTCCAGCGAAAACACATAGAAAGTGGTGAAGGGGTGTCTTTTGTTTTGATGTTCGAAAACTGCTGATTTATCAGCCTTAGTTGAATAAGGGCCAGTTTCACAATGTCCAAATAGCCACTATCTACCGAATAAATAAAAAAAATGGTATAGAATTTGTGTGAAACTATCTACCAAATAAACTAACTGGAACTTATTCGTTGTTGGTTAAACAGGCCTTAAATAAGTTTGAGTTATGATATAAACAGGAGAGACAATATTATGTTGTCTTCATTATTCAGTATTTTCTCTAAAATTTTTGAACTGTACGAATCGATAACATAATTAACTACGATATTAATGCCACAAATACGATAAAAAGTATTAATAGCGTGCTAATGAATTGGCTGAATCGATAAGCTATAGTTTTTTGGTCTTGCGTATATTTTTTTAACGCTATTCACGATAATATTTAGATTTTTTTTATTACTAATTGATTGGTCTATGTTAGGTATTTTGAAAGTAATCTACATCATCTTGTTCGTGTTTATTTATTGTGTTATCACTAGACTAGCTGTCCCCAGCGGTTTCACCCGCATCTTTGGTTACTGCTCCGCTCCCGTGTGTCTTAGCGTGATGGTATATAGCCTTCCTCGATAAATGTGCTATCTAGATTTTTTCAAATCGAACCAGTAGTTCCTGAGATTAGCGCGTTCAAACAAACAAACTCTTCAGCTTTATAATATTAGTATAGATTTGACATTAATTTTGACAGACAGTGTGCAAAATTTCAACCCAATCGAAGACCGAGAAGTGGGTTAAAATAAGATCCCAAGAGTTTCTTACATACATAGTTACAAGTGAAACTAAAAAATAATAAAAAAGCTTGTTAAAAAAATCTACCTATGATGCATGCAAGATTATTACATAAACTTTTAAAATACAATATATAAATTATATAAACTGACGTGAAACATAAAATTAAAACATAAATTCGATAGTTGCCAATAACTTTGAAATTTTATAGTGACATCAATTTGAAATCAATAAAATTGCCTAAATAAATAAAATATTGAAATTTTGGTTTACGACTGTACCCTCAGGATTGGCTATGAATAAAATAAGCGCCATAAAACCAGTGTCGAATCCCAATGACATAAGGGATGCTTAAAATAGTGGAGTTTTTAGGGCTCCATACTAAAATATAATTCTTTTTGTGCGAGTTTATTGTCTGTCTGTTACAGATGATTGTATCAAAAACTATTACTTTGTAATTTTTTCGTTGTTTGTACTTTGTAATTTTTTAAATATATTTTTTTTAATTTATCAACATTGACATTTATACATACATTCCATAGTCTATAAGTATTCGTACACGAAAACGGTAGAATGATATGGACATGTAGGTAATAAATGTAAGATCTATTATAACATTTTCTTATATTTACAATTTAATGATAATTTATAAAGTTTAGATACCTATTACTTGTAGTTTATGATATCAATACGTACATATTATAAAGCTAAATTTTAATAGTATGTTTGCTTAAGTAGGGAGCTACTGGACGGATTTTAAAAATTATTTCAGTGTTAGATAGCCAATTTATCAAAAAAGGTAAAAAATTAGGGTTTTTATCCGTGCGCACCGAGTAGTTCCAACGTGTCACAGGAAAAATCACTGTACAGTGCATTGTTGTAAACTAGTTATCAATATAATAATTCTACATTTCTCCCCAGGTCCTGGATTCTGGGGTTTGATCAACCCCCAGTGGAGCATGTGCAACAAGGGTCGTCGCCAGAGCCCCGTCAACATCGAGCCCGACAAACTACTTTTCGACCCCTGGCTCAGGGACATACAGTTTGACAAACATAAGGTAAGAATTATTTATAGACCCAATTTGCTATGTTCATGAGCTCAATATTGTCTAGTTACACCAACAATGACTTAAGCTAATGTTAATAAAATGCTTTTATATTATATACTAGCTGTTCTTTGGCGTTCCACTTGCGTCCAAAATTTAAATTATTACGAATAACAAATTCTATTTAAATCAGATCAGTAGTTTTGATGTGATGAACAGACAGACATACAGAGATTGTCATCCATTTACGACATTAGTAAGGGTTGAAAACCCACCTCTTTTTTTATTTTAGGTGTAGCGCATATTTCCAGTTTTTTTAATTCCACAAATATTTAGTTAGATACCGCTAACAAAGTTTACCATCAAACCGAAAAATATTGATATCCATAAAAAAGTCATAATATATTTCCAAAAAAAATATACTCAGTTTTACCTAAAAAAAAATGCTGAGAAGAGAATACATTAGATCAATATATAAATTACTAAACCGAATAAAATAATAGACTGTCCATACAATTAGACTTACAAAAAAAGCCACATTAAGTAACATTGTTTCAAAAATGTACGTTACGTTATCGTTCAATCAGTGTGAATGGCCTTGAAACATTAACATTGTAACATGGCGGCGCTCGTCCACGGTAATCCTATGGTAAAACATGGTAAGCCAGCTACACCATAACTTTACATACTTTTTAACTGCCTCGTTGGTCTAGTAGTCACATATCGTGACTATAGCAGTCGGCACGGCGTCTTAGGTTCGATTCGGGCCCCTGGCTGGAGGCCTTAAATTCTAGGCATCCACAGGGTTTGTCCGGTTAAGCAGTAAACAGCCTCCTTAGGCTGAACTGCGAGATGCCCACTCAAAAAAAAAAATGGGTTCGATTCGGGGTCGGGCAGAAATCATTTTGTAGATTTCAAGAGATCTTCATCAAAGCATCCCGGAGCCTGGAAATTGGTGATTGATTTCGTAGTCGGTCCGTGGATGGTCGACAGTCTTGTCATGACGAATTCCTCCTTGTTTTAGAAGGCACGTTATGTATGGATCCAGGCTGTCATTTGTACAACTTCGACAGTAGTTACGGGTAGTTAGAAGCCAGAAAGACTGACAACAAGTCTCACCAAGGGTATCATTGCTCAGGTAACTGGTTGAGGGGGTCAGATAGGCAGTCACTCCACGTAAAACACTGGTACTCACACTGGAAACTTTTAACGAATAAGCCTTTAACTGGGCATAACTATATATTTAAACCACTGAAATAAGTAACATAATACGTAACTCTATTGTTTTTTAATTCAGAATTCAATTATTAGTGTTGAGCATTACGCGGAAACAGTCCAATAAAAAAGTTTGCATTCACTACGTGTCCAAATAGGGTTTCGTGGCAGCTTATACTGGTAAAATTGTATAATAAATTTAAATTAATTTTAGATAAGGCCTTTCGGATTTTTTGGTGTTATAAGTGCTTTGGACTATCTGTTAACTTACGACATAATAAATAAATAAATTAAATTAATAGCTTGTAATGAAGCTGAATCATAATATACTGCACACGTATACATAATCAGCTCCAAACAGCGTCCAGACCGATCGTCGGCCATGGCGGCTATTCTCTCTCAAGGAGATCAGCCAGCTGCGCAGCACATATAACAGTGCACAAGCATTTGCGCCAACAGAGACGCACTCTCTTTTCCCTCACTCTCATAGTCCGATGGGACGGCAATCCGACAGGAACGGAGAGAGATCAGGCGCAAGACCGACATTTATGTGCTTTCCTACACGAAAAATTCCAACATAGTGGTTTCATGGATTAACCCACCTATTTTACAATACTTTTTTTGTGGCAGCCATTACGAACTTCCTCGAAAAGTCGATATTACACTGAGTTCATAATTTTCAGATGTGCTAAGTTTATGTATGTTTAATAAATCAATCTAGCTATAGGTGAAAATCGAATTTAAACGCGTTTAGTGAATTTTTAAATTTATGCAGAAAAACCATGCGTTTTTTTGTTTTTCATCGTGGGAAGTTATCAAATGACCCCCCCTCCCCCCACCTCTCCAGCTGAGGGTGCAGCCGTAGGGAGTGTCAGACTCTTACTGAATAAAACCCACTATGTTCCCTCTAAAGATCAACTAAAGAACAACCCGCAGACCTTGGCCCTGAGGGTCCAACAAACCCAGTATCCTTCTTTAATGCAAGAAGCAACAATGCACTATATTGAGAAATGCTTGATTTCTCCAAGTTACATCGACCAATTAATTATTATCCGCCAACACAAATTCAAGTGTCCTCGCTGCTAATTGGGGCTCGTGGTAACAACATAACCGTCAGTACTACTGGTTTAGCTATAGATATTGCCACCAACTTATTTACACGTAACGACTAATTGATATCCATGTAATTGCTACACGTAATATCCATTAAAACTGATAAAAACGCAACCCGTTGACAGGGACACGTTTGGTATAAAGGTTAGTTTAGATGATTAGAAAGAAATAAAAATGAGTATATTAACTAGTTTAATATCCCGTGTGGCTCTTAATTTGATGTTAGTCCTAAAAGCATTATTTCGTATCTAGGAAGTAAGATATTGTAGCAATTAAGATATTGTCAAATGCGTGTTTATCATATGTCATCATCATCAGCCTTTTTTAAGGATTGAGCGTTTATCACCACGGTTACTCATGGCGGATTCAGTCCAGGTTTTCAATTCCAGGTTTCCTCAAGACTTTTTCCTACACCTTTTAACATGTAACTTATAAGAGTTATGGTTATTGGTACTTAGTATAGAACCCGCACACTCATACTTGTTGGTATTCTAACAACTAGGACACCTCGAGTTTTCCCTACATTAAATAAATAAAAATTAATTTCTCATATATTTTAATGTGCTTCTTTTATTATTACACAACCCCTTCAAATTCATTGAAAATCAAGTTCAAAAGATGAAGCACAAATAACAATTCCACGACATAACTAACAATATACATAACATACGGAGAAAGCCTAATACGAAGGCATATCCAATGAATAAAGTAAGTATTCGTGCGGAATTATTCATTTAGAGTGAATTACAAGCGTGCCCAATGCGATGCTAATGTATGCGCTCCGCGATAGCCTATCGGACTATCGGTAGCGTTTTTGCAATGTATATTGTAAGCTATGGGAGCATGTGCTACCCTTTTGGAGAAATTGTGGTATTTTGTTGTGTATTAGGGAATGTAACAAGCTTTGTTGTGTAGAGAAATATAGAAGACACGATAATTGAGAGATATATTGTCATGTTAGTTTGAAGAATTTTATTTCTCGTGCGATGTTTCTGTAGGGAATATTTGCTTTACACTACAATAAATTGACGAAAGGGAGGGCACATCTTTGAGGCGAAGCGGAGGAATTTACTTTTTAATATTATGTAGTGTATGTGTTTTAGTTATGTTTTATCAGATCTTAAAAAGTTATGCCTCATTTTAAGATTTACAATAAAAAATATTGAAAATAGATGGGCTATCCACATAAAAAAAAATTAAAGTGTTTTTTTTTTAGATGATGAGAGATGATGTTTACCACAACTTAGTCTTCTGAATATTAAAATTCTAATATAAAACTTAAATAGTGCCTTCAATTGATTTATCACTAATTTGCGTGAGAAAATAGTTATATACATAGTTATTAAAAAACTTTTAAACTATAACTTTGGGAGTCCTTTTAATGAAAGTTGAAAGAAATAGATAATCTTTTTCTCACACAATAAATATCTACTAAGGCATGTCATGTTCTCGCCGTCAAATATTCATCACAGACTTAGACAAAATCTAGACCAGCAGGCTTAGCATGGCAACCGTAGAAACAAGTTTTGTTTACCGGTGATTGGATATAATGACAGAAAAAAGACAGATTGACGTAAGATTTCTTTTGACATTTTTTGAAGAAATTTTTCTTTTCTTCGATCGACATAAGTTTACCAGTGATTATATGCGAGTTAACAGGTCGCGCCATGCTCGGACAGAAGACATGTTGACATTGACAGAAAGAGCTTTGTCTTTTCTTGACAGAATAGATATAGAATCGCCATGCTAAGCCTGCTGGAAAAAATGTTAATGAATTGAATACGGTCACCTAAAATATGTACGTCGTTAAATCTACTTACCTAAAAATAATAGTTTCATAGACTATGTAAGTATGTATATCATAACCAGTCTGATATTATACCTCTTATGTAGGTACTTTTACGTTGTCTCAACTGTATATTTTGAAGCAATTTATATTTATGATCCTGTACCGCTGATACAAGCAATAGTCTCTATCTATGAGTTACGAAACTTGTTTCATGCCTAGGTATTCAAGATCAAAGTCTAAAATAAATTGAACTATTGACTTTCAATTCCAAAAAGAACTCAAAACAGGATTTATAATATTAAATCGGAAGCAATTTCCATAAACATAATTATTATATTACTACTTAAACAATCTTGATATTACTATAGTTTAAAAAACAAGAAACAAAGTTATAAGTACATAGCTTTATCGATAAATTATTATCATCAAAAATTACAAACGTAAGTAAAATAATAATCAGCAGGCTTAGCATGGCAACCGTAGAAACAAGTTTTGTCTAGCGGAGAATGGACATAATGACAGAAAAGTGACAAATTGATGTAGGATTTCTTTTGAAATTTCTTGAAGATTTTTCTTTTCTTCGGTCGACATAAGTCTACAAGTGATTATAAGCGAGTTGACAGGTTGCGCCATGCTCGGACAGAAGACATGTTGACGTTGACAGAAAGAGCTTTGTCTTTTCTTTATAGAATAGATATAGAATCGCCATGCTAAGCCTGCAGATCTAATCATCAGGCCAAAAGCTACTAATCAACCCTCAACATTAATTGCAATTAAAATGAATCCACTTTTAATGCGTAATTATCTTTACCTACTTTACAATCAATTTCTCAGTTACAGGGAAATATTATTCTCATAGGTATACAACGTTGTACTATACCTTATTCATCACCAACATTCAGCAGTTTTATTACTAACCATTTTAAAGTAATTTATTAAACAAAAATGTTCGTTCCTATCTATTACATAACCACTATCTACAAGGCAAGTCACTCCCTCAACAAAATTACACGGATATTGAATAAATGGAATGTACTTTTAAATCCGATAAGCGCACTTTTCGTTGCGATGGAAGTGCAATTTGTAGTTTGAAAATAATGTTTGGTAAATTAAAATTAGAACATGATAGGAAATTTAAATTTTAAATCTGGTTTACATAAAATAATAACCAGCTATTTTCCGCAAGTTCAACCAAAATTTGTCCCGATCCCAAAACCGTCTCCAGGTGGTACATATTATTGTCTGCCGTTTTACGTTTAAATTACAACAAACATAGGGTCTCGCAGTTTTTAGTTTTCAAACATACATTTTCAGATCAATTGTTGCACAAATAGCCACCAATTTTACGTCTCTAAAATACTATACTAATAAAATTTATTGTTACTTCGCAACGGACACAAATTCTAGCCACTTCTATAACACCGAGATCTTTGTAGTTCGCGTGTCAACTGGTAATATATCATCTCCACTCAAAGCGCATAAGTTGCCAGCTCCTAATCAAGGCGCGACCCATTGATTGATACGAACCCCCAACAGTGATTCATTCCAATTCTTGTTCATAATTATTTGGGCGTTAGGTATTTGTGGTTTCTTTGTCCTCGATTTAATGTCTGTGAAATGGCTTTTTGTGAGCTATTGTTGCTAATTAATGGGTATTTGAATAAGCTTGGCTAGGTTTTGATAAAAGCATTTTGCATTCGTTTGAATATGCGCTAAAAGTAATCTACACTCACATTATGAAAAATGAAGGGATTTTTTAATGTTTCTATGAGCGCGCTAATCTCAAGAACTTGGTATTTGTTAGATGATCTATTTATCAAGAAAGGGTATACATATATGTATAGAGTACTCTTTATCTGGATACTTGAAGTAGTCCTTACGGGAAGCAGGTGAAAGTTAGTATAAGTTTTGTTACGCTTATTTTGAAATAGAATATTAGAAAATTAAAATCTCCCAGTCATACTCAATGAAAGCTATACTTTTCTACATCAATACCATCAACTTCGTGGCATTTACACTTCTGAGTGCGAAGTTAATTCACTTTTTCTTTTCTTTACAGCTCAGCCTCTTAGACCACAGATTATTCCAGAGTTACTTATTTGTCCCAAACTTCTATAAACACGACTATAAACAATAAACTATTTCAAAGAGACCTATGGGCGCCTAAGAGGGAATAAATTACTTATACCATATTACGCCCCAAAAGTACTGCATCGATTTAATTAACATTTGATACACGTATAGTCTAGAGCTTAAGAAAGGACATATTCCACTTTGTATCTGACTACAAGGTCGACTCCACAATAACTCTCACTAAATACCATTTTTCTTAATCCCCAGGTCAGCGGTGTTCTCCAAAATACGGGCCAATCCCTGGTCTTCCGAGTGGAAAAGGACTCAAAGCACCAGGTGAACATCAGCGGGGGCCCGCTCTCATACCGCTACCAGTTCGAAGAGATCTACTTCCACTATGGCATGGAAGACAACAGGGGTTCTGAACATCAGATAGACCATCATACTTTTCCTGGAGAGGTGAGTTGAAAGAGATTAAAAGAAACGATTTTGGTGTTCAGCTGATGTAACTTTGTAAGTCATTTTATGTTAGAATTATTGCATTTTTTTATGTGACGATACAATTCAGGTAATACTATGAATAGCGACCCGATGGCGCAATGGTTACCACGCCGGTCTGCCATGCTAAGGCCTCGTTTAAGGAGACGCGACGCGTCAGGCGGCGCGGTGCGCGAAGCGGGCCGCCGGTAACACAAACATACGCCGATGTATGGAGCGTTCAAGGAGAAGCGTTTTTGCTCGCGTTTGTTTGAATTATAGCGTCGCATGAGACGGGCAACGCCGCGTAGGACGCGGCGGATGAAGCGACGGGCGACGCCGCGAAGGACGCAGCGGATGAAGCGACGGGTGACGCCGCGTAGGACGCGGCGGATTAAAGCGACGGTTGACGCCGCGAAGGACGCGGCAAGGAAAGGGCAGGAGAGGTGCGGGTGCGGTAGCCGCAGCGGGCGCCGCAGCGGACGACGCCGCGTGCGCCGCTGCGGACTACGCGACGGGCGCATCGCCGTAAACCACTAATCCGTATGCCCCGCTCCTTCATAAACGAAACCACTAGTTATCATATGTTTGTGTTTACGCGTGCGATGATGCGTGCCGCTTCACGCGCCGCCCCACCGTAAACAGAAGAAACGTCCGACGCGCCGCGAGACGCCACGCCACACGCGACGCGGGACGCCCCGTCTCCGTAAACGAGGCCTAAGGGTCCCGGGTTCGATTCCCGGCACGGTCGACATTTGTGTGATGAGCATGCTTGTTGGGTGTGGTCTGGGTGTTATAATATGTATTTATAAATATGTAATATATGTGTAAAATATATGTAATTTATCAGTTGTGTTGGCACCCATAAACACAAGCTAATCAATAGCTTACCATGGGGCCAACCGACCGTGTGTGAAAAAGGTGTCCTTTCATATTTATTATTATTTATTAAAGTGTTTATAATTCCATCCGAAATATCATCTTTAGCATATCGAAACCAGTATATAAATATTTAATCGGAGGAGCTCGTGGCTAAGTAACAGCCATGTCAATAATCGATCATAAGATTAAGCACAGTGACCGTCTTGTCATGACGAGTTCCTCGCGTGTTTCGAAAGGCACGGAAAATCAGTGGATCTCGTCTGTCACTTCAACATCTCTAGCAGTCATTACGGGTAGTCTGAAGTCAGAAAATCTGACAACATGTCTACCAGGAGATTGTCCGGACTACTACGTTAATGAGGTTAGATAGGCAGTCGTTCCATGTAAAACACTGGTGCAACTGCTGCATACGATTATACTGGAAGCCGACTCCACACAAAAAGGCAAGGGAGATGATGACTATTTCCTTTATCAACAAACATGGAATCTGATACTCCAAACCTTCGACACGTCTCTTCGTAAAATAGAATATAACACACACACAAACAAACATACCTCAAATCTAAACAATATACTATATACACACGATGCGATAGACAGCACACAGATACACAACCACGGATATTTAGTTTCAGAATATCTCTTCAATAATAACACTACAAATTCAGAACTATGTTTAGAATATACATGTTATATATACGTATATATAACAACCGAACTCGATAGCAGATTTTAGCAGCAAATATTAAAGCACCAACCGTTACGTCACGTGGTAACTAAAGCTTGTTGCATATGATATCGGATTTAGGTACAGACGCCAGCACATCAAGCTACCTACGAACCTGTCAAAATTTCCCAATAAAGCCTGAACTATACGCTTTAGTGATAAAGTTGAAAATACTATATTAATGATATTTGTCAGTAGTAGCTTGATGTGTTGGCATCTGAAAGTAGGTATTTGTTTGGATTCTGAATTTCAAAAAGTGTTTTTTAAGGTTTTTAATTTGTGTCTGATAATTCTTGATATTGTCACAGGTATTATGTAAGGCAAAGCGTGAAAAATATAACATTGTAGCAAATTTTATTTTTATCTAATTAAACCACACAAATTGAGGCTTAACATGAAATTAAAGTTACAAAGCCTAAAATAGCTTCCTAAAATGCGTAAAAAAATGATAAGCTGCTAGATTTCTCCCGCGAATCCATCCGAAAATAGCTTTTAATTATCTTTTTCTTCACGGTACCACGTATCTTCATTCCTCTTTCACTCATTTCGTTTGCAAGAAAGCTTATCAAACAAACTGATTCGCCTTTTATAATATTTATAAGGAAATGAGTCTATGTAACTACAGACGCCAGCAAATCAAGCTACTCGAAACTATAAATAAATTTTCCCAATCAACTTTGAACCATAAGCTTCAGCAATAAAGTAGAAAATCTATTAAGGAAATTTGACACATTAAGACACTATAATTTCTCCCAATCAACTTTGAACTTTCAGAACAGTCAGCTTCAGCAATGAAATAGAAAATGTATTAAGAAAATTTGACAGATTGTAGTAACTTAATGTGCTGGCGTCTATACATTCAGTTCAATATTAATTATAAGTCCCCCTTACCACTAGCCAGGTAGTCTAACTATGCAACCGCCTGACCGCAGACTGGCAACTATGCACCCACATTCCAATAGTTGACTAACTTCGGGATACCGTCTTCGATTTCAAATTAATTCCGCTTTTATTAAGCATTTAAGGGTTAAGGTATTTATGATATGGCTCGAGGGTTCAAAGTTTCGAAGATTGAGTACACCGTTCGTGTATTATGTGGTTCTAGTACAATTTTGGATAAGATACTGTCTTTAGAATTGTTGGGTTATAATTATATACTAGATATAGTTTAATGACACCTATAATATATTTGTTTTTATTTTTTGTGTGTTAAATATGAATGTGAATTGATGGAGAGGTAGAGGTAGACCAAGGAAGAGATGGATTGATTACTTAAAAGACGACATACAGACAACGAATAACTTGAGAACAGGGCAGGAAGAAGAAGAAGTGTAATTTTATAGTCTCGATTTTCTATGCGTTCTTGCTTACACTTACTTTCTTTATATCCTAAAACATAAAGATACTTCTTGGTAAACAAGAAATTGTCTTATTGAGAAAAAAAAACGCTTAGAAAAAAAGAAATTGCCCTATAGAGAAAAAAAAATGCTACAAGATATCGACATTATGACGTCACAAATAACAAAATTTCAAATTCTCAAATCAACAATAACACCTTATAACATGAAGCTACTTGGTAGAAAACTTGGAATTGCCTCTTAAAGCAAAAACTAGAAGATAGCGATATTATGACGTCACAAATACCATAAAATTCTCAAATCAACACTAACCACTTATAACATGAAGCTACTTGGTAGAAAACTTGGAATTGCCTCTTAAAGCAAAAACTAGAAGATAGATAGCGACATTATGACGTCACAAATACCAAAATTTCAAATTCTCAAATCAACACTAACAACTTATAACATGAAGCTACTTGGTAGAAAACTTGGAATTGCCTCTTAAAGCAAAAACTAAAAGATAGCGATATTATTTATTTATTTATGTTAAGTAGTAGCAAAAACTAGAAGATAGAAACATTATGACGTCACAAATAACCAAATTTTCAAATTCTCAAGTCAACACTAGCACGCTTCTGATATCGAACGCTCATTATTAGCCCCGAGTGTCTGAACGACCGAAGTTCGCTCTTTAACTACGAAACGATCGTTTTAAAGCTATAAAGTCGAAATATTTCGACGTAAATAACGCACTGTATCATTTTAGGGTTTTTAAATGGCCGTGGGTTTGTAAGTGAGATATTTTTGCGCTTAATTTAGTGTAAAGAGAATAATAATGTTTTCAACTCGATATTTAGCGTTCTTAGTAAATTATCAGATCGGGGTACACAATTCACTACTTTTTATTAAAAGCTTTTATTTAACTTGCCGTGTATGTATGTTACGGTGGATTCTTTGAACTCAATTTTGAAATAGATATCTTCAACCGATTGAGCTGAAATTTTGTATACACGACACGATATGACTTCATTCTAAATCCAATATGGCGGGCCACACAAGATGGCGGAGCAGTTATTTTTAATGAATTTCAACAATATGGGTATCAAATGAAAGGACTTATTAAGAGTGACTTAAAAATAATTTGTCGTCATTCAAAATCCAATATGGCGGACCATAAAAGCTTTTTAAAAAAAGGATTGTTCTTTTAATTTATTATAGTTTAAAGAACTTTGTTGTCTTCAATTTATCGTTTACTTATAATAAATATAAATAGGGTTATAACATTTTTTCGATGTAAATCATCAAATGACCCCTGAGAGATTGAGTGTCAGACTTTTACTAACTAAAACCAACTATGTTCCTTCTGGAGGTCCCTGTGTGCCAGGGAACAACCCGCAGCCCATACAGACCTTGGCCATGTTGTGCCCTTACCCAGTTTCGATCAATTTCAAGTTCTTTACCTTACCTTTTACTGTAAAAGGTTAGTAAAAAAAGGAATTCATTTACCACAATTTATTAAAACAAAAGGGATTACCTATCAGTAACACGAGGTATAAAATTTCATGGAACAAATTTCAGAGTTTCTGGAAACAAATTTTCAGTGTTGAAAGTTGAAACATATTACAATGGTACTCAAGTACCTACCAGGAAATCGTTTTAATGACGGTATTCGTACAAAGTTTCGGAGTCAAAGTTCGATATTATAGACCTAAGGGACTAATAATGATGGCTTGATAACAGCACCGTTGTAAGTGTTAATTTGTTAACTAATATTAATTGTTATTGACTTCAAAGTTGGAAGATAATTTTGATATTTTATAGTAGAAAAAAGGGTCTTGGGTCTCCTACTCTTTATGATCATAATTATCTATATGTGATAATAAAATCCACGTGCACTGCCTGAATGAACTGAATGCTGAGCACGGGTTCCAGGCTTCAATCCCGGGGTCAGGCCGAAATTGCTTTGTGGGTTTTAGGGAACTTTTACAAAAGCAACCCGGAGTCTAGAAGTTGGTGCTTGATAAGCCCTTGCATCGTAAATTTAACGTAAATATCGGTCCTGTGACTGATAATGTGTCCGAACATGTCAGATTGCCGACCCATTGGCCTAGGAGAGTGAGTGAATAGAGATTTCACCTGTGTTTGCGCAAATACTTGTCCACTATAATATGTCCTGCGCAGTTTGGATGACATTATTGTTCTTGATAATGAAAGCCACTCATGAATCAGGCAAACTTCAAGTACTATTGATAAATTCGTCATGAAACCAAGAACATCGACTATATCCAAAACCCACCAAACCAATGTACCAGAACAGGCTTGTTTGCTCGATATTTGACCAATAACAATCAAAAAATGTCTCCAATTATTCCTAATTGGATATTCCAACGAGTCTATTAATTCCCGAAATTTAATCAATGAAAATGTTTATACAGAAGTGTTGAAAATTCCGACAAGCGTCGATTATATTTCGAACTTGGTGCGCTGTGTTTTGCGGTCACATCTTAATGACTTTTTGATTTAGCCATTATTACGGTTTCAACTTTATTGTGGTCCGGTATCGATGATAGGAACTCGTTAATAGCTGTATTTTGGAATACTGCCTCATTAAAATCTGAACGAGATATAAATGTTTTAAATTTCCTGAAAGTGTTGACAAAGAAAGACCGTTAATCAATTCAAATCAAATCAAAATACCTATATTTTCAGCAGGCTCAGCATGAGCAGAAGTTTTGTCTACCGGATAATGGACATAATGACAGAGAAGTGACCGATAGACGTAAGATTTCTTTTGAAAAGATTTTTTTCTTTTCTTCGATCGACATAATAATAAGTCTACAAGTGATTATATGCGAGTTGACAGTACGCGCCATGATCGGGTAGAAGACATGTTGACATTAACAGAAAGAGCTTTGTCTTTTTTTTTGATAGAATAGACATAGAATCGGCATACTGAGCCTGCAGGCTGCATTGGCCCATAAATATATACCTTAAATACTAACATACATACTTTACTAATTAAACAATTAGGTAATCAATGTATCAAGTAATAATAAGATGCCTATGTTAACTAACAAGCAAGTACTCTTCGATCTAAATAACTTGGCAATTGATTCTATTGAATCCGTCCTTTAGATAAGCAAAATATATTAGACACGTGTTTTTTTTGTTGTTTTAATACATCATAAAAAATACAAAGTTAAAATAGACTAAAGTTCGGGAGTAGGAGCTTGTGACGTCACTGGTAAGCAAAATTAGTGCGTGTGATGTCGTTTCGTTTTTATTCGTTGGTGGGGGGAAATGAAACCTTGCACGTGCACCTTCGGATTGTGGATAGGCAAGTCATCATCAAGTTTCAAATAATACATTCTATATTTAAAACTTAATCATAGCTTTTAAGCTAATGACAATAAAAAAACACACACGTGGGTAGCATAATTATATTGTACTAGTTGACACGTGCCTACTTCGCTGGGCGTAAACACTTTAACTTGTGTTGAAATTATGAGTGTATTTCAGTTAGTACTGAGTTCTACGATTTATTTCCTGACAAATTCAAAAAAATCCCCTGGGGGCTTAGCTAAGATGTCTTTCTACATTCGTAAACGCTAGTAGTACTAGATAGTAATAGTGTAATTAATTCAGAAAATTTACTATATGAAAATAAGAAATATGGCTGTGTAGTCTACTAAAAAAAATTACATATATTGCTTTTAAAATCCCTAAAGATCTTGGCAGGCTTAGCATGGCGATTCTATATCTATTCTGTCAATGTCAAAAGAAATCTTACGTCAGTCTGTCACTTATCCGTCATTATGTCCATTCTCTGGTAGACAAAACTTGTTTCTACGGTTGTCATGCTAAGCCTGCTTGTACCTATAAACAATATATTCGGTGTTATGATTTTCATTTTTGCATTCCCTAATAATTCTTCAGTGCCCGGAGCACTATTCTTTATTTCCTCTTCTATTGAGACTGATAAAGAAATTGTCCACAGATTCAGCTGTACGGGTTCAACAAGGAGTTGTATCACAATATGTCGGAGGCTCAGCACAAATCTCAGGGCATTGTCGGCATCTCACTTATGGTCCAAGTAAGTGCACGACTGTACCAATAAAATATATTTCATAAAGATTTAAGAAGTTTTCAACATGATTCTGATAACTGTTTATAATTATTACAATATCTAGGCCAGTTTCACCGGTTACGGATAAGTTCTAGATAGTTTATCTGGCAGATAATTTCATACAAATTCTGTTTCATTTTTTAATTTATCTGGTAGATAGTGGCTAACCGTAACCAGTGAAACTGGCCCTTATTAAATTAAGTCGAAATATTTTTAATATATTATTAATATCATTGCAATACTTATTTAATGGTTAGGTATATGTTACACATATAGGTACATGGCAATCGTTCTTATATATAGGTACTAATATAAATCTCATAAATCCTTGAAGCCGACCCCAATATAGTTGGGAAAAGGCTCAGGAGATGATGATGAAATCCTTGAACCATAATTTGTCATACAAAGAAGTAAAAGCGCTATCACACTAGCAGATTTTATCGCGCGGTTTCAGATGTCATCGTTTGTACCGTAGTTGTCAACTGTTTATTGTCGAACACCAGCCCGACCCTCGTGCGAACTGAGCGTTAAATAAAGTCAAATAGTGTGCAAGCGTCCTGACGTCACAGAATAAAAGTAAATAATAAAGTAGGTAGTTATTATAGAATGTATTTGTTTCCAGGTGGGCGAGCCATTCAACGCAGACTTTAGGTTGATTACAAGTGCGTTCAACAAAGTTACTTACAGAGGTGAGTGCACTTTACTCATGCTAACCAACCTCTTGCACCCGGCTCAGCAGGCTTAGCATGGCGATTTTATATCTATTCTGTCAAGAAAAGACAGAGCTTTTTCTGTCAATGTCAACATGTCTTCTGCCCAAACATAGCGCGACCTGTCAACTCGCATATAATTACTTGTAGCCTTATGTCAATCGAAGAAAAGAAAAATTACTTCAAAAAATGTCAAAAGAAATCTTACGTCAATCTGTCACTTTTCTGTCATTATATCCAATCTCCGGTAAATAAAACTGGTTTCTACGGTTGCCATGCTAAGCCTGCTGGTTTGAGCTAAGGTCCAGTGTCACTTTCAAGAATGGAATGCCTCTAAGGATGGATGATTCCGCAGAGCAGTTATGGAATCGAACGAGGCAAAGGCGAGTGCTTAGGAGATCGATCCTCTCATCCCAGCCGGCGCGATAGAAGTGGGAGACACCACGGGCGCCGGTGTTATGGGACGTTCCGGGCGCCGTAGGTGCAGGTCTGTGGGCAGTGTATCGTGTAGTACCCTTTAGGGCTGAAGCTGCGGGATTGTTCAAAAGAGTGTGATCGAGAGATATTGAAATGTTGCTTAATCTATTTTAAAAGTTTTAAGTTTTCCTCAAATTAATAGAATAATTGGTATAAGATTCTTAGTGGGTGCTGTTACGGGGTGGGTCAAAATAGGCTTTTTAAAAAAAATAACACTTGCGTAGGAATAGAAAAAAAAAGTTTAATTAATATGATTTACAAAGAAAGCCTATTGTCCGCGACGACGTTCAATTCCACACTGCTATAATAATGTAAAATTTCTAAGTTATTGCAATGTGCTGAGTCGATGGAAAAAATGTAGGATGCACGTGTTGCAGCGTCAGCTGTTTATTATAATATTCTTATTAATGTTATTTTATATATAACTAATTCGTCGGCGGCCGCAAATTCGTCGTGATGTCTGTGTACATGCCTACGGAAGACGCGGACAACTTACCTCTGTTCACGGAATGCCTCGGTATAATCAGTGCTGTTATCGAAGTGAATGATGTGGAAAGCGTTCTAGTGCTCGGTGACTTTAATGCCGATGTGACGCGGTCTCGCAGCATATTCGGTAGTAAGTTGATGGAGTTCTGTGTCGATCAGGAATGGATATGTGCGGACTTGGCTATGCCTGGTATGTCCCCTGATTCTTTTACGTATTTAAGTGACGCGCACGGCACCACGAGCTGGATTGACCACTGCATTACCACCGCGGCAGGTTTGAACGCTATTGACGATATTAATGTTTTAAATGATGTTTTCTACTCAGATCATTTTCCTTTAGTAATTACTTGTAATATTCAATCTATCTTGCCTAAAATTAACAAATCCCATACTCAAAACAACAATAATATTATTTGGGGTACCCGTAGCTATGAACAGAAATGTCATTATGCAAAATTATGTGATACGTTTTTAAATAGCCTTGAATGGACATCATTTGCATGTTTAGGTAACTCATGTAACGATATAGATCACTTTAGTCAGATTGATAAGTTCTACTATCAGATTGTCAACAGCATAACTAAAGCCGCTCATCAGTCGTACGAAGGTAGATCTAACAGTAAGAAAAAACAAATTATTGGGTGGAATTATCACTTGAGGGATTGTCACTCAATAGCTAGACAGTATTATCAACTGTGGAATTTGAATGGGCGTCCTACGGAAGGAAAAATATATAATGACATGATACATAGTAAGAAAATATTTAAAAATAAGATAAAATGGTGCCAGTATAATGAAAATAAAATTAAAATGGATATAATAGCTACGCATAGATACAATAAGGACTTCGGAAATTTTTGGAAGGAAACGAACAAATTAAATTATAAATCTAGCTTGCCTGCATCTGTAAATGGTGAACAGAATCCCGTAAATATTGCAAATATGTTTGCAAATAAATTCAATCCGCCACCGCCACCGCCTGTAATACCTGCGAACAGCTGTGTAAGTGCGACGCCCTCAGCCAGTTGTGGAACGGAGACGCTGCCGCGCACGCGCGCTTCTCCGCCGACACCGCCCGAGTCCCAAGACGAGATCACTGACCTGCATGTTACTGCGCAAGATGTACTTACATGCGTTAAAAATATGAAGCGTGGCAAGTCTCCGGGCCACGACGGGCTTAGTGTGGAACACGTACTGTTTGCACCAGCTATATTATTTGAAAAAATTGCGACACTATTTAATATATGTATTAACCATAGTTACTTACCTGAGAACTTCATGAAGACCACAGTTGTGCCCATTGTTAAGAACAGAACTGGGAACGTGTCCAGCTTGTCTAATTACCGGCCGATATCACTGGCAACTATATTGTCTAAAATATTTGAAAATCTCATGATTAAATATTTAAATGAAAAATACTTACCTCTTCATAACGCACAATTTGGTTTCCGCCGGGGTTTGTCCACAGACCTTGCTATATTTACATTGAAAAATACAATCCACTACTACAACAATAGAAATACCACTATATACGCTTGCTTTTTAGACCTCAGTCGTGCCTTTGATACTATTAATTATGACATTCTTTGGGCGAAATTAAGAAAAACACAAGTACCGGCTAAAATTGTACAATTATTAGAATTTTGGTATTATAACCAAACTAACCAAGTTAGGTGGGATAACGCGTATTCGGACACATACAGGTTAACTAGCGGGGTCAGACAGGGTGGCCTAACGTCTCCGGTTCTGTTCAACTTATATGTTAACGACTTAATCGGGGAGCTGAGCAGTGCCAGAGTTGGATGTCACATTGGTGGTGAATGTCTAAATAACCTTAGCTATGCAGACGACATGGTGCTGCTTAGCCCCTCGGTTACTGGCTTACGAAAGCTTGTTAAAATATGCGAGGAATATGCGAAGAAGAACTATCTTACGTATAACGTAACAAAGACTGAGATTATGATTTTTAGATATTGTAATAGTTCAGTTGAAATGCTGCCAATTACATTGTATGATACTCGCATAAAGACTGTTAGTAAATTTAAATACCTTGGTCACATATTAACTGAAAATTTGAAAGACGATGACGATTTAGAAAGACAGAGACGGAGTATTGCCTGTAGAAGTAATATGCTGAATAGGCGTTTTTACCATTGCTCAAAGCAAGTAAAAATAACTCTGTTCAAGGCATACTGTCAGTCGTTCTACACTAGCCAACTTTGGTACAAGTACACGAAGAGTGCGTACGACACTCTTCGTGTACAGTACAATAATGCATTCCGGGCCATGCTCAACCTACCCTGGCGATGTAGTGCGACTGATATGTTCGCTGAGAGCAGAGTCATAAACTTCTATGATCTCATAACAAAACTCAAGACGTCCTTTCACACACGAGTTGCAGCAAACAACAACGAGCTTGTTTCTACCGTGTACAGAAACGTATTCCTACTGAGGAGGACAAAACAGATCGAGTCACTGGCGCCGAATTGATTTGTCCTTCTTAGTAATCCTACACGATTTTTTTATATTTTACATTATATTTTTGTTAGCTGTTTTTAAGATTTTAAAGTCTGTAATTAGTTTATTTTTGTATGTCTTAGTGTTTATTATGTATGTAAAATATGGGTGTATACCTGAAATAAACGTTTATTATTATTATTATTATAACAGTGCGTTCAAAAATACCAAATTATATAATTTACACAAAACGTCAGCGTCTATGAATCAGAACTTTATAAGCGTTTAAGTACCATGAATATTTTTAATTTCTGTTAGTTTAAAAACGAGGTACTTAATGACATCCCCAAACCCACATTGGATATTTCTCACATAGTTTAAACTCTCTAATCCCAGACGATATCTCTATTATTTAGAGTTATTCGTAAATACCAACTGTCTATCAGAATTATAATTAGCAGCCCGTAAACCCTTGCTGTATAACCCTCCCAATGGCCAGTCAAAAGCATAATTACCATAATTTTAACGCTTCGCTCGGCTATTGGCAATCAAAGTTCGTTGTTAACAAATTATCGACGAATAAATATTCAATCATTATTTTTAGTTCTATTTTTTTTCTGTCTAATTACAATCTATTATCTTGGAATAGTTTTGCATTTACTACTCAGCAGGGTTTAAAAATCTCGATAAGTATTTAAGCCTTCTGCAGAATGCAGTCTTTTAGACTTCCGATAGTTGGATCGGGCTTATAAATGAGTATGTTGATGAATGTGCTTGTTACAATATCAGGTATACGGTCAGTATTAGGCCAAGGCATTCGTTATTTTACCAATATTTTTTCTTCTTCTGTAACATCATAATGCGTTCTCTAATCTTTTTTGCCAGTGTAATAACCAACCTTAAGATCGAATACATAAAAGTTAATTTCCTTAATAGAATTTCAACTTTATCGCTGAAGCATAGGGTCGTTAAGATGATTGGTGAGCTTGATATGCGGGCGATTGTATTTTTTTTGTTGTTATGACTGTTGACTAGAGTTGACTCCAGAATTAACAAAAGTGACACTCCCTCCAGCTGCACCACAAGGGGACATTGAATGACCAATATCTAATGAATTTGTAAAATGCATACTTATACTTTAATTTTTTTGCAGGTGCCTCATTCCCCATAAAGCATTTACCTCTAAGTTCCTTACTGCCGAACACCCAGCAGTACCTCACGTACGAAGGTTCGACCACCCACCCCGGCTGCTGGGAGACAGCTGTGTGGATCATCTTCAACAAACCCATTTATATTTCTAAGCAGGAGGTAAGTTAAAATTAACAACCATCAAAGCCCATTGGCGGCAACAACACGTGTTGCGGGATCATTGAAAGGAATTCCCGGAGTCCTGAAAAATGCAAAGCTCTAGAAGGAAAGTACAGACGCCAGCACATCAAGCTACACAAAACTATCATATTTTGCGTATCAACTTTGAAATATATGTTTCAGCAATAAAGTTGAAAATCTAATTAGGAAGTTTGACAGATCGTAGTAGCTTGATGTGCTGGCGTCTGTACGAAAAGCTCTAAGTGGGTTTTCGTCAGTCAAAACATAACATTTCCTTACGCTGCACATAGTTAGTTCATTTGATGATTTCTCACCTACTAGTAAAAGAGACAACCAGCATACATAGCATACTATGCCGGGCACATCAATATGTGATGTAACGACCACATATTTAGTGCAGAAAACTGGAAAGAAACTCCACAGACACTATTTTCAAAACTGTTTCCAAAGTTTGACTATGGGAAAATTATACTACTCGTAAATACGAATACCATTGTAACCTCATACATTTTCCCCAGATGTATGCCCTTCGTCAGCTGATGCAGGGGTCACAGCTGACTCCCAAAGCCCCGCTGGGCAACAATGCGAGACCAGTACAGCCGCTGCACCATCGCACTGTTAGAACCAACATTAACTTCAATAAACAAGGACTTCAGGTATTTATACTAACTTTCGCTCACGGTTTCACTCGCATTCTGAGGGAACTACTTACAGCATATTATATTAAAAAAAACACGTAGTTTTTCAGTGTAAAAAATGTAATGATGTTATATAATATATTTTTTTAACTTTAAATGGCAAGTGGTATATTTACGTCGAGCCGCGCCAAGAGTTCTTATGATCGATGGACCCGTGTGGCTGCTTATTAACCACGAGCCCCTCATAAAGATTACCGTGTAACACCTGAAAATCTACGTTATTTCTGATTCTCACAAAGGGCTTTAGAATAAAAAGCTGGTTATCACAAAGTTAGCAAATAACCATGATATAAACAGGGTCCCAACTTGTTCGTTGTATTACAAAACTTATAACTTGAGTATGAATATGACAAGCTTTAGAAAATACACAACTGAAATACGAACAATTTGAATTACGAATTTCGGCTGCCATTTGTATTTACATCTTTGGCATCAAAAACATGGTTGGTATGGTTATGAAACCTCTTTCCTCTATTTAGAGCATAAAATAATTGCTGATGAAGCTTGTGAGACACTCTGGCCGTAAGTTTGGTAGTTAAGGGAACCAATTGTATCAAGAAAATTGTCTATTTGCACTATGGGTAGTCAGAAGCCAGAAATTCTGACAACCAGTCTTACCAAGGATTTTCCCAGGTAATTGTGTTGAGAAAGATACACAGTCACTTCATTATAGACCCTAACATAGAAAGGAAAAGCCTACCTGTACCTATACTTTTACGAGTGTGTACTTCAATGTTAGTGTCGCTATATTAATATTCATACTCCAAGGTTGATACTTAGTTTGTAGATAAGACTTCGTAGCTCAGTGAGTTATGTTCCCGTGTTTAGTGACGCGAATACCGGGGTTCCCAGTAGTGATTATTTTTGGGGTATTACACTAGTGTTGTGCTAAATTTTGGGATTTTGAACTTTGATATAAGGAGTCAAAAAAGCACATTAATTTAAAAACAATGACATAAATAAATGTTTTTTTCAGTAAAACTGCTAAAATTCGCTTAATTCTCCGTCGTTTTGAGGTTTTCTATCGTTGTATTATGTATTATACATGCTATAAAAAAATTAAATAATGCCAGTTTACTGCACATAAAAACCAAAAGAATGCTTAAAAGGCAGTAGTGTGACATTCAAACCAATAAAATTTACTCATTTTAGTAATATAATACTGATCGTAATATGGAAAAAAATGTAATGATGTTAGGGGATACAAGAACAGTCTTCTCTAATGCCCACGTGGACAATGTCACGGGTAGCAGTTACTATACAAATACACATATATTGATCGTCCTATGAAAACACTTATTACTTAAAGTTACACAACAAATCCTACTAATATATATATGTATGGATTATTGTATTTCACGTATAAACTACTGAATAGATTTTGATGAATCTATGGCAGTAACACAGCTTATATATCAAAATAACACATAAGCTACTTTTCACGCACATGAGGGAAGTATGTGTAAAATATCACGTTGTATATGAATCACTATCGTCTGTCAGAATGAAGCATGTATGTTAAAACGGCACATATTGATTCAGAGGCATAAGTAGTTATATGTAAATCACAATATACTACATATAAATAAGACAATATAATTCAAGTTTAATAGGACATGCTAGACTACAGACTTAAACAGAACCAAATTGCATGGACGGCAATAAATCTTGAACAAATCCCGGTCTAAGACGACGCGTGTCCGACTGCGCAGTGAAATCATTTGCGTTTGGACACGGTTTATTATTATTTAATCAAGTTATAAGACAGTACAAGAAAGAAGAGAGATTTAAATTGAGAATAGAGATCTATGGGTTTCGTTTTTTTCTATTCCTATTTCAAAATTTATTCTTAGTTCAAAAATATAGTAATATAAAAATATATTATTTAGGGCCAGTTTCACCGCTACCAGATAAATTAAAAAATGGAACAGAACTTGTATGAAACTATCTACCAGAAAAACTATCTGGTGCTTATCCGTAACCGGTGAAACTGGCACATAATCACATACGTTAAATAAAATAGAAAATTATTAGACATTTTATGTATGTTTTTTTTTCCAATTTTGTAGAAGCAGCGTTCTTTTTCAAAGTACAGTCAACAACAAAAATAAGTAAACGTGTTCACCTGCAATACAGTCCAGTATGTGACAAAACCAGATTAACATTTCGCGTTTATTAATTCAAATGTTTTTGTTTCAGGGGTCAAACAACTGTCCAGACATGTACCGGAATATGCACTATACAGGTATTTCTTTAAATTTATATCTAATGCACTTTTCTGACATTAAAATGCATCGTGTCTTAGAATGACGCATGTATGTGAACAAGGCACCAAGTGGTTCAATGTTTCGTATCAAAAGACTTTAGGCGAGGCATGCCTCGGATTGAGGCGTTTTTTATTACATTAAAATTGTGAAAGTCATTTGATACAGAATATATAAAAATTATCTGAATGCAAGCAACTAGTGCTAGAAATGTTAATGTCCACTCTTCTATCACTCTTTTACAAATATTTCAGCACGTTACCACCGAAAGAGACGCTCCAAAAAGAGTGTTGCATGCAAAAGGCACGCTAGACCAAAGAAATGTCACAGAAATAGGTATTGACTATATGTTCATTTGTAGACATGTGAATGTGTTATAGCAAGCTTCAATTTTAGTGTAGTTAGCTTATATGAGTAGTTTTATAGGACTTCTCGGAGTGTCGGTGCAATACAACTAGCGATATCCAATAAAAATATAAAACATATTTTGATAACCTGTAGTGAATGTCTTGTCAGTCGTTAAAATAATAGGTATGTTAAGTACGAAATTATGCTGTGGTATTTTATTTACATAAACTTAGCTTTATTTTTTTAAGTCAATGTGTATTTATGTAATGCTGCATGTTAGCTTTTTTTTAATTTATTGTTTTTGTTTTTCTTTTTTTATTTAGCTGTAGGATCATCAGATGATCTCATATATTTACCTAACAACTTGCTTGACCAAACATCGACGACAACAGAAGAGCCCGATGCTAGTTCTACCACTGCAACCAGGTAACCTTATTTATTTTAGAAAATAAAAAGCTCATAGTTAAAACTAAAAGCATTTTTATAAAAAGCAAACCCGTCAAGTTCGAGTCGGACTTGCACATCCATTGTTAATAATATAAATTAAAATATTACTCTAATAAAAAATAAATAGTACCGAGGGACGAATCGAACGTTGCTGTTGGAAAAACTTAGTAGTTTGATTTTTTCACAGCTCCTGGGGACCAATGATGGATGTGGATTCCATACTTGCATCTGACAATGATTTTGTTGTAAGTTATGTCAAGTCCTTGCCAAAAGACTTGTTTACTAAAATTTGACGAATGAAGGTGAAGACAGGAACTTCTTCGTGCAATTTAATTTGTGTGTAAATTACTTTATTCTTTATAAAATTCTTTATTATTTTTGTTTTTTTTTTTCACAGCAACCCAATGGCCCAAGGAGCACAACTTGCGGTACAGAAGCGTTGACGACCTCTCGCTCGCTCACAATTAAAATATATCTATTTTTGTTTTTATTAATTACCTTTATATGAATATTTTCTAAAATCGAAGATAACTTCATTCCTTCAGTTTGAATATAAAAAAGGCACAAAATTTCTGTGCCATTTATGTACGATCACAACAACAATTAAACATTTTTGAATGAATAAAATAATTACGACTCGTATGAATTCAATTCCATACCAAAGAACTATTTTATTGTTTTGTAAATACATATAAGAATTAAATTAAGCATGTAGTCTATGTTAAATCTAAAACTAACAAAGTTCCACAGGTAACATATTAGGACAGTAGACTATTGTAATCGTCGTGTAGAGTATACATTTATCAGCCATTTACTTAAAAAAATATTGCTTATGTATATAAACAAAAATAACATAGCTGACTATTCATTTGAGGATTATATAATTAAAACTTTTGAATAAATTTAGATTGTATGCCTCGCGATAAGAAACTGTGCAATTACGCCTCTCGACAAGGCAGAGACTTTAGGCGAGGCCACCGTACGCCTCGTCCGCTTAAATGTTAGATCAGATTTATTAATCAAACAAAAATGTACTATTATCATTTAGAAATTTATGATACTATGTAGCCTTGTATGTACTGTATAATATATTTAACAAAACGCATATTAGAAAATATTATTCTTGCTATTTATAATGAAAATAATCGTGTTGTCAGTTCGTCTCCATACATTGTCTATCACACATAAAATGGTAAATTACTAGCGTTTATGAAGACGAATTTAACCATTAAAAATATAATGTAATTAGATCATAAAAAAAATAATTATAAATCGTCAATTGTATAGACAATATTTCCCGACATACAAACTTAATAATTTAAACAATACACAGATATAAACAAGCTTTGAAAGTATATATCCCTATTACTTACTGTGTAAAATATATAGAAATTATGTATAGACTTATAAATGTATATAGGAATGTATATAATAATACATTTTGATTTCAATTAAATGTTAAAATGGAGTATCATAATTCGTCCACACTATTAAGTGTATTTATGGCAAACATATATAACTGTAAGGCTTTTAATATACATATAATGTAGGTAATGCCACATAAAATAAACAAAAAATATAAATAATTCAAATTATTTCATAAAATTTAGTAGAAAAAGTAATAAATTTATTTTTCAAGCTTGTTTTTTTAGTGTATATTTTTTCAATTGTATTTGCTTAAAAATGTAAATTAATACAATTACAGAAAAAGGCTTATATAATTAGATCGGTATATACATATAATTAGGCTGTAGTTTTAGAAATTGGGCGAAATAAAATTAAAAAAGAAAATACTGTTTATATCAAAACTCCGGTTAATAAAAAGCTAAAAATTAGGTTAAAATATAGTTAAAAAGTGTGTTTTGGTAAAAATATATAAATTACTATACGATTACCGTAAGCGACTGTAATGTACCTATGGAATTAAATGTAGTGGTTTAGATGCCTGTGTTGTCTTTATGAGTTAAATAATAAAATGTTTATCAGAATTATTTGTTTTATTTGTCTCTGAGGTTAAGAAATAAAGGTGTGACATGAAAAATAAAAAATATATATAAGCTATCAATCCATTGGCCTATATGCTAACCATCCAAAAGAATATAAATATTGTATTCTTTACGTCAATTCTGTAAAATTCGAACAAGAACTCGCATTCACTTCACATAAGGTATGACACTTTTAAACCAATTTGAGTGAGCGTCGAAGTGACGTGGTGCGTCATCTCATACTTTATCCGTCAAAATCTCGAAGTCAATTTAGTTCAACTTGCAAACACGCTTGCAAAAATAGCGCTAGTGTAGATTCGAATTATACCAATCAAGAAACTCACAGCGGATTCAGATTCGAATTTTAGAATGAAGTCTTGCAGAATCACACTCCAATAGGCTTAGCATGGCGATTCTTTTATTGTGTCAAGAAAAGACAAAGCTTTTTCTGTCAACATCAACATGTCTTCTGCCCGAGCATGGCGCGACTTGTCAACTTGCATGTAATCCTGAGATTTAATCACGCGTTGACTTATGTCGATCGAAGAAAAGAAAAATTTCTTCAAGAAATGTCAAAAGAAATCTTACGTCAATCTGTCACTTTTCTGTTATTATGTCCATTCCCCGGACGACAAAACTTGTTTTTACGGTTGTCATGCTAAGCCTGCAGGTCTTACTTACAGATAGGTATAGTTTTGTCATGACGTTTCACTATCACAATACGCTGTATGCCTAAGCGCCATATTTAATAAAAAAAATATATTTTTATTCTTACATGAAATGCGTGAATTAAAAAAAAAACATATTTTTTTTAAATAACCATAAAGCTTTAACTGTAGGCAGCTTAGCCAAGTAATGAGGTAATTTATTGTATATGTATCCTCAAAACATAAAAAATATACACTCTATGTACGGACGCTAGCACATCAAGCTACCCGAACCTGTCAAATTTTCGCGGTCCACTTTGGACCTGCTTCAGCGATAAAGTAGAATATAATATATTAAGTAAATTTGACAGATTGAGTAGCTTGATGTGCTGGCGTTTGAACTCTATTTCTCTCATTTTCTTGTTAATAAATGAATTTTATAAGTCCATTCGTACATCATTAGCCGGCTGCATACAAGCCATACATAAACAGCTGTGTCTTCATACGACTATATCAGGCAGTAGATTAGCCATGAAACATTCAGGGAGGAAACGCCACCGATACATATGTCCGCGCGACGGATGTGTCCGCTGTCTGCAACCCCCCTTCCTGCGGAACTGAGCCCCCGACTACGCCGTAGCGCTACGACTACGGCTACGACGTAGGCTACGCGTTATCGTAGTAATGTTGCTACGGTTATTATTTATTAGGTTGTATTGTGAGTTTTTGTTTTGGAGTTTTATTTGATGGGGTTTCTCTGAGAGAATTAATAAATTGTAGATGTAACGTTAAAGAAGTATATTTCTTTTTAATAGAAATGAACTGTGTATGTTTTAAGGAACATAGCAGAAGTATCGGAAGGTACTATTATTATGATTAAATTTAAGTTATATAAATTTTATTTTATGTACTATTTCATACTGACTCTTACGTGAGTCTAGACCATCCATCTCCCGAGCCTTTTCCCAACTATGTTCGGGTCGGCTTCCAGTCTAACCGGATTCAGCTGAGTACCAGTGTTTTACAAGGAGCGACTGCCTATGTGACCTCCTCAACCCCGTTACCCAGGCAACCCAATACCCCCTTGGTTAGACTTGAGTCTAGATATACTGAAATATTTATAGCAATACTAGAATTTTATACTACACATTTTTAACTGAATTAGAAAGTTTATTTTTTATATTATTCACTGTCAAAATACATTATATCAATCTTTATTAAAACATCAGATTTACCTTAACTTAATTCAAAAGCTTATAACTTTTTATTAACTCAAAGCAACAAAAACAAGACATTAAAACTGAAACCTTCAATGCTAACAGATATTTTTAAACAACGTTACGCATTTAGAAAAGTTATTAATGTCGCTCGTAGCGGAAACTCCGCGGGCGGAAGTGGCCGGCGGCCATATTGTTTGCGGTGAACTTCCGGCGCCGACGCCACTTGTCTCCAGCAAGTTAGCGTTACAGCACTTTAACATGTTTTTAAAGTTCTTTGATGTTGACGCTTTGAATATGTGATGATTTTTCCCTCACCTCGGAGATATTCAAGATTTTTAAAATGTAATTAGGTAGGTATGTGAATTTTATTACATAATTATCCTTACAATAGGCTATCTCGGTTGATATTTTAAGATAATACACGTCGTGTGATAGCTCGGCTAGCAGTTTTTGTGGACGACCAGATGGCGTAGTGGGTGGAGAATCTGCATGCCACGCTAGAGGTCGCGGGTTCGATTCCCGCATAAGTCAAACATTTGTGTGCATGAACATACGTGTTTGATTTAGTCTGGGTGTTTCTATGTATAGGTAATATATGTATTTACAAAAGAAAAGTATAATAAATAAGTTTATCAGTTGTCTAGTACCCATAGTGCAAGCTCTACTTAGTTTGGGACTAGATGACGTTGTGTGAATGTGTGAGGGATATTACTTAGTAAAGAAACTTTAAAGTTTTGCAAATAATGGCTATATGAGAGGAACCTAATGACGTGATGTTATTTGCTACTGAATAAACTTTATTTTAAATACAAAAAAAGTTCCATGAGTAGAATATACGATACAACTTAATTTCAACCACGAACCAACTAATCTTCGTATCACCGTATTAAAAATCCACCCAAATTCCACTCATCTTTATTAATATAATGACTGCTAGCGGTTTTACCCGCATCCCGTGGAATAACGGGATGCACGTATAGCCTACAGCCATCCTCGTTAAATATGTTATATAACACTGAAAGAGTTTCTCAAATCAAGTCTATAGTTCTTGAGATAAGTGAGATTCAAAAAACAAACTCTTCAACTTTATAATATTAGTACAGATTAGCACCGATTAGGATGAAATTTGGCACAGAAATACACACACTATACACTGTACATGGATATAGATTACTTGGGGCTGCGGGTTTGTCGCAAGAGTTATCGTGGCCCTGGTACACAGGGACCTCCAGAAGAAACATAGTGGGACATACATAGATTATTTTTAACCAGAGTCATAGGAGTAATTTCTTATAGACGCAAGTTCGCAGCTTCTTCCTCAAGAAACAACTCCTTCTTTAATAAATAAACCCATAAAATATAACATCACAATCACATCACGCACTCAAAACAAAAAGGTCGAAGTTAAAAGCGAACCAAGTCTCAAATAAAATGTACCGACAGCAAAACAAGCGGTCATACGACAATCTATGAATTATGGCGTGTGGCCCGCTAAAAAGCCGTCTCGGTAATTTCATTGTATCTTGCCGACGCGGAGCGGTGAAGTGCGCCGAGTAGCGATAGCAAATTAAGTGGAGTCGAAATATTAGTCTCGTGATTTTTTCTTGTCTGTGTTTTTGACTATTTTAATATTATACAGTGGTAAAGATTGTAGGTCTGTGAGTTTGTAGCGTTGTCTATATCTGGAGAACCGAAAAGTATCTTAAAATAATCGAAAATATTATTGTTTTTTTTTCTGTTTATTGCAGAAAAAGAAATTTATAGTAACGTTTCAATACTGCAACTTTCAAGTAGACATTGAAGAATTCTAAATAATGTTGAAATTATCTCATGCTTTATTATCATAAGAGTAGGTAAACAAGATAAATTACTCATCAAAGGGGGGATTGTGTCAAATTGGAATATTTTTTAAATGAGCCATCTAAACAATATCTATACACATTTTATACCTACAGGCTTAGCATGGCGATTTTATATCTATTCTGTCAAGAAAAGATAAAGCTCTGTCTGTCAATGTCAACATGTCTTCTGCCCGAGCATGGCGCGACCTGTCAACTTGCATATAATCACTTGTAGACTTATGTCGATTGAAGAAAAGAAAAATTACTTCAAAAAATGCAAAAGAAATCTTACGTCAATCTGTCACTTTTCTGTCATTATGTCCATTCCCCGATAAACAAAACTTGTTTCTACAGTTGCCATGCTAAGCCTGCTGGCATTGTTATTTTTATCAACATTTAATATTTGATCTTTTTAATTGTCAGTATGGCAACACATGGTACAGAATTTGTACTATCCTTTGAAATTCTAGTGCACACCCATGTTGAATAAATTGATATTTCTGAAAAAAAAGACAAATTATACACGAACATGGTTCTCTAAAGAAAATAAAAACCTTTTTATTGAAGAACCAAAAAAAAAATACAAAATCATATTTTGAATTTTTTTTTCTGCTGTCGCTACACAGCGGCTTCCCATCGTGTCACAACTGAGTTACCGTCCATTGACGGCGTAATGCACTGGGTACAACGTTTATTGCTCAAACAACTCACTTAGCCTACTAGCTTCTATGGACTAGCTTGTTCTAATATACTACATACTGATTGTATTATTTGATTCAATGAACAATATGTTCTATAGCATAGCAAATTCGTTAGTGATATTCCCACGGTCTGCAGATGATCGGGCGCGTACATACAGACCAGCAGGTCAACCTACCCGAATCTGTCTTTAACCAATCCAATATTAACCTTTCATCCATTTCCATTCGAAAGATTGAGGTAGGTTGATGTGCTGGCGTCTGTACGGTGACTATGATGTCTATCGTGAGTTATTCCAATGCGCCTCAATTTTATTATTTGGTTTTTTTATAAAATGCGACAATCATTTTTAATTCAAAAAATATTAGTTCAAAAGAGTACTTTGATTTCTGTCGCTAGAACGAGGGAAGTAATTAATTTTAAATACTAAAATTTTGCAGAAATCTTACCATGAATGCATTTAAAACGAATCCGGTTAAAAAGACTTTTAAGATAAATCGGTTGTCTAACACAAATATTTTTCCTGGATGTAGCGCGTTCGAACAAATATACAAAGCAATTGAAAACATTCTAAATAATATTGATGAAATAATAAATAAAATAAAACAACAGTATAACCACAGACATGTATATACAAATTAATCTCAGTTACATGAAACAGTTAACACGGAAGTAAATAATCCAGAAACCCCCACAAGACGGCACAAACTACAGTTAAGTTAACATATAACTTAACTGCGCTATAAATAAGGCGCACTTACACCGCTCATCTACCCGCAAACCGCTAATTAGGTGTTAAATCACTAAAAACGACTGAGTCCCAACGTGAAAATGTGGACCCCAATGTTTATCGTGATTTACACTTGTGAATACTCTAACGCTGAATATTAAGGTGTGAATACAGTGACACGAGGAGCGGAAAATTTAATGTAAGATACGGAAGATTTTGTTTTGCATCTAAATTAAGCATTTTTTAAGCTGTTCCATATTGTTTCTTTATTGAAATGTACTACCTTTATAACATATGGAATGCCAATAAAGAATTGAGTATTGAGTATTCAATTTAAGTGCCTTACATGGTCAATTTTCAGCTTTCGCACCCAAATCTGTTTATTTTTGTTCTTTTTTTCGTGTAATCATCATATTACGATCCCTCCGGCTGAGGGTGCAGCTGTAGGGAGTGTCGAACTCTTACTGACTAAAACCCACTCCCTCTTGTTATTAAACATTATTTGAAAATGTACTAGCTTTGGTACTAGATTTGGACCATCAACTTTGTTCAAGAAGATGGCTTGAAACTAGAACTAAAAGTGGTTCTTTTTAAAGACCAAGTTTTGTAATTAGGAGGACTGTGTTCCTTGTGAAGGTCTCAGTGTGCCAGGACCACAGTAACTCTTGCGAGCAACCCGCAGTCCCGGCAGTGAGCATATGGCTTAGGTAAACATATTTATGAAATTCTTTGGCAGATAAAAGATTAAGATAATATGATGTTCGAGGATGTTCACAAATCCTACTTAACAAATAAAATCTCACCTCGCTCCCGCTTATTACCCAATCCTCGCCCATAAAAACACGGTCCCATCTCCCAGCGGTCGCGGTCGACTCGCCCAAATGGAATTGAAACTGTGACAATCCAGTTTGCACTCTCTACTTTTTCTTTACACCATCTCGATTTGATTGAGTTCGTCTCACTTTGTTCTGACATTCGTACGAAATCAAACGGGTCTAGCTTAGCTCTAGTCTGAGAATCGATATGAGAGACAGTGAGGAGATATGTAGGTATAGTACTATCCATTTCGAATGATGCGATATACCTACCTGCAGAGTTGTCAAATTTTGAATAAGTCAAAAAATATATCAGAAAGTACTAATACGAACACACGCCAGCACCAGGCTGCTAGACCTTATTAGATTTTCAACTTTATCGCTGAAGCATATGGTAAAAAGTAGATTAGGAAAATTTGACGCTTTCAGGTAGCTTGATGTGCTGCCGTCTTAACGTAAACATTGTCTTGTTAAAAACCTTTTTGTAAACTATGAGAAATAAAGTCCTATTATTCCTTAAAATAATGGGCCCTTGTAAAACAACAGTGACCACATTACATTCAAACACTAATCGATTGAGTCAATAACCCCCACAAATACGTTGGTCTGTCTGTCCGCAGAATACAAACTAGTTCACTCTCAAGTAAGCGGAGACCGGTAAAGTCAAATAAACAAATTCTTGACCTAAAGCAAACAAGTAACGTTGATCTGCCGGGACATATCCACTAATGGATTCGAAATGTGGACACCCTTGTGAAATGTTCATAATTTTGTTTTGTTATACGATCTTCGTTTGAGTAACGGGTTTTTATCAATATGAAACTTTTACACGCTATGAATGTGAAGTTCTCTACATAGCCTTTTCCCAAGCTATGTTGGGGTATTCTTCCAGTCTGAACGGATGCAGCTGAGTACCAGTGTCTTGCATGGAGCTATTGCCCATCTGACCTCCTTGACCGCTACTCATGCAACCCGATACGTCTTGGTAAGATTTATTGGTAGACTTTGGAGGGATGGGTGGATGTATGGATGTTTGTTACTCTTCCACGCTAAATTACTCGATATATTTTGAAGAAACTTGGAAGTAATATAGCTTATATTAGAATAACCCGTAGAACCAGTGTACTTGTTATCCATGTGCGCGCAGTAGTTACTCGCTGGCAGAAGCTACTTAAACATAGAACTTCTACTATTTTCATTTGTTATTCAAAACCTTAAAACTAACAAAGCCAAAAAAAAAACACAAAACATTATCCAAAGCAATCCATTAAAAATGTTCATTCAAATTATCAGCATCAAAACGAATCATTTTAGATAAAAATCTCCAAGGAACTCTCCAGTCTCTAGAGTGTCGTAAACATGATTTTTGCCGTTTTTACCGTACAAAGGTAAAGAAAACAATTATGGCCGGCATTGAGATCTGCTATTAAGTGCAGAGCACAAACGTATCAGAGCCAGTAATGGCGTGCACTTCAAACAGTGGGACTCAAAGAAATCATTATTCCGCGCGCTTCCTACGCGACCACTTGGAAATGTAGGGATGGGAAGGTATCGATGTTTTGTGTTTACATAATTCTACATATTGTTAAGGGCTCTTTTTCGTAGGAAATCGTCAAATGACCCCTCCCGCTGAGGGTGCAGCTGGAGGGAGTGTCAGACTCTTACTGATTAAAACCTACTATGTTCCTTCTGGAGACCTGCTTGCCAGGGCCACAATAACTCTTGCTAGAACGAGCAACCCCGGCAGACATATTGTTTAGAGCTGCGGTTAGGAGCAGAAATTTCAAAAAACCGTTAGTAATGTACTCTATTTCTTTTATTTTGTTTCTCTATTACTCGTATATGCACTGAAATATAACTTTCATTTTTTATTAACATAAGCAGAAATGTTTACTAAAAGTTTTGTTTGTAATCCCCTATTTGTTAATTTTAACCGCAGTCGAAATAAATATATATGTACCTACTTTCTAAATTCCATACCCAGAAACACAACAATGCCTTGTATTCCATTCATAAGGTAAATTCTATTCAATATAATTATGCTGAAACACTGAATACAGTTTCAATAATGTTCAGTATCTATAACAATATACCTATTATATAATATCAATAAGGGCCTGTTTTACAACCTATAAATAAGTTCAAGTTACTTTATTTTTTAGATGATTTCATACAAATTCTGCTCTTTTTTTAATTTATTCGGTAAATAGTGGCTATTCGGATATTGTGTGTAAAATCAATATACCAAAAGCACTTCGTTTTCAACATTTAAATCACAAAAAAAAACATCGATAAAAATATATCGATATTCTGTAATCCCTATAGCAGGTACGCTCCGCCGCGGGGTAACGAAGCTAATCTGTACTCGAGTGTCGACAATTTGAAGCGTAACAACAGAAAATAAGCAAGTCTTGAGCCATGTTGAACTTAATCCGCGGTTTACCCGGAGATTCTGTGTAATGAATGCTGTTTATCGAGCTATTATCCACAATACCCTTTTAATTTGAGGAATTCTGTGTTATTTAAGCGTTTTGTTACTAATGATATCGGTTTAAGAATTTTGTTTTGTTTTACTTGCTGTTATTATTTATATTTTAAAGACGGATAGTCTCTAATAATAGCCGTAGATAAGGATACAAAATACAAGAATATAAAATAGTGATTCTAATTACTGTGTCTTTTAGATTAAGAAAATATATTGGATGCGTATTTTTTTTTAACAAAACACTATAAAGAACACTGAGATATAACGCATTGATGTTCGGAAGTGGGGGCTTGTGACGTCACGTTTATGTAAAATTAGTGCCGAAAGGTGAAGTAATACATAATTTCAACATGTTGTGTTTTTGGCATTATAAGTTTGTAAGAGAAATGAAAACATACGTTTCCAGTAATTTAGACGGACCTATTAATTTTTGTATTCGTCATATCTATTCTATTGAACTCTCTCTTTGCTAAATTGACGATATTACGTTTTACTTACCTTTACTACTGATTCAATTGAAAATTACCAAGAAAGTTAATATTATACTAACTCAGTGTTTCTACAGTAACTCACACACAAATCCCCGAATTCAATACAAGTTATATTAAAAAAAAAACATATCCTAATTTGATAAATGTGACTCCAAAAAACCCAATAAATCATTCGTGTTACTAACGTACTGGCGAGCAGTGTGGTAAGCGACAATATTAAGCTACCCGTAAAATATTTTTTACCCATAAATTAAGGGAATGTAAGCGAGTTTTTCATATGCCAGTTTCGCTAGTATTACGCGAAATTAAACACATAAATTACGACAGTACAACTTGAGGTGCTTATATTGAATTTGGGCTCGCCTTAATCACTTCGAGTTTATTATGGGCATATAGATATAATATTATAATATAGAGTTTTTGCACACTGGAAAAAAATACTTCGATATGTATTATTCTAACAGATTTAAGTATAAAAATGACATTGATATTAAACTAGGTGCGAAGACGATAATTTTCTGTATTTTGAAACTTATGTAGTAACAACACAAATTAAATTTAAAATAATATCTAATTTAAGACTGTAGGAAAGTAATTAGTTTTATTTCGTCAATGCAATATAGAAGATTTCCAAATTAATAAGGCTAATATCAGTCATTATAATGTTCAGTTTTAGGTAAAAGACTCGGAATTAACTACCGTACCAAACTTAGAACCTAAAGAACATTCTACTAGTAAAAAGACAATATTATTATTCCTAAAACTGCATCTAGATGTTATGGTATCTAAACCAATAGTATTTGATAACAACAAACAGGTAGTTTACACTTATCTAAACCACCGCACAATGTTGACGAGTCCATTTGCGCAAACGCATTGCAAAAACAAGAAACAAAACATTCTTTCGCTGAAAAATTCAAGAACTGTCAACGGATTCGTAAACAGGGAGATAAAACAGATGTCAGACCCGACAAGTGGTCAGTCAGTGACAGAACAGTGCAGTGGTTATGACCTGAGCCGAAATTTAAATCGATGAAGAATAAAATACAAAAAAACAAGATGTACACTTACCATATGAAAGAAATGATGTTCGTTAATACTTGTAAGAAGAACTATTTGAAGATTTCTTTAGGTCTCGTATTTGGAGTCGGCGCTTTAGTAGTTATTGTCCTACCTCACGTTCTGACGTCGCACAGACATATACACCACCGAAGACATACAAGGTACGCTACAGACTTGAAATATATACTATTTTGGACACAGTCGAAGTATCAGAGATCGCGCTTAGCCCTAAATAGGGCTAGAGAATTTTTGCCAGGTCAGAAAATGTTTATCAATCAGAAATGCCCACACATAAACTGTTACATAACTTATAGTAAAGACACGCTAACTAACTCCGAAGATTTTGACGCCGTTGTTTTTGATATAGATGACATTGTCAAGGTGGATGTGAACTTCATTAATTTGACGAGATCTCCTGAACAGTTGTATATATTCAGATCTTCGGAAACTCCGGAGAAACATCCACTGTGTCACCACGAATTGGATGAATTTTTCAATTGGACTTGGACATATAAGTTGACTTCTGATATACCTCAGCCGTTTTTAAATATTCATTATACCAATCATTCGGTAATTGGGCCCGTTCCCAATATGAATTGGCAAATTAAAAAACTGAAGAAGAGTTCAAGGATTAGTTCTAAGATCAAATACAAGAGTAAGGCTATCGCTTGGGTGTTGACCAAATGCAAGCTTAAGACGAAGCATCAAGACTTTATCAAGGATTTAAAAAATGAAATAAAGGGTTACAATTATACGTTGGATGTGTATGGTCCGTGTGGTCGAAAGAAGTGTCCTGGAGGTAGTGCCATGAAATGCTACAAGATGCTGGAAAGAGAATACTATTTTGTAATAGTTTTGGAAGAATATTTGACAGAAGATTACGTGACTGAGGTGATGGTCAGCGCGATGTCGCATTTGGCGATACCTATTGTTCTAGGACCATCTGATTATTCGAAGTAAGTGTTCAGTATTCTTTGGTGTATGTTATCAACTTATTACTTACTATTATAAATTGTTATTGTAGTACAGACGCCAGCACATCAAGCTACTACAATCTGTCTTTCCTTAATATACATATTTTCAACATTATAGCTGAAGCATATGGTTCGAGGTGAACTGGAAAAAATTTACATTCTCGGGTAGCTTGATGTGCTGGCGTCTGTCAAATGTTTTGTATTGTGAGTAATCTAATACGAGGATTTTATTTAGACATTGACAAACTTGATAATTCAAATAAAACATGGAAGTCATATATCTAGAAAAACATATGTAGATTCATCCATATTTGAAACTAGCTCCTGCTAGCGTTTCTACCCGCTTTTCAAGGAAAATAGCCCACCCACTTAGTCACCCACCTAGATAAAAATGGACCATTCCATTTATTTATCGATAAATTGGCTATCTAACACTGAAACAGCTTTTCAGATCCAAACAACAGACTTTCCATAGCATGTAATAATTGATCTAATGCAAATAAATGTTAAAATGTAGCCATAACTTATTATCAGCTTGCTATACTATATTTCGATGTACTGACATTATTTTCTATTCCAGTTTCTTACCACCTGGCTCCTACATCAACGTGCAAGCCTTCGATATGAACAAACTAGGGGCTCTCATAGACTATCTCATCAAAAACCCAGATATGTACGAGTTCTTCTTCGATTGGAAGAAGTATTATTATTATACAGTACGTTCTAGGTCCCAAGTCTGTGACCTCTGTACTAAGCTAAACGAATATAATGGTTCAAATGTTGTGAAGACAAATTTTCGCAAATGGTGGGACCCGGAATATAAGGATGTGTGTCAAAGAATGAAGTTGTATAAATATTTTAATAATGACATTTGAGGATAAATAAATAAATATTAATCTTTAAATAATTAAGAAGGCAGATTTTTTTGTCCAACCACTTTTGATATAAAAATTATAAATACAGAATTTGAATATATATAAAATATAATATATAAATAAAATATATCTAAAAATATATCCTGAAAAAAATCGGCGTTACTGAAATTGTAAAATATCTTTTAGCCTTTATTATCCTTAGCCTAATACTGACCCACTGCTGGGCAAAGGCCTCCCCCAAAGTCTTCCATCTATCTCTATCTGAAGCGTATAACGGTCAATCAGCGAGGAAATATAATATACATATGTAACTTAAAAAAAAATGGTAAAAATCATGTAATTTGATAATGTCAATAGAAATATATGTATATAATTTAAGTAGCTACTAACGGAACATAGATTTAATTTTGTAATTACAGTATCTGTACCAATAAACATTTTTACACAAATTTTTATTTTTCCATCGCGATATTTCCCTAAAAATACTCACAGCCGACGGTTTCTCCAACAAAAACGGTTTTTTCTCGCATTTCCTTTCAATTTTGCATTAAAAAGGAGTGCCGATATCAGTCCTTTGGGGCACATCTGTGATCGACGTCTCCCAACTGAGATTTATTATTAAATACTTTTTAGCCTTCTTTATACAATGAGATGGGAGCCATCTATCTTCTTTACATTCAATGTTTTGTATGTCTTATTTTGTTGTGATTGTATTGTTATGGTAAGGACTGGTTTGAGAATAACGATTTATTTTGATGGTTGGTATTGCATTGCAGATATTTTGTTTTCAAAATTTAGTTCTTCTTTTGTTAAAATTTGTATTCAAAGTACCTTCAAACTTTATGCCTGGGCTGCGGGTTGTTCGTAAGAGTTACCGTGGCCCTGGCACACAGGGAACTCCAGAAGGAACATGGTGGGTGTTAGTCAGTAAGAGTCTGACACTGGAGTCTGAACTGGAGGCAGCTGCACCCTCAGCGGGAGGGCCATTTGATGATTTCCCATGAAAAAGAAGTACCTTCATACTTTAGCGTTTATTCCAAAATATTGAGTATACAGTATGTACATGATTTCTCTAATTGAGTAGAAATGATTATCTATAACACGTTAAAACTGGAGGAAAGCGGGCATTTTGAGGGCTGTCTTCTGTTTTATTTCGATATTCAAATAGTGGGCATCATTGGTCTAGTTTGATTTAATGATTTTTGAAATGTGTTTATTTTGTAAGTCATAAAGTAAGGTATGCCTTTAAAAGCCTGCGTTTGGTGACAAAAAACACGAATCAATAATTCGCATTGACATGAAAAAGTGGTCATCATTGCCTTAATTTATATATTTTATGATTTTTGAAAAGCTAAAGCAGTCCTAAAGTAAGGCAAGCCTTTAAGTGCCTACCTTGCCGACAAATAAATAATTCGCAATCTATAGAAGATCACAACACACAGGATTTCGGCATACAAATATTATTTAATCTCAATTTAACATTGGAAGCTTTATAATAAATTGCAAGCGAGCGACTCATCCATTATGGCCACAAATAAATACCACATTACAGGGTGACCACGTCATCTGTAATTAAGTAGATTGGCTCGATGAATTATAAGTTAAGGATGTATATGAAAACGTATTTTTAAAAGAATATTCTGAGTTATCAATTCAGCTATTACTGTCAACAGACAATGACAAAGTTATACAAGGTTCATGTCCAACAAAAATGGTACCTAATATTAACAAAGGAAAAATTTAAATAGGATAAAAGCAGCACATCAAGCTACTCGAATTTTAAAATTTTTCCCAATTAACTTTGAACCATACTCTTCAGCGATGAAGGTGAAAACCAATTAAGGAAATTTTACAGATTGTAGTAGCTTGATGTGCTGGGGTGTGTACTTTGTTCCGACTAAATTTTCTTTCGTCAATATATGTTTTCCTTAAACGCTTAATACTTTTAATTAGTTTACATTATTGCACCTTTTTACATCATCTTCACAACTTATTATCGTGAATGATAAAACCTGTCCCATAATTCCATGAACCGAAGGTCACCCTACCGGGATAATATCAGGAGCAGCAACTTTGTGCCCAATCGGTCGCCGGGGACGCAATCAGTTATTTAACGCTATCCGCAGTTTCAGCTCACTGTTAAGGGTGAATGTTTGAGGGATGGCGCTGGAGATTGGTAGCGTAACATGTTATTAAAACTTACTTCCTCGGCAATACAATATATTCTAGATGAAATGCAAATAAGGTAGTTATAATAAAATAACAAAAAGATATAAATTAATCCCTATTTGCCTTGGTCACGCCATCACGCGTGAACAGCTGGACCGATTTCACTATATATTTTTTTTGTAGTCTTTGTTATTGTCAGGAGATGTTTCTTATAAAGAAAAAACAGGACAACGTCTATTGGGTTAGCTTGTATTTTAATAAATAACACAAATATATCAATTTAATATTTGATAAACAGTTTATAAAACTGTTATTATAATTTGCAACTTTGTGGGACTTGAAAAAACCATTCAATTATTTTAGTTTATTTTTTAGTTTCTATCGTATTCTTATTTATTTTTCTTTCATTCTTCTGTGTAAAAGAGTTTGATATGAATAAGCATAAACTCTTTCCCTTTGATTCTAAACCATGGTCTTAAAAAAGTGCTCGCTTTAGTAGTAGTTAATAATCCAAACCTAGCACTCAAACCGAAACTTTTTAAAATCACGTTTTATAACAAAGGGGTAGGTATTTGTTCAAACGCACTATGAGATATAAAGTTACTGGTTTAAGAAAATAATACAGCCTTAATGAAACACGCACGAAATAGCTCAATTGTTTTGGAAACTAAGTTAAATACACGATGCAGCTAAAAGTTTATTCACAGAACATTGTGGGCGCAGGTGTTTATTCGTATGCGAACAACGACCGGCTAATATAACTAGCTAAATGTGGAACACACTACTATTGGCCGAAATAGACCTAGAAATACAGTATGCTAAATTTATTTTCTTTACTATATACCTCTTTTCATGAAGGAAAAGAAAATATAAAATGTGTTTAAGGATTTTTTTAAATCAACAGCCTTTTGGATTCTTCAATTTGTAAAATTACTTACAAAAAAGGAAGAGCTTTTTTTAAAAGTAGTATAATTAAGCTATGATGTCCAAACACAACTTTTCCTTATCTACCTTATGCTTCAGGTTACTTATGCAAGTTGAAATCAAAGGGTTCCAAAAGGAACTAAAGAGGTAGTAGGAGAAGTAAAATCTCTCAGGTACAGCTACAAGGAGTGTCAAATTTTCCTTCTGCAGTGGGAAGAGTCATTTGGTGATTTCTAACACAAAAAAGTGAATCCTAATCAAATAACATTGCCGGTCCACAGTTGGTTAGGTATTAATTATTCATAACGGTCGTATTTGTAATAATCTATACTTATAATAAATCTGTAGAGAGGTCAATTCTGTACATAGAATATATTTTCAAAATAACTATCAGGCGGTGATAAGTGATCGATACTGATGCCAAAAATGCAATCAGTAAAATTTTTGTCTGTCTGTCTGTCTGTCTGTCTGTCTGTATGTTATTAATAGGAACAAAAAGTACTGGACGGATTTTAATGAAACTTGGTACAATTATTCTTCATACTCCTGGGCAGGTTATAGGATACTTTTCATCACGCTACAATCAATAGGAGCAGAGCAGTGAAGGAAAATGTTGGGAAAACGGGAGAAGTTACACCATTTTTTAAGCTTTCGTCGCGTATGCAGCCTTAATGGTTAAAGCTACATAGAAATCATGTATGACGGAAATGTTCTACATAAAATTATCTAAAAAATATTCCACTACAGCATATGTCTATCTTTAATGGTTGACTCACAATAACACGTATAACTCCCGATAGTTTAGCAGTTCGGAGCTTTCTGATTATTTGTTATTGATTTGTTTACTCTTATGTTTATAATATTCTCGCTCATATCTAATTTCCAAAAGATTACATATTCTACAAAAAAAGAATCATAGAAATCGGTATAGAAATACTAAACTTATACATGAAATACCATAATCAGCCATCGCCCCGTGTCGTTGCCGCGCTCGACGAGGGTCGGCCGGTAGGTATAATAAGGCGGGAGGTCCGAGCGCGAGCTTCTCATCCCGACAAAAGTTAGGCTTTGGTAGCGGTAATCGACATCCACACAGGCGTAGCCGCGGGGGTCCTCTATAGGTTATATATCAGAACAACACATAGACTACTTTTTGTCGCGAAAACCAACATCCACGCGGGCGGAGCCGCGGGCGACCGCTAGTCTATAATATAAAAATGTTTCGTTGAATGTATTGCATATCTCGTAAGTGCAAATCTGGAGAGCAGCTGAACCAATAAAAATAAACTATTACGAAGCACCTACGATTGGTATAAATTCGTGAATGAACCTAAACGATTAGCCTCGAAATGAGAACCTCCTACTTTTTTGATGTCGTTTAAAACACACTCGTCAATCCGTGGTAGGGGTACCATACACAGGACCCAGGTGCGTGCTAGTTAGTTAACACCTACTCGTCGATATATCGCCGAATCTCGTCGCAATCGCATTGCTATTCAATTACACGTGTTAAGTTGTTTACCGTTTCCGAACCAATTCCGAAGTAGAATTAATTGAAATTGATACTTGAGGACTAAAATATTGAGTCGATTTTGCTATAAATACTTATTGGTCACTCTGAAGCCATGCTAGAGAATTAATGAGTTTTTGGGACAGATGGTAAGTCGCTGCAAAATTGCATGATACTGTCTCGCTTTAATAAAAATCTTCTAGTATGACTTGAAGAATGAGTTAGAAAAACATATCTATACAGTAACTTTTTAATTAGATTTTAAGCTTTGAAGTACCATTAATAACAACTATTATAGTCGTATTTTTATTTAAACGATACAAAATGACGTTTACTGTGTTGTCAGTTTTTGATGAAATAAAAATAGTGTTGCGAAAAAGTGAATGAATGGAAAAGTTCCTGAATTAATGAAATTACTTAAATTGATTAGTGAATAATTAGTGTGCCAACCTACTGATATCTTAGGTTAGGATAGGTGCTTAGTACATACTAATGAGTTTTAGACCACTATATGTTTCTATAGTATTCTGAATACTACCTATATTGAATAGATTGTTTTCACAAAAAATAAGGAAAACAATGCGAGGAAACTTGTAGGATTGTCCTATTTAAAGTAAATCATGTAGTTGAAACAATAGATGTATAAAATATATCAATTATAGGTACTAGGAAGGTAATAAAAATAAAAAAAAACAAGGCTTATTACATAAATTATTTTTAATAAGCTGCGCTTTTTAATAAGCCGACCTAAAACGGATTGTAGTTACATATATACTACTAGTAACTTATATCAGAGCACTTTTTCACTATTTTATTTTACACATAATATTCTTTAAAATTTTCAAATGTATAATTATGGTTCACTCATAGTTCATTCATCTGATTGAACGAGAACTGAACCCATCACTATTACTTTAAATGTGGCCACATTATTTTACAAAGTGACATTAGCTACTGTCATTTTGTATCGTTTAAATAAAAATACGACTATAGCTTAAGATTTATCTATAGTTAAAATGTACCAACTACAATGTACCTACTCGTAGTAGTCAACTTTAGAGCATAAGGGCGCGGATACACTAACGGATTTTATCGGCAGTATTCCTCAGTTCGTATGAGTGTTGCCGTGAGTATACGCGCGATCTGCGCGACAGCAAACAATTGACAACCACGGTTGCGAGGATGACGTTTTAACCACGCGACAGAATTTTTCCCGCTCGGAATGTCTCGCGCATAGAAGAACCTTAATGGAAATTAGCGAGTGTGTAAGCACTGTAAAAGTTAATGATCTTTTATCTCATTTAATGACCGATAGATGAAGCAAATATGTAGGTACATGCTCTTTTCTCAAATTCATAATTTATAGCCACATAACTTTCATCCTACATAATAAACCCATCTTTCTCCCATCCCTTATATTTTAATTATCACCTCGGCAACTACTCAAGGGCCTGACCAGGCATAATTCAAATCGGTAGCTCAGTGGCGCCCTCTCTCGAGAAGTGGCGTCAAGCCTTCTCGAATATTCATCAGACTGACTTGATTACTTCGGGAGTGTTGTGTAGCTGTCTGTTGAGCTGGAAAGCATTGGGATTTTGGGTATATTTCGTCATTTTTGCGATTAGATGCAACATTCACTGTTTAGTAAGTAAATAGAAAAAATAACTAAGGGCCACTTGCACAGGTGGCTGATAAGTTCCAGATAGTTTATCTGGCAGATAATTTCATACAAATTCTGTTCCATTTTTGAATTTACATATCTGGTAGATAGTGGTTATCCGTACCCGGTGAAACTGGGCCTAGGACTTCGTTTTTGTACTACTAACCAATAACTTTACAAACACGAAAGAGACCTTTTTCTAGACCTTTTTAAAGTGTACAATACTTTAGTACATTATTCTGATCTAGCTACTTGAAGCCAGTCACCGTTTGGAATGTAAACTCAAAATAATATTATCTAATATTTTAACATGATATTTTGCTTAAAAATGACGTTTAACTAAGGTCAATGTACTTCTGCCTGGGCTGCGGGTTGTTCGCAAGAGTTACCGTGGCCCTGGCACACAGGGACCTCCCGAAAGAACATAGTGGGTTTTAGTCAGTAAGAGTCTGACACTCCCTCCAGCTGCTCAGCGGTGATTTGATAATTTCCCACAAAAAAAAACATTTCAATGTACTCCATGTCTCATACACTACAATTAAGGAATAGGTATTTGAAAATGCATGTAGACACTTGATTGTAATCCTTAACAATACTGCGACAGCATTACTCCCTACGTACATTTAAACCTCAAACAATAACAAGAACAAATTATCAAGGAGCACTCAAAGCTGATGAAACAAAGCTTTTTCTTCATCCAAGTAGTAAATACTGAAAAATTCATACATTTTGTCAGTACCGTCGGCAACTCAAGTACAGCACGGTTAGCATATCGCAGAGATCGCCTGCTCGAATATTCAACAGCTCTTTGTTGCTGACCCTACTTACGTACTACGGTATGGTAATGACGTAACTGTTTGTTTTTCATGGAGTTTGATTTTGTAGCTTTTGTTAAGATTATTTTGGTGATAATAAGCGTCACGACAAGACTGATAAATAGCGATTCCAATTACTACTTTTAAGTTCGGAAAACATACTGGATAAGTATCTTTTTGTTTTAACTAAACATTTTAAAAAATATAAATATGAAACGCACTGTAATTCGGTAGTGGGAGCTTGTGACGTCACGTTCAAGTAAAATTAGTGCCTAAAAGTGACGTCATCATCTCCCGATGATGCGTCACGATGTTTTGTTTACTCATAGTTATATTATCAATTTTATCTCTTCGGTGATAGAATAGGACACGCATTCTTTCTGACTTAATTTTATCAGTAGAATACTTTTCTACACATATACATGTTTTCGCGTGTAGAAAAATAAATAAAATAATACAAGAATAAAACCTAATTTCTGATAAAGAAGGTTGGTTTTTAATACTTTTCTAGATAAAGATGTGTTATTATGTAGCCTATTATCTTCCTCAATAAACAGTCTATTAAGGGTGAAAAGAATTTTGCGGAAAAAATGTCACCGTCAACTTCTTTTCAGAGGTGACAAAAGGGTGACCTTTTATAGAGGCTTTACTTTCTTTTGTTTTTGTAAATAGTGAAGCGATCATGCAACACAATAGTTTAAGGGCCAGTTTCACAGGTTACGGATAGCGACTATCTACCAGATAAATTCAAAAACGAAACAGAATTTGTATGAAATTATCTGCCCGATAAACTATCTGGAACTTATCCGTAACCGGTAAAACTGACCGTAAGGGAGCATTCTGTTTGCTTCATTTATTTTAAAACTATAATAAATATTGTATATCCACCATTTTTTATATATTATTTAAAAGCCATATACCTAATAGGGCAAAAAAAGTCTCGATTTCAACGTTTTACAGTGCTAAAAGGCTGGTCAAGATTGGTGATGCATTTGAAATGTATATATATTTATATACAAAACACAACATACAATATTGTATTTCAAAACATCAAAATATCACCGTACAAACGCTCATATCAGCATTTATAAGGTGATATTTTGAAAAATAAATAAACAAATACACAAATTATTACTTGCAACATAAACCTAACTTAAGACAATTTAGTTTTGAGTATTTTTGATTTCCTATACATATATACTACTGATATCTTGCATAATAATAAATTAAAAATTTAAAGAATTATATGAAGTCATAAAAGTTTTTTAAAAAGCTTTTATAACTTCATATAACATATCGTGCATTGTCATTTAGACTGAACGTGTATACAAAATTTCAGCTCAATCGGTTGAAGATATCTACTTCAAAATTGAGTTCAAAGAATCCACCGTAACAAATATACATGGCAAGTTAAATAAAAGATTTTAAAATATTTCTTATAAACGAATGTAAAACTAGTAATACAAAAAATGTTATAATGACCGTCATTACAATGCTGAATAAAATAACGCTTTTAAAACTATCTTAAATTTCTAAAACTAGCTTATAAAATATTGTTGAACTAAACTAAAATCACAATCATCCCTTGAATTGAGCACAGTACATACCTACCTACATTAAAATTGCTTGTATCTAATTTTTGGTTTAATCCCCTTAAAAACTTAAATTCTTACTAAAATTCTTATACTAATATCATGTTTAAACAGTTTGTTTGTTGTCTTGAATGTGCTAGTCTCAGAATCTATGTATGGGCCTTACTACAAAAAAGTTAGACAGACGTTTGACACATGTTAAAAGAAAAAAAATATATGCAAAATTATTTTAAGCACGTGTCGAACGTCCCTCTAAGATAGCTTTTTTTTGTAGTAAGTAAGGCCCTATATATCTTATTTGAAAAATATAAAAATGTATTTATTGAGAAATAATACTGTTCCTTTTTTCTGTGGTGCAGTAATTCGCACTTCTTGAGAGCAAACCGTGGGCGTTGACCTGGTATAGACCGAAAACCTTGTAGATTGAGCACATTTAATTACTAGAACCAAATTTTTGGTTCAATACCCTTAGTTAAATAAAAAAAAAATACGTAAATTCTTACTAAAGTTCTTAGCCTAAAATTTATACTAATAATATCAAGTTTGAAGAGTTTGTTTGTGTGTGATAATCTCAGAATCTAGTCTTATTTGAAAAACATAACAGTCTCATATATTTATTGAGAATTTCCATTTGATCTGGGACCTCCAGACTCTAAAAGTCCAAACCTCGTAGACTCATTAATATAGCTTTTCAATTCCGCATCATCACTCCGTCCTTTTGGCAGGCATTTGTCCTTCAGCTGTCCATAATACCACCAAGTCCTAAAACTCTCATACGTACTGATCTTACTAAACCTCTTTTTATCATTCAACAGCTTGCAAAGATCACAGTATCCATTGAAAGTGTCCACCTTATGGATGGTGTAGTGTTTCTTCCAGCTAAAATATTCATTGTAAACTACTGGACTCTTTATGGTATGGTCCAATAAAGCTGCCAGTTTTTCTTCGGTGTAATATTGGAAGTTTATGTACGAGTTATCTGGGAGAAACCTGCGGACAAAAAATATGGTCACTTGGCAACTAATTTTATTTACCTTGACTATTCACCTTCCGCATTGAGCAAGGGTGGTGATTAACGCTTAGTCCAGGAGGTCTGTGGCTAGCTTTGGGGTGATAAAAGAGATGATGATAAACCTTGACTATTTGTCCATTGGTTCTGGTTTAGGTACTGTATTCTGTTGTGGCTATCATTTTGTGAGGATATTATTCTTGAAGACAATACTTTAGGTACAATCACATGATAATTAAATGATTTGTTCTCTCTGTCAGAGCTCATTTTTATATTTCAAAAAAAATACGACAGTATATCTAAAATCTAAATTTTGTTAGTAGACTACTTGGGATGAAAAATAAATTATTTTTTATCATTAATTAAAACGACGAAAAACATAAACGTACAGAAGCCAGCACATCAAGCTACCAGAAACTGACAATTTTTACCAATCAACTTTGAACCAAACGCTTCAGCGATAAAGTTGAAAACCTATTACTGAAATTTGAAAGATTTTAGTAGCTTGATATGCTGGCTTGATGTAATGTACATCTTACTTGCTATATTCGGCGCCTCCAACAACAACCGGCACAGCATCATAATGATACCCTTTCAACACTTCAGTCGTCACATAGTCTTCTGAAATACTCCCTTCATAAGCCAAGTAAAAATAATAGTCCCTCTGAATAGCCTTCATACACCCTCCTTTAGGGCACTTCATATGACCACATCCATACATATCCAATGTCAAATTAAATTCTTTTAACGCACGCTTCAACTTAGGTATGAGCAACATTTTATTAATCTTCAATTTGCAATCATCTATAACCCAAGCTAGGGCTTTTGTCTTAGTATAAACATGTTTTACGTCACTTCTAGTTATCGGTTTCAAGTCATCAGTCCATATCACATTTCTACTTGGAGCCACAACCTTCCCACTCAGATCTCTAACTTCTATAAAAGGGGTGAATATATCAGAATAAAATTTGTAAGTCCATGTCCAATTGAAAAAGTTGTCCACATGTATGTTGCATATAGGATGATCGTCGGATGCTTGCATTCCATAAAATACGTACTTCTGCCTTTTCATTCTACGCTTTGGAAGGCTAGAATAGCCCCCCAATTGCCATAGCAAGCTCATATTGAAAACTATAGCGTCGAAATTCGTGTAATCTTCGTTTAGAATCGTCTTGTTTGTTGTTATGTAACAGTTGATTTCTGGGCAGTTCTTCTCAATAAACGGAGTTTGTCCCTCCTTGTAATGCAAAATGTTATCTTTTTTGTCCTTTTCTGTGGACCATACTAAAATGTATTTAAGATCCTTCTCGAATCTGTCTATAACCACATCGTATGTCCGTAGTTTATTGAAACGCTCTTCATATTTCACCATTTGGGAGACTGTAGTATATGCCGTGTGGAAAGAATAAAACGCTAAGGCTACGTACATAAAAAGCCCAGTAAAGCTCACTATGAAAAATAATTTCGCGAAAGTTTCAGTTCGGGAGACTAAGTACATTTTTTTCGGTGTGTGCGCGTCGTGACTGTCGAACAATGGGAGAAAACGTCGGCTTCATCTCGATAAATAAAGATGAATGCGTCCGCTGTCTCATTAGATGACGCTGGTAAACAAAAAATTCTTTTGATTTCAAACAAACAAAGCGAGTCAGTGCCGTGCGTAACTGGCTGGCTGAACAGATATTTCAGGCATTACTTTGAATTGGTCGTGCGCAGACGAAATTTTGGTTGACGTTTAAGAGAATTGAGAATTCGCGGTAATGCTTTTAACAATAGAGTGTTAAATAACTAAGCTACGTTGGCAAATATGAACAAGAAATTAGGGAAATATTTTTCGTCGAAATATTATCGTGTTTCCGAATGGTTTCACATTATTGTTTTGTGATTTAAAAAAAAACTATAAAAATAAGACTTAATATTTATTAAGCTACCATACGCCACGATATTGAAGTATATACTGAATTATTTATAGATTTTTTTGTCTATTTCTAAATTATAAGGCGACATAGACAGATTTCAGTAGTAGGAGAAATTCAGTAACAATAACTTGAATATCGATGCTGATGGTAACTTAATAAAAGAAGAGGTTTGAATTATTTATTATCACATGATCATGGCGCTTGCACCAGTGCTGAAATATTGGGAACTCAATAAAAAGGTACATGGTAGCAATCACGTAACAAGTATTTCAAATGTTAGTGAACATGAAAGTTTAAATCAACATAAAGAAGAGGTTGCTTTTATATTGTACCTCCTGGAAGAAAACACTAAATTTTTTTTTTATTTGCAAAATTTTATTTCATACCTATTGAATCGATTGATAATAAAACCAAATTAAAATCATATTTCTCTAGTCAAAATTAACACTTAAGGGCGCGTGTTCCAAAAGCTGGCAACGTCGCAAATAGCTGTCAGATATTTACATGTGTTAATTAATTTCTCAATTTTATTTTATGAAAACATAATAATATGATGCTCTGTAGTGCACTAAGAAAGTTAATAGAGAATGCAATTATTAATATCTTAACTCTGAATATATAGTTTTATATGTAAAAAACGTATTTGGAAACTTTCCAAGTGCCTTTTTTACGAGTAAAACGTTTAAAACATGAATTTAGTGTTTAATTACAATTCCTATTCAATGTTTTAGTGCACTACAGAGCCATATGTCTTACTTTCATATAGTAAATTGGCCAAAATAATTAAAACGTGTAAATATTTGACAGCTATTTGCGACGTTGCGAACTTTCGGTACACGCGCTCTTAAAACTAGCTGAGCACAATATCTCGATCCGAGCTCTACTAGTTTAAGCCAATCAAAATACTAGCCAATATTACAGGTGACCAATGGGGTTTCGTGAGCCGTCAACCATCGGAATGTAGACATTCCTTATCGGATACCATGAATTCTGATCGCTAAGGATATTTGCGGTTACTATCTTCAAATATTTACCTTAACAAGAAGTCAATCGATAATCTATTGGTACTAACTACTAATATTATGAAGCAGAATATTTGGTTTGTTTGTTTGAACATGCTAATCAAATCAGAGGAAGTAATGAACCGACATGAAAAATAGTTTTAGTGCTAATTAGCCCTTTTATCGAGGTCGTAAAAGTCGTGGTGGCCTAGTGGTTAAAGAGCCAACCTCTCAAGTGTGAGGGCGTAGGTTCGATTCCAGGTCGGGCAAGTACCAATGCAACTTTTCTAAGTTTGTATGTACCTTTAATTATATCTTGGACACCAATGACTGTGTTTCGGATGGCACGTTAAACGGTAGGTCCCGGCTGTCATTGAACATACTTGGCAGTCGTTACGGGTAGTCAGAAACCAGTAAGTCTGACGCCAGTCTAACCAAGGGGTATTGGGTTGCCCAGGTAACTGGGTTGAGGAGGTCAGATAGGCAGTCGCTCCTTGTAAAACACTGGTACTCAGCCGAAACTGGTGAGACTGGAAGCCGACCCCAACATAGTTGGGAAAAGGCTCGGGAGATGGAGAATATAGCCCTTTTATCGAGGTAGGCTACTTATTATACAAGTGTGTGGAGTAATTCCCACGGGACGCAGGTGAAATCACTGGCCAAAGCTAGTGTCTCAATATAAATACCTACAAAATCTTATAGAATTTTAGAATTTGGCGTTTTGTAGAATTATTTCATATCTAATGTTTAAATGAAAATATATAATTCAATATAAACAATGGAAGCTCCATTTTAGCAGCTAAGTTTAATATTTTTACGCCATTCTCACAAAAGATTTACCACCAATTACGAAATACATATGTAAATACATATACGTAATTATGTACTTAAGTCTTTTCGAAAAACTATCGCAATTCTTAACATTTTCACAAGGCACATCGACAGACAAAAATACAGGAAGAAATCCTTCTAGCAATTAGCACAAAGGTTTTCGTGAGCACCAGTTCAATTTCTTGTAAGAGTTACCGCGGCCTTTTACAGACAGGGGCTTCCAGAAGGAACACAGTGGGTTTTAGTAAGAGTCCGAGACAGCTGCACCCTCATTTGATGATTTACCATGAAAAAAAAAGAACACAATATACTTATAGAAAAAAATGAAGAAATGAATACGTACAATCTAATCGAGCGCCCTTCGTCTTCTCCTCTAAAAACTATTTTTTCTGTGTCCGACAGGGTCCATAATTGTTTTCATTCATTATACCCACCATCGTTGTACACATTATCACTACATAGTATAAAACAAAGTCGCTTTCTCTGTCCCTATGTCCCTTTGTATGCTTAAATCTTTGAAACTACGCAACGGGTTTTGATGCGGTTTTTTTTAATAGATAGTGATTCAAGAGGAAGGTTTATACATACAAATTGCACCCGTGCGAAGCCGGGGCGGGTCACTAGTAATTATATAATTAAGAAATATACATATATTTACACGTCTGTCATCGCATACGCTTCCTATAACAGAATTTCTATCATATACATACATGTTTAGCGTACATGAAACTTACTATAGTTATAACTTAGTATTGACACTTTGACGCTTGTCACGTGTGCAAAAGGGGTATATTTTTATGGAATACGTAATTCTGTTTGACTTCATACGCGGTGTCCATATTTGCCGAAGACTCCACGTCCTACATGCAAAGAGAGTGGTTTGTTTCCACTGTTGGAGGTCTCACGAGATTTTTTTATCGTGGTAATGACAAATGAGTGTGCTGTGATAGTTCTCTCTTTTTTTTAATATCAACTGAACAGCATATACAAATATCAACAACATTTTTATATTTATACCAAGCCTCGGTATGTTATTAAAATAAAAAATGGAACTGTGTGAAACCTTATCACTAACTAGCTTATAGCTATCTCTATCTTTTTTATATTTTTTTATTAATTATTAAGTTTTTATTCATTTTTTCTTCGTGATAGCCACCCTCGTATTTCAAAAATATTCCAAAACAATAATTAGCGAAATAAGTTCAGCTGCTCTGGAGATTTGCGCTCAGACAGCAGATTCAACGATTAATTTTTATATCATAACTGAGTACCTAATACTTTTGGAAGCAAAGTTTCAAACCATTTATTGTAGCACAAAAATTCTCGGTGCAATAAATTCTCGTCCATAAATCTTGGGTCCAATGGAAACACGCCTTGCCTCTAACGAAACAGGTCTTAGCAAATAGAGGGAGACATCGACTGATAGAAAAATTTTCTCGAGAGCTTTTTGGCTGCGAACAGACAGACGGATCTCCTTTGAGAGGTCGCAATAGAACATTTTATGTTTCGTATAAAGAAATAGGACAAATAACGTTCTCGTATGCGTTTGAAGATGTCTTGCTGGGCGACTGACGTTTAGTGAAAATGTTTTTTTTTTTAACTTATGTAGAAAATATTTAGATGTATTGGCTACAGTTTTAATGTTTACGGCCTTACGGAAGACTGGCTTCATGTTCATGATAGCTATACTTTTATTCTTCTCGTATCATGACTACTTACGAGTCATCATTTGCCTAGCCTTTTTGTAAAGCTGAGTACCAGTGTTTTATATGGAGCGACTGCCTATATGACCTTCTTAACCCAGTTACCTAGGGGAAACGCTATACCCACATATATGATAAGACTGGTTGTCTGAATTATTGACTTCTGTACCCGTAACCACTACCAAAGATACACAAATGTTAGCTGAGATCCAACAACTTAGTGAAACACGGAGGAACTCATTATTTCAAGATGGTCACCCATTCACAGACCGACTGCGTCTAGCTTTGCCTAACCGTACTATCGACCCATGCAGCTGATCCTTAGCCACGGACGTATGGCAAATTTGTTTTTCTTATTGCAACCACACTCAAAATCAAAATGTTTTTTGTATCTTTGTTAAATATATACAAAATATGTAGTTAATATAATAGTCCATACTTCAACTACAGGTTTAGAATTCTTCAAATTTTTTTCTAGACGTCAGACATCCAATTCTGAAAACTCTTCTACCTTGCTTCTTAAACTTCATGTTGGCTCAGCATGTGCAGTGTACACATACTGCACAATGTCTTACGTACGTTCAGCGAAATCCACTCAGATAGCCAGATAATCTGTTTTGTCAACTGAAACTGGGTTGGCCAAAGCGAATTAATATCCAGAGGTATATTGGTTTACAGTTATATTTCATTATGTAGATAGACTGACTAGTCGTAGCGGCCTAGTGGCTGAAACACCTTACGTACATTTTTCTGTCAAAATCTCGAAGTGCATTTAGTTCAACATGCAAACACGCTCGCATGAGTAGCGCTAGTGTATATTCGAATGACAAAGTGAGTTTTATGAATGCCAATCAAGAAATTTTAGCGCGGATTCAGATTTGAATATTAGGGTGAAACTTACATTATCGCAAGGAAAAAGTGCCATTCTGTAAGATAATTCCAACGTCACTTCGACGTTCACTTCAATGAAAAATGTACAGAATACAAAGGCTGCTTAGCAAGTAAGAGAATAGGGATTCGATTCCGTCAAGTCAGGCAATTACCAATTAAAGTTTTCGAAGCTTGAGCATGGCCATTGTCCAACGTTGAATGGTAAACTTAAAAACACAGGACAGGAATTAGAAAGTCAAAAAGTAGGCTATGCTCCTATGTCCTTTCTCAGGCTCTAGACTGTTCCTACCAGATTTTATTTAAATTTGTTCAGTAGTTCGTAGTTCGCTCAAAGCCCGTCAGGCTAAAGTTATTTTCGCATTTATAATTGGGATTGTGTGACAGTTTGAATTAAAAGACAAATTAAAAAAGTATAAATAGTAAAGTATTTCGGCAGGTGGTATTGAGTAAACCTTGCCTCACGTAAAATAAACCTTAACGTTTCACAGAATACATCTACCTCATCCATCATTCTCTCAGCAGAAAACAAAGAACTCATATTCAACCATACACCCCTCGAAAAAACCCTCTCATTGTTATAAACTTCGTTAAAAAAAAAACTAACTGAAACTACACCTGTAGCTTTAAAGAGATAAAACTTTTACAGCCTACATCCGCGTACAATAAAAATGTCGGTTTGTTCGCGTCCTGCATCGTTTGTCATCCGTACATTGTTTCGGAAACATCCGATAGCTTGTTATAAATGACGTTTCAGTTGGTCGCACATACCCCTTGAATTTTGTTGCGTTGTAAATTGTGAATTGGTTTATCAACGGGTTGGTATCGCCGATATAATATATTTTCGGAAATTCATGTGTATTGGTTTTATCCTTTCTTTTGCTTTTTACAGGTTCTATAAAGGTTACATACGTAACGGGTTCTGTATATGCATTGTTGTATGAGGTCTTTGCGTTTTGTTATTCAACAATCGTTATGTGTTTTCAGACACCAGAAATTTTGAAAAGTAGCTGACATTAGGCAAACAAATTGAGTTAGTTGCATCGGTTGTCATTACTTGGAGTTGACAAAATGATACGAGGAAGATCATCATCTCATCTGCCTAGCCTTTTCCCAAATATGTTAGGGTCAACTTCCAGTTTAATCGGATGTAGCTGAGTACCAGTATCGAGTGTGTTACATGGAGTCACTGCCTGTCTGACCTTCTTTACCCTTTTACCTGGGTAACCCGATAAACCCTGGGTAAGACTAGTTATCAGACTTTCCGACTCCCTGTAATGACTGCCAAAGATGTACGAATGACAGCCGGAACCCACCAATTTAACGTACCTTCCGAAACACGGAAAAACTCATCATAACAAAATGGGCAACTATCCACGGGCTGACGGCGTCAACCGTTACTTAACCTTATAATCGAAACATACGTACTTTTGTTACTTAGCTATTAATTAGGTACGATTAAGATGACACCTACATTTTAATTTCAGGTCATATAAATCAAAAAATATTTATATTTTATAACGTACATAAGAAGCTACAAATTTTAATATAAAACCAAGATTAAATAAACCAAAGATTTATGCAGTACATGTCGACGAAGACTTTAAAAAAGCGGGTAATAAGCATACAGCCCACCTTAGGGGAGTTACTCGAAACTTGGAGGAATGAGCTAAAATCGAAGTTCTGGAGGCAAGTTTAAAAAGTCTAATTTTCCTTCATACGCGACTAGAGTACAGGAGGCTACGGTGCCGGCGGCCGAAATATTAGTGTGGATACGAATTTATTACAGAATTTTTCATGTCGTTTTGACAATCTGTTATTGATTCAAAAGAATTTTCTTCATTTATGTTAAGTTTTGAAAGTAATCAAAAGTTTTTTTTTTTTAACTTAAGTAGAAAATATTTAGATGAATTGGTTACTGTTTTGATGTTAGTTCTGATTGCTATAATTTCGTTTTTGTCGTATTATTCCTACTTATCTATGTCCCATTATTCAAATGACTCAAACATTTAATCATATAAGTCTTAAGGTATAATCATTCTCTAACCGGCTATGCCTTGTTTCGTTAAACATATGATAAAATAGGTATTCGAAATCCGATAGCTTCAATTTTCTTTGTTCAGAGACAAACTAAATTAGGTAGTTTATTGGCTGGATATGTCCATGTTAACCTAACGAGAAGGTAGCTCGTAACATCAAGCTATGCTATAATAAGGCAAAGTTGGCGATCTCACTAGTAAGATTTTCTCCCAATCATAACTTTCAAAGAAAAAGAAAACGTTCCACGGAATTGCATCTAATATTTTATAATATTAACGGGGCTCTGTCGTACAGGCAAATATGAGTTGACTGTAAGGAATATTATTATGTTTCTTGCTATCGTAACACTAGGAAGTTAAAACTACCTCGCGCTAGTTTTCTCTGAAGTGATAAGTAGAAGTGTTATCTTACGGCGGAAATTAATAACCTATCTATCCATTGTTTTCCTTACTAGAGATTGAATTTTGACATTAGCCCCATGTAATTTGTGTCAAATTCCTATGTCTAGTAAGTAAAACAATGGATAAATAGGTTATTCATTTGGGTCGTTAGTGTACCTACCTATCCAAATTATATTATTTTATGTTTTAGTCTAAACTTAAAGATAGGGTAAGTTATTGCTATTATTTGGGAAGAAACCTTCCTTCTAGAAATCATCAAAAGTCTGCTCCCGCTGCGGTTGCAGCTGGAGGTAGTGTCAGACTTTTGCTGACTGAAACCCATTATGTTCATTCTGGAGGTCTTCGTGTGCCAGGATAGTGGTAACTCATGTGAATTGGCAGCCCCGGCAGGTTCCAGCTCTAAGAAACCCCTCCGATGTTGCTGACTTCAAGGCTGAAGTTGGTGACAAAATAAATACAATAGTAACATAGAGACCCGGTATTCTATATATACATATACCCAGGCATTAGGGAAGGTAAATAGTCTTTTTCTTTTTTATTTTCTTTACATGTTGAATATTGGCTTTATTTTTACTTTTAGTAATAAAAGAAAATCACTTATCCAATAGACCAATCTTCAAAGGACACTTTCGAACCATTCTTAAATTTCTCAACACCAAAATATCTTTAAGGTGTACTTCCAAACCCTACACAATAACACACGATTTGAATACAAAAATAGCGTATAAAGTATTAAATGCAGAGCGCGGTAGGTGCGCTATAAATCGTCGGAACATCTTCGCGTCGCGGACCAATTAGTACAAGATGGTGCCGCGCAACACTCGCGGGATGAACGCATGCAATATAGAACCAGTACTTGTAAAGATTTTTAATTAAATTATAAGTGTAAAAATATGAATGTATGACAATTATATAATTAATATATTCCTCACACTTTCACATAACGTCATCTAGTCCCAAACTAAGCAGAACTTGTACTATGGGTACTAGACAACTGATGAACATATACTTTTCTAAATAAAATAATTTCTTAGTAAATACATACATATCAAACGAAGAAACATCCAGACTAAATCAAACACCCATGTTCATGCACACAAATGTTTGACTTATGCGGGAATCGAACACGCGACCTCCAGCGTGGCAGGCAGATACACTACCTACTACGCCATCTGGTCGTCAAAATACAAACCTATCTTTTACACATAACAATAAACATTTATTAAAATAATTATACATCTCAATGTCAGAGTGTGTTGATAAAATAAACTAAATCCTTTTATAAAATAACTTGTTAGTAGCGCATAACCCCGTTCTAACTGTTGGGTTGGCGGCGAGACTAGTTTTTAACGAATGCTATGAAAGCGTTAATTACTTTTGCAGTAATTAATATGATTTAAAGATCTCTGAAAAATAGATACATGTGTAGGTATGCAGTTTAGTTATCCTTTGCACTTTGCACGTGTTTCTAGGAAATAAACTATGATGACTGAGGAGGTGAGCGGTTTACCGAGGGGTATTGGGTTGCCCGGGTAACTGGGTTGAGGAGGTCAGATAGGCAGTCGCTCCTTGTAAACCACTGGTACTCAGCTAAATCCGGTTAGACTGGAAGCTGACCCCAACATAGTTGGGAATAGGCTCGGGAGATGATGATGACTAAGTAGGTTATGACTTAGTGGTGAGGTCATGATGGTCATTTTGATGTCGGTCCCAAAACCAGATGTTTCTTAATATTGTTAATTAACAACAATAATTATCGCTTAACAGCGAATTGGTTCATTTGACCCTCATATATGTAGTAACAATAATCTTCTATTCTGTTTGTGTAAGAATAAAAGTATCTCTGCCAATCTTGACAAAATTGCTTATGACTTAAAAACGGCTGCACCGATTTTGATGAAACTTAGAAGAAGAAAAAAACGATTGAAATAACAAATCGATTTATCAGCTTAAGAGCTTCGCTAAAGCCATAAACAGTCATTAATGCCACAAATTTATAACACCCCTCTTTTTGCGTCAAGAGGAGTTAAAAAGGCTAAAAAATTATATTAAATCTGAAATCTTTAAAATATTAATATTTTCTCAAGAAATATCTCGCCATATAAAGACGCAATAGAAAGCTAATCTTCCCAGACATATACCACGCCTTCACTATGCATGTGTGGTGTTTTGCTTCAATCCTTTGAGACACTGGAGCCACGCTCGACCTGATTGATTACGTTGAACCATACGATGGGTGCGTTAGCGAAAATATACAGAAGTTTCATTCTGATTAAAGATTATGTAAAGCAGAAGACTGCGCAGTCTTCAAACAATCAGAAGTCAGTCAGACGTTAAACGACAAATCAAGCTACTAAAATCTGTCAAATTTCTTTAATAAATTTTCTGCTTTATGACTGAAGCATATGGTTCAAAGTTGATTGGGAAAATGTGACATTTTAAAGTAGTTTGATATGCTGCCGACTTACTTACACCTTGTGTTAAATAGTTGGAACTAGGACTAACTACTCAAGAAAAAATATTATTACCTACAGTACTGCTAAACATTCATAGATAAGAAACAGGGGGCAATTTTTAATGGCTCGAATAGAATTTATCATGGCCACATTATTATTCCAAATTCAAACCATATAATAATTGAACGAAAAATATAATAACTGAAGTTTTCTAAATTCAAAACTACATACATCTCACTCACTCTTCATCGGTTTTCATTGTCTATGCTTGCGGACTTTGACAGCACCTAGTAGCACTTCTGCGGCAACTCTCTGATGGGACATCCGTATTCCAATAGCACATGTAATATATCGGAGAGCAAGGATTAGGCCACAAGCTATCAGCCTGATGCATTGCGTCCATTGTATTGCTCGTGAATCGGCGTGGCAGTGCATAGAACAAAGGTGTCTTACTGGCATAGATTATAGGCAGAACCTACCGCGATTGTCTATGGTCGTCCGTCTTGAGATATATGTGCCAGTACTTGTGCAAGCAATTTGGATGAGGATGTAAGTCCAAATAAATATACATTTGATTTTTTATTTTATATTAATTTTTTGCATAAAGTGCCAACGGCATTTTAAGGTATATCCCAAATTCTGTTCATATTTTTAAAAATGGCGGACCCGAAAGACGTTGTCCTGTTTTCTTTAAGATAAGTGAAATTGGTCCAGCCGTTCACGCGTGATGATGTGACCAAGAGAAATAGGGATTCATTTTTATATAAAAAAAACATTTATGAAGTATAAAAGTAGAATAGTCCACATTTCAAAAAGAATTATACAAGGAATTTATCTTGCCTTGGTTATGAACAGACAAAAAGTTCTATCTACCCGATTATTATAAATAGAAAGAAAAATAATTTCCCTTGCGGGAGCGCACACGCGAAAAACAAACAAAAAAATACATAAAATAAAAAAATAAAAAACTAATAAAAAGGAAAAAAAACGGCTATAAAATAATTTAAAACGAAAAATGTTACTTAAAAAACCAGTTTTTCATAATAGTACCTGTAATTTAATTTCTCCCTCCCAAAATTATCTTTGATTCCTCTCCATCACTTTCCTTACATCAAAATTAGTCGAGCCGGTTGCTTGTTTACCATCCTCCCTCCCCGTATGTTCACAAGGAGAAGGGGTAGCTTCTCGACGGGGGGTAGTAGTGAGCATATCAATCTGTGTATTGACAACTGCATTATTCAACTGTTAAGGAGCTCTGCTTAGCTAGTACCTAGTAATACCTAGATTTAGGAAAGCTATACACGATGTACTAATATAATGATGAGATAGGGCAATATAATATTAGGAAAGTTTTTCGTGTGTGAATGGTTGTTGTTGTACTCACAAACTTATTTAATTATTTAACAATTTGTCCTAAAAATAAAAATAGAACAATCAGGTATAGAAGCACTCATTCCTTAAGACATCTCTCCCAGCACGCGCGAAGCTTGAATTTTGAAATTCGAATTCAAAAAAAAAAACGAAAATCTTTAAATGAAAAGTTACCAGTAAACGCAATTTACTTACAATATGGCAGCTGTTGAAAATGAAATCAATTTTTTGGCATTAAAAGCAATTTCTCACAATGCTTTAAATATAACCCCAAAAAACAGTCAGAAGCAACTTTTAGGCAAAGATAAAATCTTTTACACATTAATCACGACTTCATACAAAATTTGAAGACAAATATCAACAAAAATGCTTCAGAACTCACAAATCATAGCTTATATAATTTATCAAAGCAATTTTACAAAAGGGTACAAAATAAAATCCAAGTAACACGAATAAAGTCCCGGGTGGTGCAGTCGATTCAAAGACGTGTTGCCGGGAACGTGAGGGACCATAGAGACATTGAAAGCGTGACATTCATAGACTATATAGAGGTGTTGCTACAACTCCACAGACATAAAAGGAGATGGTGGAGCGCCTTTTTTGAAGAATTTGTGAAGAGGTTTTAAAGTGTGGATTGAAATGAGTGTTGAAACAGCTATTTTTTGGCTAGAATTTTTTGTTATTTACAAACTAAAACAGTTTATAACTACTAGAGAAAATAATTAGAACTATACGCAATCTTATTTCTACAGACACTTCATCATCCGCCTAGTCTTTTATTGAGCTATGTTAGAGCAGGCTTCTAGTCTAATTAGATGCAGCTGCGTACCAGTGTTTTAAGGAGCGACCCTTGGTGAGAGTGGTTGTCAGACTTTCTGGCTTCTAACCCGTAAATACTGTCAAAGACGTACAGGGACGCACCAATTTTACGTACCTTCCAAAACACTCGTCATGTTAAGATCGTCACCCATCCATGGACTGAACGCTCCAAGCGTTGCTTGACCTTGTGATCGATCAACCCTTGCGACTGTTACTTAGCCTTATACTAAACAAAAAAAATCTCCAACTTAATACTTCTATATATAAAAATAAACGTTGTTACGTTCATACATTTTTTTCTTTATCGTGGTTGCATACTGTCCTATTAAATTTCGCTCAGTCTTCAGCTAGACGCATCCTTCTTCCAGTAACCCTTTTAATACTCCGTTCCGCTTTCAACTACAGTTAGCAGTATCAACATCGTATAAGCATTAAAATCTGTTCCCCTTATGGGGACCAGAGACAGACAAATCGCACTCGCTTACGCAATTTGTCAACGTAATCCTTCACAAAAGGTTCAGGAATAAATTCAAGTAACGCAGCCGTGGAGCGAATCCCTATGGTGAGGGTACTAGGAAGATAGAAGTTGGAGATGTGGTATCCTATTCATATATGTACAGACGCCAACACTTCGACCTACCCGAAACTATCAAATTATTCAAATCCATTTTGAACTATAAGCTTCGTCAATAGAGTTGAAAATCTAATAAGATAATTTGAAAGATTGTAGTAGCTTGATGTGCTGGCGTCTATATGTATATCTAAGTATTTAATAATGGAATAACCAAAGTATATTGAAAAAGATGTCGAAGGTAGAAACAAAAATGCAGAATCAGCCGCTTCCTTATTTCTACATCACACATATGATCAGTTGTCTAAATTTGTGATGTACACACGTCCTACCTAATTACAGAGGTAAAATGGGGCTTTATAGAAATACTATATTTTCATTTCCACAGAAATTGAAAAGACTCAATAACCGAATCCAAAGTCATCCAAAGCTTAATCAAAAGCAGGACGACAAGATGATCATCATCATCACTAATCATGATCATCATATTACGAACATATTGCCCTCCACGCTTAAGAAGTAGGCAAATTATTACAAGGGCTTCGACAAAACAAGTACATAATAATATTATTACATTGTGCATATCAATGCCAACATTATTTGCTTCACATAATCATCACCTAATGAGCACAGACCTCTTCGCACACAAAGAAGGCACCTATAATATACCACATCAAATATTTTATCGTTCCACGTTGAGACGTATACGTGTCACTATGAACAGGGCGCGTGAAAGCACTGTCGCGGTAATAGAGTAGTTCTTGAAGGGCCTTGTAGCTTTACCGTCTAGATTTTATTTTGCTGATGAAATTTTGATTTACTGAAGGGAATATGTGATATTTGAGCAAAAAAAAAATAGCGTTTTTGGTAATGTAAGTAAATAATAAACTTAACTAAGAATGATGTTCCAAATTATTATAATCTTTCGTATTTCGACTACAAATAGTACAGACGCCAGCACATCAAGCTTATCGAAACTGTCACATTTTCCCAATCAACTTTGAACGTTATGTTTTAGCGATAAAGTTGGAAACCTATCAAGAGAATTTGACAGATTGCTTTAGTTTGATAGGCGTCGGTATAGAACATTACAAATGAATTAAAAAAATAAAATATATTCAACTAGCTGTTTTCCGCGGTTCCACCCGCAGCCCGAAGGAACTTCTTCCCGCACCTGGATAAAAAGTATCCTATGTCCTTTCTAAGACTCTAGACTATGTGTCTACCAAAAGTTATTTATATCGGTTCAACAATTCACGCGTGATAGCCTGACCAAGGGGAAAAGGGACTTAAATATCATGATTTGATCATTCATCATTCATTTCATGGATCATCATTTTTATATATAAAATAAAGATTTTAATTCGTCATCACCACCATCCTCGCAAGGAAAACCAAACCGACCTCCCACCAAGGAATCATCCTTCACTCCTCTCTCCATCACCACTCCACCGTCAAAAAGAACTGCTTGTCAAAATATATTCCCAACATGAAAGGGAGCCACAAAAAGGAACAGCGCTGGAAGCTAGGGGAGGCACTTGAAAACATGCTTTTTCCACGTAATGCCTTTGAGGAAATTAAATAAACTGCAACACCGCATCATAAGCATCCTTACGGGCGCGCCGAGGCAAGGCGGAGTGCCCAATGTCTTACGGTACGGGAAATTATATTTTCAAGGAGAACGTACCAGAAATTTATTTGAAATATTTTTTTTTACATATATTAAGAAACTTGATCATTCTGTCTGTCAATCATGGCACATCCTTGGCAGTCATTACAGGTAGTCAGAAGCCAGTAAGTCTGACGCCAGTCTAACGAAGGGGTATTGGGTTGCCCGGATAACTGGGTTGAGGAGGTCAGATAGGCAGTCGCTCCTTGTAAAACACTGGTACTCAGCTGAATCCGGTTAGACTGGAAGCCAACCCCAACATAGCTGGGAAAAGGCTCGGGAGATGATGATGATTTACAAAACTTAATAATTATGCAACGAATGTCCTTGGGTACATTTCTATTGTGTATGCAGGGATAATCGTTATGTATCAACATTAATTGTATTAAAATTTAGGTTTTGTTCAGTAGAGTCCGTGTCGATTTCACAGAAAATACAGCGGGAGTAATTACCTGCATGATGATTAAATTATCAAAATCTCATACATATACAAACTTACTCCCATATTAATATTTTGAATCTTGATTATTTATCCAGATAAGATATAATTTGGATTGGCTCAACGAAACATTTTAATACAATCGTGAGACAACGGACCCGCGCACCTGCGGCGTGCGCGCAACGGGGTTGTACGTGCTGGCTTCCTTTTATTTGCGGCCAAATGCGATTTTACCTCGCTTACCTCCCCACTTCATGCGCCACGATGAATATGCCAACTATCTGATGTTTGACGTCATTAAAATGTGTAATATTATATTAGTAGGGGTTTGTTATCGAGCAATTAAATTACTCTCATCTTAATTAATGTATATGTTGTCTTTTACTTGGCAATACAATAGGTATGAAGTGAGGAGGCTAACAGATAATAGTTCGATTCCCGGGTAGGGTAATTGTGCATACCTCGGTAAATTAAGCTACTACAATCTGTGAAATTTCCTTAATGGATTTTCAACTTTATCGCTGGAATGTATGGTTCAAAGTTGATTGGGAACATTTTACAGTTTCGGGTAGGTACCTGAATTTAGAATATTACGTTGACCTTTTCAATAGAAATCTGGAAGATTATCATCATCATCATCTCAGCCATAGGACGTCCACTGCTGAACATAGGCCTCCCCTTTAGATCTCCACACATACCGGTTGGAAGCGACCTGCATCCAGCGTCTTCTGGCGACCTTTATAAGCTCGTCTGTCCATCTTGTTGGTATAAATTTGGAGAAATATCGATTAGTTTAATGCAAGGTAATATTACTCGTGGCTAAAACATTACGTACTTTTATCTAATATTTTGATAAAACAGCATACATTGTTAGCATACAGCATACTGTCTAATGTACTATGTTACTTTTATTTATATTTTCATCTGTTATAGAAAAGCTATTCCAATTTCAATTATTTAAAAAACAGAAGCATACATTGTTATATATCGATGACCGAATACCTGCAACTGAATATTCACATACCAAACGTTCCATTCTACGCTATTACGCAATATCACATTCCAGTTTCGTAGTAAGAGGACCAACAACTATTTAGAAAGACTATTTAATGAACATACAATATTGGGATAATTTTATATTATTTATTTATAGTTATTACATATATAATTTTTATAATTTCTAATCAGTCACACGTGTGTGAGCTATGATTGTTTGCTGGGGAGTTTGTTGCGTCTCTTCTTCTTCCCAGCAAAAACACATAGGAAGTGGTAAAGGGTGAGCGTTTTGGAGACTGTCTTTTGTAATATTTGACGTTCAAAAAAGTGCTGTTTTACAGCCAAGTTTGAATAAATGAAATTGAGTTTATGCGGAAATCGAACCCGCAATGGACATAGTAGAACTCATTAACTGCTACACCAAATCGTCGAATGAAAGACTTTTAAAAAAAACAATAATATATGCAACAATAGAATAAAATTTTCTAATATACAATGTTGCTTTGAACCGAAGAGTATTTTGATAAACACGTTATTGTGTGGGTTAAACAATCAGATCGATTGCACTCGCGCCATGTCTCCTGGTTCGCGATGACATTACTTAGTTGTGGGTCGATGGTCGACAGCGTCCAACATGTGTCGAAGTGCCGTCACTGTGGCTATACTGGTGCTCGTAAGTAATTTAATACTTTCTTTAATTAATTGTACAATTTAATTATTTATTTTTATCAAGCCACTACAATGTGTCAAATTTCCTCAATAGATTTTCAATTTTATCGCTGGTGCATATGGTTCAAAGTTGATTGTGAAAAATTTTACAGTTTCTGGTTGCTTGATGTACTAGTACCTGTACACACGGCTACTCATCAAGTTATATAAAACCAGTTTGACTTGGACTCGCTTTGTATGGTCTTTCTACTAATTGAACGGTCAGCTTATACTAGTTTTATATAACTTGATGTGTAGCCGTGTGTACGTGTTTATGTTTGACAAAACTTATAATGTCGTGTTTATTATGTAGTACTGCCTTTTTTATTTTTCAAAATTTGAAATGGTACACTTAAAGATCAATATAATTGTCCATAACTCATATTGTGGTTACAAATAAGCTTTCCACTTATTGACATTTCGAAGTTAAGTTCAGTATAAAAAAATTGAAATATTCTCGAAATGCGAACGAAACAGTTACGTTTGTTTCTTAAAATGTAGCTAACAAAAATAATTTGATCACCTATTTCAAGATGGAGTCCCAACATAAAAAAAATAAGTGCTCGTCCAACGAAAACTTGAATACAGTACTCTATATTTGTCCACTCAATATTTGTACCCTGCCTTCTTCAGGTCGGCGCCCCAACCGGCCAGAGAGCGGCCCAAAGTAATGCCGGTACACAGCCCCCAGTCAAGGCCCAGGGCCCATTAAAAGGTCCAGGGACCCGTATACATCCGCGGCGGGTCCAGCACGACGAAACCGCCTCCTATGTTGGTGACTCATATGTTTCTCTTCGGGATAAACTTTTATATGTAAATATGTTTCGTCAATCCCCGCTTAGAAAAGAAATATGGGAAGACTTCTTGGCTGACTCTGTCAATTATTTCTGTTATACCGAGTCTTGTCCTAACGTTAATCTTTCTTCCGCAGTCCCTGACCAATGCGGAGTCAACAGAAGAGCAACAAGGATACACCTATAACAGCTATTACGCTCCACCTACGGTGAACTTCCACGATATCTACAGCAACAGCCTCGCGATGCTCTCCGAGGACCCCATACTAACCACCTCTAAGGACGACGATTCATTTCACTTAAGAAACATGCCAACAAAATTCGTCGAATTTCATCCGAAAACGCAAACAATTCTCCCCATAACGTCACCACCGCCAATGTTCTTGTTAAACTCATCATTAATCAAAAATGCTACTGAAGATAATATGTTCAGAACTTCGAGTACTTCGTCCACAACTACTGAGGAACCTGAAGAATCTAGTGTTAGAGTTATTCCAATAAAAGTGAATTATCAAAGAGGAGTTCTAGATCTCCTCTTCCCGGCTGCTAGGGTTAGAACTTTCAAATCTGTCTTCGATACTTTCAGGAGGCTTATGTCACACACTTTCCGATAACCTTGGCTATTTGATCTATTTTTATATCACTTAAATGTATTTATAGTTGAATAAAATTGTTTTAATATATTCTAGCTTTGATATTATTAATATTATCCTGGTTAGATTTTAGGGAATCATCAAACGTGGCTGTAATCTTACCAAGCTTATAAAAATGTATCATTTCGCTTTCATCATCAACTAAGCATACTTCTCAAATAATTAGTATTTAAATTAAGTAAATTTACAGTCTTGGAGCAAACAATGATGGCCTGTTATCAAAATATAATACGATTAAAATATTAGGAGAATACTCCTCCGCTAACTTAGGGAAAAGTCCATTTTTATTCAACTGAACCGGTCAGGTCGTGACCTAGATCTTATCTCAAGGAATTAAAAACAGAAAAAGAAATACTTAATTTTAAAGTAGTGTCCATTTAATTGAGTTTTATTTGCTAAATGAGTACAAAACTGGACGAGTTACGTTTTAATAATGAAGCAATTGGTTTTAAAGTGTTCAAAATTCCGAATTAAATGACTTTAGTGTGGTTGTTTTAAGTATTTAAGTTTCGTCGCTGAAGTGCCAGTAAAAAGCGCAGTAACAACCTCTTCAGCGAATGCAGTTCGTGAAATGCCAGGAGTTTCTGTTACCAGGGATTCGTGTGTCATCAAGAAATATCGCGCTTAAAACTTATAGCTACATGAATAATTTATATACAGCAAAAACAAAATACATAAGAACAGTCATCAAATTTCAAATCAAACGAGATCTCGGGTTTGATTCCCAGGTCGAGCCAAAATCGCTTTGTAGGTTTAAGAGAGTTTCATAAACCAGCCCGGAGTCTGGAAGTTGATGATTGATATCCATGCATCGGAGAGCATGTAAATGTAGGTCCTGCGCCTGATCGGATTGCCGTCCAATCGGACTATGAGAGTAAGGTAACAGAGAGTGCACCAGTGTCTACGCAAATGCTTATACACTATAATATGTTCTCAACTGGCTGATATATCATCATTATCACTTAATCCGAAAAATCTGAATTAATGAAATTATTGACTTAAGTAATATACACACCAATTCACTATATGACCTACCGACAGTTCAAGCAGCGATTACCAATCAATACTCGCACAGAAGTCACCCAAAACATCAGCCCAGCGCAATAGCCTATAGTAAGGATTTAATACTTCACACAACAGCACTTGACTAAAACGTGATTCACACTGATTGCACTAATTACACTCGACACGCCTGCACTTGAGCCTCAGCGCTTTAGAGCGATAAAAGCGCTGTTGAGCGAACGCTTGTCTCCAATTAATTTTTTGGATTAACGCCAAAAGTTAACGGTGAGGCCATTTCTTAGCGAAGATAAGTTTTAGTGTTAACCGGTAACAGTTGTAGTTGTAATTAATTTGGACTAATTAATTGTTTCGAAGGGACTCGTGGTTAGTATTACTTGTTCGATGAAAGTTAAAAGACGGCTTCTGTAATCGATCAGAGGAATATGTATAAAACCCGATTCCGAGTAAGATTTTCGCGAGCGAGTCTACAATCTGCCAAGCCTTTTCCCGAGCTATGTTGGGTGAATCTTCCAGTTTAGCTGGATGCAGCTGAGTGCCAGTGTTATACATTGAGTGGCTAATTTATCAGATCTCCTCAACCCAGGTACATGGGCAACCTTAAATCCCTCGGGAAAATAGATCGTCAGACTTTGTGACTACTTCTAACATATATAGGTTGACATAGATACGGCCGTTACCAAATTATAATTATATTCTTCTTAAGCGTACCATCCACTTCATTTTTTCTATGGAAAGTGCGCAAACGGGCGATGTGGACAAAGTCTAATAGTGCATAGTGCAAAGCCAATAAAATATTATCAACTAGCTGACCCGGTGGACTTCGTGCCGTCAAACAGTCTATAGATTTCTCAGTTTTGATCTGTCTTCTATGTATACCTATTACTTCAATGCTCTCATTTATTTCTCTCCTCGTACTTCAAGGAATATTAATTTTAAAATATAATTAACGAAATCTGTTCCCCAGCTCTCGAGTTTTGCGCTAAGCAACACATTCAGCAATTCCTTTTTAAATAAAACAAAATCGTCACCAAAAAAAAACGCTTACAAAAATTCATTCGAAAATCTGTAGGCATAGGTTTGACCCTCCTGAATAATAATCAACTCATTGAAAATCAACCTTTAAACTTAATAACAAGAATCAATTAAGTTTACGAAGATTCGCAACGGCAGACAAAAAAAATGTCGTTCAGCATTTAGATACTGGAAACCTCGGCTTTTTTTTTCTTTCTTTTATTTTTTTTTTATTAAAATGAAGTAAACGCGCCGAGTCAGGGCGCGAGGCGATAATTTTATATTCACGATTTATTCAAGGGTCGCTGACAGACAGACTTTCAAGTCAAAATTATGGTTACAATGTCCTCGTAATAAGGTAAAGTTATCTAATATTATTTCACGGGTGGGTGCGATGATGTTTTGTATAATTAAGTTTTTTTTTTTGTTATTGTTAGATAATGTTTTGGGATTAATTGGAATTTTGTTTTTAAGAAGACTAAATGTTTTAAACAAAGTTACAACAAATAACTTAAAAATGAGGCATAAACAAAAGTATTTTTTTTCTTTCGTGAGAAATCATCAAATGACCCCTCCCGCTGACAGTGCAGCTGGAGAAACTGTCAGACTCTTACTGACTAAAACCCACGCCCCCTTGTTATAAAACGAGGTCTAAAAAACATACCAGCTTTAGTATTAGGTTTAAACCACCATCTCGAACAAAGTTGTTGGCCTAAAGCAAGCACTAAACCGGGTACTTTTTAAAACCACGTTATAATAGAGGGAATTTCTGAAATCTGGAGGCCCTTAAGTGCTAGGGCCACGGTAACTTTTACGAACAACCCGCAACCCAAGCAGACTAAACAAATGTCGTATGTTTTTAGTCCAAGGACACCAATGAATCAGTGCTCCATTTAATGAATCTCAAACATAAAATCAAGTGAATAACGACCCATACCAAAACATAATATGACACATACATAGTAACATTGAACGACATACGCGTTACTGTATTGAAAATATAATAATTGAAACCAAATTGTATCGTGTTGATATTAACAGTATGTTGTATGAACTGTACAGTGACAACTAAACGCGTGTCGAACAATGACTACCAAACAATGAGTATGCGGGCTGCACCACAACGATGTTAATATTTGCATCGGTTATTAACCTATTGGTTTTTACAGAATAGATAGGGATAACAAACATCCATATATTACATAGTAGGCCTACAATAAAAAACTTGCAATAAATGTTACAATTACATCATCTCCCGAGCCTTTTCCCAACTATTTTGGGGTCGGCTTCCAGTTTAACCGGATTCAGCTGAGGACCAGTACTTTATTAGGAGCGACTGCCTATCTGACCTCCGCAACCCAGTTACCCGGATGACCCAATACCTCTTGATTAGACTGGCGTCAGACTTGTGGCTTCTAACTACCCGTAACGACTGCCAAGGATGTTCAATGACAGCCGGGACCTACAGTTTAACGTGCCATCCGAAATACAGAAATAAATGTTACAATTACGTTAACAATAAATGTTAGTACTTGTTGATGGGGTTGAAGGCATGCATGCATGGTGAGTCGCTCGCGGTGGGCCCCCAAACTACCACGAGAGCAGATGCGGGACTGCCGTTTTCAACCGCATGACATAGTAGTTAAGGTTTATTTTAAAGTTTAATTTATTCTCAGTATCTATTCCGCGCCTCCACCGTTTTGCTTTGGGCCTAATCTAGACAGCATAGTAAAGAATGTAAAAAGAACACTTCGTTATTTTTCGCACCAACAGATTTTAATGTAAGTCAAAATTATACCGTTTTTCAGCAAAATTGCTTAATATGTACAATACCCGTAATAAATATTGAGATAATTATAATGATTAATGGTAATTTTAACAGATATGGTTAATGTAAATCATTGTTAATTAGCACGAGATTAATTTCAACATATTGTCGTCGGTTATTTCATAAATAATTTATTATTCACTTTGTAATTTAATTTGACTCTGACAATGTATTTTTAAATTAAGCTCATTATTAGCTCTTGGATCAAATTACAATCAAAATAATGAGAGGAAAAATTTTTTTGAATAATTAGCTCAAGTTGTGTGTTACAATAACATATTTTTGAGTCACAATGCAGGGGTATCCGTGCTTCTAATCTGAACAAATCTATCGCTTATAAATGGCTTTAAAACCTTAACCCCTATTCCACTAAACTTGTCCGGGGCTCCGAGATGTTCGCAAGAGTAGCCGTGGCCCTGGTGCACAAAGGGCTCCGGAAGATACAAAAGTGTGTTTCCAACAACCCCTCCCGGTAAGAGTGCAACTGGAGGGAGTGTCAGACTTTAACTGACTAAAACCCATTTTTGTTCTTTCTGGAGATCTTTGTGTGCAGGCGGTTACTCTTGCGAACAACCCACAACCCCACACACCACAGCCCAGGCAGGCCTCAACCCTATGGATCTCCTCTAATTTGCTGACTGCACTTCGTGTAGCGCGTGGAATAGAATGCTCCAACACGTTTTAAACACAACACACAGGTCTTACTCGCGATTAAAAAATATTATAAAAGCATGTACGCTACCTCTATTTCTCCCGACGTTTCGTGGTCACGGGTGGACCTTTATAATATTTTTAAATCGCGAGTAAGACCGTGTGTTTTGTTTAAAATGTGTAATAATCGCGAAAGTTTAAAAACATTAATTGCTCCAACACGGGCCTGTTGTTCTTAGACGTACGCATGGTGAGCCACCCAAAACTCACAACCCGAGCCTGTCATCCCTAGACATACGGACGGTGAGTCACCCAAAAGTTACCGTCCACAGATTCACGCTTACGGTGGCAGGGAGTCGTCTCTCGACACCCGACGTGTCTACTAGTACCGTCTGCGCCGCGATCTTCATTGGGGTTTTAAAGACTGTTGATACTGGTTTTTCTGTATTACCCTAAACTGAACTGTCTCTCTCCGACGTTAAATTTACTTCAGCAGGCTTAGCATGGCGATTTTATATCTTTTCTGTCAAGAAAAAACAAAGCTCTTTCTGACAATGTCCACATGTCTTCTGGCCGAGCGTGGCGCGACCTGTCAACTCGCATATAATCACTTGTAAATTTATGTCAATCGAAGAAAAGAAAAATTACTTTAAAAAATGACAAAAGAACTCTTACGTCAATCTGTCACTTTTCTGTCATTATATCCAATCTCCGGTAAACAAAACGGTTGTTTCTACGGTTGCCATGCTAAGCCTGCAGATATGCGATCATAACATGCCAAAACATGTAAAATAAACAAAAAAGTATTTGCTGAATACGAGGATATCCACATAATTTAACTAAAACGTTAATTACTGCGAAATAATACCAGCCGAGGTCAAAGCATTAACGAACTTTAGGCCAAAATGAAATTTAAACCTCTGAATACAAATCAAAAGTTAGATTTAATAGTCGGTAATAGGATAAACCGATGGTGCGGAAACCAACTCGAAAAGTCGAAACTTCAATGAATTAAAGAGTTTTAAGGAATTCTAAACTCGACCATTGTATGGCTTTGACTTACTTTCAGATGGGTAACTTTACTTGGAATTAACATTTAATAAATTTATTTTATTGTAATATTAATTTTAGTAGTAATTGTCGCCCTTAATTGAATAATTTAACGCTTCACTGCATTGAAACTTTGAAAGTCATTATTTTTTATTATCTATGAACTATGAAATTACAAAGGCATCAACAGTCTATTCAAATTCTAGTGGTATAGCCAAAATGTCATGTACCGACGCCAGCACATCAAGTTACTAGGTATATACAATCAGACAAATTTCCTTAATAGATTTTCAACTTTATCGCTGAAGCATATGGTTCAAAATTTAAATTATTTAAGTAAAATAAGGCTTGACGCGAAAAAATTGTGACATATTTATAATTTTCATACAAATTGCATAGAAAGTAACTGTTTTTGACAGTACAATATAAGTAATGAATTTGACTAGTTGTCAACTATATGCAATTCGTTCAATGCCATTAATCAGTTGTCTTTCCCTGTTTCTCCTCTTTGTCACATGATAATATACACATGTCATGATAATATAAACAAAAAATACAGTACCGGTAAACATACATACATATAATACAAGGGGCCATAAAAACGAGCCTACATATATTTCTACGTGTCGAAATTTGAAATTCAGAGGCGACCCCACGAACGCATACAACCGTTAAATGAATGAACTTTTTAACTTAAGGTCCAAACTTGCCGTTTAATACTTACTTTGAAGCCGCTATGATGAACAGCGCCCTTACTTTTAATGACTTTTTGCTAATATCTAGCGGCTTTTGGCTTTTGAGGCAAACTTTTGGGTCTTTGATTTTTTTTCTGCTTGAAGATAGGTGCTGTGGTTCCAAATTAGAAGTAGGGTTACGTAATAATTTGTTGTGAAATTCTTAGCTCGTATTTTAAATACAACGTACTTTTCTATACTTAAAAATATCGTTGCGGAAAGAACTGTCGTCCTTTTACGCCATAAACTAATTTAAATCAAATTGGTACATAGACAATCAAGAGCCTGATACAGGACCTAGCCTATTGATTTCCTCGATAAACGACTTATCTAAAATTGGAATAATTTTTCTTATCCAGTAGTTCCTGAGATTACCTTTCCAGCAAACATCTCCCGAGCCTTTTTCCCAACTATGTTGGGGTCGGCTTCCAGTCTAACCGGATTCAGCTGAGTACCAGTGTTTTGTAACCCAGTTACCCTCTCAACCCAATACTCCTTGGTTAGACTGGCGTCAGTCTTACTGGCTTCTAACTACCCGTAACGACTGCCAAGGATGTTCAATGACGACCGGGACCTACAGTCCGAAATCCGAAACAGTCATTGGTGTCCAAGATATACTTAGAAAGTACATACAAACTTTGAAATGTTGCAATGGTACTTGCCTGACCTGGAATCGAACCCACGCCCTCATACTTTAGAGGTTGGCTCTTTACTCACTAAGCCACCACGACTCCTTTCCAGGAAACAACCAAACGAAAAATAAACTTTGCAGCTTTATAATAGTAAAGATATAGCAGTAGGTTCATAAAAAAATACTTAATGAATTCAAACAAAACAACGGCCAAAGAGCATATTGTAATGGTAAGCAGTCCCGGGGTACTTTGTTATGCAAATCCCGGGACAACTTGTCACGGGATCCGGGATCATTGTCGGCATCCGTTGTCGACACCGATGCGTCTAAGATTGTTTGATTAGATATTTAGTAACTAGTTATATGTATACTTTGTGATGATTTAGATCTTGTAGAAATAAAATATTATTATAGAAAGCATTTTTTTAGTATGTGCATGTCATTAGAAGATGTGAAATACATGCTACAAAGCGTGTGTTAAGTATGAATGTGAATGGAAGGGGAGAGATAGACCAAGGAAGGAATGATTGCCTGAAAGACAACATGATTAAAAAGGGAGTGTATGACGGCTAATAGAGACGAACGGAAGCGGTAAACATATTGCGCCGACCCCAAATAACTTGTCAACAAGGTAGGAAGAAGAAGAAGAAAGAATCCATAGGCCAGTTTTATGTCCAAGTAGTTTTTTTCCTAGTTAGAGTTGGGCCAAGCCAAAAACCTTTATTTATTTATGTTGACATAGCAATGATGGACTGTAATATAGTATACAATTAGTGAGTAAAAATGTTTATATAAAAATATCTCGTCATGCCGTCCTCAATAAAAAATGTGATCATAACAATTTTAAAGTTTACACACTGTTTTGTTAAAACAAAGCTTCCATGAAACGAGAATAGTTATTTTTTTAATTTTGTTCCCTGACCGAAAGTCGTACGTTGGATATCACATTTCAGAGCTAAAATAAATCTGGACGCGACCGCCGCAAGTGGAGGGGGGCGCCACTCGTCTATTTATCGTCATTTGCATACCGCACGCGGCGTCCGCCACACGCTCATGGGCCCCCGCGAACAAAGACATTTTCATATTTAATTTTCTATTTAGTATAATTGCCTACATATTTCGTTCCCTAACCAAAGTTTTTAGTACGTAAGCCTCACAATGAGAACATTTGTTGGAACATCACGAGTGTCTCTTGATATGACGTCATTGTAGCATTCTTCCTCGTATTTTGTGCATTTAAGTTTATAAACGTACGCTTTGTCAGTAAACACTTCAGTCCTTATGTATTCAGGTTTTCGATATTATTGCACAGTCATGTCGAGGGTAGTGAAGGCGTCGATCATGTGCGCTTACTTATATTTTTTCATTCAGTATTTAAAAATAACCTTATCGCCTGTGATAGTAGATATCGATATTGAATATAGTTACAGTTCGTCACGTATAACTAAGCACTTTAAGAAACATCGAAGTAACGTGTCAATTGATTTAAAACCTTATAAAAAAGCGGAGCGATTTAAGACGGATCTCAAATTTGTGTTGAAATACACTGGAGCATTTTTACATTACGGGACACCATTGTCTAAAGATGGTCAAGAACCTTTCATTGACGGCAACTGCACCTACCAAAATTGTTATTTGACGACTCAAAGGAGTTTGCTGAACGATTATCGAGATTTCGACGCCATAGTCTTTGATGTGGAAAACAATTGGGACGAACCCATCATGATGAGAGCTCCGTATCAAAAATACATATTTTTGGCTTCTGAATCGGCCGTAAATTTTCCAATATGCGATGCATATTTCGATGATTTCTACAACTTGACTTGGACATACAAGTTGAATTCCGATATCCGTTGGAGCTACTTCATTATTGTTGACAAAAAAGGCAATACTGTTGGCCCAAATATTAATATAACTTGGATAGATGAAATGAAGCCAGCACCTTTGAATATTAAGAAAAAAATTGGCAACAAGAAGAAGGCAGCCGCTTGGTTTGTGTCAAATTGCAACGCAATAAGTGGTCGTCAGAATATTTCTAGACATATAGAAAAGGCTATGAAAAAATATAATTTGACATTGGACATCTTCGGCTGGTGTGGAAGGAAGAAATGTCCAAAAGACACGATCCAAGAATGTTTGTACTTACTGGAAAATGAATACTTCTTTTATTTTTCTTTTGAAAACTCTGTATGCGAGGATTATGTAACTGAGAAAATTTTGTATCCAATGCAAAATTTTGCGGTACCTGTGGTCTTTGGTGGAGCTGATTATTCCAGGTAAGTTTTAGTATATTTTTTAATGTTATCAATTCATCATCGCTTGCTATGTTGTTAATCTTGATACTTTTATGTGTATATGTACATACGCCAGCACATCAAGCTACTACAATCTGTAAAATTTCCGTAATAGATTTTCATATTTATCGTTGCAGCGTATATGATTCAAAGTTTATTGGTCAATATGACAGTTTCGGGTAGCTTGATGTGCTGAAGTCTGCACATACTCTATCTGTACAGTCAAGTCCAAACATACGTGATTTACACTAGGAAAAATATGTATTTAAATCCATATTTTAATTCCATCTGGAGGAGTGATTTTAAACGTAATATTTTAAAACTTTATATAGTAAAATATGTTTGTACAAAGTCAACTGTAATCCAGTCGGTATGTTACAGGTTCCTTCCACCCGGTTCGTATATCAACGCCCGGGAACGGAACACCACACAAATAGCCGAGGAGATGTACAGAGCTATCAAAAACCCTAACGTATACGAGAATTATTTTAGGTATTTACCTAATTTTTACATTAAATTTATTTTTTTATTGTGAATTCATGCATAAGTATTTTTTTACCCTGAAAGTCGTTTTGTTCGGTTAGGGCATTGAACCTGTGACGCAATAGGTTATTATTTCGCTATTACTATGTTCATATCTTTCTCTTGAACACTATGTCTAACCTATATAAGAATTGGCATATCATCTGCTTAGCCTTTTCCCAAGCTATGTTGGGTTCAGCTTCGAGTCTAATCGTTTGCGGCTGAGTTCCAGTTTTTTATATGAAGTGGCTCCCTGTCTAACCGCCTCGACCCTGTTACCTGGGCAATACCCCTTAATAAGACTGATTGTCAGACTTTCTGGCTTCTGACTTCTTAACTGATTTTTTTTAATTTTCAGGTGGCACAACTACTATAAATATGAAAAGAACCCACAAAAACCCGATATTTGCCAACTATGCGAAGTCCTGAACGACGAGAAGCCTTCCACATACAAATCTTTCAGGAAATGGTGGAATCCTGAGTACTCCTCGCAGTGTGCCAAGGGGGGCGGCAGATTTCTCATCATGAAACCCCAAATGAAAGGTCCACTGAGAACATTCAAAAGAAAAGAGAAAATAAAACAGAGGGACAATCGAAAGAAGGCCAAAGAAGTAATTCTTTAAATATAATATACTATCTTACCCCTGTTTCACTTGTGTCCAATGGGAATAAATTTGCGCATTCGGATAAAAACCAGTGGTAGCTTAGCGTCTATAAAAGTATCTAACACTGCAGGCTTAGCATGGCAACCGTAGAAACAAGTTTTGTTTACCGGAGAATGGACATAATGACAGAAAAGTGACAGATTTTGACATCCTTTGACATTTTTTGAACAAATTTTTCTTTTCTTCGATCGACATAACTCTACAAGTGATTATATGCGAGTTGACAGGTCGCGCCATGCTCACATGCAAGACATGTTGATATTGACAGAAAGAACTTTGTCTTTTCTTGAGAGAATAGATATAGAATCGCCATGCTGAGCCTGCTGGAAGAAATTTTCAAAATGGTATACGAGTACTAGTAACTGAGATTGAACACGACGACATTCAAGCAAGCAAACAAACACTTTATGTAGTTTTATGATTTTAGCATACAGCTGAAATGAAATTAAAAAGAAAACAGGATTTTTAGTCTACTGCTGGATTAAAACTATTACTCTGATATTTTATTTTGACTTTTGGAATATAATTTTCTAAACTGTCGACATGTATTCTATGAACAGACGTAAATATTGAACATGTATAAATACGAGTACCGACTATGTTTTTCAACTGACATAGGTAAATAAAATATATTTTGTATTTAAAAAAAATACGCTGTATTTAAAATACACGCATGAAGATAAATCTTTTGACGTTTTATTTACTCTACATATTATGTATATTTAAATAAAATTGGATTGTCTGTGTGTAGTATTGAAATAACCTCTTTCTTCTACATGCATATGAAGAAAAATATATTTTTGTCTGTTTGTTTGTTACGGCTTATCTCTGAAATGACTGGGCGGAATTTGACGGGACTTTCATTGACATTTAAAACGGGTGCGGGGAAATAAGTCCAGTTCGGATATGGCTGAAGGCGTGAAGATCGGCTACTTCATTATATTGTAACTATCCTACCCAACTTTATACACCCTAACAGTTGTATAAAGCGCAGTTTAAGGGAGGAGGGAACTCAATCCTCTTAGTGCGCTCGTTATAAGGACTCATTATTCAAAGCCACAAATTTTCGCCGAGATAATTCCAATTAGACCACCAATGATAGCGAACGAGCAAAAGTTTCAATCAAATATGCTGCTAGTTTGAAATCACCTATTTAAGGTATTGTAAAAATATCTGCCGCGGCTTTAATGGGAGGTAGTATTGTGTTTATTAATTGCAATAGTGAAGAACTTTCGTACCCTGGAACAGTTAATTAAATTAAACATTGAATTGACCACAATTAATACTTACATTTTTTTCGGTATGAAAAAAATATGACAAGTTATCAATAAATTATTTTTACAATTGTAATTTATTCAAAGTTAAATTAAACTATTCTACACGTAAGAACCACGAAACCAAGTAGTACTATAGTTTCTGTTCCACGCACTCCTCAAAGAGCAGTCCAAGCAGGGCTGCAGAAGTGTTCGCAAGAGTTACCGCTACCCTAGCACATGAAGACCTCCAGAAGAAAACTATAGTAGGTTTTAGTCAGTTGCAACATGGTCTTAAAAAAGTACCAGCATTAGTTAAGTTTAAGGTACCATATTGAACAAAGTTAAAGGTTCAAACCTACTCATCATCTCCCGAGCCTTTTCAACCCAATACCCCTTGGTTAGACTGGCGTCAGACTTACTGGCTTCTGACTACCCGTAACGACTGCCAAGGATGTTCAATGGCAGCCGGGACCTACAGTTTAACGTGCCATTCGAAACACGAAAGGTTCAAACCTACCACTGTTTTATAATAAGATGGTAAAAGTCTGACATTACCTCCAGCTGCACCCATAGAGGGAGGGGTAATTTGATGATTCCCCACAAAAGAAAAAACTCTAGCGTAGCACTTCTCTGTCTTTCATTTTATGTGACATCCCAGTCATCATCGCAATCGGCATTTTTTCGTGGGACATAATTAAAATTTCCGCTGACACCTTGCAAAGATTAAAGCTATTAAATTTTGATGACTAAAAGCCACCAGCGTTAAATTTGATGAAATAAAACCTTTTTTTTATTATTTTTCTGCATTTATGTTATATTTTAATAAGTTCCCAAGACTTTCGACGTAAAATTCTACTGTCAGTTAGACTTAATTTTACACTCTCCTGCAAAAAATCGGGTCAGCTTAAAATAAGTTGAACACTATTTTCAAAAATAATACAGACGCCAGCACATCAAGCTACCTATCTGATGAAACTATCAAATGTTCCCAACCAACTTTAAACCATACGCTTCAGCGATAAATTTGAAAATCTATTAAGGAAATTTTATATATTGTAGTAGCTTGATGTGCTGCCTATACATGCAATAATATTATTAGGTAATTATTTTTCTAACTAAAACTTATCTCGCTCTGAATAAAATATCAACACAAAAATAAAGTCGTAAAACTTAACTACAAACTTGCGCTTACTTAGCACGTAATACGAAAGTATTTGCGTAATCTTCTGAAACCTCATTAAACTTAAACTTAATTTCAACTTGGTGTTCGCTCGGCGTGTTTAAAATTTAAGTTGTAACCCGGGTCATGACGTCACACATCATTAGTCTATGCGACAAACATATGCGCCTTGACAAAGTTGGTTAAACTTTGAACAACTCTTAAACGAATGCATCAGAGATGAATGTGTTGATGATAGCATTGTATGGACATTCCGTTATTTGGAATATCAACAGAAAGAAAGAAACTGGTGGTTCGTATGTTAAGTATAAGAGCGCATCTCGCCCTCAAACGTAAAAGTTTGGCGAGTTTAGAAGTAAGATACACCTATGTAACAATTTTCATTTTCAATAAATTTAAAAAGAAAAATTAATTATTCTGCTCAAGTGCACACAGAACACTAATAAAACAAAAATATAATAAAAAAAAAACAATAATGAAAAGGGTACTTACACAATAACGGAAATAAACAAATAATAATTAAGAAAGAAAAAATAATAACTTAAAAACTAGTCTTCGGACCTCTATGGTCCGCAGATTGTAGCTTGGTTTATAGTGATAGTTAACCGTGAATTTTATATGACACGAACTACATATGTATACGGAGAAAAGGTCCTCTGAAATAGCGCGTGTCGCACGGAGAACATTGATTTTTTAAAGAGATCATCATCTGTGTCTAGTCTTTTTCCAAGTCATATCAGCTATATTGGGGTTCCAGTCTAAGGCTGCGGAAGAATTTGGATTCCTGCGGCCCTGTAAGCACGTGCGAGGAAAAACATCATGTTGGTTTTAGCGGTAAGAGTCCGGCACGCTCCTCCACTCTGCCCCAAACGGAGGTAGTCCATGGAGATTTCCACACGTAAATAAAAGTAGTATACCTACTAACGCAAAATAGTAATGGTATTGTAGCTAAATCCGGTTAGATGGGAAGCCGACCCCAAAATAGTTGGGAAAATGCTTGGGAGATGGATGGACCTGCTAACGCAAAAGTCATATCCATAATACTCTTTCACACGCCACCTTAAAAGAGGTGCGGATCCCAATCATAAGTTAAACACACTTTCAGCGGCAACTTGTTTAAGTAAACTGCAAGTTGACGCTAACTTAGTGAGTTCATCTTAAATATTGCAGTGCAATTTATTTGTTTTAGTAAGATGCAGTTGAAAATTTATTTTTATCTTGCAAATTACAGGTACCTAAATCTACAAAATACAGACTTTATTTCTAGAAATCAAACTATTATTTCTAGAAATTGTCAAATTTTCCCGTCAAATCAACTTTGAACCATATGCTTGGGCGATAAAGTTTATTTATTTATTTATTTATCGCTCTATACTACCATTACAGATTATTTCACCTAATGCGGCAGCAAGGACTCAGGAATCTACTCTAAACAACAAAAATATTTACAATAATAATATGAAAAATTTAACACCGCTTTAGGACTATAATCTAACTTATCTACATACAAAATAAAAACAAAACTTAGCAAACACATTCACAAGATACAGGCACATTTTTTAAAACTTACATCTAATAAAATTTAAATAAGTTTAGTTTCCTCATTACTATGTATTTCATAGGTATCAATTTAGAGTTTGTTTACTTAAAACTTTCTTACAGCCCAACCTTAAATACATTACAAAAAATTCGTGCGACATCTACCGGCGCTGCAGTTTGTTCGTAAGAGTTACCATGACCCTGGCAAATAGGGACCTCCAGAAGGAACATAGTGTGTTTTATTCAGTAAGAGTCTGACACTCCTTCCAGCTACACCCTAAGCGGTAGGGGTCCTTTTTTGATTTATCACGAAGAAAAATGGCCATGCAACATCAAAGAAAAACAGTTAACCTCCATATTAAAACAGATATTCATTTACTTCGACTTCCAAACAAGAAGTGCGTAAGTACTCCAAGTTAGGAGAGCGAAGTTTTGTACAAAAATAGCTGTTTGGCTAACGAAATAACCCAAACGATGTCGGCTACAACTTGTTAATTAGTTTCTCAGTCACTACTTTCTGTTCGTTCGGCTTACCACTAGTTAGGATCATCTAATTTTATGGTGTAGTATAAACATGTTTATATCATCTTTTTTTTCTGTCTTTCTCTCTCTCTCTGTATCTGTATTCGTCATCTTTTGTTTTAAAGAAAACAAATGAATATTCATTTTCTGTTTTTTTTTTTAAATCGTTGACCGTTTATGGAATTTCTCATGAGTTTTGTTATTATTAAAAGGTATACGTATGCATTCTGACGCATTCTTATTCTCTAGATTTTTTTTAGCTTGCGTTATCATGAATAGTTTCGGCAACACGTTAGCTCAATAAATAGGCTGCATAATAAATAGAGGTGTCCCGATATATACACAGGTATATGTATGTCCCGATATATTTTAAAATGGCCACAAGAAATTTAGTCGTTCATTCAAATTAGCTGATGAATCAACACTTTTCGAATGTCAAAACAAAAGACATCCCCGAAAACGTTCAACAAATTGAAGTACTAGTATTGTGGATTAGATAATACCTTCCCAGTTTGATAAAACAAACCTTTTAATTAACACTATAACTTAATATCTATCATCAATTCAGGCACTACTGAACGTGTTCTCTACCCCTCGTTATATGAAAGCCTGTACACTCATAAACAAAAGCTAAACAAGTTCGCGATGAGTTGCGATGACGATAACGATAAGCTGATGTATCGCTTCACGTGTTGCAATAAAGAGCTACAGCCAAACTATTTGTTGGCTTCACTGTACAGACGCTAGTACAATCCGTCTTTCTTTAATGGATTTTCAACTTTATCGCTGAAGCATATGGTTCAAATTTGATTGGGAAAATTTGACAGTTTCGATTCTTCAACGTACCTTATCTAAGCAAGTGTAAAAATATACAGATGGTCTTTCAAAATGCAATAAGCCAAATAGAAATATTAACAGCCTTTTTATAAGAGACGAGATTTTTTAAATGTAGGTAGGGTTTTTAAGATTGTATTATAATTAATTACAAATATAATTTTACTAGCAACAATCCTTACTATTGGTCTGGTGTTATTCGAGATCACATCTATCAGCCGCACGGATCGATCGATAGTAAGGTTAAGCAACGTATGGCCCAAGAATGGCTGACCGACAGTCAGAGCATCAGTTAAGGAGTCAGATAGGCAGTGGCTTCATGTAGAACTCCAGTATACGTCTAGTTAGACCGGTAGACCAGCCGAATAAAATTGAAAAAATTATACGCAGAATTTGTGGTCTTAATTATTTATTTAAAAAAATAACTATTTAATTTAATCTGCCTGCGCCTGCGCATTATATAATGGACCTATACAAATTCTTGAAAAAAATCTTCATCACCCTTCTTCTTAGACCGCGATACATTCACCGTTTAATTTTCTAGAACAATCGAGAATGAACTCAAACATTTAGCTCGCAATAAACATGAGATCTTGTTAGTTCTTCGCACTGGTCTCCTAGTTATTGTCAAAGCTTTATGCGCTAAATCTAAGTGTGTCTAGTCTTCTCAAATAAGCTTCGTCTAATGCTGAACGTGCTATACCAGTTTAATAGTGATGTACTTAAGGGTTGAAGATTTATCGATAATATTTTCTTCATTTACAACAACTTCTCATCGGCTGATATCCGAGATACATTATCATTATTATCTCCCAAGCCTTTTCCAAACTATGTTGGGGTCGGCTTCCAGTCTAACCGGATTCAGCTGAGTAACAGTGTTTTACAAGGAGCGACTGCCTGTCTGACCTCCTCAACCCAGTTACCCGGGCAACTCTATACCCTTTGGTCGGACTGGCGTCAGACTTACTGGCTTTTTGACTTCCCATCCCCGTGTACATTTTTGATAATGTGCTTTGTGTTGACATTCATATTTTGAAAAGTGTTAGAAAAATGAATTGATCGTCTCCAAAGAAAATTCTCTAAAATACCATCCGTAAAAATTAGTAATTTGGTTTTGATGTAACATATTTATGTTGGCTAACTTAAAATAACAATTAACTATTTTCAACACTTATAAACTTCAGTTACTGAATCTGAGTATTATTTTTGCAATAATAATATGTATACTTACCCAGTACAACTACATTCAATAAGATCCACTGACTGTATGATACCTCAACTACAAAGCGTAATTATACTGTACAAAAAATATCGATAACAACGCTCATCACTACCGGTTTACTATGCCAGGTTACGTATACATACTAAATTCAGTATCGGAGACACTTCAAAGTGAATCTCGTGTTTCGGTTACGCTTTGATGCAATTTGCAGATATTTTCAAGTAAAATAATAAAGAACTAGCAGTTTCCCGCGGATTCTCCCGCGCCCCCGGGGACATCTCCCCGTCACCAGATAAAACATAACCTACGTGCATCGGGGATAGTATAGCTTCCGAACAGAGAAAGATTTTTTTTAATTGGTCAATTCGTTTCGAAGCCTAATCAATCCAAAACAAATAACAATCAAATCAAACTCTTTATAATATGAGTATAGAAAAATAATACGAATATCGAATATTTAATCTTGAAGAAAGTGTTTTGCCTTCTAGGTTTAGACCATTAAGGGCCGGTTTCACAGGTTAAGGATAGCCACTATCTAACAGATAAATTCATAAATGGAACCATTTATATAAAATTATCTGCCAGATAAACTATCTGGAACTTATCAGCAAAACAAAAAGATGCAGACAAAAAGATACAGACAAAAAGATGGCTTTAGGCTGGCTGACAGGATGGCTTTTTTTTTAATCTGAAGAAAGTACCAACGTGTTTCATTCGTTCTTATTTAAAGTGCTCAGCAAGCGTATCTATTTTATTAGACATTGCGGATTCGAACCCACTGACTCATCGATTCCGCGGTAACGCCCCTTCCATGTCAATGTGGAGTGGGATGGACTTTTCCAATCCATACGCTTGATGAGAATGGGTTGTGGAAAAACTCTATGTCTTTGCGAAAGGACATTTATTTGGGATTGTTGATTGTCCCTGGGAAAGGACATTTTGTTATTTAAAACTGACGGAACAGATTACGATAGAGAAGCATTGCGCGTACTTTGAACTTGCACATCAAGCTACCCGAAACTGTAAAATTTTCCCAATCAATTTGAACTATATAAGCGTTAAAGTTGAGAAAGTATTAATATTTTTAATTGAGAAATTTTACAGATTGTAGTAGCTTGATGTGCGGACGTCTGTACCTATTAGTATTGTAACTACACTTTTAAGGGGTTTATTTATTATTATTCACATTTTTATTTATATATTACATTAATAGATTTTCAACTTTATTGCTGAAGCATATGGTTCAAGGGTGATTGGGAAAATTTTAGTTTCGGGCAGCTTGAACCTTTATAATTCGTAGCAAAAATGGCTTAACCGAAATGTCCCATTATCTCGAACCTAACTAGAAAAACCAATGGAAAATCCGTAAAAAAACACTCATTCACCAGTCCAAAGTACATAGTAGCATAAAATGTTAGGCAATCATAATTTCGACACCAATTTTAGACACATTAAAAACAGTTTATCGACTGCGTTTTGGTAGGCTCGTTAAATTGTAGATCGCGGTTATTTTAACATCTTTGGCAGAATTTATAGGCAGACAGAAGGAAGGAAGTATGGACAACCAGTCTTACCAAGGGACATTGGGTCGCCCAGGTAACTGGATTGAGGATTTCAGATAAGAGGCAGTCCTTCCTACAAGGAGCATAAATACAAACACTGATGCTCAGCTGCATAAAGGCCCACTTAGACGGAGAGAGCTTCTCGTATCGAAGATACGATAATTGAAGGAATATAAAACATTTCCTTCGTCTAAACATTCACTCCTCTCGCCCGTTGACATGGGCGACAAGCGGCGTGTGATTTCGCTAAATTCGTATACATATGTCATAGGTATACAAATCTCACTTGCAACATTTTAGTTCCTGCCACGATTGAGATTATTGCTTGCCATAGTCGCGGAGACATTCTAATACCTAAACGTGCGAGAAACTCCATCTAAATAATACTGGAATCTGGTTGGGAAAAAGTTAAGCAGAAAATTAGTTTATCAACACCAAAATCATGTTTGCAGTCGAACACAGAAGACTAAAGTAGGGACAACAAAAAAACTCGGTACGAACCAGGTGCTACAATAAATACACGTAAACCTAGGATTACGAGCGGCTGACGTATTCGTTGATATGGGTGCGAGTAGCGTCAGCAGCGTTATTAAAACTCCACCTGGTATATTATTTACTTAAAACAGCTAGTTGTGTTTGTATTCTATTATTTAGGTAGAATTTGTACAGACGCCAGCACATAAAGCTACCCGAAAATGTAAAATTTTCCCGATTAAGTTTGAACCATATGCTTTAGCGATAAAGCTGAAAGTCTATTAAGGAAATTTGACAGACTGTATTAGCTTGATGTGCTGACGTCAGTACATGAATAACATGTTATTTTTGTTTCATTAAATCATACTAGTTATTTGCCGTTGAAAAACTAATTAACCCTTATAAAAGTTTTTTCCGTTAGAGTTTAAAAAAAATCCGTAGAACAACTTAGGACCTTAGCTGTAATGTCGTGGAGGTTCTAGATATAAGGTTTTTATACTAAGGTAAAATACATAAATATTTCATGCAAATATAAATCACACACATCTATTAACGTGAAAAAAAACCATAAATAATAAACCAAACAACACAAAAATAGAACAAAATATATTAGTAAACGTAGTCCAAAAACGCGGTACGGAGCCGCATCTCGAATTAATGGGTAGTTGTTATTTTTTTGCGAGTACACAGCAAAGCGCATTCGTGCGCGTATCTATTCATCATTTAATTTACATTTGAGCGGCCGCAGTGCTGTGCAGAGACTGCTGACATGCAGAACCGGGTAACTAACTAAAATATGGTGGATTTTTTTAATATTATTATTAGAATATTTTGTTGGAATTTCTAGTTTTGCATCTTAAGCCAATATCAAAAATGACATATACGTAAAGTAAGTAATTGAAAGGTATTCTAAGTTAAACAATATACATATGTAGTAAATCACCACAAAGACAATTTTTAACATTGTATAGGTTTATTTTTTGGAAATCATCAAATGACACCTCCCGCTGAGGGTGCAGCTGAAGGGAGTGTCAGACTCTTACTGACTAAAACCCACTATGTTCCTGCTGGAGGTCTTTGTAAGCCAGGGCCACGGTAATTCTTGTGAACGCTTGTAAAGCTCTCAAAATCATACATAGCTATTAATACCTTAGAGCTGTACCCAACATATAATTATAATTAAACCCTATCGCAACATGTGACAGTACATACTTGCGATGCGAGTTAATCGCGTGATTAAAATATCTCTTAGGACTTAATCCGATCGCACGATCTTCAATTAGGATACTCAATAAGGATTATTAAGCTTGATTAAGGATCGCAAGCTGCAGGTGCTTGTCAATTGAGACAATAAATTAATAATTATATTGTCACGTCATTAAACAAATAATAATCAACTATGGTATCTAACGTTTTTGAAAGTAATTTTAAATAAATAATTCAAAATAGATTTTAATACACGTACAAACATATATATATTTTTATAAATATTTGCAAATATATTAGCAAGGAAAACAAAAAAAATACAGATTTTAAATTCGTTTACCATGTTCGTACAGTCAGCAGTAGAATGCTGCGCTCTATACGTTTTTGTTTCAAAATGAATGTGTAAAATATTAGTTGGAAATCGATGGGTTCGACACCCAATTCGCGCCTTTCGCTACCACTGCACAAAGAACAAACGCATAGCTTTTGTGTTATTATATGATATCGGGCTATTTGTGGAGGGCTTTTGTCGTTTACGTGTATGGATTTCGGAAACTGAACATTGGCGTGTCATTTTTGTAATTAAATTTGGAAGAAGTCATTAAGAGGAATAATATATAATGATGATGATGGCATCCAGGCCGATTGGCTACGGCGGCCGTTCTCTTTTATGGAGATCAGCCAGCTGCGCAGGAGATATTATAGTGCACAAGCATTCGCGCAGACACAGGTGCACTCTCTATTCCCTCACTATCGGACGGCAAATCCGACACGACCGGAGAGAGATCAGGCGCAGGACCGACATTTACGTGCTCTCCGATGCACGGGTGAATCAATCACCAACTTCCAGACTCCAGGCTGCTTTATGAAAGTTTCTCACAACCCACAAAGCGATTTCGGCCGGACCCGGGAATCGAACCTGAGACCCCGTGCACAGCAGTCGCGCCTTGCGACCACTAGACCAACGAGGCAGTCAAAATAAAACATATAATAATAATAAATGCGCAGGGCATCTGAGGCGGATGTCGGGGATTAGCGACCCCGCGGGTACCTGCTGGGAGTGCTCCAGGGAGAGGATACTGTCTTACACTAGGCTACAAGAGAACAAAAAAACATGATACTTCACTTGTATACCAAAACAATGAAAATAGCTACGATGATTTTTATTATTAAAAGCTTTTATTTAACTTGCCGTGTATGTACATATGTTACGGTGGATTCCTTGAACTCAATTTTGAAGTAGTATTTGAAATAACTTTCCACAAAATGGGTGACTGCGGTATAGACGCCAACACATCAAGCTACCCGAAACCCAAAATCAAAAAAACTCAAAATTTTCCCAATATACTTCAGCGATAAAGTTGACAATCAATTGAGAAAATTTTGACAGATTTTAGTAGTAGCTTAATGTGCTATCGTGTGTACAATCAATGGTTTTTGTAGGTAACTGTAATCGTAACTAATCATTGAATACAACATGATATCGATTACAGAGGAAACACATTATTAAATTCCAACCAGTGTGACCAATTACGACGTGCGACTCGACGTCGCATTGTTAGTTTTCAAATATACCCTGAGCAGTTAACACTCGTAATACGATAATAATATCGAATAAAAAATGTCGCGAGTTGTATTCTGTTTGCTTTATTTCGCGGTAAGTATTTTTATCGTGTGGACAGTGGGATAAGAAGGGTGTAAAAAATTTATTTCATTTGATAGGAAACAAAAAAATATTTCCGAATTTTTATGACACTATATACTCGTAAATATGTAAGAAGTCGTGGTGGCCTCGTGGTTAGAGCACCAGCTTCTCAATTATATAAGTATGCTTGTTCGAATCTAGCTTTTAGGCAATTACCAATGTAACTTTTCAAACGTATGTGTACTTTCTAAGTAACGTTAACTCTAGGAAACCTGGACTATATAGTCTGAAATCACCAACCCGCATTGAGCAATGGTGATTAACGCTCAATCCTTCTCTGTGTAAAAGGAGGCCTGTGCCCAGCAGTGGGACGATAAAAAGGCTGATGATGTCTTAGATACCTTTAGAATTAAATCAGGCAAGATTTACAAAAAGATAATTAATTAATTAAGTTCATAAGATGCATTCAAATATCCGATCTCTACTTCTGGTAGAAGGATATTATATCAACTATAAAAAGCAAAAAGTGTGTCCGCTTGTTATCTTTATACGCACTGTGTCATCCATTATATGGTGGATAATAGCGAAAAAAAACTTAATTTTAATAATTAAAATACATGGAAGAAAACCATAGCATCTACAATTGCAAGTCAATTTATCATGGGTGTTAATTTCATAAATATATATAAGGAATGGTTTTTTCTTTATTATTTTATCGAAAATATGTGAAATATAATACAAGTATACAAATTAAATAACACATAAATGCATATAAATAAAACTAGAACTATAGCATCAAAAAATCCCCGTCATTTCCACCTACTGGAAGCCTTTAAGGAATTTTCGTTCTAAATTCTGAATCTAGAAACAGAAAGCTTTGAAACAACAAGAAACGCGCGTATTCCTTACTAGCTTAAAAACTATAGCCTTCCTTGATAAATGAGCTGTATAACACTGTAAGAATTTTTCAAATCGGACCAGTAGTTTCTGATATTAGCGCGTTCAACCAAACAAACAACCTCAACAAAAGACCCTACGTCGACCTCACTGAACAATTCCATCACGCTAAATATCAAATACATTGAATGAACATTAATCTTTGAGCGTGAAATCCGATTGGTTATTAAATTGGGAATAATATACAAATTGTTTCCTCTTAAAAGGTGTTAAATATTGATTTAACACCTCGATTATAAATTGAATGTACGAATTTATTGTTTGATATTATTAAAGTAGGTACTTACAAAGTAGTACATATGTGTTGTTATAATATTACATTGAGATGTATTTTGAGTGGCTTTAGGTCAGTAGGAACTTTAGGATCCCGTAGGGCCTAGGCCTTACAGCTGGTTTACTAGGTTACTATAGCTCTGGGACAAAAAAAGGACTCCAGGAGGAACATAGTCGGTTTAAGTCAGTATGAGTCTGTCATTACCTCCAGTTGCACCCTCAACAACAACAACAAAAGTCTAGTAGAAAATTAAGCCTAATTAATTGAAACTTATTATTAAATACATTTCAGATACTTCAATATGCTATTCACGCAAATGAAACAACAACTGATGGGACTCTAAAAAGTTCTGAACCCGCAGATAAAGTGACGAAAGAGGACCTTGCAGAAGACAAAACGGCTAAAGAGGAACCGGCTGATGATAAGAAAGCTAAAGAAAAGTCAGCTGAGGATAAAACAGCTAAAGAAGAACCAGCAGTAGAAAAAAAGTCTGCAATAAGCGATGATGATAAAGAGGCTGAATCTAAAACAGCTGAAGCCACAAAAGAAGATGCCACTGAAGATTCTAGTACTAAAACAACACCAGAACCGACTAGTTCTTCTAAACCTTTGAATTTCGCTGGCAAAATAATAAGCCCAGTTATGGGTAAGTTCTTTCTAACCTTTTGACCGCCACAGTCACGTATATATGACAAGCCAAAAAGTGTCCAGCATGCCACAGTCACGACTACATGACAGACATTAAAAGTTCAAAATGAATAGTCGGATTTAATCGATACAATTCCGAACTCACTACTAGGATATTATAGGTATCTATGGATTAATTCTTAGCTTGGCGCCGAGGGCTGAGGGCATGTCTTTCTTTTGTGACATGACGGTTAAAGCTAAGAATGTTAAGTTGCAAGAGATTAGTCTTCAAAGTCTGATCTTTTTGATCTTGAGTCTTTCTGAGGACACATTAGGCTACCCTGTTTGGGGCTGCGGGATCCCACAAATGTTGTAAACGCGAGAGTTTGTACTTATGTATGGATGGATGTTTGTTACTCTTCCACGTAAAAATTACTGAATCGATTTGAATGAAACTTGGCAGTAATATAGATGACATATTCATCAGAATGACATATAGGCTAGTTTTTATTCGGGTTTTGTAAGTAGTTGGTAATAAAAGTGTGACACTCCCTCCCGCTTGGTGCAGGTACAGCGAAGGTCATGCTCATTCAAAGAGTTAAAAAGAATTACATTCCAGAACAATATTCGAAAATAGGTTTTGTATATTTTTATGTAGTTTTATGTTAGAACATTATTTCACTCACAAGTAAAAAATGTTTATCGTAAGTACTTTTGAGTACATTTTAATACAAGCACGTGCTCAATCACGTCTCGATAAAAAATCAAGTAGGCAATCACGAATGAAATTGAGTAGCTTCAATAACTATGAAATAATACATTAAATTCTTACGGTATCAAAATAGTCCGTTTATAATTTTATATGATTTCTTTTCTTATCAAATAAGTACCAATCTGGCTTAGCTAATATTCATTGCATTAATGTTCCATCCTGATATTGTTATCATTTAATTAGTTTACTATTTACTAAACTTCTGGGGGTTAGCCAGCATGTCTTTCAACAATCGTAAACGCTAGTAGAAACGACAAAAATGTATGGAAATAACTACAGCCTTTTCCGTTAAATGTATGCTATGTAACACTGAAATACTTTTCAAATCGGTCCAGTAGTTCCTTAGATAAGTGCGTTTAAACAAAACAAACATACAAACAAACTTCTTCTGCTTTATTTTATTAGTTTACATAAATAAAAGGAATATTCTTTAGTTATAATTATATGTATCATATCAAATGTTTTTCTTACAGCCGCTCGAGCCAAAATTGAAGAGATCGTGCAGAGAAGCGTAGATGGCGCAAAAGGTATTGCTGACGGAACATACAACTTTTTTAAGGATTCAGTCCCAAAGCTCTTCTAATGATTTTTCTATAGGTACAGACGCCAGCACATCAAGCTTCCCGAAACTTGGGAATTTTCCCAATCAACTTTGATCCATGTGCTTCAATAAAGTTGAAAATCTAATTTGACAGATTGTAGTAACTTGATGTGCTGGCGTCTGTACCAAGCTATTAAAGTGGAAAGAGACAAGGAATGCTAAAATTTGGAGATTGTTTGAAACAAAACAGCATACCGGCCGAAATTGAAGCAAATCAATCAAATTAAGTAAATTTTCTCAATTGGATTACCATTTTTTTAGTTTGTTAGGTTAAAAATGTCACATATTCAATAATTTATTCACTAAATTTATTTGATTTGTACCAAGAATAAAATATTTTTATCTCTTTATTTGTTTCTCTTTATAATTATGTCATCATCTCCCGAGCCTTTTCCCAACTATGTTGGGGTTGGCTTCCAGTCTAACCGGATTCAGCTGAGGACCAGTGTTTTACAAGGAGCGACTGCCTATCTGACCTCCTCAACCCAGTTACCCGGGCAACCCAGTCCCCCTTGATTAGGCTGGCGTCAGACCATATATGTATCCTTATTTAATATTAGGTACCTATAAATTATGCAATATATACATACTGGTATATGCACGGCATGCTGTGTTAATCAATATTAATATGTATGTAAGTACTGTTACTGCAATTTAATTTAATAAAATGTTTTTACAAGATAAATTACAGTTACGTCATTCAAGCACTTAAATAGCTAGTATTTTTTTTCAATGTTACGTTCAATTTTTATAGTTATTTTAATATGGATGGATGAAGAGGTAGAGGTAGACCAAGGAAGAGATGGGTTGATTGACTGAAAGACGACATGTTTAAGAAGGAAGGGGATACTAGTATGACGGCTAACAGAGATGAATGGAAGCAGAAAACATATTGCGCCTACCCTAAATAACTTGAGAACAAGGCAGGAAGAAGAAGAAGTAGAATGTAGCTTTCAATTACGAATAAAACGTTTAGATCCCTAGATATCCTATCATTTAAATGTAAATTTTAATTTTAATTACTCTATGTTTGAGCACGAATATTATTTTCTGAAGTTACGTTCGTAACAGCTTCATATGATAGAATATAAGTTAGGATCTTAATTACGCGTAACCCTACGCTTATTTACATCATTATTTCGAACAATTATTATTGTCGAGACATATGTTCTAGAACATTCTTAAATTATTTAATTTAACATTTTGAAGTCGTGGTGGCCTAGTGGTTTAAGCACTAGCCTCTCAAGTGTCGGTATGCGGGTACGATTCCAGGTCAGGCAAGTACCTATGCAATTTTTTTTAAGTTGTATGTTCTTTCTAAGTATATTTTAGACATCAATGACTTGTTAAAGGTGAAGGAAAACATCTCGAGGCAACCTGAACTATAAAGTCTGAAATCACTGAAATGACCAACCCGCATTGAGCAAGCGTGGTGATTAACGCTCAATCCTTCTCAGTTTGAGAGGAGGCCTGCGCTCAGCAGTGGGACAATAAAGAAATTGATGATGATGATGAAATGTTTAAGTGTTTTTTGGATGAATGTTCTGTGATGTTCAATGACAGCCGGGACCTACAGTTTAACGTGCCCTCCGAAACACAGTCATTGGTGTCCAACATATATGTACTTAGAAAGTACATACAAACTTAGAAAAGTTGCATTGGTACTTGCCCGACCTGGAATCGAACCCACGCCCTCACACTTTTGGTTGAGTGGTTGGCTTTTTAACCACTAGGCCATCATGACTTCAATTATTATCCTAGTAACTACCTTATACACATTTTTGAAGTGTGAGTTAAGTTATCAAACCATCATGGCTATCCCAAGCCACCATAAAAAGTTAATAAATATCACAAAGTGTGCATGGTGTTGAACGAATATTTTTCACTTAACACCCCCTCTATCTTATCTCGGCCGCCATTTTGGAGCAAGTACGAGTATCTCGCAACACGATCGCGTTGTACAGGGCTGACAAACTTTTGGGTAAGTGATGGTAACATTGAAAGTACCAAGTAGTTATACATACAAAGGAAATGGTTGTAGTATTACTGTTACGACTGCTTGATCATAATTAATACAGACACATAACCAATTATTTTTTTAACGAATGATTGGTTTTCTATAAGAGTTCATAGATCGAACGAAGCGAACGATTAATCAAGTAGACTAATATATTTATTAAAATTATCTCTCAAAAATCACCTTCTTCCTATTACTTACCACATTTCCATGTCAATATGTTTTAAAATAGATAGTATTTTGCTATACATATATCACAAATATGCGAGTCATGTTAAAAGGTTGCGCACCTCTGGTTTAAAGCTAAGGTTATGAAATGAAGTATGCAGCGATGGAAAATGTACACGAATTTGCAAACCTTCAATGAAATCTGAAACGCAAATGACGTGTCTATCGATTTTATGTTGAGTCCTATTTTTTCATTACTTAAAAATATGAGTAAATTACATTTAGGGCCAGTTTCACAATGTCCGAAAAGCCACTATCTACCGAATAAATTCAAAAATGGAACAGAATGTCTATGAAATTATCTACCAAATAAACTAACTGGAACTTATTCGTAGGTGACACAGGCCCTTAGTCTCGTATGTTTGCGACTACTTGACTAGGTGACAGCCACACAAGTCGACTGATCATAAAGTTAAGCACCGCTTGGCGCGGTGGGTCTGTGAATGGGTGTCCATGACGAGTTCCTCCGTATTGCAGAAGACACGTTAAATTGGTAGGTCCCGGCTGTCTTTTGAACATCTATGGTACTCGTTACAGCAAGTCAGAAGTCAAAAAGTATGACAATCAGTCTTGCCAAAGAGTATCGGGTTGCCCAGGCAACTGGGCTGAGGAGATCGGTAGCACTCTCTATTCCGTCACTCTCCTAGCCTGATGGGATAGTCATCCGCCACGACCGGGTAGAGATCAAGAGCAGAACCGACATTTACAAGCTCTTCGAAGCACGGTAGATGTATCAATCACCAACTTCCAAACTTCGGGCTGCCTTTGTAAAATTTTCTTAAAATGTAAGCAATTTTGGCCCAACCTGGGAATCAAACCGGAGACCCCATGCTCAGCAGTCGCACCACGCAACTACTAAACCAACGAGGTGGTCCTAATACATATTGCAGATAGATCTACATGGATGATTGAAGCTTCCTTGCTTTGAAACCTAGCCATTGTATGTATCAATGGCAAGTAATATCTCTAACAGCTTTCCCATTATAATATTGAAGCTAATATTAGCAATGCCAATTCAGTAATCGTGATTACCGAGCGTAATGTGTCAATTGAATTGAATTCCTTAGGTCACAACTACATACATACATATATACGTACATTATAGATATTCTCGGCCTTTGTATTTGTCCCACTTCACGGCACAGGCTTCTTCTCATACAAAGAAGGGATGAACGTTAATCACCACACTTACTCAAGGCGCATAGCTGATTTCAGAATAAGTAAGTCCAGGTTGCTTTAAAATCATGGATTTGCTCATTCATAGATGCAAACTGTGGGTGTAGCTAGAGGAAGTGTCAGACTCTTTTACTGATTAATACCAACTTTAGTCCCTTCTGGAGGTCTTTGTTCGCCAGAGCCGGTACCTATTGCGGATAATCAGATTGTCTAGGTCCTTCACAAATAATTCTACTGAAACATACCTTCGACTCTGCCGCACCCTTACTAGGAAAAGGTTGAAGATACCTAGAAAGGCAGCTCAATATATATATAGTTTCAACACAAATTGTACCTAACAAATTTGACATTATCTATCGAACAATGCAATAAGCTAAACATTTTGATTATTTGCTTCCAAATTTCGACGAAGCTTATCCAGAATATTAGACGAGTATCTAAACTGGTAATAATACTACAGATATTGTCTAAATATTTGAAAGTGTACCGCTGCTATCAGTTGGAAACTTGCCAGCGTTTAACTATTGCAAAATCGTCTTGCAAATGTAGTTTCAATAACGTTCGAGTCCATATTACCTACAAGTAAAATGTACGAAATGAGAATATTGATTGCTGTTATTATATTTTCAAGTAGGTCATAAAAGTTGAGTAAGCGCTGAAAAGATTCGAAACTAGTTTCATAGTTTCAAGTTCTCTAATTATTTATGAAGATTTTAGTTATATTTACCTACAATTATGGCGTCGAGACCAATTGTCGGCCATGGCGGCCGTTCTCACTAATCTAGATCAACCAGCTGCGCAGAACATATACTGCACAGTATTTGGGTGGACACAGGTGCACTCTCCATTCCCTCACTATCATAGTCTGATGGGACGGCAATCCGACACGACCGGTGAGAGATCAGGCGCAGGACCGACATTTACATTCTCTCCGATGCACGGGTGAATCAATACCAACTTCCAGACTGAAGTAGCAATCACGTGGCTGCTTCTTGAAAGTTTTTAATACACACAAAGAGATTTCGGCCCGTCCCGGGTATCGAACCCGAGACCCCGTGCATAGTAGTTGCGTTATGCAACCACTAGACCAACGAGGCAGTAATTTTTACCTACATACAATACAATTTCTCGATCAGGATAGCTATTAAAGTTTGTAAATAACTCAGATAAGGGCCAACATTTTGAAAAATTGTGAACATAATCATAATTATATATACATATTATTTTATTAAACTGAGTGTGGCCAACATTTTTTTAACTTTGTTTTATAATATCGACAAAGATGAGCAAGCGTGTTGAGGAGGGCTTTTTTACGTGGGAAATCATCAAATGACCCCTCTCGCTGAGGATGCAGCTGGAGGGAGTGTCAGACTCTTACTGACTAAAACCCACTTTCCTTCGGGAGGTCCCTGTGTGCCAGGGCCATGGTAACTCTTGCGAACAACACGCAGCCCAGGGAGACCTGGGCCCTAATGAGCCCCTCCTGTGTGAGAGGAGGCCTGTGCCCAGCAGTAAGACAATAAAAGGCTGATGATTAAAAAAAAATTGAGAGAGACTTTTACATTCCTATTTCACTAATAAATCCTGATTAACTTACATTTAATTAAATAAACTTACAACACTAAAAAGCAAAATAAACCCCAAGCCAAGGAGACATAATAAAGTACAAACATTCTTAAAGCATGTATTTTTTATCAAAGCGGACGGCCGGACTGTCCGGCAGAGCTTTGATGACGCGTTGCAGCTTATTTTGCCGGACACACTTTAATTAGTTAAAAGCTACTCTCTGAAATTGTCGAGACATAGACTAATACTGTTAAATATAAAGGAAACATTAGTAGAAAATGGACAGTAGCGCGTTTACTCGAATGCTGTCCGATCTTTGGAGATACAGGGTGTTGCATTTACTCGTGTTACTCTCAATTTAGTAATGGAACTTCATGTAAGATTTATGTGTGGTTGAGTACGTGTTTTGGTGGGATAATCTGAGTACCTACAAATAACAAATTAAAAAAAATCCATTGCAAAAAGCTGGCAATTATAATATAGTATTTCTCACACATTTGAACAACGTCATCTAGTCCCAAACTAAGCAGAGCTTGTACTGTAGGTACTAGACAACTAATAAACATACTTGTATACTTTTCTTTTGTAAATACATATGTACGTCAAAATGAATATCATTTATCATACATTACATATTGCCTATACATAGGAACTCCCAGACTAAATCAAACACCGCACACGTTGTACACTCAAATGTTTGACTTATGCGGGAATCGAACCAGTGACTCCAGTATGGCAGGCAGACTCACTAACTACCACGCCATCAAGTGGTCTAAACAAGTTAGTCATGCCCGCAGATTTTTTTTGGAGGATAACTGAAAAAAAAACTAAATCGGAACCCTGTCGTAAAAAACTATAAATAAAAACAAACGTGTACAACATATATGAGAATTACTAACAACATAATTAATTACTACATAATTTACTAAATAATAGCTATCGCATACTCATATTTTAGCAGCAAAACAAACCGTTAAAACAATTATAACGAACACGAGTTTGAAATTTAAAATAAATTGAATTAAAAACATACTTTTCCATAACTAAACGTAAATTGTTTAATACTTAATTTTACCTGCGACTTCGCCCGGTGCGGTGGTGGTGCTGCGTACCGCCCCTGTAAAAGTCTTCGGGGTACAACATATCTCCATGACAATCATCAATATTGTCGTTTGTTTGTGAAAGAGTAACGCTTACACACGTACTTATCTACTTTCGCGTTTATGCTATTAGCAATTTGTCGTGCTGGCTTAGTGCTTAAACCTCTCAAGTTAAGTATGCTGGTTCGATTCCAGGTCAGACACCTGTGCATCAAGCTACCCGAAACTGTAAAACTTTCAAAATCAACTTCTAACCATATGCTTCAGCGATGAAGTTGGAAATCTGTTAAGGAAATTTGACAGATTGTTGTAGTTTCATGTGCTGCCGCCTGTACTTTCTAAGCCAATATTAATAACACCAATGACTGACTAAAGATCTAAAATCTGAAATCACTAACTCGCATTGAGCAAGCAAGTTTTAACGCTCAATCCTTCTCTGTAGGAGAGGAGGCATTGCCCAACAGTGGGACGATAAAAAGGCTGATGATGACGAATATATTTGGAGGATTAAAACACACACACACACATGATAGAGATTTATCCGGGGATAACATTTCCTTTTGTACAAATTAGTTAGTAAAACCCTATTATAAATTACTTATATTAGGATAATTCTGCGATGATTATAATGACGGATAAGGGGTAGGATTAGAATGAAATATTAACTCGCTTAAAATAATGATGAAACTCGTTGGTGACTAAACCAGTGTGTTAGAATTACAATGTATAATAATTATCCGAATAATTATGTTTGGAACGATTGATGGCCATTACGTAAAGGAATTATTTATCGTTATTAAAAATGCATTGTCCAAATGCCAGCACATCAACTTACCTCAATCTGTCAAATTTCTTTAATAGATTTAGAACCTTATCACGATTCCGTAAGGTTAATATTCGATTGGTAAAAGACAGAATTGGGTAGGTTGACCTACTGGTGTCTGTAAAGTTGAATGAAGTTCTTGGAATCCTTTCACACACACGGAATCTTTTGGCATATAACTAGACTGACATATGCTCATATGACATATCATAATGGATAGTTCAATATCTTATTCATGATTCGTCCTCATCCTAAAATTTCTTTTTGCAGAGTATAGTTGCCAGCACATCAAGCTACTACAATCTGTCAAATTTCCTAGATTTTCAACTTTATCGCTATATATAAGCATATGGTTCAAAGTTTATTAGGTAAATTTGTCAGTTTCGAGTAGCTTGATGTGCTGGTGTCTGTATAATCGGTAAGAAACGTGTCAGTAGAAAATGGTGTAGTTATAGTGTATGATTTTATCAAAAAAAAGTACGTACAAAAGACGAATTGGGCGTCAAATCGTTACACAGGGACAGTGGCAAATCGGAGCTACCTCGAAATAGGTGCTTAGAAAAACAATTGCAACTTTTCCGGGAACAAACCTGAATCCCTTCGTGTTTACTTGGAGTCCTTTCACGGGTCCTGCCACATCAAATGGCAACAAAATGTGTTAACGAATGCATAACCCTTTTTTGAGGTGATATTGATATACGGGCGAAGTTTCTCTAGACTCTCTGCTTATCTGTTCCTTCGAACTGGTTTTATAAGTATGACAGGGAAGAAAAATAGGCGTATAAACGCTATGAAGTGGTATTTCCTACTACCCCTAAAAGCTGAGGCCTGCCGGAGCTGCGGGCTGTGGGCTGTTCGCAAGAGTTCATACCGAGAGAAGAAGAGACGCAAAGACCTCCAGCAGGCATGGCGATTTCATATCTATTCTATCAAAAAAAGACAAAGCTCTTTCTGGCAATGTCAACATGTCTTCTGCCCGAGCATGGCGCGACCTGTCAACCCGCATATAATCACTTGCAGACTTATGTCGATCGAAGAAAAGAAAAGTTTATATTCTATACGTGTCAAAAGAAATCTTACGTCAATCTGTCACTTATCGGCATTATGTCCATTCTCTGATAGACAAAACTTGTTTCTACAGTTGCCATGCTGAGCCTGCAGGTACTAATTTAAAAAAAAAAACAAAAGGGCATCTATCCACAGCCCTCAGCTAATACAAACCCACACCCAAACAATCAAAGGAAAGTTTTACACAAAAGAAAGTAAATAGGCGACCTCATTGGAAAGTTAGCTAGTTAGCACCGAAATAGGGGATCGCTGGCCAGCCAATATAACAAAGTTTCCACTTGTTATTTATCTAATTCTTGGTGGTCTAAAGCTTTGTGAGCATCGCTTCTCGTGTAACGACGGCCTAAACTGAGTTTGTTTTCGTATTTTGTGACGGGAAATTAAATTGTGGGATTATGTTTTTGCTATATGTTTGTATTTTGATATCTTATCATTATGGTGATGATAAAGAGATGTTTGCTCTGTAAGTAGTTTAAGGTGAATGTACATTTCTCAAATGTTATAGTTGGGGTAGTTAATAAATAAGATTTATGACCTATAGTGATGTTTTGGACATACTTTGACGACCAAGTTGGCGCAATGGTAACCACGCCAGACTGGCGAGCTTAGGGTCCCGGGTTCGATTCCCAGTCCAATCGACATTTGTGTGATGACGAACATGCTTGTCGGCTGTGGTCTGGATGTATTTACCAATGTGTAAAGTATATAAGATAATTTATCAGTTGTGTTGGCACCCATAACACAAGCTAATCAATAGCTTACCATGGGGCTAACCGATCGAAAATCGTAGGAATAAGGTGTCATACATATTATAGAAGTTTACATAAACTGTTATATTTCTATGTGACCCTTGAGTTTGTTTCGGCGTTTCTTCTCAAGGTAGTCAGTTAGGAAATGCCGACCTCATCTCGTTCTTTCTTTTAAAAAATGTGTTGACGTGTAAAAGTGTTGATTTCAACCTATTTGCAAAATAAATATCATTTATCATTTATACCTATTTGAAGTTAAAAACTAAATCCCACACATTCTAAGCTATAATCCATATTAAATTTAATTCAATACGACTCGGCTATTTTCCCTATGCAACGGCAATCGCTCGGCAATTCCCTAAGCAACTCGCTTTCATTTACAATTTCATTCATAATATTGTTTCTTACTTTCTACAAATCGATTAAAAAGTGACATTCGATCCGATTCACCTCCCGAATCGAGCTTCGATGTTTATAAAATAGCACAACGGTCTACATTGAATGAATGAGGTTCCATGTCGGGCAGGCTAAGTCGATCGATCACCGCTGATCCGGCCGTCTCTCCGGTTGTTTTAGGTTCGATTCCGGCTCGATGGGGGATCTTTGATGGATTCCCGCTAAGCGACTTTTATTGAAGGTTTTCAATTTGTTTTTGTTTTATATAAAAGAGATTTTTTGTATTTTTTTTTCTGTTGATTTTTTATAGTATTGATGCTACTATGATTTTCTTGGTAGTACTGATCTAAATGTGTGTCAAAGTTTAGTTCCTATTTTAACTGCGAAGTCTCTTGATGGGTCCCGAACCTCGTTTGAATCTGAGGTTTGAATTACATTCGCACCGTTCATCAGGACAAAGCAAATGACAAACGAATGAGGTTTAATTCATTACAATACTTTTATTGAACTTTCAAAAACGGTTGCTTTCTATGCAATTTGTATGAAAGTTATAACTAAGACGTCACAACTTTTTCACATCAAGCCATATATATACCTTCTTATTATACTTAAATAATCAATAAAAAAAATCCAATAGCTTTGCCTTCAAAACGATCAATGAAAGTGGTATTATTTTAAGATGCTTTACCAAATTAATATCATATAGGATATTATTTTTGACCTAGTCAACTACCCAATTCGTTTCCGTTCAAAATCACGAACTTCTTAATATTTGTGGTGTTCTTTTTATTTCTTCAAATAGTAGAAAAACTATCTGAAGTAAAGTTAAAAGATTTTTAATTTCACCTTTGACCTTGGAAAGCATAACTATTTAAACACTATAGGCAGTGCTCCATACAATTTGCTATCTTATTTACCTTAACTTAAAACGTTATCTCAAAGTATTCAATACAAAGTACTATAATTATCTAACAGATGTCATTTCAATGCATATCGCAAAGCGTAGCAAACGCTGAACCAATATCGTAAACATTGGCTACGATCGGTCTACGATACAGACCTCGGTGCTACGCCGTAGCCTCGTAGACATTACCTATAGTAATTGTCTGTGCAATATGTAAATGTTATTTGGGTGTAGAAGATAATTATTGGTAGTCAATTTTAACTGTTGGAGATTATTTTGAAAAAAGTATCAATAATAGGAATAATTGAAATGCTTTTGTGGAAAATATGTATGATATATCTACATATTTATTGTTAAGTAAGGTATTTCTCCCCTTTAATTTCAATAATATACAGATAAATTATCTCAATACTTTCTAAATTGATATTACTTTTTATCGTGTTGTATATAAGTACGTCCGCCACTATCCCAGGCTTTACCTACCAAGCATTTTCAAGACTAAAGTAGTATAAGATGCAATTTCCAGAATGAGGAATAAATATTTAAAGAAAAAACGTTAAAAGGAGACTAGAAGTATTAAGGAAAAATCTGTGACGTCAAAAATTACGTCACAGATTTTTACGTCAAAAATTACGTCACAGATTTTTTAGGTCAAGCCGTTATTACCGTTAGCCGTCATTACAATAAAAGTAATGAACTTGACTAGTTGTTATCTACCGCATTGTCGTCTACAATTCTACATACAGCCTAACGATACACACTAGAATGCGGTGACCAGACAGCGCAATGCAAGCGCAGACACGTCTTCCTAAATAGCCAACACGATAGCCCGACAGTGGATACATTTAGCGTGGCCGTGCAAGCAAGTAATCACATCAGAATACAGATGGCTGCATTAAAAACAAGTCCACTGACGCAGTGACCAACTGACACGGTTATTTTGAACTGTTGTGCTAAAGTTTAATATTTGTGACACTCTCGTCTCACTTGAGAGATGGGTGCTGTAACCACTAGTTGACACTAGGTCAAAAATAATTTATTTTATGATATCAATTTCGTAAAGCATCTTTAAATAATGTTACGTTCATTTATCGTTTTGAAGGCAAAACTATTTGATTTTTTTATTGATAATTTAAGTACCTAAAATAATTATACAGCTTGATATGAAATATCTGTGACGTCATAATTGTTACTTTCATACAAATTGCACAGAAGGTAACCGTTTTTGACAATCCATTAAAAGTAATGAATTTGACTAACTTCTACGGCTATTCTAAGATTTTATAAATAAACACACCTATGTATATATTATTAACACCTAAATTTAAGCAATATTCAGACGAAAATTATAATTAAGTCTGCAATTTGATATTCTTTTTTTAATAAAAAAATTGATTTGGGTGCAGCTGGAGGGAGTGGCAATCATCAAATGACCCGTCTCATTGTGGGTGCAGCTGGAGGGAGTGTCAGACTGTTACTGACTCAAACTCTCTTTTGTTCCTTTTGTTCCTTCTGCCCTTTGTATGGCAGGGCCACGGTAACTCATCATCATCAGAAAGAGAGGATACTTTAACTAGATTTTTTTTGTTTCACACCTACTGTCATTTATCATTTCTTTTGTTCAGCAATAGGATTTTATACTATTCATCATCATCATCACAGCCTTTTTTTTCGTCCCACTGCTGGGCACAGGTCTCCTCTCCCGCGGAGAAGGATTGAGCGTTAATCACCACGCTTGCTCAATGCGGATTGGTAATGGTATTTATACCATTGCAGGTTCTTATTTATTAACGACACAAATCAAATCAAAATCTTTATGTGCTCATTGCACTTAACCACCAGTTGGTAGAACTTTCAGGTTACTAGAATAAAATAGGTTCTTTTCAAAAGATCTTAAGTAACAAACCTCTTCACTACATCATTATTTAAACACGCCACCCCAATCCTGAGCCATATGATAATATATCTTAAAAGCATGTCACTGCGCTACTATTTGTCATGAGCTAAGTGATTTTCCTCGTAACATTCAGTTTTGTTGAATCATTCCCACAATATATGTATTATTATATTGTTGTAGACTGAACTACTCGCTGTTTTGTAGTGTGTAAGATTTTTTTTTTTTTCTATATTGTTGAAAGTTCTATGGATCCAAGTTTAAGGGATTCTGAAAGTATTTTTGCAATTGAGTAGTTGAGTAGGTCAGAAATTAATAATCATTCATATTCATTTGATAAGGCAGATAGAAGAGCGTGGAAGACAAAATCATGCTGCGCCAACCCCAAATAAAACTTGGGATAAGGGCAGGAGAAAATAGTTTTCATTTTTTGTTGGTTTTGTAAGAAAAAATAGTATTCAGCTTGATGTGAATAATCTATGACGATATTAGTTTGCAACTGCATAAAAATCGCATAGATTTAAATAAGAGTATGGAATTTGACTAGTTGTCGTAGGGCGTGATTAGTACTAAGTATGTACAGATGCCAGCAGATCAACGTACACCAAAGACCTACCTAAATTGATAGATAGAGATAGGTTGATGTGCTGCGTCTGTACAAGTGGAACCTGGCTTGACGTTAAACTGAATAATGCATTGACCACCAGTTAACAATTTAAATCAATATTTGCATTTACTTGTCTAAACTCTGCGTACTGACATCTTGCTGAGAGTAAGAGCTAGGTTCATGTTTCGTTCGTAATTTGTATACACAACATACAAACATACAAAAATGTTGGTATGTCGGTATATTTTTAAGACTAGCTTCCGAAAGCAGTTTCGCCCGAGCCGCGTATAAATTACAAAGCGTATCTGCATAATAAGGAGCAGGTCCAGCAGTTCGTGAGATTAAACCGTTCAAACAAAGAAACTTGGACAAAGGAAATACCACATAGACTATAAGTAAGGACAGATAACTTTTTCATCTGCTTAATTGTGAACCCCTCTTTCTGGTCCAAAAATAACTTTTTGGACCTTGAAAAAGGTTCGACGACGACGGTTTTAATACGGACATTGCATACGTTTAGCATTTAATATCCAAATTTTTCACTGTTGAATACGTATAGAAATAATAAAATACGACTTAATATCTGACGTCTTTATTTATAACACCCAATTCTATCGAATAAACTACTCGTTTTGCTTACTGATAGTAACTTTTGAGGCTTATTACATGATTAGCTGCTACCCGCGACTTCCCCGCGTGGGCATTAGAGTAGCAAAAATGATAAACTTTCTTTACCGTTCTTTTATTCTTCAACATCACGCTAACTAAGCTATAAAATCAAGTCCAAAATTTAAAAAACAAAAAACTACCATACATTAAAAAACGAATCTTTGTTTGTAGTAAGCGGGCGTTACTAGCTTTGCTAGTTCCCCATAAAACCCATCCCGTGCCATGCTAATGGTCCAAAAGCCATGGCCTATCAGTCACACAGACGGCACATTAACATAACCAGTATTAGCTAATGTACTCGCAGAGATAGGTCAGGCGCCATCGTTTGAATTATTGTAATTGCTGCCATCGAATTCGCAAACATGGCTGAATAACTATGGCAAGCGTTTGTTTTCATGCTATCTATATACTAACATTCACTGCCTCGTTGGTCTAGTAGTCGCAAGGCGCGACTCCTGTGCTCGAGTTCGATTCCCGGGTCGGGCCGAAACCGCTCTGTGGGTTTTGAGAAACTTTAATGAAGTCCGGAGTCTGGAATTTGGTGATTGATTCACCCGTACATCGGAGAGCACGTAAATGTCGGTCCTGCGCCTGATCTCTCTCCGGTCTTGTCGGATTAAGATATGCACGGTTACAGCAACTGTACTTAAATTTTATATGCGATTACAAAATACGGCTGAAAAGGCAAGGAAAGATCTAAAGGAAAAATATGTTTTTATTATTTCGACAACTTGATTTACAAAATATGATAACTTCCATGTTAATGATAAATGTATGCAAGTACAATGAAAATACATAAATTTGAAAAACGCTTTTAAAATTATGTATACATTCTACCCATGGACTTATATACATCTTTAAAATATTCGCAAAGTTTCATACCTTGCTCTAGTTCCAATCCTTTCAATGTAAAAGAACTTACTTGGAAAGCAAATACTTCAACACAGAAATACGACAAACAGACAGACGTAGTAATAAATTATTTACTTCAAAAGAATAACCAGCACTATAAAGTCGGTTGCACCGTATCACCATTACAAAATGACAAGTTGGCAAGTCTGTCGCGCCAATATAGTGAACAAGGCACAGATACCGGCTGTCAGCCTCACGATGCTTAGCGCCAACGAAAAACATGAAAAACACTCCCAAAAATACGGGGGAAAACGATAAAAAAGTCGTGAAAAAACCGCTCGTGTATTCACAAATGCATTGACGTTTGGTTTTTGGTAGACTGGAATTGGGAATACGGTCATTCGTCAGAAAATTTTGGTATAATACCGGCCTATTATTGTACCGATAAAAGCCTCTTTTTGATAAAGAAGTAGGTGTTGATAACTGCCTTTGCTCTTTTAGCTTTACTTTATAAAATAACGAATGGTCTGACAGTCACTGGCTTTTAGTCTTTGATTTTTTTTTACCCTTACCCTACCTCTACTTAATCAAACTTACTTCTTAATAGGACTATAATTTTTCAAACTGTGATGATCGGCGAATGGCTACCACAGTAGTACCTACGACCCCATGGTAAGACTGACTGCCATACTTTCTAGCTTCCAACTACCCGTAACGACTACCAAAGATGTTCAAATGACAGCTGGACCTACCAATTTAACGTGCATTTCGAAACACGAAAGAACCCATCATACACAAGGCTTATAGATAGACTGATTGCGCCAAGCATAACCCTATAAATGCCCGACCTGTGCACCTTTGCACTTAGCCACGAGCTCTCTAAGCCTATAAATATCTAATAGCCGAAAAAGTATGCTATTGAATAAAGTCGGACTTTGAAACGTTCCCAAAGTTTACCTCTGTAAGCCTCCCATGGCAAAAGTTAGGCATTAACTTGAAATCCTCGGCGCGAAACTTCTAGAATTTTTTAAACATTTTTATTTTTTTTAAGTCGCACCGTTCGCGAAGTTAGCGTGATAGGGATTTGGAGGCTTTTAACTCGATGTTAGGCTTATGTTAGGCTGTGACAATCGTTGTTATTGATGGATTTGACACCCCAATATGTTAATGACTGCTACCGATATATGAACAATCAATATTGGGCTGAATAAAAATTGTAATACAATTAGCAAATACGCAAAAAAAAAAATCTTCCTCGACTAAAATATGTAGGTATCTACAAGAAAATTTAAATCATTGCATATTAAAAAAAGAAAGTCCTCCGTAGCGACTGTCTCTCTGTTGTTCGTTATGAACTTAAAAGCTGAATGGATTTTCTTATTAATAAGGTTTAGCTACACATAATTGAGGTGGGCAGGGCACATAGTTCGCAGAACAGATGGCCGATGGGACAGAAGAGTTCTCCAGTGGCGACCACGACCCAAAAAACGAAGCGTGGCCGGGCCCCTAGATGGACGGACGATCTCGCCAATGTCCGCTCGAAGTGGCAAACCTTGAGGGAGGCCTTTGTCCAGCAGCTGCGGGATGTTCGGAAGAGTTACCGTGGGCTTGGTACGCAGGGACGAGCAGAAGGAACATAGTGGGTTTTAGTCAGTAAAAGTCTGACACTCTCTCCAGCTGTACCCTCAGCGGGGAAGGAGGGGTGCACATCTAACTACTACAATCTGTCAAATTTCCTTAAAAAGATTTTCTACTTTATTGCTGAAGCATATGGTTTTAAAATGATTGGGAATATTTGACAGTTTCGGATAGCTTGATGTGCTGGCGTACCATGCATGAATATAATAATGCTATGTAATCAGCTTTCGTCGTCATCAGCCTTTTTATCTTCCCACTTCTGAGCACGGGCCTCCTCTCACACAGAGAGTGATTGAGCGTTAATCACCACGCATGCTCAATGCGGGTTGGTAATCAGCTTTATTATCTACCAATACATCAGGAATCCTGGAGAAACATAGTCAAAACGTTTCATAGACACTAAAAAGTGAAGCGCCAAAAAATTCGCGATTTCCACCACAGATAATATTCCCGCCGTTCCGTGCCAAACATGGCGCCAAACAGTCTGTCTTTGAGTTCGCGGGTTTTGACATGGTAATAGGGCTGCGCCACGGCGATGCAAATTACTGAATAATTGTCTCCTCGCACTGATCCTGTATTTACGAAAGTAATTCGGATGTATAATTAATTTTGACTTTCGTTGGCGGCGATGAGGAGGAATTTTTTTGACACTATATATTGATTATAGTTTTTTTTTTGTTATGTGAAGATTTAATACTCAATAGTTTGTAAATACGAATGATATAATGATAAATGATATAGTATTTTTTTATTGTATCGTTTTTAAGTTTCACTGATTACCTGCTACAGTTGTAATAAGACAAAATAAATCATTACATTATAATTACTATGATAAATATACATGCTAGAATATCCAAATTCTGCTAGTTAGTGAAATATAGTCACAAAGCCGGATATTTTTTTTATAGGGAGGTTTAAACAAAATTGTTGTAAATTAATGACAGAATTAGGTTATTTCACGACATGTTAGTGTCTCGTTTATCTTTTATTTTTACCGATCAAATACTTATTATTATATTCTTCGTTTACTTATTTAATTAACATATTAAAAACGTTTCAAAATATAAGAATAGGCGACCATTGATACCGGGACCAGAGTCCAAGCTATCGAAATCACAAAATTATTATCACAACTCGATGTTACGAAGAGCCGTCACTCACTGATGCGCGTACTTCACGAAACACATTGAACTAAGCCCATTAAGTGAACCAAATCACGAGTTATGAAGTAACCCATCGGAACCCTAGTAAGTATGCTATATTAGCGAACTGGAGTCAGCTTAGTGGCTGTTCATAATAGACTACTTTAACAGGGTGTTCTGAAAGGCTAATACTGAAGGAAGATAAAAGTTTGATGATATTAAACAAGTGTACCTTATATCTAATAGAATCCATTTATAAGAATTAAACCTTCAGCAAACACATTTTTTAGAACATGTCACAAAAAAACCCTTTAGTTTTATATATTAAAATATCATCTATCTACATATTATAATATCTATATTTGTCCAGGCAATATTTTCTCTTCTTGTAATACAAACAAGAACACATACGATTTTAGATTTAAGTAATTTATTTCGAAAAAAAAAAATTAAATCTTACAATCCCATAGGGTAAAAGATTACTGCCCAGACTGCGGGTTGTTGGCCAGAGCTACTGCGGCCCTGGCACTGGCACAAAGACCTGCACAAGGAACAAAATATGTGGGTATAGTCGATAAGAGTCTGACATTCCCTCCAGCTGTGGGTGCAGCTGGAGGGAATTTAATGATTTCCAACCGAAAAACAAAATGGGTAAAACATTAACAATCATTCTCAGGAAACCACGCGGTAATAACATCCTACACAGAAGAAATAGCCGAGTCAGAACACGTCAAGTGAAAACTTTCGTCGTAAAATTACGTATAACCACAGGAAGATCGCTCAAACTTATAAGAGGAATTTATATTTTATGAGGAAAAATGGCGGACCCTCCGTAGCCGCCGACAGCATACCTAATAACTGTAGCCTCTACACTACGGCCTTTTTGAAAAATTCAATCTTATTTGTCTAGAAATATTCCAGGATAAATGTTAGGTAGACTCGCTACAAGAGACGCTAGAAAGAGAATGTCTTGTAAAGTTTGTTAGTAGGTAAACGGATGGTTGTTATCGACTATGAGTTGTGTGAGGATGGTCGACTATGTGTTAATTTAATTTAATAAGGTACACCAACAGCTTCTGTATAAAAAATATATAAAAGAATATAAAAAAAATCCGGCCGAATTGGACTTTTTTTGGAAGTAGGTTAAAAATGGGCTTACACAGTTGCCAATTATAGGAGAACCAACATTTATAAATATAAGTGATAACTTAAACTAAACGCAAAGAAATAATATAGAGTGGAGAACAATAACAGATTTAAAATATAAATACATAATTAAAAAAAGAAAACAGCTTACAATTTTACAACAAGAGATAAATAAAGATACAAACAAACAGTAAATACAATTAAAGTTATGGAGTGTGTATGTGTTCTTGATAATGTTAATGAGAAACACTATAAATCTTATAGTATTAATGTAAATATCTTTTTTTAACACAGAAGCTTCTTTGTTTTTTTTTTTATTGTATACTTCTGATTGTTTATCGAGATATGTATTGTCAAGTAGGTTATCTTTCACACTGATGATAGCTGATTTAATATTATAGGTAAACCTTTACTGCTAATTAAAATTCCTGGAAACTTTGATGCGCTATTGTGTATTATGAAAATGTATTACATTACACAAGGCATATGACCCAGAATTTACAAAGGCATTTTCTTTAAATTCATTAATATTTTTGCATTAATTCGTTGTTGTTGTTTTAATAGAATTGTTTCTTTGATTATTTAAACATCATGTCAATTTTTCATTGTCCTCATTTACCTTTCTCTTTAGCCTTCTTCAGCCACAAGAAATATCTCGCAACTACGCAAATACCAATCGAATTTTTCCACCTACTTACTTATTTGGCACACACACACATGAACAAATTACGGATTCCATGTGTACGTAAGTCACTAATAGTTGGAACATGTGAAATATTCAGCGATAGCGCGTGCACCATGCATCTAATTAGGTATATGCTATATAGCAAGCGATAAGTGAAGCAGAAATATTACAAGTAATTTCTACTAAATGTACTGTTGTCAATAATCGCGATTCGCTGAAGTTGAAATAAGTTCGGTTAGAATTTGCTTTTCACTTATATTTCCATGAGCTCACGTATTTTCGGTACAATTTCTTGGAAATTTTCTAAATGGCTTTCAAAAGAGTTGAAAGAAACACACAGACAAATTGAGAACCTCGTATTTTTTGAGAATTCGGACAAAAACTAGGAAGAAAACCAATAATTGGCTTGTGAGAAAGACGATGTCTGCAAAGAATGTTGCTTGTGGAATGATGTCAGATGAAGTATGAAAGAAAAAGGCACAGCGTATCCCAATGCACACATCTCCCGAGCCTTTTTCCCAATCTGAAACCCGAACCGAACTGGATTCGGCTTCCAATCTAACCGGATTCAGCTGAGTACCAGTGTTTTACAAGGAGCGACTGTCTATCTGACCTCCTCAACCCAGTTTAGCATCGGTATCGTATCATCCCAATGATTAATTAAAAATATATGTATTATGATATGACAGAAAATTCTATAGATATTATGCATCACAACAACGTTTAGCAGTGACGCGAAGCAGATCATGTATCGCTATTCACTCGCTCTCTATGTAGCCTAGCCCTTATCACAGCCCAAGACTAAAACAGAAGCTGCAATGTTTTATAAAATATTCGTAATACTTAACGAAGATAATGATGCACGCCAGTCAAGAATTTATTGGAGAATTTGCAGTTTAAAGATCCTCCGATTAATTTTAATTGGAAAAAGTCTAGACAAGATGGTAGAGATTTTCTCAGGAATTTTGTAATATGCTTTGGTATTAGTTTCCTTGCAAAACTTTTAATACTTATGAGATTATTTTATTCCATATCTATATATGTAATTATTAACATACATATGTTAAGGAAAAGAAAAAGCTACATATGTATAACCCATTCATTTCTAAGCCTTATAATACAAAACAATTTCTAAAACCTAACTATGCCATACAAAGTTAGCGTCGAGGCAGTTGCGCCTACACGTAAATCAATTACGAAAAGCAATGTTAAATAGTTGACAATATTGCCTGGAACTATGTGGGGAAATTATATCAGGGCAATAACTGAGTATAACTCTGAAATAACGAGGATACCCCGACCGAACGTTGGAGAGGGGAACGCCATATTAAATTGGAGGCAGAAGGATTAGAGTAGTGTTTATTTGCACTTTAGACGTGTACAGAGAATTTTCCAAATCAGCTTTGAATTATATCCTTTAGCGATAAAGTTGAAAATCTTTTAAGGAAATTTGACTTTGAATTTGAAAGCGTAAAAGAATAATAAAGCAAATAAACGCACTTTCGTATTAATCATATTCAAGCTTCAGTCTGTAGTTTAACTCGTGTCCCTTGGAAAATATTTCGCACACCTGGATAAATAAATGGATAATCTAACACTGTTAGATTTTTTCAAATCAGTCTAGTAGTTCCTGAGATTAGCCATTTCAAGTAAACTAACAAACAAACAAAATTTACAGCTTTAATAATATTAGTGTTTATATAAATATCGAAGTAAGGATACCTAAATAATCACCTTTGTGTAAAGTGACACTTCTGTTGGACCTATCTCGTGGTTGCTGACGATATTGCATATTTCCCCGTTACATTGCCTAATATCTACGTACGTTGATATCTGCGTTAGATAATAGTATTTTGGCTTTGGTTTAATTAGCTTTTGGCAACTCTGAATTTTGAGAGCATTTAAAAGTTAAACTATACATTTACGCGAAGTTTCGAATGCAATACCAATCCTACATTTTATATCCTGCTTGTTTATCTGTATGATTAAGGTTAACTTTCTCTATCTCTTAAAATTAAAAAAAAATGTTTCAAAATTGTTTTCCACTTTTTCTTATCACGCCTCATTTACTACAGAAAAAAAAACATTCAATCAACGAATTCATCTCAATCTGTGTTACTCAAAAAAGTCTATCAATATCGTATCCATCTCCACTGAACGACGTGTTTCGTCCATCGATCAGGCGAAAGAGTAGAACTAACTTGTCAGATTGGAGCGTGATCACTCAATGCCCCCATTACACGGGACTATCAGTCAATCGGGGGGACGGTTCCATTGACACGCGTCACGGGATTTCTAATAAACCTTTACAATAACTGGCATAAATTAATGAATGAATGACTATTGTTACTATTGTTATTTTCATTAGCATTCCTTTCCAATATAATTGGTGCAATAAAAAAATCTTACTTACATTATAAGATTTTTTGTCATGGGAAATTGTCAAATGACTGCAGCTGGAGGGAGTGTCAGGCTCTTACTGACTAAAACCCACTATGTTCCTTCTTGAGGTCATTGTTTGTCAGGGCCGTGGTAACTCTTGCGATCAATCCGAAAGCCGCTGAAGTTCAACATAGAAACTCAAGTTTAAAACAGTTTATTATTTCTTTAGGGCCTTACTGCAAAAAAAAATAGGCAGATGACACGTGTTTAAAATAATTTTGTATATTTTTTTTTCTTTAAAGGGGTGTCAAACGTCTGTCTAACTTTTTTGTAGTAAGGCCCTTTTTTTATAATTCTTGAATTCTGAAGCGTTTATAGTTCTTTAAACCTGCCGCATATATACGAATTCAAGTTATATGCAATGAAAAATCATTTATGTACATTTTGATGTGTTCTAACCTTACTTTATCTATAATTTTTCCCTTGTTAGTAAAAAAACAGAAATAAAATAGGTAGCAAGGATATGTGAGTGTAAGAATGGACACAGGCCCACACAACTCAGTGCTCAGATGAAGATAGATCGCGACGAGACGCGTGGTCACCCTGTCCGCGCGCAGTTAGTCGTACTTCTACAGTGATCGATGTCTTCACTGTTATGCTAGCCTGGTACTTCCAGTTCATCTGTGATATGTAATAAGTTTTCAATTTCAAGATTTTTTTTTATTTACATATCTTCGGGCAGTTTGAATTGTTACCATTTTTGCTTTTACTTCGAAAATCCTATGAAAATGTTCATTCCTTTGTTAGGTATTCCTGGTACACACCAGCACATCAAGCTACGTATGTCGAACATCCTTAATAGATTTTCAACTTTATCGCTGAAGCATATGGTTCAGAGTTGATTGGGTAAATTTGTCAGTCTCGGTTAGCTTGATGTACTGGCGTGGGTACAGCTTAATTAATAAAACTGTATAATTACCTATTCTTAACAGTAGATTCAGCCCTGGATGCATCTTGACTATGTGTTTGTATATACCTAAACCGTCCTCTTCCTTCTAATTGGTGCAAACCGCATTAGAATCCATGTTGTCATTATTTTGGCTTTATCACTAACAGACAGACAGATAGACAAGCTGTCTAAAACTGTTTTACAATTTGATGGTGTCCAGGCTGATTGTCAACTACGGTGGCCGTTCTCTTTCAAGGAGATCAGCCAACTGCGCAGGACATATATAGTGCAGAAGCATTCGCGCAGATTTAGGTGCTTACTCTCATAGTCCGATGGGACGGCAATCCGAAACGTCCGGAGAGAGGCACGGAACCGACTTTTACGTGGTCACCAACTTTCAGACTCCGGGCTGCTTTATGAAAGTTTTTCAAAACCCACAAAGCGATTTCGGCCCGACCCGGGAATCGAACCCAAGAGAGCAGTCGCGTCTTGCGACAGCTAGACCATCGCAGCAGTCAGTTAATGACTGTTTTATAATATAGTAATTAACATTTTAAGAACACGTCAATATCTTTAGGTAAACTCAGTTATAATTTACATATAAGTATTTGTTACGGAATCTCGCTACGAATGGAATTATTCCGAGCACAGCCTCTTTGAGGCGTGATTTAATTTCAGTTCTGTTACATAGTTAGGTATAACCATAGTATGGTAAGGTGATAATTCTAATTATTTACCTATATACTCACTGTTCTGTGGGAAAATTATTACTGTTTATATAGACAAAGTAATAACAATATATGTGTTATTCATTCTATAAAATACAGTTGAAAAGTATGTCATCCAAATAGTGTTATCATCAGTCATTTTATCGTCCCACTGCTGGGCAGAGGCCTCCTCTGAAGGATTGAGCTCCGCGCTTGCTCAATGCGGGTTGGTGATTTCCGACTTAATAGCCCAGGTTTCCTCGAGATGTTTTCCTTCATCTTTAATCAGCCATTGGTGTCCAAGATATACCTATAATTACTACACAGAAGTACTACACTACATTACAAGATATACCTATTAGAAAGTACATATAGCTTACGTAATTACCTAACCTGTAATCGACCCCGCACACTCATACTGAGAGTCTGGTGCTTTAACCACTAGGCCACCACGACTGACCACATTGTAATAAGTATTTTTTTAAACACATCTCTAAAATTGCTTGTCTATTTATTTGCAACATAATTCCCAGTCCACAGTCCGTAGTAATAATTCCTTACTGTAGCGAATAAATACAAACGGATTCTGTACGTTATCAATCAACAAATGACTAACGACTTAATGGAGAAAAATATATCAATAGTCTCATACAATAAAGGCTGATCAAGAAAGGCCCTCGCAAAAATCATTCAGCTTTAGTAACTCGGATTGATCGATTCGTTAGCTGAAGCTGGACTAGCAAAAATGAATATAGTAGATATTGGTCAGAAATGTGGTCAATATGACCTTATAATTCATGCGCATCGTAATATGGCACAAATTCTATTGTACAATTTTATTTTTAAGAAAATAAAAAAAAAATCATTATACAATCTTAATGTCCTTAACCCTGCAATTCATTTTACATGCATTGTACATTGCGCCAATTCAGAAGCAAAAAAAATAATTGAACATGTGTACGACACCTAAATCGATGATCATCGATGATGATGATCATGAGTACGGAGAGACAAGTCAAGTACACGCACACAACGTAGCTGTAGTGGCAATGTTCTCTAGTTTATGGAGGTTATGGATTAAAGACTACGCCAGTGTCCATACGCCCTCATTCATTTTATTATTGTAAATATTAATAAACGTGCTGTAAAAATCTCGCGTCATTCTTCTTCCCTGGCCAAATATTTCTAAAAGGCAAAGTACCGGCGTTCACACAAATAACTAGGTATAACAAAAACAGTTCCTGCTGAACTCAGATAGCACTCTCTCTCTCAAACGTAAGTAGAAAAGTTAACCACAGCTTAGACGATGAAAGGTTAGGCGAAATATAAAAGGCCATTGAAGGCTTGAAAATAGATCAGGCCTTTATTCCTACTGCAGATTTTCATTCTACTTACAGAAATGTTTTTATAGCCCTAATTCGGCGTAGCGTAGCTAAGAAACAGGGGCACGGATCGATCGATAATAATTTTACTGTGAAGCAGTTTATTATTTGTTAATTAATTTTTATTTTAACATTTCCAAACTAGAAAATAAAACACGTCCAAACAGTGAAAAATAACATCGACGATCTTCTATTTTGCCTTCAAAATCCTTGCAGATATTGACAAAACAGCTTATAACTTTAAATTGGTTAAGCCGATTTGTATAAAACTAAAATTGATACAATAAAAACCGACACTGGAAACCCAGTTTTCAATTAAAAATCCTGGATCTAAATTGGTTTATCCGTTTAAGAGCCAAAGAGTGTCACAGACACGCATGCATAGTAGCCATAGCAAAAATAATAACGTCAAGGGACAAATATTTAAAGGTCGCAATTAAAATAACTAATTCCAACGGACAGTTTTAATTGGATCCAAAATTAACAATGCCTTAGTAAAATAAACTTTCAAAAACTTTTAGCGGTTGTAGTGATGTGGGATTATTAGTAAAATCCATTGTTTAAAAGGTACGAAGTTAATAACCATCAAAGGCGTTCGCAAAAGTTATTTTGTTTAAATAAATATTCATGGTAAATGGCTAGGCTATGTTAGTCTGGTGGTTGGCAGGAAAGTCTTTGATTGTTATTTTAAAAACAATTGGAAAAAACAATGTATTCTCAGGTATTCTCCCATTATTTTTTTGTTTTTGACTGTTTCGAATAATTCTTAGTGTCCCGTACGCTCTTATGTATTGATATTGATATTTTATGAACAGTGGGGTTTTTAAAAAACACATATGTATAGTGATATTTTACTTTGACTTCGTTGACACCGTTCGCCATATATGTATAAAAAAACACATGTATCATTATGCAATATCACAAAATCAAATGCAATTCGAAAATAAACGAATACCTCCAATAGTAACGCAAATAATTCGCAAAATATTCAAATAAATTCCATCGCAATATTTACAAAAAACCTTCGCGATATATGACGTGTGAATAACTATTGCTAGTACGAATATGGTGACAAAAGGCAACTTCTCATATGGGATAGGCAAATGTATTCAAGGGGCCCATTTTAGAGTCAGTCCTACACATATGTCATAGACAGTGGCCCCCGGGGGACAAGGTAGAAAAAACTGAATGTTGCAGATATGTTCGCATTATTGCTGCGTGGCTCCATTGTTTGAGACGATACGATATTTCTTGGTTTATTATTTATAGATATTATTAATGGTGATGAATTCTTGAATAACAGAACAGCAGAGTTTAGGATAAGCTAAACCTATGGCTCGGCTCAGGATAATAATATATCTATATTATCAAATCAAAAACTTATGGTTACCTTATGGTAAGATTCAGACCAACAGGCAGCCGTACGCATGCCGCGGCAGCCGTGCGCTGAATTGAAGGTCCCGAATTCGATTACAGGTACGGTCAACATTTGTCTGACAAACATGTTGTTGGCTGAGGTCTAGGCATTATCATTTATCACGCATAACACAAGCTAATGAAAAGGTGACCTTGAGGCTAACCGAGCATGTAAAAAATGTGTCCCGGTATATATTACTAAAACACAATTCCGTACAACAGCGGGCATGCAACCCCAAAGTACCTAATACATAATGGATAACGGGCCCAGCTAGTTTCAATAAAAGGATTTTTTTGTGCGCTCCTCCTGCGACGCTATTGTAACATTTCCACGCCAAATTTATTCCTTTTTTACACAAATCATATTTTTAAATGACATATTCATGATATGAATTGAGTATTGTACGATATCTCGTTCTTAGATGGACTTATGGACCGAAGTTAAGTGGGTGCTTGCTATTCGTAGTGTGTGAGTGACCTTTTTTATTAGATCAAAATGGGAAGGATATTATTATTTTAGTAGAATATGAAATAAGAAATTTTCACTACTTTGAAAGAATAGAATATAAGGCGCGTTCTCAATTTGTCGTGACGACATAATGGTGTAGTTCTATGTGTCGTGGCTTTTATGTTTAAATGGAGGTGTTCATATCGAACAACACGATAATCAGCATTTCACTAAGTTTCATCTCATTTTTTTTTTCTAAATCTGTTTCATCATAATTGTTTTGTTTATTTTTAAAGTTTACCACCACTCTATATTAGTACATCTAAGTTATCACTTATATGTATTTATAAATGTTGGTTCACCTTTAATTGGCAACTGTTTAAGCTCATCTTTAAGTCCCTACTCTTTTCTTTTGTTACTTTTTATACAGAAGCTGTTGAAGTACAGACGCCAGCACACCAAGCTGCTACAATCTGTCAAATTTCCTTAATAGATTTTCAACTTTATCGCTACAGCATTATGGTTCAAAGTTAAATGGGAAAATTTGACAGTTTCGGGTAGCCTCATGTGCTGGCGTCTGTATGTTAATAAATAAGTAATATTTTTTTGCAGTGACAACAGATTGTCAAGAGAGTAGGAACGGCTACCACGACAGTCGGTAAACAATAAAAATTAATTACGTAATATCACCAAGTAAAAAGTCGTCACTATCTGATATCATGTTTTCGAACAATACCAAGTAGTCTCTAAATAAATTTTCGTAGCAAAAATTGAAAACTCACATTACTTTTAATTCCTTTCTTTTTTACCGATCTAAACTTTAATACATAAAACTAAATGCCTGAAACTCTAACACCAGCCACATCAGTAGAGCAAGAGTTCAGTGGAACAAGTAGGAACAGTCGGCGCCGAGACAGCCTGATCTGAAATGCAAACCGCGACCCAAAGAATCTCATTAGCAGACGGGACCTCGCTACCTTGCTTGAAGGAGTATTCTGGATGTTATGAGAATTTTGATAACGCTTCATTGTTTTGTAAGATGTGTCTGTTCAAGAAATCAAAGTCTCTGTAAAATGCAGTGATGAGCTTGTAGCCCAGTTAATAAGTATTTGAAAAAAGAAGCGGCATTGATTGCTTCGCGTTTGACTTGGCGGAGGCACTGCCGTGCCTCCCGAAATTAAATTATGCTGGTGATAAGATTTTTCTTTATTGTTCTTATTAACAGGTGTCAGTCTCATAGTTACAAAGTATTTTGTATTGGTATTGTTTTTTTTTCAACTTCTTATTTTATTCTTAATTTTTACATTTGAAAGTGATTTAAAACTTTAAAGTGCTCGCGATCATTCTTGGCTTTAATTATATCTATTCGTTGTGTCCTAAAATGTTTAAATAATGAACAAATGAACACTACAATTCTAGACTTCAATTTCATCTGCAATTTTTTTTTCATCGTGTAATCTTGACGTTGAGAGGTTTTTTATTAAATTTTCCAAGAACAAGTAGGTATACATAATATACAAACTTTATACCCAATTAACTAATAAATTAAATTTATTACATACATAAAAAACGTAATTAGAGTGCTAATACTTATAAAGGACACCAAAACATTGGTGCTCAACTCTATCACCCGATAGTGTATACAATAGGTTAGCGGCATTGCCACATTGAATAGCAATGCTAAATCTTTGAGCGAAATAAAAGCCAGCCTTTGATCACGGGAAATGTCAACCAGTCGCAAATAGTAAATAGAAAAATATTCAAAAAAATAATGGAATTATCAAATCCAGAATAAGACCTCGTTGTCCGCGGCACAGTGAAGACATCGCGTCTTTGCATTCGTACCAGCCCGCTCATTGGAAAATCACTCCCACCGACTGAATACTGAACAACCAGCACAATATCTGCGAATCTCTGTATTAAATCTCATATAGCCACATAGCCCTTAGATAATTAAACCAACCGGAGACGACAACAGTATTGCCGTGCCTTCCAGTCTGCCAAGGGTAAAAGAAACTCCGTTCATAATAATAATTATAATAAAATTCTCTCCGCCGACGTCGCCACCACCTGTGCGTCGGCAGGGGAGACGCCGGCCACCGACGGGCTTGGGATTGGGGGGTCAACCGACCCCCAGCAGGGTCCCCGCTACCGGTGGTTGTGTGCAGCGCATGCGATGGACTCGTACAATGAACGAGAATGTCATGCGCGCATACTACGGGTCTACAGAGGGAGGAACTAACCTCACTGCGTACCGTGATAGGATGCTGTCTCTGTTCCAGGTACTTGAACCAGCTGTCAACGTTTCGGCCCAACGACTGTCGGATCAGGTGCGAGTTATCCAGCGCAATCACAGACTGGACGACGCCGCACTTGATCGGCTGCGCTCAGAGATGCTGAGCAGCCCTGCTGTCATCACCTCGTCACAGATCGCGGTGCCACCGCCACCTTTAGACGAAAGCGTGCCGCGGTCCACTGTGGTTGAAGAGGATGAGGACAGTAGGGTTGTCACAGTAAGTAGTCAGTGCAACGAACGCTTGAGGAGTGCTCTGGAGGATGCGATCCGAGATTTTAGACGTTCACCCGTCGAAATGAGACCTCGTTTACCGCGCTTGCCTATGCACAGACAGAATAGGGCGCTGGTGTGTGCTCTGGATTCGCTGTTGGAAAAGTATTTTGAAAACAGCGAAAACCTCTTTGATACACACTCAATCATGTATTGCGCGGCTGTTGCTGCATGTCGAGTGGCTAATGTCAAATTTCCTGACAGTGACAAAGCCACTCGACCAAAACCAGCAGTCCCAGCCTGGCAATGCAGGATTGAGCGTCGTATCGAGGGGGCCAGGGTGCTCATCGGCAAACTATATTGCTTCAGGGAGGGTAATACCCGACCGAGGGTGATGCGCTTTGTGAGGCGCGCATTCATGGGGACTGGACTTGGTCCTCATGAATATATGTCGCGTGTCACGGAGCGCATCGACTTCCTGAAGCAAAAAGTTTGTGCATGGGCGAGCCGTATTCGTAGGTATAAACGACGGGTGGAGCGTTATACTCTAAATCGCATGTTCCAGAGCGACCAAAGGTGGGTATATAGAACATGGGAGCGACCTGAGCAATGTGTGGAAGACGGGAACCGCCCAGATGATGTTGCCACAATTACGTTTTGGCGCAGCATATGGTCGGAGCCCGTCTTTCACAATGAAGGCGACTGGATACGGGATGTTGAACGGAAATGTGAACTAATACCAGAAATGGAGGAGGTCAACATCACCTCCTCCGATGTAGCCTGTGCGGTCCGTCCGATGCAAAACTGGAAATCACCAGGGCCGGACGGACTGCACAATTTTTGGTTGAAATGGCTCTTGAGTTCACATGCCCGTTTAGCATCGCAGTTCCAGTCAGCTTTAGAGACCGGGTCACTTCCAGAGTTCTTAACAACAGGAGTTACCCACCTGCTCCATAAATCAGGTAGTACCGCTGAACCCAAAAATTATAGACCAATTACTTGCTTACCTACGGTCTATAAACTTCTTACATCTATTTTGAGAAATAAAATAAATAATCATATAGAAAATCAGTCAATCATGTCTATTTCTCAAAATGGATGTAAGAATGGGTCCCGCGGTACTAAGGAGCTGCTCCTCATTGACATGGTCATTAGCCAACAAGTTCGGCGATCCCGAAAGAATCTGTCGACATGTTGGATAGATTACAAGAAGGCCTACGACTCAGTTCCTCATACATGGCTCATGAGGGTGCTGGAGCTGTATAAAATAAATACAACTCTACGCACCTTTCTTGCGTCATGTATGGGACAATGGAGGACGGTTCTTCGCTATCCAGGATGTCGGCAAATTGAAGGGACCGACGAACCTATTAAGATCAAGCGGGGAATATTTCAGGGTGACAGTTTGAGTCCTCTTTGGTTTTGTTTAGCCTTGAACCCTTTGAGCACATTGCTGGAGGATTCGAGGCTGGGCTATCCTTTGCGGAGAGGGGGTCAGGTTATATCCCACTTGCTGTACATGGATGACCTGAAACTGTTTGCCACTACTGATTTACAACTGATGAAACTACTAAAGGTCACTGAAACCTTTAGTAGCTCCATCAGGATGGAGTTCAGTGTGGACAAATGTGCAGTCATGCATGTAAAGCGAGGGGGAATTGTAGAATCTGAGGGAGTACAACTCTCAGATTCTATAAATCTGAGATCACTCTCCGCAAATGATACATACAAATACCTGGGTATGGCGGAGGGGTTAGGCATCAATGTTGCTGACATGAAACAATCATTACGGGAGCGTTTCTTTGGCCGTCTGAATAAGGTTCTTAAAAGTTCCTTATCGGGCGGCAACAAGGTCCGTGCCTTTAATGGTTGGGTCATGCCTGTCTTGATGTACTCCTTCGGCATACTCAAGTGGACTCAAACTGAATTAGACACCCTGGATAGGAGAGTCCGGTCACTGCTAACCGCAGAACGAATGCATCACCCACGATCGTCGGTGATGAGATTGTACATCCCACGGAAATGTGGAGGACGAGGCTTTTTAAATGCTAAGACACTCCACAACCGTGAGGTGTATAATCTCAGGGAATACTTCACTAAAAACGACGTGAGTATGCATCGAGATGTGGTAGCAGTGGACAAAGGGCTCACCCCGCTATCGTTGGCTAATGAGAACTGGCGCAAACCTGTGGTACTAACTACCAATGATCGCAAGGAGGTATGGCAAAGCAAGCAGCTACACGGACGCTTTTTCGGGGCTCTACATGGTCCCGATGTAGACTTCAAAGCGTCCGTGTCTTGGCTACGCTTCGGTGATCTGTTTGGAGAAACCGAAGGTTCTATCTGTGCAATTATGGACGAAGTTATCTTAACGAATAACTACCGGAGATATATAATGAAAGACGGGACGGTTGACATATGTCGGGCATGTCACCATCCGGGTGAGTCTATCAGACATATCATATCTGGTTGTTCTCGTTTAGCTAACGGCGAATACTTGCACAGGCATAACCAAGTGGCCAAGATTATACACCAGCAGCTTGCTCTGCAGTACAAACTTGTGGATCTTGAGGTACCGTACTACAGGTATGCGCCCGACCCAGTTCTCGAAAATGACCATGTCACGTTGTACTGGGATCGATCTATCATCACTGACAGGACTATTGTAGCCAATAAGCCTGATATAGTGGTGATAGATCGATTAACGCGCCGCACGATGATAATCGATGTTACCGTACCACATGACGAGAACCTCGTGAAAGCTGAGAAAGAGAAACAAATTAAGTATCTTGATTTAGCACACGAGGTTGTTGCCATGTGGGATGTCGACACGGCTATCATCGTGCCGATCGTCGTTACGGCCAATGGTCTAATAGCCAAGAGCCTCGATCAACATCTGAAGAGGCTCTCGTTAGACGGCTGGATCAAGGGACTGATTCAGAAGGCAGTACTCCTTGAAACGGCACGTATTGTGAGGAGGTTTCTGTCTCTGGGACCCTAACCACCGGTAGCTTGGACCCTGTTCCCGATATCGGTGGCTAACTGTTTTTTATATTTTTAAATGTTTTTTTTTTATATTAATATTTAAAAATATAATCAATGTGTTTAAAAATAAATAAATGAATTATAATAAATACACACATGTGTGTACCTCAAGATTATGTTTATGCTTTATAATTTTGTCATATGCCTACGTAACGATGTGATCAAAAATACAAAAGTGAATTATCACTGCGTATTCGTTTCAATACCTCGCTCCCCGTATGTAAATTAATATTTTTTACACCCAGATTTTTACACTCATGGAATGTCCGGTTGGTAAAGTAGTCTAAGTCATAGCCATATAGCCGCTAACATACTGTTCATATCGAGTGGGATTGTGTTCGCAATGCCATATGAATATTGGATATCTATGCAACTTCATATACCTACCTAGGTAAGTACCTACGTATTTATTGAAAGCTTTAATATTCGAAATTTGGGATCGTTTAACAATGTTTTTGGTAGTGTTTTGTTTTTTTGTATTGATAAAACTTACGTAGGTGTTAGATTATAATCAGTTAATTAAAATCAAATAATTGGATTTTCTTTTACTTTGAATGTGAGAGACTCAAGAGTCTTTACATAGGTACCTATTACTCGTATATTCAGAACAAATGATTAAGTAATTAGGCCAGAAAAATATACCTACTGATGTTTTTCAGTGTGAATCCACAACTAAGTAGCTATATTTAAAGTAATACAACAATTAGATCTAAATCCTAACATAGTAATACGCATGTTTGCTAAAAATGTCACGCAACGGAAAAACCTTTGTAAATCCAAATTTTATTCTCCATTCATACATCACATTTGTAGCACAAAAAAATATATTTTCTAAAGCGTCCATCAAAATGATTTCCTTGTAACAACATTAATCGGACAAGCCATTCAAAAAACACGGACAATTTTGTACAGAGCCTGTCCGACCGTACCTACATCAAGAGCACAATAAACGCGCGAAGCATTGTCGCCATTTTGGAAAAAAGCGTGCCAAATCGTATTGTAACAATCAAATATGTTTCGAATTATATTGTATGACCGCGTATTCGTGTATTTTCTTTAATAAATTCGTATTAAATAATCATAATATTTTTAGTAGGTTCTAAAAAGTAAAAACATACCAAATAAAATAACTCAACCCTAGAATATTATATAAAAACTAACTTCCGCCAGAGCGGTTTCACCCGCTTTCTGAGGGAAGTACTTTCCATACCCGGATAAAAAATAGCCTATATGTTATTCTGCTGTATAAGCTATATTGTGGTAAAGTTTCATTCAAATCCATTCGGTAGTTTTTACGTGAAAGAGTAACAAACATCCATACATACAATACATACAAACTTTCGCCTTTATAATAGTAGTAGGATATTACGTTAAAATAACATTACGTACTAACGTAAGCTACAAAGTTATGCAATGCATCTTAACTATGCACATCTTTTAAGAGTTTTCGAATGTAATTCTGAAAATAATTTTGACGCAAGTACGCAAGAGTCTGAACAGGCAAAAAATACAAACAACTGAGAAGTTTGCTTTCTAGAAATCGTTGTATCAACTTACTTGAGTGATTACGTTGGAACAATGAACACGTGCTTGTACGGTTTGGATCTCATTCGCTTCTCTGACTTCGATTGCAGAAACTGCATCCTCTCCATAATACTAAATTGCATTATGGCTCGAGTGTTCAAGTACTTAAAGTTCATTTTCCACCTTGGCATTTTGTATCTCATCAGCTACTTCATGAAGGATCAAAAGCCAGCCAGAATTGTCATGAAAATTGGGAGATACATACCAGATATAAAACATATATTAATGTGGACTAGAGTTCCTGGGATAGAAGAAGATGGACAAAGATACTTCATAAACCATAGATGTGAACATATAAATTGTTACTTCACGTCAAACCGGAGTTTTTTTCCTGATCTCAGATACTTCGATGCGATCGTTTTCAATGTCCAAGATGTTAGTACCCAAACGAAAGATCTGCCGAAAGTGAGGAGTATAGTTCAGAAGTTCATCTTTGCAGCAAACGATTCTTCTGATAACTATCCAGTTTGCAGTCCTGTGTATGAAGAATATTTCAATTGGACTTGGACATACAAGTAAGTGTTTTTGAAATAGACTTAGTAAATTTAGAATTATATTTTGTGATATAATAGAATAAATGAAACGAGCTACCTACAGGTGGTGAAGGTTAAAGAATATTTGATGTTTACAATAGTCAATTATCATAACCACAAAATTAATAGCCTTATTATTTCCAATATAATTTACCAGTCTTAACAAAGGGTATCGGGTTGCCCAGGTAACTGGGTTGAGGAGTTCAGATAGGCAGTCTTTCCACGTAAAACACTGGTACGTACTCAGCTGAATCCGGTTAAGGCTAGAAGCCGACCCCAACACAGCTTGGGTAAATGCTAGGCAGATGATAATTATTTCCAATATAACCACAAAGATGTAAATTCTTTTCGCCAGACTCGACTCTTCAATCCCATACAAATTCATCTCTGTCTTCAACATCGAAGATGATGAACTCGGCAACGACTTGCACTGGAACTACAACATGCAGCCAATCAGCAACCAGTTGAAGAGCTCCCTATCTTCTAAATCTTTAGCTGCTGCCATTTACTTGGATAAGTGCACCACGACCAGCAAACGGGAATACTTCCTGGCGAACTTGCAGTACCATCTAAGTACTTACAATTTAACAGTCGATATTTATGGTCCTTGTGGTAATTTAAAATGTGGAAGGACCAGTTTGAAACCATGCTTTTATAGAATAAGGACTACTTACTACTTTTACTTGGCTCTAGAAGATTCTATAGCTACTGATTATATAACAAAGTCTGTACTGTTTGCGTATGATAATAATGCTGTGCCAGTTGTGCTTGGTGGAGCTCAGTATCACAGGTATTCAATTTATTTTTGCTGATTTATTTTTAAATCCTGGTTTTTATTTGAGACACTGTCTTTCTCTCTCTCTCTCTCTCTCTCTCTCTCTCTCTCTCTCTCTTTTCAGTTATATATCCCACATAGTGGTGGGGTCAGCTTTCCTAATTTTTATTCCTTCACTTCACTTCGCTCTATCTTTGATGTCGCTCTCGGACATCTGGCACTCTTCCATGTCATTCACTACTACATCTCTCCATCTCCTATCGGGGCGGCCTCTAAGTTTTTATTTGCGACACTAACTAACCGTATTATATTCAGGAATAAAAATATTTATTTGAAATAAAATGGAATAATTCCTTGGATTCTTGAAATGTGTTTTAATTCAGGAGGTCTTTACGGATCCCGTTCCACTAACAACTGATCGATGAGTTTAATTTTAATCGTTGGTCTTCACAGATACCTGCCCCCAGACTCCTACTTAGACGGCACACAACTTGGTGAAGAGATCTTAGCCAAAGTGATGTACGAAGCCATTCAGAACAAAACTAAATACTACGATTTCTTCAAATGGAAGAACCACTACACCATCAAGGAATCTGAAGTTCTTAACGCTTGTCCTCTGTGCAAGTTCCTGAACAATGAAGGCTGGTTGAAAACGGGTGAAAGTTATTTGTACTTCAGGAAATGGTGGAATCCATTTTACGCTGAACGATGCGGCCTTGATAAGAGATTTGTAGTATTGTAACTACTATTTTAGAATTTAATGTTTATTGTTGATATCTTGTTACTATTAAATTTTATAAAAAATATCTGGTAAATAAAAAAAATATTCTCCATTCCTGGGACATAAAAAAAGAACTCTAAATTACGTATGACTACAATTTCCAGAACGATCAATATATCTAAGGGGTGTTATTCAAACCAGTTTACAATAACAGATAACAAGAAAGCTCCGTTGCTGAATGTGAATTATACGTATAAAGGAAATCTCACACTCCTCTGGAGTTCATAAGTAAATGCATCACATTATCACAAGATGCACTAGTCCTTTGTAGAATTCGCCTTTTTAAAAACAGCTTTCATAGAACCTGTAGTTCTAGTTCCATCTGCCTATAATCTACAAGTCACAAAATATGAAAAAAGAAAAATTTCACAAACACCATCCTTATAGCTCAAAATAAAACCAGAATCTCCTGTTAAAACAGTACGAAAAATTATCACTAACAATAACGGTATCGAAAGCCGACCAGCCAAATTCACAAACACAAACACGGATTAAAGAGTTTAAATTATTTTAAGAGATTAAAACGCATGATAAAACAGTGTACCCGTTGTCGACACTCCGGTCCAATGTTAATTTAACTTTAAATCCTGTTTTTAAGCAGATTGCTCTCGCACCCATATTGTATTTATCGTTCTTAACACGATTAACAGGATCCCAGTTTGTACGTAAATTGTGTTTTGGTAATGTTTGTGTTTTGTGGATTATAAATAGTTGCGATTCTTTTGATTGGGTTTTCATTTTCGGCAGAATTTATTACCTTAGTCATGGTGGCCATATAATTAAAGCGCCTTTCAATTATGAGTGTGCTGGTTTGACTTTTCTAAGTTATACCTCAACACTGGCTTAGTATATCTTGGACATCGATGATAAAAAAATGGAAATGTCATTTCAAATCGATAAATCACGTGGTCGTAACGTGTTTTGAAATGTCTTTTCCACACATATTCTTCGTTTCTACTAGCGTTTATGATTTTAGAAAGACCTCTTGTTCAACCCCCCATGTCTGATTTCAAGTCCCAAATGATAAACAACCAGACCGTAAAATCCCATCAACAAAATAAGCTTGAAACAATCCTGTAAATAACTAACCGGGATCCAAAGCCGTCGGCAGACTTTATATTAAGTCTATAAGTCAGAAAAGTTGCCAGTTTACTTCAACCACCCTGAGCTAAGCCGGTGGCGAATTCCACCACATTTTTAATGAGCCGTCCGACTCTTTGGCACTAAGAAATTGTTTTCTGAACGCTTTGAAAGTAGTTGCTGTTTTGTTGAGGTTTTTAAAACTTTCGTTCTATCTTGGAGTCTCTTGTTTTTTTTTTAAGTTTAAAGAAGCTTTATTAGGTGCTAGCTTTTCACTGTGGTTTCATCCGCTTTCCGTGGAAATCAATTCCCGTAATCGGATAAAAATAAGCCTACCTATGTCCTTTCTTAGGCTCTAGACTAGCTGTATATACATAAATTTCATTTACATCGGTTTAGTAGTTTTGGCGTGAAATCGCGACAGAGAGGGTAATAGACGGACAGAGTCTTCCATATTCTTAATAATAGAAAGGATTTATAAGGATTTATTTGAGGGTTTTGAATTGAAGAGATCAATAGAAAAAGTAGGCGGGTAAATACTCCTATTTAAAATCTCCCGAAATATCCTGTATATTTTCGTGATGCAAACCAGACTTCTTTCTGGAATAGCTTTCGTCTTCATCCTATCTGGAATAAAAACTTTTCACCGAAACCCGTTCAATTATTTTGGTGTTAAAGAAAATTCTACTTTCCATTGTTGTATATACCTACGTATCCTCGCATCAACCTCATCCGTATCCGTATTATCAATATAGGATCACTAAATCTCACTGAAGTAAGTAGACATAACAAATGAGAACATCTTAAATCGATTTAGGGTAAATCTGAGCTCACCCAAGATAATAAAGCGAACGCATCCACATTATTAATTCCCGCACATCCAAAACACTTAATTATTATGCTAAACGCTTCCTCGGAACAGAGAGGAGTTTTTGTCCCCCGCAATCTACATTTCTAATCACAGCACACCCGAAGTGCTAATAAATTCAGCTATAGAGCATATTAAACCGGTTAAGACGTAATATAAGATGGAAATAATTTCGAATTTGTAATGATTTGAATTGATTTTGGTAATTGTATGGCGGTATGTGGGGAATTGATTTTGAAACAATATTTTTATTGAAAAGGGTAGTGAAAACGAGGGTAGTAGGTAACTACATATCTGCTTACACTACAAAAAAAAAGATTAAGACTGTTAAATCGGCGATCATAATAAAATTAACAACCCTATATTACAGTTTTCTATGGAATATGAAACATGACCTAGGTATACATAGCAACACAGAATTTAAGGGTATGTAAATCTGGATCGTGACTGTCACGATCGACTGACCGAAAATCTTTAACAGTCGTTAAGGGTAGTTAAAAACCAGTCTCTCTAAGGGTAAGGGCCCGGGCAACTGGGTTAAGGAATTCAGATCGGCAGTCGCTCCATGTAAGATATTGGTACTTAACTGCATCTGGTTAAGACTGGAATCCAACTCCCAACTAAGTAAGCGACTGCGAAAAGCAAGGCAGATGAACAAAGCAAAAATATAGTTGCATCATGCCGGTAATTTTGTTCGTATGCCTGCGTGGTATGACACATCACAAGAGCACAAAGCCCTCAAAACAAAGAAGTTTTACGAATATCATCGATAAACACGGAATCGAGTGACATCACTGTCATTGTGACTGTAATACGTTCGATACGGATCAAATCAGAGGCCCTTGAATTGGGATCAAAACACCAATATAGAATACTTAAAGCTTACTACTGGGATACATAAGGATGTCTTCAAAAGGAAAAGTAGAATACAGCTTATTAAATACCCTTCTCCTGTCGTAATCGCACTTTTTAATAACATCTACACTATTCTACACTAATGTTATACAGCCGAAGAGTTTGTTTGTTTACTTGAACGCGCTCAGAAAATACTGAACCGGTGTGAAAAACGATTTCAGTCTTAGGTAGCATCATTTATCGAAGAGTAGTTCCCAAGGTACGTAGGTGAAATCGCTGGTGAAAAGAAGTAAATTAATTCGGTGGGTGTACTTATGAGCTGAACCCAAATTTAGCAGAGGCTGAGGAAACGCTATAGAGTACCACTATTCTAATCGTGGAAATATATAACTATATATAATATCTTTACTTTTAATATGACTATGACTTAAAAGAAAGCCAGTTCTATGTCATGACGTCATTAAGCTGGGCTTAAAATAAAGCACAAAGCAATGATGAAATACATACACAGCAACAAAAAACAACTATTCTGAGTTAAAATGCATACATCCACTTAACACAATGCAATTCCAAAGCTGTTTAATTTCCTAACAAATGCACTAAACTCCCGTTTAAGCCAACACTCCAACTATAAGTAAATTCGCCGAGATAATTCAACTGAATCGGATTGGAACGACCAACGATCATAGGACCACACTTTCAGCTCCACACTCTATTAGTTAAATATTGTGGTTAACAATTAAACCGTTCGTGTTTCCGCTGTTTGAATCTGTTATTTGGCTTATTGAAGTTTGGATGTAAAATTTGATAGTTTAAATGCAGTAAGAGAAACAACTATGGAAATTAATTTAGAGCCCTGGTTTTATTAGAGGCGGAAATGTGGTGCTTCAGCTCATGACTTTGTATGTAGGCAGACATATAGACAGAATTGTTGACAGTGCCCATAGCCTTAATACCCGGTTCCTGTAATAAAAGATGGTAGTTTTTTTTTTTCAAATAGACTAATAGCCAGTTTCACAGGCACATCTACCGAATAAATTAAAAAATGGAACAGAATTTGTAAGAAATTATCTGCCAGATAAACTATCTGGAACTTATAAGCAACCTGTGAAACTGGCCCTAATTGATTTTATTTAGGGCCTGTTTCACCAACTACGAATAAGTTCCAGTTGGTATATTTGGTAGATAATTTCATACAAATTCTGTTCCATTTTTTAATTTATTCGGTAGATAGTGGCTATTCGGACATTGTGAAACTTGGCCTTAGTCATTCAAATTAGTATATTAGTATATCACAGCCATAAAATATATTAAAAAGCAGAAACTACCCGAAGATGAAACATTTCCGATATCCCGTATAGCAGCAAAAAGCAATTTCAAATTACCTACACAAAAACTTGCAATCCGACTACTAAGTATATTTCAGTGAAAAATTAAAGAGCCGTACAAAGTCAAGGAGGCAATCTAACTTGCTCACAGACAGAACTAGCAACTAATTTACCTAGGCAAACGTAGCCTTGCCTTGCGTTAGCGAAGCGGATTGCTTTTTCACAACTATTTCATTTTAAACTTGAGAAAATTTACCTACGTTCATTCCTTTGCTTTTATCTTCAACTTGATAATAGGATTGATTTAGTTTACCATTTATATTTTTATTCAGTTTATTTTCTCTTGCACTAGAAAGACTATGGTGTGTTTTGCTGGATTTTAATTATAGTTAATTGGGCTTCGAAATTTTTCGTGACTAATTAATAGCCTCTTGTGCGCCAATTGCTGTTTTTTTAAAGCTTTTGCCGCTGTAACGAATTAGGAAAAAAATTACTTCTATAAAAAAGGAGGGGAGACTACGGAGACTACTTAGGTACTTTCCATTAAACTTCTTCAAACAGTTTTTACATTCTATAATGGCTCAAGTAATACAAATCTGTGGTATAGTAATGTGTGTCTTTCTGACTTCATTATTTCCCTGCTCTAACACCAATTAGTTATTTAGGGCTAGCGTAGAATGTCTTCCTTTCTTTCTTTGGCTTTCAAAAGTGTCTACGGAAGCTACCTATTTAATTTAAAATGTTCTTTTCGAGGCATAGAGAAATCCTAGTATCGGATATAATCTACCTTTTTTCTACCTTGATGGACTTTCGTCTACCTTGATATACCTTCCCACATTTCTATTAATAAGTAAGCTACGGTTTGAATAATGCTCTATTGCTCCGGTATAATTCATCATTTAAGGAAAGAATAAGTTATAACCATAATTTTTAAACTAAAAATTAAATTCCATTCACGGTAATGTCTGCGATAATAAACGAGTAACGGGTAACACGGAACGTGTTTACAATACAAAGATTTTGACAACCACCAAATTGACAAGTAAATGAAAACATCTGTTGTATTTCATAAAAAATAAACGAAAACATCTTAAAAAATCTAACAAAATAATAACAACTCACATAAAGAACCTAATGCGTAGTTTTCATTTAAAATATTCGCGTAGAAAATCGAAAATATCGACGTCTCTTTGTTGTAAAAGTTAGGTTATATGTTGTTATGACTCAAGGTGATTGTGTTCAATGATTTGACCGTTTTTCATGCCGTGCCTTTGAGTAGGTAGCCTTATATGGGTTAGAGAGATTACTGGTTTTTGCCTCAGTCAGTTTGTGTTAAGTTTTCGCCATGGGTGACCGCGAGGGACCAAGTGGCTCAGGATCCCAGGGAACCGATAAAGGAGAGAATACACGGACGTCGTCACAGCCGATGCCCGCTGCTTCAAGGTTTGATGATACTTTAACTCATAATAATTTATATTTGGAACTTAAGAATGCTTTATTCATTATTGTTTTTTTTTTTTAATATTTATGAATAGTTTACAAACCCCTTGTAAAAGGCGTTTTATTTTCGTTCCTAGTATATGCAATTAAATATTTTTAGGACGCAATTGCTTTGAACTAATATTATGTCGGAAGCTTAGTAACTAAAAGAGACACTCTAATAAATTAGTAATAGATTTATAACATAATTTTTTAATATGATTATGATTTTATATGATTTCTATGATAGATATTAAAACCATGACTCATAACTGACAACATAATCACAAATAGATCTAACATATTTCAAATATTTTATATCATTGTTTACTTATAATACATTCACTCTGCATTTAAAGTCCTTGACAAAAATAATAATAAAGTCAAGGAATATTGTAATTAAGTTGTCTTTGTTTTCATAAAATAAATATTCAATTGATAACATCTTTGTTATATCTTTTTATTATTAATTAAACTAATTTTAAAACTGTCAATTATCAAATCCACAACAAGAAAAGAACTTGCTAAACCAGAGATTATTTAATCTATTGAGCTTATTTTATACATAACCCATTCATAATTTTTATGTATTAATTTTAGCTTTCTTAGTCAAACAGAGCTCATTAGTCTTTCAATCAAAACTTACTTATTTGTGAACAGCCATAGGATAAATTATTGCATTTTCCAAACATAACTTTGTTTATAATCCAAATCAATTATTTTCACTTTTCTGTTAAACAGTTTTATTATTATTTATTTGAAACAAAAGAAAAAATATCAACAATAATAAATATCCTTGAACAAACAATAGACAATTATTTTATCATCTTAACTTCTTATACAAATAACATACCAAAGAGTTTTGATGAATTACAAACTCCATGGTGATAGCTTTATCAATACTCTTTTACAGTTACTATGCCAGCGAACCTATACAGTTTAGAGTTAGAGGTTCAACAATTACTGGTGCCTCTCCACCCAAGTTTGTGACCCTGGAAGACATTATGAAGGCAGCCCATGGTATGCAGAACATGGCTTTGGCCCATGAGATTGCTGTGGACCAGGACTTTAAGCTGGAACCTTTTGAACCACCAGATAACAGGTAAGTTTCCTCAGCATAATATTTTGTTAATAATTTTATGACCAACTCTATTTATGTTAAGACTGTCCTGTTTCCATATGATATAAAAACCGACCAAGTCCGAGTTGTACTGGTACACAAAGGGTTCTGTACTTATCTATAAAACGACCAATAATCATGTTTAAAAAATATGATAATTTTATTTTAGAATTATATACTAAATGATAGGTAACTAATTTTTTTATGGAATATTTAAAGTTACCGTTGGCAACACCAGCCAAAACCGTGCAAAAAATCTTTGTTCTATAGTAATATCTAATATTAATTTTATTCTAGTTTTTACTATATATGTATGACTGTTCTTTGTTCAACTACTTAGTGTATTAAGGAGGTCATCACTATCTGTTTCCTCTAGTCTAAGAATTAACTTCCTAGATTGAAGAAAGTAGCAGATTGAATATTATGTACAACATATGAGGAAGTTTTGCCGTTCTTGTACGAGTCAGACTCTTGCACAAAAGATTCCATTACCTATATATGTATAACAGGGCCAAAAATTTACCTTTGTAGTATGGGAGCCCGGTTCAAAATTTTCTAAATCAATTATTTCTTGTTTCAGCTATCAGAAATTAGTAAAAGAGACGATGCACAAGGCATACTTCGATATACTAAGAGAGCAACTCAACTCGGACCCTCCGGAGTACAAGCAGGCTCTTGTACTATTAGAAGATGTTAAACAGGTTTGTTTGTTTCATTGCCTCGTTAGTTTCGTAGTTGGACAGCGTGACTGTTGTACATAGCGTCTCGGGTTCGATTCCCATCCATCCACGAGTTGGTGATTGGCACACCCGTGCCTTGGAGAACTTGTAAATGTCGGTCCTGCGCCTGATCTCATTCCGGATGGCCGTCCTATCGTGCTATGAAAGTGCACGTGTCCTCGCGGTTGATCTTAGAGACAACTTTTTAACATTTATATCCTGAACAAAAGTGCACACCAATTTGACCCTTACGTCGCTACAAATAAAGTTTAATATTACAGGGTCTATTCGCTATCCTCCTCCCCCGTCACACACGGATCCGCGAAATGATAGAAGAGGTCTTGGACTCAGATTTTATAAGACAGCAGGCTGAGAACAATAGTTTGGACTTCCATAAGTACGCTAGCTTTGTTATTGATCTCATGGCAAAGTTGGCAGCACCTGCCAGGGATGAGATCATACAGAATATTACTACGCTGACTGATACCGTAAGTGCTAGTCTATAGCTTCCATTTCCGTTTATCATATGGCTGCCATTTAGTCTCTAATTTGCCGGGCTACGGGATTGTTTACAAGAGTTACCAGAGCCTGGCTCACAAAGATCTCCAGAAGGCACAAAAGTGGGTTTTAATCACTAAAAGTCTGACACTTCCCTCCAGCTTTATCCACAAAGGCATGAGTCTAAACGATTTCCCACTCAAAAAATATACCTTAACCATAGCTTGCGCCAACGGGTTCACTCGCGTTCCGTTGGAACTACTTTGCCCAACCAGTTAAAAAGTAGTCTACAAAGTAGTTCCTAAAAATAGCGCCTTTAAAGAAACTAACAATCTCTTCAGCTTTATTACATTAGTAGAGTCTGTATAGATAGGTACTTCACTGCGCAGATAGTTAACTGCTGCAAGGTGGGCGAAGATTTTCCCGCAAATTATTCAATAAAAATGCTATTCTTTGAATTTTATCATTCTATTAGGACAATACATTCTATAATCTTATCACAAACCAGCGGTTTCACCCGCATCTTTGGTTACTGCTCCGCTCCCGTGTGTCTTAGCGTGATGGTATATAGCCTTCCTCAATAAATTGTCTATCTAACACTGCAATAATTTTTCAAATTGAACCAGTAGTTCCTGAGATTAGCGCGTTCAAACAAACAAACTCTTCAGCTTTATAATATTAGTATAGATAACTTCGTGCAAAAAATTTAACATAAAGTAGGTATATGTTAAATTTTTTAGGCGCACAAAATATCAAACATCTATCTTCCTTATAGGTTATTTTATTCTTCCTTATATATCTTTCTCAATTCAGAAAATAACTTCAAGGTTACCATTTCCAATCTTATCATAAAATACAAATAATATATAGAATACTTACTTCAAATTCTAGGTGGATGTTTTCCGAGCTATACTAGAAACGCTAGAAATCTTGAAGTTGGATCTCGCAAACACGCTTATCGCGATGATCAGACCTCATGTGCAGCAAGAAAGCGTACAATATGAGAGGGCCAAGTTCGATGAGTTGCTTAAAGTTTCTGAAGGTGAGCTTTTTTTATTTTAACCTTTTCACCGCCACGAAAAAATAAATGCCAAGCTATGAATCAAGGTACTACAATCTGTCGAATTTCTTTAACACATTTTCAACTTTATCACTGAAGCATATGGTTCAAAGTTGATTGGGAAAACTTGAGAGTTTCGGGTAGCTTGATGTGCTGGCATTTGTACGTTAGAACTAGAGACTTGTATCGAAATGTTCCCGGGATTTCGGAATCAAACAACTTAGTGTTTACGCTCAACATACTCATAATTTCAAGTCAATACACATTGGTAATTAAGTAGTACCTGTTTTTTTTTATATGTAATGCCACTTGCTAAAACCGACCTTCCCTCAATATGTTAACAGACTAGCAAAGCATTCCCAAATTCTCAGCAATCCCGGGATTTATATTTAAAAATACATATTTTAAGAAGCCACTTCCATATTTAAATGTCCAAAAATGAACTTTAGCCAAATATTCTTCCAATTATCCGATCATCTATAACTAAAAATTTTCACATAGATGGTCTTCAGTACACCAGAGAATGGCTGAAGCGCCACATAGACTTGGAAGGACTGAGTCTACCGGTCACAGACAAGACCATCATCAGGAACGTGACCGCCCAGACGTTAGCTAAGGCCTACCTGGAATTATTGGAGTGGGATGCTTCTAAGAACTATCCAGAGGTAAGGAGTAGAAGTACGAGTAGAATTAAGAAACACAGATTTTCTGGTCTCGAGTTAGATTCCCGAAATCGCTTTGTGGGTTTTAAGACACTTTCATAAAGCAGTCCGTAGTCTGGAAGTTGGTGATTGATTCACCTGTGCCTCGGAGAGCACGTTGCAGTCTGATCTCTCTCCGGTCGTATCGGATCGCCATCCCATCGGACTATGAGAGTGAGGGAATAGAGAGTGCATGTTTGAATGACAATTGACAAGCTCCAGTTGTGGTGCTGGTGGTCTTGACTAAATAAAACTCCATAATACTCCATACAAAGAATTAATGTCCGATATTGCGTGCGCACGGTCAGTGACGGCCAGTGTAGGTAATATTTCCTGCGTAGCCGGCTGATCTCCGTAGAGAGAACGGCTACCTTGGCCGATATATGGAGGAAATCTTTTCATCCCATATATTGAACTTCTTTACTTGAATCTCCAATTTCAGACAGTATCGCTAGACGCGCCGCGGTTCGCGGAACTGGGCACGCAAGTGTACCGACTGATATGCGTGGCGTCCATCATGCTCGCCAGCCCGGCCTGCGGCAGCGACCAGAATACTGCCGCCGCACATAAGCAGACGCTGAAAGAGAAGATTCTTATCCTCATTGATAATACTAGCAATGATATGTGAGTTGCACTGACAATTTTTAGCAATTATTTTTCTGCTATTTTTTTTTTTTGTTTTTTTTTATGTCTTCTAGCTGAATACCGGTGTTTTCCACGGTCTAGTATCAGGATAAAAATTATTTCTTTTTTCCATAGTGGTTGCTAAAATGTCTCATCGTCATCACCACAGCCTTTTTATCGTCCCACTGCTGGGCACAGGCCTGCTCCCACGGAGAAGGATTTAGCGTTAATCACCACACTTGCTCAATGTGGGTTGGTCATTTCAGACTTTATAGTCCAGGTTTCCTCGAGATGTTTTCCTTCACCTTTCAATCAGCCAAGATAAACTTAGAAAGTTTATCTTGGCCAAAATGTCTGCCTTGTTAAAATATTGCAACAACTCATTTTGCCCGGTGCGGTCAATCTCAGCTTTAGTACCTACCAATGGAACTTTTTTAAGAATGAGAAAACCTGGACTGTCATATCTGAAGACACCGACACGCATTGAGCGAGTGTAGTGATTAATGCTCAATCCTTCTCTGTGTTCCGTGTGTGTCTGTCTGCGCCCAGCAATGGGGCGATAAACAGGCTGATGAAGAACCAGCCTTAGCTACTAGTCTTCCGTTCCAAGAAATTAAATTATACCTTTCCATTACAGAGAACTAAAATCAGTGTTGCCGTCTCTAGCCGAAGAAATTATCCTGGTGACAGAACAGCTCTTAGAGAACCTCAGTCAGTCGCCTCTGACGGCTGAAACAAAGGAGATCATCAGAACTCAGATCCTGTCGCTTGGTGACCCTGAGCATAGAGTCCGGGAGATAGTTCGTAAGTATACACATATACATCCATACACATAGATTAGTACATTTGTATAATTAATTTAAAATAAATACTTTACGAAATTGTTAGGGCCAGTTTCACAATGTCCGAATAGCCACTATCTACCAGATAAATTCAAAAATGTACCAGAATTTGTATGAAATTATCTACTATGACGATGTCTCTATGACGGCGGTCGGTCGTTGACCCCTTGGCTATTCAACTTTTTTTGTGGTAAACATGATCCTTAGCATGTGCTAGATGACCTGTAAAAATATGGTGCACTAGTTTTGTAACACCCTATATAGTATTCCTGTTTTGTTTTTCTTCACAGGCCAGCGAGTTCTCGAATTCCTAAAGACAATCCTAGTATGCGGAGGAGGTTCCAGACAGATTCCTGTCGGACTATCAGCCTTAGCCCGAGAGCTGACATCAGTGTCCGGAACCCTACTTCGTTATGTAATGCACAATAAAGCTGTCTTTACATCACATTACATGGATATAGTAGCCGAGGAGCTCAGTAGAAGTTAAGTTGTCCCTTTTTTTAGTTAATAATGTTAATGGTGAAGAAATATCGACTAATATTTTTTGGTACTTCTCTAGATGTGTAAAAAACATATTACATATTTACAAAAATCTATCTAAAACAAATAAATAATATGATTTTATGTTTAATTCAAAATACTTAATATTTTGAGTCATAATGTCTATAATTACATGAAAAAATAAAGTGAGGAGATAACCATTCGATAATTTAATTACAAAAAATAGTGATGTACCAATTAGTTTAAAGATCAATTTTGTAATCGACTATTGTAATGCATTTTAACCAACCATTAACATGCTTCCTAATATATTATATAAGATAATATTATAATAACAGTATTTTGTTATTAAAAAATATCCATAATATGACATAATATATGACAAAAATTTAAATTGTTGTATTTCAGATACTTTCTTATATATTTATTGATATAATGTTTTAAAATGAACATTTGTATATTCAAAAATTAAATTTTAGTACTCAGTTTAAAAACTCGATGAAAGAAGCAATGGAAAGGCCACAGATATTAACCCAATGGATTTATATTAATAGACAGCAGTAGTGATGTGACTCTTATCGATAGTACAGACGTTACTAATTTATTTTCTTAGTTATTCTTCTTAGAAACTTCTTTTTGCAACAAGTTTTATAGACCGGGGTATAGTATTTTTACCTGCATAAAACTTTATAGAAAAATAATTGCGTATGCATTGCCATCGTAAAAAAATATAGGTGCGTTTTTATGAACACAGTACCAATCGTTTTAATATGGATTATCCATACCTAATAGGGGTTTTTTTATATACAAAATTGGTGACTCAGTAGTTCAAAGCAGCGTTAATGTAGAATGTTCAATTTAACCTGAATATTATTAAAAATAAATAAACTATAATGACTGGTGTCCGCCTAAATCACATATTACAATAGAAAATACATTGAAGAATGATTTTAATAAATTATAGCCTAGTCAGTGTAATGGTGCTGAAAATACAATTGGAATATTAAAGACTTTTACATGATAGTAACTGGAACAAATAGAATGTCAGCGATTGGTAATCTACATGTAGAAATCGAACACACAACAAAGGTACTAGGCACTGCAGTAGATAATTTAAAAGTGCGAAAATAATAGTGGTATACTTTACTTATCCCAAAATAATTATGTATACAAAATTATATGTAGTATTTTAACATGCAATTAAATTTTTAAGTAGCAAAATTGTGTACTTTCATGTGTTTTTTTTATATTAATGGCATTTATATTAAAATTATTTTGAGTTTAATGTGATTGATCACCTTAGAAAATTTGTGGTTTGTATCTGCTCTGGCTTGTGTGTATTTTAACACTAGATTTTATTAGACAATGGAATTAATTTATTATTTAATCATTTTTAATGTTACTGTCCTATTTTACAATAATTCCACAAATAGATACAAGACTAAATACATTTCAAAACACCCAACCTTTTGTTAATCAAGACTGCGAGAATTGTGTTGTCAAAAGCCCTCGGAATTTGTTGTTCCGATATATTTATTTGTTGTATTTTTATGTAATCAAGTGAATGTTGCACTAATAAAACTAAATGTAAAGAAAATATTTGTTTGACTTTATTGGAAAGTCACTAAATGAGGGAATAATGAGTGAATAATGAATGATGCACCCGCTGAGGGTGCAGCTGGAGGGAGTGTCAGACTCATACTGACTAAAACCCACTATGTTCCTTCTGGAGGTCCCTGTGTGCCAGGGCCAAGATAAATTGCGAACAACCCGCAGATATTTTATTCACACTTTCATCACATATTACGGAGGAATGAGGCGTCAGACTAACCCGTTTAACCAGTAAAGTTTAACCCGGGACCTACAGTTTAACGTGCCATCCGAAACACAGTATTCTATGGTGTATATATATATAGTATAGAATATTCTAGCAAACTTTGACCCACAAATTGCGCAAAATTTTGCGCAACTACAACTTATCTTAAATTGAACAAGAAAAACAAAATACAAAATCTGTGCTTATCTCTTTATTGAAATTACACTTTACAGATAGTCAAACGTAAGCAAATGATAATATCAACGTGTGAACACATCGTCGTGAGAGGTGATGTCGGTTTAATCGGACCCGCTGTGGCGGGACGACGCGCTGGAGGCCGACCCGCTGCGGCTTCGGGACCCCTGAAAATGTTACATGATAAATAATATTAAAAGTATTAATTCATCATCATCAGCCGATTATTGTCCTAATGTTATCGTCCCACTGCTGGGCAAGGACCTCCTCTTACGCACAGAATGGTTAAGCGTTCACCACCACGCTTGCTTAAGGCGGGTTGGTGATTTCAGACTTTATAGACCAGATTTCCGTGAGATGCTTTCCTTCACCTTAAGGCCTTGATTGGTGTCCAAGATATACTTAGTAAGCACATATACTTACTTTTATCATATTAGTAGTACTCGAAAGAAAATGTATCACACAAATTCACAACTTCGACAGACGGCAGAATTCTACCAAATGATAGCCTATCTGCCATATTTAGAGTGGCAATAACTTATATTATATATATGTCATTCTTAGTCGTTTCAACTCACCCTTCTAGATCCACTGCCAGACCTACTCCTCGACCTGTCAGAACCGCTTCCAGACCCCGACTTCCTTCTAGAACTAGCTCGAGAAGACGCCTTAGAGCCTGATGCTTTGGACTTAGACGATGCTCTCGAAGCTCTAGACGAGGCTCTGGAAGAACGCTTGCTGGCACGAGATGAAGCTCGTGAACTGGCCCTTGAACTGGCTCTGGAGCCCTGGAATTTTAGAATGGATATTATAGGTTTATTGGTAGAGTTACTGAGACTCGTGTGACGTGACAATAAATGGCATGACGATGTTTAATGCCGTCACTTTATTAGTTTTTTTTTTTAGCATTATTATTTATTTGGCATTAAAAAAATTATCCTATATTCAATTTTCAGTTCGGGGTTAGCCAGAGATGCGTCGGCGACGTTCGTCGTTTTCCTAATACGGTAGTTGACAACTAGTTAAATTCACGCCAGCATAAACGACATTATCCGTCGGGCTCTCTCCTCTGCCGGCGTACCAGCCGTATTAGAGCCTAATGGCCTGGTACGTGACGATGGGAAGAGACCGGACGGTATGACGTTGTTGCCTTGGAAGTTAGGTAGGCCTTTGGTGTGGGACGCAACTTGCGTCGATACCCTGGCGCCATCACATCTTCCCAGTACGGTAGGTTGTGCAGGTGCGGCCGCTGCTTCTGCAGAGATCTCCAAACGGCGCAAATATAGTAATCTCGTTGGTAACTATACTTTTGAGCCGTTTGGAGTCGAAACACTCGGATCATGGGCTCCGAGCTCGCGACTACTTTTTAAGGAAATCAGTAAAATGCTGATCGACGCTTCGCGTGACCAGAGGGCTGGCTTGTTCTTCGGACAAAGATTAAGCATTGCCATTCAACGTGGCAATGCAGCCAGTCTTCTGGGCACGTTTCCGAATGACAGTGACGCGGAGGAATACTTCGATGCCTGATGTATATATTAGTTTGTTAATTTAGATACATATATATATTTTTTGTTTTAACTTAATTTTAGATAGTAGTTTAAGTATTATTGTAATATAAATATTATGAATAAAAAAATAAAAAAATTTGAACATTAATAAATATCAAACAATGTTAAATTCATTAATTTTATCGACCTGCCGGTTTCTTTCTATGCAATTTGTATAAAAGTAAAAACGATGATGTCAATTTTTTTATACTTATTTCCCATAAATTATCAATAAAAATACAAATAGGTTTTCCTTCAAAACGATGAATGAAAGTGACATTACTTTAGGATGCTTTACCAAACCTATATGTACTAATATTATAAAGCTGAAGAGTTTGTTTGTTTGAACGCGCTAATCTCCGAAACTACTGGTTCGATTTGAAAAAATCTTTCAGTGTTATATAGCCCATTTATCGAGGAAGGCTATAGGCTATATACCATCACGCTAAGACACACGGGAGCGGAGCAATAACCAAAGATGCGGGTGAAACCGCTGGGGACAGCTAGTTGATATCATAAAGGATTTTATTTTTGACCTAGTCAACTTGGGTAGTTGTTTCTACAGTCGTAAAACGACATAACCCCAGTACGTACCTTCCCGCTGGCCTTAGAGCTGGCTCTGGACCGGCCACTGGCCGAGCTGGCGCGCGACCCCTTCCCGCTTCTGGAACTAGCGCGGGAGGATGCTCGGGATGACGCACGAGACCCGGACTTGGACCGGGAGCGAGATCTAGATCTGCCGGAGCCCGATCTGTGAACAAATAAATATGGATTTGGACTATATGCAATAATATGATTGAAGATAATCTCACTACCTGTTCCCAAAAAAAAATGTTATAGCAACCCTAGTTTCATCGTTCTGCTTCCGTTTTAAATATAAATATATATGTACACTATAAGGCTAAGTTCAGATGACTGCACGACGACGCGTTCTGCCGCGCGATTCACCTGTTCAGAAGGTGGCCGCTTGCGCGCGACAATCTAGCGTAATCTAATTCAGTAAGAATAGCCTGGGAATGCAGTGGGATGAATGGATTTGTGGGTTTTCTTCCCACGATCTTCTTTTAATTATTATTCTATTTGAATAAAAAATCGCATCTCTATTTTCAATTTCGGCTCTAAGTAAATCCATTCTTCTTCGAGCTGTTCCGAATTCTTCTTTAGGGCCAAATAATAATAATACTCTGTTTTTTCCCACAAAAATCACCAACGGTTGGCATAACCGTTAAAATTCAGGAACTACTTAACCGATTTGAAAAAACTTCTTTCAGTTTTAGATTTTTTCATCCCATTTTTCGAAGAAGGCAATAAGTTATATACAAATGGGCAATCTGGGTGCGCAGTGTGGTTCCCAAGGGATGCAGGTGAAACCGCTGGCGTAAGCTAGTGCAATAAAAACAACAAAGAGACACAAATTTTACATCAGTAACTTATTTTAGTAAGAATACCACAATATGGCCACTTACCTGGCTGATCCCGACCTAGCAGATCCTGAACGTGACCTAGACTTCCTGGAGCCCGATCCAGACCGAGAACGACTTCTAGATTTCGACTTGGACTTCGATCTGGAGCGAGAACCGGATCTTGATCGCGACTTGGAGCCCTTGGAGCGGTCTGAGCCTTGTGGCGACTTGGAGCCAGATTTGGACCGAGATCGGGATCTAAAAAAAATAAACGTAAAATATTTATGTTCAACATGTTAAACGATGTATTAAAACTAAAATTAGAGAATAACAATAGCGTCCAGGCCGAATGCCGGCCACAGCGGCCGATTGGTCTAACGCCGAGATCAGCTGGCTGCGCAGGACACAAGCATTTGCGCAGTCACAGGTGCACTCCTTATTTCCTACTTCTTACACAACATAAAAATTGCTTACTTGACAAATAACTAGCTTTGATTATACTCACCAAGTTATTAACAAGGCGTTTCCTACTAACAAATAATAATAACATACCTTTCTTTTTCTCCATTCTGTTGTTTATCTTCATCATCGTCGTCATCCTCTTCCTCTTCTTCTTCGTCTTCCTCCTGGAAGAAAGAGACAGGTATATTCTTAACAGGTTACATTTCATATGGCAGTAAGTTCACACAGTGTTAAAAAAACGCCCAAATAATGGACAAGATCATTTCCATTCTTGTTATTGATTATTAAAACAGGTAAGCCATAATTATGGTGTAAATTTACAGATGCCAGCACATCAAGCTACCCAAAACTGAAAAATTTTAGAATCAACTTTGAACCGTAAGTTTGCAATCAACTTTAAATTTTGACAGATTGTAGTAGCTTGATGTGCTGGCTTCTGTACAATCACGTTGTCTTTTTTGAGTGGTCGAATACTGAGCGCACTGCACACCCGAGCTTAAGCATAGCTCGCCCGCTTCCGTGAGATAAAACATCTATACCAATTTAATTTCCTTATCGAGTTTTGTCCTTATTCTGTATCATGAACCGTTAACAAATGAACAACACATGCCCGGCCATCAACAATTTAAAACTTGAAATAGAGCCATTTAGTCAAAATATGCTACCTACTTTGAAATTTTACAATATTACCTATGCCAAATATTGATTCTTACCTGAGGTGGCTCGAGCTGCTTCTCCCTCAACCTCAACATACGATGTTCAGCCGCACTCAACGGTCTGTGGGTGACAACCAGTCGCGTCAGCGCCTGCGCAGCCGCACCGGCGCGGGCGCGGCGTTTCGATAAACGTACACGGGTCTCTAGCTCGTTGTAGTATACACAGTGGTTTCGGACAACCTGGGAACAGAAAAAAGGTAATTTAATTCCATTTGTATAAATGAATTGGTGGCGAAGTAAACACAGTTGCAACCTCTAGACACCAACTTCTAGAGTGATGTACAGACGCCAGCACATCAGGCTACCCGAAACTGTCGAATTTTACCAATCGACTTTGAACTTTATGCTTCAGTGATAAGGTTGAAAATCCATTGAGGAAATTTGACTGATTTTTGTAGACTTATGTGCTGGCATATGTAGTTATTTTTTTTATTTTAATGTGAGACTTTTAAATGACATTTATCTACTATGACTATTTGAGGTAGGTATATAAAATAGTTGAAAAAAAAAAGTCTAAACATTCATGAATCATCTCTGTATCAATATTAAAATAATGAATTTTTAAAACTTACCAAGAAATAGTTCTCCTCGTAACCCTTAGAAGCCTTACTCTTGACGTTCCAGTTGTATTCCCTAGCCATCTTGTACTCGTATGTATCACCATCCATATACAGTATGCTCTCAGCAATGTCCCGGCGACGTTTCTGTATTGTTTCTTCAGTGGGCAGACAGTAGGCTACAAACTGTTCTCCACTTTCGTCCATCACACCTCTGGAGTAAGAAATTATGTATAAGTCTTTTTGATGGATATTACATATGAGCGTGGATGCTGACATGTATATAGAGAAAGGGTCGACACACATAACCGCGTTGCGACGCCGCAACGCTTAAATCGGCCGTCTGCATTGCGTCGCGAAAAAGAGCTATGATATAAACAAATAGATGTCAGAAATTTTTCTATGGAGATATCAAGATCAGATTTTTTTTTTACTACTTCCGGGTTACTCTTGTTGTTTTGTAAGAGTGTAAAAAGAAACAGAATCATTATCAGCAAGTATGAATCGGCGGTTTGCGGCACAGCCGATTTCAGCGGTGCGGAACCGCAGCCCGGCTCAAATTCCAGAGTTATGTAAGTCAATATAAGTAGGAAGAATATAACTTGCAAAATGATAGTAGATAGGAGTATGGAAGAAGAAAAGATGCTGCAAAAATCCCAAATAAAATCAGAATATGGGCAGGAAGATGAAATGATGTGTATTTTTTTCTGCTATAGAAATCAATCTACCATCCATCAGATAAACTCTATACATACCGAATCATAGCCTGTGACATAGCTTCAATCTGTCCAGCAATATTCTTATCCGTAGGTGCGGGATCCGAGTCAAATATGACCTGAGCACATGGGTATTTCCACATGTCAAAGTCTGGGAACACTTCCATGATCTCCACAGGAGTGACTCCTGGTTTACTGTAGTGTTTCTCTATAGGTTTTTTGTTGTCTTCAAACGTCTTTTCAATAGCCTTGATTTGACTCTCACGGTCCATGTAAAGTGTCTCTTCGCTAAAGATCTTCTTGACATTGTAACCAACCTTGGCTTCAACCTGAAATGATCATTATTCTAGTCATAATTTGTCCTATACTTGCAAAACTGATGAGCTGTGTGTTACAGGGTGCTGTTGCTATGTTAATAATCACTAAACTACAATAATCCATTAGATGATTAAACTTTCCATCAATATACTTAAATATGTACTTAGTACATTAAAATTATAAGAATACATTATTCTATACATACTACAAAAACTTATAATATTAAGTTCCACAGGCTGGATGAAACCTCTGGCAGAAATAAGCTGGTACTTTATTAGGGCACAATAAACAATGCTAATGTTAGTACAAGCATTACGACTAGTGTTGTTTGAAGTTAGACTATTGATACAAACCTTCTCCATAGACTGAGGCTGGAACCTAGTCTGTTCAGTAGAGATATACTCGGAGCGACGCAACCAGGACACATTCTTAGCATGGTGCCGCGACCTTTTTGAATCCTGGGGCGTAAGGATGTCATCTTCAAGTAATTTCTCGTCTGCCGGATCTAATATCGCATTGCCATCGCCCTGGTATATGTCCCGGTTTATAAGATCTATGTGAACACCTAAATCGTGCTCAGTAAGCACTTCATAGCGGTAGTTCTTTTCCAAAGAGGTCGGATTGTACTGAATAAATCGTGTCGAGGGAAATGGATATGTTATAAATTTTAAGTCAAACGGTATATCTGGAAGCGTGTTGCAGTACTTCACGCGTGTCACAAGCTCCGATCTACAAGCAATTTCAGAATTAGAACAATATTTGCAGTGTACAAACCTTTTTTTAACATTAAAAATGTTAACGCACTAACCTCCTTTCTCCCGTCCTTTGTGGACGTTTTTCTCTTTCGGGCTCATTTGTTTGAACGGTAGGTGGCATTTTCACGATCTAATTATTCACTTAAATACTTTAACATTTCAGAAACATTAGATTATCAAAAATATTAAAAACCTTGAACCATTTAATACAACAAACAACGCGACTAATTTATTTTCCCGTAATGACAGGTAACTGACTGAATGAAATGAATGCATAAAGTGACAATGACAGTTATGTTTTTATAGTTGGCAAACCCACATTTTCGGGTACCGCAGTCTTAAGAGACCTTACGACGAGAAACCACCAAAATTGTTCGCATAAATATTTTTTGTTATACCTCAAAAAGTTAATTTGCCCTCTGACTAGTATAATAAATGTCAATTTCAGTGTTGATTGCAGGATCGACCGCCTAAACAGAATTAGATTGAAAATTAAGACTTACATTACATAAGACAGTTTTCGTATAAGGCTAGTAACTATCAAAAAAGTCTGTCCAATATCCAATGTTTTCTGTGCAATAATTTATCAACCAAGCCTAATGTTTTGTGTAGGCCGTGAGCCCGTAGGCGGGAAAAAGTGAGTAGCTCCTCTGCGCCTCTAAGGGCCCAAGCCTCCTGGGGCTGTGGGATTGGTTGAAAGTGTTACTGGGAACAATCGCTGGAACATGAAGGGTTCCAGTATAAACATGCAATGAAACATATACGTAGAGAGTGTCATTTGATTAAGAGCGACCTACCAGAATATTTTTTTTTGTGGTAGTTGTAAAGTACAGAACCCTTACTTCGGAAAAATGCTTGACCAAGGCTTGACCAGTATTTCTTTTTAACCTGTATTCAATGTTGGTCACAAGCCAACGGATTTACGTTATTTTTTTATATAATTAAAATATACAAATTATTAATAAAGCATTTACAGGAATAACTTTCTAAGAAAACTATTTTGAAAAGATTTTGAACTGATCTTTGATGCCACAGTCATTTTTCTCCCGTTTTTACGAAAATATTTTAGGACGCACGAAAAAAAAATCCGGAAGTGGTAAACTTCAACTTGCCAGTTTCATTCGGTTTCGTTCATGATAACTTCATTTCATTCGCCGTCATTTCAAGTCACTGTGGTCACTCATTCGCCGTATTCCGTCGCCATCTTTCTTTTCGCAACTTTTGTCGGCAGTAAGGTACGTTATTGTATTGGAATATTTCGCTAATTAAAACGAAATTGTGATTAAAAAGTCATCAGACCCCTACCGCATTGTTTTCGCGAATCATTTCACATTCCGTAAGTGGTAATATTTTTTTAAATGTGCAAGAACGAAGTCGGCCATGTGGTCGGCCAAAATGGTTTTTCAACGTACTACGCATTATGTTTTACATAGAAAATCATTAAGTATGCTTTGTAGAAAGGTTGTTCGAGTAGTTTAATGTTATTTGGTGCGGTAGTGTTGTATTAGAATATTGATTGTAAAAGTATTTGTCGGAAGCCGGTACGGTAACCAACGTGGCGCGAACGGCGTTGTGCTAACATAGTGGTCTTGTTTTAGATATAAACATGGGTACAGTGGAGCGCGCCGGTGATGACCACACTTCAGAGGTGGAGTCTGGAGAGGAGGAAGAAATTGTCGGTGGTGGTGAGCTGGCCCAGCAACTCATGAAAGGGTATGTCTATGTATAGGTTAGCCTTGTCCTCACTGTCAATGACAGCCACATGTTGACATTATCAACGGTTTCAACCTTTAGAATAGAAACTCAACATCTTTTTGCCATGCTCTTTCACCACTAATATAAATTATGTTTAATTTGATTGATATTATTTAAGAAAACTTAAACTCGAGTTTTGTTACACATGAGGGTTTAGCACTCTCTTGACAGAATTTAAGTTCTCAATAACTGGAATAATAAAATCTGACATATTGACAATGTCACAAATTACACTCTATTCTGAAAGAAAAATAACATAGTTAACAAAGAAGATTAAACTTGTTCAAGTAAAGCTACTTTTCAACATGTGGTATTTTTATGCGTTGTATCAAAACTATTGCACACAATTTTTTGGCAGTAGCGGAGATCCTAATTTAGCCATTTATAAAGTAACATGGTCTCTTTCATCAAAGTTCAGCATGTGATGCCCCTTAATAGTTAAATTCCTATTAAAATGTTACATCACATGGTAGGTCCTAAATTCATGTACGATGAATCACCATGCTGGAATAGAACATTCATAAAATGTTCAAACAGCTCATCAGTTTGAATAAAGTTATTTTAAACTATAGCATTTTTTTTCAATATGTATTGTAAAAAAAACATCAAATTATTAATGACTTTTTATAATTATTTATTTTATACCTGGCTTCGTCAGATATTTTATTTTTTATTATCATATAAAGTTTTTGATTTTAGAATGCATCTAAACACATTATTTTTGTTTCTGTTAAAAATGTACAGCATTATAGAAAAAACATTTTACCATGTGTGGTACCACCATGATACACGCTATCATTTATATCGGCTGGGTATGATTTCACAAATTAAAATACACATGCCAATAAAACAAACCAAAAATTAATAAGAACTTTTGCCATTTTTCAATTGCAACCATTATCTTTGATTACTTTGACTCAAGATCTACTAACTCGAGCAGTACATACAAAAAGGCGCGATTTCAGATTACGGGTCATTGAACTAATGAGTCATTTCACGCTCTACTTGATCAATAAATGTTCAGTCATAGCTGACGGAATTTATAAGCACGATGCGGTTAGATTTAACCAACCAAGCATAAATCTTAGTGCATCTTCGTAAGTCTATTACAGGTGTATTTTAGTAGCCTTGGCACACAGGGGCCTCCAGAAGGAACTTAGTGGGTGTTATACTCCATCCAGCTGCACCCTCAGCGGGTCATTTGATGATTTCCCCCAAAAAAAGGGTATTTTAGTAGGCTGCATGTGTTAATGGATATAAAAACCTTTTTGGCATGGCCCTCTTGAAATTCACTTCCAGAACCGCCAAACGAATTATCTATTTATTTCAAAATTACGTCAAGATAAAGCATAGTTGGTCTATGCCTAGAATAGAGATCCGTCCCAAAATATCTGAGCGTGGGCTTCCCTTAAAATCAGTTACAATGAACAAAATCGTCATGAAAAATGATCGTGCGAAATTTTCGTTTCCATTATTCACACGCATGAGTTGCGAAGCGACTGACGACTTTTTAAACATCTCGCTAAAGTAATACATTTCATACGGTTAGTTATCGTCTTGTAACACTATCTGAAATATTCTATCTTTTAGGAGATCCATATGTTGGCATAAATATTGTTTGCTAGCATTTCAAAACGAAAACGCTCAATCACGATTAGGTACTTAGTATCTTTTTATCTGTTAAAAGGATAATTACTAGCCTAGCAAACTACAATTTCATACAATGTAACACGAAAAAATTACTATCGGTCAACTCAATAAATTAATAGTTCCTTTATTGAGGTCTCGTCTATAAAAAAACTATTGTTAATCAATTCAAAGACTCGTTAGTACAAAGACTTCTTGGCCTTAGTGATATCGCCGCCATTACTTGCCAATTTCGCACCCTTTTTGCAAGAACACCTCCATTATAGAGAAACCTTCATTCCGAAGGGCATGCTACAAGGCAAATGGGTACTACCCAAGGTACAATGTCTTTTAATGGCTACAACAGTGCGAGTCATGTTCCAAACGAAACCATTGCATTAATATGTTATGCGATGCGCACTTAATAAGCAATTTCCCTCCGTTCTTACCACTCGGGATGTTGGGCAGATGTTGCTTGTATTCTGTTATTTCCTTGTAGGAAACCTTTAAGGTAATTTTATCTTAATTTAGAAACAACTCGTTTAAGATCTTGAGAATTTTCGCCCCTCAATTTCCTATCAACGCGTCTAATATTGAACGAAATGTCAAAACAGTCGCAGATTGAATGAACATATGTATTTAAAAAGTTTTTGGCCCATCTTATCCTTGAGCTGATTTTGAACTGACGACGGAAGTTAAAACAAACCTCTGTCGAATGTATCGATGTACGCAGGAAGCAGAGTCATACGTATGAATATGTAAAAAGCCGGTTATTCCCTGCTCTCCGGTCCTTCACACTGACTCAATAAAAAGGTTTACAAAAACTGAAATTACTACCTCTGGCTTCCGTATAATCAATGTAGATAGGTATGTAGGCATCCGAAGACTTGCGTTTCTAGATTCTAAATTCTTGCATTATATAAACTTGTTAGAAAATATTACGCACATCTGCAAAACGTGTTCATTTTCCGCCAGTTTAAACTAGAAAACAAAGTTAAAAGATACATTAAACCAATTATACAAAATCACGCTATAATATAGGAAGCAGATATTTAATCTACTGATCTTTATGTCTAATTATTATTTTTTTGCACTCACATAAAGCAATCGCTACACGAAGATATTTTGCGAGATAACATCTATTGTAACGCGAAACATGTCGGTTTTTACGTCAGCAAAAAATGCAATCACGACTGTGCGGCGCAAAAAATATCGGCATATGGAATAGCTACCGTAGCGAAAGTCTGACTGTAGATCGAAAGCTTTTAAACATAGCTGCGTACACTGTTTCAAGCTTTCTTTGCGTATATTTTAACTTTAAAGCGCCGATGGAAACATTTAGTCGTCTTTACCGAAAGGCGAAAAACTAAAGATTTCTCAAAGTCGGAGAACCCTCAGGGTGTGTTGACCGCTCAGTGGGTGGCTAATCGACCTTCTTGGACGTTGCAACCGGTTTTTCTTTTCGCGCGGATTAATCATGGCACTTGTCATTTGTAAGGCTTCATTTTATTCTAAAACTATGAATCGTATCTAAGAGCATGATCTACAACGGTCATTTGTGACGCACTATTTTAATTGCTTCTTCTCTGAAATACTTAACGTTTTGCGGCTCGGTCGTCTCGGATTAATTGTGCGCAATGATTTCATGTTTTCTTTTCAATTTCACGATCATACGAATTCTCGTACGGTAGATTGATGGTGAAGAGATTATGACAGGTTTTATATCGAACAAACGTTGTAGTTCCACGAATACTTATTAAATAGAATCTATTGTGAAAAAGGTTTTCAAATAAATACTACAGACATGACCATAAATGCGTAACATTGTCGTCAATTAAATGATCGGAGAGGTTGTTACTTGCATGTAGATTTATCTCAAACACATGTTTACATTATTGCTGTGGGTGACAGTCGGTTTATTGATTGAAAACGACCTTTGGTGATAAATGATACAACTGTCATCAGATTGATGGTAATTCTAGGCCATTAATTAAACATACAATACTGATTAATGATGGCTTAAGCCCTATTTAGGCAATCTTAGCAATTCAAAGCATGGAGCATGAATGCCTTCCCGATTATCGTTTTTGACCCGAGAATATCTCATTCAAATAGACCATGAACACATGTAGTTTGCTCGGCAGTAACAAGCGAAGGTCATTCTTCTTGTATAAACTAATAAACCCTTGGATCACATACCTGTCTACATCAAGGGGATATACTTGCTACACTGATGCTCACAATAATGTTTATTTGGTTACGTAACGGGACTATTTCAGGAAATTTGGAGCGCTACTGTAAATCTTCTGCGTATATTACGCTCTGGAATCAAGAAATCTGGTGTTTTTATGTCGTGAAACGTAAATTAGGTTGTTACGTATGTAAACTAAGAATGTTCCTTCCTTGTTGAAACGGTAGATCGAAGATTTCTCACGTGGGGCATAAATGATTCCATGTTTGTTTTAGAAAGTCTGTTACTGCTTTTATATTGTAGGTCAATCAATTTTTTCATGACTGCACAACTCGGTTTCCACGAAATGGGCTAGCTGAAGGTTTTCCAATGTTTATGTATTTTAAATTGCATCAAGTTTGTGCTATAACTTCTCAGAATAACGTACAACTGTAGATATCTACCACGTAAATTTACCGTATATGAAATAGACCATGATACTTTGTACAACGCGTTTTTGCATCAAGGTACATGCTGTAGAATAATAAAATAGTTATCAAGTCATAATAAAACTGTTTCGATTGTCAACAGCGGCATCACCCGCAACGAAATGTTGGCAGCCATCACGAACCGCATCCACGTAGAGACTATGGCGTCCCTGCCGCCCAATGTGCGCCGACGCATCCGCGCTCTGCGCACTCTGCAGAAGGAATTTGTGGACATCGAGGCAAAGTTCTACAGCGAAGTCCATGCGCTTGAGTGCAAGTACGAGAAGCTGTACAAGCCTCTTTTTGAAAAGGTAAACAGACATTCTTGAAACTTATTTTGGAAAAGTTAAGAGATAGGCCATTATAAGCCATCTTCAAAAACCGTACCAATGCCTATTAATAAAATTGTTGAATGGTATGTGTGGATTTACAAATTGAATTATAAGCCTCGAGTTAGAACCATAGCTACACATATTTTATCACAACTTATTATAATGTTGAGTACAATACGCGATAGCGCGATGGTAATTTGATTAAGGTTAGTGATAACGAAAACTCATTATGTAGAGGGTTCTAATAATATCATCTAAAGGTCTCTCTGTATTGCTATAACGAAGAGGTTTAAACCTTTTGCAAGCATAAGCTAATTTAACATATATTACAAAGCCATCCAACTTTATACTGTATATTTTGGCCACAGCGCGCTTTAGTCGTGAACGGAGGTTACGAGCCGACTGACGAGGAGTGCCTGAACCCCTGGCGCGATGAAAATGAAGAGGAAGAGTTGGCACGAGCGGTGCAAAGCGCAGCCATCACTGACGACAAGAAGCCGGCTGACAACAAACCTGCCGAGTTAGTATACTTTAAAGAATTTATTATAGAACCAGTACAAAAAAAAAAAAAAAACAAAAATACTTTAATGATGACTTATATACACCAAGAACTGACAAAATCATGATAACAACTTTTAACATGCATCACCAACTGAGGATTACCTACTATTTCTACCCACTCCCTATGTTCATACAATGGTTCTTAACTGAGGTATCTTTTCAGACCCAAAATGGACCCTAATGTTAAGGGTATCCCAGACTTCTGGTACACCATATTCAAGAATGTGTCAATGCTTTGCGAGATGATGCAGGAACATGATGAGCCTATTCTTAAGTGCTTGCAGGATATTAAAGGTAAGAGCTATTTGTAACTATTTCCAGGATTATTTTGAAAATACAAAATTTTATGATGACATTCCAACACCCAATAACTGAAGAAATCATGATTGATTTGTTTAACATGCATCACCAACTGAGGAAACCCTTCAAAAGCCAAAAAAATCTTCTTTTCAAAGACACTTCTGACTTATGGATATTTTTCTAGTGCAAATGCATGAGGACCCCATTGGTTTCACCCTGGAATTCCACTTCGCACCTAATGACTACTTCACAAACACCGTCCTGACTAAGGAGTACTCTATGAAGTGTAAGCCTGATGAGGACATCCCACTCGAGTTTGAGGGACCAGAGATTTACTCGTGCAAGGTGAGCTTCATAAACCTAAACTACATTTTTTTTAAATTTAAAAAGCTTGAAAGTTTTTTCAAAGTTTTTTCTCTGGGACTGTAAGTATGATAAAGGTTGGAATTCGGTTGTCTCCCGTCATTACATTCTGTTTTACGTTAAAAGACCTAAGTATCTGTGCCTGTATTTTATAGTAGCTCTATGATCAGTCAGTTTGTAACATTTTAACCATGAAGTTTTTCATCACTTCTGCTTTGATCATACAACAAGAAAGCATAATTCCTAACACAATCCAATCTAGATACACATTAAAAAGGCTTGCTTCAACGATATATTCGGCGTGAAATAGAATGTACATATCCATATTCCTAACATGAACTCCTCAAGAAAATATTCACCTTCAGTGACAGTCCATGCTCGAGAGAGTTGCTTGCTTCTCGGTTCACGCTACTCGTGTTAGGGGTAAGCTTAACAGCTAAATAGAAAACCGCTTTGTCCCGCTGCTCATTGCACTGGATCAGTACCGCCAGAGGCGACGCCGCATGCACGTCACTATGCAGGTATGCACATGATAGGCACAGATCATGCTCAATGGACAACATGCATTTTCATACACGTTCTAATGTACAGTGCACTAAATTTTTACTCATTATATATTTTTGACGTTACAAATTATGCGCATATACACTACGTCCGACGTATCATCGTGATTTCAATTTGACTTACAAAATGCCCAGTAGTTGTTTTTAGACAATTCGAAGCAGCCTAACACTTAATATTAGACTAAAATATATAATGTACTGTAGTGCCGAAGAAGTGTTGCTAAATATGATATTTTTTGCGCTACTTAATTGGTATCTAATGTGCAAACATGACAAGCTAAGAGTAGTTTACAATGTGTCGGATTGTGCCTTTTTGATGTACAGACACCAAAAACCAGCAAATCAGGCTACACTGTCAAATTTCCTTATGTATTTTCAACCTTATTGCTGAAGCATAAAGTTTAAAGTTGATTGAGAAAATTTGTCAGTTTAGGTCTGTTAGCGTCTGTACATTAAATCCTGTCCTTAAATCCACCGAATGTAACTCATTAATCATTATATCCATATCATTATTTTATAGGGTTGCGAGATCAACTGGAAGAAAGGCAAGAACGTGACAGTGAAGACGATAAAGAAGAAGCAGAAGCACAAGTCTCGCGGTTCCGTGCGCACCGTCACCAAGTCCGTGCAGGCCGACTCCTTCTTCAACTTCTTCTCCCCGCCCACCATGCCCGATGACCCCAACTCTACCCTCGCCTCCGATATCCAGGTAGTTATGATTTTAGAGTTTTACTTTTCATACAGGAGATAGGATGGTGTTTTTTCTCTCATGTTAGGGACAACTTATAAGATTTATGAAAATGATACTAGGGTTTACTGGGTTGTGGTGAGTGTGCAGCCTAAATAGAATTTAGAAGAGGGCTGTCAGGATGATAATGTGTCACAAACACAAGTTAGTTTTGCACTTTAACAGGTGTATGTTCTTTTTGGCACCTTATGTGAGCTACAATAGGCTATAATCTGAAAGTTAGGAAACCTAATTATCTTGATGTTAGGTGGTTTCTGTTGCCTTCATAAATGTATAAAGTCCTTTCAAATTTCCTTAAAAAAATATTGTTCATTCGTTATAACTTCATATGCCATATCTATCAAAACAAATTCTATATTAAAATAACAACCTTCTGATTCCACCAGGCGCTGCTGACAGCTGACTTCGAGATCGGCCACTACATCCGCGAGCGCGTGGTCTCCCGCGCGGTGCTGCTGTACACTGGCGAGGGGCTCGAAGATGACGACGACGATGACTATGAGGAGGAGGTCAGTACCATGCCTTGCAAACACACTCACTCACACACTTACAATAGGGTAGTTGACAACTGGTCAAATTCATTACTTTTATTGAACTTAGACTTGTATGAAAGTTAGAATTATGACGTCACAATTTTTTCACATCAAGCAATATATTTATTTTACTTAAATTACCAATAAAAAAAATCTACTACATTTGCCTTAAAAACTATAAATGAAGGTGACATTATTGTAAGGTACTTTACCAAATTAAAATCATATAGGATTTTATTTTTGACCTAGTCAACTACCCAATTACCTGGCACTTTGCAGTGACATTTGATTCTAAAAGAGCCCATTGAGTGATGTTCGTTTGTCACACATTATGGGGAAAATGAAATCAATTGTTACTGCTTCATTGTTAGTTATTAAGATGCTGGTCTTTTGCGGAAGTACCACGCTAGAGGGCCGGATTTTATGAAAAAATTCCAAATGTGTATCTTTCATTCCACAGCCAAAGAGTGTTTAAAATGGCTTTTGAGCTGAATATAATTATTTTGCGTGTCAATTTTCAATGTTAAGAGTTTAGGTAAAATAATGTGGTACTGAAAACAAGTGAGTGTCAAACTATATCTCGTTGTTGTAAGTCACCATAAAGAACGGCATAAACTGAACTTGCTTGAGTCTGAACTTCAAATGTTAAACAAAGATATTATTTTTATTGTTTTAGGATGAAGACCATTTATACCATATCTTCTTAGCATTATGTCATCAGTTTAAAGTGGACATAATGTAATGGTTTCGCTAGCTGTACCACCCATTAACATGCCATTTTAATAAAATAAGTCTATAGGTTGTATTCAGTTTTTCATACTTTGTTTGATGGGGTGTCATGTGGAAATGAGTGCCCTGATATTCTAGCATCATGCTTCCGTGAAAGGCCTTTGAAAATGTCTTGAATATACGCTTGGAACCAGGCACTTTAGTAGATAGTGAAATGAAACACATATGGATGGTGTTTTTAAAACAGATGGTTTTAAATTGTTCAATCAGAAGTATGCAATAACTAATATAATAAGAGAACACTCATTCAACATACTAACCATTGCTTGTAAGTAGACTAAGATAATTTTAAGTTGTATTTCTGATTGAACTATGCCTACAACAAAAACGACGACGAACAATAACTCGTCAGTACTCAACGCGCTTATCTGCATAACTTGAGGAACGGTGAATTCTACAGCCATCTAGCATTTCCACGAGGTGTTAGTTTGAACATATTGCATGGTAGAACCTTTTTTATTGCTTGCTTAGCTAATTTAGCACCGGATGTGCTAAACGTTGATTTTTGCCTCCCCCCACTCCCCGCATATCAGACGAAGGTACAGTATGTGTCTCTACCCCGCTCCCGAATGTATAGTTTAGTAGCGTCTGCATAAATCTTCCACGGGTAACAGAGTGTACGGTATCTACGTCTGGTGGGTGTTGGCTGGTGGCTGCACAAACAAAAGCGGTATATTTGTTTTCAGGAGGATTCTTCGTACTTTGACGAAGACTCGGGGACGGAGGAAGTGTCCGACGTGGAGGATTGATGCAAGTCGATTGTCCGACCGCCCCCTAGCGTTATGTAATCCGTCAGTGGCAGCTCGCTCCGGGCGCCTGCTGCGCGTGCTTTAGTCTGTCGCGACCATATCAGCCCATATCTCTTTATATTGTACCAAAAATCGATTCGCCAAGCGAAACGTGATAATGCAATACTCCTGCGCCGCGTCGGGTTATTGTCCTGTAAATCGGTAGTATTTGTACGCTAGAATATTGTTATTAATAATAACTTCTCGCTAATCCACACGTCCGTTCTATGCATGGTTTATCCCTTGGCCAGATAAATATGTTTTAGAGTAGATTTTTGTACCGAGGTCCCGAGGGCCTCCGTAGTCTGTCGCGAGAAGTGTGAGGTGCCTTCATTATCGATGTATAATGCATGTTAACTTGTTAGATGTCTGTTGCGACAACTATTTTGCATTTCTAGTTTAGTTATACATTACTCGTTTTTATTTATTATACAGTAATTATAGTGTGTATTTTTGTTTACGAATTTTACATATTCGTTTGAGTACTTTGAAATTTCATGTGATATTACTATTCTCCAAGGCTATTTTTAATGTTTCCTATTGATTGAAATTGAAGTACTGTCATTCCATTGAGACGCTAGTAGATCCTCGCACCGGCGCAACGCCGCACTGCCCAGGAATTGAATTCGCTGAATCTCTTTTTAGTGCCAAAATGCATTTTTTACAACATCACTTGAACATCGCCAGCTGTGATCTATCCGATATTTAAATAATATATATTTTAATAATGATTTGACAATAGTTAGGTCGGATAATAGATGTATATTTTTTATTTATGTAACCTTCTATTGAAGTTAGCATAATAATGTCAATGTATAGCAGCTCGTCAGGTAGTTTTTATATATCGGTAATGGCTTATGTTTTTGGCATGATGTCGTAATGATGACATTAAAATTGTATGCTTTTTACTTGAGTGTTTTATTTATCTTATCCTTATTATTTGCATGCGAATTGTGCGAGTTTGTCGAGAATGCAGATGGTTGCAGAATTCACGTTCAATGTTATGTAAGGTAACGTCGTCGAGGTGGTGTTTGTAATATGTGTTGACGTTGTGTTGGCGTTGTCAGGAGGAGGAGGAATGCTCTACGGAAGAAAGCGAAGACGAGGAACCTGCGCCGCGGAGGCGAGGCAAGGACCACAGCAAGGCGGGCAAGGAGGACCCTGCCGAGTGCAAGCAACAGTAACGCCACCGCTCCGAGGTCTGTGCATACCGAGAGTATGTTTGGTGCTGAATATCTACTTACCCTTCACTACATTCGACCACTCTAGCTGTTTCCTTGGTTCTCGCGAGGACAATTTACTAGCCAAAATTAATCCACAAGATTTCCTTTTGAAATCGGGTCTTTTGTAGTGAGCGGCAATGTTCCATCAGTTCTATACTAAGCTGAATTGTATTTAAATATACCTTCATAATCAATTTCGTATACGTGTTCATTGAGAGGCAACATTGTCATTATTAAATAAATTAAATTGATGAACTGATTTGTGTGATGTGCTGCTTTATGTCCAAAGATATACTGCCGTAACATAGCATAAATGTACAGTCGCCGCCGACCCTCGCCGCACATAAAATGCACTAAATTATAAAGCAGTGACTGATATCTAGTATAGGATGCTTTTAGTAGCAAGGAAGTTCGACTGAGTACCCTCGCAAGCCGTATTTTCCTTCACATTCCTCATTTCGTGTCAAAACACTTCACAACTAATGGAATGTTTCTCGAGGCAGTCTTCGGAACGGTGACGATGATTTAGTTTAGTTAAGCTTACATAAAACTTGCAATTACAGATGTTAGCGCCATGAAATAAATAGCGCTCAGTTAATTAATTTGTCTGTTGTCGCCCCCGCTTCGAAGCTTGAGCCCATTCGAATAATCCGCCTTGAGTTCACTGTAGTTTATTATTAATTTGTCCATTGTTTTATCTTAAACTGTTGGTGCTTTAGGCACGATAGCTAGGCTAGTACGAGACTTGTGATTTGTTAACATTACCTGTTAACACGTGTTGGAATTAACGGTCTATGAGACAGTAACTAATTAATCTTAAAATAATGTTATTTTGTATTTGTATAATGCGCTGAAGAGCGCGGTGTTGCCAGGTTAATAAGCATCTTTAGATGGTGACAGAACTTCACAATGCAAATTATTATGTTATAGGCGTAATTGTTATGTTGTTACAAATTAACTTCGGCGTGATTGTAAGCTATTTGAAACAAGTGGTTATTTTTTATGAACGGTATAGCGTTAAGCTCGCATCGCGTACACCAGCTATAGTGTATTTGTACACATAACATTTTTAAATAAAATTTCATAATGAAATTTGTTGTTTTATTTCTCTTTCCAAGCTTTACATTTCTGAATTATTTAACGGGGATTATTTGGTGTGCATTGGATTAACAAACAGAAATGGTAACCGCTTTATAGTATGAGACCCCTTTTTAGTCCAGCCACTTCAACCAAGGATTCGCCTCGAAACATCAACACCTTTGTAAGCAAAATCCTAACTACATCATATAATGGCATCCAGGCCGATTGTCGGCTACGGCGGCCGTTCTCTTTTATGGAGATCAGCCAGCTGCGCAGGACATATTATAGTGCACAAGCATTCGCGCAGATACAGGTGCACTCTCTATTCCCTTACTCTCATAATCCGATGGGACGGCAAGCCGACACGATCGGAGAGAGATCAGGCGCAGGACCGACATTTACGTGCTCTCCGAATCAATCACCAACTTCCAGACTCCAGGCTGCTTTATGAAAGTTTCTCAAAACCCACAAAGCGATTTCGGCCCGACCCGGGATTCGAACCCGAGACCCCGTGCACAGCAGTCGCGCCTTGCGACCACTAGACCAACGAGGCAGTACAACTACATCAACAGCACTTGCAATACAGATCACACTATTTTATACCGTGACAAAAGGCACCTTACAGGTGTTAAGGCGTGCATCATTATTTGACAACTCATTTCTCAATTAACACATAAAATGGTAACACCAGAAAGCTAATATTCATCTTCAAAACTATCGGTATCTTTCCATGTGGGAAGTGCATGAATAAAACACAATTTTGTAATATCAGTTTATTAACTTTCAATGATTGTAACAATTTATTTATCACGATTTGTCTTTACAACGCGATCAGATCTGGGGTCTACAAAATATACATTTCGTGAAAAATCTTATCTGTTTTATGGCTTCCAACTTTATTTAGGGCAAGTTTGTGACCTAATTAATTGAAACTTAGTTGAAGCAGCCTTGCTTTCTATATAAGTAGGAAAATATAGCATTATATAATCTAAACGTATAAGCCGCGGAGGAATCACTCCGTTATAAAAGTTGAAAGCCATAAAACAAATCTCGAAAATTAACTAAATAATTAAAAATATGTCTAAAATTCATGTCGACAACAAGTGTATCTAACTAGGCGTTTTGTTACCACTTGTTAAATACTCAACTTTTGTACTCAACATCTGCATTACACAATTAATTTCATTAAGTACGAATTTCTTACTTTTCACTATGGAGACACAACTGGGAAATCTCACTACAAAATTTGCGTATAGCCTTAGTTGCACTATGGTACTGTTTTGTTCACTGACATTGGCGTAAAATGGAGCGTATAGACATTCAGTAAGAAGAAAATTAATACATACCTATCTTATTTAGGGACCCTACTTTTAGGCCTCAATAACATGTCTGCCGTGGGAAAAGCAATTTTCATGATTCTGAATATACAGGCCTATGGACCTGTGAAGGTAATTTTTTATATTCAAATAGATCGCGTTTCTTGCGTTATCTACAACCACATAATTGAGATAAACGAAACTTACAAGGCTTCAAAGATATCAATTTACGCCAATTTACAATTTTACTAAAAGGCTGGGAGCTAAACGCGTCAAGTAAACAATTTAGTACAAAACCAGATGGAGACGAACAGAATATTAAAAATTCATACAAAAATTTGAGCCATGCGGTGATCAGTCTGAGAACTTTCATTTAGCACCAAGTTGCCTTACAAATAATTCTATACGTACAGCTAAAGGTCGATAATATCGCTATCATAATTACGCAAAAAAAAGGGAATGATGCGATATGGTAAACTCGTGTTAATAGTAACTTATACTGCGATTAGTTTATTTATTCTAGCAAATGATTTACAAACTCGGCGTTCCGGGAAACTTCGGCAGTTATTTGATTTTTATAACGAAGAGATAAAAAATCTTAACTTCGTTTATCGTCGCACTAGTAACTTTGACATTTCAACTACTTTAAGTTTCCAATAAATAAACAAAAACTAGTAATTTTCCGAAACGCCGCAACACTACAATAATCACAACATAACTGAGCGCTCATTTCTCTAGTCGACAGTCCAACTAAATTACAAGACAGAACACAAATAATACGAACATTAATCTAGCGTATATGTAAATGTGTAGTATCTGTCTACCTACACAATGTCGCGATGAGTGGTACAACATGATCATGATACTGGTAATATTGTAAAAGTACTAATAACAGGATTAAAAAGCAAAGAAAACACGCATTAGGCAGTCATCAGTTAAAAAATAAATAATTTAATACGAATATAATAAAAAAATAAAATGAATTAATATTTTAAAGAAGTAAATAAAATGTGTTTGCACAAAATTCGGGTTCCCAGCCTGACCCTTCTTAACAATAAAAATAAAATATAATCGGTTATTTAAAACCCACATTCGTGAATTGCAAAACTATAAAAATCGGGATAGGAGATTTAACGGAAGAAATTGATTGCAGAAAATAACATTCCAAAATCGGACAAAATATTAAAAACTGTATAGAAGAAAAATACGAAAATAAAATAATTTCGTAGTCTATATGAGACATGCATAGTCGAAAAACCTAACATATAAAATATTCATAGTTTGATATTGGTTTTTCCAAATTGCTTTATTTATTTTTTTCACTCTTAGAAACCATTGCTATCAGGGTATAATTTACCCCCTTTACAAAATTGATTCATGATTTGATGTGTTAATAATTGTACATGCGCAATGACGAGACATTTAATTTTTTTATGAAAAATAATCTACATATTTCTATGGAGTTAGGCAATACTGAAAATACTGGTATTAACTGTTGGCAACACTGACAAAAAAATATAGTTGATTGAAGATTGCCATTTAAATATACATACAGAATTAATTCTCGTTCAATCCGATAATTTTAAGTGCATGAATAGTATACATAATTCATGTACGAATAAAAACCACTAACCGTGTAGTCAAACAGACAAACGTGCAAAATAACATTTTAGGGGGAAAATCAAACTGAATAAAATGACGCTCAGTCAAATTACAACCGAGGTTTTATTCACAGCTGTGACGAAGCGCGTTGTCACACCATTTTACTTAAATAAAGACCACAGACAAGCCGTCCGGACCTGGATAATGCAAGTTTCGTTATTTCATTTACATAAAAGGCACTTGTATTAAAAACTGCGGTTTTTCTCATGTGATTTTTTTTGCAGACGGATCGCTTGGTGAAAAGCGATCATTGCCGCCCACGGACACCCACAACTCCTAGGGTTCGCAAGTGCGGTGGTTTCTTAACTTGATCAAAATTGCATTATTGATATCACTGAAATTGACATTAGGAAGGTAATTGTTATCTAATATTATATTATCTTACTGGCGTTTCCCATGTTTTTGGCTTTACAATTGACATCTAACTAAAAGTTATTCCTTATTAGGCCAAATAGTTTATAATTTTCCTATACCATACACAAAGTTTATATTGTAAAGACAGGTTTTAAAAACACAACATGTAATTACAAAAAAAAGTTCTTCTGTTCTTTGCTGTATAAAGTGTTGCCAGAGACATAGATCATGTAATGTTGCCACATAATAAGAAACCGGGTTTGCCTTACAACTTTATAGGAAGCCCAACTTAAATCGTAATTTATTGCCAAAATAGTTAACATTTTTCCACTCTCTTTTTTATACACACAATATATTTATATTATTTATCATGGCAAGATGACCCCTACATCATTAACGTCTTCAATAAAGGTTTATTTCATATTTACCCCAAGGGGATGCTTCCCTCCCTTAGATTTTCCTAGAGACATCAGATTACCATTACCTTGCACATTTCTTGTACTAACAGATGTTCACACGCTTCGTTCAGCCGTGGCTTGTGTAGGCCGTTGGGGGGCCTCGTGGGGTCACGCGGGGGTCTTCGCTTTCTTGCCGAAGGGGAGGTGGATGCGACGCTTGCGTGGTTTCGGGAGACCTTCATCGTCCATTAATGAGGAGTCTGTTGATTCTTCCTCGGGGGGTGTGTTACTTGAGGGGGTAGGTGCGTCTGGAATTAATAGAAAACAAATAGGAATTAAAAAGCAAAGAGTCCATTATTCTTTTTTATGTTAAGAAATATTTTAAAATATTTTCTTATCCATTCTCAGTATTAATTTTAGTTATTTATACGCGAGTGAATAAAATGATGACTGTATTAAATAAATCGTTCACTCAAGATAGGCGAACAGAATGATACCCCAAGAGCCAGTTAAGTAAAACAACAAAGAAGTACTCACCTTCAGCGACAGTCTTCTGCTTAGCAAAAGTATTTCTAGGCGGTGGTCTGGGGTCGTCCCCCGCCAGCGCCACGACGTCCGTGCTGCGCGAGCGCACGATGGGCAGCGCGGCGAGGCGGCGCGGCGGGGGGAGGGGGGCCGCGCGGATGGACGCCCGCAGCTGCGGCTGCGACAGTGACATCACCGCGCGCGGGAACTCTGTCGCCCGGGGGAGGTCTTCGCCGGTCCAGTTCACGCTAAGATAAAAAAAGTATTAAAGAAACATTAAATTAATTCATGTTTTAAGTGATGCTGATGTTGAAAAGTGTTAAAATAATGGTCAAGACATGGAGAACAAAATGACTAGCGGAGATGCCACAACGTGAAATCTCCTAAGAAAGTAGCGTCGCCTAAATGCGGGTGTGCGGGGGACGAGGAACGGGCGATGACTCCGCCTATGCTCTGCCTACTTTGGAAACCACCCATTTTTTGTAAATCCACCTAGTGTCGAATAGAATAACTAAAAATTTAACACTAAACTAACATCAAAACTTTTTGCAACATTACTTCCACTGTAGGGTACAAATGTCCCAAAACTAAAAATGACATCGTCTTGATAGAGAAATGTCTTGTGGGATAACTTAAAATAAGCCCAGCAAAATGTGTAAGATGAGAAACGTTATTCCAAAAATTCTGTTTCTTATTTCTGACTTCCATTGAAGCTGAAATAGTATTTTCTAGACAGTATCTACATAACCGGCGTTCCATGGGAACTTCTTCGCCTCCCCTACTACATAAGCTATCTAACACAGATTTTTTACTATCAAACCAGTAGTTCCCCAAGATTAGCAAAATTCATCGTTTAAACACGAATACAAACTGCAGTTTTATGACATTACAACAGATGACACTTTATTTCTAGCAAAATCAAAATACGAAATATAGATAGAAAAGACTTACAACCCTCATTACTATCCAGGCTCAACAGCAGATTTTTTATTCCATTGGGAGTAATTTAAAATGTAAAGTGAATATCCACATTCAATAAACATTGTGGATTTTTCTACACCTGGGTCTAAAATTACACCTTGGTGTTATTCATGGGTTGACTTACGAACTCTTCTTAATTTTAGTTCGTCTACTCAACACTTTGGCGTGACCAGCACGAAAATTTATTCTAGAACATTCGCCAAAATAAACATAGTTAAATAATAGTATCAAGTCAGGGAGAAATGATAAAAATTCAGCTATTCGACGGCAGATGTCTCTAGCTATCAGCAATGAAAAAATTAAAAATACATGTTATTATTACTTATAAGTGAAATTTTATGCTGTCAACATGCCTCAGTTTTTATTCTGAATAATTTTAGCACCCAAAAATATCGTATTTCATTGTTAAAACTATTATTTCACCAAAAACAATCAAAATACAAGACATCCGAACTGGATGACAGCTCACTTGAGACTGAGATTTTTGGCCACGCCCACTGTGACGCGTGACACTGTGTAAGCCCTGCCCATGCCCTGGTTGATACGACAAGGCCTGGTTGCTTGTGGCATCTCCGCTAGTCATTTTGTTCTCCATGGGTCAAGATCATTAGAAAATACTAAATATTTGTATTAGGAATAGCATATATATATTTTTTCAGTTCCTCACACATTCACACAAAATGTTCTAGTATAATCTGAGTTAGTACTAGTTACTAAAAAAAGTTGTAATAATTCAGTACCCAATTCCTCAAAGTATACTCACTTGTCTCCTCCCAGTATGAACTGCACCTGTTCCTTGCCCCTCTCGTCAGCGGGACTCTTGCGCAGATCGTTGTAAGATGCTCTGGCGCGGTAGTCCTCTAAGGCGGCGCGCTTGTCCTCGTTCCGTCGCTCGATGCGCTCGTCCTGTCTACGTTCGCGCGCCTCCTGAGCTAGACGCTCTTCTAATTGTAATCTGAGAAATATATTGTAATACTTCAGATATTGAATGAAGTATATATTAATTTTGTACTTTAAGGGTAATATGTTAAACTGCTTCTACTTGCCAGGCCTTTTCAGAATTAAAATGTGTCAATTGCCCATGTATAAAAAAAACAACATACATTTTCTACTCTCTCTGGCACTAAGGAGTAAATAGGACGTACATATAAAAAGTAACTAATTATATTAACAGTTCAGAATATGTTTCCAAAATTTGACAAACTAACCTAGCTTCAGCGAGTCTAAGATCTAGAGGGTAGTGTGGGGCGTCCGCTTCGCTCCCCGAAGAATCTTCCCGCCACATGAAGTTATCGGCCACTGAAACCATTAAACAATCCTATAAAATAATTCCTAACCAAGCTATGAAGCAAGCAAATATTCTCCCACTCGCCATTTTTTATAAAACATTCTCGTTCAAAGCGGGATATATCCTTGAAAGCATGTATGAAATAATATTATGAAAAAGTCTACTTTATAAAGCATATAATATTGATACATAACAAACTCTTACCTGTAAAGTGCCAAAGAATAAAAATGTTGCCATATGAAAAACACTGATAAAGCATAACTAATATAATCTATACTGGAAATCCTTGCAACACTGATGGAAGCTAGGAAGGGTATGGCGGCAAAATAAAACAAAATCACAATCGTCAAAAGCTTTCAAACGTGCATAGTAATATCATGTCATTTGTTGAAAATCGACTAAATAATCTACTAAATATGTCAAGCCGGGATACAATACAAGCAGTATTACATTTAAGCCAAAAATTACTATTATTTTGACAATAAAAAGCATTGTAGATAAAATGATCCGTTGCTGTAATTCAGGTCTTTTTAATTTTTATAACATGTATAATCATGTCTGCGTTTAGTTATGTCTTTATTGCGTGCAAAGAAAGTTGTTGCAAGCTATAGACTAAAATGATACTACATTATAATTTTACGTGATATTAGTTAAAAAACATGCATAAGGATAGAATAGTGAAAGAAAACCCACACCAATGGTAGAATATTATGTACAAAAATAACATTTATTATTTCATACATGCTTTACTTATCTGCGGAATCTTCTAGAAAAAAACTTAATTTTGTCAAAAAACTAAGTTTTTTTTTCACTAGCCTGAAAGCTTCCTACCGATTGTGACGCAAAATATTTCAAAAATACTATTTATTAAATCAAATACATACATAAAACTGTTACTTAGAAACTAAGAATAATAAATAACATTGTATTATAAACTTATTATTAATGTCATCGTCATGAAATATTTAAGATCAATCAGGAACTCGACTAACAAATCGATTTTCTATAACGATTTATCGTATAAACAATCGAATATATCGCTAGAAAATTAACTAAGTAAAACGATTATTAAATGATCCATTAGTTTGACGAAATTTATTGTGTACGGGATACTACAATTAAACATTTCGATGGGAAAATCGATGCTCACAATAAGTTAGTTTTTATATAAAATTATATTATTAATTTAAGTAAATTACAAAACGATATTTAAAATTTTACATTCGAAAATCGACTAAAATATCTGCATCGATACATTTAATCGTTTCGTTTAAGTACAACACTAACAATGTCTGCTTATTAAAAAGGAATATAATTTGAGCACAATATAGCTACTTCAATGTTAGGTAACTTCAAAGGTATCACTTTATAAGCAAGTTACTTGTGTATTACTATTAAATATTATCACATCGCATTCATTTATTATTTAAATAAGCAGATAGTTAAATCAAGAAATCTCGATAATAGCGAAATCGTGTCACTTCAATCACATTACTTTCTTTATAACTTTTATAAAACTCTGCATTATATTAAAACGAAAAACTCTTTCATATTTTGAACATGCAAATAATAAGTAGGTTTATAATATTTTTACTCATATAATTGTAGGGGAGTCCAAGCGGGGATTTCGGGATTTACTAAAGCGCGTCAGATTAATATACAGGGGGATACCTTGTACCCGGTTAAGTACCTCCACAAAACATGAGGCCCATATATAAGGCCGCCCGTTAAGGATACAGGATCAGATTAGTAAAAAAAAATTGACCATCAGAAATTCTCGAGCGCGTCAGATTAAGGTAGGGTGAGTTAATTACATCCTAAAAAGTGTATATTCCAATAATCTGACAATTTGAGAGTGACGTAAAAAAAGGGGAGGGCCACAAAGTTGTAAAAAAAAAACGTTATCTCGACATTCTCGAGCGTAGCTAATTTTTTTTTTATTTTGAAGGAAATAATTCAAGAATAATGAAAAATATATAATCTGACGATTTCCGCAAGCCGAAATAACAAAAATTCGTCGATCAAGTTAAATAAAGAAGAAAGAAGAAAATAACTTTTATTACGTGCTTGTGACACAAAAATACATAAGGACAAATTGTACAAAATTGAGACAATTAAGGGAAGAATATGCGTCGCAAACACGCAATACGGCCGTCGCTCAGCTTAATGCTGCAACCCTGAGAGAGACAGAGTCACAGCGCTGATTTTCAGCGATAGCCGACGTAAATGCGTGCAGCTGCATTGATACCTACATTTCCTTCTCCGCGTTTCTATTCCTCTCTCATTTATTATTTATTTATTTGCATGCTATTTCCTGAGCTTTTTAATTAATTAAATTCAATGATTTAAAAAAATAAGAAAAATTGTTTTTTTCATTTTAATGTGGTTTTTTTGGAATAACTTTTAACCGGCTTTATCGATTAACTTCAAAAACTAATCCGCCTTTGAACTTGAAAAACCACGTCGATCGCCACCAAGCTGGTCAAAATCGGTTGATTCGTACGAGAGATATCGTGAACGAAAGAAACCCGAAATAGTGTTTTTTCGGGATAACTCCGAAATTTGTGGTTTGAACAATTAAAATTGCAAAATTACTTACGAGGATGATAAAACTGCGTCGAATGGTGCACACCGCGTGAAAATTGGTTGATCCATTCAAAAGTTATTGCGGTTTGGAAATTCCAAAAATAGTGTTCTATGAAACTTTTATCAGACTTTCGAGCTGAGAGAGCTCAAATGCATAGAAATATTATTTCTTTGAACTCAGCGAACTCAAAATATCACATAAATTATATTTTGAGCTCAAAAATGTACAATTTCAAGCGCCCAGGAATGGAATTAGCGGGATGTTGCAGGGATGGCCTTTAAAGTGAACCGTTTTTCTAAATTTTTTTTGTCAGATCAGGCGAATCCCTCTAGATAATCGTCAGATTATGAGACAGTACGTTTAGAACATAAAGATGAACCATATATATCTTAATCTGACGCGCTTGAGTATTTCAAAAGGGCGGTTTTTTTTTGCACATTATGAAAATGGCCGCGAGTTTGCGTCCCATCGAAATCGTCAGAATAGTGAATGAGAGCTTTTTTTTGGTGTACTTAACACTCCCTTAGAAAATCTGACGCGCTCGATTAATTTTTTTTTTTTTTCATTTTCAACCCTTAAATACAACCACCCGCATCATGCAAACGATCAGATTAACATACGTACATTATTAAAAATACGTAGGGCATTGATGCTATCAATATCTGATGCGCTCGAGGATGTCTATGCAACAGTTTTTTTTTACATATTTAAAAATCTATAGCCGCTTCCCCCACCGATGAAAAGGTATATATCACATAACATTTTTTTCTTCTTATCATCTAAGCTTTGCATCCCAATAGGTCTCAACGACGCTCGAGTAAATCCCCATTTAGCCTTGTGGGCTCCCCTACCATAAATGCATTTTTAATAATGAAATGCTAACAGTTTGTAAATTTATTAATAATATAAAAAAAAACATCAGACAGTATAAGTTAAAATTTGCTGCCGCGAAAGCCGTTAAATAAATACTCTTTTTACTGTATTGTCTATGAATTTCGCTCTAAGAAGTTGGTAATGGCTGCTTTTGACAGGATACTGACAACCCTTAATTATGAAATGTCAAATGTTGACAGAGGTTTATGAACCAAAGTAGATTTGTACTTTTTTGTGCAATTTTGTCATTTTAAAATATCCATTCTGTAATACTAAGTTGACCAAGAGTTTATTTGAAATGTTTAGTAAATTAAAACAATGTGTATGAGATTTAAACAGAACTACTTATACATGTACAAAGCTTAGATAAATTATAAAAAAAATAAAATGCCGGAAAAAATAAAACAGAAAATATCTATAAAATGGCCTCTTGTTAACTAAAAATAAAAATGTACTCTACGTTACAGCTGGCTCGATACAATCGTTCCGATTCCCAGTGATATCGATTAAATTAGGAATCGATAATGTCTTTTTAGAGGATAAATTCGTAATTTTGTTGCCAGAAGTCTTACTTTGGAAGCAGAGCGATTAGGTACGTTAAGCCAATTCAAATAATATGAAATAAGTGCATTTATAGTTTTGTGTTTCAAAATTTGTATATCGACGGCGAAGTGCCAATAACACCTAACTGACAAAGTCAAATACGCTTAGGAGTTATTGCCAAAACATGCGAATAACGCCTCTAAATTCAAATCGATAAAAAAGTGAATTTCTAGAAAAAAATCAATTAGGAGGTATTGGCACTTCACCGTCGATATATATCTCTATATATTTTGTCGTTCGAGTACTAAAATACAGGATACGTTGGTGTGGTTGTAGTAGTGTTATGAAATATCGGTATTTATATTTTTTAACCCTGTCTGTGTTAGACTTCCTCTAAGGTCTGTGCCCAGCAGTGGGCCGATAAAAAGGCTGATGATGGTGATATTTTTTGGCGCAATCGTAACTAATGATTGAATGACAGACTGCCGAGCTGAGGATCTCGGGTTCGATGCCCGGTACAGTCTACATTTGTATGATGAGCATGCTTGTTGGCTGTTGTCTGGGTGTAATGTCATATGTATTTATAAAAATATTGTGTGTAAAGTAGATGTTGTTATCAGTTCTGTTGGCACCCATACTACAAGCTAATCAATAGCTTACGCTGGGACTAACCGACCGTGTGAAAAAGGTGTCCACATATTATAAAAATATCGATAAATCACCACACTACGAAAGCAAAGAGCGATGACATAGAATAGATGTATTAATAAAGTCATAGTCAAGAAATGTGCTAATTTTAAAACTAGCTTCGATACTAGTCCAATAGCAGACTGAAACTAGTACTATAAATCGGATAAGTCTAGTTCTAACATTATTTAATTAATGATATGCCGAAACAAATCAAGCCCTACACCAAAATCTCCTGTATCTTAGACGTATTTCTAAATAGTCACGATCTGTCCCGTATCTCCTAGTTCGTATCTTACAGATAAATAATCCATGACAATATAAATGCACCTACTTCGTATCATTCATGTAATTCACTCGACATGTTCATGGAAGAGCGACATCTCGTCGTAGTTCTTACCTGAGCCGCAAATGGATGCGTCGTCGCCGATACTCAGGTCGTCTTGAGAACTGCTGATGCGACCTGCAATTTGAAGGATGGTTGAATTTTTATATTTTATTGTTTTAGTACTGTGTTACCTTGTTAAACAGTGGGCTATGAGTTATTAGTAAGTTTTGTGTTTGAACCTTGAATTATATGAATATTTTTTTAGGTCTTTGTGGCCCAAATTCTGTTGCAAAACCGAAAAAAAACATAGTAATTGCGAACAGACTGATCTGATATATCTATATTTTTTATATGAAACATCATTTGGCGCGCCTTTAAACCCACTGTTCTGACCTTTACTTAGTCAATTGGGATCCAAAGTTTTCTTAGAAGTACTTATAATATAGAAAAGGTACTTGCCCGAATTGAATCGAACCCGCACACAGGTACTTAACATTTCTTCTTGTATATTTTAAAAATAACTTTGTATAGTATTATTTACCTCGTCCAGTAGGTCTTCCATTAGCATTTCTGTAGAGCGCGGTCTCGAGGTACTGTAGACCGTTATTGTTGATTATGTTGAAGCCGCATAGACGCTCGATCTGTTTCCACCTGTGCATGCGTTCCTGAAACATAAACCGAAAATATTAATGTGATGGCAATACTATGGGGGATTTAATTATATGTTGCCAGTACACAGAAAAAAAAGAATGCTGTTTTGGATGACTTAATTTTATTATTACTTAGTAGGCTAGTGCAGTCAATGGATTGATTTATGTGTTTTAGAAATATTCACATTTATCTGAATTTAGCATATCTTATTTGTAGAACGAATTACCTTATCGCGCGTTGCGAAGGGGGGCACGAAAAAATTAAGACCAAATGATGTAGCGACACTTTTTGTTATAGTTGTATGTACCCCTCCTTCTGAGGGTGCAGCTGGAGGGAGAGTGTCAGACTATTACTGTCTACAACCCTCTATGTTCCCTCTGGAGGTCCCTGCGTGCGAGGGCCACGGTAACTCTTACGAACCACCGCAGCCAAGGCCGACCCTGGCCCTAGAGTGCCCCTCCTATGTATGTTGCTGACATCTCTTCAAGGAGCGCGTGGAACAGAACGCGCTGCCGACACGGGCCTGTCGTCCCTAGACGTACGGACGGTGAGCTACCCAAACTCACCGCCCACAGACCCGTGTAAGTAAGTACTTCGTTCCATTCGGGGGGCCCTTGATACCTCTAAAGTTTTTTGTCTTAAATCATGACATTACCTGTAACTCCTGCGTGACCTCGTTGAGCGCAGTTCTGGCTTCAACGATGGAGCGGTCGACGTCATCGATAGACTTGCCGTGCGTCGACACGAACGCGCCCACTAAACTGGACCGCTTCTTGCGCAGTTTCTCGCACTGAAATTGTGCATAATAAAAAAGTATGTTACAGAAGATCATCATCATCTCCCGAGCCTTTTCCCAACTATGTTGGGGTCGGCTTCCAGTCTTACCGGATACAGCTGAGCACCAGTGTTTTACAAGGAGCGACTGCCTATCTGACCTCCTCAACTCAGTTACCCGGACAACCCAATACCTATTGGTTAGACTGACGTCAAACTTACTGGCTTCTGACTACCCGTAACGACTGCCAAGGATGTTCAATGACAGCCGGGACCTACAGTTTAACTTGCCGCCCGAAACATAGTCATTGGTGTCCAAGACATAATAATTTTGCGATAAAGAAATTCCTAGTCTTTTCGACCTATAAACTAAGATAAAATTCTACATTCTATCACTTTGTGGGGGTTCTATTCTAACTCAACATCAAGAATTTATTATTATTCTATTACTTCGCGATAATACTCCTGGCAGCTCATAACTGACTATAGTTGTTATAGTGATGTAACCAAACAAAATGAAATCGATTGTTTTACAATATGATACGATATTATACGGATAAAAAGTAAGCTGATATCTTTTGTTAGGTTAGGTCAAAATTTTCTTTAAATCGATTCAGTAGTTTTGGCATGAAAGCACGACGGATAGACAGATTTACTTTCTCATTTATAATATAAATGGTGCAGATATAGGTACTCACTGCTTCTCTCGCCTGCTGTAACTGCATGTCTGCCTGCTGCTTCTTGCGCAAATATGATCTGTTCTCCACTTCGTGTGTCAATTGTAGCCATTGTTGCAGACCGGGCGGGGGAGCCCAGCACCTGTCTTCTAGCTCGCCTTCCGCGCGACGGAGTTCTGCGCGTAACATCTAGAATGAGAGAAAATTACCCCCGTTAGTATTAAAGATGTAGACGTAGATCTATCCAAGGTAGTTGGATGATGGACACTGTATTATAGGCTACTTTTTACGGAAAAGTTCCCGTGAGTTGCGTGAGAAACAGCGAAGAAAAAGTATGCAATAGGGTCTAGGTGAAGTAGCTCTCCACAGTCACGAATAAATGAAAAACTAAAAAGAGCCCAGCACGCCACGGTCACGACCACAAGACAGACTTTTAATCGATACAATTCCGAACTCACTGGCGCTGAGAGTACGTCTTTCTTTTTTTGACGTGGCGGTCAAAAGATTGAAATTGAATTTCAGACAAACAGTAGGGTTAGCTAAGATGTTTTTCTACAATCGTAAAAGCTAGTAAAACGCAAATAAATTATGGAAATGAAATTACAAATAGATAAATTGTGGTCATAACGTGACTTGAAATGTCTTTTCCATAATGTTCCTACGTTTCTACTAGCGTTTACGATTGTAGAAATATGCTAACAGAATATACAGACGCAGCAGTCAACAGTAGCATTGAAACCTGGATAAATATTTTGTGTTTCAAGTGACATAAAAGACTTGTTTCTGAAGCAAAAAGAACTCTCAAGTCATCATATTAGCGCAGTTGCCTCAATAATTGCACACCGTTTTGTGTGAAAATTACACATAATGGTTGTATTCCTACAAACAACAGCATCTTGACAATAAATACGATATTTATTTTTAATATTTTGAATATAACTTTTTGTTCCTGAAAACTTTTTCTAAAGTTTTATGATTAGAATGGTTTGATGAGAAAAAATATAGTGATACTTAGTCTTATGTTTTCATTTATTCTTGAATAGTTGTGTGTAGTTATAAAATGTCCTACGAGTACAGCATAACACAGGCTGGTATGCGCACGAGCAAGAATTTTACATTAAGTACTCAATCAATGGGCTGTTTGCTACTGGACCTGCTATATTTTGATACTGGTTATTTTTTTTTATTTATCCATTTAATTCAGGCATCAAGGCCCATAGAAAATATATACAATATATCTTAAAAATACTATAAATAAATATAGCATAATTAACTAATACTAATGTACTTAACCGGACAGGCCCTGTGGTTGCCTAGAACTTAAGGCCTCCAGCCAAAGCAAAGGCTTATAAACTAAGCGACTGCGCTAAGGGCATATCGATAAGAAAAACTAAAATTTCGTTCGACGTCGTGTTTTATTAGATTGGCTAAAAAGTACCGCTCTATAAAGGATGGATGATAATTCTCAGTAATGGGTAGGTACATCATGTGGTTACAAAAATTTATACCGTACCTCAATCTCAGCCTTCAGCTGTGTGACTTCCAGGTCTGATGACGCAGAGTTCAGTAGAGGCGTGTCGCCCGCCTCTCTTAGTCTCTTTTCTAAATTCTTCTTTTCTGTCGTCACGTTCTCCTGGAAAATGTTTAAAGTTTTCGTTGAATGTCAGATATAATGAAATCTTCGTATAAAAAAGAATTCCCAAAGAATCTTGGAAACTCGTTAGCGGATGACATCATGTCATTGCAGAAAATTGTTTATAAATTACAGAGGACATTCTACAAATCACATACAAGTACAATAATACCTCCATGTAAAATTAAAAAGATATGACTCTTTTATATCTTCGTGGTGGCTTAGTGGTTAAAGCCAGCTACTAAACTTATTAAATACTAGTGTATACGGGTTCGATTCCAGGTAAGGCAAGTTACATGTACTCTCTAAAGTCGAAAGTATCTTGGATACTATTGACTGATTAAAAAGGAAAGGAACATCTTGAGGAAATCTAGACTATAAAGATTGAAATCACCGTCCTTCTCTGTATGAGAAGTGTGGGGGGCCTATGCTCAGCAGTGGGAAAATAAAATAGGCTGTTGACTATGATTCTTCTGCAAAATTAAATCCTACGATCATAACAGACAAGCTTGTTGTTGCCAATTAGTAATTTCGAATACGACACAAATAAGGCCGTGGTAAAAAGATTAGTTACCGGTATTACGTCAACCTGCTGTTAGGTGATCGCTAAGTGCCTAAATAGTTGTGACTGAGATGGAATGAACTCCGCAGTGTCTAGATATTCGATTGATGATGCATCGCTAGGCAGGTACAGGTACCTAGTAAGTGTATGTAGGGCGTCGTCACTTGTTTATAGTTTTGCATACCTATAGGCCAGCTTATTGAATTGAGGCGTGAATAACACGGTTGCCTAGTAAATCGGGGGTCGAGGAAAGGATGCTTATTCCTGTACCTATATTACGTTACATAGATATTTATACCCTGAATTTTAAAGAAAAAAAAAATTGGATAATGGCCGGCAACGTTTCAAGCAATATCGGTTGACGATCTGCGAAAAACTGTAGGACTCGGTGAATATACTTTATCCATTATCCATAACACACCTATGAGGACCAGCATAAATAATACTCGTTATACTTAATCACTAATGATCACGAAAATTCCAAGCAAATAATTTTGGTTCTAACCTGTTCCAAACGAGCTTTCTCTAACTCCTTCTGCATATCGTTGAGCGCCATCTCCGCCTTCCGAAGTTGTTCCATATCCCGCAGCATACGTTGGACTTGATGACGGCTGGCGCGACCGGCGCGCAGTGCCGCCCATCCGCCAACGACAGCCAGCAGGAGTAGGGATGCGAGGAGCCAGTCTTTCCATCTACTACCTTCTGGAGATACAACCATGGGATTTAGAATTTGATCAGGGTTTTATGTAAAGGAATGGTTGCTAGATGTATTGAACAAAATGTTATGATAAGAGAGAGAGGTCTTTATAAGTATTCATTAGCTTACATATAAATAAAAATTCAAATCTCAGCTCTTTGTAGTACATACACAAAGATATTGTTTAGGTCTTAAAATCTTGGATTACCTAAATAGGAATAGGTACTTGACAAACCGAAAATAACTAAATAATGGTGAATGCACATCTAACACAGTTGAATGCGGCGAACGCAGCGAATGAAACAAATTGTAGCTCGTTTCGAATCAGTCGAATCGTCCGAATCTAGCAGAACCCCAAAAATTGCAGACGCATTCGGAGGACGTCATCATATTTGACGCGGTTGATACTTGCTTTCCACAGGTTTAAAGGATTCTCCAGCAGGTTAGGCTCAGATTAGTGTTTGGCGGGTTCGGCTCCGAAAAATATGCGTTAAAGTATACGTCTAAGATTTTAATTTTTCTTTTTTAAGAGTTCGATAACCAACCTTCTTTTGGAGCACATCAAAACAAGGAAGATCTTACTTATTTTTCTTGAGCAGAGGAACAAAAGTGGATTAACGTGAACAACAATTTACTGCGTTGTAGTTTCTATAGCTACATAGTATTTCACAACATCCGAACTTCTAGTTGAATGTAACTGATATATGGTAACTTTATATGCATTATGAAGACCGGTAAATGAATTAACTTGTTATCTCGTACAATCTAGGTTTTAAGCGTTAATGGAGACAATTGAGGGACTATTTTGGTCCACATTGACATGCCTAGTATACATAATTATACTGTAAATATAATAAATATGTATTAATTCTGACAAAATGTACTGAACTATATAAATTTGAGGGCCTGAGGGCTTAGCGCAGATACAGCCAGGGTCGCGGTAACTCTCGCGAACTACCCGCAACTATAAACTGGGCCCTAGCCCACTAGGCCTAGGCCCACTAGGCATTTTCGATAGCCTGATTTTTGGGGCAGATCATGAAACAGTGGTTATCTTGCAGACTGAAACATATCCTTCAAAATAGCTGCTTATTGTCGTAGTAATTATGAACGTTTAAAGGTTTTAGTTAGTGTCCAAAATTTAGCCATTTCAAGGCCTGTGACGAAAAATGTTGTGACCACCCCGAGAGGGGACAAACTTGGATGCAATCTCGTGTTACCGCGTGCAACTGTATAAATGCGTCCATGATGCAAGCTACAAATTAATCAACGCGATTGGTGATGACATGTGACATTTTAACACCAGTTATCTTACTTACAAATCATGAGTAATTAACTAGTGGTGAGTATTACGTGTGCGTTTGTTACTAGTGTAAATCTTTTCGTCCTTTTTTGCGAAGAAACAGATACACATGCAATCCTAGAGATATTAGATATTATATTCCATTATAGAGATCGAGCTACCCAGAACTGTAATTTTTTTCCTTTTGAACCATACGCTTCAGCGATGAAGTTGAAAATGTATTAAGGGAATTTGACAGATTTTAGTAGCTTTATGTACATGCTGTCTGTACATAAGATAATAAACTTGTCCTTCGAAGATGAACGCTTCTTTTTAGGGTTCAGTAGCTTATAATAAATGTTTTTGCGTAAGGACTGCTTGATAATTTATTACTATGTTTTTAAAAATATACGATTAACGGTGAATCAACTTGGTAATTTTTCAAAATATAAATAACTAGCGACCCGCCCCGGCTTCGCACGGGTGCAATGCTGATACTAAAATTATACATATAAACCTTCTTCTTGAATCACTCTATGTATTAAAAAAAACCGCATCAAAATCCGTTGCGTAGTTTCAAAGATTTAAGCATACAAAGGGACATAGGGACAGAGAAAGCGACTTTGTTTTATACTATGTAGTGATTATGTATCCTGCCGGAAACAAGAAAGTTAGATTTTAATAATGAGGGAATGAATGGGAAGATTCCTTATCTGTTGCAGTTTATCCACAATTATTCCAATGAATAAATGACATAATTTTGGAGGTGATCTACACAGGTATTATATTAAAAGTATCGTAAGAATATTACATTCCTACCAACTGACAATCTGAAGCCAATAAAATAGGGGTCATTTCTAAAAGTCGTGAGATGCCTCATTAATAATTCAACGCCGGAGAAGATTACAGGCCAAAGGTCACCAGCTAATCTGAAGGTGATTATAATAAACGGTCAACATTATTTTCCTGCTAGCCAAACTGTGTAAATTTTTTAACTGAGGTAAACTGCGGTTGTTCGCAATTTTATCAACAAAAAAAAAAAACTTCACGCCATATGAATATTTAAATTACATGTATTATCATTTTTTTCGCATTATAATATCAAAATGATTACTAACGTTGCAGTATGTACCTATTATTACAATTTTAAGAAACTTTTTTTAAACGTGTTAAAAACGTATGACCAATATAAAGGCTAAAAAAATATCTACAGAGCCAGCACATCAAGCTACTGCAATATGTCAAATTTCCTTAATAGATTTTCGACTTTACCGCTACAGCATAGGGTTCAAAGTTGATTGTGAAAATTTGACATTTTCGGGTAGCCTGATGTGCTAGCGATTGCACGAAAAAAAGCTACGTAATAAATCGAATAAATAGACAAGTAATTAAGAAAATACGCTTATCTTTGGCATGGCTGCAGCGACCTCGCTTGTTTACCTCAGCTACAATCAAATGCCTGGAGAATACCTGAATACCTAATATACTTAGCAATTAAATCTAGCCATTATTGTTAAGTATGGAATCGACATTTTTGTTTGTGAGCGGCGATGCCACATACAGACAAAGATAACTTATAACACCTCTTTTTATCATCGGGGGTTAGAAGCAAGCAGGCAGTGGTGGAAGTTTAATAAAAGTCGTAAATAGTAAAAGTAAGAATAATGACGTCACGATTTTTTCACATCTTGCAATATACTTATTTTACTTTAATTATAAAAAAAAATGTTTTTCCTTCAAAACGATAAATGAAACTGACATTATATTAAGACGCGTTACCTAATAAATATCATAAAGGGTTTTATTTTTGACCTAGTTTACTACCCAAAGGACCAAATTAAACTAAAAGCCATATTTATCCCCAGGTACGAAACCCTGTAACGCAGTTTTTTTAATGAGGACATTGATCTTTGGCCTTAAATGATCTTGTTCGTTTAGTCGCTTTTATTCCGATTCATTTTAAGCTACGTTAACAGAAGCCTTTTATAACAAGTTAATAACAAATGCTTTTAAATATCAATATTGTTCAATTTGCAACAGAAATATAGTCTTTGTTAAACTTCTTTTATTTTTTTCACATAACCCAAACTGTGTAGGTAAACACATACCTACTTGTCTTTTGTATTATATATTTTTTTTTGTATTAGATTCGTGCATTAAGTTAATGTCTAGACACACTAATTGGACGCACGGATTATAGTTCACGAGCACGAGCTATTTTATCAACGTTATTAGCTATTTTAGTTTTTTTTTTTTAATTTATTATTTTACCCGGGTAACTGGGTTGAGGAGGTCAGATAGGCAGTCGCTCCTTGTAAAACACTGGTACTCAGCTGACTCCGGTTAGACTGGAGGCCGACACCAACATAGTTGGGAAAAGGCTCGAGAGATGATTAGCTATTTTAGTAAGATTTTAAATTATATTTTAGTATATTCTTCTTTATACTACTATCATTTATTTTGTGAGCCAGTAATTGGCGACTGTGTAGGTAAGTCTAAGACACAATAAAACAAACATAAGCTCTACTGTACTCACTCAGAAGCTGTTGGAAGTCCTTAATAATTACAATAAACGATATTGCTATTCATATTACAATAGAAAGAGTGGTCAAAAGAATGGTCAAGCACCTTCGAAATTTTACAACAGTAAGGGCCAGTTTCACCGGTCACGGATAGCCAACTATCTACCAGATAAACTATCTGGAACTTATCAGCAATAGGTGAAAGAAGCCCTAAAACTCCCTTAAAGTGGTAGCTTGGAGGAAAATCAACAGAATCGAATGAGGTCAGTAGTTTCAGTGTTTATAAACCTACAATATTATAAGGATAAAACCTTCAGCCTACAGAGGAGGTCAAGGGTATCAAAATTACATAGATATTTACGGTTTTACCATCATCACTTAAATCCACATAACGCCCACTAAACACCAGGTATACAGCATACGATGCACACACTGCAATCCAGGTCTCAAACATTTATTATCACATAACTAATAGCTATCACATCACTCTTTATCATAAGTGTATCAACATCATTCCCTATTAAGAAAATTAGACACGATGTTACACAATTTCACGGTTACAAAATAATAGGTATTTTTGCACGTGTCTGTGGTAATTAAATATTCGTATTAATATAATACTGTTCCACTATGTCACAGCTACCGATCACAAAAGTCAAGTTTGAATGAAGCTAAATCGTTCTCGTAAGCTGTGATGTAACGCTACTGACACCATCATTTTATTTAATGTGAGACACCTTTACTATCAAACAAAATAATATATGGGTATGTTGTTTGACCCTTGTTTGGGTACACTTCTGGTTTTCCCATACAGCAAAATTTGTAAAGCCGGTCTTTAAAATTTACAAATGATATCATGGAAACTTGTACGATTAAATACGATAAAGTCATAGCATGAAATATTTGATTTTCACACTTCCCACATATTTTAGAATTTTAAACAATGCTGTGTTTTATGAACGCTTCTTTATAACGAAGGTTTTGTAGGAGGTACAAATAGAAGGTTTAATTGATAAGCGTTTGGTCCAGTTTGAGGTGGAAGATATTTTGTGTGCGTCTGACTTTCAGGGTTCATTAGATACACCCTGGTGACAGACGGACACCAATAGTCTTAGTAATAGAGTCTCATTTTACTGTTTGGGTACGAAACCCTAAAAAAAAATTGTCAAAATATCTATATTCACTAGCGAAGCGGACAATAAAGTTTTTCTTTTGATACATTACTTGGTACTTCATAATTAGAAATACAGTGTGCAAATATCCTAAAAAGCAATACAACGCCACTCATAGACGAGTGGGCAGCAATCAAGGATACGACGAGGGCAAAGCTCAACATAATTTAGGCCGTCAGTTATGAGACAGTCTCAGCAAAGACTAAAGGTTGGTGAATCTACTAATAACACGTTACAAGTAGTAATAACTTGCGGTCTGACATTACGTTTCATGCATTCTAGCGATGCAAACCATAGGATGGCGTTTAATCTAGTTTTATTGTTATGGTAGTAACAAAAGTGTAACTACATATGAGTGTTTGGAGATTACCGAGAGCACCTATTGTTGATTGACTTGCGGATCGAATATCATCGGTAATTTAGAATTTATAGTATAGTTTCCGTAATATGAATAGACCAATTGCATTTTAAATTATCTGACTCATCATAGAAAACTGGAACTCATGTGCCCAATAGTCTATAGTAGGAAATGTAAGTTGTATGTTTCTAAGCTAGATGTCACACGAACGGTTTTTTACGAATGGCGAATAAACATACATATCGTAAATCAGTTCAAAGTAAGACCGATATGTTCAGATCTAATTTAATAAGTCGCACCACTATATTGGTCGTATTCCAAACTGGGCTAATTCAGTACCAAGGACATATTACAACAAAATACAAGGAAAATCATAATTTTAACTAATTGCAGCTCGTAGGTTTAACAGACCGAGTATCGTCGGTTACTGCTAATTGAATACCCAATTATAATAGTATCATTATGATACATTAAAATATTACTGAAAGGACTCGTACTGTGGCAATTAATTAACACAATTAATTCTTTATATCAGTAAAACTATAAAAAGGCATATGAAAAATTTAGAGTCAATTATTTAATTTGAATGTTGACAAAATCTATTTCGATATTGATTGTCATTTTGCAACCATCAATGGCGAGCTTCTATAATTAAGTCCGGGTTATGGATCACAAAACAGAAATTAAGGTCAAGTAATTCAGGAAAATCATTTTAATAGATTTAATAATACTATTCACCTTACAAACTGCAGGCCGCGCCAACCCACTCATTGTCAGAGAACATAGCCAAACATCAAAATGTATACTTTAACACAACAAAACAATTCACATTTAACTTTGATTCCTACAATCACTCGTCTATCGCGAAGCGAATACGGCAGCTCATTGGTAATTTCAAAGAAAATCGACGAACAAAAGTAATGATTTAAAAGAACAATACGTTACATGCACCCGACTACTCGTCGTAAGACACATTACAACTTGATTCCAAGCTAACTGAATCACCTTTGAATTTGTATTCGACGTTCCAAAAAGTTCCGAATTATCAGTTTAATTTTTATAAATAACTTTGAGTTTCACTTATTTTACTGCACTTATTTCATCTAGTTCAATCTTTTTCATTGTAATATTTGCGAGACATTCATTTATCTAACGTGCACTTACAATGTTGTAAGAGCAAATGGGACATTCCTGTGTTACGAGGAAAGCTAGGTTACCCTATTCGCCGAATAAAATAAGTAGCCGTACAAAACTTGCTAGTGTGATTCAATATACGTTCATTTTATCATTAAAAAATGAGAAAAGTATCGTAATGTATACTTAATTTATAAGCCAATTTTTTAGCTGCAGTCAAAGCTGGAAGAAAGTGATTTCTTTTAATGTCTACTACCGAATTCTTCTAACTGTGTGCAGTGTTTAGAAATGAACAACAGTAAAACTATACGACCTTAATACCGAGTTCACACTCATTGTTGCGTACGCATACAGTGCCATTGAAACCTGATTGTAAACAGGATTATAAGACAAGGCCTATGTTTTTTAAATACAAGTACTCCTGTACTATGTGGAAAAGAACGGTTTCTTCTATAGTACAGACGCAAGCACATCAAGCTACTACAATCTTTCAAATTTTACTTAATAGAAATACAACTTTATAGCTCAAGCATATGGTTCATCATTGACATGAAATGTGATAGATTGTAGTAGCTTGATGTGCTGGCGTCAGTACAAATGGTCAAACTGTCCAACAGTTTTGTAAGGTATTTAGATTGTACAGATGCCAGCACATCAAGCTACTATAATCTGTCAAATTTTCAACTTTATTGCTGAAGCGCATGGTTCAAAGTTAATTGGGAAAATTTGATAGTTGCGGGTAGCCCGATGTGCTGGCGTCTGTAAAAGAAAACTTGATAATGTGCTTGAAAAATACAAACACCCCAGTCAAAATTATTCATGAATGAATAACAATGAATTGATCGTGCTAATCACAGCGAGCAGCTGATTTCAATACGCATTCAATATATGACGGGCAAGTACCTAATGGAAATACAGTCGTCACGCGTGAACAAAACGTTAGCAATTAGCCTATCGTAACAATGGTGAACCATTAGTTAGACAATAAATCATTTCAGATTTCTGACGAGACAATAGTTAATATATTATAAGTAACTATCAAGAATATTGGGAAATAAGATTTGTTAACAATACTATAATTACAAAGAGTAAAATTGTACAAAGCCATTTTTCGTCTCTCAATACTAGGTACATCGGGACTAACGGTGAACGATGAAGAATATGCCAGGAGAAACATGTGGAAACTGAAATGTACCGAGAACCTATCGAATGAAAGCTGCGGTTTGTTCGCCAGAGTTACCGCGGCCTTTGCACACAAAGACCTCTAGAAGGAAGTGGGTTTTAGTCAGTAAGGGTTTGACACTCTTTGAGCACACAACACTTTGAGCTGTGGGTACAGCTGGAGGGCTCATTGGATGATTTCCGATATTGAAAAAAGACCTATTGAATGCCAATAAAATAGGGCGATGAACATGCGTGGAGATAATATCATGTACAGAAATCCTTCAGGCACCAGACCAGATACCACCATCGCAACCGTCTGGCGACCAATCATCACGTATGAACAAAACCTTATCAGTACTGTAACAATGGCCGTAGATCTATTATCGGGCACATAATGAAACGTTTTTTGCACTATGCCTGACCTTCAACAAGCTAGTGGTGAGATCTCATTTATTTTTATGGTGGATATATTGACGACATTGTTTTCGTGTGGATTGTATTCTGAATTGTCATGTATAGAGGCCAATAAATCAAGCTACTACAAAATGTCAAATTTCCTGAATAGATTGTCAACTTTATCGCTGCAGCATATTTTTTAAAGCTGATCGGGAAAATTTTACAGTTTCGGGTAGTTTGATGTGCTGGCGACTTTTAATTATTCATCGTTCTTTTTATGAACATATGTTTATTTATTTTTAAGGGAAAAGTAAAGTTCTGTTTAGAATTGAAGTTGTTCATTACCATCATGTTCGTATGTTGGCTGCCGTTTCAAAATTGTCTTTATTATCAACATCGTTTGTTCCTACTTGATTTGTTACAGAAATAGGTGAAATAGTGCACTCACATCTATTAAAGACAAAATGTGTTTTTGAACCGTTTTCTAATATGGCACGGGTCATATTAAATTGGTCAAAGATACCAAGCTTTATTCTGCAATTAACAAAAACCAAGTCGGCCCACCTACGAACGACGGACGGTATATCTGTCATACACCAAATTAAACTTTGTATCATAGTACAAACTGGCTATTACATGCGATCATTCTTTGCTATTTCACCATTAAAAAGCAATTACGCAGAATCATTGCCAGTAAAAAAAATTGCGAAGTGGAAAAACAGTTTGTTGTATAAACATCGTCTGGCTAAATATTAATTTTGTTTTTATGAGTTCGTCGTTACTAAACTTAAGTGGCGTAAATAAATATGAAGGTTATGTATGAATTGCTACCTACGCTCGAAATAGTACATTTCAATAAATTGAGTATGAACAGATTCATGTTGGTGTTACCTTATAAGCTTTATTGTTGTCAAAATAAGCATGGTGGGTGTACGTACTAAAAAAACGACATAAAACTTTTGTTGCCATATTTGGCAGAAAATATATAAAGGAAACAAAGGCTAGAAAGGAAATGGGAGATCAACGATATAATATACCTTCCGCCTGGCGTGGAGCAGAAGGCAGTCCATAGCGAAGCAAGGATTGAGAAAATTTCTCTCTACGAACGGGGCCATCCCCCGTGCTTCGTCTACGAACGGGGGATGGATTTTAAATTGGTAAAGTTTATAGTCCTTTTTTAGAGAACCAAATTTTTGCGAGTTCTAAACATATTGTATGACATAATTCAACTTGTATCAATTATGAAAACAAGTTTTTTTATGACAGTAAGTAACGGTTTCTATGAATTATTTTTGTTTATAAATGCTTAGTAAGATTAGGGTAACATAGATTAACCTGCCAAATTTGAGCAGGTATTACTTCTGTAACATTTCTGGTGGGATTCCTTCTAATTAGGAATGTAAATGAAGGAATTCAGCATTAAAGCTTATGCTTCGTTACCCTATCCAATCAACGAAATCAAATCAACATGCATAAAACAATACATGTTGGCTAGGCTTTCTGACTACTAAGGCGTTGTCCTAGGAAAACTTCAAATGCAGAAATGCTACGCGATGCAGAAATATGAAGTAGTTGTTGTATGTACCTCAATGTTTACGTCTGACACGCGGACGGACACACGTAGCGTAAACTATTGTTCGCCCTGTCGCTCACAAGGACTGTTTAGTACTGCGAGTAACGGGACTGTCAAAATCTATAAGCACCAAGTTAGAATTTACAGCGTGAGGCGCAAAGGGGAGGCGATTTAATATCGGCATATCGAAAGCAGCCTTGCCTATGCAACCAAATTGTGGCTAAGAAGTCTCAGGAAGGCAAAACCGCGGTATATAACTACTGAAAACTATGTATACAACGTAATATAAGTCAAGCTCAACGGGTACAAGTACTTACAAATGAAATAAATAAGATGAGGCTGCTAGTACAACCGGTTCCCATTATTTCTAGTTTTAGCGATGTCTGCGATAAGATATACAGAACCGGTTTTTATATAAACATAATTAAAGGACCGTTTCGCGTCCTAATTATGTTTTTAATTTCTTGGAGTAGCCATGACAAATCTGTCCCTCAGAAATTGATCTCCGAATGTGAATTGCTATCATCGGATATACATCAACTAGCGAATTGCATATCGCTATTTCTATGTTCATTTTTGGGAGAACAGCGAAAGAATGCTCTGTGTCTGTGTGTATTTGTGTTTACATCAAAAGTGCTGTTTGGACGTGTTCTAGCTCTAGTTCTGTGTTCGTTTGGACTAAAAGCACCAACAGACTTTGTCTAGAATTAGTACAGGCTGTATAACGGCATAAGAAGCGCCTGGTGCCAAGACTTGGCTAATTAGGTGTTCAAAAAAATTTTGAATGAGAGCAGGAATGATTATACCAAGGTTCATAACTATAATTTGAGATTTTACACTTACACTACACAGGTTTGGCAACACACAAAATGCGTTTTTTGTGTTGCCATATCTACATAACAACAGCTGTCATGTTCACTACTTCAGGTACTACAGGTAGTTATCGGTACTTAATTTACTGCAGCATTTTATACAAAACAAATAAAAACACGCCCAAGCAATATACTTTTGAAAACTGCTTCCAAACAGGTTGATAAGCGAGTAGCATTTAATTTTTTTTTTCATTTTTAGTATAATGAAGAGTTCACAATGGGGACGTCTATCTCTTTTGCACACGCCTAATTTAATAGAAGTGATGTCACAAGTTTACTACGTGCGTCCTTTATTGTTGTTTGAAAGTTTGTCTTTGTACTGAATTTGAAAAGTATATTAACTAAGTTTTGTAACGAATTCCAAAAAGTGTTTTTATTATTTATTTTGAATAAAAAGATGGAGTCTAATCGAGCACTTTATTCTGATCTAGCATATCTTTTCAATTAAACCTAGCTAAAGTTATCCCGTACCTTGGTACCCGTGGTAGATAGCTATAAGAAGCGAAACAGACTTTAACATTCCGTGTAAAATTATCTAATCTACAATGCACTCAGTTTATATCTTAACAGTGTAGTTAAAAGAACTGAAAAATTGTTTGTTTCTACTGTTTCGTTTTCGTCAGTGCGAATATATGCTAAGGAAGAAAGTATTTTGCTTATGTTTCATACATTCATCATAGTACAAAAATAATGAATTGTGAAATAACAGTTTGCTTAAAAAATTATGTAACTTTCCGAAACATCACAAATTTAAACGGTCAGATTTATCTAGTCTGCGGAGGGCTGTCCCTTACACCCAGTATGAATGTCCAAGAATTGCACTTTACCTTTAGGGGGTCCGAAGAGGACGACGTCCATCGCCTTGAGTGCCAGTTTCTGTTTGTGGATCGGGTCTTTGATGCCCAGCACGTTGCTCAAGTACTGCATATTGTTAACTGCCAATCTGTTAGAAAACATAAGGCAATATTAACCAAAAATATTAATGGAGTCCATACCGATTACCAGTCAGATCAGCCAGCAGCTATGCAGTACATCACCTTCACGTCAATCACCTTCTTCCAGACTCTGGGCTGCTGATGAAAGTCTCTTAAAACCAACACTGCGATTTTGGCCCGACCCGAAAATCGAACCCGAGACCTCATGCACTGCAGTCGCGCTATATGACTATTAGACCAAGGGCGATGTGACTAAGTTACTATATTTAGGCATATTTCTATGACGTAAAGAAAGATCGTTGTTCCTGTGTTATTACGACGGCATTTAAGTGAGGTGTACCTTTTAAAATTTGGTATATAAATGAAAGCAAAACTGTATTAGATCTGGAGTTCACCCCCTAATTGAAATTTGGATTTCCTCTTCGTATATGTCACAGCTGGTTTACATAGCCTTTCAATCAAACAGCCAGCCTTTTGAATGAAGAACGCTATTAAAAGACTCCTCAATTATTATTATTGAAAAATTGAAGCCTCAAAACTATATTTATCTACATACTAGCTTCCGCCAGCGGTTTCACCCGCTTTTTGAGGGAAGTACTTTCCATACCCGGATAAAAAGTAGCCTATATGTTATTCTGATGTATAAGCTATATTGTGGTAAAGTTTCATTCGAATCCATTCAGTAGTTTTTACGTGAAAGAGTAACAAACATCCATACATCCATACTTACAAACTTTCGCCTTTATAATAGTCTACATATAATTCATAGACGCAGATATGAGTATAAGGGCACTTGAATGAGATTTGTTTCAAGTGCATAGTTTCATGAATGAGCACTTCAGGCACCAGTCACTCTCACTAGCGATAACTGATAAACGAATTATAAGATAATTGCATGATCGTATTTTCGACACTAAACTTTATGGTTAATATAATGGCTTAAATAAAAAAAATGCAAGAATAATATTCCAAAATGCGGCCCGGGTACCAATTAAAGCCACTTTTCGACTGAATAATGCACTATGATCATTATTGTAAGCCTATTTTATCGTCCCACTTCTGGGCACAGGCCTCTCTCACACAGGGAATGATTGAGCGCAAATCACCCCGCTTGCTCTATGCGGATTGGTGATTTCAGACTTTGAAGAACAGGTATCCCGAAGATGTTTTCTTTCATCTTAATTAGTCATTGGTGTCCAAGATATACTTAGAAAGTACATGTAACCTAGATAATCACCTGCTATTTATTCACATATAATATTTAAACTTTTGACTATTGGCAAGACTAGCTGAGATTATCCAGTAGTAAGTTGTTACCTAGGCAGGGTCGCGCCGGTGACTTTGTGCTGCAGAAACAGGGTCTTGTATTGAGGCAGGTCCACAGACTGCGACAGCCATTCCACTGTCTGCTCTACAGTCCAGTTGTGTACCTGAAAAAGACCGTCCATAATATATGTATTTTTATATTTGATAGGTAGGTCATGAGCTGACATCGATTTCTAGATTAGACATAGTGATATAGCATGAGAGCCGTGGTTTAAATGCAAGTAGGTATTTTGACGATAAGAAATTAAAAAATATTGTGAGTACTGTTTAAGTAGTATAATTATTATTTTACCACTTAATAAATATAGACAAATAATTATAAACCATCTGATTGTTTTCAGCTTATCTCCCAAAATAAAAACTATCATACAGTTTCATACTCTATGTCCTAATGTTAAGATGTTACTGGGGCATAATACTCTGCTGGGGTTACCGGTTACCGTGACCCTGGCACCCTGGGACCTCCAGAAGGGACATAGTGGGTTTTAGTCAGTAAGCGTCTGACACTCCTTATAGTTGCACCCACAGTGGGAGAGGTCATTTGATGTTTTCCCGTGAAAATAAAAAGGGGGTATAATACTAACCTCAGATCGCAGCCACGCTTCCCACAACTCCTTAACAGAGATGTGCATATCATCGTTGTGGTGGAAGGCGCGCTGACGCTTTTCGTAACCGCTGTCGTACTGCAACTCCTCGCGGAGGAACTGGAAATAAGGCAAAACATGTTTTAAAATCAGATTTACATCTAGGAACGGTAGTGTCCTAACAATGCAAGGATTTTTTGTATATCCAGGCTGTTCTTGTTTCGCAGACATAGGTCCGAACATGCAACGAGAACATAAACGAGCAACATCAATCATTTTACAAAGAAGTGTCTAGTTGGAAGAATTTAGAGTTCAGTCTGAGCTTATAAATACGCAAACTGGTTTATAGGTTTTACCTGACATTCGATCATCGATCGGCGCGAAAAGTATGTCCTGATCTGAGTGCAGTGAACTTTGAATTTTTGATGGGTAAAACCAAGCGAGCATCAAGAGTACCCGAATTACAATATTAGCATATACCTAAACATGCAGCTGCCCTAGCTATACGCTTGCAAGAGAAATCATCATCATCACAGCCTTTTTGTTGTCCCACGGAGAAGGAGCGTTAATCACCACGCTTGCTCAATGCAGATTGGTGATTTCAGACTATATAGTCCAGGTTTCCTCAAGATGTTTTCCTTCACCTTTGATCAGTCAGGCAAGAGAAAGGCGAGAATAAAATTGACGAGCATAATTTCACATAAGAAATGTGTAGTTAGAAGAGCGTGGAAGACAAAACCATGCTACGTCGACCCCAAATATTTGGGATAAGGGAGGAAGATGATGATGATTGCTAATTTACAGAATTACTTGCAATATTATCTTAATATTTATTCATCATCTTCTGGCCAGTATTGCAAATTCTATTTCAAGTCTGCTCAGCATGTTTTCTTCTTCCGCACTCTTCTATTTGCCGTCATTTCACAAGTGACATTTGTTCTAGTTATATCAACTTTGATACAATCCATCCGTCGTTTCAATTATCCAGTATCTCAATATTTAGTATCGGAAAAAAATCGTCAATTTGGATCACGGATCCTCAGGTATAAATTTACACAAGGACAAAGCCTTGTCCCAAAAGCAGATATAACTTCTGTGATTAGTTTTCCTTATTTTTGTGTTTGTATTTGGTACCTAGATCCATCCATGTTGACACATTGTTATTATTCGCGATATCCGTTCATATTTATAAAGTGCATACAATCTTATAAACAACAATTTCTAGATTAAAATTAGAGATAATTTTGCCATTAAGGTTCTCAGATGAACAGAGACTAATATTTGAGGCATAAACCTTAAGGGCCTTACTGCAAAAAGTAAGGCAGACGTTCGACGCGTGTTTAAAGAAAAAGAAAATTGTCTGCAAAAAAATTTTAAACACGTGTCAAACGTCTAACTTTTTTGTAGTAAGGCCCTAAGTTTTAATATATGCGAAATTATTACTCTTTGTGTTTTAATAATTTTATATAGCTCTTTATCTCACATAAAAATTGCCATAGTTTATGGTCAAGACAATCCACGCTACAGAACTTAAGCACCTCAAAAGTTTTTTTTTTTCTTTAGATTTTTGTGCAATATCTTGAAGCGATTTTAAGTCCTAATAAAAAAAATCTATCACCTCAATATTAGGGCCTATATACCAGCCTCCACCTTATCCAGTAGAATACTAGCATAGTTCCCTATCTTGCATAAAAGCCAAATTTAGATCATTGCACGAACTTACATCATCACTCTCGCTGAGGTCCACATTCCCGTTGGCATCGTCATCAAGCTGCCTGTGCAGCTGTGTGATGGCTTCCAGGCCAGCGCGGTCTTGCAGGCAGGCGGGCTCATTGTGGCATGCTTCGAACAGAACTGAAAACAAAAATACGTCACTGTTAAGAAGGTTCGAATATTCTAGAAGTAAATCAAAGATTTGATAAGTGGTAACAGACGAAGGAAATCTTTGAAATGAAAAATTTAAAAGGTCTTGCTAATTCGCCAATGCCTTCAGGTGATTTATGGCTTAACGTGGCATTAATGCCTCAACTTTCAGTGAAAGGACAGAACGAAATGGTATTTAAAATAATAAAAGTAAATCCTATTTAGTCACAAAATCGGTAGTGAAATCTAAAATCCATAATGTTGGAAATCGTCAAACCTATCTAACAGGACACGTGAAGACGTGACAAGATCAGCCTTTGTAGATAAAATTACAGTACTACATATTGTCAAGGAAAAGTTAGATATTTACATAACGTTACAATAAACGACCGAGGCAGCCTATTCTTTAGCGTATTTCCTGAAAATAATATACTTAGCTACTATAAAGTGGTATCTAGAATATAGAATGATGTTCCCTTACATTGTTTCTTTGGTATTGATAAGGAACCTTAAGTAAATCCATAAGGAAGTAAATTGTCTGTGACAGATGCAGACAAATATAAAATCACTAGCTTCCGCCAGCGGTTTCACCCGCTTTCTGAGGGAAGTACTTTCCATACCCGGATAAAAAGTAGCCTATATGTTATTCTGATGTATAAGCTATATTGTGGTAAAGTTTCATTCAAATCCATTCAGTAGTTTTTACGTGAAAGAGTAACAAACATCCATACATCCATACTTACAAACTTTCGCCTTTATAATAGTATTAGGATAGGATTAGGATGAAATCATAAAATATCGTCGCAATTAATTCGATATCTATTAAAATAATCGCACATACATTCAAGTTCAATAACGAAATTATTGTACAATGACCAATACGTCTGGCCATTGACCTCGTATTCCGTATCGAATGGACTACGAACGATTGAAGGAATTTACTAGAACGAAAACCCAAAGGCGAATATTCTGGCCTGGTTATCACTTAAAATAAGTAGGTAGGTGTGTAAATGATCAGATGAAATTTAAGTCCAAGATTTACAGCTAAAGAATGACATCATCATAATGCATGCTACGCTAGACTGAGTACGTACTTATTTAAAATGGTGGTACCATTTCCATACCATTCCATATATTTCCATCGAGCGTCATATCCTTAATTGAATATTTTCAAAAACCTACGCTACTGACATAAACATCATCATTATATTTTTCAAAGCTAATATTTCAATGACTCAGCAAGAAAGAAAAAATGTTTTCATCGAGATCATTGCCCCCCTTTATCATGATGGAATGTTTTGAATAACAGCATACCCAAATATTCCTAGATGATCATTAAAAGTCTATCCAGGGAGCTATTAGTATCTAGGTTAATTAAAACCACTATTTACTAATTGATATTTGATTATTTATTGGGACACAATACAAGGTAAGTTTACCGACATGATTGTTTTATCTTATCTACCTAAGATAATTAAAGTTTTTATATATGCCGGAGACTTGTGAGGATAATAAAATTGATCAGCTGACAGCGGGACGCAATTTGTCAACAAAATCTCTAGACATCAAGCAGACAGTGATATGATAAAAGATTGTCGTACTAAAATTTTAACATTTGATATCAAAATAAGAGTAATGATAATGAGCAGGACGAATAAGGCACAAACAATTGACGTACTTCAGGATCACCCCTACAAATTTTGCAGGTCTTCAATACGACACTTTTTTTGGTAGAATATTGGCTTTATCTACACGGTATAAGTCGATAGTAAGGACTTAGCATATAACAAGTTGATGGACAGACATGGAAATATTACTTAAGTCTTTACGACTAAGCAAATTATGCAAGCGTGACAGATAAAATGATGTTGACTTTGGGATTGATTGGCGTTTCAGTATTCGGCTGTAAGAATTCCTTTGTTAAGGCAAACGTAGTGTGCTGATTTAAGAGGGTGGGGGATGCGCTGAAATTTCGGACCTTACTGTAGGATTTTACCAATGTACTGACATAATGATGGCGGTATTACTTCGAAATAATAATTGTGTTATACTTTATGCCATGATTTTATGACTCTGTAAATGTACAGTTAAGGGTTGGATAACAAAAAAGTGACGATCATTTCGCTACGACACAATCAACTTGCCGTGAATAATTTGAACCGTTCGCTTTAAATGTTCGTGCGGCAATGCCGAAAACCATGACATTATAAACGCGTTACACACCTTACTGAGGATTGCCCAGTAATGATGGTCGAAGTAAAAAGAGCATAAAATAATATAAAAAACAAAACATGAAACAAGTACATACACCAAACCTGTACCCGTGAGAAAAAATAATTACCACGAAGCTGGTGACTTCGATACGAAACCAGTTGTTTGCAAGGTAAGGTTATAATGTATGTATCCAGACTCTCTCCATATGTATAGACATTTAACTCCGTCTATATAGACACACACAAGCTTGCTCTGGGAAATTGAGAAGTAGGAAAAATTGAGCGTTAGCTTATCAGGAAGAAATGCTAATATGTACGAATTCTTATGGCTTGATTCTTAGCCTTAATTGGTGGCTTATCTATTAGATTAATAATGGTACTCAAAAATCGGTCATAAATGTAGAAGAATCATGAGACGCAAACAACATTATACATACATAGCTGACAATAAAAAAAGTATTTTGCAAAAAGCATCTAACAGAATTTTATTCAGTAGCAATAAAAAAGGAAACCCGTTTAAATATAGCCGTTTTATCAGTAAGCGTGTAGGTTATTCAATTATCTAGACCAGAGCCAGCCGGGGTCGTAAGCAATAGCTTCACCGCCGAACAGCGAACGCGATAAAACACGAACTATTTGATCGGCCTGAATGTGGAAATACAATGAACGATATAAGAATTCGAATTAAAAAAAGACTTTATTAACTGGGCTTTGTTTAGTTTATCAAAAAAGAAACAAAAAAGTAGTTCAATTCGGATGTAGAAATGCAGGTTTCAACTATGTACAGTTCAATGACCGACTCACAGACAAAGCATGATATTCTGAAGATAAGAAACAAAACAATACCTACCAAGGTTTGCAAGAAGAAGACAGAAAACTTAACCACAGACTACCAAAAATTTGAGTAACATTCACAGAATCGGATGTTTATGAATCGTTTTTATTGTGAAAACTTCATTAATTATAAAATTAGCATACACGACCGAACACTTAATCAATATAGTAATCGAATTACAACTAGTTATTATAATATAGCTGTAATAAATGTTTCCAACATCAATGGAAGCGATTCGGATCATCTATTTCGCATCATCGTCTTACTATCGGCGTCAATCAACGATTTGATGGCACCACGTGGTCCGGCTAAGAATAGTCCACTCTACTTCCCATCACGAGTGTCGTAACAGCTGTTTATTAACGAGCTTAGGTGTTTCTTACGTAAACTGGACCGTGCTAGTAGGGCAGGAATCCATATAAGTGAAAATGGTGACAGGGTCTTTCTTTGTTTAACTTGGACAATGTGTCATTTAGCGCCGAGAATAGAGAAGGATAGAATATCACACCCATGAGTGTATGACATTTGATTCCGAGAATTCGAAATCTATTTCGTTTCAATTACATTGCATTCATAGCGTTGATTTATAATGTTAACAGCGCTAAGCATTTTCAACTGGGATAACAGTACGCTATAATTTCAAACACATATTTCATCTATATCGTCTGTCTATTTCTCTCAGCACGCTTAATCGTGCACTACCTCAAACCAAAGCTAGAACAAATATGCCTTGTACATACAAGGCGCTAAGCATACACATTGTACTTACTTAAACAGTTAGTACTTATTTTAACATCATTACGTCATCTCCGTTTAACTAGCACTTCAGCCTCTTACAAGTACATGACCGGCCGTTAAATCTACCATTAACATAGCATTGTTTTAACAGAAGCAGATTCAAAGCTGTTAAACATTTAATGATGACTCTATAGCTGAAATGACTACAGTAGTAAAACAAACAATGTCTTCTAACTGAGAAACTTCATTGTTATGATAGGAACGCGAGTATAGAAATGTCTATATTAGTATCTTCCTACTATACACTTACATATCCTCAAGGAATTTATAGTTTTAAAACATTCATAAAAAGTCATCTGAGACCTTTGAAAGCGAGGGTTTTAAACAAAATTGGAATTAAACATTTTCCGCCACGCTGACACGAAAATTCAAATACAACCTTGGAATATGAGGCCAATCGAGGTTAAAATTCTAGTCACAGTAATTTGAAGAAGACCAGGAAAATGCGAAATCACAATCGTAAAAACCCAAAACAACACTCTTTTGTTAGCTTTTTATCGATGCGACCAACTATCAAAGTCCAATCAACAATTGCTTAAGCAATTCTGAGCTAAAATATATTTCCAAGAAACTTGTTATACTATTAACAGTCAATATGATTAAAAAACTCCTAATCCTGCAGATAGAGTTGGATGGAATGGTGCATACAATTCATCGAATATAAATATTGCGTTTTCACGCTCCATGCCACTTTAGGATCGAATACTACCATAGCGAAAATGTGATCCCCTGCAACTCAGTATAAAACAATTTATATATTGACGATGTCATAACAATACAAGACGTGAATGAAGCAATCAATTCTACTAGCGATGTCCAACAAAGCATCGCAACGCATCCAGCCATTTAACTCCCCTTTTATTAAGATCAATTGATGCTGTGACGCTAACAGATCGTGTGCAAACACTCAATTGTAAGAAATAGAAAAGGATTTAAAATGTACTCACGGTTAGGGAAATACCAACGCTGCAAGCTAATGTGCGGTTCTAGAAAGTTCTGTGCTTAGAATTCGGTTTTTATACTCAATGTTCTAAGAGGAGGAAAGTGAAATAAATGGCTTTGTTGATGTTTTAAAAGTTTTCCTTAAACCGTCTTGATGGATATTAACTCATGGTTTTTTGATATTCGAGCAACTATCTGGGTTTGACAATATTTGACATAAGCTATTTTATGGTTATTGGTTACGTTAGAGAAGAACTCTCCATCATTTTAATTGGCTTAGCAGAACATGAAGCGCTTACCGACAACTACCACATGCAATTTACGTTACGCTACGTTAAGAACGGTACCTAATGGTCATAAAACTTAAACTGCTTTACACAAAATCAGTAGCGAATCCAAATGGTTTGTCCATTAAAAAAATATTATACGCTCATTAAATTCTTGTAGCATCGCCGTTTATTCTTGTTTAATTTCAAGCTATCGATGGATCAAGAGTCTCTTTTGTAGGTCATGAGGACCATGCTGGTATCGAGAGAGCTTCATCGTAATAAATAATAAAAGTTATTGAGTCATTGACAAGTACCTACCATGTTATTGCAATATGCCTGTAAAGAGAATCTAGGTTGCATCTGTTGCAGCAGTTAAGGTTGGCAAGTAATAATCAACAGAAGCGTGCAAGATAAAAATATATATCTACAGGACCAGAAAATCCAGATATTCTACACTTAAAAATTTTCTCGATCGAACCTTAAATTAAGTCAGGCAGGCAACTGGAACTGCAAAAGTTAATACAGCTCATACTACAGGGTAGACTGCTCGGGTGCATTTTTTGTGCGTTAGGTTGTAAAATCCAGAACGACCGCATTTGACACGTGGACATAAGCCGACGGCTTCACTCCTTACTTATAATTAAATCCAATTGAAACGGATTAAGATAATCGTCTTGAAATTGAAGCCCATACCCGAAACCCCGGCGACATTCTTAATACATAACAGGTCACTTAAGATTATTTTTCTTAACGAAGCTGAACCAGCTTACTATCGTAAACAAGGTATTGTTTATGCAACTTCTGACTGACATGATCAAGCAAAATATAATCAATCAGGTCACATACCGTGACGTTGTCGATTGGGTGGTGAAAGACGGGCTAAATGAAGCTATCTATCGTCGTTAATAGATTTGCTACGTGGTATAAACAACGGAATATACAAGCGATGTAGAACTTATAGAAATCATGAATCGGACGATCTTTAATGCCCATCAAATAAACGCGAAGTTTCACACAAACATTGATGATTTAATGCATACCTATTTTCATGGATTGTTTATTTTCAGTTACTTAGTTAGTAGTATGTATCTGATTCAAGATCATTAGCATATTGACGCGTTGAGTATTCTCTATCTGACTTTCAGCTTTATATCTGCATGGTAACACAATTGTAATTATATTTACGTACCTAATTAAAATTCATGATTTCTTGTGTGGTCCGTATCCAAGTATAGATGACCTTCTTGTTTCAAGTGTCGTTGGCAAGGATTGCCTAAATGGATGTTGTTCACCTTTCCACTCTTAGTAGCTCACATATCAACAATCAAAAGGCTGTCAATGCAATACAATTTTTAGTCTAGATCAATCAATTGAAAAGCTTTCGTCTTGTAGCTTTATTTTCGTCATGCTGAGTTGATGGAATATGGGATATGTTTCATAATAATAGCAGATAATGCAAAGCAGTCTATGAATCAACTTAAATGCAATAGTGTTACCAAGTTCATGATAACGTGCACACATACACAATCGCCTATTAATATAACTGTGTCAGTAATAGTCAACATATCTATTGGTGATTGCTTTATATGTGCAACCACACAGTCGTCCATTATTTTAACATGTTCTTATTTCCTTTTCAGGATAAACAGAGGAAGATCGCATATTAATTTATTAGACTTAGGGCCTGTTTCACCACCTACGAATAAGTTCTAGATAGTTTATTTGGCAGATAATTTCAAACAAATTCTGTTCCATTTGAATTTATTCAGTAGATAGCGGCTATTTATTCATGAAAATATGAAAGACCTCCTTGGTGATTCTATACGTCTCATCTAACTGCTGGAAAATGTACTTTAATCTAATTCAAGCCATTCAATCTGACGTCTAGCTTTATTGAATAATTGAGGAGCTCAAAATATTCAACATTAAATATTCAACATCTGATTAGAGTGATTCAGCGTCCGCTACTGGGGAGCTTGTTGCGTTTTGTTTTCAATTTGGCGTCAACCAGCCGGTGTTGTCGACTGTTTCAAGATTAATTTTTTTTCACGTAAGAGTTATCAAAGTGAAGTCGACGGCTTATTATTATGGACTTAAAAAAATATAACCAAATCCGACTATCTCTGATTAGGGTGCTCCTAATCCCGACGAGATCGTAAATAGTTGGCTAGTTGTCGTATTGAACTTTGCCGTCAACGAGTCAGCTAAACGACGTATATCGTGTGATTGAATGGCGTTGTTCAGTCAAAGGGCTAGCTTCTTGATTGAACTGCTATGCTACGCAGTTGACTGCGATACATGCACAACATTTTAATTTTAAAGTTTTAATCGCGATACAAAAATTAAAAGAATAAAAGGAGGCGTCAGCAACATAAATCCAAAATCAAAGGAATCTATGCAGATTGCCCTGGTTTCAAGACATATCACAAACTGCCGACAGCTCCACGAATCCCGTACAAAGATACAATAACCGCATTAACATTTACGAGAATAGGATACATCTTCCTCGTTGTAAACAAGGAATCCATATCACTTGGCACAATTCTAGTTGCTATGCAAATCAAATAAACAAGGTGGGCAATTCAAATACACGTACGGAGTTCAACAAACGCTTGTACTCTGGAATATTGCGATTTATTTATGGGATCCATTTTAGCGAATGATCAACGATTTTGGGAAGATAAGTCTGATTTATTCGCCTATATATTCAGAGTTTAAAATTATCCTATCCAAATACGTTAATATGTTATGAACTGTACGTGAAAGAAGTACCAGTGCATCCAAATCTGGTCATCCAAATGTACCAACTTACAGCATAGCATTTTAATATTATGAGGAAAAATATGTATAAGTTGAATCAAACATTGAAATGGTTTAGAAAGGCTTCACTAAACATAGGCATAGTCTGACTCATAAGATTTATCTTGGAACAATCACTCACCTTCAGGCAGGAGGCTACTTTCGCCTCGTGCGCAGAATACAGTTATTGCATCTAAGAAGGTATTGTACATATAATGCTTAAGGTCATTAATCTTTTTCAATCAAGGTATCTTTTTGTGGCCACTCAAACTCAAACTCATTTATTCAAACTTGGCTGTAAAACAGCACTTTTTGACGTCAAATATTACAAAAGACAGCCCCCAAAACGCCCACCCGTCACCACTTCCTATGTGTTTTTGCTGGGAAGAAGAAGTGGCGCAACAAACTCCCCAGAGAACTCACAAATTGACATCAGACTCTAGAAAGAGTTTCAAATACGATAAAATAAGATTTTATAGGAATGAAAAACTCCAAGGATCCATCTCATTACTAGAAACATCCAACCATATGTTTGGTACGACTAGATAACAAGAGGGGTTTTCATTAAAGGTGTCTGTAATTGAACAACTACCAATTAACTTTAACCAAGTTCTGAGACTGTGACTGACTGTGATTCTGAAACTACTAATTTTGAATTCCTATCATACTCGTTAAAATGAAACATGAGAAATGAGGAACCAAGAGATTCCGGACACCAACAATATTATCAGCCAATAGCTTAACTGGACTTATGCCTGTCCTATGGCAATAAGCTCGATTTTCAGTTCTTCTCTGACCCATGTGCCGCTTACTTACAATATAGAATGCAATTCAGGCCAGGTGAACATTGCATTCCTTAGGTCAGTTAGCCTTCTTCGGAACAGCAAAGCTTCTCGACTCTCGACTCTCGAACAAATTAACCAGGAATAAAATGGCTCACTTCAAAAATGTAACGTAAATTAGCGAGAGCTGTACAACCTACTTACGTGGTATTCTAGACTTTATTGACGCCACAATGCTGAGCTCATTAGCATATAAGATCTGCTCAAATTACACCTTAGCTATTAAAAAGTAACTTTAATTGTTACACGTGGAGCCTTTTTGTTACTACCCACTTGCTAATGCAGTTCGAGTATGTATAATTTCAGTTGGAGAGCTTCCTAAAACACTGTTGCTAAGGGCTATAATATTATAGTAAATTAGAATAAATTATTCCTGAACATGTAACAACAAGCTAATTTGAATTGATTTTATTACTAACAATTATGTAAAGACTACCGTGTAGCAATAAAATACTTATTAATGATTATGTGGATATTACCTTTTAAGTTTGAAGATCAAGGAAACTATCTGGGTAAAGACCATGGTGTCTGGTACAAACGAATGGCAGAAAAAAATGGCTTCGACCTAAAACAAATTGGAATAAGGGCAGGAGGATAAACAAATCTGCCGGTTGTTCGCAATACTTACCGTGGCCCTGGCACACGGAGACTTCCAGAAGGAAAATTGTGAATTTTAGTCATTAAGAGTCTGACTCTCCCTCCAGCTGCACCCACACAGAGGGAAGGGTCATTTGATGATTTCCAACGAAAAAAAAAGGAGGATAAACATATGTAGTTTCACTCAATAATGTTTTTCGAGGTATTCATTACAAGTGTTTCGTTTAAAACAGGTGTGGCTGGCTGTATGCATGACGTTTCACTTAAACTTGTCTGGTCAAGGTTAGGTCAGACAATGAGTTCGGTCACTGATTTAAAATTTTCGAACAAACATTATTTATTACGAAAAAAAATCGTTCGTCATCCTATTTCCTTTGAAATATTAAGCAAACTACATTTATACTTTCGTAGATATATGAAGTCAAACATTTTCATCATGGCAGCAAATATTTTTAGAAAAAGCAGTACTTAAATCATAAATATAACATTTAATAAAAATTGGTAGCAAAGAGAGCGTCAATGACAGCGCGCTTAAAAAGTAAGCTTTTTTAAGTGGATAATAATATAAGTAAGTTTTTCTGAAACCGCTGTAAGCTTTTGATAAGGATGGAAAAAGCAAAAATATTTTCATGGTAATTAAATGACAGATTACAATTGACGCGACCTTGTTATATGCATATATCTAATACTCGTACAATAAAAACATCGAATACAATAAGATTATAGTACATAATTCATAATTGTATAAAACTACAAAATTCTACAACAATAAACGCTACGCTTTACTTCCAGATAAATATTGCAGGCGATACAATAAAAACTACATATTATAATACCGGAACTGGAAGCAAATAAACATGGCGAGATGTTTTTTTTTTATATTGTAAATCAATAAACAACACCATAGATACTACACGTTTTTCTTATCGAAAAATTACAGGCCTTAATTTGCAGACTGCATAAAAATAATTTGAATTTTCTGCATCCGATCTTCCATTTCCACAACAGTAATAAAACACATTACACCTCAAATGAACACCTGGAAAGTCCCCAAAAGACTAAGAAAGTTTTATCCAAGCCAAAATCTATAAACGAAAACTGTCGTGCACACAAAATACGTCAGAAAAAGTACTATTAGCATCGCAGGCGCAAGTTGTAATGGGTAGACGGCAGATACTGATTTAGCCATGGAATTAATCAAGCAATCGGTCGCACGGTGCCAACAGATGTTTACGTTCATGCTTGTGAACGCCCTTAAAACATTATTAATTTCGCCCGCACTTCCTAATGAGCTGGGCAGAGAAACAAATGAATGTGGCCTCTTCTGCATATTCTATTTTGGAGTGTACAATACAAGATATCGTAACAATAGTGCTAGATGCAAGATGAAACTACCAATTAACGTTCATTAATTGATAGTCATTCAAGAATCCGTAAACGATTATACCGAAAGACATGAACAGATGGCAGAGCCAGAATGTTCAACGATACTCGTTTCGTGTTAATCGTGAACTTTGATCTGGAAAGATCGATTCGTTAGTGGCAAAGATTAATGCGCCGTCTTCGACAGAAATTGCATCACTTACACGGGTTTTTGACAGTATTTATGATGCAATGAAGAAACTTCTAAACAATGCATACACCTCAAAAGCTTTTTTGGTTTTGAACATTCGTTACAAAGTACACTTCATAAACCGGCGCTAGGATTAAGCCATTATCATTATCTAGTTCACGGCTAATACATGATATAGCCTATGACTCAATAATAGGAGTAAGGACGTGCTACAGACCTATACGACCTTTAATTACTGATAACAAACAACACACTTCCGATACGATAAAGCTTTAGTTTAACTCTTAGTTAATTATTCATACACTTTATCCGGATTATAGCTTTTACGTTCGTTATCATCATCATCGGCCTATTTATTATCTCCTAGAAACAGACCTCTTCTCATACGGGAAATTTTCAAGCATTAATGACCACCACTTTTTCATGGAAGAATCTTTTAGATATATTACGATTCAAAATCTGACCAACATTGATAATTAATTTCCGATCTAAAATTAATTGGATATACGATTAGCTATCAAATTAAATATAAAGAAGATCGCGGAAATATTTTTTTTAAGCGGTCATTGCTTGATTATTTTTTTATATCGCACTATCTGTCTGGTCTATTTAGATTGATTAGAGTTTGTATGATAAAGGTGTGATTTATCCACTGGTTCAGCGAAATATTTAAATGTCCGGTCGTTTAAGTGTATCAAGTCTAAGTCTTAATGATGTTGCTTAACCAATATTTTGACGGCAATCAGGAAGGGATTCCGAATTGACATTTCTTTTTTCGATTTCAATGTTTGACTATGCAAACTCATGTTTCTTTTTCGGGATCCTTGTTCCTTTTTATGGGCTTATATTAAATTTCTCCAGAGTAAAGACATAAAAAAATCTACCACCAACACGAAGAGCCAGAATAATTTCACCTAGGCACTATTAGGTATCATTTCGTAAGTCAGGTACAATCGATGCCACCGCGTGCGAGTGATGCTGAGTTCTAAAATAAGATGAAAACACGCATCGACCGCTTGTTCGTCTGCCATTGATATCGGAGTATTTTGATGAGTCATGTACCGTCTGTTGGTAACACTGTCTGGTCTCACGTGCTAAACGGTTTCAGATGACTTCTAAACTGATTTATGTGTTTGGCTGAATAGGAGATAAAATCTAGACTCATAAATAATAGTGAGTTTTGCTTGTTTGTTTGAACACTAAACGGTCGTAGGCTTTTCTTTCATTAGGACGAAACTTTAAATATGGCTGGTTACTTGATTAATGGTGCATATGTAGTGTCTGAGAGATTTTTTTTCTTCAAAATCATGATCTTCAGCGCACCCAACGCTCCTCTCCGGTTAAGCAGTAAACAGCCTCCTAGGCTCAACTGCGAGTTGCCAGTATAAAAAAAAACACACACAACGCACTAGATGAGTGCGATGCAAAGATTCGCTCGTCTATGCGCTATAAATGTCCTAGAATAGTGGCTTTGGTCGGAAATCAGTGCGAAGGACATATCAACATTACAATTTCCTCAAATCATTGCTCTAACGAGTAGGTACCTATTGTAAAACACAGAAGCGCCTAAATATAAAAAAAATAATTGACCATAATAAGGAAAACTCTTAATAATATCATGTTTTCCTCCTTATCTCACGGTTCATGTGGTTCAACAAATAATGATACTTGCATGTAATCTGATAAGCCAACGTAGATGTTTGCCTTTGGCGGCTAGATAATGAATGTATTATAATAATGAGCTTTAGAAAATACTTAGGTCATGGCACAGGTATACTAAACTTTATGGATACTAAGTATACATTTTTGAGCTACTATTTCTGAACTCTCATAGTCTGATGGGACGGCAATCCAACACGACCGGATAGAGATCACGCGCAGGACCGACATTTACGTGCTCTCCGATGCATGGGTGTATCAATCACAAATTCCAGACTCCGGGCTGCTTTATTAAAGTTTCTCAAAACCCATAAAGCGATTTTGGCCCGACCCGGGTATCAAACCCAAACGTGTCAGCAATCGCGCTATGCGACTACCTAGAGAGCAACGAGGTCGTAGAGTAGTTAGTATAGGTACCTACATACATGGGCACAGATGTCTTGCATGACATGGTCCCAATAAGCTGTAAATATACCTAAGGAATGACTTTGGCAGTTCAGCAGAACCTTGCAGATGAACACATCAATGAAGCCAATTTTGATTTCCTAAGATGGCAACATAAAATGGGCAATTTAAAACGTAATACAATACATGCTTAAATGGAGAATTTAATATGACAATTAGAGGGAATCCTTATTTGATACGACAAGTATGTGTGGTCCTGTGTATTCTCACATAATAATTATAATGGCATCCAGGCCGATTGTCAGCCATGGCGCAGACGCAGGTCCACTCTCACGACCGGAGAGAGATCAGGCGCTGACCAGACCAATCAATCACCAAATTCCGACTTCGGGCTACTATTGTGAAAGTTTCTGAAATCCATGAAGTGATTTCTTTCCGACCTGACAATCGAACCTAAGATGTCCTCAGCAGTCGCACTACGAGACAGTTATACCACCAACGCAGTCAATTAATGTAACTTGATATACTATTTCAAAACATTGTTCACATACTTTAAAAATTTTAGTCTATTAGATTATAAGACATTCTGTTATTTCAATTGAATGTTTTTATCCTCATATCATTGTGATGAAACATTTCTATATTTAGGTAGCATTATGGTAGTAGACAGACTTGTCTATTAGTTATAAAAAGAGTATTATCAATTTTAACCAAGGTTAGGTAAAAATAAAGTAGGTTATTATAATCTATGATATAATATTATTATAATCTCATTGATTGGTCACAGGTAAATATAAATTATATAAAAAAAGTGAGTGTGAAAATCTATAATATTTCTATTTCAAACTCTGTGGACCAATCTCATTAATTAGCACCTTAATGTTAAAGAAACCATATAAGTATGTCACAATTTATTTTGTCAAGGAATTTCCCACTTTCTGTATGATGGCTCATACTGGCATCTACATGGCTTATGTACAAAAAAATACCTTTAGGATTGATCCTTTAGGAATTTATACACCTAGAAGCACCTCTATGATTACTTGTAACGAAAACGAATTTGTTTTAAAATATGTAGTTAAAACTAAACCATATTTTATTCAGCATGCTAGAAAGTAAACCAAGGAGTTAATTAGATAAATTACAATCTAGAATTTTCTAGGAATTTGTTCATTTTAAGCTACCTGACAACAGCAACGTTGTATAGAAAACAATTTGTAATAATTTATTTTGTGTTATGACCTAAACATGCAAACATGTGGTCAGACATTACTCTTACGTCCACCATAACTGCCAAACGGTGTAACATTAAGTATGCACAATAAAAGTACAATACTAGCGGTCTACGAGAAACATCTGGTGTTGTCATAGAACTGCTGGAGGAAATTCAACTGTATTACAGAGAGTTAAGGTCCAATTTGCCGTCTAAAGAAATTAGGTCTCGTATTTGGTAATGTAAACATGTAGACAAGGATCCTAAATTAATTAATTTATTGTTACAGCATGGATGATTCTGGTGATTATGAAATTATTGTGCTACAGTATTTGGTGGATGATAAATATTTTTATTGAATTAGTTTTTAAAATATATAAATTAATGAAGAAAATATGCTATGTTCCTTTTTTGTACAATTATGTTGTGTATATTATGTATGTGTCTTCAATTATACAATTAAACACACTTTCTTTCTCTCAAAAACATAATGTTAGGTTAACAAGTTTGAGAATAAACCTTCCGATATATTGATTATATTTTATTGTTATATGTTTAAATTTAGAAATATACTCAATATTCTATGAATATTAAAATTTGAAATGTCTACCTGTTGACATTATAACACCATTTATTTACACACTGTCTACATCTCTTTTACTCCTATTTTCCTTTCGCAAATATATTGGAAGAGATTTTTTTAGAAATGAGCATTAACTTTATAAAGTAATTCTTTCCTGTTGTATTTCTCTATCATGTGTGAGTACATAAATCCGTAAATACATAAATAAATACCCTGGAAAAATTGTGTTAACTTGGTCTTATATTGGTTTTATGTCTCCCAAGCTCATTCATTGGGTCAATGATGGATTGCAGTATCTATCATTCATTCTTGGACCCTTTAAATCAAAATCATTTGTTTTGCTTACAGTTAGTAAGTTTTTGACATAAACCTCATAAAATAAACAGCAAAAGTGCAATACAAATTTTGTTTTGTTTGTAGGAACCGCACAATAGAGGTGTAAGGATAATATTTTTGCGTTCACCAAAAATCTAATGGTACATCTATGTATGCATTTCTAAAATATTGATCTTAAACCCGTTTAATTTTTTTACTATAATTAAACTACTCGGCCAACAAAATATGTTACATCAAACAAATTCCAAATGAACACCAAGATATAACACTTTTTTATTGTACTGCGCTGCCAATATTCTATTGTAACAATAAGTATTTTATTCTTCCCCGAAAAATACTGTTCGTGCACCAAATATTCTTGAATGTTACACAAAATATTTAGTATGCATCCTAATACCGTATACCCATTTAAATTAGTGATTAGTGAACAACTGATTAGTGTTAAAAAAAAACCTTTTTAGTAAACATTACATTTTATAATTTGTTAATTTTTTATTAATAAAGCTATATTGGGCATTAATTGGTGTTTGATTCAAATACATTTAGCAGCATTATCTAAAGTAAAACTAAAAAAATAAATGCTTGTTTTTAAAATTAGGTGTATTACTATTTTTACAAATTTGCAACAGTTGTTAAATAGATGCTAGTTATGACATATTTTAATGAACATATTTTGGTGCACATTCAGTATATTTGGTGGAACACAGGCAAAATTAGGTAAATGAAATGGGAATAAATTGAAGTACTTTTAAATACCATCCGAGGTGTAAGAGTGTTTGTTCTAATATTCTAGAACAGTCTAAAGATTCTTCCTTACTAATGCTGCTCTGAACTTTTTATTGCAATAAATACTAGTCATTTTATATTATTCATACTAAGTTAATCCTGCCATTGGATAAGTAATTCAAAACCTAATTGGTAGAATATTCAGCTACTCATTATTTTAAATTTTTTTAATGGTACTCACATACTTAATATTCACAGAAGTTAAAAACTTTTTGTGTGTTGAGATAACTTTTATATCTTTTGATTAACTATTCATTGAATTTAATAATTCATCAAGTGATATATACTATTTATTTTTATTGTCTCATAAAAGTTGAACGCAAGTAACAAAATACAACTCTAACATCCCAATACGAAGTGTAAATTGTGCCGCGAAATGCTCATAGATATAAATTACTAAGTTTTCTAACAACAAATGCATAAAATGAATAATTGGCATGTATTCTTGTAATTACGAATTGTTTCAGGCATGACTCGAGTGAAGGACGTCAACAGGTGTCATGAGAAGTTTAAAAAAATGATCGAATTCAGGGTCGACAGAACTTACTCTGCTCGTTTGATGCCGCGACCGCGGAGTCTCCCATAAATGACCCGCTGCGCACTACAGGGCCCCACTGCTGCCTTCTGCCACTATCTCTGGTCTCTGTCCTTTCCACATCATCCGCTTTACTCAGATGAAAAGCAAAGACGCACCAATATAACACGAAACCGATACGCATCGTGATCTCACAATGACACTAATGCATTAACCGCACATAAAAATACAAAACCACTTCAGTTACACCGCACTCTAT